>OX101754.1:157911899-159265366 GCA_944452675.1 Tachina lurida
GAATACAAAACATATCCGTACATGATGATGTCAAATTCGACTCAAATATTTCAAAACTTTTCTATTTATTTGCCATTATTTTCTTTTCTAACTGCGACACGATTAATGTATTGCTTGTGGCCGGCGATGGCTGTTAGCCGGCTTACTGCCGATCATCTACGTGGTTTGTGCTCATGTGCAAAAACAATACAAGAACAACTTTAAATCGCTTAGCTCAATTTTCAAATACCTGTGTAATGGTACTTATTTTGATATAGTTCGTAGACTTGTAATTTTTTTGTCGTATTAACAAAATGGCGTCTGTTGGCTGCCATATTAAATTTTGGCAACTATCATATCTTTAGTGACTGACACCTCCAAGATTAAGATATATCGATTAAGTTAAGAATCATCAAAATCGGCCAAGGAATACACATACATATCGATGGCTTAATATAAGAAAGGCGGAACTGGAATTTTTGATATTTTATAGGATAAGCAAAAAACAGAAGAAAAACTAAAGCATATTTAAATGCAGAAATAATTTTTTAAGTGGCCATAAGTTTTTGATTTCGAACTGTAGTATACTAAGATATTCAAGGAGGATGCAATTATACATTGTCTCCCAGAAAACGTTAAGAACACGATTTCGAAAAAAATTTAGCACCTTTTTTATATTAAGCCATCGATATATACATACATACATACAGCTGATAAGCACAATACCCTTTTTGCATCGCACAGTTGGGCTTTTCTTAACGTTCCCTCACTTACAAATACAATTTGGTCTGAATTTTGTATGTTTATATTTCTGACAAAAAGTGAGATACATTTTTTTGGTTTTGTTTTTTTTTTAAGAGACGTCCCAGTTCACACTATGCAAGTCTTATTGCTATTAAGCTGATTAGTTTGTTTTACTTTCTCATTCGTAATGTTAAAAAAGTACAAATGCATACACAAAACTACACCCGGAGAAAAACAGCTTACAATCAATAAACAATCAATTTTGAATTAATAAGAAACATTAACGAAAGTATAGTCATATTTAAATGTCTTATTTCAATATAGAAAAATATTCATTTACAGTATTAATTTATTAATTCTATTTATTTTTAAGTATCTGAATATACATTTTCTATTATATTGAAAATTATTGAATTAATGCGAGGCGTTCTTATTTTTAAGTTGCAGCTTTTCCCTGAGTGTATGCATAAGAATATGAACTCAAAAATATGACTTGCATTGTGTGAACGCCGATGAAACTTCAAAGAAGAATAAGTGATAAGCTTAGCAATAAGACTTAAGTAGGTTGTGTGCACTGAGACTAACACTCGACAATTAATATATGTATGTGTGGTACCTTATTTGTAAAGGGATACTGCTGGAAAGGACTTCTTTGTAAGAGGATATTTAAGAAAGAAAAGATGATGATAAATTACCCTAACTAACTCTATGACACTAACCCTATGTCTACACCTGATATATTTATGTAATGACAAATGTCAAATATCATATAACATTAAGAGCCAACATAAAAAAAATAATTTTTCAATATAAAGTTTGACTTTTGCTATGATAAAAATATATCAGTTGTAATGCATATCAGAAATATATATGATGATATTGATGATGAGAGGACTTAAGCTGGGGCTCTCCAAGGCAGTCAGCCAACACACCGTGTTCCCAATTACTCTCATAGTACGTTCATACTGATGTCTGTAAGTGATTTTCCTTCTTTACTGCTGACCAATTATTTCATACAATTCTTTCCAAGAAACTTTTTATGCAGACAAACAATGTCAGGCATGACAAAATAATTTACTTTATTTTTTTGAGATTTTTCTCAGAATTATTTTCAAATATTTGATATCTACCATTTCAAATTCGAAATCAAAGATTAGATAAATATACAAACGTACATACATACATGCATACATATGTATGTATGTACATATATGCTCATGTTTAATTGTACATACACCCAGCGGGAATTAGAAGCAGTAAGGATGCCTTCTAGAAGGCCTCTGTACGCCTTCTTTTGGATGTAGAAGGCCTGCTCGCTCTATTCCATACTCATATCTTTTTTACACGCGTTGTCATTGCGTAGCAGGCCTTCTATTCTTGCTTCTTTTAGCAGAGATTCTGGAAGTCCTTCAAAGTAACGGATTTTACTTTTATTTCGGTAAAAAAAAAACAAAACATGTTACTCCTTCTCTTCTCACTTCTCTTAGAAAGGAGTGTGGAATGTGTATCGTATCTTTTATGCGAAAGAGCCCTTTAATAAGGCCTGCACCAAGAAGGTCTTCTGAGTTTTACTGCTGGGTATGTAGCTTATGCTCATTCAGCAATATGTTTGCTTCAACTTTTTTTATGATTTTGTATTTCTTTGCTCTGTATGTGTGGTGCATAAATACATACATACATACATACGTGCAGTGCATACTTATATACATACATATGTACATATATATTTAAATACATGCACACATACATACATCTATACATAAATAAGTGCATCTGTGTGTATAAGAGTATTGTGTTGACGTTGCTAATTCTGTTCTGCATCTTTTTTGTCATCGTGCACAGGAATGCTGCAGTAGCAGAAGAACTGACTAACGTCAGTTGGCCAGTCAGTCAGTCCGTGCGTCCGTTGCTTGCACGGGCGAGCACAATCAAACAGTCTTGATAATTATGTACGTGCTAATGATTTGCAATGTTAAAGCAATTTCGATATAATCGAAATGATATGATGCGAAATAATTTTAATTACATTGCACCACCATCTGGAGAGAAGGTCTGTGTGTCGAAACCCTGCACCCAGGCCACAGTTCATGGGCACAGAATCAATAATCATCACCTAAAAGTTGTCATTTAACATTCAGCATTCAGCATACAGCCTTTAACATTTACAATGTGCATGCAATCTTTAATGTCATCTAATGAACGAATGAACGAACGAACGAATGAAAGGCTTTGCCAAAAATTAAGAAAATAAACGAAACAATAATAACAAAACAAGTAAATTGTTGTTGTTGCTTTGCTTCTTCTTTTGTTGAGAGCAGCAGTGCAATTTACAAATTGACTTTTAATTGTATGCACTTTGTGTCGTCGTTACGGCATTGCACACAATTTAGACATTCACAAAAATCTAAGCAAACGAAGGAAAAAAAAATACTCTAATTATTTTAAATGGATTTTAACTCATTAATAGCAACTTCAAATACTGAAGCTGCTTGGTCTTTAGCCAATTAAATACATTTAACATTTGCAAAAAAGAAGAGTAGCGGAACTACTTGTATAATTTGTGCCACAGGATGTGTGTTTTTGTTTAAATTGAATTTTCGAATTTTGCTAAATATTTTCATTATTAACATTTTGCACTTCAAATGCGGCCAGTTTTTTTGTTCTCTCTTATTTTGTATTCTAATTGAAATTCCTTGTCAATATTGTCCATGATTCGTTTTGCTTTGCTTTTTCTATTGGTTCTTATTTTAAAAGAGTTTTTCTTGATCCTTCTACATTATTTGCTTTTTCCATAAATGGGTCACTGTATTTTATAACCTTAGGACAATGAATACAATAACAAAAAAGTCAACATGTAAATTAAGGAAAGATTGTTGAAAGTTCAAAGAACAACATGGTTTGAATTTATTAGTTCCTTTTTTTATATATTTTGTAGATTTAATTTTTATATTGTATACATATGTATGGTTTTACACACACACACACACACACACACACACACACACACACTTACTAAGCAGGGATGTTAAAGTTCCTGATTCAACAGAAAAAGGTCATATTTTGCATACCAAAGTTACAAGTTTTGAAGAAAGAAAAAAAAACGCTAAAAGAAAAAGGAAATTTATTTTAAACGATACATACAGTGAAACATATTGTTGTGTTGTTAAGCATATTTTAAATTATTGTAACAAATGTCTTCATTTTACACAAATTTTCATACACCCTATTATTTTCTATGTTTCGGTAAGGCACAGTTTAAATGATGAAAACCAAACTAAAATAAATGCCCAAAAACTGAAAAAATTCAAGAAACAAAAAAAGCGCCAATATTAAGAAAAAGTGCTAAAGCTCAAAGAACGCCAAAACCCGAAAAAAGATCGCCAACACGAAGAAAAGCCAGAACTAAAATAACGCTAAAACCGAAAAAAACCGCCAGAACTAGAAAATCGCTAAAACCTAAAAAATTTCAGAATAAAAAAACGCCAAAACTAAGAAAAAGCGCCAAAACTAAAATAAATCACCAAAAACCGGAAAAAATCGCCAAAACGTTAAAAAGCGCCAGAGCTAAATAAATCGCTATAAACCGAAAAAAATCCCTGAAACGCAAAAAATGTGGCAATAGTAAGAAAAAGTGGATTTTCTAAAAAAAACACCAAAAACCAACAAAAAAAAATCGGCAAAACGAAAAAAGCGACAGAAGTAAAAAAATCGCCAAAGCCTAACAAAATCCCAGAAACAAAAAAAAAAGCGCCAGAACTAAGTAAAAGCGACAAAACTAAAATAAATACCAAAAAATCGCCAAAACTTTAAAAAGCGCCAGAGCTAAAAAATCGCTAAAAACGAAAAAAATCTCTGAAACGCAAAAAATGTGGCAATAGTAAGAAAAAGTGGATTTTCTAAAACAAATCGCCAAAAACCGACAAAAAAAAATCGGCAAAACGAAAAAAGCGACAGAAGTAAAAAAATCGCCAAAGCCTAACAAAATCCCAGAAACAAAAAAAAAAGCGCCAGAACTAAGTAAAAGCGACAAAACTAAAATAAATACCAAAAAATCGCCAAAACTTTAAAAAGCGCCAGAGCTAAAAAATCGCTAAAAACGAAAAAAATCTCTGAAACGCAAAAAATGTGGCAATAGTAAGAAAAAGTGGATTTTCTAAAACAAATCGCCAAAAACCGACAAAAAAAAATCGGCAAAACGAAAAAAGCGACAGAAGTAAAAAAATCGCCAAAGCCTAACAAAATCCCAGAAACAAAAAAAAATCGCCAGAACTAAGTAAAAGCGACAAAACTAAAATAGATACCAAAAAATCGAAAAAAATCGCCAAAACGTTAAAAAGCGCCAAAGAAAAAATCGTCAAAAATCGAAAAAAAATTTCAGAGTCACAAAAAACGTGGCAATAGTAAGAAAAAGTGGATTTTCTAAAAATTCTAAAATCGCCAGAAACAGACAAAAAAAATCGGCAAAACGAAAAAAGCGCCAGAACTAAAAAAATCGCCAAAGCCTAAAAAAATCCCATAAACATTTTTTTTGCGCCAAGCTAAGTAAAAGCGACAAAACTAAAATAAATGCCCAAAAAACGAAAAATTCGAAAAAAAACAGAGCTAAAAAACCCCAAAAACGAAAAAACTAGGAAAAAGCACCAAAACTAAAAAGAAATCGCCGAAAACCGAAAAAAAAATTTACCGTGTACTTCAAATTTTATAAAAAAGTTCTACATCTGGTAATATATTTTATTATATAGGCTAAAGTTCGTATAGTGTTGCATATGTAGTGTCCGTATGGAACCGATCGAGTGCGAGTCAAAGTCGCACTTTGCTGCATTTATTTTATATTCCTTCGACATGCATTTGGGTTCACACAAAGACATTTTTCTTGCAGACATTTTTTATATAAAGTACGAATTTCTGCAAAAATCTTGCTTAATTTAAAATGGATTTTTCGAGTTACACGTATGTTGTTGTTTTAGTAAATGCGTGATATACTTTTTTAGTTATCTTGTAAATTTTTAATAAATTTTAACAATATATTATATTGAATAATATGCTTCAGCAAATAAATATGAATATTAGCTTTTAGTGATAAATATTTTGTAAATTATAATATATGTAAGTATGTGTTTATTTGTGTGTGTGTGTATGTATGCATGCATAATTGATTATAAAGTATTTCTTATTCTTTACTAAACAGAACAAAAAAATTTTATAAAAGAACCTAAACTTGGCAAAAAAAAAAAAAATACGAGAACTCTTATTGTTAATTGAAATTCAAATGTTGGAGATGTAACAACACAAAAGCGTAGATAAAAAATAATATAATAAAAAAAAGTTTCTTGTATTGGTAATTTTTGTATGAAAATATAAAAAGAAACACACACACACCCACAGCAAACATCAACGTATCATCTAAAGATCTGAAAACCTAAATAAATATTCCCACTTGAGCTGAGATGCGATATAAACGAATGTTCACTAAAGCGAAGAAATTTCGAAACAAAAATTCTTCGAACTTTTCTCGATAGTTTCTCGAATGTGTGACGGTAGCTGAGTGGATATGTGCTAGTCTATTAAAATGGAGGTACCATGTTCAAATCCTGCGGCGTAGGTTAAGGAATTAAAAAAAATAAAATAAGTTAGTTAAAATAAATAAATTATAAACTGAAATTACTTTTTTACTTTTTCCGCTGCTTTTTAAGATATCGAAACTAGTTCGATATTCTCTTACTTTTGATATTAATGGCGAACCTACGAAATCAACTGTTTTTTGGAACAAAACTGAGTGACAGGTGAACTTTTTGCGATTCATTTTTGAGTCTCATTCTCGATAGCTTTATACCATAAATGTTAGAGATATATACTAAATCGATATCATTAACGAAAGTCTTGGTCAACTGGGTTCAAAAATCCAACACATATGTACGTGTGCTTATATATGCGAGAATGTACATTTTTACCTTCATAAAATTGTATTAAGAAAATACTCGGAATATAAAAAAAGGAATTTTATTACACACAAAATCTCTTCTTTGCGTTTCTTTAAATTTACACGTTCAAATAATTTTGCATGTGTGTATCTTTGTACATATGTATGTACATATGTATGTATGTATGTATGTATGTACATTTAAGTATTTTATTTTTAAACCTGATAAAATGAAAAGTCATTTTTCATCTCTTATATTATAAATTCTCCTCTTTCCTTTTTTAAGTGGTGGCAAGTGGCAAATAAAAAAAAGTAGTTAAATAGAATCACTTATTTGCATGATATAATATATCCTTATTTCTCTGTATTATTTATTTCACTACAGTTTGGCTTATAATAATAGAGATTAACAGCAAAAAATTTCATTCAAAATTATGTTAATATCAAGGCGTATTCAGTACCAGGTGGCCTTATCAGTGCAGCTGACCTTCACACTCCATTTAAAATAGAATAAAATCTTAATCTGAATCGTCAAATAAAAATAATCCGACAACAAATTTGAATGTATGTTGTTGGTACTCGTATTAATACACTTTATGTTAATCTAAGAACTTTCGTCAAGTTAGCAATTCGAGTGGCAAGTGATGGGGCATGAAAAAAAAATCATAGCAATAAGAGAAGAGTTGTAATAATTTGACAGTTGGCAGTTTGTCAATCGTACGTATTTAGAAAAGTAAATAACGGCAATGCATTGTTATTTCATACATGAAATTTGTTTTATATAGCTAAGCAGCATAGCTCTAACCGGTTGTTCTAAAACACCTCTCTTCTTTTTTTAATATAATTGGGAGCACCATAGATTCTGAAGGAACCTCTGTTTAATAACAACGATTCTTTCCAGTAAAAGAAGGAAGATTCTTCCCAGAAGAAGAAGTCATGACTATATACAATTTGTTATCTGGAAGTAGTAAATATTTTTCATTGCAAGAACTTCTCTTTTACCATTCATCATCATCGAATTGGAAGCCATGTTAAAAAAAATCCTTTTTATCGCTGTATAATAATATTTATCTTTGCGGAAAAAGGCTAAAATATTTACCATTTTCGCAATTTGTTTCGCGAAACAGTGCTTTCATATAAATTTAAGTAAATAACTTTAAACTAGATAATCGTAAGCAATTTTTAATAATTCTAGAATACTAATTCAGAATGGTCCTTCTACGCCTATAATAACTTATATTTATTTTTACTGGGGTTTCGATGGACTATAATCTTAAATGAACACTGTCACTTACATTGGCGTACCTATATCTTTTTTCTAGCGGGGTATTATGACTGGTGATACTCATGAGTAATATTAAAATAAATAATTACATGCAACTTTTAGTAATTCAAGGGGGCAACAGCAATTATGGGGGGCAATACACCCCTATAATGCCCTTTCTATGCCTGCGGTCACTTAAGACTATAAATTTTAGATATATTAAAAACGATTATATTTGACTTTCATCCTTTTTTCGTTGACTCTGATCTTTCGTATTATTTTCCAAAAATTTTTTTCCAATGATTCTTTATCCATAATAATTCTCGTAGCCTTTTTTCCTGTACCTTTCTTTCGTTCTCTATCTCTGTCTCTATCTCTGTCTCTGTCTCTATCTCTAACGCTATCTCTATCTCTATATATTTATCTCTATCTCTATCTCTATCTCTATCTCAATCTCAATCTCAATCTCAATCTATATCTCCATCTCCATCTCCATCTTCATCTCTATCTCTATCCCTATCCCTATCCCTATCCATATCTCTATCTCTATCTCTATCTCTATCTCTATCTCTATCTCTATCTCTATCTCTATCTCTATCTCTATCTCTATCTCTATCTCTATCTCTATCTCTATCTCTATCTCTATCTCTATCTCTATCTCTATCTCTATCTCTATCTCTATCTCTATCTCTATCTCTATCTCTATCTCTATCTCTATCTCTATCTCTATCTCTATCTCTATCTCTATCTCTATCTCTATCTCTATCTCTATCTCTATCTCTATCTCTATCTCTATCTCTATCTCTATCTCTATCTCTATCTCTATCTCTATCTCTATCTCTATCTCTATCTCTATCTCTATCTCTATCTCTATCTCTATCTCTATCTCTATCTCTATCTCTATCTCTATCTCTATCTCTATCTCTATCTCTATCTCTATCTCTATCTCTATCTCTATCTCTATCTCAATCTCTATCTCTATCTCTATCTCTATCTCTATCTCTATCTCTATCTCTATCTCTATCTCTATCTCTATCTCTATCTCTATCTCTATCTCTATCTCTATCTCTATCTCTATCTCTATCTCTATCTTTATCTCTATCTCTATCTCTATCTCTATCTCTATCTCTATCTCTATCTCTATCTCTATCTCTATCTCTATCTCTATCTCTATCTCTATCTCTATCTCTATCTCTATCTCTATCTCTATCTCTATTTCTATCTCTATCTCTATCTCTATCTCTATCTCTATCTCTATCTCTATCTCTATCGCTATCTCTAACTCAATCTTTCTATCTTTCTTTCTTTCTTTCTCTCTTTCTCTCCTTTCTCTCTCCCTCTAGAGCTGAATGAAATTTATATTTTTCTTTATTTTTTTAAATGTCTTTAATTTTCTCTTCCTTTTTTTCTAATATCCATTGGAAAAATGCTACTTCAGAGTTGGTGTGACGGGTGTGACCTAATATTTCATATGACTACTTACTCCGACATTAAAATGGAGGCTCACAAAATTGTATTATATTATTAATAGCGCTTACTTTTTTATTGTTGGAAAGTATTAGTAAAAATTTTATTAATTTTTTTAAATTATTACTGTGACGGGTGTGACTGAAAATTTTTACAAATAAAAAACTTACATTGATTCACAAAACTCTCATTATAAAACATACAAAGTCGAAACTTCAACAAAAAGCAAATAAGAGTAAAGTATTTTCAGAGGTAAAATTTGTGTTAAAAATACGAAAAGGCATAAAATAAAATATAAAATAAACAGCAAACCCACAAAAAAGAAGAGCAGCGTGTTTAAAATATATTTTGTAAGTCATCGCTAATAAACATTTTCTTGTGGGCATCAGTTAAACGATTTTTTTATTAAAAATAAATTTATTATTTTTCCTGTGCAGGTGCGATTGGCGCTAAATGGGCGACTTGTAACTTTTAATAAATAAATAAATAAATAATTTCAAGAATGGAAGCACTTAATGAAAGACTGTTTATACAAGTTTATGCTAACTATTCATGCATTTTATGCTCCAATCAAGAGAATTTAATTTAAATATAAAATGCGTTTTCTTTTTAGTTTTAATCTTGTGTAAATTTTAGGACGCTTCAAATTCTTCAACTGCTACTGTCAATAAAGGTGGAAATTTCCTGGCCTACAATTTAAGCTGTGAAGCTTAAAACAGTAAATCTACAGACACATACATACATACATACATACATACATACATACATACATACATACATACATACATACATACGTATTTAAGGATAAATGAAGACTTTGCTGGCAAATAAAAGTTTTACAAAGTCGTTTGTCTTTTCGTTGGAATAATGAACAAATTTTCCACATCCTGCATTAATTTAAAATGATAATTTATTTTGAACACAACTGTTACACAAGTTATTCCAAAAAAAATAGTCATCAACGGAAATCCACCAACAAGCGACCAACCAACCAACCATACATTCATACCTACATATCTTTAATGATCTTTAAAATGCCAATCTATTTTTTTCTTTCTTTGCTCGCTCCACAACAAGGTAGCACATAAACTTACATTCACCCAAAAAACACGTGTAAACATTGCACACACACACACACACATACACGTGCTCCTGCACATGCTTGTTAATATTAAACGCAAACACAAAATAACATGAAAACGTTTTAACTTTAAATTAACATTCCTCCAGAGACTTTAGCAAACAGTTTTATTTTTCTTGGTTTTTGTACTTTTTATTTATTTTTGGTAAATGTTTGTTGTTAATCGTGTTGTTGTAGTCCTTTACCTTCCATATACTGATTATAAGAATGAAAAGGAATTAAGAAAAAGGACAAATAAATGAATATAAATCTTGATGAATTTTAAATGGTTGTAAGTAAGTCATGTAAAATTTAAAATTATGTAAAACAAACACAAGCGAAGCGTCCGTCCGAACAAACGGCTGCTACAAAATACAAAAAGGTGGACAAAGAGAAGGAGGAGCTAGCCAGATAAGTATTAAATATACAAACTATGTAGGTAAGAAAACATTAAGAAAACATTTGTAATTGCCAAAACTAACACAAATCTCAGCCTGTTTATTTAAAATTACTTAAGGCAAAGTAATGTACATATGTGTGTATGTATGTATGCATGTATGTATATCTATCTACAAGGTGGCGCAGAAGTAATTTTGTCTTTTGCATATGGCGCTTTATATCCCTGCGCTTTGACATTTTCGATGTAGATGTATAAACTAGCTAAGACTCGGGGTGGTGCTTCGCTACCTTTTGTGATGAAAAGAAACCAAATTTTTATATATAACTTATTATTTTTCATGTTAATACATTACAGACTTCAGGCCAAATTAGTTTGTACGTCCTGTTCTGTTATGAATCAGCTGTTTTGTTTCTATTCAACAGCTGATTCGTAACAGAACAGGACATACAAACTAATTCAGCCTCAAGTCTGTAATGTATTAACCTGAAGAATAATAATTTATATATAAAAATTAGTTTAATTTTTCACCAAAGATGAAAAGGAACACAATTATTTTTGCTACGATATCCATCTGTACGTCTGTACGTCTGTTCAGCGTTGGCTGAAGTAGTTAGCACGTTGACTACAAGACCGAAGGTCCTGGGTTCAATCCCTGTATCCGACAGTCATAAAATAACAACACCACGCATTTTTCTGATGTGCATTAGTGTCCCTTTGTGTCAGTTGTTGTAGGAAAGTTCAAGTGATGAAGGCATAGTCACTGGTCACTGAACTATACCGACTTCAGCGGATGCTAATCCTAATGTAACATCGGAGCGCCCTCCTTCGTTGTGTAGCAGAATCATCGGCGAAGTAAAATAATCAATAAAATGGCTACAAGACACAGCTTCAAAAAAAAAAAATTAATACGCCTCATTTAACATCAGAGAGGCGCTGCAACACTGCATTATTAAAAAAAACGTGCGAAAAAGCAGAGTTGTAAAATAATGAAGCTTTCCTCTATCTCTTCCTTCACCACCTGTCTTCTCTCTCACTATCCCTTTCCTAAAGAAGGTAACACCTAGTAATAGTAGTAGGCATTAATTGCCTGAGTGTTACTTCTCTTTAAAAAAAAAAAAAAAAAAAAAAACATCTGCCCGTCACAGGTAAGAGCTACAGACCTGAAATTTTCATAGAATATGTCAAACTTTGTCCGCTACAACAACAAACATATGATAGTTATATATAGAAACTTGAAATTTTCAAAGTTAGTGTATCCCAGCAAAAAATTACACATTACCATCAGAACTACTTGCCATATAATGACTTACTTTTCTGATTACCAAATTTCATTACTCGCTTACAAATCACATTACCTAAAATTTAAAAAAAAATATGTACAAGTTGCTAAATGAGGAGAATAATTTTTTTAGATTAAATAGATTACGTGAAGAAGTTGCCAAATAAAAAAGTAAGTACTTCTCAAGAATCGATTATTTTAGTCTCACGCCTTGTTAAAATCATTAAGTTGGTAATCCAGTAAGGAACAGCTTCCACCAAAAATGCTTAATTCCAAACCTTTTTTTTTTTTAATTTTTTGCTGGGATTTTAATGCAGACTACAACAATTAACACTGAAATTTAAAACATTAACATTAAAGGGTATTCTATCAGTTAGTGTAATTTTTACTATGTAATTTTGAAAATTTTGCTGTATGTTTGGAAACCGTAAGAGTCAAACTAATAACATTTTCAAAAACGCTAAAACTAAAAATTCCAAATTAAATAAATCACCAAAAACCGAAAAATTTGGCTAAAACAAAAATCGGGCAAAAACTAAAAATAAATTCAGTAAAGTGGGACTTTGACTCGCTCACGAAGGGTTCCGTACGTTCGGTTTTGAGAATTTTTTAAGTATGGCGTTTTTTTGCGTTTTTTCAGTTTAAACGATTTTTTTCGCTTTTTTCTCGTTTTAGTGATTTTTTTACGGTTTTTGGCGATTTTTTTCATTTTGACGATTTTTTTCATTTTGGCGATTTTTTCAGTTTTTTACGATTTGTTTTAGTTTAAGCGTTTTTTTTAATTTGGTATTTTTTTTCTTTTTAGCGATTTTTTTTTGGTTTTTGGGGATTTTTTTTCGGTTTGGCTATTTTATAATTTTTTTTTTATAAAAGAGAAGTAACACTCAGGCAATTATTGCCTACTACTGTTACTAGGTGTTACGTTCTTTAGGAAAGGGACAATATAGAGAAGACAGTTGGTGAAGGAAGAGATAGAAGAAAGCTTCATTATTTTACAACTCTGCTTTTTGCACGTTTTTAAATAATTCAGTATTACAGCGCCTCTGGTGTCAATGAGGCGTATTAAATTTTGAAGCTGTGTTTTGTAGCCATTTTATTAATTATTTTACTTCGCCGATGATTCAGCTACATAACGAAGGAGGGCGCTCTGATGTTACAATAGGATTAGTATCTGCTGAAGTCGGTATAGTTCAGTGACCAGTGACTATGCTTTCATCACTTGAACTTTCCTGATACAAAGGGACACTAATGCACATCAGAAAAATGCATGGTGTTGTTATTTAATGACTGTTGGATACAGGGATTGAACCCAGGACCTTCGGTTTTGTAGTCAACGTGCTAAATACTTCAGCCAATGCCAGCCACCCTGGGGAGGTTTTAGGTTTACCGTTTTAGAAAATTTGAAGAGTTTGGCTCTTACGGTTTCCAAGATACAGCAAGTTATCAAAATTACATTAACTGATAGAATACCCTTTATATTTAACCTATTTAGATTTTTTTAAATTTTAGTGTTAATTGTTGTAGTCTGTATAAGAATACACAAACTTTACAAATTTCAAGTGTATATATGTATGTACATTAGGGTGGCCGTTATTTATTTTTTTTTTTTGATTTCTTTTACTCTCAACCCCTAAATCGGTTCAGTTTTATGTAAAAAAAATACAAAAAAATTTCATAGCGATAAGTTGTGTTTTAGGGGGTGCACCCGCCCCTCAAAGTTGGCCTTCAAGCCTATTTTCAATGTAATTTGTTTGCATATGACTATCTTTTTAAAAAAACATTTTACAAGAACATGATGTATGGCGGTATTTTAGCTCTTCTAGTCTACAACATTATACTCAAAGGAAATTTTTTGCTAAAATTAATATTTTAGGAAATAATGAAGAAAATAACCAACAAAATACCAAAAATTATATATACCAAAATTGCATAAATATGGAAATTATTTTACTAAAAGTTTACATTAAGGGTTTTTATCTATTAAATTATTTCATACTTATATTAGGTATAGTAATAAAAAAACTAAACAAAAAAAAAAAAATTACATTGAATATATGGGCTTGAGGGCTAACTTTGTGGGCCGGGCGCACCCCCTAAAACATAACTTATCGCTATGAATTTTTTTTTATTTTTTTTACATAAAACTGAACCGATTTGGGGGATGAGAGTAAAAGAAATCAACAAAAAAAAAATTCTCCATACAATTAACGGCCACTCTAATATACATACACACATACATACATACAATTGTATTGTATATTACATGGGATTTTAACATTTTTCGTTGCTCGTTTTGGAATACCCTTTAATTTTTAACTTTCATGTATTTGTTGTTGTAGCGGCCAAAGTTCTACACACTCTGTGCAATTTTCTTACGTAGCTCTTACGGTTCTCGAGAAAATAGCCTGTGACAGACAGACAGAGAGCATAGCGAAAACAATAGGCTTCCTTTTCACCTTTGGTGTACGGAACCGTAAAAAACGATACAACCAAAATAGATCGCCAAAACTATACAAAAACCGAAAAAAATCGCCAAAAACTAAAAAATCGCCAAACCTGAAAAAACCCTAAAAACCAGAAAAAATTTCAAAAACGAAAATAAATCGCGAAAACCCGAAAAAAAATCGCCACAACACAACATAAAAGTTTACCGTGTACATACAATTTTATATAAAAAAGTTCTACATCAGGGGTGTAACCGTCGCCTTCGATAACGACCTAATTCGATCACGTTTTTTCAGTTTGAGATTATGACATTCGATATCGCACCATATTATTACATTGTTCGAGAGCCGTTTATTTTCCTTTAAAAAAAAAACTTTTCAGAATGACATTACTTTTGTGCCAGCTTGTTTCTCTAAGAAACAAACTTATTTAAATTTAATATAATATGTATGTGTGTGTGTATAAAAATGAGATAAAGGAACGAATAAGATGGATTAGGTGCAACCTGAATTATAATAATGATAATTAAAGTGATGGTGGCGGCAATGATGATGATAATAATGATGATGACATTTGTTAAGATTACAATAAGACATGTATAATAAATGTTTAAATAAGTATGCAAATAGGCAAAAATATATACATACATATAAGTATGTACATACATAGATGTATGTATGTATATGCATGTAATGTGATGTGCATTTGCATACACCTATGTATATACATATGCATACATATTTGTGTTTGTATATGTGTGTGTGAGTGTGTGTGTGTATTGTAAATTGTCACTTTTATCTTGCTTGTATGATTTTTGCTTTCTTTTCACCACAATCATAAGAAAAACCTTGTAATACTTTTCTCGACCTTGAAATTTGTCCGCAAGACTAAAACACAAAATAAAAAAAAAAAATAAAATATAAATAAAACTATAATAAACAAAACGACTTGTGAGCACAGGTAAATTATTTTAAACAAATCTTTGTTCACTCTGCACTCAGCAAATTATACATAAATATACAATGCTTTGTATATGTGTATGTGTGTATATGTGTATGCATGTATGTATGTACGCGCGTGTGTATATACCAGTTTATATATGTAAATCACTGAATGAATATGTGTGCTGGTGCATGGCTGATGGATGGATGTATGGCATCTTTATATTTCCATGAGTGCTGGGGCATTTAGAAAATAAACAATAAAAGCCTAGTGCAAATTATAAAGATGTGACCAGACTGGGCAAATATTTAAAGGAATAAGTGTCACCACAAAATTTGGCAAGATGTCAATGGAATCTCATGTTTACGACCTGGCCCATGGTGTCAAAAAAAAAAACTATCTATTGAATACTTATATTGAAAAGAAAAAAAAATATTCTTATTTTAATGTGGTCGACAAGTTCACTGCGCAAGTCTGGCACTGTACAGTGCGTTTGTATAGTGTATGGGGTTGGTTGTCCCATTTACGCAGTGAACTGAGTAAATATCAAAATGGTTTTGATATTTGCTCAAGTTTGAAAACTGTACAGTGTAAATGTGTAATCAGCAGCATTATGGCGAATTAAAATAAAAAATGCACAGTTTACTTGTATAGTGTGTGTCACAAGCTTAGTTTACGCAGTGCGAAGACTTGAGCACTGAACTTGTGTAGTGTATGGCCGGCATAGCCCTAGCACTTGTTTTCTAAAATATGTGTTTATTTTTATAGTTGTGTGCACGAATTAGGCTTATATTACCAGACAAGCTGGAAACAAATATAAAAGTTCAGAGCGGAAAAATTAAAGCAAATCATGCTGTACAATAAATTCAAAATTTTTGCAAAAGTTGCGGAGTTTCAGACAATTCTGCTAGAAGAGACTAAGCAAACAATATGCAGAGTCTATAATTGTATTCTATTGTCTCCTACAACAACAACAAGCCATTTCTCTCAAAAGAGCATTACAATAGAATCGGGCCTCTCAAAATTGCAATTTTGAGAAAAAAAACCGGGGGGGGGGGCAAATTACGGCACTCGCTATCGAACGAAATTACGAAATATTTCAATGGAGTTTATATGGAAATATTTTTAAATTTCGAATCGTATCGAATGCCGTAATTTGCCCCCAGGAGTCTAATTGTCGCTTTCGATAACGAGCTGATTCGATCACGTTTTTCAGTTTGAGATTATGGCATACGCTATCGAACAATGTAATAATATGGTTGGATATCGAATGCCATAACCTGAAACTGAAAAACGTGATCGAATCAGCTGATTATAGAAAGCGACCTTTAGACCCCAGCTTTTTGTGTAGATGTAATCAAAATGTCCAATGAATTACCCTTCTAGTGATAAAGAAGTAGATTGAGGTGCAGAAACTTATACATTGCACAGTGGGGAATTTTGCAAAATAAATGGTAATAAATCCGGAACTTCTAAGCTACTGATTGGATTTATATGAAACATCGAACATCCGTAGAGGAAGACTTTATAACACATGTCTGGACAGCCTTCTGGCTTAAGCTGTACAGGAGTTACAGTGGGCCGAAATTGACCACATGGGACTTAAAAAAAACTTCTGAGGCTTTTAGAAAAATTATCCGATTTTTGTAAGATAAAGAATTTTGAGCTAAGCTCAAAGTTTTTAAAAAATAACATCCTCAAATGCGTTTTCGTCTCTCTCATAATTTAGAAGATATTTGACTTTAGACAAAAAAAATTTTTTCTTGACTTTTTTTTTGTGGCAATTTTTCGTTCCGTTCATTTTGAGATTTTTTAGTTTTATTGTTTTTGAAAATTTCATGAATTCGCCTCTTACGGTTTTTAAGATGCAGCTAGTTGTCAAAATTCATTAACTAATAGAATTCCCATAAATTTCGATATTTAAATTTCAGTATTAATTGGTGTAGTCTGTATAAAAATACCGAAAATTTTACGTGTCTATATATGTATACCTGTTTGTATATGACATTAGGATTTTAAAATTTTTTGTTGCTCGCTAGCAAACTACTTTGTATATTGCACACTTGCTCATACCCAAAGTTTAAAACTTGAAAGCTTTCTTCACTTTCTATAAGGTTTAAAACGTCACTATTATTAAGTTAAGACAACCTAGTCTAGGCACAAACCATCAGGTACTTTAAAACTTTTATTAACCTTTGAAGCTTTATTGAGCAGCTATGTAAGCTTCAAGAGCTTAGAGATTACTTTGGATTTTTTTTTAATAATTTTACTCTCATTTTCTCTTCTTTATTTTTAAGTTTATCTGTCTACTTCAAGGCTGACATTTATTGGCACATTTGCAGCATCAATTAAGGTAACCAGATGGGGTTTTTTGGCGTTCGTTGCACACATGTACAAGAGTGTTACTTCTTTAAAAAAAAAATACATAATAAAGTTCAATGGTAAACAAAAACGTTTGTAATTTTTTGCGCAATAAAAATAAATAACTTTTTCCTTCCTTTGTAGATGTACTCGTATGTACATATATTTAAGCTTGTGCTCAAAGATTATTAAGAATATTTTATTGTGTTTTATTCTAAATACATTTAAATGTTATATTTATGTAAAGCGGGCCATTATTATTATTAAGCGGCAATATTATTACCTATGTTGTTGTACATGTTATTGTCGTTTTGACCTTTAACTATACAATAAATGGCACAATATTTTCAAAGAAAATATTGCGCAATTTCCCTGATAGTGCTAAAAGTTAAACAACATTGAACAATGTTTGCCACCACATTACACAATTTTCTTGATTGTACAATAAAAATTAAAAGTCTTTTGATATTTGCTAATATATTGTGCCACTTTCGAATATAAGATACACATTGGCGATATTATTGTACAATACGAAAAGTTGCACAATTATATTGCAAGTGGAAGTTTTCGAAAGATTGCTGCAATAATATTAGCAGGTAAATCTATATCCTGAATGATTAAATATCTATAACAAACCTACCGAATATTAGGCAGATTTCCCTACTTTCCCTTTAGAAGGATGTGATTTTTTTTTGCATGCTCAGCAATGTGCGTCTACTATTAATTTTTCCTCATTTTCATATCATTACAGTCTTATCTGCTCGACTTGCCTTTATTTATCCTCGAAATTATTATCATTGGCGTATGAGTATTATGATATTTAAATATTATAATAATCATACGCCCAAATAATATGCAAACGAATGAATGGACAATATCTTGGGGCGAAACTTAACTTTTGAGGCTGTATTAGAGATGTGCGCGTGTCACTCGGACTACTCAACACCATGTGTTCGTGACAGAAAATCTGTGATCAATCGTGTGTGGTCGGATAGTGTCGTTTTGAGACTTCAGGCTAATTTCCAATAAAGAAACAATTTAATTTAAAAATATTAATATCGTCAAACACGCAATACCAGCAAATCTGTTGATAGTGTATGGGTTAAGCTTAAGAGTTAAAGTTCAATAATTAAACCAAAATATCTATACAGTCGAACTTCCATAACTTGAACTTCTCTAACTCGAACTAGTTTGTTTGGCAGTAGCGTTGAAAGAACAAATCACATACAATTCTGTAACTCGAAGTCTCCGTAAGTCGAAGTGTTTTTTTGGGATAATGGTGATTCGAGTTATGGAAGTTCGACTGTATATGTATTTTAATTTAAATATCTATGTATGTATGTATGTATGTGTGTACATACATATGATTTTTTTTGAATCGCGTGGGGAAAATTTTTCTCGTGCGTGTTTCTTACGTGTTGGACATCCTTTTATTCGTAATTGGAATTTGTCACGCGCCCATCTCTGGTTGTATACATATTCTGCCTTATCGTGCTTAGCGTATTTCAAATACGACTACGACTGTTTGGTAATAAATTAAAGAAGACTTCAACAGTTTATCTTTAATCTATTACGATAAGGCAGTTTGTTTTCATTCTTTTCATTTCTGGCTGCACTTTCCTCAAAAAATTTTTTTTATTTAAGTCTATAGATGAGTTTTTTAAGCCGAGACGAAATGTATTAATCGCTAGTTAAAATGCAGAGGATGGCGTTGGCTGAAGTAGTTAGCACGTTGACTACAAAAAACCTGCAGCCTGGGTTCGAGTCCGGTATCTGACAGTCACTAAAAATAACAACACCACGCATTTTTCTGATGTGCATTAGTGTCCTTTGTATCAGTTGTTGTGGGCAAAGTTCTAGTGAATCAGGCATAAGGCACTGGTCACTTAAAACTATACCGACTTCATCAGATAATAATCCTAATGTAGATCAGAGCGCCCTCCTTCGTTGTGTAGCAGAATAATTGGCGAAGTAAAATAATCAATAAAATAAAATGGCTACAAAACACAGCTTCAAAATTTAATACGCCTCATTTGACACCAGATGGCGCTGCAACACTGCATTATCAAAAATGTGCAAAGAGCAGAGTTGTAAAAGAATGAAGCCTTCATCTATCCTCTATCTCTTCCTTCACCACCTGTCTTCTGTATCGCTATCATTTCCCTATCACCCTCTCTTACTATCTTCTCTTCAATTAACAGGTAACACAAAGGGAGCATTGTATTGGACCAGCAGCCTGCTAACCTAACCTAACCTAACCTAGTTAAAATGCAAAAAGGCGTAATTAACAAAAAATTAAAAATCGAGTGTTTGATTCATTATTATTATAAATGCCATTAAACTACATGTCTTGACAAAATTTTACACTTCTGTAATAAAAAATAGCGCTTTTATGACAAAAAAAAACAACAACAAGGAGACTTACCCCTGTTTGTGTAAGACGTTTGAGTTAAAAATCTTGGCGTTTCTGTAATAGATTAAAGAAAAGTTGTACAAGTTTCCTTTAATCTATTACAAAAACGCCAAGGTTTCTAACTCAAACGTCTTACACAAACAGGGGGTTAATTTGTTTAGTTTTTTTAGTTTTCTCCTTCTCCTGTAAAATTATGTTTTTGTTAGTTACGCCTTTTTGCATTTTAGCTAACGATATGTATGCAGACATTTCTTAACCATGATGATAAAATACTGAAAAATATACGGGCCTGTTATGCAAAACGCAGCATGTCAAATCACATAAATCAAATTCATAATAAAAAACAATTTTAAAAATAAATAAATAGATTTTACAAGTCAATGTCGTAGCTGAATTATCGGTATGTAGGAATTACGGATATGAACGTCACATAAATGTACTTCGATATATTTTAGTAGTATTCCGTACCCTCAAAGTTAAGAAGAATCCATTGTTTTCGTATTAAATTTTGAAGCCATTTTTTTTTGGGTTCTTTTACTTTGCCGATGATTCAGCTACACAATACCGACGAAGGAGGATTAGTATCCGTTGAAATCGTTATGATTCACAAGTCAGTGACTATGCCTCCATCACTTGAACTTTCCGACAACAACTGACACAAAGGAACGCTAATGCACATCAGAGTCATGGCTAAAATAATTATAAATTGACCTATAAACAGGTTGCTTTCAAAGATTCTATGTGCAGGTTTTAATTAAAGTTCACGTGTGTGTATGATGAATATACAAGTACAATTTTATTTTTATTTAAACTTTTAAAATTTATTTTTACCTGTAAAATATTGACACTTCTTGCAAACGTGCAAATATTAAAAAATAAATAATAATTTGTTTCTTTTTTTAAGTATTTGTCAATGACACTTGTGCGACTCTTGGTGAAAAGTGAAGACGAGGAAAAACATTTTACACTTGTAACAACGTTAACAATAAAACAGGCTCACATTTGAATCACAAGCACACACACACACACACACACACACACATGCATGCATACAGTGAAGCCTCTCATAACCGGACACTCAGCGTCACCATATGTTTGTCCGGTTATTAGGGGTGTCCGCTTATGAGAGTGGTACTCATTATTTTATTTTAATTTTGGTTCTACAAAACTTGTGCGGTTATTAGAAGAGTCCGTTAAGAGAGCTTTCACTGTACACCTATACAACAGCACACTCTTATATTGTTTTTTGTATACTTTTTTAACATATTCATGCTTGTTTGTTTGTTACAGTAGTATTTAAACAGAATAATGAGCTCAGTGTGCACAGTATATTTTGGGTAAGTAAATAAAAGGACATAGAGAGCCAAGACAAATAAACTATTACCAGCATCTTAATTTTCTTAATAATCAACAACACCATCATCATCATCATCAGCAGCAGCAGCACCACCACCACTTTCCCTAAAAGTACCAGCAGTAGTAAGTTATCACAGTCTTTGGGGAATTACTGCATATACACAAATATGTTTGTATGTATGTATGTACATACATATGTATGCAATTATTTATATACCGTTTGTAAATATCTTGGTATGTATGTATAAAATGCCAAGCACATACATACATACATACATACATTCATAATTTGTCGCACTCTTATACACTTGTCATAGAATGACTATTGTTTGCCATTCAACATTCTTTAGAGCTTTCAAAAAGGTATGGAATTGTTTGAGATTTAATGTGAAAATTGCTAATAAATATTAAAATGGACCATAGATGCTGCTGATGCTACCGTTATTGTTGTTGTCAGCATAACAAAGATTAATTGATTTTCCTCCACACATACCCAAAAACAAACACAAATACTTCGATACAAAAATACACAAACACACACACTCACACACATACACAAATGAAAAGTAAATTTTTGCTTTGAAATTATTGAATATTGAATATTAAAGTTAAAGAAAAATTAATTTTAATTTTTAATTTTTAATTCTTTTCTTTTTTCTTTCTTCTAACACATACTCATCAAAAGTGCTGCTGTTGAATTGAAGATGAAGGAAGAACTCTGTCGTTGTGTGTTGCAGTAAAAATGCAGTATTTCTTTTAGTTATTGTTTTTTGTTTCACTCACTTATTATTTTTGCACAGGGCTGAGGTAGTTGGTGGTAATTGAAATTCTATTTTTATTGTTTGACATATTTTAAAGCTTGGCTGGCGTTAGCTGGCACTTTATTTAATATTTATTTAACATTAGATAGTTTGGTATGTGGGTTGCACATTTTCAACATTCATCACTTTCCTGTTTTATTTAAGCTATTTATTTCTCATTTGTTTGCCTTCTTCATTACATTTTGCTTAATATTTCATTTCATTTTTTATTAGCTTTTTTTTAATATTGTTTATGCCACTCCCGCCTCGACTACAACTGCGCCTGCTGTAGCAGTTTCAAGACTTTCGTTTTACAAGTTTAATGCACTAAGCTTTACATATGACACTGCTGTCACAGTTATTAAAGTAAAACAACAAAAATCAGGCAAAATCACTTTCTAACGGGCAGAGATAATATTGCAAAATTGAGTGCTGGCACAGCACTAGGCTTTTGTTGGCACTGGCAAAGTCAAACGCAGAAAACAGCAACAAACAACTCATATAACAAACAAAAAACACTTAAAAGCTCTTCTCAATCTAAGGTTTATAGGTGTAGAACAGGGTTGTTAAAATGGCCCTAAAGCTTTTTCATTACTACTCCTATAATAAAAATTGCAATTTTATTGTTATAAAACTTTAATTTGTCAATTAAAATTCAGCAAACAGGAGAAAAAATTTAAGCATGAATAAAATATTTTAATTATGCTACATAAAAAGCTTGAAAGTTTTTTTTTCTCCAGTTCAAATGTGTGCCACAGACTGGGCTTTTTGCTAGCTACAATGCAAGTGTGAAAAACATGGTTGCCATATACTAAACTACTTAAGGTAACGATTTCACGGATTTCAGCTTGATTTGACGATTTTTGAATTGCTGTTAATAATGCCGGCCATACACTACACAAGTTCAGTGCTCAAGTCTGGCACTGCGTATACTAAGCTTGTGACACACACTTTACAAGTAAATTGTGCATTTTTTATTTTAATTCGTCATAATGCAGGTGATTCTTTGCATAATTTTAGGAACTCTGTCTTGTTCTGAACTCTTAGAAAGTCACGACACAACTGACCATTTGCAACATACACTACACAAGTTCACTGTACAGTTTTCAAACTTGAGCAAATATCAAAATGATTTTGATATTTACTCAGTTAACTGTGTAAATAGCACAACCACCCCCATACACTACACAAACGCACTGTACAGTGTCAGACTTATGCAGTGAACTTGTGTATTAGTATGGTCGGCATTAGTAAAGGATTAAAATTTTTTTTAACATATAATTTACACGTCAAACTTAGAACTTTTCGCAGAGTGCAAAATGTTTTTGGACATGCCTGCTTTAAATATGCAAATTGTTATATACAAATTTCATTTAAGCTAAATTATTTTAATAAATAGTTAACAACTTTATTTATTACTTATTTATCCATATTTTGCTGCAACTTTGTGTAGCTTTTCCATAATATAAAATAAATATTTTATTTTTATTTTTAATAAATACAGTTGTTATCTCTTTATGAAAGACCTAAACAATAAATAAAATGGTCGAATAAGTTATTATAATATGCAAATGTTTATTATTCACTCCTGCTTTCCGCCAAATAGATTTGACCCACTTGTTTTGATTAATTCGATTAATTCTGGGTGGGTAAAATGTCAGCTGTTGTTAAAAATATTTAAAATTTTGGAAAGTAAGCTCCACAGAACAGAATTTATAGTGAAAACATTTTTATAAAAAAAACATATATCGGAGAGGGTATAGCTTCTATTTGATCCCCTTTTAAAAAATGTGGACGGGTATACGCCCAATATCTTTTTTCTTTGATCTTATGATATCTTACTTATCCGACTGTCACGAAACCAAAACTCAGCACACACATTGTGCTCTCATAACGACATAATCTCGAAGTTCAGAAAAATTGTTGGAGCCACGCCCACTAAAAAATAAATATTATATTTCACGTGCTTCTATTTAAACGAGTTTTATGAAACCTTGTACAAATCCTGAGCTCTAAAAAAGACACAATCTTGCTTTCAAAAAAGTGAGAGGGCCCACGCCCATGAAAGATTATTATTAAATTATATGTAATTATATTTATTTGAATCCCAGGAAACTTGGCAAAGAGTTTCGTCTTAAAATGACATAATTGTGTGCTTAAAAAAGTGGGTGGAGCCACGGAAAATCAATTTTAAATACCAGACCGACAAACGGACTTCGCTTATTCGACATCTTATCCATAAGGACTCGGAATATAGTATCTACTTTATTGAGTTGCATATAAATATTGTGGAGATTACAAATGCAATGACAAATTTAAATGTATGTGGCAATATGGCATAATTGATCAAAATTTATTTAGTAAAAAAGGTTAGATTTTCCAACCCTGGCTAGTAGCAAATATGTGTCAATGACGGGAACCGCTTATTTGATTTTCAATAAAAATCTAGCTAAGGCAAATATTGACAAATCAGCTCAATGCCGTAGTCTACAGCTTTACTGGGAGCTTTCGAAAATCGAGTTCAGCCACAGACAAACGGACAGGCGGACGCTGCACAGTGTCGTGAGTTCATATAACGAGCGGCCAAAAATAGAACGAGTTATCGTAAAGAAATGCAATTGGGCACACATGTTTTAATAAGTAAAATATAATCACGCATACAATTTAGCCATTTAATTTGCAAGGATTCGTGTCCTTCCCATATATCCTGAAATAAAAAGTTACCATAACAGAGAGAAAAATAATTGCAACCTAATAAAATTGTGTAATGACATCAATTTTAACAAATTTAATGATTCGTAAAAATTTTGGGCAATTCAGAGAAAGGATACGCATAACACAAAAATGTCATTTTTCAAAAGAGTAAAAACTGTCTTCACTTATAGTGAGTTAAATGTTTAACTAGACACAATATGTAATATAAATCACACCTACAAGTTGGCCATTTAAATTTCAAGGACTAATGTTCTTCCCAAATTTCCTGGAACTAAATAGTCTACTGAAAATTTACAAACTCTAACCTAAAAAATATTGCAATATTAAATTGTACCTATTTATTTACTTTATTAAACTTGTTTCCACGATTTTTTATGCAAAATATTTGCAAACTATAAAACAAATGCATCTGGCAACTACATATACTTAAAGCTATACGTGCTACAAAAGAGCCGAGAGATTGAGAGAGAGCAAAAGCTTTTTTGTGTCAACTTTCTAGACTAGAGCAGAGAAAATGAGGAGTTGTCGCTTTCGTTTCCTTCTTGTTTGCTTTATTTGCATTGGAACGAGTGTAACACAACCGACCGACCACCTGCTTTAGTTTATTTTATGTGTCACTGTAACAGTGGAATTTATTGCACCTCATCAATTGTGCGCTGTTAAAGTAGTTCAAAAGAAAAAGAAAAGAAAAACAACAAAAAAAAGAATGACAACGCTTAAGACTCATCGTCATCATCACCAAACATCAACATCATCAACTTTTTCAGTTTGAAATTGTTTTTCTTCGTGTATTTCCATTCCACTTCGTTGCATTTGTAGTGCTTAACTTTTCGTGTATTTTCCATTTGCTTTTCCCTTTCTATTATTCAAACATTTTATTGGATTAATTCGAGTAATTCTTATTTTTTTTTTTATTTATTGTAATTCATATGGCTTGAACGGATATCACACATTTTGCATAAAGTGCATTTTGAAAATTGAGAATATGCTATACACATACATACATACATACATATTTATTGGGGGGAGGCGGTTGGTAGTAATCGCATGTACTTATATGTATGTTTGGTTGAATGAATTTAAATCGTTTCCTTTAATAAAGTAAGGATTTTGCTTACATTTAAAAATAAGTGTTACTAATTATTTTAATGCATTCATTTTATTTTCATAGCATTTGAAATATTGCTTAAAGCAGAAATGATGTGCTTTAAAAATGCTGCCTCAATAAAAACCGAATACTTGCAATTTCTAATTAAATCTAAAGCACCATGAGCAATATAGTGCACATGGATAATTAAGGCTATGTGAGGGAGATTGTCTTGGTGATCTCCAATGACTTGATATTATGCAACACAGGGAAAAACTGCCTCATAGAATTAAGAAAATTTTCTCTATGAAACGTTTTTAGGCTAAGCGGTATCCCAGCAGAAAGAAGCGAAGATTTTTTTCATAGAGATTCCTTAATGTTTTTATGTGGTAAATCTTATTAATTTTATCAAGAAGAAAACAACATTAAATCAAGAAGAAATCTTATTATTCACAACTTTTTTTACTCAATTTCCGTTATTTTTGGCACCAAAACAACAATCCATAGATAAAAACTTCCTTGATTCTATTAGGCTTTCTTATAAATTGTAAACTATAGGGATTTCTTATTGATTTTATTAGGTTGCCTTCTTGATTTTTTTTAAAAGGTTTTCTTCTTGATTTTATTAGGTTGCCTTATTGATTTTTTCAATAAAGTTTTCTTCTTGATTTTAGTAGGTTCCTATATGATTATGTGTAAAGCATCTTATTAATTTTTTTAATAAGGAAATCTTCTTGATTTTATGAGGTGTCTTGTTATTTCGTTTCTATAAATAGACATAGAAACAATTTTTTTCATGATCTTTTTCATATTTGTATAAGAATGTATGGACAATAATTTCAATAGTTATTCAGGCTGCTTGTTAGCATATTGGGTAGAGTGCTTGTCTATCAGGTAGAAGTTTGCTGGTTCAATAATTGGGAGTAAGTTAGTTAAGAATATAACATAATGTGTATGTATGTATGTATAAATAAATAACATCTACAATATACTACATACATATGTATATGGTATAGAATTTAAATAAAAATACATACATAAGTACAGAGAATAAAAACGCAATTTTGTTTTTTTATAGAAAAAATCAATAAGATAACCTCATTAAAACTACAAGATTTCTTCTTGATTTTTTCAAAAAGGTTTTCTTTATGAAATTAATAAGATTTCCTTATTGAAAAAAAACCATAGAGATTTCTTATTAATTTTGTTCTATATTATGAGGTATTTAGTAAGCACTGTTTTCATAAAGTAAGCATAACCGTATATATAGGGCAGCAACCAATACCTAGAGTTTTCTGGAAATCGAATTTACAAGAGTTCAATGCTTACTACACATATGACTACATGGAAAAAAGAGGGCCCCTAGAAGTTTGAGTGGGCCCAGTTATCGGCCAGTTTTGGAAGCAGCTGGCTGTATTTTCACCCCACTTTTATGCGCACATACTGGAAAGACTGTGACAGCTGATATGTATTTTTTTGGTAAAGTCAGATCTTCGAGTATGTTCTATATTCCACACCTTTTAATATCACGTGGAATACAGAACATACCCGCTTATCTACGAGGGTTGTGGTGCTCTTTCCACTCATGGGTATGAAATGAACAAAGAAATGGGCACATTGGTCTACATTAGGATAACCAATGTCTGCAACTCCTTCCGATTTGCAAGCAAATGAACGGGTTTTCAGGTTGAGATTCTAGCAATCATAAAGGCTACGGAATAGTTGGCCAAAAAATGTGACAGAAGACGGAAAGGTTATAAAAAATTGGTATAGCTGGCAACACTGCTTGAGAAACACATATGTGGGAGAGAAGAGTTAAAATCATGATAATTTATGTCATGGGCACATTGGTCTACATTAGGATAACCAATGTCTGCAACTCCTTCCGATTTGCAAGCAAATGAACGGGTTTTCAGGTTGAGATTCTAGCAATCATAAAGGCTACGGAATAGTTGGCCAAAAAATGTGACAGAAGACGGAAAGGTTATAAAAAATTGGTCTAGCTGGCAACACTGCTTGAGAAACACATATGTGGGAGAGAAGAGTTAAAATCATGATAATTTATATCATGGTTAAAATTGTCGCTTCAATTCCCAGTACGGGCGACGTTTGCTACCCCGCAAACTTCTCTTCACTTCGCGCCAACAAACACGATTCACAGGCGACGTGTCGCAGCTAGGCCACCCTTCATCTAAACAGCCTCTTAGTAACTTTTTGACGTGGAAATTAAATGTCATTTAGTTTTAAGTGTTATTTAAATATTAAATAAATTTTTTTCACTACAAAAGACATTTAAATGCCCAATTTGTGTGATTAAATTTTTTTTATTTACTTTGCAGAATATGGGCAGAGTAACTAGACCATATGCCGAAGATGTTATTAACAGAATTTTAAAAAGATTTTATGATTGAATATACACGGCCTATACCTTCACATAGGAAGTCAAACAGTGCGAGCGAAACGAAAAACTTTCAAAGGCCAAACAACACACACAAGCCTGGCCGCACTTAAGAAATAATTACGATGACGTGAGGCTGTTCTTGACCCCAGAGCTGCTTAAAGACTGTCTGATGAAATTATATTCAACTTTTACGAACTTATCATATGTTTTTCTGGTTATCATTGCGGAGTAGGCTTTGCACTCACACTTCTTTCGCCAGAAATTATGAAACGCCTTAAAATTAATGAATTTTGCTCTTGCTTTGGTTAAAAATGACATAAGAAAAAATGTTACTCATTCTCTTCTCCTATCTCACAGAAGGGAATTTGAAATGTATAATTTATTTTTTATGATGTTTTAGTCGACGTCTTATTTATATTAGGCATTCTTCAGCAGGCCTTTACTAAGGCCTGAAGTAAGAAGGTCTTGTGACTTTTCCCGCTGAGTCGCATGTGGTCGTATTAAAGGGAACTTCATTTAATTTTCATAAATATATACAGCCTTATTTATAAAACTTATTAAGGACAAAATCTTTCTTAAAAAGCTTTTATAAATAAGGCTGATAACATATACAATACATATCGTTACCTTAATATAGAAAGGCCCTACTTCAATATATTTTTGTAATTGATTTTTTTGTATATTTCAATAGAAGAACATTTAATGTATCCAAGATCTCAAAAATATCGTTTTAAAAAAAAATAATGAATTAGGGCCTTTCTATATTAAGGTAACGATATGTAGTTTCACATCATGAAATAAATAAATAGAAAAATGCGTTCTGATAATCTGTTTATTTCATAAAATGCGTTGATAAGTCAACTTTCTTATTTATGTCAAACAGCTGTTGTTTGGAAAGCTTTTTATAATGCATAAATTACAACCACGACAGCAAGCTACCGACTACAATGACAACAAGCTGTCTAAAATAGAATACATGTGTTTAAATAAAATAATTATTTTCACGACAACACGGCTACACTGCGACACAATTAGGGTTGCAGCTGTCGCAAAATTTACATTATTTCTGTTGGCGTCAATACGCAAATAAAAAGCTGCCAATATAATACAAAATATAACATGAATCGAATTCTAGTTTGGAAGTAGTCTAATCTGGAGGTTAAATTTTCGATGAATTTTTTCAACATTTGTGTCCAAACGCGGCGAATTTTATTTTCCAAGTGATCAATCGTTTCGAGGTCATCTGCGTAGACTAACGACTTTACATATCTTCACAGGAAATAGTCGTTAAATAGCACAATCTTACAGGCCAATTCACGGGTCCAAAACCTAAGACTATGCGGTTACCATACGTTTCCTTCAATAAATCAATTTTGGCACTAGCTGTGTGACATGTTGCGCCGTCTTATTGAAGCCACAGCTCCTGCACATTATGGTTGTTCAATTGATGAACAAAGAAGTTAGTAATCATGGCGGAGAGACTAATTCGGGTCTTCCTCTACGATACGCTCTACACCAGCTATGCCTTCTTTTATGCGCTCTGTAGGACGTCTCTGTGGATGCATATTATGATTTAGAGTAAACATGCTGCGAAAACGTTCCATAGTTTATCGAATTAATTGCTCTGATGGACAATTATGTTGACCTTAAAATGAATCGGTAGTTCAGGTGTCATTCTATTCATGTTGAAATGCTATACCCAACTAAACATAAACCACTTGACAGCTGACAAAATGGCCGCCTGTTAAAAAGTGTTGCCACCTTACAGTTTTTTTATGCCATTATTCAAAATAATTAAGTAGCCGGCTACAGGGCGACAATTGCAGCAATTGAAGTTGTGTAGTCGGTTAGCCTGCCCTGGTTAATGTGTTAACGCCTAATATTTGCCATATTTTCAATGTAATTTTGTAATTGATATTGTTTTCGGGAATTATTACAATTAAGTTCAAGTTAATGCACTAATAATATGGAATTATTATTTTACTTATTCAGTAAAATATTTATTTTTTATTAAAAATACATGGAAATTGTTGATTGTTGAGGGATTTAGCTGGATCCTATGCACACTTCACTGTTGATAATGTAGATCATTAAGTTTTTTAGAACAACTAGAGATATTAGGTGTGTTCATTTACTAAAAATTTAAACGAATTTATAAACAAGTGTTACTGCAAACTCTTCATTAACTCGAAAAGTGTGCAAGGCGAGAGCGTCACAGCAGAGTAAAAAATTGGGACACAAACAAATTTTAGCAAATTATTAGTGGAAACATTTTTACTTGCAAGAATTATCCGAACAACTGTTCTGTGTTTTGTTTACAAATAAATTATTTAAAAAATATCTGAAAAAAAGAAAACTCGAAAAAGATGCAATTCTTTATTAAATAAAAAAAATACATATGTATACATACATATCGTTACCTGAAGATAGAAAGGCCTTTTACTATCATTATTTTTTTGAAATCGAGTTTTTTGTATATTTCAATAGGAGAACATCTAATGTATCGAAAAATGCAAGAATTTGGATTTCAAAAAAATAATGAGTTAGGGCATTTCTATATTAAGGTAACGTTATGTAAAAAGAAAGCATATTTTCTTAATTCACTCATTCATTCTTTGATTAAGCCAAATATATAAACATTTTTGGTTAAGGAATTTTGTTTGTTTGTCCCGGTCCAGACTTGCAATTTTTGTAGCAGCAACTTTTTATTTTTCAGTGCAAAAGAGCGAGTGAGGAATACAAAAAGTATATATTTTTATTTCAACACTCTCACACATATTCAAGAATTGCTGCAATAAAAATTGCAAGTCTGGACCGCGACTTATTCTATCTGGCCAGAGATGGAAAATGGTTTTTATTTTTAATTTGTAATAGAATAATAATGAAAAATGCATAAAATTAGGAAATAGTACTTGAAACTGTGTAAAGTATTTCATATAAAATGTGGATTTTTAAAAATTATGTAATTTAAAATATTACCAAACAAACTAAATTATCCAAAATACATCATAAAAATTACAATTGTATCATGGTTTCCATCCGTGTTTCTAATATATGTAAATAGAATTTTCGTGCAAGCCTTACTAGAAAATAGTTAAGCATTCATTTATTTTTTCCTATTTGGGAGAGTAATTTTGGAAGTTTCAGCCTTAATCTCCCGCTGCAAGTTGATTTCATTTACTTTCTCGTTGCAAGTAAATGAACACAACTTATGACACTTAAGACTGCCGTTTGAATACCCCAATAATGTTTTTTAGTTTTATTTTGAGAGTTTGAATTTTTCAAGATGTATATTCTCTAATAATATGTAATAATTTTCATGTTCTGATTTCTTTGCTTTAAACCTCGTTAGTAACACTCAAAAATCTTGGAAAAACTTGTACGTACCAGGTTTAACTTTTCATTCCTTTGACTTCAACACAATTTACATACTTTAGTTTTTGTGTATGTATGCAGATATAAACTTAAATAAAATTATGCCACTTACCTCAGATGATGTTAAATAGCACATGCGCGAGTCGGTACTCTCAATGGAAGCTTGTTGCACGATGCCATAACGAGATTCACGATCACTTAAATAATCAGATCTTAAACTATCTTGACGTATAAATTCGGCTCTATTTAAAATAAAAATTTATTAACACACACGATCAAGATTACGAGTACTTTCTGCTCTCTAAGTTATTCTTACCGTTGTTCTAGGGAATCAGCTCTGGTCGACTTGTAACCAGAGTCATTTAAACTGCTGTCTTGTCTTAAAGATGGCAAGGAGTCCCAAGGTGAACGTTTGTTGTTCGAACCAATAGTCTGTTGAGACATGAGTCCTTGACCGGAACCAGAACCGATAGTAGAACTGCCAGAACGCCAACCATCTGAGTGGCGAAACCATTGAGCCCTGGCAGATTCACCAATACACGATGCACATCGTGAATTTGAGAAACTTAACGAAAATATAAACAATCAAGCAAGTTTTAATTTATTAATAAAAATTAATACAAAATACTTTATTATTTCTGTTACCTTGCATTGTGATCGGATAAATAGCCACGCTCTCTTTCCCTTTCACGTTCACGCTCACGCACCAGCTCATTGCGATCGCTGTAGTAACCATCCCTTTCACGATCACGCTCCTTATCACGTACTGCTGATAAAGGACGATGTGGAGGTAAAGGTAGAGTAGAAGATTTAGCACTTGTGGCTGGATTTAAAAGAATTTACACAAAATGTTTTGTTGTTATTAAGAAAAACATAAAAAAATGTGCTATCGAAAAAATCAGTGCAGACTTTTAAATAAACAAATAAAATAATTAATTAATTAGTTTCTCAGATCAACATTTAGTAGATAATTAGTAAAAAAAAAACAAACAAATAGTCAGCATTAGTAATTTATTTGGCATAAAAAGTTTAGTTTAAACAAAAATAAAAAGCAAACGAAATGTTTTATTTTTGCACACGATTTTGGCGCTAAATGAGTTTGACTACTTACGCCTGCGCATGGAGAACGGGCTGCGTTGTTGCATTGATCCGGGCAAACTTTCGGCAAATTCTTATTTGTGTTTTTATTGTTATTTTTTTCATAATGAATGGTTTTTTGCAATGTATAGTTTTTTAAAATTGCGTTGTTTGAAAGTATGTTTTTTTTTGTGGTAGTAGTGGTGAAGGTATTGGAATTAGTGGGGGTGCATGGAAATACAATGAATGCAATTAATGCAAGCGTTAGAAAAATATTATTAGATAATCATTATAATTAAACTGAAATTCGAAAACACTTCAAGTAAATAACAGACATATAAGAGAGAGAAAAATAATAAATAAAGTTACACTTGTAATTTGTTTGCTGGGAAACATTTCGGTGGCGGTTTCAGTATTCAGTGCAATAAAAATCGTTAAGCATTCAAGGGAAGACTTAAGGAAGACCATTCGAAGCTTGTTTGAGTACACTGTGCTCGAGTCGGAAACTTTTTTGTACCAAGCCGGGCATCCGGTGGTTAAATCTGATTTGAGTACGCTGAACTCAGTGATGCTTACCATTTTTTTTTAGGTTAGCCCTTGTTTAAAAAATAATTAAGATTGAAGATTAAAAAAAATCAATTTCTGGCAGCTTTCGGGTCTCCCGCTTGTTAAATTTTTGTTATCCTCAAAATCTCTCTTTCTATCTCATTTGGTTTTCCGACAGGAACAAGTCAAACAGTACGGGAATGTGTGATTAAAGTGAAAAGTGCAGCATTAAGTTCATGATCCTTAAATGCATTCTAGACTCTGATATAATACGCTCCCATTCTCGTTTCAGTATCGGTTTAAAACGACAGATAAGTACAACATTAACGGCCTGTCCCACGATCGAATACTTCTATTGTTGTTTGCAATACAAGTTGTCGATCGAAGAATTTCTGGTAACATCGTGGGGCAGGCCGTAAATAAATAAATAAATAAATAAAATAAAAGAACGACAAGTTTACATTAAAAATGTACCGTGTTACCCTAGCACCGTGTTACCACTACGACATAAAATTATCGTGTATATGTGCCGTTTTAAAACAACACTGTTGTTTCTCAGCGTTGCCAGAGTAAAAAATTTTTCCCAACAATAACAGCCGTATTCATAAAAAAAGTAGATTGAGGTTTAAAAAGCTTATTAGTTAAAAAGCATTTTAAGGCTAAATAAGGTTTTTTAAATATTGGTATTCATAATCAGTATTTTAACTAAAAATCAATTAACTTGATTTTCTATAAATATCGTGGCAACCCTGTATTCTGTATTTGTCACTTGCATCTTAGTTCTGCACAACAGCGATTATTAATTCACAAAGTACTTGTGTTTATAATTGTTTGTTTGTCTGTTTTCAGAGAAATATTGTTTTTATAAAATAAAAAATGTGTTCCAACTTGTATTTAATAAAAAATGAAAGCAGTTCACAACGAATCTTACTAAAAAGTGCTTTTTATATAAAACTTTGTATTGCAAATTAAGAAGCACTAGAATAACGAGTTTTATTTTATTTGTTTTGAGTGTTTATACATCACTAGTTAATTTTCTATAATTATTATTTTTGTTAACACATAAAGTTAGAAAATAATGACTGAAAATGGAAAGTGAATCGTTCCTTTCCTTTTAAATATTCTTTTGGAGTCCATTTAATATTTCGGCAATAGTTTCTATAAAATAATTAAATTGTTTTTCTAAACAACACTGACATATACATACATATGTAAGCACATACATACATACACACAAGCAAAGCAAAATTACAACAACAACATCTTAAAATTGGTTTAAACATGGGGGTTGTCAATTTTAAAATTTGCTGATTTACGCAAGGTTTAAAAAACGTTTTTTAAGCTAAAAATCTATTATGAATACAATTTTAGCAAATATTGCTTAAACAACTTATGAAATGCTGTTTAAAAATTTTATGAATACGGCTGTAAGAATTATGTGTGACAAGGACTTACAAAATTTTTTATTTTCAAAAAAATTATTTTGTTAAACTGAAATAATTGGTTTGTCAACGTGCGTTGTCACGCATTAAAAATCATGATATGCAAAGACATTTGCAAGCATTCATATATTTATATTATTTTAAACATCTCTTTACCGACCACTACTTTGACCAGCAACAATAAAAGATGCCTTTAATTATAAAAAAAACTTGACTGTTTCCTTTAAATATATTAAAATCAAATTTGCATCTGAAGCTTTGAAATTTAATTAAGGAAATGAAACGAAATTTCACTGGCAACACCGGTTCGTGGTGAAAGAATAACTAATACTATTGTAAAATGTAATAGTAGAGGTTGCCGATATTCCTCTAACGAGAAAAGGCACGAACTATCTATGTAACGGGTGTTCCAATAAGACGTTTCACTTTGAATTGTGCCATGACTCCAACTATAACTACTTGACATATAGCAAGTAAGAACTGCACCACCAATAAAAAATGGAACGATATTTGCTTCAAGAACCCATTAATTTTGATAAAATTTATACATATTAAATTTTCTTAATCGGGCTTACGTCCCTTTTCACAATATATGATTAAGAGTTAACGTGAACTTTAACTGACAGTTCTTCTTACAAAACTTGCCGTTAAAGTCCCTGTTAGCTTTTAATTGCACATTGTGAAAAGGACCATTAATAAGATTCTTAGGCCTAATTACGAGTGTCATATTTCGACTACGACTACAACGATTTTGTACTTGATTAAAGAAATCATTTTACAATCTTTAGTCTAGTACAAAGTCGTGGTAGTCGAAGTCGATATAAGACACTCGTAATAAGGCTCCTTATTTGTTAAGAATTAAAAATTAGATTTCACTACAAAAGTTGTAAAAATTTCGCGGTAACAAAAGCATTTTTGGGGAGTCGTGAAGCACCATCTCGCCTAGGGAAAACAGTGAAAATTTTAAATAAATAAATAAATGTAAGCTTTTGGGGCATGTTAGTGATGTGAAGAAACAAAGTTTTAACAAACACAACACAACCCGCGAAGCCATTAGTTTGTCGGCCGAAAACACACAAACAGGGTCTATGGCAGGAATCGAACGAACGAACTCTGGACTGAGAGGCTATAATCGCTACCACTCAGCCACGGGGGCACCCTATACATCGCTCAAGAACAACTGAGAATATTAAGAAAACCAAAGGTCTGTCCATTTCACGTCGATCTTTGCAATTGGGCGTTTCACAAACAACATTACAGATTATTTTGCACAAGGATTTAGCTTTTAAGACCTTTAAAGCTCAGTGTCACAAAAACTTATGCCCACCGGCCAAAAAGTGGAGTCTTGGCTGATTGGTCCTTGAAATGCATCAAACTGATTTAAAATTTTATGAAAAAATCATTTTCACCTCCGAAACAACAATAACTAGCAGAATTGTCGTACTTATATGTATGTAGGTTAGGAAGGGCGGTGCTATGCCGCATCTCCACCCGAAGACCACTGTGGGTCCATTGTGATTACATCTATGTATATTTCCCGCAATCCTATAAGCATTATAGGGCTTAAACAAACTTCTTCCATTCAGATCTGCTCAACGCAATACTGTTTACTTTACTACAGCCTTTATGAATTTTTCTAGCCTCCTTGTCGGCCTCTTCTGCGACTGCCACCTTCGCGTTCCATTCGATAGCATACCTAGCAAAGATCAGACAGTGACTTAAGTAGTGTGTGTCCAATTCCGTTACACTTTTTTCTCTGTATTTCTACATCCAGCGGTATTTTAGGTTTTTCCAGAAGATTCGTAAAACTCTTCGCCGACATTTATTTACGATAAATGGCAGTGTTAATTTCTCAGGAGGCAGAGTTCGAGGTTTCATATTCGTATAGCAGAGTTCATTTTATATTAGTGTTGAAAATTTTTTGTTTTAACACGGCGTGATATTGAGGTCGATTTGCATACTTTACCGATCTAGCAAAAAGCTTGTGTGGCCTCTTTTATGCGACTTCCGATTTGTAACATAATGTTTCAATTTCTTTTAAGATAATAGAATAATTGTCGCAGTTGGGCTCGCAAACCCAAGAATTGTTGTTGAACAGATCCTCCATCTTTAAAGTGTGACTGTTTAGTGCAGCTTTTGGTCTACTGGGGTCATTGGACCTTACTTTTTCGAAAATTAGCCCCGCTGAACGGTTTGCGCTATCAAATGATATTTAATGATTTTGTATGGCCAGATTGGGATTATTTTGATATGCACGACGTTTATTTTCAACAAGACGGTACTACGTGCCACACAAGTAACGATACCATCAGCCTTTTGCGTGAAAAGTTTCCTAACCTGGCCAGTGGCATCTTGTGATATTTAACAACTTTAAACATTTCTTCTTTGGAGCGAGGTGAAGGATAAGATCCAATCCGATGGCCTCACAATCGATTCAAGACCCCAAATATGGAATTCATGAAGTTAACGAGGACATACAGCCGCAAATGTGCGAATTAGTGATGGAAAATTGCATCAAAAGAATATGGTCCTGCAAGTGTAGCCGTGGCAGCCATTAGGCTGATATTGATATTCCCATTATAAATGGCATACCCTCCTTTTTAAAATTAAAAATCAAATATAACATCCATCGCTTTTGCTTAAAAATACTTGGTGTTTACTTATCAAAATGCAACCTCTCATTGAAAGACCCTATATTTAACTATCTCTAAAAAAAAGAAGGTACTGGCTAAATATTTAATTCCAAACTAACACATTATCCAATAATCTAACAACAACTTAATCTGAATCTAATTAAGCACACACTTTTAAAACAGTTTGAAAGCAAAAGGTTAATAAAAATAAATGCGAACTTTTTTTTTCTTTAATCAGTCACAAGTATTAAGTTCAAAAAAAAAAAACTCTCTAAGAAAACGTAAGTAAGTAAATAATTAAAAATGCAATACAAAAGGAAATTTACTACTTAAGCGTTTGAAGCTTTTAATGTGTAAGCAAACTTACCTAAATTCTCCATGCTCTGAGAGAGCAGAGCTTCGAATGTGTGTAGACTGTAGGACTCAGCATCCATACCCTTGGCCAGCGTATTGCGCAAATGCATTTCGTATTCGAGTAGAAGACGTGAAGTGGGACTACCGGGTGTCGGAGTAACATTGGGACCCTGATGCCGATGCTGGTGACGTCCACCAGGCATGTTTGCACCTCCACCACCACCGCCACCACCAGGAGCACGTTGTGCATATGAAGATTGATCCTGATCAGAATTCCCATTGCTGGAACTGGGCGTTGTGGCGTAGCATTGATTATCGAACATTACATTATCGGAAGGTGGCGAACCTTCAATGCAGCTGCGTTCTCGTTCCAATTCCAAATAAAAATTACGCGGCGGATAACCACGACCAATTTCATGTGAGGATCTAAAGAATTTGCAAGGTGTTAAGGTGTGAAGCGCAAAAAAAATGTCACAAGCACAATCCGTTTTGTTAGTTACAGTTGTTAACTGTTTGCTCTTTAAGCAGACACTATTGTTTTATTTTGTTTTTTAGCCTAATGCGTGTCTTACCTTGATCCCGAAAATCGTGACGACTGGCTGGCCGGACGACCACCACCCAGTGTGTTGTTGTTATTCATGATGTGATGCATGCCACCCATGCCACCAACATGCTGATGCATGTGTTGGGGCCCGAACGTATTGCCTGCATTTGCATTGTAGTAGTTGTAACGTCTTCTACCCATTTCAGGCGATGTCACTGGGCTTTCGGTGCTAGTCATGGGCTTAAGCATACGTTTCAAAGTGCTGGTATCGACATTCATGTCCTCAGTACTTTTCGTTTTGCGTCTCGTATTGTTGTTAATTATGTTGTGTTGATGTTGGTGCTGGTGTTGATGTGGATGCATGTCGTGGCCATGTGGATCGCGTGTCTAAGCATAAAAATACAAATACAAATGAAAAAAAAACAATGTATTGGAAAAAATCTAAAAAAATAACATCAAAAATAAAATAAAATTTTATTAAAAAGAAACCGACCACCCATGAAGAGCGGGTGGGGTTAAATGTGAACTGTTGCATTAATGTGGCGTGTATGCACTTTTTATTTGATTTAATGTTTTCTTTTTTTTTGCTCTAATCTGAATTCTATACATACTTCCTACATTTCTGGTAACTTTTACATAACGTCAACTTAAATGTAAAAAGAAAATTCTTATATTTCAAGAGAATTTCTTAAAGGAATTTTACATTGAGCTTTTTCTTTTGGTGTTAAGGCGAATTCATATCATATATCTGTACCTGGATTCAGTAACTTTTTACGAAGCGAAAATCTTAATATTTATCGATATATTGATGCGTTTGCAATAACGATAATGTCATTCTGTAATTTCTTTTTTGCAATAGTATGCAGGTGTGCTTTTCTCATCTTTTATTTCTAAATCATGTGGCATCTCTGCACACAAAATGTCAAAATAAACGAAAAAAAAAACAAAGAAGGAAAAAAGAAAAACTAAATTAGTTGACCTGTGATTTTACTTTTTAACTTCAACCGACCGCGAATATCGTTAAAATATGCTACTGAATAGAAACGTAGATAAATTTTCGTTATATTTATTATAGCGACACGATTATCGCTATAAAAGTTACTGAATATAGATACTGTGGTGCGATTGAGTAACTTTTAACGATCCTATAATCGTAAAGGCTCAATTACCAGACTGTAATGTGAAGTAACTGTAACGTAGGAAGGAGGCAGCTGATCGATATTTTTAAATGAAAAGTAGGTTACGTTACATTACATCTCTTTAATAATTTTCATTACTTTTCACACAACAATATCGATCAGCTGTTGCAGTTACTTTACATTACAGTCGGGTAACTGAGCCTTAAAGGCTCTATACATTTTGTCACTTGTAATAACGATTGTGTGATTCTATAACTTCTTTTTAACGATAGTACGCAGCTGATATTTTCTGTTGATTTTTGTCGATAAAATTGACAGCACATAAATTATTGTCGCTTAAATAACGACACAGCTGATATTAACCTACAGCGAATATCGTTAAAAATTTTACTGAATAGCAAACTCGATACATTTTCGCTATAATTATTTTAATTACTATCGTTATTCGAACAATGCAGTTGTAATACAGTGTAATTCAAGCCTTGATTTGTACTACAATTGAACCTTGTATTACAATTGAATTCAAGTGCATTTCAAGCTTCAAAAATAATGCTTTTAAAATAAAAAGCAAAATGCAATTCCTGTGTTTTCTAATAATAATTCTGTGGCAATAAGGAAAAAGTGCTTAAGTCATATTTTACTGTTTTGCAGGAGAACACTTTTAAGCGTTCAAGTCGATTTTTAGAAATTTATTTATTTTACAGTAAAATTGCGAAATTCTCTGCTACACACTGTAAATAATACATTTAAGTTGAAGTATACCAAAGTATAACCTTAATTAAGCTATTATTCTAAATGAGATTAAAAGACTAAAAAAGATAAGTCGCAAGTAATTTTGCTATAACTTCCTGAAAAAGCAGACAAATTAATTAAGATTTTGACCAGGGGAACTTTCAAATATGCAGATTACAGAGGTACCATTAACTCAAAATCAGCTTATCTCGACCTAAGCACTTTTTCCTTTTTGCCACAGAATTATCTCTGCACATCTGCCTTCGCTATTGTTTTCACCACTTTACTCACCTATGTTTTCCAAATTCACTTTTTCATTTATTTATTTTTGCTATTTTCAACACAATTTCAGTTTTATTAATAAATAAGTTACGTATTTGACAAGGTTGGAACATATTAGGTTTGTTCATTTACTAAAAATTGTTACGAATTTTGTAACAATTGTTACTTCAAAGTGTTCATTAACTCAAAAAGTTTGCAAGGAGAGAGCGTCAACAGAGAGAAAAAAATTGAGAGACAAAAAAATGCCTACAAATTATTACTGGTAAAAATTTTACTTGCGCGTTGAGTACACAACGTGTCATGATACATGTTCAAATCCCAGATAAATTTTCTAAATTTACTGACTAGCAGGTGATTGAAAAAAAATAAACTTTAAATTAGTTGAAAAGTAATGCAGAGCGAGACAATGGACTACCAGTTAATTACATTGAAAAGTAATCCAAGTGTCGGTCAGTACTAGTTGCGAAATAGTTAGCTTAAAGTTAGTTTAAAGTTAACGAAATTTCCCACAGGGTACGTGCATGACGTTTGTATGTATACGCGCCCATACGTAGGAAGTAGCAAACATTACAAATTCTTTCGTCACGAAGTATTTGCTTCTTCACTTCTATACCTACAGTAAATGAAACAAATGTCTTTCAAACAGTATTGTTCAGTATTTGTTTTTTAAGACTTCGCTACAGTAAAGCATTTGAAAAATCGCTCATGTCTTGAAAGTTCTTTTAAATACATTTATACGATATACGCAAACTACAATAAGACACATATACTATTTTTTAACGCACTTCCGGTCGGTGCCCTGATGTTTTTGTTACTTTTCAAAAACAACTTTTATGAGCTCACAAGCATTTCCGACTAACATAACATATTAATAGAAGAGAACAAAGTGGGGTGCCCCTGTGGCTGAGTGGTATCGATGCTAGCCTCTCAGTCCAGAGGTCGTGGGTTCGATTCCCGCCATAGACCTTGGGTATTTTCCGTAGACAAGCTAATCGCTTCGCGGATTGTGTTGTGTTAACAAAAAAAAAATTCATTTTAATAGTGGAAGGTCAAAGTAAGGGTCATGCTGCATCGGGCGATGGCAGCATTACCATTGAATAAAAGATTAGTTTGGTAACAAAATTATTTATACAAAAGTTAAAAATTTATTTTTTTTTTTCAGTATTTTGAACACAGCTTTCTATGATGTGAACTTCTTGTACGAACAATGATTTAAAGAAAAGCATTGAAGTTTTCATTACTTCCGGATCACAAGCAATTGGAGCTTGTAAACTTCTTCTTATGTTCTTAAATTGATGTCAAGTTTTACAATGTTCTTAATTTTCCTTAAAGTCCTTTTAATAAGAACTCACTAACAAAAGTCTGCTAGATAATCTACTTCCCTCGCTAACGAACATCTTGCAACGTCAATTATTTATGTATATGCATAAGCACACATACATCCCAGCTAGCATTTGGGTGATCATTTTTGGCAGAAATATCTTATATGATTCTCTACAGATCGCTTTTGATGATTAAAAAGTGATTTATCACTTGGGCGATTGAAAGATTATTCACTTATGATTCATCTATATGATCAAATAATGATTTCTTGAAAATAGAGGAACATCATGCAAACCTCAAAAAGGTGATTTAAATGATATAATATGAAAATTGCTCAAAAATAATCAGCAAATCGTATCATAACTGATTCTTTGGTATGATTCATCTGTAGGGTACCATTTTCTCACAACGAGAGTATCATTTATGATCGAAAAATGAGCTCATATACGGTTATTTTTCCCGTCAAGCTGATTCAAAAACGATTGGATTATGATACAAAATGCTACCTGGGATATCAATGAATAAACACGCACACTTTTACATGTATCAGTTACACTATCCCAGTTGGCCATGTCTTTCGGACATCTTGCAAGACTGATGCACGACAATCCACGACTCCACATGGAAATTTCCGAACGTTTGTTTCAAAACACATCATACGATTGCGAAATATTTCGACAAATTTATAAAGAAAATTATTCACAACGGTTTGTCCGTCGGAAAAAGTGGAAATATATAAGTTTTTGATTATAATGGAATTGATGATACGAAATTAAAATGTGTGTGAAGGAAAAGTTTTGTTCGGACATTTTCGCATGTGGACTTCATGATAGGGCTAAATGTTAAAGCATGGAGGACCTGTTGGCGACGGCTCAAACAGATCATTGAGGACATTTTTGAGTAGATGTCCATTAAGTTCAAACATGACACTGTAGAACTGACAATTTCCATAACATTAGGTTTGTTCATTTACTAAAAATTGTTACAAATTTGTAACAATTGTTACTGAAAAGTATTCATTAACGCAAAAAGTTTGCAAGGAGAGAGCGTCAAAGAGAGAGAAAAATTGAGAGACTAAAAAATTCTTACAAATTATTGGTAGTAAAATTTTTACTTGCAAGAATTATCCAACCACCTGTTGTGTGTTTTGTTGTCAAATTAATTATTTGAAAAATATTTGAAAAGGGAAAACTAAAAACTGTGCATTTCTTTAATTAAAAAATATGTATGCGTATGAAAAACGAAAGCATATTTTCTTAATTTATTGTTTTTCTTTCATTAAGCCACATAAACTCAATTTTATTGTCAAAGAATTTTCTTTGCTTCTCATATCTGATCAGAGATGGAAAGTCGCATTTTTGTATTTGATAATGGAATTAAATTAAAAAACTATGAAAAATGTATACAAATATTAAATAATACATGATATTCTGTAAAATATTTCATATTAAATATCAATTTTTAAAGAAATTAAAATTTAAAACATTATCAAACAAAATACATCAGATACTGTACAATTGTATCATGATTTCCATCTATGGCTCTGATATGAACAAGTAAAGCGTTCATTTACTTTTTCGTATCTGGGAGAGTAATTTTGTAGATTTTTGCTTTACTCTCTCGTTGCTAGTTTCTGTTGGGAAAGTAAATGAACAGACCTATTTTCATTAATGAAACTATACACAATTTGAACATTGAACGTTGCAAGGCTAGCTTGCGAACACTATCCACTAGTTTGATGCATGCTCAGTTGAGTAGCTTTTCTTTTACCCAGTTTTTGAGTCTTAAATGAAACTGTAATCGACAAATACAGTGCATGACAGATGTCGAAATTTCCCTAGGTAGTCATTGATAATGGTAGAATTGGTCGATTCGTATAGTGATTTGACGGATTAGCTGACAAAATTTGTGACATAAATAAAACAATTTACTGTTTATTTAATATGTATCGTAACGTATCTATGTGAGGTAGAAATCTACAGAAAATATATTCTCTCTTACAAACATACACACACACACGTATAAAGAAAGAAAAGAGCAATGCAATGAACAGCTGACACATTCGCTGGCAGGCTCACGTTTTTACTAACTAACATCCCAATTTAAACGATACGACCTCTTACTACACTACCATAAAAGTGTGTTCTGCGAAAAGTTGGCCAACTGGGTAGAAACAAGTGTGAGTGTAATACAAATAAAGTAAATCATTATGTGTACTTTAAATTTCAATGACACTATAAGCTTTCCGAACTCTCTGAGCGCAAATGAATATTATGTAGGTTGTAGTGTAAAAAATAAAATAAGTTTAACATTTACTCACCATATCGTCAGCATATTCCTTGGAACGTGTCCCGGTAGATTTGTTGGAAGTTCCAACAGACTGGTGTAGTGGCCCACCGGCCTGAGTGCCTTCACTTTTGGGCATATCAACTTCTGACTGACTGCCTAAAGCGTCTTCGGGACCAGCTTGAGAGCCAACATGATTTTGGGAGCAAATATCACCAGTGGAAACATTGACAGAGCTGGTGACACCACCACCACCATTATTAGTAGCGGCTGCTGCATCTTGAGTTTTGGCTTGACGGCCTAAAGTATCTAGTAAGTGTAACGAATTAAATTTTAATAAGAATTTAAAGTTATAATATAAATTTTTGCTTACCACTCGCGGAGCCCAGACCCTGGCCCTGGCCAGCACCTAAACCACCGCCACCGCCGCTAGCAACATTGTCATAGAGGGATGTGCTGCTTGCAGCATTTGTAACTTTTTGATGTGAATGGCTATCGGCATCGGCTGCCACCCGTGAGCCCACATTGCGTGGCAAAGTGGAAGAACCTGCAAAAGTTATGACGATGCATATGATGAGGATGTTGTTGATGGCATTTGACAATGGCAAGAAAATAAAAATTAAATAAATACAACTTATATGGGACTTGTTTAAAGAAATAGAAATAATTAAACACCACAGTTTAAAAAATAAACAAAAATTTAACAAAAAAAAAAAAACTACTTTACTAAGGAAAATATTAAGTTGAGGCTTACACGATCAAGTTTTGCCTTTCAAATTTCAGTACATTCAAACTTTTTCACTTATACATTCATCCCCATATTCATAAAATTTAAAATGACTGAAATATATATTACTCTATTTAAAATTTTTCATAATTTTTTTTTTCTAAAATTTATTTCAAATTCATATTATTTTTTATGAATATGGAGAGTTTAACTTTTAAAAATTTGCTGCTAATTTGTTTTCAAGTTTTCTTTCCAATTTTGGGTTAAAATTTACCGGCAAATAAACAGCTGACAACAATTCTAAAGCTAAGTTTACACGATTGAAATTTTCTTCAAAATTGCTCTTCAAAATGGTTTAAACTCGTGTAAACAGCAAAATTTTCAAGAAATTTAAATAATTTTGAAGAGCAATTTTGAAGAAAATTTCAATCGTGTAAATCTAGCTTAAGTCGTCGTTTACATTTGAGAAATTTCTTGCCGGACAATCGGCTCGAAGCCGACGGCGCACCGCCGCCGGTTATTTTTCTGTTTATCCCGCACCCGCCACTTGTATCGGCTTTGGAACGGCTCAAAACCAGCCGAAATTTTATCTGCTCAAAAAGACAAATTTCGGAGAAGAAATTTCATAATCGATTTTCAATTTCAATTTTTATTTTCTCTTTAAATTTTCCTATGCTTACTTGAGCCACCGAAAATTTCCTCGGTGCGCTGCAAAACTACTGAGCCGCCGCCGCCGCCGCCGATAATTTTGCATCGACTTGTTTCTCCGGCCCGAAGCTTTTACATATTGGCAATTAAGAAACAGACAGAATTTTTTAGTTTGCTTACTTCTTCTTCGAGTTGTTACATACATATGCCTTGATAATACACATCAAGTATACATACAGCCGCTGAAATAAGAAAAATCATATGAAGCAACAAAAATAATTGCGAAAAGTAAAAAAGAGAAAAAATTTCCGGTACAGAGGGCCGTGTACTACACACTTTGTATTTTCCCCCTTCTACAAACTTCGCCAGTCTGTCTTTTAATTTCTCAAATGTAAAAGGGCACTAATGAGCACTTTTTTCGTTTTTCTTTTCAAATATTCTGCCGCTATGGGTTTTTGTGATCTTTTATTGCAAATAATATATTATATTAAGCCGAAAAATAGAACATAATCGAACTAAAATATATTTGTGAAAAACTAAAAATAAAATTGCTTTCAAATTGCTTTCAATTTCAGTGTGTGAAAAACTTGAAAGAAAATCTTGCTCGTGTAACTTTAGCACTAAATAAAAAACGGAAATTTTATTTGCCAGGGATTTTTGGGGATTAGAAGAGTTAAAATAAGTTTCACTTTTTTGTAAAAAAAATAAATTATGTAGTTCTTAAATTTATATAGTTTTTTTTCCAAGACAGTAGAGCATGAAATAGTTTGGTTTTTAAAAATTTTGATATTCTTTCTTCCTCACCTCGTACTCGGGGATCATTTCTCAATCGTGCATACTGTTCGGCTGTCATACAAGTGCATTGCGGCTCACTGCGTACACGTGAGGGTGAGGCCGGTGTACTTAATGGCTTTCGCTTCGCTTTGACCTTCCCCTTGCCAGGCGGATCCAATTTCAGCGAATAACTTGATGAGGCCTTGCGTGAAAATTTGAAAGAAGGCGACTGTAAAACGTCGCACTATCATTAGGTTAGTTGATTGGGATTCACAAGGTTCTGTGTGTGCGGTTCTCTCTAACTGTACCCGAGCATTAATACTCAAGTTAAAACTGACTTTTGTGTTACATTTCATTTATTCTTTTTTTTTCTTTCACTTTGAAAATAAAACTGTCAATTACTACTTCCTTCTTCTTCTTCTAATGAAATTGGGCATTAAAAATGCGAATTAAGTTTTAATAACTTGTAAGTAAAAAAAAAAAAGAAAATGCTGACTGACAGACGTCAGTTGAGTTGGATTGGTAGGCTTGATTGAAAGTGAAGCTATAAAGTAACTTTAATGTTAATAACTCACTATTGTGCGATACGAGTATTGTAGTTTGTGAATGAAATTCTAAATAGTGAACTACAAAATGTTGCTTAACGCTAAGAATTTCTTCTTCTTTTTTTATTATAATTTAAGGTACTTTTGTTTGCGCGGGAATACTATGAACATGTACAAGTATGTCATGTAGTTAATACATATTTGTAATACTAACTTCTAATTTACACTTTGCTAAAAAAAAAACACCATTACTTGTTTGCATCAAAAGTGCTTTCTTTGCCTTCTGATGTTTTGTAAAGTAACTAAGCATACACCTAAAAGTATGCATTCTTTTTTTTTCTGGGAACTATTATAATTTGATATTCGAAAGTTTTCTTTCGACATCGTGAAACAGGCCATAATACAAGAAAGCGTCTTCAAGTAAAAAAAAATACTGTGTCATCTGCAATACAATTGAAAGATTTAAATCTAATTCTAATAATTGTTATGATAAAGATATTTTAAAACTTAACATAAACAAACTTTGTAAGCAGGAGTAAATTAAGGAACTAGTCGACTAAGAATTTAGGGATTATGTATAATAAAATTAGAATTACATGTATACAGAATGTTGTTTTAACTAAAATTTTATTTTAATATTGTTACGAAAAAATATTCGAACAGAGCTAATGTAAATGTTTTTTTATAAAGAAAACATTTGGTAGATGAAAAGAACTATCTAGAAATATTTACCTGAAGAACTAAATGTACACACATCCACATAAAAGTGCAAACACATGGTAGAAACAACTCTGTATTAGCAGCAACGTACAGTATTACCAACATAAAAGTCGATACACAGTAACTCTGAAGTTCAAAATAACGGCCAATCGAATTATCTACAAACGCCTAGAAACAGCAACATGAATTTTCCAGTTTGTGTTAGAAGACTTGGCTACCAATAGTAAACAACATTCTAGAACCACTCCCTTTAGTATAAAAGGTGGTAGCCTGTGTGAGAGGCAGTCAGTGTGAATCCGATTATATCGGGTGTTTTTTATTGAGGTATAGAACTTTAAGTTGGCATCACTTTTTTAACTGGCGGCCATTTTGTCAGCTGTCAAGTGATTAATATTTAGTTTGGTTTGCCATTTCATCATGAACAGGTTGACAAAAGAACAACGCTTGCAAATCGTGCAAATTTATTTCGAAAATAATGGTTCAGTTCGCGAAGTTTACCGCAAACAGTGCGTCGAACAGTGCGCACCGAAGAAACAATTGCCGCTGTAGAGCAAAGTGTTGAAGAGGACCCGAATGAATCGATTCGCCACCGTGCACAGCAATTGGAGCTTTGTCCATCAACTTTATGGAAGATTTTGAAGATTTTGAATGTGTATGAGTTGTGGTTCCAACAAGACGGCGCTACATGCCACACAGCGCACGTCACAATCGATTTATTGAAGGAAACATTCGATGAGCGCATAATTTCGCGGAATGGACCTGTCAATTGGCCACCAAGATCGTGTGATTTGACACCATTGGATTATTTTCTTTGGGGATATGTGAAGTCGCTCGTCTACGCCAACAAACCAGAAACGTTAGGGGACTTGGAAGCCAACATTCGTGGCGTTATTGCCAACATACGGCCCCATATGCTCGAAAAAGTGGTTGAAAATTGGACCTGTAGAATTGGCTTTATTCGAGCCAGCCGCGGCGGCCACATGCCCGAAATCATATTTAAACATTAATGGCATAAAATTATCCTTCCAATAAAGCCAAATTGATGGACATTAAAACGATTTTCTTGTGTTTTATTTCAATTCGAAGTTCTATACCTCTAAAAAAACACCCTTTATTAGAGTCAACATCGTTGAAAGTGAAGACAACTTGCAGAAGTAATTAAGTAAAGGCAGTGTGTCTGTAGTGTTGTATAAACAGTGAGCATCAGCAGAATAATGCTAGGAACACAATTGGGACGAACGACGAATTTCGTCCATGTCGACGAATTCGTCGATAAGAGTTCGCTGCGTAAATTCGCCGTGTGAAGCACAAAAACGACGAATTTACGCAGCGAATTCCTCTCTTATATTTGAAAAAGTTGGTTGTTGTGTGTACAAAAACAGAGAGTGAGAAAGAGAAAATTGTTTTTTCGTCGTTCGTCGGCGTACAAATTAGAAATAAATCTATCTCAGAATTCGTCAAGCACGATGAATTTCGTTGTACGGCGGTGTTGTGTTCATTTTCATATGCACTCAGGTTTTTTATTTTTTATGACGAAAGGTCGCACCGAAAAATTCGTCGATCGTCCCAGTTGTGTTCCTAGCATAATGCTGGTGTGTGACAAACAGCCGAGTGAGAGTTTTGCTACAAAAACCAGTGCATTAGTGGTAACCAGTTGTGGTATACATATTTAAATAATCTATATGTGTGTATTTAAACTCTTTATTTGAGTTTGATTAGTACAAGTGTATTTATTGGTATATAAAGTGTCATTCTTAACCCTAATTAGTACACTGGGGTCTTTTCTTCATTTGCAAATCTTCGAGTACACGGAAATGCGTTCTCAAATAGTAAAAACGTAACAATATGTATTTATTTTTGTCGCTATTTTTTATATTATTTTTTGCTCTAAACAAAATAAGTCACATGTTTTATATTACTAATACATAGTTTTATTTTTATTTATAGGCAGATGTTGTAAAAAATTTCGTTTCTAAACGTTTCAAATTTGTATGAAAAATAACGAAAATTCGTTTAAAAATATTTTTTCCATACAAATTTAAAAAACGCAAAAAGTTTCTATTTACAAAATTTTGCCTTTTAAATAAATATATTGTAGTTATATACATTAAATTTAGTTGGCTCTATCACTGACGTGAGATACCCCTGGCTTCCACAATCTTTCTCACTTTCAATCTCCCATCGGCTAGAACCATATCGTGAATTTGTTCAATTCTTTCGGATGCCACAACGAAATTCAGTAAACCACCTTTTTTACCACTGAAATTGATGGTAAAATCCACACAGTATTTATCAAAGTTAGCCTCGGTTTGAGTGATGGTTTTTTCCGTAAAAAAATAATGCTTATGGAGCACACGAAATTCACTTTTTTAATTTTTTTCTAAAAACACGCAGTACTCTGCTGTCAACGGCTGCCAAAGACAAACTAAATGACGCAGCTTATTCAAATTTAGATAGGAGTCAACTGACAATTGCCTGTTGGCAGTAGCAGTGTTGCCATTTCAATTAAGAGGCAGCAAATTCAAAAAGACACTGAGATAATGACCCACCCTCGTATACTGTAAGAACAATTGCGCCATATATTGTCTTTAATATTGTGCAATCTATTGAATAGTGTGGATCAAAACGGCAATAATGATTATATGCAACAAATGAAAACTTTTGGAAAAAAACACGGACTGGACAGTATAGTTCCGATAATAGTACCAAAGGGTTGTTGTTGGCGATTTTGGTGGGCTATTTTCCTCCAAAGATTTCGAAAATCAGTGCCCCTTCAAAAAATTGTGTCATCAGTTTTTGGCCTAATTCACCTTACACCTACTTCAGACTTGCCGGAAGCTCTAAGCTATATATGGCAATAATGTAGCTAAGGGCTAATAAATCAGTCAAAGCTTAAATGCTGGTTTAAACTAAACTTAAATATATATGTAGTTCAAACTCAACAGGAGTAAATATTAAAAATAATATTGTGGCAGCACTAGATTAAATGTCAAAAAGCAGCTGTTTTGCAGCAAGCTATCAATTCTTTGCACAATCAAAAGTGCAAAAAAGTTAAACAAACTTTAATTAAAGTTCGCCAAATATTACTAGGAATGGAATTATATTTATCCTTGGCGTAGTAGAATAGTATAAAAGAATAATAGAGTGTAAGAAAACAGGTCGAACAAGATCTGAAGAAAAAGTAGAGGCTTGGAAAAAAGTGCTTTTTTAATGTAAAACATATGATCTGTAAGTAACAAAACCATATGGACTGTATTCGTAGTTTAAACGCCCAACTTTAGTCGTTTACAGATGGTTTAAATACTGTATTGATTTATAGGTTTGCTAGTTTAAACAGATTTTCAACCAAAAATAGGGATTAACTTGCACTGATTTATTAGCACTAAGAGTCTACCAAACAAATCTTGGTTAACACCTTATGCCAAAAAAAAATATTCTTTCATGTAGATCTTTTTTTTCCAAAATTAAGGAATCCAATCTTTTTCACTATTTTTGGAATAACTTACAGCGAATGCTAGTTCTTTGCTTTTACAATATTTGGCAAAGCTGTAGCTACGGTAAAGCTGGACAAATTTTGTGAACATATGAATATAATCCGAACAGTGATACTTCAGTACTTCAGTTTCATTTTCTAATTATATCAACATAAGAATGCATTCTTTCAAGTGTATTACTTTCATTACATTACCCATTGAGTGCAAGCAAGTGCTTGCATGAGATGCTCTAATATTTAATTTAAAACTAAATATTTAATTATATGTATATATTTAGAATTCCTTTGATTCTTGTTCGCACTAGCGTTTGTAACAAAATAAATATTTTTAATTAAATATTTGTAGTGTTTGTGTTTTTTTTTTTTCTTTTGTAATGTATTTCATTTCACATCACAAATCGTATTCAATATCTAAACTGTGATTTCTCTTTCTTTCGGTTTTACATGAATACAGAAATATTTAATTTGAAATCTAAAACAATTTGCGTTTTTTTTCTACATGCAATAATATTGTTGTTCCTGTTGAGGATTATGTTGTTGTTAAATTGTTGTTGTTTTGTTGTTGTAATTGTTGGTTGGTTACTGTTAATATGCATTTATTTAAATTGTTTAAAATGTGCATTTTAATCTCAAATTTTATTTAAAATTTTTTTTGCTTTTACATATTTGATTAGATTGGTATTTTTGTTTTATATTTTGTTTAATTGGAAATTAGAATATTTGTGCAATTGATAGCAAGAAGGAAGGGTTTAAGTTACATAGATAGCAAGAGAAAAAAACTTCTGAATTAATTCTAAGAAACCGCTGGTTGTGAGTAATTTAAGGAGTTGCTGTTGTTGTTATTTTTTTATTATTGTGGGATGGTAAGAGTGAGGATTTGAGGAGTTTCAATAATGGGGACTTAAAAGGTGAACGGAGTCAAAATACTGGATACGTGCGATTGCTTTATAACGTTTGGCATTTTTCTTTGGCATTATTAAGGCAAAGAATTTAATATTTTCAAATAAATATTTATTATTAAAAAAAAAATGTTTAAATGCCACAAAAAATGCAAAACGTTTTTATTTCCTTTAATTTAATTTTAATTATTATTTTATTAATTATTTATATAAAAGTTATTTATTATTAAAAATTTTATATTAGATAAAAAGATAGGCGGAAATGTTGATGTACATACATACATTCAAAAGATTTAAATAAATATATAAAAAAACATATAAAAAACAACAAAAATTTTAACCAAAAGGATTTATAAAATTTAAATGAAATACATTAGGATTTATTAAAAAATATTTAAAAAAATTAAATTTTTAAATTTGGAATTTTGAAAAGATTTCATTATTTGTGTCGAGTTAATGAATATACATCAATGCAAGAAAGAGAAGGAGAAAAAAGAAATAAACGAGTATAAAATTCAAATATACATAAATAATTTTAGTGTTTGACTTGAAAGCGTAGACAAACAATTTTCTTCAATCAATTTAACAAATAATACATTAAAAATTCAACGAAAAATAAAACAAGGTTAATTAAAACAAACAAGGCTGATTTACATACATACATATATACAATATTCTTTATATCAGTTGTAGATGTGTAAAAGGATTTCATGAAATGCATGTATAACTACATATGTATGTATGAGTGGAAGTATATTTTGTGTAATGAAAATGTTAATGAAAGGTTAAAGTTAATTTGTATTAACACTGCCCAGCAGTTCTGAAGGAGTCACAGGCAAATTATATTATAGTAAACGTTAAATGATCCAAAAGTCAACATTTAACGGGCACAATATGTCTGAAAAGAGGTTCGTCAGTCAGTATCGAAAAACCCAAGAAAAAGAGATTAGAAAATCTGAGAGCGGAAACATGAATCTGTACTTCGATTGAGTAACTTTTATTACGATAATCGCATCGGTAAAATAAAGTGTGATTTGTGGCAACTTTCTTTTCGGTAACACTGTTTTTGGCAAGTCAGCTGTTTTCGTGTATTATGTTACTGTTAACCACGTTCAGTTTAGTCCATAATTTAACCATTAGTCGACTTACGAATGAACAACGCTTGCAGGTTATTAAATTTTATTACCAAAACTCATGTTCAATAAAGAAATGTGTACGATCCACTTCCTCCATTTTATAATTAGTTTAGGCGACGACCTTATGAGGCAGCTATTCCGACTATTTGTGACTAAATTTAACACCAAAATTACATTATTGAAAATTTAACCACCAACACGCATACCTAGAGTATGGACAGAGGAAACTATCAGCAGCTGCATCCGCCAGTGTTGTTGATGACCTTCCATTATCGATTCGGCACACTTCGCAGCAATTGTGCCTGTTACTTTTTTTTTTTTTGCCCAAAATGGAAGAGCTGGACTTGGCTGACATATGGTTTCAGCCCCACACCACGCAAAACAATAGCCCAATTGAGAGGCGAGTTTGCTGAAATGTTTGTTTCACTTTTGGGGCCGGTCGATTGGATAGCCTAGACATGCCATTTAACGTCCTTAGACGATTTATTGTGGGGCTATGTTAAGGCTCATGTCTATAGGGACAAACCCACAAAGGTTGACGCACTGGAAGACACTATTGAAGAATTTATTCGCAAAATATCGGGCGATATGATGTAGTGATTATGCCAAAATTGTACCCAGCGTATGAACCATTTCAGACGTGTCCGCGCTCAACATTGACATGAAGTCATCTTTAAACATTGAATTATATAGATCGTTCTACCGACTCAAATAAAGATTTCATACATTTCTCTATGTTTTATGTTTTTTTTAATCAAAGTCGAAAGCTCTCAAAAAATCACCCAATATATTTAACGAAAATGTATCGCCTTTGCCATCCAGTAACATATTTTAACGATATTCGCTTTCAGTTAAAGTAAAGCAAGTAAAATCTTCTTCTTGTGCTCTTCGCTTATTTTGACATTTTGTATGCAGGGATGCCACATGATATTGAATTAAATTATGAGTAAAACAGAATATATAGAATTACAGAATCACATTGTGGATTAATATTACGATTTTCGGTTCGCAAAAAGTTACTGAATCCCGGTATTGGCTCAAAACAACGGATAAATTACAAACTTACATTTAGGAAGTTAAATAGATCAGTTAAAAGGAAGAATACCTGTTGAAAAGGTCTTATGGCAGTTCAACCTAACCAAGAAAACCGCGAAAGAATCTAAACTGAAAAAAAATCTAGTCACCGCTTGTTCTTGAATTCAAATTCAATATATCAATGGTTAACGGCGGTTATCAAGGGAGCTAGACGTTTTACAAGCGGAATGTCTAGTGATGAACATGTGGTCACAAAACCGAATTCTCTTACATCTCCTGGTGCATTGAAATACCAGAAGACTTTGCTTAACCCGAGCTTAATACGAAGCTTATTTAATGGGGCATTGTTGGAAGGCTCCAAAACTCAAAAGAACCCAAGACAACCATTCATATTCTGGCTAGTCCGTTGCAGTGCTCTGCTCTATGATCTCCTCCTCAGTTTGGCAGATGTGATAGAGGTCAGGAAATATTTTCGGCGTGCTTTATATTTTCCCAGACGGGTCGAAATTGGAAAAGAGTGTAGGTTGGAAAGTTTTAATTTCAGCAATAAAAGGAGCCAATTAGGTAAGGTTTAAAATATACAATGAGGATATTTGCCCTTTCGGATAATTAAGCATGTTTTGTCATACGTTTTGGTAACAGATGGTAAGTATATTATCTGCTTCTGGGAAGCACAGATGAGTACTATCGAACACGTCACCAATTGCGGATAGTGATAAATTCCGTACACATACGGAGTAGCTGCTAATCGTAGTCGTAGCGGGCCCTCAGCAATTTATAGAGGAGAATCTCGGAGGGTCTTTCGAGTTCCCATAAAGTCCGCGTGTGTCAGTGATTTTTGGATTAGCATAACCAGTAATTGGCGACATAAAACCAATAAAGCTGTAGTTGGTTTGGATGCTTTAATAGGCAGTCCCGTTACCGGACTGGCAGGCAATCTGCTTATTCTCGGTTTATATTAAAACCTTTTATTTATGGAACCACCAGGTGGTCCTATGGAACCCTATTCGTATATGTACCGAGAGCTCCCTATAATGAATACAGGACCTCAGACGTACTCCACAGCGTCTCCTGCACAACTGCTAACCTCATCTATACGGGGCGTAGCCTGTTGACTACCCACTATGGGCCGTAAAACCCTCACATACGGTGGCGGATGGCAGAAGCTCAATCAGGTACTCATCCTAAATTCAGAAAAGATTTAACGAAACCTACTGACAGCAAGGCTGCGATTAAACCTCTATTAGACGTTGGGTTATGATAAATAGAGGAGCAATCAATATTTACCCAATCCATTTCGGACGACACTCATAAGAGAGATATTTGGGCGAAAAGTATCCCATAAGGAACCATAAAAACCTACCAATTTAAGTCAGGCTAGCAACCGAATTTCCTCAATATACGTTCTAACTTTTTCCATTCAAAGTCCCTAAGATATTCCATAACTGCTAGAACTGGGTCCAACTCGTTCAGTCGTTCATTTTAGACACAAACCGTTGATCAAATCTACTTAAACTACATGGGTTTGATCATAGGTTTGTGTCTCAATTGAACGACTAAACGAGTTGGACCCAGCTTTAATAACTGGTATATTTTCCAGGTGGAAGATTTGATTCAGTAAGTGGATAGTGACACAAGTAGTGCTCCAGAATTTTATCCATCAGTTGTGTACAAAACATCTCTTTTGGTATATGAAACCCTCTAAGTCTCTTAATGAGACGGCATGATTTTTTATCCTAGAGTTAATTCGAGTACAGAGGCATGAAACGATGCAGTAGACGGGCTAGTCGAAGATGGAGATCGACTGTCAAATCTATATACTGATCATTTGAACGATATTGAATTGAAATGTTGCAAATAACAAATAAAGAAGAAGCTATGGATAAACGAAGGCTACCCAGATAGTCCGCAATATTGGAAGGAATCTCAAAGGATCAGATTTGTACACTAGCAGCAGTACCTACAGGACGCTAGAATAGAATAGACTAGGGCAGAGATCTAGTCCAAAGACCAGCACTACAGCTAATGGATCTTTTGTGCCATAGATCTGTAAATTAAAACAAGTTCTGTATGATTCTCCTTATTGAAGTTAGCACAGAGATTGGAGAGGCCCGGTTAATATCATCTGAGTACGGAAACTCAGAATAAAAAGCACACCCTTTACTGTTACATAAGACTAAACTAAACACTCGCAAAGGATAAGTGCCATTGTTTCGTCATCTTCTATAAACGGCACAAGGGAGAACAATCATGGTTACCTTTCACAGAGCATAGTTTAGTCCAAAGTGACCGGACTAACAAGCCATAAATTGTTATTGATGAAGTTCAAGCTGAAATCAATGTTTTGAAAGTCGAAGTATCTCTTTCTTTGAGCAGAAAGATTACAATCGTCCAACTTATGCCAGAAAACGGCTCTAGGCCCATACAGATTAATCATTTTAAGGATATTAAATCTTTTTAAAATGATTTCTGTAGCTAACGTGACGTAGAAGAGGCAGAAATTGTCGAAAACCTAATCTGTCAATGCCCTTCTTCTGCTGATAAATGGACGTTTTTCATACTCTTTCCATTACTGCAGGATCTTGCAAAAATATCGGAATGCGATATAAGAAGAATAAATATATTTGGAAAAAATGAAGCTTGGCTAATGTGATGATGAAGCGAACAATTTTCTTATGTCCATGTCACCCTCCCAGGCAGCACAATGGGATGTATCAGTACACAAGCGAGCCGGTTTTAAATGGAACTGATAGTCTGTAAAGCCTAACCTAACCTTATTTATATATAGAAATCGATCACGATATTGTTATTGAATTAACAACCTTTCTTTATAGATACTCCTTTGACACGGAATGTGATAATTTTTTTACACGAAAGGTAAAATTTTTTATCCAGGTGTAGAAACGTTATACTAAGCTTTGATTATATTTAATGATCCAAATTACAATAGATTTACAACATGATATGTAATAATTACTTGGGTAACTTATACATATTAACTCAATTCACAAACCATGTTGTATCGTGTAAAGTTGTATTTGCAAAGAAAATTTCAAACACAACTTTAAACGATGCAAAACAGATTTAGAGGATATTTTTGGATCAACTTCTCACTTTAATGCAATGCTGGCCACCGAGAGAAATGTATTCGAGTATGTGTATGAATTTTTATTAATGTTCGGCACTCTGGTACCACTTTGACCGGCTACGCCTTAATGCATTTCTGCCCATAGTGCACGTTGAATTCCGTCTAGTCGCATGAATTTATGACTGATGAAATCAATGAATGAATGAAATGTAAAAAATATGATATCTTTTATGATTTTACGCTTCAAAATTATTTACATAAAATCTTTTTGATTTTTATTATTTTTTTAATTTTGGTATGAAGTGTATGTTTAAATTATTTTTGATATGTTTTTACAATGTACTGTAAGTAGCTTCGGAAGCTAAAGTTTTTAAAGGCAAATCATCTTTCTTGTACAATTCAATACTGGATTTGCACTCTGAACCTTGTTTGAGACGGCAGAAGCAAAGCTAACGTGGAAAGTGATGCTTATAAACTTTTCTAAGAACTTGAAAAATACACTGGAAGAAAATAATATACATATATATGTCTGTAGTTTAGCTGCCGGTAGTCTGTAAGTTCTTTCAATAAGGCACAGAACGTCGTTGTTGTTGACAATTGTGAATCGAACGAATTGTGAAAACGAATCCAGGTTGGCTTTGCTTAACCGTTCGAAGAATACTTACACAACATTCACGAAACTGTTTGGCATCAATGGGTGAAGTAAAGTTGAGACCCCATGTGTCATTGGTCATGGGATCCTTCCAGTAAACAAAACATTCAGAAGCCTGGCCAATGCGTGTACCTGTGTAAGCAGATAGATTAATTTATATGTGAGAATGCTAGGAATTATTTTTGCGGCATTTTTAGTTTGAATTACTGACCTGGCTGTACGAGTCGTACATCTAGAATTTTATCTACTTGACTGTTGTAGGCTGTTATGTGGAAAACACATTCGGGTAAATCTTGTATGCATGATATATTGACAGGAACCAAATCTTCTGATACTTGTTGCCATTTAACTGTTCCAGCGCCACTGGCCGAAACATGGAATACCTCCGCCCATAACCTGAACGAACTGTGGTGTATTAGGACCAGTTTGTTTCAAACACATGCAGTTAACAGTTTAATTACACACACGCATACATTAGTGTACACATTCATACACACGCACAGGGTTTGATGGGAGAAGATGCACGCACACGCACACGCACATTTGGTTTGATAGGATATTTATTTATTGTGTTTAAGTTGGTTGTTGTAGAGTTCGTCGGTGTTTGGAGAAAAAAATTTTGATGTTATAGTTTATATTGGATTCATTATTATTTTAGTTTTCAATGGATCGCCAATTTTCATTTATTTCATGTGAACATGAATTTGTGGGTGGAAGTATTGGTGGTGGATGGGTGGTTGTTGTGATGAGGTGTGTATATTCAGCAGTTGTTGTTGTTTAATTATTTAAAATTTTTATCATAAGACAAAATAACAAATAGTCAGGAGGATAATAGTTGAATGAAAGTTTTAGTTGTAGAGATTTCATTGTTGATTTTAGTAGCATGAACAGAAGGATTGTTTTTTTTCCAGATTATTGAATTAGATCGGGGTTGATTTTTTGTATTTGGTTTCCAATATGCAAAAGAAAATATATACATTGCACTTGTTAACACATACAAACAAAATTACAAAGACTTAAGAAACTAATGACACGTACAACGATTTCGAAATACGAAAATTTGTTTTTGTTTTCAATGTAAACGAACATAATCTTTCGATATCGTTGTACTTCAAAACTCAAATTCGAGTACAATAAAACTAAATATTTTCATGTATTTGATATTTTTAGGTAAATATTATTTATAAATTTAAAATATTTATTAGTTGTTGCTTTGGCACGTCTAGATGCATTTCGTGGCGGCTAAGCAACACATCAGTATACTTCAATCACAATTTGAAAAAGCTTACAAGGTCCCAATCTTTATTAACAAACTCTCAATAAATTATAGAGAATTAAAAAGCTACAATCAGCTGCTAGTTGGAGGATGCCTTACGTTATGACATTTTGTTAAATGGCAACGCGACTAAAGTTTAGTTGCCATCCGTAATGGAGCTATAATTTTTTAATTTTTTGATGTGAAGAACAAAACATGAACTGGTCTGTATAATTATGGCTCTTAGGAAGTAAACAACGATAATAAATATGTAACTTCTGAGCTATTCATACAATTACATACATACATATGTATGCTTCCTCAATAAATTAGATCAAACAAATATTACCGAGCCTATTTTTCTCATTATTTGAAGTAAAATGTATAGGAGTCAAACCCAAAACACCGTACATGAGAAGTGCTTTGAATAATATGTAGTTCTCAATTTCAAGAATGAATTGTATCTAAAATTTTAAACTAGTAAAGCGAAGTATTCATGCTCACAATGAATGACACAAGCATCGTGTACGTGTACTTGAAGGTCTCAGCATGCACTTGCATGCATTGCAATTAATATCATCTTACACATAAGCAAAGTGCAACACAATTATCAAACTAAAGGCTGTTTTTTATAGAGGTGTGAAACTTAAAGTTGGCAAAAACTTTTTAACAGGCAGTCATTTTGACAGCTGTAAAGTGATTTATGTTTAGCTTGGTTTGGCATTTCAACATGAATAGACCGACACCTTAACAAAGCTTTCAAAGTGTGCAAATTGATTTTGAAAATCATGGTTCCGTTCGAAATACGTATCACGACAAGGTCCATTTTACGGTTAACATAATCGTCCATCAGAACAATTAATTCAATTAACTATGTAACGTTTTCGCACCACGTTTATTCTAAATGATAATACGCATCTACAGAGCGTACTCAAGAAGTCATTGCTGCTGTAGAGCGTAGCGTAGAGGAAGAATCGAGTCAGTCTATTCGCCGCTATAGAGCCATGATTACTGACTTCTTCGTTCATCAAGGGAACAACCATGATATGCAGGAGCTGTGGTTTCAAAAAGATGACGCAACATGTCACACTGCTCGTGCCAAAAATTTATTTATTGAAGGACACGTTTGGTAATCGCATAGTTTTACGTTTCGGATCCGTAAATTGGCCTCCAAGATCGTGCGATTTAAAGTCACGAAACAGTTTTTTGTGGGGATATATGAAGTCGCTGGTCTGCGTCGATTAGCCTGAAACGATTGACCAGGTGAAGGACAACATTCGCCGCGTTATTACCGATATACGGCCAGAAATGTTGGAAAAAGTCTTCGAAAATTGGACTTCCAGATTAGACTACGTTCGAGCCAGCCGTGGCGGTCATATGCCAGAAGTCATATTTAAACTATAATGCCAGAAGATTATCTTTCGACTCTTTTATCTGTTTAGATTCGCAGAGTATATTTTTAAGGGATATATTTTTGCTGAATATCACAGCCTTTTATATGCCCCTTTAAGGGTATTTTTCGCCCCCATTTTAGTAAAAGGGAGAAAATCACATACCTCAAAAGAACCTAGAACCTAGAACAAAAATGTTCTTTATAGTATTTACCATTTTGAGCTTTTGAGCTGTTGATTACATGGTTCTAATTGTTAGTTTAAGCGGCCAATCTTAGTGGTTTAATCTCACATTAATATTGAGTAAAATACATGAAAAATAATTAAAAACAAACAAAATAAGCTCATTTTTAATTTTTCTTAAGGTTATTTATCTATTTCCTTTATATTATGCATAGTATTTTACTTGTAGATATTGAGTTAACGCAGTTATTTCTTCTTATTCTCCACAAAAACTTTAACTGTGTTGATAGCATTAAGACATTAGCTAAGAAAATGTTGCCACCATTTTGTTTTTCAGTATGGTAATACTGAGAAGTTTAAACTACCATTCAAAAACTTACTCAAACTCGATTAATGTTAGATTAAATTAATTTTCGGATTAGCTAATTAGAGAAAGCAACTAAGATTAATCTCTAACCAAAAAATTGGCCCTTAAAGTTTTCAATGATTTCAGCTGTTAAAGTTAAATGTAGAGCTTTGCTTAATACATAGACTTATGGCAAAATTTAATGGCGAATATTTTTGTAAAACATTTCAGCCAGTTATAAGCCAATTACGCTCATTTTTGTTCCCTTCTCATGCCGAGTACTCCTCCCGTTTAATATTTAGTTTTATTGTCTTCCCCTAAAGTTTTAGATTATTTGTTTTTATTTTATGTAACTAGGTAAGTAAATATATTTAATAACCTTAATAAATGTCCATCACGTCGTCGCGAACTTTGCCATGGAGAATCTTCGTAACGATATCCCTTACGCATCAAAGGTGCGCATGAGCAGCTCAACTTGTTACCCATGGCACAGCTGGCACAGCCACTGGATTGAGCTAAAAGATTTTTATTTTTTTTTTAAATAAGAAAATAAAATAATTTTCATTTAAGTTTTCTGAATATATTTTTTAAAAGAGAATTTTGCAATTGGATTAAGCCGATAGCAACCTTTACCTGATGCACCCCGATGTCACCACATCGCAGTCACGTCCGCCTGAGAAAGAGTTTGACCGCGATTTAAGGACTGGGAACGTTGATTGTGACGATAGCCGTGATAACGACTGCCACGCTGAAAATAAAGAGTTTTGCAAAAATTTTAATTAATTTGTGTATTACATAGGAAAGGCAGGAGCTTATTTTTGTTTGAAATAAGAAAACTGACGAGAGATATTAGTGCTCTTGGTTTAACATTAAAGTTTAATTAACTGTCTGCGAAGGCAAAAATATACATATTTAAAAACCTTAAGCTTATTTGATTAGTTATTAATTTTAGACCCGGGGGTCTATTCTGTAATTCGAAATGCTTTCGAATTTTCATGTTAATAACATGTGTGTAACTTCCACAATATTAATAAGCGACTCATAAAGTATATATATTCTGAATCCTTATGCATAGGAAAGACCAACAAGCGATGTCCGTCTGTCCGTCCGTCCGTCCGTCTGGCGTACGTGAAATCGATTTTCCAAAGCTCCCACAAAAGCTAGAGTTCGGTCTTTGACTGGTGTGTCAGTATGAAAATCTGGTGTGTCATGCATGAAACACATTCACCACAGCAAGCTACCGACTGCCAAATGTCAAGGATAGAACACACATGTTTAGATGAGAATGATTCTTTTGAAGACAGCAAGGCAACAGGGCGACAGGTTGTTGTCTATGCTGACTTTGTCGTCGTACTCCAATTAAACTAATTTCTATTTCCTTGGCTACAATGAGCAAATGCAGTGTTGCCAGTGTAATACAAAATGTTGAATGATTGATATCGTACAATTATTTCATATTATTTACCAGAAACAATATTCAAAAATTGATGTAAAGAATAAATTGATTAATTTTTGTACTTTTACGTGAAATAAGTACATTTTAAAAGAGTAATTAATTTTTATAAATGCAAAATATATGAAATTGGCAATACTGAACTATGTATTTGTACTTGAATATCAGCTGGAGATGGTGCTGTTGCCGTCTACAAAATAATTAAGTAACTGGCTACGATTCGAAAAATGCTGCTAGCGGTATTTGAAGTCGTGTGTTCGTGTAGCCCGCTGTGGTGAATGTGTTTAATGCATCAGTATTGTGTGTCAGTATTGAAAATCAGAAAAATCGAGCGGATGGTTTCAGAGCTGGAAAACTTAAACTTGATTTTGCCATATAAAAGTAACTAGCTAAAACTAATTTTTATGTTTTTTGTTAAATAAACTTATTATATATTTCAGCACCAATAAAATTGGTATTAAAAGTTTAAAAAAATAATTTAAAAAATCAAAAAGACGTTTCCAGGGTTGGAAAACTTTAACTTTTTTTCTTAAACATTTAAAAATAACCTACTAAAATTAATTTTACCCTTTTCTCTATAAATTAAACATATCTTACATTCTTAAAAGAATAATATTGGTGTAAGAGATCAGAAAAATCTAAAAGGATGATTCCAGGGCTGGGAAATTTACACTTTTTGTGATATATAAAATTAACTAGGCCTAATTAATTTTTTTTGCTTCTTCTTTATTAATTAAATATAGTTATTTTATATTTTGAAAAGAAAAGTTTGGTATAGACAATTAGAAAAATAAAAACTCCACAGCTGCAAAATTTGATTTTTTTTTTTAAATATTAAAGTACACAGAGAAAACACTGCCTCATAGAACCAAGAAGATTTTCTCTGTGAATTGTGTTTAGGCTAAGGGGTATCCCAGCAGAAAAAAGCGAAGATTTTTTCATAGAAATTCCTTATTGTTTTTATGTGGTAAATCTTATTAATTTTATCAAGAAGAAAAGCACATAAAATCAAGAAGAAATCGTATTATTCACAACTTTTTTTTACTCAATTTCCGTTATTTTTGGCACCAAAAAAACAATCCATAGAGAAAAAGTTCTTATAAATTGTAAACTATAGGGATTTCTTATTAATTTTATTAGGTTGCCTTCTTGATTTTTTTTAAAAGATTTTCTTCTTGATTTTATTAGGTTGCCTTCTTGATTTTTTCAATAAGGCTTTTTTCTTGATTTTAGTAGGTTCCTATATGATTATGTGTAAAGCATCTTATTGATTTTTTTTAATAAGGAAATCTTCTTGATTTTATGAGGTGTCTTGTTATTTTGTTTCTATAAATAGACATAGGGACAATTTTTTTCATAATCTTTTTAATTTTTGTATAAGAATGTTTGCACAATAATTTCAATGGTTATTCAGGCTGCTTGTTAGCATATTGGTTAGAGTGCTTGTCTATCAGGTAGAAGTTCGCTGGTTCAATACTTGGTGAGTAAGTTAGTTAAGAAAATAACATAATCTGTATGTATGTATATATAAATAAATAACATCTACAACATACTACATACATACATACATATGAATATGGTATAGAATTTAAATGAAAATACATAAGTACAGAGAATAAAGACGCAATTTTTTTATATTTTTTTATTGAAAAAATCAATAAGATAACCTCATAAAAGCTACAAGATCTCTTCTTGATTTTTTCAAAAAGGTTTTCTCTATGAAATTAATACGATTTCCTTATTGAAAAAAACCATAGAGATTTCTTATTAATTTTGTTCTATTTTATGAGGTATTTAGTAGGCACTGTTTTCTCTGTGTAACTAAATAAAACTAGTTTTTTTTCTTAATTCCTTAATTTCTTTGTTCGCTTAACATATTTTAAATATTTTTTAAGGAACACTACTGGTATAAGGAACCATAAAAATCTAAAAGTTGATTCCAGGGTTGGGAAACGTACACTTTTTGTGATATATATAAAACCAATTAAATAAAACTAATTATTTCTTTGGTTATAAAATATATTCTATTCTATTTTTTAAAGAAATAAATTAGTATTAAAACCATCAAAAACAAAATTTTGGTTCCAGGGTTGGAAACAGAAAATATTTTTTTTTGGTAAAAAATAAGCAGAAATAATATTTTTTTTCAGTTAAACATATTTCATGTTTTAAGAAGATCTTTACTAAATATTTATTTATTTATTTTATTTATATGCTTAATTTTTGTACGGACATCTAATTTAAGAATAAATGAACATTGTTGCCATGTTGCTTTTTATGCTCTCAGAACAGTTATGTTTAAAATCGATGGACTTTTGTTGATACCTTGTAACGAGTTCTTATTTATGTTTGGTAAATGGAGATAAAAATTAAATTAATTGCTAAAGAACAGTCATACATATAAAATATGTATATTAAGGGCATGTTCCATTTCATTTCCCTGAAGCCATTCCTTTCTGCTCAACAAAATTGTTGCTGAAGGGTATATAAAATTCGGCACGGCCGAATATAGCACTCTTACTTGTTTTTGTCTGTGGCGGTATAGTTTCTCATTAATAGGGATGCACCTACAATTTTTTTTATTTAATTTTATGATATTCTACTTATTTGATTCGGTTCTTTTAATTACTCAATTTGAAAGTTGAAAAAATGGGCGGGGTTACGCCCCCCGCGGTTCAATTTAAACGATTTTTACGAAACTTACAACACCTTGAGCTCAAAACTAGACACAATCCTCCATTTAAAAAAAGTAGGCGTAGTCACACCCATTAAAATGTAATATTTTATTTTAAGTGGTTCTACTTTACCGATTTTTACAAGACTTGACACGCACCCTGAGCTCTAAAAAACACACAATCTGGCATTTAAAAAACTTTATATTCCACGTACTTCTTCTTACGAGTATCTTCTTCTATCAGATCTTTACATTGAAGAAAGCATTATTTATGCTGTTGTTTTCCATCTGCATTTATTTTTCCCTTTCAATCACAGTTTAAATTTGTTGTTTTTTTTTTTTTTGTTTTAATCTTTGTTTGTTTCTTAAGTTAGTGCTAATTGAGTTTAATTTTACTTTTGTTTACAACACTTTCATTCACAAATGCATGCGAAACTCTTTGAAATGCAACTATTTTGATTAAGACACAACACAATTGGTAGCTGGTAAAAAATAAATAAATATTTATTTTGCATTTGAAAAAGTTTGAATTTGAATACGAGTACAATAAAGAAGTACAGATAATAACGACCACACAAATTGAATTTTAAATTTTAAAAGAACAATAAAAGAAACTTGTATTGTTGAGTTAATGAATTGATTTAAAAACTTTGTCCCACTGTAAATTGAATTTTTATTACAGATGCATGCATGCATGCAGGTGGAAGTAGGTTGACAATAAATCGACGGCTCCATTCTAAAACATGCTAAGTAAAAAAAGCTAGTTTTGAGACAAACGCCTTCAAAGTTTATGTTATGAGATAGAAATTTGAGAGTTTTTGTAATCATATAATAATTGCACTATAATTTTTTGTAGACTTAGCGTCTATCTGGTGGTCCTTTCTCACCTACAATGGCCATCTAAGTATTTTTACAGAATCTAAGTTAATAAACGATGAACTGAGAAATGCTATTCACAGCATAATATGCTATGCCGACTTAGCATGTTTTGGAAGGGGGCCGTCGAAATTACTTTGCCGGATGTTGTTTCAAACACAATTTATAATTTATGAAAGATTTAATAACATTCCTATTCCCTATGCTACGAAACGCAAAAGATTTCTTCAAATTATACTGATCATAAATATTTTCTTAAACAAAACACATGTTGGCTAAAATAATCATGATGATTTTATTGATGTTGTTTCGGATTATAGCGAGACATTAAGGCAACTTTTATTTTCCCATAAATCACACAGAATTCAATCTTAATTAAACAATAGAGATGAACTATAATTGAAAATATATAAGACATAATAAGCAGGGAACGATTTAAAATTTTGATTTATTTTTAAAAATAAATTTAACAACATATTCTCTCTTTACTTTTTTGTTTTAAGCAGAAAACTATGTTTTTTTTTTTGGTTTTTTTTTGCACACACGGCGTTAGAAACGATTATGGCGGGCTGGCGCACTTGCCGCGATCAACTGAAATCATAAAAGCAAAACAAAATGCATTCAATGGCGTATGGCAAGCGTTGAGAAAACTTCATTATCATCATCATGATCGCCAACACGAACAACGACAACATCAGCCAGACGGCATCTGTTTGTGTGGTAACGTGACGTTTGTCAAACTTTTTAAAGCTTTTGAGGCACGACGAGTATGTATTTCTCTATGAATCTCGTGTGTTGATGTTAAACATAATTACGATGTATTCGACGGTAGTCTGTCTGCAGCATAAGCATAATTATTCAAACTTTTGCTTTCTCTTGCTTTCGCCCACACACACACGCGCACACACACACAGAGCAATGCATACACATACAAACATACCTGTACAGAACAGACCACGGATGGAAATCATGGTACAATTGTACTTTTTATGGTACATTTTTGACCTCGTTGGTACCGTGGTACTACCGCGAGTTACTTGGTACAATTTAAAAATGCCAATGTTTCACTATATCGACTGTTTGTTTCTGGTTTGCGGCACATTATATACAAAATACATTATGTCTGCAGCAAACCAGACATTAATTTTGCCTATGTTGTCTCTAATTTTTTTGTGTGTGTTTTATTTAGAATAACCGATCTCTAACAAGTCTAATCTACGAATCTACCCTTATGAATGTAATATTTATTATTTTTTTATGCTGTTTTTAATTTATTATACTGAATTTTTGTACACATTTTTGTTAAGTTTCTGTTTTTTATTGTTTACTTCTGAATTTTTACACATTTTGGTACGTTTCCGCTCTTATTAATAGATATTAAAAAAAAATGCTACCGTCATGTTCCAAAAAGTACATTTTGTTTTCACAAAATCCTTCCCTGGAACAGACAACATACAGGCGCCCACTCTACCACACAATGACGCCCATGTAAGCTTTTGTTGCTCTCTCAAGAGAGAATAGTTTTTTTGTTTGTTTTTCTTTTGCTAATCAATCATTTTGGGTTTTGTTGACAGTGTGCATGACAAGCGATTTATATATTTTTGGCTTGTTTTTTTGTTCACGCGACTATTTCTTGAGCATTGACCTAATATTATTTTTGTTAGTCACACACAGAAGAATGCTGATGTTTGACTAATTGTTTGCAAATCACTAACTATGCTTTAATTCCGGCAAGCGCGCACAACAGGTTTAATTTGGAATTACATATACGTTTTTTTTATAGTCCTTCGAGCTGGCGTTTGCCATAATGCTTTTTCTGTTGGGGAGAAAAAATTTAAGCAGTTCTCATAAAGGTACTGATTTTTAAAGATACCTGCACTATGGGCATATAAAAGCTCCGTCATATGTCGCTTGTCTCATTTCTTTAATTCTTATTGATTGCTACAGCTAAATAATTTTTTTTAGTTTTGTCAATTGTACTTCTTTGCTTTTAATTTATATTATTATAAATTATTTTTTTATTTTTTAAAATAAAATAAAATAAATATATTTATTGTTATCCTAAACATAAGCGTAATTAATTTTCTAATTTCTTCCCAAGTTTCCTCAAACCCCAAAAATTATGGTTGTAGGGAAACCTTATTCCTCAACTGTGTAATAATAAAAACAGTGGAACAAAAAGATTTCTGACCACAAAGAGAATCCTTTATACTGGACCAACACAGTAAACCTGAAAAATTTTTCAACTCTTTACATTCAATAGTGGAATACGATTTCGCAACTCTTCGAGCACAGATAGTAAGTATTCATACAAGCCAGTGGTGGATTAGGACTTGCTGCAGCCCTAGGCACTCTTTGATATGCGGCCCTTTTTGATTATATAGAAAGAAGTGGTTACAAAAAAAAATAACATAAATATAATTTTTAAATACTTAAATGATTGCGTACACAGAGAAAACAGTGCCTACTAAATATCTCATAAAATAGAACAAAATTAATAAGAAATCTTTATGGTTTTTTTTCAATAAGAAAATCTTATTAATTTCATAGAGAAAACCTTTTTGAAAAAATCAAGCAGAAATCTTGTAGTTTTTATGAGGTTATCTTATTGATTTTTTCAATAAAAAATATAAAAAAAATTGCGTCTTTATTCTCTGTACTTATGCATTTTCATTTAAATTCTATAACATATACATATGTATGTATGTATGTAGTGTATTGTAAATGTTATTTATTTATACATACATAAAATCAAGAAGATTTCCTTATTAAAAAAATCAATAAAATGCTTTACACATAATCATATAGGAACCTGCTAAAATCAAGAAGAAAACCATATTGAAAAAATCAATAAGATAGCTTAATAAAATCAAGAAGAAAACCTAATAAAATCAATAAGAAAATTGCTATAGTTTACAATTTATAAGAAAACCTAATAGAATCAAGAAGTTTTTCTTTATGGATTGTTTTTTTGGTGCCAAAAATAACGGAAATTGAGTAAAAAAAGTTGTGAATAATAAGATTTCTTCTTGATTTTATGTGGTTTTCTTCTTGATAAAATTAATAAGATTTACCACATAAAAACAATAAGGAATCTCTATGAAAAAATCTTCGCTTCTTTCTGCTGGGATACCCCTTAGCCTAAGAACGGTTCATAGAGAAAATCTTCTTGATTCTATGAGGCAGTTTTTTCTCTGTGTATTTATTTTATCAGTACCTGGATTTAGTAAATTTTATTGCTATAATATATAATAAATATAACGAAAATTTATCGACTTTGCTATGCAGTAACATATCTTAACCATATTCGCTGTCGGTTACACTAAAACAAGTAAAATATCACGCCCATATTAATTCAGTTTTTTTTATACCCTTTACCAAAAATGGAAAAGGGTATATATAGGTTTGTCATTCCGTGTGTAATTTCCATAATTTTAATTTGCGACCAAAAAAATATATATATTCTGGGTCCTTATGAATAGCGATGACGAATAAGCGATGTCCGTCTGTCCGTCCGTCCGTCCGTCCGGTGTACGTGAAATCGGTTTTCCGAAGCTCCCAGAAAAGCTAGAGACTTCGTTCTTGGACTGGTGTATCAGAAATGGTCCAACTTAGATTGGTATTGAAATTCAGCAAAATCGGGCAGACGATTGCAGAGCTGGAAAACGTCATATAAAAGTAACTACCGAAAAGAAATTTTTATTTTTTTTTAATAAATAAATTTATTTTACACTTCAGTACGACTAAAATTGGTATTTTAAATAAAAAAAAATATAAAAAAATTAAAAAGACGTTTCCAGGGTTGGAAAACTTTAACTTTTTGTGTTATGTAAAACTAACTATGTCTAAAACTATATTAGTATTTTCTCGAGAACCGTAAGAGCTACAGACCTGAAATCTGGACACAGTGTGTAGACTTTTGGCCGCTACAACAACAAATACATGAGAATTGGAAATTAAAGAGTGTTCCAAAACGAGCAACGAAAAATTCTAAAATCCCATGTAATATACATACAATTATATGTATATACACTTGAAATTTGTAAGGTTAGTGTATTTTTATACAGACTACAAAAATTAACACTAAAATTTCAAAAAATTTAAATTAAAGGGTGTTCCATCAGTTAATGCAATTTTGACTATGCAATTTTGACAACTTGCTGTATCTTGGAAACCGTAAAAGCAAAACTCTTGAAATTTTCAAAAACGGTAAAACTAAAAAATCAAGGAATTTTAAAATCGCCAAACGGAAAAAAATCGCGAAAAACAAAAAAATCGCCAAAACGAAAAATACCCCAAAAAACATGAAAAAATCGCCAAAATGAAAAAAAACCCAAAACAGGAAAAAAACGACAAAATGAAAAAAAAATCGCCAAGATGAAAAAACCCCAAAAAAGAGAAAAAAATCGCCTAAATAAAAAAACCCCAAAGCAGGAAAAAACGCCATAATGAAAAAAAACCCAAAAACAGAAAAAAATCGCCATATTAAAAAAAATTTCTAGGACTAAAATAAATCGCGAAAAACCGGAAAAATTGCTTAAATAAAAAAAAATCGCCAAAATGAAAAAAATCGCCAAAACGAAAAAAAACCCAAAAAACAGAAAGAAGTCGCCAAAATGAAAAAAAAAGAAAAAAAAACTCCTAAATAGAAAAAACCCAAAAACAGAAAAAAATCGCAAAAATTAAAAAAAAAATCGTCAAAATGAGAAAAATCTACAAAATGAAGAAAATCCCAATAACAGAAAAAAATCACCAAAATAAAAAAAAACTCCAAAAACAGAAAAAAATCGCCAAAACGAGAAAAAAGCGACAAAACTGAAAAAATCGGGTAAACTGAAGAAAAAACTTCAAAAAAGCCGTGCGCGATTCAAAGTCGCACTTTACTGAAGTTTTTAATATTAAAGGAATTAAATGAAACTAATAAGCAGATTTTGTAAAAAATTTTGTTTCTAAACGTTTCAAATTTGTATGAAAAATAACGAAAATTCTTTTCAAAAAATATTTTTTCCATACAAATTTCAAAACGAAAAAATCGTTTGAATTTACAAAATCTGACCTTAAGTTTTTCCTTATTTCGTTTTTGCTTTTTTCACTTAACATATTTTATGTATTTTTTAAAGAGCTAGATTGGTATCAATAATCAAAAAAATCCAAAATTATGACTCCAGGGTTGGAAAACTCACACTTTTTGTGTTATGTAAAATTAAATAGGTCTAACAATTTTTTTCTTTTTCTTTATAAATTGAATATATTTTATGCTTCTGAAAGAAAATTACAGCTCCAAAGATGGAAACTTTAAAAAAATGATAAATTTTTTCACAAAACAAATATGTATGTATGTGTCTGTATACTATATATATGTACGTACGTTGGTAAAGGGTATATAAGATTCGGCACAGCCGAATATAGCACTCTTACTTGTTATAATTTTTCTTTGTGCTTTTCGCTGATTTTGCCATTTTTTATACCGAGATGCCACATGATACACAATTAAATGACAACTAAAACACAGATTTACACTATCGTAAAAGAGAAATTACAGAATCATATTATCGTTACGGTAAACGAATAAATATATCGATAAATATAACGATTTTCGGTTCGTATAAAGTTACTGAATCCAGGTACAGTTTATATAAAGCGTGTTTTGGAGGTATAGAACTTTGAAATGGAATACACACAAAAAAATATCATCGACAAAAATATCATCTAATAAAGTGTTGCTCTTTAGCTGAGTGGTAAGTAAGTTCTCGTCCAGATTTGCAATTTTTGTTGCTGCAATTTCTTAAAATTCTGCTTTGAAATTGCACTAGTGTCCACATTATGAAATTCTAATTTTGCAATTAAGCATTGAAAAATTTCTATTACACCAAAAACTTCTCTGAAAAATTAACAATTCTATTTAATTTTTGTTAAATTTTATTGTTTTTCACATAACTGATGAAATAAAATAAATAAAAAATGTCAAATACAACTAACAACTTGATATAAACAAAAGAGAATTGTTGAGCACATGAGACTGTGTAGCCGTCCCCAATCTCCTCATCCCTCTCACCAATAAACTTAAAAATTGCTGCAACGAAAATTGCAAGTCTGGACAAGGACTAAGTTAGTTTATTATTGCTAAAGGTTGCCGGTTCAACTCCGCCCAAAGACATTTAGTGTTTTCGCAGACAAGTAAAAAATCATTTCGGGGATTGCGATTGTGTATAAAAATAACATTGTTAATATAACAATTATGATAATCAAAAGTTGTACGGAAATTCAACAATTGGCCTTGTTAATATAACAATAACTGTAATTGAATTAACTTTGAAATCTAAAAAAAAAATATATAGTGGAAAAATAAATTAATTTCAGCAAACTATTTGTTGATATATTTAATTGAAAATATTTTTCAGATTTTCTTTTAACTTACAATTTCGTTAATTGTATTTACAAAAATCAATTAATTATTTAATTGATATAGCAAAAAAATTAACTGTATTTACAAATAATTTTTTTTCTGTATAAATAAAAGAATATGTAAAATATGTAAAAGTATTTAGTCATTATTTGTGTTTTTCAAAATGCAGGGGCTGTAAAATACTATTTTGTTTATATAAATATGTTTAACGGCCTAAAAAAGTGAAATGATTCCCATAAATGTTCATACATTTGGGAAGTTATTGCATTATGAAGTGACTCCCAAAATTATGGAATTTATTTACAGCCTGGCCCCACGATGTCGACAAGAAACTTTCGATTGACAATCTGTATTGCAAACAACAATAAAATAAGAAAATTTGTTTTTTTCAATGCAAGTAAGCGATAGAAAGTTTCTTGTCGGCATCTTGGGCCACACAGAGAAAAAACTCCCTCATAGAATCAAGAGGGAGGCACTGTCTTCTCTGTGCAGGTCGTTAATTTTTTTTTGGGAGTATTTTCAATTATTTTTTGGAGTTATTTCCTTAAAAGAAAAAACTGAACCTGAAATATGAGTAACTCCAAAAAAATGTTTCTTTGAAGTTATTTCATAAGCGAAGGATTTTTGGATTTATTTTATTTTATTTGGGACTTTTTCACTCTCCAAAAAATTTATAGGTTTTCATAAAAAACAATTTTGGAACTACTTAATTTTTTTTTCAAAGCATTTTTGCATTGGCTGCCATTAGCCGCTCTCAAGGATTTTCACCAGCGTGGTATTTCCCGAGACGTGCTCAGCTGTTAAGGCTTTCCTAAATAGACGGCCTTCAAAGGGCCGGATATCTAAGCATTTCCTATCTTTATATATCGTAACCTTAAATGCAAACGGACGTAGCTATACGAAAATTCAAAATCGAGTTTTTGATTGATTTATATTTAGACCCCTGGGATCATAAATGACGACTTTAGTAAAGATATTCAAATGGACGTAATTCCGAATTCATCTAGTTTTTATTGCAAAGAACGTAACTAACATAAAAGATTAAATATGTATAAAAAGGAAATAAATGGTTAAAAATATATCAGTATCCATACTGCAAGTAAATTTCGAAAAAAATTTTCAAGAGCACTTTAATATCATTGATTTTGAATACCAAAATATTTATGATAGGGAAAACAAAAATATTCAAAGTGTTCAAAAAGCACCCACCATTCCTCGTTATCCATCACTTTACTCTCCCACAAAAATTTGTGAATTCATGTGTAAAAATGTCTTACAGTTCAAACAAAAAAAAACTTGAGAACTTTAAAATATAATTGCTTCTTACATAATTAAATATTTTTGAGTTGATATTATTACAGAGAAAAGTATTGCTTGCAAACAAACATCAATTTGACAGCCGCACCCCAATGGAATTTTCATTAAACCCTTTCAACACTGGTAGTACATAATAAAATTAATTCATAATCTAAATCTGGCATGTGTGTGTATGTTGCAAGTTCAACTGTTAACATTTACGTACCTCATGTCCCCAGTTTTCAGCATTTAATTTAGCAGCAGCATCAACACTTTCCTTGTTGCCCATTTTGTTATTCGATGATGATGATTTGTCGTTTTAGAAACTCAAAACTAAAGTCGTGTAGCTTATAACAGGATGTGTTTATGTCAGATTGTTGCAAATGCAAGGACCTTCTGTGTCAAAATTGGAGAAGTTTGACTGCTGCTGTGTGTCTTTAATAATGGTTGTGTATTATTTTGATGTTGTTGTTTTTTGTTTTTTGTTTTTTTTTCTCACTAGTTATATTTAAGTCTTGATTAAGTTGTTGTAGTAGCTATAGGCCTCACAAGGACTCCAAGGATTTAGTCTTTTTAAATTTAATATTCACCTTAATTATGAAAGAAAAAAGCTCTTTAACTAGGAAAGTTTTTTGTTTTTTTTTTCTATTTATTTAGAGCAAAGTTTACAGGTGTGTGTAGTAAGTAGTAACACTTTGGCTTGCTCTTACTCTTCTTTTATTTATGCATATGTACATATGTATGTATGTATGTATGTATGTATATTATACCCTACAGGCAGTTGTCGGTGTTTATGTATTCAGTTATGCCACTGAGATCTATATAAAATTGTGTATATAAGAGTGTGTGTGTGTGAATACTTGTTGTTTTCGATTAAATTGGTGTGTGTGAGGAGTTGTTAAATTGTCCGAAATATGTATGTATGTATACAGATTTTTAGCATGTTGTCAAAAATAATAATAATGAATTTTTTGTTGTTGTCCTTTTTTCGTTGACGTGTTGGAAAAATTCGGCGTTTACATTTGCATTTCTATATTGTTGTCTTTCATTTCCTTTTCGTGGCTTATACTCTCAGCTCTCGCCTTCTTACTATCTCTCGGCCGTGCTCTCGTTATTATTTGCCGTTTTTTTTTTAATATCTTCTTGTCATGTATATTTTTCTTTTCTTTTATAAGTCTGTTTGTATTAAAGTGTGGTTTTATTATATTTTGCTTTCTTTGCAAAAGCTTCGAAATACAAAATTTATTCTTCATTAATTCATAATTTATAATTAATAAAAATGTACTTTCATGTTTTTTTTTTTAATTAAAGAGCAACCTGTTTAATTTGTTTATATTTTCATACTACTTATTTCACTTGTTAGTAGTTTTACTTTTACTTTTACTTTCAAAATTTTTAACAACGGCACACCCACTATTTGTTAATGACGTAGAACGTTTGATTTATACACTACAAAATTAAGCTCATAGTATTTTTTTTTTTATTAAATATGACAATTATTACTTTTCTTAAGTTTAAAATTTACCATGTTACAATTTATTATTATTATTATTTATTTATTGTATTTTTATTATTAAATTCAATATTTTTTGTTTTATTGTATAGACACAAAAATATTTTCACTTTCTCCTAAAAGTATCTAGGTAAAATTTTCTTGTGTAACGCCTTAAAGTATGCTATGCACTGACATCGTGATTTTTGATGCTGCCATACTTGCCTGCCTCTTATTTATATTCTATTCTACTCTTTAACTGCTGCACGTCGTTCGTCGTTGGCAAATGCAATGTTATTTTTCGTTGTTGATTTTCTATTAACTGTTTGTTGTTGTTATTTAGTTTATGGTTTTTCCCATCTTTTGATTCGGTTGCACAAATAACAACAAACAGCTGGATGAATAAATGGATGGATGGATGCTGCCCTCAAATCTGACTCCCCAGCCACATCATTAGCAATCACACAATAAATCGATATTAAGCGTTTTAATAAGAAATAGTTAAATTTTTTTTCATTAAACAATATTTAATTTAAAAATAAACTATTTTTTCTTTTCATTTTATGAGTTTACTTAATTTTATTAGTTTGAAATTTTTGCCGTTTTAAGGCATTTGCTTGGATTCATTCATGAATTTCTTGAAAATGTGTATCGAAGTTTGAATTATTATTATCGGGGGAATGTAAACAGTTTATATTGGTTGGTCGGCTGTTTTTTTTTTTTTTTTTTTTTGCTAATCTCTGTTTCATTTTTAATATTTGCGTCAATATCATCGACTCACTTTCAAATGTTCCATCCACTCAAATACATATTTTTATACAAATGTTGTGAAGTTTACACTCGTGTAGGTGTCAATCAGTGTTGCCGCTTTGGTGCATTTATGTTTAACGGTATATTTATTTCGTACATACAGATAACAAATTTTTATAATTTGAATTACCTTTTTATCCTTCTTAAAACTATTTACCTCTTACTAACGCAAAAAAATATTTTAGATTTAATATAAGGTGTGTTCATGCACTTAAAATTTTTAAGAATTTAAAACAATTGTTAGTGGAAAGTGTTCATTAACACAAAAAGTTTGCAAGGAGAGAGCGCCAAAAGGGAGTAAAAAATGAGAGACAAAAAAAATCTTGCTAATTCTTAAGCCTGCGTTACGTGACTGTAATGTAAAGTAACTGCAACAGTAGGAAACAGCTGATCGATATTGTTATATGGGCGGACATGCTGTCATGCAGTTAATGCCAACATGCAGTCAACAGCATTTATAGTTTTTTTTTCTATAGCCTGCTGTGGTCTATGTGTTTAATGCACAACGCTGCTAAGAAATAAATTTTATTTTTTTCTCTTATCGCTTACTCTACTCTCGCATACTTTCTCTATAAATATTTTATTAATGAAATACATTTTGTAAACAAAAGAAAATTAAAAGTTATTTCACAATTACCTAAAGCGGTCTAGACACTATCAAAATACTATTAAGCCGAATAAAATTTTGTTTTTGACATGCTTGATGTGTTGCTTGTATTAGTTCATCAAGCGCGAATACTTTCTAAAAGAGATTTCAAGGTGCGCGGTTGTCGAAAATTTTGCTTGAAAAGAAATATTAGATTAATATGTTTCCGCTTTTTCAACTATTTTTCCATCCACATTCTCTGATTTTTATTTTTTTATTTTTGATTTTTTGTCAAACATACTGCGATTATTGCTACAGAATGTTTGACTTAAAATTAATTCCCCGCTTTTGAAATTCATATGATGTTGGCAGCATAATATTAAACTCAAAATTAATAGCTGGAGGGTCACAAGCCCAGTGTGCATCAAAGCGTTCAGCATACGTAGATAAATCTGACATCAAGCATTTTGAACGTGTCTAGGCTACTTGAGAGTTCAAAAAGAAAATAAATTTCTGAAAATACCACAGCTTTGTGAAACATTAAAGTAAAACATTAAAATAAAATTATTTTTTTGCCATAATACGAGTAACGATGTTCTAACGACTGAGTCTTAAAAAGAGCCTTATGTATTGCTATGAAGTGTGTGACACTTGAAATAGCCACACACAATCTGCCGCACCAAAACAATCGCCGCTGTGGGAACGAAACAATGTTTAAAGGGTGGATTGTATTTCACTTTAATTTCCCACCATATGTGTATACTAATTTTAGGCACTGATTTAGTTTTAATTCGTTTATAATTTTCCATACAATTCTAAATCTAGAATCTTCTCATAAGTAGTATATAAGCCTTAATATTTTAGTAATAAGCAAGCATTAATAGATAAGAATTTGAAGCGTCGATACAGTCGCTTAATAAATTCAAATTAACAAAGAAATTAACTTGTCTTCTTTTTCATAAAAGTTACTAAATGCTTCACTTATACAAAAGGAAGTTTCTTTTTGGTTCCTTTCGCGAAAAACGGAAAAAATATGGTATAACGGGTTAATATGTTCAACAATAAAACCATAAAACTCTACCAAAGTAAGGGTGGCGTGGGCTGAAGTAGTTATCACGTTGATTACAAACCCAAAGGTCCTGGTTTCAAGCCCGATATCCAACAGTTATTAAAAATAACAATACCACGCATTTTTCTGATATGCATTAGTGTCCCTTTATGTCAGTTGTTGTAGGAAAGTTCAAGTGATGAAGGCATAGTCACTGGTCACTGAACTATACCGACTTGAGGAGATACTAATCCTAATGTAACATCAGAGCGCCCTCCTTCGTTGTGTAGTAGAATAATCGGCGAAGATAACCAATAAAATGGCTACTAAACACGACTCCCAAAAATAATCGTATATGGCTCATTTAACACCAAAGGCGCTGCAACACTGCATTGTTAAAAAACGTGCAAAAAGCAGACTTGTGAAAGAATGAAGCTTTCCTCTAACTCTTCCCTCACCATCTGTCTTCTCTATCACTATCCCTTTCCTAAAGAAGGTAACACCTAGTAATTGTAGTAGGCATGAATTGCTTGAGTGTTACTTCTCTCAAAAAAAAATAAATAAAAATTTGTGTACATTACAAAAAATCTAAATTACAAAAACAAAATATGTACATAGAAAATTTGTCAACGCTTAGAGGTGCGTTTTGCCAAATAAGGCGCTACTTGTATTTATATAATGTATAGATAGATGCAAAGTTGCGAAACATTGTAACCATGAGCATCAACTTTGGAACCGATGCGCTGATTGCTTGTTTGAGGCATTCTTAATACCTGTCGACGACGTTTTGAAATGTACAATGTTTTGCACTGCGGCATAGAAGTTAATTGAAACTTAAAATGCACTTAACGAACAGTTTCGTACTTATTCTTAATTGCTGTTTAAAAGGACTCATTTGACTTCGAGAAGCCTTTTTAAAATTTATGGCTACACCTTATATGATTCAAAGGACCCGAGAGGAAGAGCATGCGGTGGATCAGCAATTTTAATAAAGTCAAGACTCAAGCATTGTATTATTGACAACATTTGTGAAGAACATTTACAAGCAACGAATATTTGTGTCGAAAATTTTTGCACTAATTTTGTCATATCATCAATTTACTCCCCTCCTAGATTCGCAATAACTGAGGATCAATATGAGGATTTTTACAAATCTCTGGGCCCTTGTTTCGTAGCAGCTGACGACTATAATGCTAAACATACGTTCTGGGGTTCGCGTCTTATTACACCCAGAGGTCGAGTGTTGTTCAATGCAATTTCCAAAATGGGCTTGGATGTCATTTCGAGTGGAGAGCCCACTTATTGGCCTACTGACATACATAAAATTCCGGATGTTATAGATTTTGGCGTCATGAAAAATATCTCTAGGTATTTAATTCAAATTGAAGCTTCTCTAGATCTCTCGTCCGATCACTCTCCCACGATCGTTACGTAAAATATTACGCTAAGAACACCTGATGATATTGAATCTAACATTGCCAACCTTAATGAAAATATTAAACAGGCTGCTGAACATGTCACTACCTCCCGTCCGCAGACTAGGGTAAATAGAATTTATTCTACGGATATTGAACGTCTCGTAAGTGAAAAAAGAAGAGCTAGAAGAGAATGACAACAGCACAGATCACCCCAACTTAAAATCAGATTTAAAGAATGTACTAAACGACTCCCAGCATCTAATTACTCTTTGTGGCGCGCTGCTAGAAAGCTTAAAACACCAGTTGAGTTCAAACCACCTCTGCGCACATCTACAGGAGGTTGGGCAAGAAGCGATACTGAAAAAGGTAAAATATTTGGTGAGCATTTAAAATCCGTATTCACCCCAAACACATGTTCTGGTGCTGTTGATTTGCCAAATGTAGTTGCGCTACCCCCTCGACTAATAAAATTTAATACCCGTGATGTACAAAAAATAATTGCAGAACTCAACCCGAAAAAAGCTCCGGTTATTGATGGAATTAGTAACCAGATGTTGATGAAGTTGCCTCGTATAGCTATTAGAATCCTGTTATTCATTTTTAATTCTATTTTACGACTGGAGTATTATCCAAACAGCTGGAAGCTTGCCAAGGTTAAAATGATTCCAAGGCCGGGCAAAGATCTTAGCAAAGCTGATTCATATAAACTGATGATTCAGTTTACTGTCAACAATGTCAAAGCTCTTTGAAAACTTACTCATGATAAAATTGTCCCCAATTCTAACTGATAATGAGTGCATAACGGATCATCAATTTGGATTTAGAAGTCAGCATAGCAACATTGAACAAACTCATAGATTGATGCAATTTATAAGAAAAAAATTTTGAAGAAAAAAAGTATTGCTCTGCGCTGTTCATTGACGTTTCTCAGGCATTTGATAAAGTGTGGCATGAATGCCTAATTTTAAAATTAAGGACTTACCTACCAATAAACATTCTAAATCTGCTGGAAAGTTACATTATTGCCCGGAAGTTCACTGTTGTGGAAGGAGACTTTATGAGTACGCCTGAAATAATCTCATCCGGTGTGCCACAGGGGAGTATACTAGGGCCAGTTTTATATTTGATTTATACTTGTGATATGCCTTTGAGCAGCAATATCCATACATCTACGTTTGCTGATGATACAGCCTGCCTTAGTATGCACGAAAACCCTCACGAGGCTTTCCGATATCTTCAGCAGCATATTACTCAGCTAGAACTATGGTTAAACATGTGGAGAACAAAGGTAAACGAACAGAAGTGTGCTCAAGTAACATTTACCTTAAGAAAAGACACTTGTTCCCCCGTTACAATCAATAATCAAATTGTTCCTCAAAACTTACATGTGAAATACCTTGGTATACATCTTGATCGAAGGCTCACATGGAAATACTACATTGACTCTAAGCTAACGCAAATGAAACTTAAACTAACTCAGATACATTGCCTGGTTGGTAGAAATTCAACCCTCACCCTAGATTGTAAACTTTTAATATACAAGTCGCTCTTAAAACCTATATGGTGCTACGGAATTCAGCTATGGGGTACTGCTTCAGCTTCTAATGTCGAGAGAATCCAACGAAGGCAAAACAAAATTTTACGTTTAATAACATCGGCTCCATGGTATATAAAAAATTCAAATATATATCGTGACTTAAATATGCCACTAGTGACTGAAGAAATTGCAAAAAAAACGCTGGCAAATATTTAACAAAACTCGAGTCACATCCTAATCTGCTTGCCCGTAATATTTTGAACTTTACTGGACACATCCGCCTAAATAAAAAGGGATACAAGGGCTCTTATTCACAGCACTCCAGATGGGACTTCCTGAAAATACTTTTATTTTTTATATTTTTTCCTTTATCACTACTTATGTATTATATATAACTATTACTAAGTTTATGTCCGACACTGGCCGGGCCTAATTATATTTTTATATTTAAGATTTGAATATTTATTGTTAGTTCATATATGAAGATACAATAAATAAAAATCATGTATTAAAAAAAAAAAAGAAAAAAAATGTTTAAAAGGCCTATTGAAACGGATTTCATTGAGTTAGTTTGTATGTAATAAAGAAAATGGTTTCTTAAGTGCTTTGTTATTGTAAATCCAATATAATAATAATATATGTATGTATAAAAAATTAATTTAATTAATTAATTGAAATATGTATGTATATCTGAATAGTATGTAACCGGAAAATAATATTTGGAGCACTGCTGGCAACACTGGTACTAACACTTGTTCGTTAGTTTGAGTTTTCTTTTGTTGTTTTCAAATTTCACACAAATTACCAAGAGATGGAGAGAGAGAGAGAGAGAGAGCGCCGCGAAAATTTCTGAAACAAAACAGCATCCATTTTTAAACAACTGTCAAATGTTTTTCATCCATAAACGAAATCGTACTTAACGAAACTCATACTCCACCTTTTCATTTCGATTTTTACGAACCAATACATGCAAGTAATACACGGCCACAAATCAACATCACACACACGAACACACGCACACACACACTCACTTAAGGTATTGAAAACATAAAAACTTGTGTGTACGTAAGTAAAAGTTATAATATTAAGGAGTTTTGAACTGTTTTCCTCTATATCTGCATCCTCTACACATTCATTTATCATTTCCCTTGTCGTGTTTTGTATATTTTACGAAATGAAATGTAAAAAACAAGAACGTTTATTTTGTTTAAGAGGCCAACAAAAGTAAGAGCAAAAACAGTTGCATAAATTACCACGCCTTAATTTTTAATTATTTTATATAAAAAAATAATAAAATGTGAATGCCACACATGCATTAACCTTAAGAAGATGATTGTTATTTTTGTTTTTATTTCAGCTGACAGTTAAAGTTAAAAAATTTACTTAAACATTTTATTCATAAAATCTTGTTTTATTTATATATTTTTTTTAATTTCCCTGCGCCTTACATACAGCCATACATATGTATGTATGTATGTATATATGTATGTATATATGTACATACAATAATTAGTTTTTCTTAAAAGTATATACACCTTTTTTTTGCACAAAATTTTCACCTCTTTTTTTTTGGTTTGCTATTTATTTTTATTTAATATTTTATTTATTTCAATATGGATTTCATTCTTGGTCGTTAGTTAGCACGCTTAAACACTTTCGAATAAATTCTTTAGAATTACTTAATAAATTATTTTCTTTCTCTCTCTTTTTTATTTTAAATAAATATTTAATTTTCACTATGTGTAGAAATGAGGACTTTCTAGATGCTGTTTAATTTTTCATCTTTTTTTTTATTTTTATTCATCCAAATATGTATTTCAAAAGCTTACAACACTGCACACAACCGTCGTCAATGAAATTCGTTAAATGTTTGCTACTGGTATTTTTGAAATTCGAACTTGGATGATGCTGCTGCTGCTGATGTTTACTGCCAGTTGTTTCATTTCTATTGCTCAGATGTCTGCTTTGCATTCATGCACGCATACAGTCATACATACGCACACACACACATTCAATAGAGTGTACTTGTGTGCCTGTTAGGAGAGTAACGGCGAAACATGTCCTGTTTTCATATATAAGCTGTGTTATTACAGCCATTATTTATTTAATCTGCACATGATACTCCTGGCGGTGTTATAATTTTTTTTCTTTTTGAATAACACTAAAATATTTGTACAACTTTGTCTATATTGCACTTCTCTTTGCAATTTCCACCAGTAAGCTGCTTAAAACTTCAGCTTTAGAATTCTAATCAATCTTTGCTTTGTTAATTATGTACCTGCGACACAATTAAATATTAGAAACGTTTGCACAGTCACTAGAAACCGAAGCATACAATGAAACTGCATAGCTTCCCAGCGGGAACTAGAAGGATTAAGGATGCCTTCTAGAAGGCTCTGTACGCCTTCCTTTGGATGTAGAAGGCCTGCTCGCTCCATTCCATATTCATATCTTTTTTACACGCGTTGTCATTGCGGATCAGGGCTTCTGTTCTTGCTTCTTGCGCCAGAGATTCTGGAAGGCCTTCAAATTAATGGTTTTTGCTTTTGCTTTGGTAAAAAAACAAAAAAAAAAAAGCATGTTGCTCCTACTTTTCTCCCTTCTCATAGAAGGGAGTGAGGAATGTGTATCGTACCTTTTATATGGAAGAGTCCTTTAATAAGGCCTGCACTAAGAAAAAATGCAGCCAAGGACCATGTCGTTTACGCACAAGCATTCAATGCTGTACGATATGTGTTCGTGTTTAAACGATTATGATCGTTCTTCTTAGGCACTTACAAATTGTATGCTAGTAGTCTATAACTATTCCATATGGGGTAGTTTTGGGGGTGGTCCCATGTAGTGCAAATTTGGACCATGTGGTCCATCCCTAGGACATCGGAAAGTTAAATCAACCATGTTTTATCCATACATTTGGAGTAGTTTTGTAATAGTCGTGGTCTTTTATGGAGTAGTCCTTACAGGCATGTCTGGACTAGTCGCGTTATTTGCAGGGTAGTTTCAGTAAAGTGCGACTTTGAATCACACACGAAGTGTTCCACAAGGCGCTTGATTCCTTTTGCAATTTTTTCATTTTTTGGCAATTTCTTGTTGTTGCAGCTATTTTAGTTTTGGTGCTTTTTTAGTTTTGGCGATTTTTTTCCAGTTTTTCGGGGTTTTTTTTGCAATTGTTTAGTATTGGCGCTTTTTTCGTTTTTGAGATTTTTTATTTTCTTACAATGTAATCGAGTATTTCCAGTTTTAGCGATTTTTAGGTTTTTGGCAAATTTTTGTTTTGTTTTTGGCAGTTTTTTTACTATTGAAGCTTTTTTAGTTTTGGTGCTTTTTTAAATTTTGGAGTTATTTTTTCATTTTTTGGCGATTTTAGCAGTTTTTGGCGATGTTTTGTTTGTTTTTTGCGTATTTTTAGTATGACGTTTTTAGTAGACGTTTTTTTTTGTTTGTTTAAAATAAATATTTTACAGCCATATTTATAAATATTGTTAAGGCTTTAGAAAGGCTTAATAGGTAAAATTTTGTATGAAAATTTCTGTTAAAAACCCTTTATAAAGCCTTACGTCCCTTTTCACAATGTATGGTTAAGAGTTAACGTGAACTTTAACTGCAAGTTCTCCATACAAAACTTGCCGTTAAAGTCTCTGTTTAACCATACATTGTGAAAAGGTACGTTAATAGTTTTAATAAATAAGGCCGTTAAATTTTATCGATTTTTAAGTTTTTGGCGATTTCATTTTGTTTTTGGCATTTTTTAGTTTTGATGCTTTTTATACCCTTTACCAACAAAAATGGTAAAAGGGTATATATAGGTTTGTCATTCCGTTTGTAATTTCTATAATATCAATAAGCGACACATAAAATATATATATTCTGGATCCTTATGCATAGGGAAGACGAATAAGCGATGTCCGTCTGTCCGTCTGTCCGTCTGTCTGTACGTGAAATCGGTTTTCCGAAGCTCCCAGAAAAGCTAGAGACTTCGTTCTTGGACTGGTGTGTCAGAAATTTTCCAAAATAGATTGGTATTGAAATTCAGCAAAATCGGACAGACGATTGCAGAGCTGGAAAACGTAAACTTCATTTTGCCATATAAAAGTAACTACCGAAAACAAATTTTTATTTTTTTTAATAAATAAACTTATTTTACACATCAGTACGATTACAACTGGTATTTTAAATTAAAAAAATATAAAAAAATTAAAAAAACGTTTCCAGGGTTGGAAAACTGTAACTTTTTGTGTTATGTAAAATTAACTATGTCTAAAACTATATTAGTATTTTCTCGAGAACCGTACGAGCTACAGACCTGAAATTTGGACACAGTGTGTAGACCTTTGGCCGCTACAACAACAAATACATGAGAATTGGAAATTAAAGGGTGTTCCAAAACGAGCAACGAAAAATGTTAAAATCCCATGTAATATACATACAATTATGTGTATATACACTTTTTATACAGACTACAAAAATTAACACTAAAATTTCCAAAAATTTAAATTAAAGGGTGTTCCATCAGTTAATGCAATTTTGACTATGCAATTTTGACAACTGCTGTATCTTGGAAACCATAAGAGCAAAACTCTTGAAATTTTCAAAAACGGTAAAACAAAAAAATCTAAAAATTACAAAATCGCCAAACTGAAAAAAATCGCCAAAAACAAAAAAAAATCGCCAAAACGAAAAAAAGCACCAAATTAAAAAAAATTTCTAAGACTAAAATAAATCGCATAAAACGAAAAAATTGCTAAAATGAAAAAAAAATCGCCAAAATGAAAAACAAATCGCCAAAATGAAAAAAAATCGCCAAAATGAAAAAAAATCGCCAAAATAAAAAAATAATGCCAAAACGAAAAAAAACCTAAAAAACAGAAAAAATCGCCAAACTGAAAAAAAAATCGCCAAAATGAAAAAAATCGCCAAAATGAAATAAATCGCCAAAACGAAAAAAACCCCAAAAAACAGAAAAAAATCGCCAAAATGAAAAAAAAACCAAAAAAAATCGCCAAACTGAAAAAAAATCTCCAAACTGAAAAAAAATCTCCAAAATGAAGAAAAGCCCAAAAACAGAAAAAAATCGCCAAAAAGAAAAAAACCTCCAAAAACAGAAAAAAATCGCCGAAACGAGAAAAAAGCGACAACACTGAAAAAATCGTTTAAACTGAAAAAATCTTCGAAAAAGCAAAATAGCCTGCCTTTCGTGCGCGATTCAAAGTCGCACTTTACTGAATTTTTTAATATTAAAGGAATTAAATGAAACTACGTTTTTCCTTATTTCGTTTTTGCTTTGTTCACTTAACATATTTTATGTATTTTTTAAAGAACTAGATTGGTATCAATAATCAGAAAAATCCAAAATTATGACTCCAGGGTTGGAAAACTCACACTTTTTGTGTTATGTAAAATTAAATAGGTCTAAAAATTTTTTTCGTTTTCTTTATAAATTGAATATATTTTATGCTTCTGAAAGAAAAGTTTAGCGAATGAAATTTGAAAAATTAAAATTAAAGCTCCCAAGATGAAAACAAATATGTATGTATGTGTCTGTATACTATATATATGTATGTACGTACGTTGGTAAAGGGTATATAAGATTCGGCACAGCCGAATATAGCACTCTTACTTGTTTTTTTTGTTTTTGTGCTTTATTTAATTTTTGTGTTTTTTCGTTTTATCGATTTTTACGTTTTTGGCGATTTTGTTTTTTTGGCAAATTTTTGTTTTTATTTGACGCTTTTTTAGTTTTGGTGATTTTTTTAACTTTGACGTCTTTTTAGTTTTGGTGATTTTTTCAGATTTTGGCGATTTATTTTTTTGGCATTTTTTTAGTATTGGCGCTTTTTTTAGTTGTTACGTTTTATTCGTTTTGGCAAATTTCTTAATTAATTTTTTGTTTGTTTTCTATACATATTATTAGCGATTTTTAAATTTTTGCCGATTTTGTTTTGTTTTTGTCAGTTTTTTTGGTATTGAATCTTTTTTAGTTTTGGTGCTTTTTTAGTTTTAGCTTTTGTTTTTGTTTTGGCGATTTTTTCCGTTTTTGACGATTTTTTTTAGTATTGACGCTTTTTTTAGTTTTGGTGTTTTCTTTAGTTTAGGCAATTTTTTCGGTTATTGGCGATTTTTTTTTTCATTTGTTTACAGTACACATTGTTAGTTTTAGCTATTTTTTAGTTTTTGGTGATTTTTTTTGGAAATTGTTTTAGTATTGACGTTTTTTTTAGTTTTGGCGTTTTTTGGCGATTTTATTTTTAACAATACATATTTTTAATTTTGGCGATTTTTTATTTTTGGTACTTTTTTTTTGCGATTTTTTTTGCGAACTTTTTACTTTTGGTAATATGTATATGCAGTTTGCCTCTTACGGTTTCCAAGATACAGCAAGTGGTCAAAATTACACAGTCAAAATTACATTTCCTGATAGAACACCCTTTCATTTTAATTTTTTAAATTTCAATATTACATTAGTTTTTCAAAATATTTCGTTGCTTGCTTAAGAATACCCTACAATTTTTAACTGTCATATATTTGTTGTAAAAAAAAATAAAATAAAATATTTTTATTTTATTTTATTTTATTTTATTTTATTTTATTTTTTCTTCCTTTTGATTATCACTGCTTATGTATTACTTATAACTATCTCTAAATTTATGTCCGACAGTGGTCGGGCCTAATAATTATATTTTAGATCTAAGATTTGAATACTTATTGTTAGTTCATATTTGAAGATACAATAAATAAAAATATGTATTAAAAAAAAAATATATATATATTTGTTGTTGCAGCAGCCAAAGTTTTACACACGCAAAGAAAATATATGGTTGTAGTATTATGTTCTCTGAAACAAATGTGTGGTCGTTGCAAACTAGTTATTGTTGTTTTAAACACTAATTACGTTACGATAAACAAAGTAATGTTTGAATTTAATAATTACATTATTATATTCATAGAAAGTGCGATATGGTTAGAGTTTAACAATAAAGTTTTGTTAAAAAATTTTTGACTACAATATAATTTGTATTATTGTTTAAAAATAATATGATGTAAATAGCAATATAATGTTATCCAAAACCATACTATGTTAAGTTTTTAAAAAAATCTTTTTCAGAAACATCTGTCAGTTCAGTGTTTCGTTTGTAAGCTATCGGTAGTGCACGCGTGGTGTTAAATAAATAAAAAAAAGTACCTATAAACAAAAGGGTAGATAAATAAAAATATATATCATATGTAGATATGTATATCTCTTTATATATACGTGTCTGTATTTCGTGTATACACACATGTAAGTATACATTTCTAAATATACATTTTATTTCAACAATATTAATTTATTTTCTCTTTAACGCACAGCTGTTTTAAACAAAAAATTTACCCATAAATATATGATTAAAAAACAAAATTTTATTATTATATAAAATAATACTATGGTCATATTTAACAATATTATTATAATATCAGATCATGGTATGGTAAGTCTCAATTATATTTTAGTCACATCTAACAATAGTGTTGTCATATTTACAATACTAAGATTAGGTATAACAAAGTTAATTATTTTTGTAGATAATATTATTATTAACTCAGAAAATAATATTATTTAAGCTTTGTTTTTCTATTGACAATAATATGATTGTACTGCAACCATATAATTCAATCATAGTATGTTGCTGTTTGATTATGGTTACCTCAACCATATTTTTTCTTTGCGTGCATATTCTGTGAAATTTCAGCTATTACGGTTCTCGAGAAAACAGCCTGTGACAGACAGACAGACAGACAGACAGACGGACATTGTAGTGAAAACAATAGGGTTCCTTTTCACCTTTGTTGTACGAAACGCTAAAGTCTCTTTCATGTACGTACATACATATGTAGATATGTATTAATGAAACAAAATATAATTTTTCATTTAAGAAAATAAAATTAATTTTCTCTGTTCACACAGCTACTGACTACATATTTTTTCTTTTCTTTTTTTAATTTTTTTTTCTTTGGTTTTCATAAATGTGATAACGTCACACGGCCATAATCATTCTAACGGATGATTTATTAACGAAACATTCTGATGCTTCAAAAATCATCAACAAACATAATTATTCTACCCACAACCTTAAAGCAAAGTCTACACTGTTAATAATAATAATAATAATAATAATAATAATAAGGTGTACACACATAAACACTCCTTTTCACAAGCCATCATCACCGCCTGCTACCACCGCCCGCATTTACATATAAACATACATACATACATACATACATACAGGCGTACATATGCATATATAAATATACATACAAACAAAATACATTTGCACGGTGTCTCTTTTCATTATCAACTTTCAGCTTAAAACATTCCTTTCACGTGTAGCTTCCTTCCAATATGCACACGGAGCGACGACAACACAACAAATAATAACAACAATCTTTCAACAAAGATGCTGAGAAATTTCTAAAATATAAAAATGCGAAAAATAACAGATATCAGGAAAATAATTTTAGCGCAAGCGTATCACAAAAATTCTTACATACTTATGTACTCGCATGTCTTTCTTTATGCTGAAATTTCAAAAAAAAAAAATCCATTTCATTTTGTTACACAGCGAAACTGAACGAAACTTGAGAATTTTGCAAAGAATAACGTCACATAAACTGAAATGCAATTATCCCTTTAATGTCGTTAATATTTGTTTGTTGTTGCAAATGTACATCAAATATTTTGCAAATGTTTTTACTTCATTTTACTCTTAATTATCACTCCAGTGGCCAGTAGCGTAACTAATAATACAGTTTATTATTATTTAATGTTAATAAAGAGAAATAGAGTATTCGAATAAACGATTAAGTAAAGTTAAGCTTGTTATGCATAAAATTCGAACGGATAAAAACCGAACTTACACGCAATTCACGTTATGACTTTTATCCAGGAGTTGGAAGGCATTCATTCCTTTTAAGTTTGTAAGTGACATTTCACACTATGCCTTTTTTGACAATTTTCTTTGAAGACCCCTACGAAAAGTCACGAAAATTTACATAAAGACTTTTTCTTCACGCTTAATGCTGAGAGTGCGAATAAGGCAAAGAGAAATGTCAAAAATCACCTTGAATTTTCATTCCGTGCATTTTGTTCTACCCATCAACTTTCCCGCCCTCTTATGGATATGGGCCATGCTTGAGAGAAGGACTGCGGAGACCCAAGTTGAGGAGGAATATCTTGTAGTAAAGCCGACCAGGGGATGCCCCCAAGGCGGTGTATTGTGTCAACTTTGGTGGAACCCAGTAGTTGACGAGCAATGACATAGAATGTCAAGCATAGATTGTTATCATTGCAATAGGAAAATTGGAGGAGACATTGTGGATAGTGGATAGTGAAGGAATGGTGTCTACCTGTAGGACTGAATATAAACCCTGCAAATACTACCATTGTTCCTTTCACAGGAAGGAGAACACTTCCACGCTGGCAAAACATCCGAATAGACAGCGTGCAAATAGAAAGCTTATCGGAGATCAAGTATAGGGGAGTGATATCAGACTCAAAGCTATTATGGAAACAGCATTTAGAGGCGACTGTTGACAGGGCAACAAAAGCACTAATCGTTTGTAGATCTGTTGCAGGAAAAACATGGGGCTGCGCACCCGAAATCTTGAGATGTATATACACTATTGGCCTGCACAAGACCATTTATAAGACCTTTCAAGACATGTGACATTTTTCAAAAGGCTTTACTACAGCGAAATATTCTAAAATAAATGCTAAACAACACTGTTGGCAATATTTTTTTTTGAGTTCTTTGTCTTGCCAACAGTGTTTTTTAGCGTTTGTTTTAGAATATTTCGCTGTAGTAAAGCGTTTAAAAAATGTCGCATGTCTTGAAAGGTCTTATGAATAGTCTTGTGCAGGACTTTAATATACACCATGATAGTGAGACCTATCATCACTTATGATGCTGTTGCCTGGTCGGACAGGGTCAGGCTGGCTACGACCAGAGATCGGTTAGAAAAACTACACAGGCTAGCATGGCTTTATATACAGGGGCTATGAGGACGTATCCCACGGCGGCTATGAAAGTTCTCATTCAGCACACACCTCTGACGATTGTGCTAGAGACTACTGCCAGACAAAAAGTAATCAGCATCGCCGGGAAAAGCAGAGACTGGGACTGTCTAATAAGCCAATGGGAGAAATCATACTTGCGCAACCCTCTGACGTGATGAATAAAGTGTATGACTTCGACAAAAGGTTTGGAAGTGTTCTGGTCAATAGAAGGGAATGCAGGGAAATAGAACCCCGCTATTCCTTTGGAACTGGCACCAGCAGGTGGTACACTGATGGCTCCAGAACGCCGGCAGATTCTGGTGTGGCAGTTGCAGGACCACGAGTCCTTGGGAAAACTTCCTACCATTTCTCAATCGGAAGTTTATGCCATTGAGAGATGCGCACAATTTAATCTTGATAGGAGCTATCGATGGATAGTCAGGTTGCCATCAAAGCGCTCAGCTCATATGGGTTTATCTCTAAGTTAGCGTGGGAGTGCAGCATTAAGCTAAATCAGCTAAGCAGCATGAATAAGTTCACTTTCAACTGGGTTCCTGGACACGACGGGGCGGTAGGAAATGAAAATGCAGACAAAATGGCCAGAAGAAGGGCTAGTACACCCATGGTCGGACCAGATCCGTTTTGCGGACTCGGATTGGATGAAATCCTGGAAGATATATCGACGGAGATCAAGAGTAATAGGGAACACCTCTTGCTCAATCTCGCTGGATTGAGGTATGCAAAGCTAATGATTGGAACATATAACCAAAGTCGTTTCATAGATCTCATGTTCCTGAGTAAAAACAATATAAGAATGCTCACAGGCTTTCTCAAAGGCCATTATAGACTGCGAAAACACCTCAACAGACTTGGCAGATTCTGTGATTACGAAGATGAAACTCCAGAGCATATTATGAAGGACTGTGAAGCGTTATGCCACAGAAGATATAGCCAATTGGGCAAGCACGTATTGGAGGATTGCAAACTGCTAACTCTGGACCCACTGGCAATCCTGAGATTCATTAGGAGAGTAGGTCTAGATGAGGTGCTCTAGCACCTAGCAAGGGATACAATAGATCTACTTTGGTCGCAGTGTACTGGGTTTCCCGTTTGACTTAATTCATTCATTCATTCCCTTTCACCACTGCCTGCACGGGCAAGCAGAAAAGGTATAGTGTAAATTGCGTAGAGAAGGAACTTTTTCTTGGATATTTCTTTTTGTTTCATTCGCATTCCTGTTGCATAAATACGTGTTCCTATTGCACCAACTGTAAAAAAAGTTAACAGAAAGAAGGCACAACATAAATGTGCATTATTTTTTGTAGAATATTTAAAAGAAAATTAAAAAAAGTTAGGTGCAAAGCAGTTCAATCAGGTAGCACTACAATCCCAGCTTAATAATGTTTACATGACAGAAAATGAAATTTTGTCCGCAAGCTGCATAAAGTGTGTGTCAGTGTCAGGAAAATACATATTACTACTTTGTTATTTTTACAAGCAAAGGACAGCCGATTTTCACACTATTCTGTTTGCTGCTACCAACAAAATCCATGTGTTTTACTATGCTATATTCTTTTAAGGAGTCGTGGTACCTGCTTCATCAGCACTGGGTAGGCGAAAAACTCACCACTTCATTAAATTCCTAATAAAGAGTTTACATCCCGCAAAGTCAAAGATGACCATCTTCGCGCAATTGAAAAGATCCGAAGTGAGACCAGGCTCAGCTTAGGTTTGATTAGGTAAAGTTGAAGAGAGGGGGTAATCAAAATTGAACCAATCCATTTCCAATTACATTTAAGGTGCGGTCACACTTGGCAAACATTTGCTTAAAACAAAGCGTAACCACTAAATACTAATGAAGAACCTTTTGATTCAAATACATGTTTATTAAGTTAAACAGATTCTTGAAAAACTAAAAGACAGTGTCATAAAATCCAATACGAATATTATTGTAAATTGTTTAACCCAGGGCCGGTTTGTTAACAAATCGTCGCACCAGAACAGTTTTGCTCCACCGACCACTCTTAAAAAAAATTAGTTAGGTATGGAATATTTACATTTTGAATACCTTCTTTCTGCATCAAAAATTTCTGCATTAAAATTTATTATGGTTTCTTAAGATATTAAGCATTCATCTTGCTCCATATACACTATTTTTAGGTTTAATAAGTATTGTTTTGCTGTACACGCCACAGTTTGGCGATTGCGTCAAAATATTTATACAAAAAACGTACAAAGTTAAGTCAACTCTTGTTTTGATTAATTTCTATAAGAAATGAATAATAAATAATTCTTTCTGCCAAAAAAAACCGACTTCAATGCAAAGATCTGATAGAAGAAGATAAGAAGAAGTATGTGAAATATACAATTAAATTTTAATAAGCGTACCTACGCCGATTTTTTAAATGCAAGATTGTATGTTATTCAGAGCTTAGGGTGTGTGTTAAGTTTTGTAAAAATCGGTAAAGTAGAACCACACAGAGAAAAAACTGCCTCATAGAATCAAAAAGATTTTCTCTATGAACCGCTTTTAGGCTAAGGGGTATTCCAGCAGAAAGAAGCGAAGATTTTTTCATAGAGATTCCTTATAGTTTTTATGTGGTAAATCTTATTAATTTTATCAAGAAGAAAACCACATAAAAACAAGAAGAAATCTTATTATTCACAACTATTTTTACTCAATTTCCATTATTTTTGGCACCAAAAAAACAATCCATAAAGAAAAACTTCTTGATTCTCTTAGGTTTTCTTATAAATTGTAAACTATAGGGATTTCTCATTGATTTTATTAGGTTGCCTTCTTGATTTTTTTAATAAGGTTTTCTTCTTGATTTTAGTAGGTTCCTATATGAGTATGTGTAAAGCATCTTATTGATTTTTGTAATAAGGACATCTTCTTGATTTTATGAGGTGTCTCGTTATTTCGTTTCTATAAATAGACATACAGGCAATTTTTTTTCATGATCTTTTTCATTTTTGTATAAGAATGTTTGTACAATAATTTCAATGGTTATTGAGACTGCTTGTTAGCATATTGGGTAGAGTACTTGTCTATCAGGCAGAAGTTTGCTGGTTCAATACTTGCTGGGTAAGTTAGTTAAGAATATAACCTAATGTGTATGTATGTATGTATAAATAAATAACATCTACAACATACTACATACATGCATACATATGTATAAGGTATAGAATTTAAATGAAAATACATAAGTACAGAGAATAAAGACGCATTATTATTGAAAAAATAAATAAGATAACCTCATAAAAATTACAAGATTTCTTCTTGATTTTTTCAAAAAGGTTTTCTCTATGAAATTAATAAGATTTCCTTATTGAGAAAAAACCATAGAGATTTCTTATTAATTTTGTTCTATTTTATGAGGTATTTAGTAGGCATAGTTTTCTCTGTGTATTTTTAAATTCTTTTAAAAATAAAATTTCCTTTTCCGTCGCTTTGGTTTGATCAGTCCAATAAAGGACTGTAGAGGAAAAACTACTAAGCTGTCCGAAAAATTTAAATGTCCGGATTACTGGATAGTCCGAATTAGCGAGTGTTCGGATTAGTGAGGTTGTACTGTACTGAGAAGCTATTTTGGCTTTTCTGCAGAAACACCCACGAGTCTTGGACTGTAATCAAATCCACTATTTTTTCACCACTAGACTACTAGTGAGCTATCACTAGCCTCGAAGCAAGAAAGAATAAAACATTTAGAAAATAGTCCTTTCTTCTAAATATCTACAAAATCAAGATAAATTTTTAAGGTTGGTAGTTCCTCTTATGGAAGTTGCTTTTTATCATAAACAGACGTGGCCTCTTAGTGACTTCCATGGTAGCAAATGTTTGCAGGGAATAGTTAATATTATGTCAGTGCATATTTGTTGTGTGTATGTGTGTGTGTGTACTTGCAATGCATTCGAAATTACTTGTACTTTTACGTTTGATATCAAAATAACAACAACAACAACATGTGCCTTATGTAAATAATATAAAATGAGAGAGTAAAATAACCATCATCATCCTTGTCACAGTTGCCATTTGTTAGGTGAAGTACCAGCAGCATCCCTTGTAATCAGACGCACACACACACCCAACCACTCACACTCACACACACACATACACATACATACATATGTAATTCAAAAGTCGAATATCAAAAGCTCTTTCCTCTTGGAGCTTATCATACTCAAAATAAACATGAGATGTAAGATACATATAAGTCACACAATCATTTTTGTAAATAAAATTTTTTATTTTTTAAAAATGTTTAACTATAAAATATGTAAGCGTGTATGTACGGGTGTGTGTGTGTACTTTTGTATGTGTATTTGTGTATAATACTTGTGCGACTTTTTGTGTTTGTAAATGACATAGTTTTTCAGGGCATCTAGAGGGTGTGGTTCCCTAACGCCGAAATGTTTGATAGTTTGACACAGTTCTCTTTTATTTTTAATTTTATTTTAGAAAGTTGCGAAAAAGCTTGCTAATAAAGATATAAAAAAATGCATTTATGCAGCCGGTAAAATACAACATACACAATAAGCTTATAAATGTAATTATTTATACTTGTAAACAAGTATGTACGAGTATGTACATATGTATTTATTAAACGTACATACATACATATGTATGTATGTTTATTGTATAATGCAAATATATTTTTATATAAGCTCCTCATATTAAACAATTCCTAACAACACACTTATGCATTTAAAATTAAGCAAACGAAAGTTAATTAAAACAACTGAAAATAGAATACGAAATTAAAATAAACTTAAAGCTTTTGCTAAGCCGCCTAACGAAATTCAGCTGCTTTCAATTCAGACATCTTTAGTGCTACGAGTACATATTTTTAAAGTAGAATCTCAAAAGAAATCTCTGTGCAGAAGCTACAAGTAGCCTAACATATTAGACAGATGTGTCATAGAACCAAAATTTATGTGGAAGCACATGTGCTTTAGAGATGCCAATGGCAGGATCCCGATCCCGAGATATATGGGGTTTCTCTAAATCCGTGTTTTAAATTCCATATTTTGTATTAAAATAAATTCTGTAAGGTGCGACCTTGACTCGCGCACGAAGGGTTCCGTACGTTGGGCTTTGAGCATTTTTTTAATACAGCGTTTTTTAAGTTTGTGACGTTTTTCCAGCTGAAATAATTTTTTTTGTTGTTTATTTTTCACTTTTTTCTCGTTTTGGCGATTTTTTTCATTTTGGAGATTTTTTTAATTTTGGCGATTTTTAAATTTTGGCGATTTTTTGGGGTTTTTTCGCGATTTATTTTCGTTTTAGAAATTTATTTTTAATTTGGTGCTTTTTTTAGTTTTGGCGATTTTTTTTGTTTGCGCGATTTTTTTTCGGATTGGCGATTTTATAATTTTGGGATTTTTTATTTTACCGTTTTTGAAAATTTCAAGAATTTTGCTCTTACGGTTTCCAAGATAAAGCAAGTTGTCAAAATTACATAGTCAAAATTACATTAACTGATGATACACCCTTTAATTCAAATTTTTTAAATTTTAGTGTTAATTGTTGTAGTCTGTGTAAAAATACACTAACCTTTCAAAATTCAAGTGTATATACATACAATTGTATATATATTACATGGGATTTTAACATTTTTCGTTGCTCATTTTGCAACACCCTTTAATTTCCAACTCTCATGTATTTGTTGTTGTAGCGGCCAAAGGTCTACACACTGTGTCCAAATTTCAGGACCGTAGCTCTTACGGTTCTCGAGAAAATACCCTGTGACAGACGGACGGACACACGGACAGACGGACAGCGTAGCGAAAACATTAGGGTTTCTTTTCACCTTTGGTGTACGAAACCCTAAAAAAGATTAAAATTATAATTTCTCAACACTGGTTTTGGTGCCAGGAAACTGTATTTTTTTTTTTAATCAAGGACCTTATACTAATCACAAAAATAGCAAAAAAAAATTATTACAAAAATTACAACAGTTACCTCAATTCCCTGTTAGACCTGCTTAAGTCCCAGTTCACACTACACAAGTCTTGTTGCTAAGCTTATAACTTTTTCTTCTTTAAACTTTCATCAGCTTTCACACAATGCAAGTCTTATTTTTGAGTTGTTGCGTATGCATGTGAACTTTTTTTAACACTACGAATGAGAAAGCAAAACGTGTTGACAGTACCTGAAGCTGAGTACTCGTTTCCTTTTTCGCTCATCTCTTTCTCTCTACTACAAACTAATCAGCTTAGCAATATGACTTGCATAACATAACCACTGATAACGAATCAATGGTGGATCCATTTATGGATATCGTCATCTAGCCATCTCCACCAAGCGTAAGGTAGACAATTTACTCCACAAAGCTACCGATGCTAGAGGAGAGGATTAGGTGACAAGACGGTAAGCAGAAGTACTACCTGTATATTACTAAGGGAACTGACATAAATATAAGACTTGTTATTCGTTTACCTCAAAATCTACCGAATTGATCTTGAATACCTGTTATTCAGCCTTATTCCGAATAACATCTCCCCCGGAAGATTATTCCCTATTCATTGTTCCGCAATTTTAAAAAGTAATTTGCAAGCTTTCAGTTAAAAGCAAACAACTGGTAACAAAATAGCTGACTTCGAAAATTAGTAGTGGTTTTTCTTTACTTCAGTTGTGTTCTAACATATGGGTATTTCCACAGAAAGGTCTACCGCGACCAAAAAATTAAAAGTTATTAAACAATTATTTTTATCCAATATTATGAGAGAAAAATATTTAAAATTTGTTATTTTAAAGAATTTATACCTTCACTCAACACCCATAATGAGAAAAATGTTAGTAAAATTCAAAATAATATGTTACTTGCTTTCGATTACTTTTAATGGAATTTTCTCTTTAATGGTTAATTTTTAAAAACGCATTTTTTACGATTGCACTAATTACAAAATAGTTTGCTTACAACAACAATCAACTGAAAAAAATGCGAAAAAAGCAAAGCGAAAGAAATATAACTGTCATTTTTCAATTTGTTTTCCTTGATATTCTAATGTCACATGCGCACCTTAAAAGCATAATTTTTTGTCATATCTTCTGCGCTGTGGAACGGAATTCAATAAAAATTTAAAACTAAAGCAAGTTTTATATATAAAACTTAAAAACTAAATTACTTTGACCGAAGTTAATAATAGACCCTTTCTATTTAATATTGAAGTTTGTCACGTAACGCGACTGGTGTAAGTTAAACTTTTTTTAGAATTATTGCTGCAAATATTTTTATAATCAGTAATAAATGTTTTTATGTAGATGGACACCGTTTCTGAAAAAACTAAAAACAAAGATAAGAAATTTAGGGAAAAGTTGAAAGAAGATCCCGTAAAATTGCAAGCGTATCGCTTAAAAGCAAAGGAAAGAGCACAAAAATATCGACAGCGGCAGTTGAAATTGTCTAAAACGAGCGAGAAACTTACAAAGGAGAGGAGAGAAAAAGACCGCGTAAGACAAAAACAACACCGAATGAAAAATAAAAACAGTAAATTTCAAGAAAGGAATGAGGCGTATTCTTGCAAGCAAACATTGGGAAAAGCAGTCAAGAAGGTAGAAAAAGCCTTGCCTATGAATTTGAAAAAGAAAATAGAAGTTCTCAACGTTTTGAATGCGAAATATCTAAGTTCAACAATAATTGCCGAAAAAAACTATTCCAAGTCCTTAGAATACAAACAGAAAATAAAGACTGTTAAAGATTTTTACATGCGTGAAGACATTAGCGTTCAGGCTGCAGGTCGTAAAGATACTCTTATTATAGATGGACAAATAGTTGCTAAGCGCTTTATGTTGATGACAGTTCTTGAAGCGTTTGAGTTGTTCAAAAATGAATATGATGAGGAATATGTGAGTAAGTCAACATTTTTCCAAAACCGGCCAAGGGAAATTGAACTCACGAGCAAGACGCCCCACAATATGTGTGTCTGTCAGCACCATGCCAATTTTCGCTTTTTATTAGAGGGATTTGCAAAAGTCTTAAAATCATTTTCAACTAATTTTCAAAGCTTCCTGCAAACTGCCTGTTGCAACATCGAGACGGAAAAATGTATGACAAACGAATGCGAAAATTGTGTACAAGATGTGCAACATGATCTGATTCCAGTCGAGGACTTAAAAAAGTTGGAGGAAACTGTCAAGTGGCAGCATTGGCGCAAAGTTCAAGATCGTGTTACCTTAACTCAGACTATTGCTCCTTTATCGGACCTCATTCACGAATTGGAAGCTCAATTGCCCTTATTTAAAGTGCATTTTTTTGTAAAGCGTGCTCAACAACAATATTTTGTAATGAAGAAAAATACAATCAAGCCCGGAGAACTGATATTGCAAGTTGATTTCGCAGAAAACTACCGCCTTATGTGTCAAAACGAAGTGCAAAGTGCTCACTTTAGTTACCACCAAAGCACAATTTTTACATGCGTAGCCTGGTTGGCTGGAGACACAAAATCGTTTGCTATAATAAGTGACAAGCTAAGCCACAATAAATACGACGTTTACTGTTTTATAACAACACTTGTGCAGCAAATAAAAAACCAATACGGACATTTTCAAAATATATTCATTTTCTCAGATGGAAGCAGCAGCCAATTCAAAAACAAGTTTATAGCTAGGAGTTTGCCCAATTTTTTAGTGGAATTCGGCTGCAAATATATTGAATGGAACTTCTTTGCAACTTCTCACGGCAAAGGAGCAGTCGATGGAGTAGGAGCTGTAATTAAAAGAAAAGTTTGGCAGATAACGAAAGCAAAGAATATTATTTTGCATGACGCCTTAGCTTTATTCGAATGCGCACGAGACCACATAAATGGGATTCATTTAACTTTTATAAGTGCAGACGAAATTGAAAGACTGTCCCCACCGTTAACGGAAAAATGGAAAGAAGTGCCGAGTATCTCTGGCATGCATAAACTTCACTATTTATCATGCGAAGAAGATTTACAAATAAAAGTAGCTCGAACCGCAATTTCGTCTAAGAGAAATATTTAATAAATAACCTTTTTTACTATCTTTTTTATTCTTATGTACCTTTTCAAACATTGACCTGAAGTTGAACTTTTATTTATTTTCGTTGAATTAAAACCTTAAAACCAAACTACATCAAAATTTATTCGATTTTATCATAAGGGAAAAAATGTCACGTAACGCAATGTCACGTCACGCTTCATATTATGGCTTGTATCAATAAAACTAAACATAAAATAATAAAAACACAGTTATGAAAATAAAGCTAAACTATCCCTTAATAATATCCAAATAAGTTTCATAAAAGTTTTTACCTTACTTCGCTGGTTTTTGCACTTTAGTAAATGTAGAAAAAAACCACTTCTATTTTTTGTCACATCACGCAACAGCTTTTGTTGACCAATATATCAGGACCCCGACTCTTACAGCATCCATGCTATCCACTAAATAAAGAGATCTAAAATTGCTTCCCAAAAACGTAAATGACGAAAAAAATAGTTGGCCCTTAGTTTGATTTTCTTCATGTTGAATACGTGCGACTGTCACGAGCGCAACCATGGAAATACCCATATGTAAGTAAAGATTTTTTAAAACAGACTGATTATTTTATTTACACCTAATTCACACGATGATTTTTCTATGATTTGTTGAAACACGATTTTTGGAGTTTGTAGGCGAACGGTATAGAAAAGAAAAGGGGTAGAAAAAAATCACATTTTCCGTTTTACGAGTTTTTTTTCAAATTTTCTTACACATATTTTAATTGTTGGTATGTTGCTTATATTATTTTTTCATTCAATGCGACAACAGCTTCTTATAATACAAAGCAGTGTTGCCAGAAGTAGGTGGAAATCACTACATGCAGGTATTTATAGGATTGTAGGGAATATCGGACAAATATTTTATTTTGGCTAAAACGTTTCTTTATTTATAAGTATTAATAATACTTTGACAAAATATCGGTATTTTTTATACTCAGATTGCATTTTTTGTGTATAAATATAAAAAGAACTATACTTGAAATATATTTTTGCTCATAAACCGTTTCAAAATTTGTTTTTGCTCGAAATTACACAGACTTTTATCTAATGGCAGGCACCTCAGGAAATAGAAAATGGGCATCAATTAAACAATGATTTAATAATTAAAGAAATTACACTTACATCTATCCATCTTAAATCTTAATAAACTCCATTAATGGAGAAATCTCAAATGCAGCTTTATGTTAAACTTGTATTATATATAAGATAATTTCTGAAAATCTGTAGAGAAGTATGCATTAATTTCGAACGCAGAAGTAGTCACTTATTAAAATAATTTAATACACAAGAACTACACATGTATGTCAAAATAAGGACTTAAATGTTTTTAATTAATCTTTTTTTAAATTAAAATTAATAAAAATTTGTAGATTTTGGTATGGGAAATTTTTTTTAACATGTAGGGAAAATTGATTTTTTTAAATCTACTGGCAACACTAATACCATTTTTGAACGCAAAAAAATCAAACCTAGAAACATGGAAAGAATCATCGTACAATGTTTTTGGAAGCAACTTTTAAAGAGAATTTAAAATAAAACAAGATTTTTAAATCCTCGTATGAATTGGGCCTTATACTCTACTCCTTTAATTACCAAAATATAAAAAAACACCAGTTTTTAAAAACGGGTTTAAAAGAAAATCTGAAACTTTGACAAGTCGGAAAATATATCAGAAACCGTTTAGTTGTGTTTTCGTTTCCACAATTTTACTTAATTCAATAAGATGAAAGTACATATCGCTCATTTACTAGAGATCGACCGATTAATCGGCTTCGGCCTTCGGCCAAAAATTGGTAATCGGCCAACATTCGGCCTATGGCAAAAATCGGCCGATTAGCCGAAGCCGAATATTTTTCATTCCAAGCTTGAAAAATAACATTATTTTTGGTCGTTGCTCGCCGACAGTTTCTATTGTGTTTAACGTTTTGAAAGGGTTGCTTTGAAATACAACCCTGTTGCTTTCTATTTTCTTTTACTTGGACGTTCTTGTGATCATATGAAAAAGCAATCCAGAAATTGCAAAATAGTTTTATTTTTCTTGTTATGTATCCAATAGATATTACAGCTATTTCAGTGATCTCAAAAAAGCAAACTTTTTTCTTAATTCATATAAAACAAGTATCATTTTTAAAATTTAAAATATTCGGTTTTGGCCGAAGTTTAAGATTTTAGCCGAAGTTCGGCTTCGGCTTCGGCCAAAAAAAACGCCTTCGGTCGATCTCTATCATTTACTCAAACAACGTCATAAGTAAAAATAAAAACTGCCAGAAAACGAGTTTGAAGTTTTCAATTTATACACAACTTAAAAAAAAAGAAATTTAATTTTTATGTCAAGAGTTGAGTCAACAAGATATGTATTGGTATGAAATGTTTACACAACATGAAGAGCGATATGAGGATTAAATCTGCATCACTAACTTGAAAATTCCATTTTTTTTGACTTACGATGTTCTTTGAGTAAACGAACAATATATGAATACTTTAGCCCCAATACTATTTTTTTTTTATCACCATGGGATAATAATTTAAAATCCGACCGAAAAAAATCGCAAGAAAAACAAAACAAAAATCGTAATGTGAACTCGCCTTATCAAATAAATTGTTAAATTTTAATTTTAAATTTTTATTTTATCCGCAGCATTTACTTCCTCCTTCCTCGCCGTATCATATTAAACTTCTGTTCACATAAGCTCATGTGCATACAAAAAGCTTTCTTCAACTTTGCCTTTTTTACCTTTAACACAAACCAGCACATTGCAAAATAAGCTTTTTGATATCGATGCTGAGTTGCCAGACCTACATTAAGGTATAAATACAGAAAAATTCCAATAAAGAATATTTTTATGTTAAACGCGAAAATTTGCTTTGAAAAGTACATATCGATGGTCCTAAGTAGAAAGGCCCTAATCGTGTATTGACGAAATTGAATTTTTCAGTGATTCCAAGAAAATGTGAGGAGTGACTTGTTAGAAAAGTATACAACAGCTTAAAGCAATTTAATTGAAAGAAGTCTTTAAAAGCCTAAATAAAAATTACTGGAACTCAATATCACTTGATTATATAGGCTCGCTTTAACAATAAATTTTTAACAGTGTTTTTGAAGTGTTGAGAGTTTTTTCACGTCTCACTTTTCTGAAATTCAAAATCAAACTTTTAAATTTTGATGCTATTATAACATTCGTCAATTCATAACATTCGTACATTTTAAAAATATAAAAATTCCTTATTCAAGTGATGCATAAAAAAATCTTAGGACCTAATTTTGTAAATGAAATGAAATTTTAAAATTGTTGTTCTTGTTTTGGCAATTCAGATTTGTCGCCGAATATAAGCAAACGAATTCGGACTTTGTGCGGCCTTCATAACTTTTAGAACTTATATGAAAAATAACAACTAAATTTTTAAGATTTTCAAAATGTGGTTTTTGGTTTCTTTAAATGAAATAATTTCATTCACAATTTTCACCAAAATAATACTATGAATATGGGAATTTAGAATAAAATCTAAAGTCTTGTAAATTCCTAATATCTGGTTTATAAAATATACATATCGCACACTAAATCATAGTCACAACTCAAAATTATAAAAGTACATTTTCTTTTTTATAAACCAGTTAATTGAAGAAATCTATAACGACCACAACAATTTCTTTTGCAATACAGGGTGTCTACTCTGTAATTCGAAACGTAAGGAAATGCTTTCGAATTTACATGTTATAAGCATACAAGTTCGAAAGAATTCGAATTACATAGTAGACCCCCAGTCTTCTTGAAGAATATAAAATACCGTTATGCTTGTTCTTATGTCACATACTTGCGTCATTTGTACAGTATTAACAATTGTTTGCAACTACTCAGCATCTGAAATTGTTTGAGTTGTGACTCTTTATGATTTAGCGTGCGATATGTATGTTCATATGTACATATGTATATTTGTTCGAAATTGGTAAAAGGTAAGAATTTGAGTAGGACGTCTTACCTTGCTTCCGATGAAATTAGTTTCCTTTTGCTTGGTTTACTTTCTCTAGTTTCTATGCATAAGGTAGAAGTTGAAAAATATCTCGCGCATCATTGTAATTATTTTGTAAGGCTCGTTTATGTTGTCGATCTCAAGTAACTAATACTGAGTTATGGTTTTTGGTGGCACCATATTAACCATACTAATCGTTTTAAAATAGCATCCGTTGCGAATCAATGTTGGGGAAGTTTTTAAAATTTTGATGAACACCTGTGGTGGAGTACTACATTGAGCTCATCGGATTTCTTACACTGGTAAAGACCATATACTCTAATAATAATAACTGGTAGAGATCATATCAACTTTAGGGCAGGAAGTAAGGATTCCTACTTCCCAAGCAAAGTGCTTAAGCTATTTGGATATTGTCATATAATCCACCCAGCCCAATTCGAATATGTTATTCCTATATTAACCATATAGGAATAACATATTCGAATTGGTATGCGGTAATGCACTATTAACCATAAAATTAAAATGTCTCCAATGCATACGGAACGGCGTGATGTCGTGGTAGGTGAAGATGTTTACACAAGCTACTGCAAATGCATTAATATCAAGATATACATACGTTCAACCCAATCAATAGAAAAAAAAGTAACCCAAAATAGTCCGTGCGCTTAGTTCCAACAGAATATATTCTTATTAACTGCCAATATAGCGCTCCCATTGACTGGAACATTGCAAATTGCCAAACGAAAATCTTATTCATATAACCAATTTAATGTATGTACATATGTCTGATAACACCCCTTGATAACAAGATTAAAGTAAAACACTTAAAATTTGCATTTTTTCAGTTATCTCAAATTAATTATGAATTTTATACACATTTTAACACGATTTTGTAAGAACGAAATATGCATTGAATGTATTTTGTTCAACGACGCCATTTAAACTGGTAGACATATTCTTCGACTGCACTATCATTTATACCGTATTATCTTTTAGTTTATTGTTTTTTTTTATTAATCATTTTCTCTATATATTTAAGCACTTATAACTGTATTATTTTATACTTAATTTAGTTTATAAAATAATTGGTAAACAAGTTTGAAGGATGTTTTAAGCTACATTATTTTAAAGTGAGAGAAACTATAATTTATTGAACGTTACAATTTCCTGTTATAAAAAAGATGATAAGGCGGTTTATGGTAAGTTAGTTGCCAACATTAATACTTTTTTGAATCGCCTTGTTGTACCCTAAGCACAAGGTGCTATTTCAATAATATTTTTTTCTTTCTCTTTATATTCATTCTTCTAAAAAACTATTACTCTCCAAGGTTTTTCACTTTAACTTTTGCGCCTTTTGAAATATTTTGTGTTTTTTTTTTATTAAGTGCAAGTTGTCGTTTAATTATAACAATAGATAAAGGATTTTTGAAGATTTTACTGAAAGATGGAATCTCAACAAACACTGCGCCTAATTCAAAAGGTAAAATTATTGCAAGTTTATGGGAAATAAAATTTTGTAGCTTTGGTTCAATTTTCGATATCAATGTACATATGTTGTATGTAACTGTAGCCAGTTACGGTTTTTGGTGGCATCATATTAACCACATCCAACTGTTTTAAAATAGCATATGTTTTTCGACTAATTGTTGGAGACGTTTTTACAATTTTCTTGAACACTTGGGGCAGTACCACATAAAACTCAGTGGATTGTATACACTGGTAAATAAATACCACATGCTCTAATAATAATAAACTGGTGGAGATCATACATAGTGTATCCGTTAGGAGACGAGTTAAGGACTCCTAAGTACTTAGTTAGCCATTTCACTATCAGATATAAGGGAAGTATTTAGCTATTGTCATAAAATCCAGAAAGATCACATTATATAATAATACAGAAAGAACATATTCAGATTGGTATGCTCTAATGCACAATTAGCCATTAAAATCAAACTTATAATGCTTACGGAACGCCTGATGTTGTGGTACTTAAAACACTGACGTTAAATAATCCCAAGCTTTGTGTGATCTCCAAAAAAGAGCTACTGGATACGTTCAATCCAATAAATATGAAAAAATTAGCCCGAAATAGTCCATGTTCTTAGTTCCAACAGAATATGTTAATATTAAATGCCAGTATATTGCTCCTATTGACTGGAACATAGCAAATTGCAAAACGAACATCTTGTGCATATAACCAATTAAATACATATACATACATATGTACATACATATGAATTTATGCATGAAGATTACTCACCCCTTAGAAATAAGATTAAGGCAAAACTCTTAAAATATTCAGTATTTCAGTTATAGAAAATTAATTATGTATATTATATTTATCTACATATTTCAACACGATATTTTTAGAAATGAAATTTGCACTGAATTTTTTTTTGCAACGAACCCATGAATAAAAGTAGGGCCGCTTCTGAACGGTACTATCCAATACCCTGTTCTATCTTACTTGTTTTTTTTTTTTTTTTTTTTTGTTAGGCATTTACTTTATATTATAAGCAGCTGCAAATGAGAACAATTGCATTATTTCACATTTAATTCAACATAAAAAGGAAAAAGTTTTAGGGAATCCTTAAGCTAATTTATTTTAAAATGAGAGATTAGTAAGTATTTAACGTTCCAATTTCCTGTTATAAAAGATGATAGTGCGGTTTACCAAAGCTGGTTGCCAACACTAATATTTCTTTGACTCGCCTTGTTCTACCTTAAGCACAAGGTGTTACATTAATATAACTTTTATTGTTCTCTTTCTATTCGTTCTTATAAGCAAATAATTCTTTCCCAGTTTTTTCTTTAACTTTTGCGCCCGTTTGGATAATTTTGTTGAATTTTTTTTTATTAAGTGCAAATTGATAGATATATGTATGTATAGTTCCTGTAGTTTAATTGTAATAATGGATAAAGGACTTTGGAATTTTTAGTGAAGCATGGAAGCGCAACATTCAAAAGGTAAAATTATTTCAAGATTATGAGAAGTGAAATTTTGAATATATAATTTTTTTTGTAAGGCTTGTTTTTGTTGTCTGGCATAGCATTGTTTTACATTCTCACGCCCCATTAGCTTAGTCGCTTTCAAATTGCTTCGCTTTTCGACTAAATCTTGTGGAAGTTTTCACAATTCTCATGAACATCTGGTAGAGTACCACAGAAGGCTCAGTGGATTCATTTTCGCTTGTAGAGACCATATCGCACACTAAATCATAAAGAGTCGCAACTCAAAAAATTTCAGATGCTGAGTAGTTGCAAGCAACTGTTGATACTGTACAAATGACGCAAGTATGAGACATACAAACAAGTATGTACAACGGTATTTTATATTCTTCAATAAGACTGTATTGCAAAAGAAATTGTTGAGGTCGTTATAGATTTCTTCAATTAACTGGTTTATAAAAAAGCTAAAGCACTTTTAAAATTTTGAGTAGTGACTTTTTATGATTTAGTGTGCGATATGCTCTTAAACTATTAACTGGTGGATACCAGAAATGCCTTAAGGATTCCTACTTCCTAAGCGAAGTGCTGAAGCCAGCCATTTAACTATAAGATATAAGAGAAGTAACTATTTTGGCTACTGCCTACCAGCCAAGGCAGCCCACATAATATGCTCATACAGAAGGCACATATTCACATAAGCCATAAGAATCAAATTTTTCCATGATGGTACTTAAGAAGTTTATTTTCAATAACCTTTATATGATCTCCAAAAACGACCTACTGGATATAAAAAACATAGTACATATGTATGTACATTAAAGCGACTCAAAAAAAAAAGTGATTTTGTTACCCCACTGTAAATAAAGCCTGATATGTTTTATGATGATTCCCAAAATATTTTGGGTTTAGCATTGACCATCCATGAAAACCCGAAACAAAAATATGTATTTAGATAAATATCTCAATTATTAGGCCACAAGTGATCATGTTTTATATACCTTAAAAAACTCTTTTTCGATGATGCCAAATTTTATTTATGTCGTCTTGGAGCAAAGTACAAAAAAATTCGATAAACTGAAAAAAATACCTTTTTTAAAAATGGTCCAGCTCACGGATGGTTAACGCAAGAACCAAAATATTTTGGAAATCATCATAAAACATATCAAGCTTTATATTCAGAAAAAAATCACTTTTTTCCCTTCCATACAAGTTGAGTCGCTCTAATGTAGATACATACATATGTATCAAGCTATACGCTCAACTCAACCGATATGAAAAAAGTAGTCCGAAATAGTCCGTGTGCTTAGTTCCAACAGAATAAACTAATATTAACTGCCAATATATGACTTCTATTAACTGGAAAATTGCCAATTGCAAAACTGAAAATCTTGTGGATATAAGCAATCTAATATGTACATTAGAGTGGGTCAATTTTTTTGTCGACCGAGCGGTTGTCAAAATCGTAATCTACATCAAATTCTAAGAAGGCTTGCCCAAGAAACCATGGGTCTAAAATCAAAATCGAGCTTCCCATTTTTAACGAGAAACTTTTGTTTTCGTATATGAAATTTTTTTTAGTTTGCCTAAATTTTATTTAATACTAGCTGACCGCCCCGGTTTTGCTCGGAAGTTTTTTACTAATGATTGCTCCCCTTTGTTAGTTTGCATTTTTTTAATTTTTTTTTCTTTACAAACAATGTCCAGAAAATTTCTAATCGAATAAAAAAAAATCAGCCAAATCGCTCCAGCCGTTCTCATGTTATGCGATTTCATACATGGACCGTTTCATTTTTATATATATAGATAGATTAAATACTTAAAGAAAAACTTCTCGTTAAAAGTGGGAAGCTCGATTTTGATTTTAGACCCATGGTTTCTTGGGCAAGCCTTATTAGAATTCATCGTATATTACGATTTTGACAACCGCATCGTGAATTTTTTTTAGTCCATACAAATTGACCCACTCTAATGTACATACATATATATTTTCACATGTATACATATCGATGGTCTCAAGTAGAAAGGACCTAACTCAAATAATTGTAACTTTACAGGAGAAGGTAAAAACATAATAGAAACAGTACAACTGCTTGTACAAACTACTTTGTACAACTGCTTGTAAAATCGTTATTTTTTACACTATAGGTGTGTTCATTTACTTTACTAGTAAAAATTAGTAACGAGAGAGTAACAAGAAATTTTTCCAAACTACTCTCAAAAATGTGAAAAAGTAAATGAACACTTTACTAGCTAAAATTTGCAAGTTAAAGTAGTGTTGCAATGTATAGGTATATATGAGTACTCAATAACTACCCCTATGTTTTCTGGACATATTGGTGACTATTCGGGAATACGCGTCGACTTGGTGAAATTTACATGTAGAACAAAAACAAAACTTCACAAATGTTAAAAATTTGTTTTTCTTTATCATACAAAATTTACCGTTTTAAAAAAAGAGAGCAACGCGTTCAAATTCTCAAGTTTATTTCATTTTAGAATTGTATAGGAAACAAAAACAATTTTTGAAACTTTGTTTTTGCTTTAATGTAAAGTTTCACTTCTTCGACGCGTTTTCCCGCATAGCCAATTTATTATTTGCAAATATATATCTGAACTAATTGAATTATTTGCCTGCTAAGTGCCTAGGTATTCAAATTATGCCTTTTTAGCCTGCCTTGCTTCGACAATTTTCTTTTAATCCCCCTTCGAAAAGTCACGCACATTTACATTAAGACTTTTTGACGTTAATATACATGCTTAATGCTGAGAGTACGAAAAAACAAAGATAAATGTCAAAAATCCCCTCGAATTTTCATTTCGTGCTTTTTGTTTTACTCCGCATGCTTCTCAACACCTCTCACCAACAAACTTAAACAGCATTCCTGCACAGATAACCAGAAAAGCCCCAGTGTAAATATCGTCTTAGTGTAAATTACCGAGTAGCTAGGTACTCATAATATTTACAACACTAAAAATAACAGCTGGTCTATGAAAATTAAAGAAAAACAAAAACATTTCAGAGGCTGTGGAAAAATATTAATGCATATATATATTAGTTCAATTTCATTAGAGATATTATTTTGCTTCTGTTGTTGCTAGTTACACAAAAATAAATTTTTTATCTTTTTAATACTTTTTATCGTCTTAAAAGTTTACATTTACTTACAATTTCCAAAATATTTTTATTTTCAACTTAATTTAGAAAATTGTTTTGCAAACACAATCATAAAACAGCTGTTTGAAAAATTATTACAAGTAAAAATTTTACTTGTAAAAACTTGCAAGAATTTTTCTGTCTCTCAATTTTTTACGCTCTTTCGATGCTCTCTCGTTGCAAATTTTTTGGGTTAATGAACACTTTCCAGTAACAATTGTTACAAATTCGTACAAATTTTTAGTAAATGAACACAACTTATGTATTGCAATAAATTTTTTCGACAAGGTGTATTTGTGTGAAATGTTTTGGAATCACTGAAAAACTCAATTTCGAAAAAAATACGAGTTAGGGCCTTTCTACTTCAGACCATCGATATGTAGATTACTCGCATCTTTATAATAAGAGTCATGTAAAGCACTAAACTAAAATGTGTAACTTTTCATTTGTAGCAAACTAAATAAGAATTGTATACACAATTCAGCACGGTATTTTAAGAATTAACTTGCATTCAATATTTGTGGAACGAAGTGCTAGGACGTGGCTAGGACTGTTTCTTAACTGCAGCATCATTTAGTCTGTAGTACCATCTTTTTCATTTATATTTCTATTAATCATTCCCTCTACACTTATCTTTGAACTATTTGGTATGAAAACAATTCTATTATTTTATCGTCAATTCTTTTATTTTACATTTAACAATTTTTTAACGTTCTAATTTAAAGTAATATGAGATGATAAGGCAGTTTCTGGTAATTTATTATCCTACATTAATATTTATTTGACTCACCTTGTGGTAAGTATAGCACAAGGTGCCATGCTAATATTAATTTCTTCATTCTCTTTCTATTCATTCTTCTAAATAAATATTAATTTCCAAGTTTTTTCACTTTCATTTTTGCGCCTTTTTGAAATATTTTATTGAATTTTTTATTAAGTGCAAGTTGCTAGATATATAGTTCCTGTAGTTTAATTATAATAATGGATAAAGGTGTTTTGAAGTTTTTATTGAAAGATGGAATGTCAACAAACATTGGGCCTAATGCAAAAGGTAAAATTATTGCAAAGTTATGAGAAATGAGATTTTGTATACATACATATGTATGTATAAATTTTTTTCCAACAGAAATTTTATTGCAACAAGCTGAAACTGAATATTCTAATGGAGACATAACATCATCAATATTTTATCAATTTTATGCCTTGTACCAGGCCTCACAAGAGCGTTACAACCAAAAAGCTGAAAAGTGTGATACAAATTTAGGAAAAGTAAATTCGGCCCCTATTGAGACATTAATGGCTGAAATGAGTGCTATTGAAATAAGCGAATTTGCTGAGTAATTTATTGGAACCTATTGTATATGCTGAAATCTTACTAAATAATTTTGTTTTTAGCAACTCACTTATGCAATATGTCAGCAAATCACTGGCTCAAATGTCGCAAAACTCGAAAGAAGCGGCTAGTTCGTTAAGTTCCGCAACCCAGGAAACATGTAATTTTCTTAAGGATGTTTCAACGCCCCAAGAGGGCATTACTAAGTTAAAAGAAATTTGTAAACAGTTTCCGCATGGTATGCAGTAATTAAACTTCTTATTTGTGCAATTAAATTAATTAGTTTTTTCTTCTAGAATGGACTATTTTACAACTGTGCAAAGGCCCCAGAACAGAGACAACTTATTCTATATTTCCAAAAATACACGAAAGCGATGCTCCCATATATATGACTGTCTTAAAGCACGCGCGCAGCCAAGAATACGAAACACCTTTTTGTTTACGTTTTTCAAGCACCGAACAAAGGAAACTTTATGAAAAATTTGCTTGCATAGTCAATCGTTTTAAGCAATGTGTTAAAATTGATGTAAAAAAAGACAATACATCACAGGCCAGAAGATATTACTGGTCTATTTTAGACGAATTAAATATTTTTATAGCAGTAAGTTAAATTATATGATAATATAATAAGGAAAGGTTGTTATATAGATTTATTTATTATTTCTAGACTGCCTGTTCTGATTTAAACGATTTTTTCTATCCTTGGACGTTCCTATTTACTGGCATTCCCTATTCATCTGCAGCTAGAAAAATAGCACGTCAACGTTGGTCTAAAGTTGATGAATTGTGTAATTTATATAAATGGGATAATGCTGCAAGAGTATTACTCTCTTTGACAGCCGCAAATGTAGAAGTATTGGATGCATTACAAATAGATGATATTTGCTCAATACTCACAAACAATTCCAAAGAACAAACTGAGGCCGGGGACATGTTGAAAAGGATGCAATCGGAAAAATGTAAGTGTTATTATGTGAAATTGAAAAAAAGAAAACCAAACAAACAAATTACATATCGCACTTAATCAACAAGAGGGTATTAACTCAAAATTTTAAAATTTTCAATAGAGACTAAAAACTTTGTGGTTATATTTTAAGATAATTTGAAAATATATTTGCATTGTTTTTATTGTAAAACCTTGCAATTATTGGGGAAGAATATTTATGTTTTGAAAAGAGTTACAACTCAAAAAAAATTTATCAATTTTATCATAAAAACAGTCAAATTTCGAATTAGAATCAGTAAAACCAATTTTATCAACAAAAGAGTAATCGGAATACGTTGAAGTTCTTACACTAGCTAGATATTGGTGTTGTTATTTGATTTCTTATTTTATGTACGTATGTGTTTTTCTTTTATACATATCGCTCATTTACTCCAAGAACGCCATAACTCAAAAAATGGAATTTTAGACTTAATTATGCAGAATTAATCCTCATATTGGTTCTTCATATTGTGTAAAAATTTCATTCAAATATCTTGTTTACTCATCTCATGAAAGCAAATTGCAAACTTCAAACTGGTTTTCAGTCAAACTACTTTTTTTTTTTAGTTATGACGTTCTTTGAGTAAATGAGCGATATGTCGTGCCTTAACCGCCAAAATAGCTTAAGCGACATAATTTTCAAACCTCAATTTATGAATAAAATCGATTATTTTCAATGATAAATAATCGATTTTCATCAAAAAACGAAGCTAAAAAAATTATTATTTTTTTATTTATTTATTTCCAAAAAAGAGATAATTCCTAAATGTTATAGACATATAAATAATCTTTACTAAATAAGCAAAATATAACTATTTAATTCATTAATAAAAATAAAATAAAAAGACATGCCAACAAAATTTCATGAGAAAAGCTTGAAAAAAATGGAGTTGCAACAGTGGATCTCCAGCCAGAAAGAGATTAATTAACACAGAAACAAGTAGGAAAACAAAATCCCAAAAAGTATGTCGCTTAAACTTTTTTGGCGGATATGGCTCGATGTGATGAGTATTTAATTTTTTTCTTTTTATTTATAGCGGACGTTGGTGCTCAGAAAAATAGTCATTATCCTTGCATTTTAGTTGTTGATGAGGTGAGTTAAAACTTATGCCTAAAAATTGTGTTTATTTTGATTACATACATGCCGAACATTGAAATTAATTATGAATTGAAATTTTCTCGAATGCAAAACTGATAAAAAAAACTCTTTCCATGTAAGGAATACTAATTTTTATAATACCGAAGTACATATTGCTCATTTACTTCAATAGTGTCACAACTCAAAAAAACCAGTTTTGCAGAAAACGCTTTTTAAGTTTTCAATTTGCATACAACTCCAATACAGCGCCGCATTTCATCTTCCATAACGTCAGTTACTTCTGGTTTGTTCACGTAAACCCGGTATTTAAAATTAAAATTAACAAATTTCACAATTAAAGTTCTTTGTTCCAGAGCGTAGGGTTCCATGGTTAAAATTTCCCAACTTTTTAGTTGTCAGTCCAATTCTTGACATTTCATCATTTGACAGCCAATTTACTTTCTAACCTCAAATTTGTCCAGCCTTTATATGTGATTCTCAATTACATATGGAGAGTCTTTCCAAATATAAACATGTGAAGTTTATATATATTCCTCTAACACCTACTGCAGCATAGGGCTCCAAAATGTGAAGTTTATTAGCTTATTTATAAAATTTTGGGTTGTCTGTTGAAGAGTTTTTTTTTGCGCAGAACCGAAAAGGCATATAGACTTTGTTTAACCCACAAAACCGGAAACAAATCTTAATCTTAAAATGTTTTTTCCATGGAAATGGAATACGGGAATTATTTGGATTTGTGGTATCAGAAATTATTAAAAGGTTTCGGTAAACAAACCTCAAGCTTACAACATCAAAACACACAAACTTTTACACACACATATGCACATATTTTTATGTATTTTTTAAACCATTGATATTTTTTTAATATAATTTCCAGCGCCTGGATCATTTCTTCTGGGAAGAAATTAATGTACAGCAGGAATTTACTCGTGTAAATTCCATTCAATGCTTGTGGCGCTTATTTAATCATTATAAATCAAATATAAAGCAAGGATATTTGTGTGTCAACATTAACGATGGCGGTTGTCTACTCAATCCAGGTTTGTAGCTTTAAGTGAGCGAATAGTTATTTGCTCCAAAAATTACTCTTATTGCACAACATTATGTTGCATGTACTCGTACATTTATATATGTTTTTCTGTATTTTTCTTCTTTCGTTTGAGCTAGATAAAAATTTACCAAAAATGGAGTCACGTATGGTTAGTTTTTTCAACTATTGGACACCGCATTGGACAATGTTAGTGGGACAACGACCAACCCAAGATGAACTCTTCGATAAATATATGAGTCGCAGTTGTTATGTGTACGTTGCACTATTGGGGACATAAGAGTGTTTTTCTTATTTCTTTATATTTGTGTGTTTCTGTATGAATGTGTAATAAGATGAAATCTTTCGTTTTTATTTATTTTCTTTTTTGATTTAGTTATGCTGGTCATGGTTCTGGTTTGCAGTATATAAATGGACGTAAAATCACTAAACATCAAATGAATTGTGTGGTTTTCCTGTTTGGTTGTGACTCCTCGCGCCTGCTTTCGAGTGGCCTGTACAGTGAGTTGGTTGGACCACATCTGTACTATCAGGCGGCCATGTGGTAAGTGCTGAAAGATGTTATGATAAAGCTATTTTTTTTTTAATTTGTAGCAAATACAATTGTATTGGTTTAATATTGTTTATTTTTTCCTTTTTTCCTCTTGCAAATTGGGACATTCATACATATGTGAATGATTTCGTTTATGCAGTCCTGCGTTAGTTGGCACTTTAATGCCTGGCCTAGATTGCAACATGGATAAGATAGCCACGGAAATACTTAGTCGTTGGATAGCACCCAAATCAGCAAAGGTTTTGCCCTGGAATGAAATTGATGAAAAGGCTTGGTCCAAAGAATTTATTATTAAACGTAAGTAGAATAGTTGGTTAAATAGTTTGTGGTCTATTATTTCCTTTTCCTTTCTTGCGCTTGCAGCCAAGTCCGGTGCGCCAGCGAAAAAAGCCAGCTTGCGCTGTCTGGCCAATACTCCCAATTATAATATAGGCAGTTTGTGCAGAGTTTTATCCAGGGTTCATCAGCGTGTGTGTGAACCTAAACTTTATAATACCGTGCCGTATGTGTGTCGAGGTCTGCCGGTGTGGAATTGTGCTGTAGAGCCTTTGCCTACAAGTGCTAACTAAAACAAATGTTACAAAATTTCCAAAGCAACACACCTCATATGTAAGTAAATCATTTTGATTTTTTCTAGATTTACTTTTGAGCAAGAATTTAAATGCATTGTGGCAATAGAATATATAATATACATTTCCTTACTACTGCTATATTTGATATTTTTTTTTATTTTCTAATTGTAATTATTGTCCTTAACTAAATCCATTTGTGCTTTACAAAGTTTTATTTACTTTTCTCAGCTCTTTATGCATTTCTTTTGAGTGGCACACACAACAACAAGCCAGCAAGATAAATGAAGAAAAGTTTTAAAAAAATACTAAACTAAATCTCAAGTTTATTCTTCAGAGATGTGTTCGTTGTTCTTTGTTTGCTTTTTGTTATTGCATTCGTCTTTGCTAACACTTGCATTTTATTTCGACTCCGCATCAGCAGCAGTGTCACTTCCGCTTCACCTAGTTTTATTAGTTGTTTCGAAGCGAGCGAACGAGCGAGTAGGCAGGCTACTTACAATCTAGCCCACTTGTCTGTGTGGCTGCTTTGAAAGGGATTTTCTCATTTTAATTATTATGCAATAATACAAATTTTTTTCCTCTTTTCTTTTCCTTTCAAAAAGCAGAGTAATGCAATTTTGTGTTCACATTCATATACTTTTGCAAGTTTGTGACTTTGAGCCTTAACAAATACAATTTACTCCAAATCAGTTTATTTCTATTGTATCTATCGTCTTAGATTTTTTTGTTTCGAAACTATTCTTTCGTTCCAGTTAATATGAAATGAGTCCAAACTTAATTATGCAATTTCCCTTTTTGTTTGCTTAAAGCAAAGCTCTAATTTTTTTTCTTTTGCTTTTTTTGAATATAAATTTAAACATTAAAATTGCATTAAAATCAGTCAACCGTTAATATGTTAAAAGCTAAAAAAAATATAATGTACTTTTTCTAAGTTTTGTGCTAGTTCCTCAAAAAAAAAAAACATCTTCTTAAGTAGATGTTATAGAACTTACGAGTATTTTGTTCGTCTTAAAGAAACAACAAAATTTTGTAATGAAATGCAAATGTTTTCTTTGCTGTTAAATGCAACGACAAAATATATATTATTCATATTCCTTGCTTTGCATACATATGTACAGTCGCTACAAAAATTTTATGCTCACTTAATCTTTCTGCATTTAATTTATGGTGTAGCATAATTAACAGCCTTATTTATAAAACTTATTAAAGCTTTATAAAGGCTTTTTAAACAAACTTTCATAAAAAATTTTGCTTAAAAAGCCTTAATAGTTTTTATAAATAAGGCAGTAAATTATTAAGTCTACTAAAATTTATAAGAAAGATGTACCCATATAATTTTTGTAATTTAGATAAAAATCTTTAGCCTGACATTAACTCAATTAAGAATTTATGAAACCATTTTATTCTGTATACTTGAACAAACTATTTATTTAAGATAATTGCTGAATTCATATCACTCTTAAATGTTTATATATTTTCGTAGCAACAGATAAAAACAAATTTAAAATACGAGAAAGGGCCCTCCCTAATTCAGAACAGAAATTATTTAATTCATGCTCTACGTGAAGAATAGGATACAATACCACCGTATGTAACGCAAAACTTAGTGATTCCACAAAAATTAGAAGCAATCGTAAAAAAAAATCAGTAAAGTGCAACTTTGACTCGCACACGAAGGGTCCCGTACAGAAGTGGCGATTTTTTTTTGGTTTTTGGCGATTTTTTTGGTATTGACGCTTCTAAAATTTTGGCGTTTTTTCATTTTTGGCGATTTTTATAATATAATAATAAAAATATAGTTTTATTGACTCTTTTTTTTAATTTTGGCGCTTTTTTCTTTTTGGAGATTTTTTTTTTAGTATTGACACTTTTTAAATTTTGGTGTTTCTTTGTTGTTTTGTTTTTTGCGATTTTTTCGTTTTTTTCCGATTTTTTCGGTTTTTGGCGATTTATTTTGGTATTGACGCTTTTTTAATTTTGACGTTTTTTGTTCGTTTTGGCAACTTTTTTTCGGTTTTGGGCGATTTTTTAGTATTGATTGGCGATTTTTTTCCGGTTTTGGAAATTTTTATTTTACAATACATATTTTAAGTTTTATTGACACTTTTTAATTTTGGCGCATTTTTCTTTTCGGCGATTTTTCTGGTTATTGGCAATATTTTTGTAGTATTGACGCTTTTTAAAATGTTTGATTATTTTTTTTGTTTCGGCAATCTTTCTCAGTTTTTGTGCAATTTTTATTTTTTTTGTAATACATATTTTTAGTTTTGACGTTTTTTTCGTTTTTTGCGATTTTTTTGTTTTTAGCGATTTAATTTTTTATTGATGCTTTTTAAATTTTGGCGTTTTTTTTTCAAGTTTTTGGCGATTTTTTTCGCGTTTTGGCAATTTTTATTTTACTATACATATTTTAAGTTCTTTGACGTTTTTTAATTTTGGCGCATTTTTTGGCGATTTTTTTCGTTTCGGCGATCTTTTTGGATTTTTGTAAATTTTTTTTGTTTGTTTATTTTTAATTTTTATTTTAGCGATTTTTTTTAGTTTTGACGCTTATTTAATTCTAGCGTTTTATTCGTTCTGCGACCTTTTTACTTTTGGCTATTTTTTTTTGCATTTCAGCGATTTATTTTATTTTTGCTGCTAATTTTCATTTAAGCGCTTTTCTCAATTTGGCGATTTTTCGTTTCGAAATTTTTAAACATTTTTTAGTTTTAGTTTACATAGTCAAAATTACATTAACTGAGAGAATGCCCTTTAATTTTGATTTTTTTAAATTTCAATAATACAGTTGGTGTTTGTCAAAATAAAAATACACTGACTTTGGAAATTTCAAGTGTATACGAGGGCGGTTCAATAAGTCCGTGACTTTTTGAATGAAACACAGTTTTTTTTTTTGCAAAACAAAAATTTATTTTTCAACATAATCTCCTTTTAACTCAATACACTTAGTCCAACCTTTCTCCTGTTTTTGTATCCCTTCCAAAAAATAAGTCTTTTCCTTCCAAAAATAGGCATTTGTTTGGTCAATAATTCCATCGTTGGAGCAAAATCTCTTACCACCGAGCCATTTCTTTAGGTTTGGAAATAGGAAGAAGTCACTAGGGGCTAAATCCGGAGAATATGGCGGATGTGGTACCAGTTCGTAGCCCAAATTCATAGAGTTTTGCCATTGAGACTGCACATGTGTGCACTCGTGCATTATCTTGATGAAGTAGAACTTTTTTCTTGGCCATATGGGGTCGTTTTCTGTATTTTGCATTCATTTTCGTTTTTAGCTGTCATATATTTGTTGTTTTACAAGAAATAAAAATCAATAATTTATTTTTATTAAATCAAACAGTTGTATTAAACTATTGATCACAAGGTCAAATCTAATAAGTGAGCATTAATTTTTTTGAGCGACTGTACATAAATAAAAAATAACGTATGCAGATAAAACTACTTGAGATGTGTAACAATTTAACACTAACATATTTATTCTGTGAATGGCTACAACAAGCATAATAACCAACAAATATGGACCAAATTTAGTATAAAAAACCCTGTTACCCTCACCCAACCCCACACACTAAAAACGAGGAAGAGACAAGAATCAATACTTGCTTGTCATACATCTAGGAATACATATGTACATCTAGGCATTACATATATGTATTTAAAAAATAAAAATATATCCCAAGGCAAAAACGAAAAGATGCGCTAAACTTAAATGCAACAAAAAAAATTTTTGTAGCTTGGGTATGCTATTTGTCTATTATATTTTTACTAACACATGCTTATAAGCTTATTAGAAAAAAAGGATATACATACCTAGTATATTTTTATATATGTACCCTGCAGGAAATGCGAATAGTGAAATAGTAGTGATTTATTAGTGACATTGTCACTAGTACTACTGACCAGGTGTACCCCAGCCAATGTAATCATCTATTCTATCATTCATCATGGAGACATTGGCACCAACGATTCACTAGTAAGGTTTAGGGGCTCTATTCTACAATATCGATATTTCCTCGCTTGATGTCAATAGTAAAATTGTAGTGATTTACTAGTGACATTGTCAATAGTATAACTGAATAGGTGTACCGCAGCCAATGTAATCGCCTATTGGCATATAACATAGGGTTGTCATTGAAAATCTACCAGCAGACTTAAGCACTATTCTTTTACGATCATATGGAGAGATTTGAACTAAAAATTCACTAGTACATTTTAGTGACCCTCATATTCAATTTTATAAGGGTTAGGACAACAAACTTAAATACATACTTACATATGTGCGTAAGTTTTTACATTATTGCATAGCATAATAAAAAAGAATAACAAACTATTGACGCGTTCATTGACAATGTCACCAGAAATACACTAGAACTGTTGTCTCTAACGTATCTCTACTGGCGCATAAAAGGAAAGTTGTCGACATTTCAACTAGTGCAATTGTCGCTAGAAAAAAGAGTGTTGACACAGAGACATATGGTTCTAGGCTGACTAGAGGGTATGTACGAGTGTGTACACTTACATATATAGAAATGTTTTAATATACGATGAGTTGTTTACAAGCTTCACATGAAAAACAAATTATTTTATACGAAGCAGGACCATTCCAGCTAAAACAACATACATAGTATACTCGTATTATGCACTTATTCCTTCATATCATCAAAACATCACCAAAGAATTAAATCTTTCTATAATGATTTGTTCTTATAAAATCAGTTATAATAATTAAAAATTAATCTATATACATATCTTCGAGAAGGAACACAAGTGCATTTGCTTTTGAAAAAATAACAATCGCAACAAAAAGAGAAGAAGATAGAGAACTGTATACGGTTGTAACGAATTTTTTAAAACCCTGCTAACAAAGTATAATAAAACTAAACTTTGTTCATTTGCAACGTAGCTATTGTGATCCTAACAGCTTAGTGTAGCATGTCTATAACCGTAAAAAAAAAACTTAAGCGACATAATTTTCGAACTTAAGTTTTTGACGAAAATCGATTACTTGCGATCGTAAATAATCGATTATCGCCAAAACATTATGTTCGAAAATAACTTATCTTAATAGTGTGTTTCCATCGACTTTAAATCAAGTAGGTTTAAGTAAATCACTTCAAATTGTTTCCGCCGAGCTTGTGAGTGATTTGTTGTTCGAATTTTCGTATTCGATTTATGCACGAACAGTATCTGTAATGTGAATTTTATCCACATGTGGTTGACATTTAAAATTGATTAAATATTCCTTATAGTATGTTTCCACCGGCATGATTTAGACAAATCACGATGATTTGTGCAAATCATGTTAATTTATACATTATTTACAATAAATTTTTCATATGGATAAATCGCCTCAAAGTAGTTGATTTATTTTAAATAATTGCGAAAATACTATTTTTCGAACTCGATTTATGTATGCAACCCTGCGTTCATCCATCAATAGTGATTGACAATTTAAAAAACAAATTACATTAAGGAATATTTAATCAGTTTTAAATGTCAACCACATGTGAATAAAATTCACATTAAAGCTGCTGCGCCCACCTTATACAGTACGTGCATAAATTGAATACGAAAATTCGAACAACAAATCACTCACAAGCTCGGTGGAAACACTTTGAAGAGATTTACTTAAACCTACTTGATTTTTAAGTCGGTGGAAACATACTATTAATGTAATTTTTTCGAAATTGTCAAGCACTATTGATGGATGATCCAGGGATGTTTCCTTTCGAAATCTTTGGATGTTCATAAAAATTAATTGGTCCACAAAATTGCCAAACTGAGTATAGGGGCTTACTTCCCTTTCGTAGTACTATCGAAACTATACTGTCAGGACCATACAGATTTTTTTTACTGTTGCACAGTGTAATTTAAATATTTATAAATTGCATATTTAATTTGAAAAATCTTATTGTGATATTGGGCGTTTATTTTTAGTTTAGAGGTTTTTTTTAGTTTTGGCGATTTTATTTTTGTAAGCGACAATAAGGAAATATAGTGATGCCAAAATATATTAATTGATGCTGCGTGATACAACTACATTTTAAATATCTAATTTTATTTGTATAAATGTGAAGCGTTTCAAACGTGACATCATTGACATGTATTTATATCCCAATATCACGTGCTTATAATGTCGCTGTCGCTTTAAAAATAATTAAGTGGTTGGCTGCAGAGCGACAATTGCAGCTAGTGGAATTTGATGTCGTGTAGTCTGCTGTGGTCAATGTGTTTAATTACAGTTGCGTTTTGGGGTAGTTGAGTAAACATTCATAATCATTTAAAAACAACTAGACTTCAGCAGTTAAAGTTAAATAAAATCATGCATTCAGCATGAAATATTTAAAGCTATGATTATGCAACACGAAATAATAATCATGTGATTTTATATCAGCTGATTCTAAATTCAGCTGACTCTTGACTTCAGAGTAATATTTTTGTAAAATAATAATAATATAATACTTTTGTAACGTTTAGTTAAAATTCTTATTAAATCTCTTTTCACTAATTCTCGCATAAACAATCTTAAGCTGTCGCACTGTTTCTGTAACTTGTATCGTCGTTCACAATTGCAATTCTCATCATTGTTATTTAAAAATATACTGCATAAGTTTTATATTAAATTCTTGGGAAAAGAAATTTAATTTGAACCATGTCAGCAATTTTATCCTTGTTATGTATAAAATTAGAGTGGACTATATTCACAAACACACACACACACGCACACACACAATCACACACACACATATACACTTTGTTTCTTTATAACAAAGTTTATTTTGCGCGTACAATAGACGGCTTAACAGATTCCACTTGGCAGCTGTTAAATAAACATTAGGGAGGCCCCATAACTATAGAAGGAAGAAAAACTTAATATTAAAATTTATTTTAGATTGAGGGCATAATTACATATATCAAATACTTCACAAAAATAGGTTAAAATTATGTACGTGAAGGACAAACAAGAAACTTGCTTGATGACTATGAAAAAATTGTCTGCATTTTTTTTTAAGTTTTTTCGGTAAAGAATTTGTATGAAAATTAAAAACAAATTTTTAGAATTTTTTAAATTTAGTTTTCTTTATAATTTATTACTTGGTGAGCTATTTTATAAAATTACTACCGTATTTATTGGCTTACAATAGGTTTACAAACCTATGAAAATTCTGGAGGAATTTTTGACATTTCTCTTTGTCCTTTTAGTACTTTTAGTTGTACAGTAAAACTTCGTTATAACGAACTTCTTTATAACGAAAAACTTAATATAACGTATGTTTTATTAAGTTCCTTGAGAAAACCTCTTTATTGCAAAGTTTTTCATACAAAAATACACTGTAGCTATAACGAACAAATTCTGAGCAATTAAGCCTCTATATAGCGAAATATTCCTTCACATGCCTCAATATAACGAAATCAGAATAAATCCTAAATGGTAAAGTCCCATAATAAAAACGGCAAAGTCTAAATCTATTTACAAGCGCATTTGTAAACCCTCTATACAACGAAATACTCGTACAAAAGCCTTGTATAGAGATACAACGAAGTAAGAATAAAATTATGTATAGCAAAATGGTAAAGTCCAGTTATCAAAGAAACGAATTCTTGCCCCATGAAATAAATATAAGCTTTTATAAGCATTCTCATGTTAAATAGATTTTGAATAAAGAAAACTATAGTTATAACGAATTTATTTCGTATTTCACCAAATTTCGCTGTATTAAGTCTTTGCTGATTATATTTATAGCGAATTAATGGCTATAACGAACTATTTTCGGATCCTCTTGGAATTCGTTATATCGAAGTTTCACTGTATTTTCTCTTCTGTCATATTCTATTGTGAAGTATGTATGTATATAAATAGTTTGTGAGTTTAAATATGGGTTTTAAAACAGGAATGTCAACTTTTTGTAGCGTGCGACACCTAGGCCGTCAGCAGCTCTACGTTAGGTAACATTTTAAGAAAACTTGAGTCACGTTGTTCAGAAATACAAGCGGCCTGGCCCACGATGTCACGAGAAATCGTTCGATCGACAACTTGTATTGCAAACAACAACAAATTTTCTAAAGTTATTGTTGTTTGCAATACAAGTTGTCGATCGAACGATGTCTAGTGACATCGTGGACCATGCCGAAGGTTTATTTCTTGCTGTCGCACGTGACAAAAAAGTTGAATTTCTTGGAGAAATGCCCATATGTTTAATTTAGGCACTTAACAAAATAAAAAAGGCCGATATATAGATATATCGTTACCTTAATATAGAAAGGCCCTAACTCATTATTTTTTTTTAAATCCAGATTTTCGATAAATTAGATATTCTTCTAACGAAATATACAAAAAACTCGATTAATAAAAAAAATATGAGTTAGGGCCTTTCTATTTTGCTCTCCTTCCACAAACAGCAGCAGCGCCATAAAAGTCAAAGACAGTCTTAGGAAAAAGTCATAATTCGTGACTGTTCTAAAAATCACGGTGATTTCAAATCACATGATTTCAAAAACAAACTATTAATAGCTGACTTGCTAGTGGTTTTCTTTTATTGTATTTTAAGTTTTTGTCATTTATAACATATTTCATTTAAACTTCCAACAAGCCCGAATGTAATTGTACGCGACTTTTCGTTGGGGATTTAAAAAAAAAATTTCAAAACAAAGCAGGTGTAAAATGGCCCTAGGCAAAAAATTTTTTTTAAATCTGAAGTGTTGACGAATCAAAAAAGTTCCACTGTAAAAATTTCAAGATATTGTGGGCTGATTTCCGCTTTTCCTTTTGAAATGGGGGGGGAGGGAGTTCCATTTCATTATGAGGTTCCAATTAATAAATGAAAAAGCTTTCATAACTAATTTAACAAACTAGTCCAAAAGCTTAGTTTTTATTTCATATAGAGCATACAGCATTGATTTTAGGTATTTCGGGCCTTGTTTGCTAAGGCCTTAATTCGCTAACACTGTAATATGAGTGTATTTAATTAAGGTCCTTTGATTGTATTTATTTTGTAATATATTTCGGGCGTTGTGAAGTATTCGTTCGATCCATAATAAATGTACCTTAATGATTAAATACTTTTACATATCTGTCTTGTTGCATTGTATAAGTCTTAAGTATTATTATAGGTATTATATTTAATGCGAAAATAGCAGACAGTTTTAAAACGTAAACCATACTTGAATGAAATGTAAATCGATTTTTAATATTATTACTAATTTTTTTTTTTGCTTAAAATAAGAGTACAACTCACCTGATTTTTTACGGCTTATCCTCCTTAATACTGTGTTATGTTGTATGTTAAGTTGTAGTTTTTTTTTTTTAAATTCAATACAGCAAAATGTGTTTTTTATACGCATTTATTATTCACAAGGGTTTCATTATTTTTAATCGATTTGCAAAGGAATATATTTTCTGTGCATGTTATTTTATTTTTAATATTTTACGACTCCATTATTTGCTGAATTTATAATTCTGTTTTTTTTATTCAATATCATTTCAAGTTATCAGTAAATTAAGAAATATGTTTTCATAAACAAAATGATAATTTAAAAAATGAATTGATAAATAAGGTGTGAAACTTTGGGCGTGTGCATAGCGGTAGGAACATTAAAGCAGCGATTCCCAAATTGTTTTTTTTTTCTTACCATAAGCGTCAGAAAGCTTAAGCGACAAACTTAATTTTCGATTTTCATAAGAAAGCGAAGTTCAAAAAATATGTCAGTTGAGCTTTTTTTTTTGACAGTTATGGCTGGACTTGGGAGTTCTTAGTTTAAAATTTATAAATGAGGATGTAAAAAGTATGTAATTTTACGAAGTTTAATAAGCCTAGCGTACAACAAAATTTAAATTAGATTGTCACCACAGATATGTAATTTCGTGCTAACCTTAAAAAAAAAAAAAAAATGGAAAATACAGAAATAATTAGTTACATACGTATGTATATAAATGCATTTACTTATAGCAAAGCAATAAGGACCAGTTTCACCAACTTATTTAAATATACATTAAAATTTAAAAGTAATTTTTTTTTCATACAAACATTAATGAAAATCGACATTTAAATATGAATTCATATTTAAATAGAGTTGGTGAAATTGGCCGTAAGTACATTTAGAAAAAACCATTTCTCATATTCCATTTCATTAAAAATTGTTGTAATATCGAAAAGAGAAAATTAAAAATTATAAGACCTTGAACGTGATAAAAAAAGGAGAGAGGTGTCTTAGGACACCCGGTTATAGCAATTGTTACTAAGCTATATAATACTATGTTCACACTTATGTTTTTAAACGTTTTTAACGCCTCATTCGTGTTTAAGAGCTTAAACACGATGATTTTGAGATTTTTTACCATACATTGACTTGTTTTGTTAAACATCTCAAATGAAGTGTTTTGTTAAACATCTCAAATGAAGTATTTAAGATTTAAACACTTCCTTATACACATAAAGAGAGTATGTTCAGTCCGTTTTTTGATAACTCTGGCACCTTTGTTTTGTTATTAAATGGCGGCACCTGATAAATTATTTGGTAAGCAAGTAATTACTTAAAAACTACTAAATTATTTACAAAAACATTTGTTGTTTGAAAAGCATAATTATTCGTAATTACAATTTTTTATTGACAAAACGTCAACCTTAATCATCTCAAATATAATATGAACGGTTGTGTTTAGTTCTTAAAAAACTTTGGTTCTTAGAAAACTCGTCTTAAACATAATTGTGAAAATGTCGTCGTTTGGTTTCTGGTTTGCTGCAGACATAATGTATTTTGAATATACTGTGCCGCAAGCCAGAAACCAGCTGACGATGTATTTAACATGTTTAAAAACATAAGTGTGAACGTAGTATAAAACAAACTTAATGTGTTAAATACAATGCAATAAAATTATATTATATGATGATGTCAAATTCGCCGAAAATATTTCAAAACGTTTCCATTTATAACCCATTATTATCTTTTCTAGCGGGGCACGATTAAATGAATATATTCTTTGTTGCCGGCGGCGGCTGTTATACGTCTTACAGTCGATCGGCAATGTTCTCTGGCTTGTGCTTATTTGCAAAAAAATAATACAAAAACAAACTGAGCGATGTTTCCCATTGTTGTTGTTTTGTTTTTTCTTCACTCATTTCAAAGAACCGAAGAAAACAAATTCAAACAATTTGCTTCGTTTATTTTCGTACGCTGCTTTTAAGTACAAAGAAATCAAAACAAAAATAAATTTATAACTGTAATAGTGTCGATTAATTTTGTTACGAAAATTATTTTCTAACCCCTGTATCTCGCCATAAATAGCAATAGCTATAAAAAATCTTATAAAATATTTTTAATAAATCTATATACGTATGGGCATTTCCACAGGAATGTCAACTTTTTGTAGCGTGCGACACCAAGCAAACATGCTTGACTTTTCCAAGAAAACGAAACTTTTTTTTACTTCTTTATATGTAGGTATAAAATATATTGTTTTGCCTAAAAATGCGAAAAATTCCAGAAGTTCCCCGAGCACCACCACGGCAACACCGAAAACATGAAAATACCATAGCGGCAACTCTGAATCTTAAACGGAAATTAGGTCGGTCAATTTATGCAGGATTTTCGTTAATTATTTGAAAACTAACGGTACTTTTGGTTGCATAAACAGACATTGTTGTATTTGCATACACGCATATGGCGGTTGTTTGTAAAAACGGTACATCTTGTAAGATTGTTGAGTCTCCGTTGAGAAAACAAAAGTTCTGGCATAAATGTAAATTTCTGCTTCAGATTCAGCGTTAACACTGTGGTATTTTCATGTGGATTTTGAGATTTTTAAGGAATTTAATCTCAATGGACCCAATTGGGTCTCCGAGTGGAGGTGCGTTATAGCCACCATATCTTGCTAAAAATACCTATTAAGCCGTATATTGATGTCCACTAAAACATTTATATCTAAGATACTGGTATTGACACATGGATATATCTGTCTAGAATATCTGTTCTTAAGTTCATCGTTTGAAAGCTTCTGCGACTATAGAAAATCTTATAAGTGTAGTAAAGGGCCACTCAGACTATTATACTTTGTATTAATACATGTCAAAAATTCAAATAATACGTGCAAGTGCGATATTGTGAATGCAAAATGTCATAACGAATGGTAAATAATACGATAAAAATTTGACATCCCATAATACTTGACCATTTTTTGAAAATTTTCTAAACGATAATACTTTTCATCTGATCAGGGTTGCATTATTACAAAATCCAAACTAACAAGCCGTCTGTTTCGACGCCGATGCCGTGCCGTCGTTTATGTTATATGTCTTTGTATTAAAACGGATATAAATATTGAATGTGCTTATCGTATTGAATAATTTTTCGTGTAAGACATGTCTGAAAGTTAACGAAACTATCGTATTTTCTTTTTATTTATCTTATTTAAATCAACTACTTTAACCGCCGTCTATTTTCAGAGGCCGGCACGACCACAGCGTACATGAAACTGCTTTACCGCCGGAAGTCAAAGATTAATGTAGGCATGTTAATCCTCAACAGCTGTTTGCTTTATACTTGTGTTTTTAATGTAATATGAGGTGTGATGGTGTGAACATAAAATGTCAATTTACGTTAGATTTTTTGATAGTCGAAACAAATGTGTTTAGATTTCTTTTTCGTAAAGTGTGATGAAAGTCTTTATACATGTATAATAGTCTGAGTGGCCCTTAACTCCGCACAACAGTTTTGATTGATTAAAGTAATATCCGTAAATAATAGACATTTCGTCAAATCGTTCAAGCATAGGCCATGGCGGTGTTCTCTATGCGATACGAAAGATTCGTATCATTGATCTGTAGAGGTTGCCACGTTTTCGAAAAATGTTGCCCAAGCAAGTCTGTTTTATGCTCAATACACATCTGACATTTCTGGTGATGTCATTTTGTGGTGTCATTTTCAAAGTGTGTGAACGGGGTGTTCACATTATGTGTTTTTATGTCACACAACGAAAAATATTGGAAATGACAAACATTGCCACCAGTATACACCATTGCGATGTTACAAAATGCCATAATCAGGGGTTTTCTGTAAATCGCGCGATTTAAAATCGCCTATTTTCCAGAAAAAAGCTGAAATAAAAAGGTGACTTAATGCAGCTTTTTAATTGATTTTAATGTTTTAGATGCTTAAGACATTTTATACGAACTTAACTGTGAATGCACTAAATCGTCCGATCAGCGAAACACTGTTTTCGATTTTGGAAATCGTACGATTTCAACGCCCTGAATGTGTACTGGGCATTATTCTAAAAAAATTTTATTTTAAATTTTTTTAAAATAAACTAATGTATGATGATCGGAATAGCTTGAATTTTTTTTTCTCCGGCAGGAATTGAATCCACGAGCCTACGACTTCTGGGAATAGTAAACTACCTACTAGACGCGAAGAGACCTATTAATCATTAGAAAATCAGTGACGGCACTCTTGGGCAAACCTTTTTAGTTCTATAAGCATTTATAGAAACCTTGGAAGCAATGACAAGCAATTTCTTTAAAATTACTTACTACCTTTTTGTTGCTAATGGAGCATGTTAGAGAACCACTGGCTGTATATTTTTGCTTTTAAATATTTTCACATTTAAGTCTTTCGTTAGTAGGTTTAGTGCGGTGGCCTACTAAAATTGTAGGCGTAGGTGCTATTGACACATTTAAATTAGAATATTAGGACCTGCCACTTTTGTAAGGGAGCGCCTTTTGGGATTTTTTTTTTGTCTTTTAGTTTTTAAATGTCTTGCGTTATACTCGTAGTTTTCTATTTGAAATAGTTAGTCCTTGTGTTAATAATAATGGCAAATTTTAATGTCTTATTTATTTATATTTGAAATTTCCTTTGCCTTCAGTTATAAAAGGATTTCTTTTCTGTGAACAATAGAGGGACCGACCGTTAAACAGACAGACAGACAGACAGACAGACAGACAGACATGTTTTCTGATGATGTCAAGGAAAATGTTTACTGTTGGTTGTTGTCGTCGTTGTTGTTGTTGTTGTTGTTATTTTAAATGCTATTGTCTTCTACTGTTATGTTGTTATTGTCTTAAAAATGATTTCTTGTTTTTTGGGTCATGGCAATCCTTAGGAAAAAGGGTTAACACACGATTTGTTGTTTTTATTTCAAGGGAATTCTATACAATTTAGTGTTTTGTTCTTGCAAAGTGGGGTTTATGAATTTCCATACACTTGTCTGTATTGTTTTCCCTCCAAAATGTGTACGCCAGTGCTGCTGCAACCATCGACTAACTAGATCAAAATTTGAACTCAATAACTCATAGATGGCTTAAATGTTGCAAAGCGTTGGAAGCTTGAATACACGCCCTTTTACTGCTGCTATTTACTTTTACACACTTGTAGTATTAACAACGTATCGTCGTGGATTTCCTATGTAGCGTAAAGATAGACAGACAGATAGAGAGACGGGCAGACAGACAGACCTCCTGCTTTATAACGTTTGTACCCATATTGTTTTTTTTTTTGTGAGTGCTGTCTTATCTTGTGTATCCCCAATACGCATTTTTCTAGCTGGATATGATGATTATGTAATGTAGGTTGAATATTTTAGCGACAAAAGCCAAAAATATACAAAAAAAAAAAAAAAAGACAAACAGAGGAAGGAAGCCAGGACAAAGGAATTTTACTACATACTCTTGCAAATGTTATCAAATGGATGGGTATGAATTTAAGTTTATGTTTTAAAGCTAAAACACATACATGACTGGACTGAAACCACAACACGTTTAAATTGAATTTATGTATATATTTTTTTAAATTCTGCACTTTTCTTTTTAAGCAAATTACATTGAGCTCACGTTTTTTTTATTATTTGCAATTGAATTAAGAAAAATTATTACTTAGCACTTTAAAATTTTTTTTATTTATTTCTTGTTTTTGTTTGTTATAAATTTAAAAAAAATTCATATTGGTTTTGTCACTTATTTTGCTCCGTCCTTGATAATTGTCGCGTTTGTATGCTGGCACAGTCAAATTATAACTGTGGTGCTGCAACTATTTTGCGCGTTAGCTGCTTTTGCATCCTTTTTAAGTTAGCAGGAAAGCTATCATTAGATGTTGTTCTTGTTGTTTGCTTTTGTATTTGTATTTTGGTAATAGTACATTCCTTTCGTTACAATGTGACATCCGCTTGGCTTTTGGCCAAGCCTATACTGCAAAGGCTCTCCACCAAAAAGAGAACTACATATGTACATAACTACCACAATATCTATCACACATCACATCACATGGCCCAGCAAATTAAATATTAAATAAAATAAAATAAAATAAGATAAAATAAAATCAAATCAAATCAAAACAACAAATACTCGTAATATAAAAAAAAAAGATAATAATCATGTTAAATTTGTTTCATTCAAAGGGATTGTTTTCTGCATTGTACTATGTATGCCGCATTCTACCCAAAAGTTTTCCCTTAACTTTTGTTTCTTCTTTATTTTTTTGCACAAGACACTTTTAAAAATTCTTGCACAGCTGAAGGATGTTTGCTGAGTTGTGTGTGTTGGTTGTTTCGTCCCTGCTGAATGTTAAATGTAGTTCGTTTGTCCACAGAGGCTTTATTCCTTTGTGTTCAATGTTTGTCTTTTGTTTTCATTCGATTTGTTTTTTAGGATGGTAAGTGGGTGGCGGGAGGAGGGGGGGGGGCTGTTGTTTGTTGGTGGTGGTTTGCACTGGTTGTAAACGTGAAAGGATTCTGCGTTGCCGTAGCATTAAATAAACAAACAACGTAACTAATGTAAAATCTGAATTTGCACGTGATAAAAGTAAACTTTCTTATCAGTTGAAATTATTGCGCATGCGATGTGTTTGTGTGTGTGCGTGTGGTTGCTAAAAGCTCTCTCTCTCTCTCTCTCTCTGTAGTAAAAATTAGTTAAGCTCTTATTTGATTTGTACTCTTGTTTAAAAATTGAATTGTTACAAAAATCTTAAAAATTAAATTAATAAAAATTAAAAATTGAATTGTTACAAAAATCTTAAAAATTAAATTAATAGTAAAGCATAAACACATTTAACTCAGCACGCTACACGAACACACGACTTCAAATGCCGCTAGCTGCATTCGTCGCCTTGTAGCCAGCTACTTTATTATTTTGGAGATGGCAGCAGCATCATAGTTACCTGATATTCAAGTATAAATGTATACATATTTTATTGGTGCCACCTTCAAATAATTCACGTTTATACAGGGTGGGCCAAAAGTCACGCCTGAGTGTAAAAATTTAATAACTTTTTTGTTTATTATTATTTTTTATTGTTTTTTTTACATATAATATTGGCTTTGTACGATCTAAATTTTACACAATTGGTCTCTTGCACAATTGGTCTCTTGCACAATTGGGCTCTTAAACAGGCGTTCTGCATAACTGCACGCAAAGTTTCAGGCTCTATTGCCCTGATATCAGCTTCAATGTTGTGCTTCAGCTGCTCTATAGTTTGTTGCTTGATAACATACAATCGTTCTTTGAGATAACCCCATAGAAAATAATCAGGGGCGAACGTGCTGGCCAGTGGAATTCTGAATTTCTTGAGATAATTCGGTTTTAAGTAAAATTCTACCATTTTGGTTCGTTGCTCGTTCGTTAAATTTTGCATGGTGGTGTAACACGATTCGATGAATAATAGCTAAAAAAAAACAATAAAAAAATAATAATAAACCAAAAAGTTATTCAACTTTTACACACAGGCGTGACTTTTGGCCCACCCTGTACAAATAATATTACTCTTCTAAAATGCATTTGTATTAGAAAAATTATGAATCAATTTATTTCTTTATACATATACAGTAGCTTTCCGATTTAACGAACCGAATTGATGTCAGGCTTGTTCTTTAAAGTACTAAATTAAAAAAGAAAAGCTTCCTCCATTTTATTTGCTCAAAAATCGTAACCATTACATACTAATGAAAAACCTTGTAAGTTAAACAGTTTCCAATAATGTTGCGTTCTATTGCCTATTAATTATGTAAATTATGAAACTGTTTAACTTAATAAACACGTGCATGAATCAAAAGGATTTGCAATAGTATTTAGTGGTAACGCTTTTCTGGGCAAAGGTTTGCCAAGTGTGACAATACCTTGAGGCCTTTACCTGCTTAAAAATTAAATTAATAGTAATTGAAAAACAACAACACCAAAGGAAATAAGCTTTCTAATAGAATTTCAATACAAACGAGCATACAGTCAACTCTTGTTAATTTGGAACTCGATAATATGAATTTCAAGATAATAAAAACTGGGGGACTAATTACGGCAAGCGACATTTTCAAGCAAACAGAATTAAAATTTTATGAAATTCTTTTTCGATATCGAATGCCGTAATTTGCCACATTTTTCCTAGGTCTAATAAATTGAAAAAAAATCATGTAATTTCATTTCTTCGGTAATTTGAAATACATTCGTTTTGTTAAACTTTTATTTTCTTCTTTGGGGGATTTTGTTGTCAGTTTTTAATATCCGTGAAATGATCTAGTCAATGTTTGATTAGTTTTTCGTAATATCGGGATGATTATTATAGTTATCTATTGGCGTTTATTAAGTGTGATTAACACTCTTAAGTTTATGAAAGTACATACACTTCTCACATGTCACGATCTTTCAGAAATGTTTGTTTAGGGAACCAAATTAAATGTGAAATATTTTTTTTTATAAGGACGCATAGTCAACTTGAGTAGAAAAATTATATAAAAAGCACTAATTTTTTTGAGCGATTTTCATACAAATTTTCTAGATGAGCCGCCTGCCTGCTTTGTGGAAATAGGATATAATCAAAACAATTCACGTATTCCATTTACATTGAAAACTTGTTATACTATGACACTGACATAACACACGGTGTGCCAAACAGTTAAACGCTGATGAAAAGTAATGAAAATATTGCGCTCTATCAAAACGGCCTGTTGTTTCATTTTTATAGTGCTCGTCAAAGTAATCAAAACATTTTATTAATCTAATTATAATATGAAATTTTGCTTTCTCAAAAAAATAAAAAAATAAAAAAAATAAGTGTAGCCAAGTTGAAAGAAAATAGTATAATGGTTGGCAACAATATTGTAAAGCAAATGCACATACATACCTCCTAGCATAGACAATAAATAATAATTGTCTTAAACAATCAGAACTTTTTAATACGCTTTTATTTCCGTTCATAAGCAAGACGACACAATTCGTCGGGTGGTTACTGCTTTGCCGCACAGTATATTAAAAATACATTAATACTGCGGCAAACCAATAACCACCCGACGAATTGTCGAACAGAATTGGGCCGTTAGTCGTTCTTGTAATTTTTAAGAAAGAATTTAATTTACAAACATGCATATAAATACGGCTGCTAAATATGAATATTTATGCTCACTTTGGAAATTTTTTTAATATTAAATGATGATGTTAATGACAAATATTTTATCTCATAGTTCTGCACTTAACATAAAATAATATAAAAAATTAATTTTCGCTTTATAAAAGTGACGTTACAGAAGAGGGTTGGCACAGTTTTCAATTTGTGTTAGAGTGAAATTGTGTTAAGGAAGACTGTTTTACTGAGGGTTACCTGTAGTACAACAAGACTTCACTTAGCTAATATCCTAACCACTTGTCTCCTGAACTCCTCCGAGACACGAACCATACTCTTGATATTGATTGCAACGTTATTTTGCAATTTTTCTGAAAGATTTAATTAAAATGTTTTATGGCTGAAATTTAAAGCGATTATTAGGATCGCCCATTTTTTTTTTTTTTTTTTTTTGCAACATAAGCCTTAGATGTAATCCTTGCCACTTTCCTTAGCCGATTTGATTGAATATGACTCCAGTTATCTAATATCTAAACCACTTTTGCGAACGAAATAAATGTGGCTAAAGATTAATATATTACAGAGGGGGGGGGGGGCAAATTATGGCATTCGATATCGATCGAAATCAGAATTAAAATTTTTTCAATATTTAATGCCGCAAGTTGCCACCAAATCTGTATAATTATGCATAAAAAGTTGCATCCATATAATCACGATTAGTGCCGGTCCAGACTTTATTTTAGTGCAAAAGAGTGAGAGAGGAATACAAAAAGTATATATTTCTATTTCAAAACTCTCACTCATATTCAATAATTGCTGCAATAAAAATTGCAACTCTGGATCGGGACTTATATAAACTACAATGACCTTAAACGATGTTATACTTACCCTTTATAATTTTGCTGCATCCTATCGTACAGTACAATCTGCACAATAAATTAATTCCTTTCAAGTATTAAAGGCCTTAACCATTACAAATTAATTTTGATTTATAAGAGGTGTATAAAACAGTTTGTCATACCAAATTTTATTTTATAAACGCTTTATAAAGACATTTTATAAAAAAAATTTAGCTTAAAAAATATTGCACGCTTTAAATACTTCAACGAATTTTCAACTCAAAAATGCAACTTTCTGTCCGTAAACAAATGTCAACAATTCCTGTACATACATCGCATTCATAGATGTTTGAAAAACTTCCAACATTTATGGCTAAAAGTGATTTCTTTTCTCAGTAAAACACTCGACATAGTTATAAAAAAAGCAAGAAAAATTTCATAATGGATTAAAATGGATTTGTAAATAAAAAAAAGAAAATAAACTAAAACTCCTTAAATACTTGAACACACATAAACATGAGAACCAAAGCTTTTTATGTTAAAAAGAAACTTTTCCTTAAAGATTTTTAACCCAGTATCCAAATTGTTTAGAGTGAGAGTATACTGAAAATACTCGTATTTTGAAAGTTATGATGGATGAATTTTTTCGGAGGCGGAAAAGTTGAGATTCATGAGACTCATGTTAAAGGCAGGAAAGTGGGTGGTTCTGTTTGAAAATAAAAAATTATAACAATTTTTGGCTAACATTAATTGTAGTGTAGTCGACTCATACTATATCCAGTTGCTTAAAAATGTATGCCCCTAGTGACGTTCTGAACTCCACGCAGTTTAATCGTTTGAGAGCCGGAGTCAACCCAGATTTTTTGGTATTCTGAATGAGAACCAATTGCTACTGCTGGAAGTAGTCATGCCAAAAGAAAACTACAAGCTCAACCGCTATTTATGTTGTGAATGGAAATACCAATGCGGAAGTTGGGTTGACTCTCAGGGGACCAAACTGAGTTGAGAACCACAATAGGAGCTTTAACTATTGCATAGTCTTGCTGCACATCAGGCTCTAATTCGTACACGCAAATTACTTCTGGTTAGCTGGGTGGTATACATTTAGGGTTTACTCTTATCAAATGAAAGGGATTTCCCGGGAAACCGAAAAATCTTTTACGCTTTCCCGGGAAATGAAAAAGTCCAGGAAAAGAAAAACTCTAGTTATGGGCGATATGATAATTTCCAAACTCATATGGTAGTATGTAGTCGTCTTAATTAAAATCGCTTAGAGAGGGAAATAATAGCTCGATTATGGTTGGCAACCGAACTTAGTTGCGTTGTCAATTCCCAAAATTGTATTGCGGATGGCAACTGACAGCTAACAACTGTTAATTTCAGTGGGGGAAATTGCAATAATATTGGCAACCACAATTATTTAGTTGCTGCATAGTTTTTAAGGCAAAAAATTCCACGATGTCGACAACGTTCGACTTATCGCACACTTATATTTGAAATAATCCTCCTTATTGTGAATCACTTATCACTTGTCTACTCTTCATCGGCAACAATTGGATCTTATTGACAATCTCTTAGTAATCCCTAAGGCTTTGTAAATTAATGGAGCATATTAATAGTAGTCAATTGTTGTCGACAAAGAGTAGACAAGTGCCAATTTTTACGTTTGTCTTGATGTGACGTTGACGACGCCATTTGCAATAAGGTGGAATAAAAAAGTATTAAAATTAGTTTTTGTTTTGAATGTAAGTGTGCGACAAGTCGAACGTTGCTGCTAATGGTACATAATGGTATTCTAAGGAACTGCAGAAAGTTCCCATACATAATAATTTGAATTTAGATTGCGTTGCCAATTGATAACGCAACTGAAGATTAGTTGCCATCCACAATCGAGTCATGTTAGTCGAAAGGCTGATAGAAATTTTCAAAGCTCGGCTCCATCAATTGTTCCTTCTAGGTGATTTGCTATTAAACGAAAAAAAACTCTTTATTTCTGTCAGAGCTTAAAAAAGCTTCGCCTTCTTAACAGGTTGTTTACGCGAGCATATAAAAAACTTGTCATGTGGGCAGTTGTCTGCCGGTGGTGAACTCGACCATGAATTGCCATTAATCTTTATCTCACCTTCTCCCAGCTCATCATTTACTGCACTGTTCTGGCCACCAATGACATTTGCTTAAATATTCTCCATGTCAGGGTTCCACTATTTCATTAGTTGCCCTCAACGGCTACTTGTAACCCTATGTCTCCACGAGCCATAGACTTGAGCATAACATGAACTTGACGCCGGCAACTGTGAAAAATTCATAAATTTCTTTGTTGTGGTGAATACCTGCCATGTCTATGTTCAGGCATATTAAAGTATTTTGGGGTAGCGCAATAGAGATGGAATATCTACAAATTTTGTTCTGTCTCTTTTCTTTCTATTGCAAATGGTTGCGGAGGGCGAATCTCATGGCGAACATTGTTGCTCAGACATAGTTATGTCTGTTCGGCCATCCATGTTAGAGCATGGGTGAAACATGGACATGAGCGGTTTCCATTAGCCATTTGCGATGTCCGACATAATGCCCATACCAAGTTAATGGCTAATTGAGACCGTTAGTAATGAATGTGTGCACAGAGTGTCGCGTTGACAGGATTAAGTTAAACGATTAGCAAAATTTCTTATGTCGACTCGGCAGGTAGACTCTGTGATGACTGACATTTTATTTTTAAAGCGTTGGGGAAGCCAATTTATTAATGTTAACTTTAGGTTTTGAATAACCGCAAAAGAATTTCTATGGGAATTATGGGTTTATGTCAATTCTTCTGGAGATCAATTTTCCAGGGAACTTAATCTTCTAACTGACATTTTAAAAAATAAGAGAAGAAATGTGTCTTGGGACACCCATTTAGAGCTATGCTGCTTAGCTATATAAAACAAATATTATGTGTGAAATAACAATATAATAAAACTATATTATCGGGCATGTTTTGTATTCCACGTGAAGTTGACTCATTCGGAATTGTCATAGCATTGTTGTTATAGAAAATGTTTCCAACAACCATTCTATGTTAGTTCTGCTCGTTTTAATTCCACGTGGTATACAAAACATATCCGTATATGATGATGTCAAATTCGCCGCAAATATTTCAAAACTTTTCTATTTAATTCCCATTATTTTCTTTTCTAACTGCGTACGATTAATGTATTGTTTGTGAACGGCGGCGGCTGTTAGCCGGCTTACAGCCGATAGTCTTCGTTCTCTGGTTTCTGCTCATGTGCAAAAACAATACCAGAACAAATTGAGCAATCGTTTTAGTTCTCATCGTTTTTATTTTGTTTTTGTTTCTTTTATTTTCGTACTCTGCTTTTAAGTACAAAGAAATCAAAACAAAAATAGTTTTATAACTGCAATAGTGTCGATTATTTTTGTTACGAAAATCGCATCCTAGCTCGTTTGTAGTGACATAAATAGCATAGCTATAAAAGTGTGTGCTAACTTCTCATAATGGGTACTCAGTTTGCAACATATTTATATTACATGTTGCATATTTTTATGCAACCTACAACGCAAACTTAATGCAACCTATAAAAATCAAAATATTTTGATATTTTTGAAACTTCGAATGCAACTTCGAAAGCAACCATAAACAAGACTACCCTACTATGCGACCGACAATTCAACCTGCCTGGTTGCATAAACACGTTGCTAAGTCTGTACCTACTATCAGGAATATTCAAATTGACAGCTGGGCTGTTGAGACCAAACTCAAAACAAGCGATAACTTTCAAATTGGCAGCCATAGGAAACAGTGTTGCCGCTCGCCTTTAGAAAAAAAGCACCCGATATGTGTTCAGTAGAAAATTTATTAAAAAGAAGTTGCATGTGTATAAACTGTAATGAAACTATTTTAAGCGCAATGAAATGTATGTTGTATGTATATAACAAAACTGTTTGATAAATTCTTGTTCTCTTTTTTTTCTTAATCAAAAAATATAAAAACTAATAGAAAGAAAAATACTACATATGTACAATAATATTATTATGGCAACATGAAGAACTTTGAACATTTGAATTGTTTTATTATTTGCAAAAAAAAAATATATTTGTACGAGTATGTTTTGTGACAAATAATTCTTCAGAGTATTAAAAATATTACTTGAGAGTGACAGACTATTGTATATATTTCTTATTTTTTCCATCTTAATATAAATTTTAAGCTTACTTTGATTTACATAACTAAAGACTACAAACTAAATTGTACTTTGTATAATTAGCCTCATTTTCTATGCTAAAATAGAACTTGACCACATGAAAAGAATTGCCAAAAGTTGTACTAAAAAAAATTAATTTGTTCTTTCAAATGGTGTTATCTATCTTCTTTGGCCGCATTTTCGCTTGACGAGCAACTGTCATCTTTGCTGGAATGTTGATCAGATGCTGCACTTGTTGAGCCCTACAAAAATTAAAAATATTCAAATAACATTAAAAAAAAGTGTTAGAAAAGTTTTTTATTTCCGTTTGAACATTATTAGAAAACTTACTTGTTTTGTGGGACAATTGGCGAACAAGTGATCATCTTTCTTACACAAATGACAGCGTTTGGGTTGTGGACCCAAATGACACTTCGATGCTATATGATTGGCAAATTCGCCACAGTTGTAACAGCGCACACGACGATGGCGTTTTTTTGTGCGCGGTCGAAATGTACTACCATGGCAATCGGATCCTTTAACAAAAATATAGTAAAAGTTTTTGTGGCATGCCTTATAAAAATTTTGGTATTACTTTACCTTGCCTTCCCGAAACCCGGGTGGCTTCAAGACCTCTTTCGGTTAAATGGCATTCAAACTCAACATCTTCTTGTTCACCCAACGATCGAAATCCAGTCATTTGTATGACACTCTGGAAATATAAAATTTGGACATCACAATTATAAATTTTTTTTCTTTAAATCAGGCATCACCAAATCATCTCACTCTCTCTCTCTCTCTATCTCTATCTCTCTCTATCTCTCTCTGTCTCTCTCTCTCTCTCATAACAGAACTTTCCCATATATGTAGAGCCATTAAAAAAAACAAATTTTTTTTTTCCTAATTTGTGTCACTGTGCACCAAAATATTGTTTGATGATTTTTTTTCGAAATAGATTATGTTTTTCCAAGCAAATATAAATGATCTGCAATCAGGGTAATTATAAATAAAATTCCATGAGAAATTTTTCCCGGGGAAAAATTTTGAAACAATAGCAAATAAAAGCGAAAACTAAAAAAATACTAATTGGAAAAGGGAGAAATTTCTCCGGGAATTTTATTCATAATTGCCCTGTATATGTTGATGATTATGAGAACTATCAAATCGACTACCGCAGCAAACAGTGTTGCCACCTGCCTTCAGAAAAATCACCAAATTTTAGTTTGTTATAAAATATAAAATTCTTAAGAGTACTTTCTGTGTGCCTTGTTCTGAGGATGCCTTCTTCTATACAAATATGCATACTTACTTGATGTACAAATACTTCTTGTCCACCATCGTTGGGTGTTATAAAGCCCCATCCCTTGGCCACATTAAACCATTTGCATTTGCCATATCTTACGCCTTGATCCTCGTGCGGTTCTAAAATTAAATAAATTTATTTTTATTAAATATATTTTGCAATATTTGCTGCTTTTTAGCGTGAGTGAAAATTATTAAAGCAACTATAATTTATAATTTGAAGCTTTAAGGGACTTTAATCATATAAAGAGCCACACAGAGAAAACAGTGCCTACTAAATACCTCATAAAATAGAACAAAATTAATAAGAAATCTCTATGGTTTTTTTTCAATAAGGAAATCTTATTAATTTCATAGAGAAAACCTTTTTGAAAAAATCAAGAAGAAATCTTGTTATTTTTATGAGGTTGTCTTATTGATTCTTTCAATAAAAAAAATTGGGTCTTTATTTTCTGTACTTATGTATTTTGATTTAAATTCTATACCATATACATATATATGTATGTATGTAGTATATTTTAGATGTTATTTATTTATACATACATACATACATACACATTATATTATATTCTTAACTAACTTACTCACCAAGTATTGAACCAGCAAAATTCTACCTGATAGACAAGCACTCTAACCAATATGCTCACAAGCAGCCTGAATAACCATTGAAGTTATTGTGCAAACATTCTTGTGCAAAAATGAAAAAGATCACGAAAAAAATTTTCTGTATGTCTATTTGTAGAAACGAAATAACAAGACACCTCATAAAATCAAGAAGATTTCCTTATTAAAAAAATCAATAAGATGCTTTACACATAATCATATAGGAACCTACTAAAATCAAGAAGAAAACCTTTTTAAAAAAATCAATAAGGTAACCTAATAAAATCAATAAGAAATCCATATAGTTTACAATTTATAAGAAAACCTAATAGAATCAAGAAGTTTTTCTTTTTGGTGCCAAAAATAACGGAAATTGAGTAAAAAAAAGTTGTGAATAATAAGATTTTTGCTTGATTTTATGTGGTTTTCTTCTTGATAAAATTAATAAGATTTACCACATAAAAACAACAAGGAATCTCCATGAAAAAATCTTCGCTTCTTTCTGCTGGGATACCCTTTAGCATAAAAACGGTTCATAGAGAAAATCTTATTGATTCTATGAGGCAGTTTTTTGTCTGTGCACAAGTCGGAATAGTTTAAAAGTAAAAGCAGTTGGGAATATTTGTTTCTCAAAACTTACAAGTGTTGTAAAGTAAGTAAAGTAAAAAAGTCGTGAAAATATATTGCAAGTTATTATTGCAAGTTTAGAGAAATTCCTAAAGTGAAAAATTTTATCCCCGAAATTCCCAAAAAAAAAAATAACTCCTCAATAAACAACTTCAATGTATTTTTAATAAAAAACATTTTGCTGAATAAGTAAAATAATAGTTTGGGAGCATTAGTGCGTTAATAAACGTTAAACTTAAATTTAAAAAATTCCCAAAAACGCAATAAATAAATATTTCTGTTAAGCCAAAGCCTAATCTCCAAGAAGTACATATTGATATCGAGCCTTATTTTCGATTTTATCCTAAGCGACATGTTATCGAAAATATACTTTTTTATTGAATTTAAAATTTTATGGGCCTACACATAGTTAGGAATTATCAAAATGCCAAAATTGTTGATAACTTTTAAGATACAGGCTGTAAAATTTTATCCAAAGCGACAATTTACAAAAAAAAAAAACATTTGAATATTAAAAAAAAATATCTGAAAAATTTAATTTTTGTCGCTTACGATTAAATCGAAAATAAGGCTCGATATTTTAACTGAAATTCAGTATTTTTAATAAACAATTAATTCAATAAGTTTAAAGTTCTGCCCGAATTAATAATGAATGAATTTATTGTACATATCTCAAGTATTTCTTTCCCTCATTCGTATTTACTATTTCTGTAGTACGTCTATTTATTTGCTAGACGGCTTCTAATTTTTTTTGTTTGTTTTCATTTTTATTTTTATTTTTTAATGTGGTTTTCATTTTTTGTTTGTTTTATTTTGATTATGGTGTTTTTATAGATTTCTTTATCGTCTGCTCAGCAACATATTCTCTCACGTTTGGAAAATATACATTTTAAATACACGGATACAAGCACACACACACACACACAAATGCACTAAACGTACTTTAGCCCAGAAAACGTTTTATAGTCCAGTCATTTAAGAATAATTTTTTCTGCCAAAAAAAAAACCGACTTCAATGCAAAAAGATCTGATGGAAGAAGATAAGAAGAAGTACGTGAAATATAAAATTAAATTTTAATAGGCGTACCTACGCCCATTTTTTAAATGCAAGATTGTGTGTTTTTAGGGCTTAGGGTGTGGGTTAAGTTTTGTAAAAATCGGTAAAATAGAACCACGTAAAATAAAATATTAAATTTTAATGGGCGTGACTCCGCCCGTTTTATAAATAAAAGATTTTGTCTATTTTAGTTAGAGCTCAATTTGAGTGGCAAGTTTCGTAAAAATCGTTTAAGTAGAACCGCATGAAATATAATAAATTTTAATAGGCGTAACTCCACCCATTTTTATCACTTTCAAATTGTGTAATTACAAGAACCAAAGGTGTTTTATAGGTTTCGCAACAATCAAATAAGTAGAATATCATAAAATTATATAAAAAAATTTGTGGGGGTGTCCCAACCCACTTTTTTGTAATGGGAAGCCATACCCTCTCAGACAACAAAAAAGTTTTACAATCGGTCTAAAATATACCGAGTTTAGAAGTAACACACCTAAAAAAAAATCAGTTAAAAAAAGGGGCCAACCTAGGAATGCGAGATGATAAGCTGAAAACTCATACAAAACTCTGATCCAAATTAATTTTTTTTTTCAGAAGTAAAAACAATTCGAATATTTAAGAAGTATTAATATTTTCTTAATGGCAACACTTCAAGCAATAAAGATTTATGAAAAGAAAAGTAAAATATGGCAACACTTTCAGTCAGTCAAGCTTTCAAACTTGACGATTTAAACACGATTTTATAAATAGCGATCATAGCAGTGTTACAAACAATAAAAAAAGATAATACCACTTATTGTGAATGGCGTCGTTGACGTCATATCAAGACGACAGTAAAAATTGTCACTTGTCTACTTTTCATCGGCAACAATTGTTTCTTATTGACAATCTCTTAAGGTTTTGTCAATTAATGGAACATGTTAATAGTAGTCAATTGTTGTCGACAAAGAGTAGACAAGTGACAACGCCATTCACAATAAGGGGGAATGTTTTTATATTTTTGAAAGGCTAGACATAGGATTTCCCTGCCCTTTGAGCTTGAAGTTAGTGGGCAAGGTCAACCGCATCTTATGTTTTTTTTATATCCCAGAAGCCCATAATATATTTTGGATTTATTTAATTTTTAAAAAATACTTATTCACTAAACTTGTTTGGAATTTATGAGGGGATTACCTACAAGGAAAAGTCGCAATGTGTAATGGCAAGAAAGCATTTTTTGTACTATCCATGTCATTAAGTCTTTTCTACACGATGCCATGCATCCCATACTGCAAATTTTTGCAACTGGCTCAAGGCTATTTCTAATATTGCGAGTATGGATTTATTCCGACTCATTGGCATATAATTTTAAATTTAGATTGTCCTACAATAACATATCTAGCGAGTTGCTAAAACGACATCGTTGGTCCAATTTATGTCACTTCTGCCAGACACAAGAAAATCATTAATATTCACACTTATTCCAGTTGTTGACATCGACGTCACTTTAACACAATACCAAAAAGTTGAGGCTTGTGTACTCGTTGTCGGAAACAACTGACTCCTGTTGGCAGGTTAATGCTACTTTCTAGACCTTAGGGAACGGAAATAGATTGTCAGTAGCACAAAATTGTTCTCGAGAGCGAGTAAACAAGCCCCAATTTTTGGTGTTGTGTAAAAGTGATGTCGATGTCGACAACTAGAATAAGGGTGATTGCCTCGGAATTTATTTATACAAAGTATAATAGTCTCAACATAGCTTAAGTGCCATCAATAAATAAATTTAATTTCCACTTCACCTAAAATATTCAGGTACAAGAGATAGAATGACCAAAAGTAGGCTTGAATAAAGGAGAAGGGTTTAGAGACAGAAAAAATCCGCTTATATACGTGCTAAAAAATTTCTGCAGTTGGAGTTAGCGATTGAACCATTCACTGCTCCCAATAACAGACTGGCTAGCGGAAACAGGAGTTTAATTCTTTAAGCTATACAAACATTTCTCTTGAATTTTACATTCACTAAGAACTGACAGCGGGATAAACATTTCACGAGAGATTCACAATAGTATTTTCCCCTCGAAGGAAATAGAAATTTCATGGGAACAAAAATTCCATTTGTTATTCACAATAGGGGGCATATTTATTGAGAACTCCACTCATATCTTTTTAATTAGAGCGCCGAACATGATTTAAGCCTCCCTGCAGCCAGACATAGATGCATCGAGATAAGCATATTTTAGCTAAAAAAAAAAAATTTATGTTTCACCAATTGCGCATATGCCCTGACAAATCCTTAAAGCATATTAACATTTTAAATATAAAATTATTATATTATTACATTCTAAATATTATAAAAAAATTCCCACTAGTTTATCGTCATAAGTGTAATCCCGTGATGGGGTTGGGATAATTTTTGATTGTCTCTCTCTCTTTCAATCTCACATAACCTAAATTATATCATTCATAAGTCTAGCCATGAAAAATTTTTGTAAAGGTAATTAACCCCATAACAACCATAAAGTATCAAATTGGATATAACAGAAAAGCGTTCCGAAGCACTCGCTTTAGATAACTATTTTAATGCAAAAAAATTTTAGTACTCCGATTATATATGTTTTTCGAGTAATTTTAAATAAAAATTAAATACTCGCAGTGTTAAATTTTGGGTAAACAAATACGGATCCATGTTGGTTCTCCCGTCTGCAAAGATTATTTTTGAACAGGAAATTTTTCTACAGGGATCTCAGAATATAATTTATTGATTAAACAACATTTCGCTATTGATATTGTTTGCTGGGATTGTTTTGTCTTATATGCATAAACACTCACACCAAGAGATCGCAAGTGGCGTCGTTATCAAAATACAATTGCCTCATTCACCAGTGTCCCCGAAAATAAAAAAAAAAACTACAAGAACGCACTTAGTGAATACACTTAAATTTTAAAATGCGAGTGAGTACGCGTGTGAATTGAATGCGCTGCAGATGGAATTTTACTAGAGTTGTACATATATGGGTGTTTTCACAGTAAATGACCCCTAACAGTAACGACCGTTACCTTTTTAAACTGTTTTGTATATATACTAGAGTTCGACCGATTAATCGGCTTCGGCTTCGGCCTTCGGCCAAAAATTGGTAATCGGCCAACATTCGGCCTACGGCAAAAATCGGCCGATTAGCCGAAGCCGAATATTTTTCATTCCAAGCTTGAAAAATAACATTATTTTTGGTCGTTGCTCGCCGACAGTTTCTGTTGTGTTTAACGTTTTGAAAGGGTTGCTTTGAAATACAACCCTGTTGCTTTCTATTTTCTTTTACTTGGACGTTCTTGTGAGTGATCATATGAAAAAGCAATCTAGAAATTGCAAAATAGTTTTATTTTTCTTGTTATGTATTCAATAGATATTACAGCTATTTCAGTGATTTCAAAAAAGCAAACTTTTTTCTTAATTCATATAAAACAAGTAATAATTTTTAAATTTAAAACATTCGGCTTCGGCTTCGGTTTTAGCCGAAGTTTAGGATTTTAGCCGAAGTTTGGCTTCGGCTTCGGCCAAAAAAAAAACGCCTTCGGTCGATCTCTAATATATACACAGTTAAAAAAAAGTATTGAAATTATATTTTTTATGAAAAGATTGCTATGAAGAGCTTTTTGTGCTTTCACACCGACGATAGTACAACATCCACAACAACAACACAGCAGACACCAATGCTTGCTCTTACTTTGCAAAGAAAGAACAAATTTAAGAGCTTTCAAAGCTGTTTACCTCAAATACAGGGTGTTTTTTTAGAGGTATAGAACTTCGAATTGAAATAAAACACAAGAAAATCGTTTAAATGTCCATCAATTTGGCTTTATTGGAAGGATAATTTTATGCCATCAATGTTTAAATATGATTTCGGGCATGTGGCCGCCGCGGCTGGCTCGAATACAGCCAATTCTACAGGTCCAATTTTCAACCACTTTTTCGAGCATATGGGGCCGTATGTTGGCAATAACGCCACGAATGTTGGCTTCCAAGTCCCCTAACGTTTCTGGTTTGTTGGCGAAGACGAGCGACTTCACATATCCCCAAAGAAAATAATCCAATGGTGTCAAATCACACGATCTTGGTGGCCAATTGACAGGTCCATTCCGCGAAATTATGCGCTCATCGAATGTTTCCTTCAATAAATCGATTGTGACGTGCGCTGTGTGGCATGTAGCGCCGTCTTGGAACCACAACTCATCCACATTCAAAATCTTCAAAATCTTCCATAAAGTTGATGGACAAAGCTCCAATTGCTGTGCACGGTGGCGAATCGATTCATTCGGGTCCTCTTCAACACTTTGCTCTACAGCGGCAATTGTTTCTTCGGTGCGCACTGTTCGACGTCTCTGCGGATGCGTATTATCACATAGAGTAAACGTAGTGCGAAAACGATCCATGGTTAACCGAATTAATTGCTCTGATGGACGATTATGTCGACCATAAAATGGACGGAGCTTGCGGTAAACTTCGCGAACTGAACCATTATTTTCGAAATAAATTTGCACGATTTGCAAGCGTTGTTCTTTTGTCAACCTGTTCATGATGAAATGGCAAACCAAACTAAATATTAATCACTTGACAGCTGACAAAATGGCCGCCAGTTAAAAAAGTGATGCCAACTTAAAGTTCTATACCTCAATAAAAAACACCCATTACAAATATCAGTGTATGTGTGTTTGGACGTAGCTGTTTTAGACCTACGAAAAAGTTCAGGCATCGGTAAAAAATGTAATTTCAATGCTTTTTTTGTTACTGTTAGGGGTCCTTTACTATGGAAACACCCATCTGTGTGTGTGTGTGTATTAAACGATAATCATTTCCTTGGTTTTTAAAGTTTAAAATTTAAACACACACACACACAGACAAACACGTATGGATATAATGAATACAAATTCTGAACTACAATTTTTTAATATTTAAATTTCTATTCCTTTTGCCTAAATCCTTATGATCACATACATGCATAAGTACATACTGAATACCTAAAGTAGTACATCCCCATTCCCAAACTCTCACGGAGGCATACAGCAATTTTTATTTGTTTTAATTAACCAGCTTGTGGCTCATAGATCGATCAGTGGTTGAAAGCTTGTTGGAAAACGTGTTTGCTCTATTTATTGTGTGTGTTTTTTTAAATAGGTATATTTTTTTTTTACTATTTCCATCGTAAGTAAGCTTTTTGTAGTTGTAGTCTGTTTGCTTGTCATTGATCTTTTTTTTCCTTCATATTTCTGGGATAAGTAATAGAAAACCAGTTTGTGCGTCTAAGAAATACGCGACGCAACGTATGTAATTACTTATGCTTTTGGGCGTCTATCGGTGGGAATCTCTGTTCGTTTCTTACACTTTTATTTTGTCTAATAAATTAAGTTTCAAAAGCAGAATATGTGTGTAAGTATGTATTCATACATATGTATGTACATACATATATGTATGTAACTACATATATTTATGTAGATATTTATCTGCAAAGTTTGTTGTCTTCTCTTGAGCTGAGCACTATTTGTCCCTCCTTGGCTTGTTTCATAAGACGATCATGCACGGATAGAGGTATCAGTTGTAAGCCTGTTGCACAGTGGTACAAATTGCATAATATATTTTCTTTTTAAAATCGTACGAATTTCTTAATGCAGCCAATCATACATACATATAGATGTATGCATGCAATTGATTTTTCACAAGCGATAACACAGCAAAAAACTTTTGATGGGATTTTGTAATGGTTAGACTGTTTTAATGGCTTACAAAGTAATGAGTGGTACTTATTTTACTCGCAGTATTATTATTATTTTTTGATTATTATGGAAAAGACAAAAGTTTATTGATCATGAAAATGAGCTTCGGAATCAAATTAATTAATAACACTGTGAAAGAGTAAAAAATCCACACGATCTTAACAGTATAGGTTCGATAGTAGGACCCTATACTCATTTTGGCGAGTTCGGTGACAAATTGTTTTTATGTCACCCCCCCCCCCCCACCGAGGATTTCGAAAATTAATGCGCCTTCAAAAAACGGTGTCTTCAGTTTTTGGCTAACAACTTATTCAGACTTGGTGGTAGCTCTAAACTATATATGGCAATAATGTAGCTAACATTTTACCCAACAAATCTTGTGCACATTTTAAGCCCAAATAAATTATTTCTGCACCTAAATTTTTGCTGGCAATATTTGGCAAAGTTGTAGCTACGCTAAAGCTGGACAAATTTTGTCAACATATTAATATAATCTGAACGTGTCTAGGCATGCTAAATACCTCATTAAGCCCACTTTAGACTATATTTTTTTTTTGCATTTTTTACTTTCTTCGTTATTGTTGAATTTCATGTGTTGCAAATTTTCGTATTTACTATTTTAAGGTTTTGTTGTTGCTTTACCAAATATTCTTAGGGCAAAATTATTAGTTCTTGTAAGTTATGCTGAAACAGTGAAAAAAAAATGCGGGGAAAAAATAGTTTTTTTGCACAGAGTGTTACTGAAACTCAACAGAGAAGTGTGGATTTAATTATATGATTTAAAAATTTTTTTAGCTTGGAAAAGTTGTGAAAAACAAAAACTTTTAGGTAAATAGTGTTCTATAAGAGCTTTTATTGTGCCTAGACCCACGTTCATGTTGCATTGATATGTTCACAAAAGTTGTCCAGTTTTACCGGAAGTACAATGCGCTGCAAAAAAATTTTTTTTTTTTGGTTTAACATTTGTTAAACAATCAAATTTAATTTTATTCACTATATTAATTTCTGCTGCCATTTGTAAACAAATAATTTTTTTGGGCTTCAATAAATTTTTTAAGTATTAAAAATGCTAAACGTTCTTACAATCACGGTAAACAGTTAGCGGAGGAAGCAAATTCTACGCGATTAACGCGTTACCAATTTTTCCCTCAAGGGAAATGAAAATTTCAAGCGAACAAAAGTTTTGTTTTCTTATTCACCTTAGAGGTGAATAGTGTTACAATCACGGGAAACTGTTAGCGGGGGAAACAAATTCTACCAATTTTTCCCTCAAGGGAAATGAAAATTTCAAGGGAACAAAAGTTTTGTTTTCTCATTCACCTTAGAGGTGAATAATAATTTCATTAGCAATAAAATGCTGCTGCACTGCAGCTGATTCTTCCTAATAATAAATATATACATATATAATGCACGCTATTTTTTGTAGCTAAGATGTTTTACTAATAGCACGTAGGAGTTAGTAGTAGTAGAAAATTTTAAGTCCACACTTTCGAATATTTTGCATACCTACCTAAAATAAAAAATAATAATTTACAACTTTATTGGTATGTTGTTGTGTGTTGCCTGCTGTTTTTTGATGTGTAAACATCTATTCGCTAGGGGGTAAAAATCTTTTTCACAATACAATCACAAATTTCGAGTAAGATGTGCGATGCGTTATCAAATCGGTGTGAGCTATGTATGAGTGTATTAGTGTAATCATACGGGCAACAAGAAGTACAGAGAAACGTAACAGCTGCATAGAAATACACTCAACTGAATTTTAAGGCATACCTTCAGGAGCAATGTTAATTTTAATAGAAATGGCTTGTGAAGTGTAATAGTGTTGCCAGTGGGGATAATTTTGTTAAAAAGTTGAAAAATATAAAATAAATATATACTTTTAAATAAAAGAGCGTTGTGAATATCAAATATTTGTTTAAAAGATATATAGCAGTCTCTATAAAGAATTTATAATTATATATTATAACATTCATTATGTACTGTTGCCTTACACTGAAGTTGGTGCACGACAATTGGGTAACAATCTCCATCTCATGTCAATTATTATGGGTGGAGATTTTAATACAAATTTTGCAAACTCACAGTCGCAAGCTTTATCAAAATTTTTATTTCATGTTTTCCACTTGCATATGAGCAATTCTCCACAAACCCCCACAACTAATAATTCCACTACTATAGATGCAGTTTTCCATAGACTTTTAAATACAGTAGAATCAAAAATTTATATATCTTATTTTAGTTACCATAAGCCAATATTAAAAAATTTTCATTACTAGATGTTTACACATCTCCCCTGTGATCGGACTCACATTATTTTTTTTATCCTCAAAACAACGCATGTTCGAATGGTCCTCTTATTATTTCGGAGTTTAACTTAGAAAGGGTCTTCTAGTAAGTGTTTCCTTTCCTTAAATTTAAATTTAAATTTTGTGAGCTATCATCGACATCTTTATGCGTTTGAAAGGCCTATTGATACCATGGACTCGCTCAACGGCACTCGCTAGGCTTAGCGCATCATAAATGTCCTTTTAACATCGTTAGAAACCACATGTCCTTGATGTCGGTACGATCCAATTCTGGTCAAAATAAGTTGGTAATAATCATCATCGAATAGCGCTGGCTATATTGCAAAATGGGCGAAGCGCACGAAAATGGCTCGAGCAGAACACTCATTTAAATAAAACAGTTTTACCATTTGCACGTATTGTTGGGCTAAGCCAATTTGGCATGTGTTGCTTCAACAATATGCCCGCTCTCAACTATTGAAAGTTCGGAAGTACCTATAGGAAGATCCTGTATGGAAAATTGAGAACTAGCAATGAGAGTAATTCCCGCATGCGATGTTTTGTGAATGTCTATTGTATAGTAAAGCAAAACACACACGTTTATGCTGATTGATTGGGTTATACTCGTACATTGAGGCAAACGGAATAGTTGTTTAAATATTTTGCGAACACTTATCAGCTCAGAGACGGACGTTAATGGCATTTCCGTATTTACATTTTTGCTTGACAATCGTTAATAGTAAAAAAGTAATCAAATCATGTCTAAAATCGCGGGATAGAATAAGAATAAAACTGTTTAATAGTAAGCAACAGTGATTGTGTGAAAAGCAGCGACCACAAAATGAGTCATTTCGATAATATTTAGAGATGAGCATAACAGTTTATTTTGTAATAAATTACAATATGTATTTTGAAAAAGAATTTCTTCAGAAAAATTTTACATCTACATACACCTACATACACCTACATACATACATATTGTATTCATAGGCACCTCAAATATTTACAAACATACATAAGTACATATAATATTAAAATTATTATTGTTTAATATAAAGTGTTTCTAGAAAGTAAAGTACGAGTAAGTATGGAAATATCACATCCCGAGTTTTATCTCTACATGGGATATTATAAAGAAGCAAACACATATGTGTGTGTGTGTGCCTGTGTGATGTGAAGTGGGTAGCACAGCTCAAAAAATACTGCTTTTACCATATGAAGTAGGTAGTGCAGTTCAAAGATTACTACTAGCTCATTATATAATATTTGTTAAACATGCTTATGTATTTGTATGTATTTACATACATATATATATATATATATATATATATATATATATATATATATATATATATATATATATATATGTTTATACATATGTATATGTATGAATTCTGTAATTTAATTTTAATGAATAAATTAATAAATACATACATACCTATATTGCAAAGAACCTTTTCTTAAAATCATTTACTGTTCTAAATAAAAAAAATGCTAACCGGAAAGCAGATACAAAATAAAATTTAATAAATAGATTTCCTATACGTATATATGTATATATGTGTGCGTGTTTGTATGTACATACATATGTATTTATGTATGAGAATTTATCAAACGATTTTTTTGTTCTAGTTTGTAACCAGCGAGTGCTTTTTCTTATATTTTTAACCCTCATTGCCAGCGAAATATAATAGAAAACAATAATTTAAGGGATGATATGAAATTATTTTCAACATAAATTTTTTGTTTGCTTCTCAACTAAACCAATAAAAAACAATAGTTTTTGTTCTTCAATAAAAAATATTCATAAAATTAATGATAGAGATCTTATTGGCATTTGTTTTTTGTTTATTTTTATTTTACATTGCGAGTCTCTTAAAAAAAATTCAAGTACGAAGGCAACTCCAAAAGGCTTTAAACACAAATTTTGCTTTAATTGTTTTGCTTGTCTCTTTCTATTCAATACAGTTAATATAGGGCCAGTTGACTTAAGTCTACACTCAAAACCTTCTATGCGTGAAATTAACTGCAAATCTATCTAAAAATCATTCTACTTATTTTTCATTTAAATGTAAAGAAAATATAATTTAATATTTAATCTTAAAACCGTAAAAACTACTTTTCTTGTCTTTTACTTTGTTTACTTTAACTTAAAAAAAAAACAAGCAACTATACTTCGCTTTCGAAAACGAGCTGATTAGATATCGAAAAATATGGCATTCGATATCGAACAATATTGTTACATTGCTCGAAGGCGACTGCCGTATTCCCAAACTGAAGAAACGTGTTCGAATCAGCTCATTATCGAAAGGGACATTTAGACTCCTGCTCATATCACAGGAACTAATCACGACTTCTGTAAAAATACAATATATACGGCTCTTCCACGATATCGAATGAAAACTTTCGACCGACTACTTACATATATTGAAAACAAAAACAATTTTTCTTATTTTATTGTTATTCAGTACAAGCTATTGCCGCAGAGCCTTATATTTAAAGTTTTATTCTAATTTTAATTGAAATGGTATCGTATCTTTCTCGTATGTTAAATAAAAAATAAATCAATATAAGTAGTCGATGGGACGCCATCTGTCGACATCGTGTAACCGATAACCTGTATTTTTACCCGGCTGCGCAACGCACAGAAGGGTCTAGTGTTTGTCAGCCTATGCTTGTACGTATGTGAGTGTCTTCCTTTTGCGGCACTATATAAACCGAAAGCGTGGACCAATTTTCATGATTCTTACATCAATCGATTTGTCTTAACACTAGGAGTGTCTTATGACAGTAGTCAAAATTCAATATGGCGGGCAACTGACGCCATTTTGTGAATACGAAACAATTAAAGTGGGCAGGTGTTTGAAAATCATCTCTAAGTTTTTGTTATGATTTTTCATTTCGAATGACCATTAAGGATCTGTAACAGTTTAAAGTTAGTCGCAGTTTGTTTTTTTTTTATTTTTAAAATTTTTACTTGTTTAATGATTATCAAAATCAACTAAAAAAATTCTGAAAATTCAAAATTTTTATTCCTTTAAAAATGACTATACGGAATACTCCTTAAATAAACTACAGCCCATAATTGTGATAATTTTGTGAGTGTAAAATTATACACTTGGTTGCAATGAAATCTGAACTTGTTAAAAAACCACTTTGCGATAAATGTAAAATTTTTCATATTTAGTGCCATCACTTTTACAATTTACTGTAGACCGTTCGATACACATTCCCGAAACGCGACTTTGACAATCCATTAATTGTCTAATATTTGTTCTAATATTTGCGTTAATTTCACCAACTTATTTTTGTAAAACTTATATAACTGAACTCTAAAATATTGTGCCATAAATTTTCCAATACATTTCCCGTGAACAGTTCGGGACACTATCCCAAACCCCTGCCTTTGATTTCATGGCCACAAATTCAGTTGTTGAAATTCTTTGTTTTGCGCATCAGTGAATAAATTTTCCCCGAAATAAATCTATCATTTATGTTTTTTCCCTGAATTTATAGGATATGACCGTGACCCTAAATAGCTCACATGCTACATATGATTTTGGTCTGTGATAACTGTCGTACAGTCGACGATGTAAGACTTTTGAATCTCTATGGCATGATATTTATGAGATTTTCCAAAACATTGGGACTTATATTTTGCCACGTTAGAAGAGCCCGCTCCAATAATATATCTATGTATTTTGCAGTTTTTTTTTTATCAAAATTTTTTTATTTTAAAATCGCCCAGAGATGCTCAATAACTGATACGCTGAAGTACACCCAGCTCATTGCCACAAACTCATACCCAATACCATTTGTGATCCACCTCAAAATTTCACAGTTTGGCATATGTTGCGCTCTTTTACACCAACGCATGTATTGAACCATGTCCATTTACGCACATCCGACCCCTTGCGTTCAATCTTAGTTTCATCGGAGCAAGTAACTTTCTTCCAATCGTGTGTGGTGAGGTTTGCTTTCGTACGCTTTAGCAAATATTGAATCGCGCCTTGCCATGGATTTAGTTTAAAAATGTTTTTTTGTGATCGTAATTAAATTATGTAAAATATGTACGAACAGTTTTGCCATCCACTATAACAGTAATTTTCTTAAATATTCACCCTTATTCCAGTTGTCAACATCGACGTCACTTACAACAAAATACCAAAAAATTGGGACTTGTGTAGCAAATGGTCTTGCACATGCTATGATGCAAGACCATTTGCACAAAACCGTGAATTGAGCTATTGTGTTGAAGTGACGTCGATGTTGACAACTGGAATAAGTGTGATTGATAATTTTAGAAAATTTGTTTGTTTTTAAGTTCTTGGTGTTTTTGTATGAATTTTTAAAGGCTTGCTGACTTCCCCTCGTATATGCTATTGCTTACGTATACATATAAATGTGTATGTATGTATGTACAAACATATTTTTAAATATGTAACTAAACGAGTATGTACGTATGTATGTAGGTATATACATAAATTATATTAAGACCTGTTGATGCAACAAACACTTAACAAGTTACGTACCTATTGCAGCCTCTTTCGATTCAGTTGTCTTGCTTTGAGGAATTGTGTTTTCGTCACTATTATCATTTTCAGTATTCGATTCTTTGGAAATTTTGTCATCATTGGGGTTTATCATATTTGTTTTTTTTTATTTTTTTTATTTTCTTAAAATTTTGTGTAAATAATATATTTAAGTATGTAGGCCCTTTAGCTATATATTTCACAAAATTGATTGTAAATGTGTTGTGTATTTTTCTTCTTCTTTATTTTCTTTTTACCAATTTATGTGCGTTTTTATTTCATTTACTTTTGTTTTCGTTTTATCCGTTTTCTAATGCACACAAATGCTACACAAGACGCACTTTGACATACTGACGTTTAGTTACGTTTAACTATTTCCAAGAACCCCCGAAAAAAAACAAAAGTATGGGAAATATTTAAAACTAGCAAAAGTAGCACTGATCAACAAAAACAACAATATAGCGTATAGAAAAGTAAAAACAAAATGTGTACATAAAAAGCAACAACATTAACATTTTATCAATACGCAGTTTGCAGAGAAACACACACACATGCACATGCACATACATACGCAGCCTAATGCGTACACACCTATACGCACGCACACACATATGTATACACATACATACACAAACACGTACGCACAAAAGAACCCGAAATTAGAATCCAAAAATATTAGAAATACAGTATGTATCATCAAAGGCAATAGTAGAAACGACAACAACAACAACAACAACAACAGCAACAACAACAACAAACATTATCATCAACTTGAACAAAATCTTTTACAGCAAGAACTAAAGCAATAACAACAAGTACATAGGTATTACATGATGGAATAGGGCTCAGTCAGTCATTCCATTCGGTTGTTCATTCATTCATTTACCAGACATGGCGATATATGTACGCATCTCGCACCGCAGATGGGATGTTCACTACTATTGCATTTTTTTTTGCGGGAAAAGAAAACACTTATGCTACACACTCGGACGACTTACGAAAAAATACAAGCCTGATCTAATGAATTGTTAATGTATTTTAACAATTTTCATAAACATATATATATACATCATACCTGAGTTGTGTGTTCTCAAAAGTCGCACGATTGTGTAGGATAGGGAGTGAGTACCAGCCTTAAGTACAGTACACACTATATAATATGAGGGAATAGTGATATAGTGATAGTGTGAATACTAATTTCGTCTGTCAACAGTCATACACAGACATTTTTGCGGTTGATTGATACTCAGCGGCCATATTAGTTTTTTACTGATAGACTGTACCAAAAAGTATCACTCAAGAGCATTGTGTGAGATGTTAAGAAAAAGCTTTAAAAAAATATCGTACAAGGACTGGTTAGATAATAAAATAAATTAAAATAATTCGTTATAAAAAATATTTTGTTAGAAATAAATCTCATCAAATTTTCGTATGTATGTATATTCCATGTATGAGTGTCAAACGTGATCGTTAGTCTGGACAGTAAAAACTATCATTCAAAACGAATGAATTTCTGACTGTCACTCAAGTTTGATAATGTGTGCCCCACTTTAACTTTGGTATTCAAAAAGGCTGGCATTCTGCATAATCGTACAACTTTAGGGATCTATCTATTCTGTGATTAGAAATTAAAGAAATTGCTTTTGAATTGCAAGGTTAATAACACTGTACAACAATTTTGATTTTTACGGGGTGCTGACAGTATATTCTGGTAAATTGAAACCAAAAAATATATATGTGCGTACGTGTGTCAGTGTTTTGAAATATCACATGAAATTTTTTTAGCAGGGCTACAGCTTCTCCCCTTTGGCCTATTCATGCATTATATCAGTATGTATGTTGGTTGGGAAATTTTATCTATGGAACGCTACACTTTTGAACAAAATATATTAATTGTGAAATTTGTGAATTTGAAAGACCTTGCGTGAACAAACTTGAACAACTAACGCTCTGAAAGATAAAATTCGGCGTAGCATTGGCGATATAAGCGAACCTTTGTTGTAAAATGTAATTCAAAATTTTATGAAAAGAGTGGACGTCTGATGGAGGTGGATATTTTTCCGACATCATATTCCATTATTAATTCCCATATCTCTACTTAACACTGGTACCAATAAAACTGAATTTATCCGTTTCTACAGCTGATCACAAATAAATTTTTGTGCTTGCCTTTTAAAAATATATTGCAGCAAATAGTGAAAGTAAAGGGTGAGCAAATTTAAGGTTAATAAGTAAATTGGCTTAGGTCCAAATTGACAGTCATTAGTTAGCTAAAAGCAATAGTTCAACCAATAATATTTGATGCACAGCTTTTTATTTACCATTAGTTAAACCGCCAAATATCATTGGTTAATAAATTAGTTAGACAACAGCTGATTTGTTGTAAACTTAATAAGTAAGTTGTTTTGTGAAAAACCTAAGACACATTTCATACAAACGTTGTCAAGCATTTTCTTTGCATTTAGCTGAAACTCGTTTTTTATTTTTTCTATTATATTTTGGTTTTCCCGAACCAATTTCAGCACTAATTCAATATCTTGCACGGTAAACTTAGACGAGCGAGCACTTGTTTTATACATTTTTAAGAAATAATATAAAAAATCGTCTGTTGGCTATTAGTTTGCTGCAGACATAATTTATTTTGAATATGCTGTGCCGCAAACCAATAACCAACCGACGAAATGGAAACAAAAACCATATGCTGTTACAGAGCTGCCAATACTGAAACTTAATAGTTTGATAGGGTTACCATTCTTTGCTCATATTAAAAACTTTAGTTAAACAATGCACTGTGAATATGAAGTATTATTTAAACAATAGTTATAGTTTCAGTTTACTAATAATTGACTAATGACTGTAAATTTGGCCCTAAGCTAATTTACTTCCTAACCTTAAATTTGCCCACACCTCTACTTTCACGATTTGCTGCAATATATTTTTAAAAGGGACGCACAAAAATTTATATATGATCAGCTGTCAAAATTAAACTTAAAATTGAAAGAGAAATAAAAATATAAAAGTGAAATTGAAAGCAACGTAGTGACCAATTTAAAAAGTGCGCATTGGCGTAGCTATAAATTTTTTCTAGGGGTGGCATAATAACTAAAGACTTTCATGAGTAGTAATAAAACAAATAATAACGTGCAATTTTTAATAATTCTGGGGTGGTAAACAGCAATTTTTGGGTAGGTGCAATGCCCCCCCCAGAGTAGAATTTCTGCGCCTGTGAAAGTGTGTTAGTAAAATAAGTGTGAATATATTGCAAATTGAAAAGAATTGAAGGGTGAAACCTGTAGAAAAAAATATTTATACATAAATTTCAATAGTATAGAGTTTAACATGCCTGATATTTAGCGTTGGTTGTGAGAGGGTGTGTGGACGTATAAGTTCTACTAGTGTCTCTTATAGTTTCAAAATAGAAAATAATAAAATTTTTTGTTTGTTTTTCATGTAAAGTAAGTACATACTAACATGTGTACATATGTATGTATATATATGTATATATATGTATGTATTATGCACTTAAGAAGTGTAGAAAACATTAAAATCTTAAATACATACATACTTACATTTTTACATACATACATATCTACATACGTATGTATGTATATCAACACGCACTTTACTTATTAAATTTTGAATTAAAAAAAAAAACAAGAAATGGTTTCTACTACGAATAGCAGAGACATAAACCAAAGTAAAAAAACATTCAAATCACAATAGAGGGACTTTTGCTTGGGGAGACGAAAGCACTCATACGAACATATGTATGTATGTATGTATGTATCCATGTGTGTATGTACATTCGCTTGTATTCCATACTTTTGCATTTTTTTTTTATTTATGTATGTATGTATAAACATAATTAGTTAACGCCATTTTTTATGTGCCTGATTGGTTGATTACCATTGGTTAGTCACTTTTTTTTAGCATATTAAAAAATGATTGCTAAAAAATTGCAAGCAAAAACTATTCCACCACTTTTTGTTCAAATGTATGTATGTAGCTGAAGCTACAGTGACAAGCAAAAGCGTTACTAAATATTGCGTAATTAAGCTTAAGTGATATCGCTGCTTAATAGCAACATGGGCATAACTAATAAATAAAAATAAGAATAAAAATAGCCTGGTCAAATTATAAATATAAAAATAAAAATACCTATATTATTTTTTCAAGAAGTGCGTGCATATACATATGTACATACATATGTACATATGTATGTAAGTATATGAAATTTTTAAATAAGTTCAAATGTGACATGAAAAAGATTTTTTCTGTATTATTATTGTTATTATTATATGTATATAAGTGTATATATCGATGGTCTCCAGTAAAAAGACCCTAACTCGTATTTTTTTGCGAAATTGAGTTTTTCCGTGATTCCCATAAATTTTACACAAATACACCTTGTCACAAAAATTTATTACAATAGTGTAAAAAATAACGCTTTTACTAGCATTTGTACAAGCAGTTGTATTGTTTATTATCACACAGAGAAAACAGTGCCTACTAAATACCTCATAAAATAGAAAAAAATTAATAAGAAATCTCTATGGTTTTTTTTCAATAAGCAAATCTTATTAATTTCATAGAGAAAACCTTTTTGAAAAAATCAAGAAGAAATCTTGTAGTTTTAATGAGGTTATCTTATTGATTTTTTCAATAAAAAATAAAACAAAAATTGCGTCTTTATTCTCTGTACTTATGTATTTTAATTTAAATTCTATACCATATACATACATATGTATGTATGTATGTAAATATGTATGTAGTATATTGTAGATGTTATTTACCCTGCAGGAGATCGAGCTAGTGTCCAACTGGTATTTTACTAGTACAGAAGCCACCACCACTAGTTCCCAACCGTAAACTTTCTATAACATGTTAAAGCTCAAATTAGCATTGAGTGTGTTAAGAAAATTACTAGTGCCATTTGTACTAGTTTAGTACTAGTTAATTACCAGTTCTTTTGCAAAGAAAAATTATATAAAATTGGTGTTTTTATTCCTTTGTTACCCAGTGACAACTGCTAGTTAAAATTCGCAATTATTTATAAAAATTCAAAAATACAAAAGGTTAATTGTAATTATTTGATTATAATTATTTATAGATGAACCTAAAACTTTAATAATTGTATAATACCAATTTTCGTACAGTGCAAATGCTCTATTAGACAGTCAAAATTTATTTTGCAATATGGTGCCTTGGAACTATGTACTTCATATACTAGTACTCATCAGAACTAGTAATTTTATACAACAACTTTAACTCTTTTCGCACTAGTTCTTGCTGTTCTAGTAATTATACTAGTAGGTTTTAGACAATTGATACCTATTCTCCTGCAGGGTATTTATACATATGTACATACATACATACATACACATTATGCTATATTCTTAACTAACTTAAGGTAGAATTAGTAAAATCGTATCGTGAAGTTGCGTGTCAGCTGACAAAAGCCGTACCATATGCAATGCATGTTACTAGTTATAAAATATGTGGTGGTAGCACTGCTGACGTAGAAATCTACAGAAAACAGATTTTTCTGTAGCGAATGTCAAAAAGTTGCATTTAAAGCTAGACAAAAAAAAAATGTGCTATGCAAATTGTTACATTTTCTATAACTTGTACACAAAGCTGAATGATACGGCAAGCTGTAAAGTAGAAAGATACGATTTTACTAATTCTACCTTTACTCACCAAGTATTGAACCAGCAAACTTCTACCTGATAGACAAGCACTCTAACCAATATGCTAACAAGCAGCCTCAACAACCATTGAAATAATTGTACAAACATTCTTATACAAAAATGAAAAAGATCTTGAAAAAAATTGTCTCTATGTCTATTTATAGAAACGAAATAACAAGAAACCTAATAAAATCAAGAATATTTCCTTATTAAAAAAATCAATAAGATGCTTTACACATAATCATGTAATCATACCTACTAAAACCAAGAAGAAAACCTTATTGAAAAAATCAATAAGGCAACCTAATAAAATCAAGAAGAAAACCTTTTTAAAAAAATTAATAAGGCAATCTAATAAAATCAATAAGAAATCCCTATAGCTTACAATTTATAAGAAAACCTAATAGAATCAAGAAGTATATCTCTATAGATTGTTTTTTTGGTGCCAAAAATAACGGAAATGGAGTAAAAAAAGTTGTGAATAATAAGATTTCTTCTTGATTTTATGTGGTTTTTTTTTTCTCGATAAAATTAATAAGATTTACCACATAAAAACAATAAGGAATCTCTATGAAAAAATCTTCGCTTCTTTCTGCTGGGATACCCCTTAGCCTAAAAACGTTTCATAGAGAAAATCTTATTGATTCTATGAGGCAGTTTTTTTTCTCTGTGTGATGTATTAATGCGGGATTAAGATATTTATCCGTTTCAGAACTTTTTATGAATTTTGGCATAGATTTTTTACTGCATATTTTGCCTTTTAAAGCATATTTTTGCATATTTTACAATTTAAAGCATGTGTTTGCATATATTAATCTTACACGCATATTTTTAGCATAATTTTTAGAGCACAATTAAGCCTTTAGGGCATATTTTGATACCTTATAGATTTGTTTTATTTTAATATGCTTTCAAGGTTATGTGTTGGTCAAGTTTTTTTTCGCCATCTAAATCCCATTTCCTAAAAAGAAGGTAACACCTAGTAATAGTAGTAAGCATTAATTGCTTGAGTGTTACTTCTCTTTATAACAAAAAAAAAATATTCCATGCAGTGTATACATTTTTCTTTTATATTACGCAATTATTAAGGACGTTATTTTCAATAAAAATCAGTTTTGCTATTTGTGACGGACTTTGCCCCGAGTACGCATTGAAAGGACATTGCCAATTTATATACTTATGTAGATGTGACAGGCAACGATTTTTATTTCAAAATCTAAATTATTTATCTAAAATACAGTTCCAAAGTTTTAATTCTGGTAACTATCGTGATCTCTGAAGTTGAAATTGAAGTTAAATTAATTTTAATTAATTTGTATTATTTGCTTTATGCAAAATTTTTATGGCAATTTTGTTTTAACGTGCACTTCAAACCTAAGTTAGTTTCTTTTAATACGACAAAAAATAATTTTTTTTGCTAATTTTTTTTTGTTTATTTTATTTTTGTCTTATTTTATTCACCCCTGACAAAAAAAGGGGTGTTATAAGTTTGTAGTGTGTGTCTGTGTATCTGTGTGTCTGTCCGTGTTCACGTACAGAGCAAGCGGCTGGACCGATTTTGAGTTTGTTTTTTCTGTTTGAAAGGTGACTTGATCGATATGGTTTGAAGAAAATCGATCCAGCCGCTTAGGAGATATAACATCTTCTCTAGATATATCGGGGGATTTTAAAATTTTTAATATTTGTTATATGCAATTGTTGTTGAATTTTTCAATTAAAAATATATTTTCATTTACAAAAAAAAAAAAAAACAATTTATTTTATTTTTAAGAGCACATTTTTTACTTTTTAGTGCATATTTTTAAGTTTTTAGTGCATATTGAATTCGCATAAAATAATTTTTTTAGAGCATATTTCTGGTTTCCCTGTTTATTATTATGTTTTTAACTTCTCCTGTAAAGTTACAGTTATTTGAGTGACCAACGGTATGTATGCATGTACATATGTATGTGTGTAGGTAATGTAGTGTAATATTGTATGGCAAAACTCCTTTTGCCACTTATGCTAACTTCATATCAGTTTCTGTCTGGCTGCAACTATTTTAGTTTTGACAAACAAAAAAGTATAATTTAGTATTTTTTTTTTGGAATTCTTACAATTTAAGTCTAGGATTTGTTAACGCACTAATAATCCCAAATTATTATTTTACTTATTCAGTACGACACTGTATATAAGCCATTTAAATGCATATGCATAATTCTCTGGATTCAAACATCCCTCTTGATTTCAGCATAAAATAGCTTGCAGTTCATAATTCGCACATAATTGACACGTGCCATTTGTTTTTTTTTTTGCCAGCTAATCAACCCCAGCAAAAGAACAGTTTAATTTAGGGACAACTTTTGCAATAATTTATTTCCACAAAAATATATAAATGTGTACTTATGTACAGTAACATATGTATACATATGTATAAAATGAATTTTAATTTTGAATGAATGAATGAATGAATGAATTTTATGAAAGTTTAAAAAAAATTTATAGCTTACTAGCTGACCCCGGTCCGCGTTGCTGGCCCTAAGCAAACATTAGTGTTGTATATGGCATTGGTGGTACAATATGAAAATTGGATTTTGCCCACGAATAAACTAAATATTGCGCCATCTGCCGGACGAACTTCAAACTACACAGAAACACTCCTCACGCCCCATTAAGCATGTATATAAAGTTTGGTCTAAATCGGTGCAGTAGTTCTTGAGTTACGGTGCAAAATCACAGAAGAAAACTAAATATGGAGCCATCTGTCGGATGAACTTCAAACTACACAGAAACACTCCTCACGCCCCATAGAGCAGGTATATAAAGTTTGGTCTAAATCGGTGCAGTAGTTCTTGAGTTACGGTGCAAAAACACAGAAAAACTAAATATGGCGCCATCTGTCGTACGAACTTCAAACTACACAGAAAAACTACTCACGCCCTATAGAGCATGTATATGAAGTTTGGTCAAAATCGGTTTAGTAGTTCATGAGTTACGGTGCAAAAACACAAAAAAACTAAAAATTGCGCCATCTGTCGGACGAATTACTATTTCTGAAAGGGGCGTAGCATTTACCGGGATAGAATATATATATATATAAATACGCACAGGTCTTTTACGAATATTTTGCGGGGTGGAAGGCGAAAATCTTTTGGGGCATTGAAGAGTTCACCCATAACAAATAAACGTGTTTTTGTATTATATATAATAAGATTATGAATATTGTTGGGAATATCGCAAAGTAAATTTAATTAATTTCAAGAAAATTAAAATTTTTCCATTATTATTGCAATAATAAAAGAGGAATATAACAATGAAAGTCCTTAAATGTTTTTTTTTCCAACTGAAAGTTAGTTGTGGGAACACAACTGGGGCGACCGACGAATTTCGCCCACCACGACGAGAGAAAAAATTGATTTTTTGTCATTCGTTGGCGTAAGAAATAAAAATAAATTTCTTGCAGAGTACGTGCTGTATAGCGAATTTTGACCGTAGCGCTATAGGACATTTTACCTATTTAATTACAGCCAAACGGGAGAACCGATTGAAATGATTTTTTGTGATTAAACTTCGAAAGTCTGCTTCCGAGCGTCCTTAAAGTTTTTACCGCTTAATCTCACGAAGAAAAAAATTTTGTATTACTCACGCTCAAATCCTCTCCCGCGTGACAAGATTCGACACTCAGCTGCGTCATTATTTTCAGTTGTTTTTAATTTTCAAAAACTAAAAAAACTTTCGAACAATTTAAAAAATAGTTATTTTCTTTGTTACTATTTTGATATTAAAGCAAAAAAAAAATATTTTTGCACTGACGCTCACGCATTCTCTCATTGCTTAGAACTTTTAATTTGGTTTAAGCGTGCATTAAAAAAACTTTGACCTTGACTTTGAAAGCCTGAATTTTGGAAAAAAAAGCTAAATAGGTTAGGCAGTGGTGGCAGTCAGAAACCCGGACTCACTTAGACCGTTTTGGTCCATTGTGATACCACGGAGACTCTGCTTATGCAGAGTCCCCACCGTCGAACCAACCAGAGCTCAATATAAAGCTACTAATACGTTGAAGTTTAAGACCAGCAACGTCAGAAGGTTCCCAGAACTTAACAGCGCCCATTAAAGCCAAATAACATCAAAATAAAAAAAAAACTTTTTTTAAACTGCATTTAAAAAAAAGTTGATACTCGATTTCATATTAGTTACCTAAAAAAATAGTTTTTTTTTTAATTTCATATATGTTTCAAGTTCGGAGGATAATTCATTGTCCTGGGGAGCAGTGACATTATATAATTTTTTAAAAGTTCAAATATAAAAAGACTATATAGTTCTTTTAGTTTACCTTCAGGTCGCTTGAATAATTTCGATTTAATCGACCTAATACCTGAATGCAACGAAATTTTGTTGTACAGAAAGTCTCTGGAAGCTCAGTAATTCTGATTACTTTCCAGTCATGTGTGGGTACTGATTTGTAGAATTTCCAGAATCTAATTAAGAGACGGATGGTTTGACGGGGAACTTGGCAATAGATTTTGGCCTTTGTGAAACATCAGCAAAAGATATCGCTCAGACTAGCGCAACGAGTCAAACTTCCTGGCAGATCTTGATAAGCAAAACGTTTGCTATATAATTCATTAGTATTGGGAAATTGTAGTTCGAATGAAAAGAAAATATATGCCAATTGCATTGTTAATACCAAGAACGACCCAATCGGACAGTTCTAGCTCGAGATATGATGGGTCAAGTGAAAAAAGGTCGAAAAAGTGAAAAAATCACAATATCTCAAAAACTGGTCCATTGATTTTCGAATTCAGCGGAATAAAATCCATAAGTAAAATCACCTCTCGTCAAGTGTACATTTTCAGTGTACGAGTAAACTAGTGTAACATACAAATTCGAACAGTTTTCTTTTCGATGCAAGTTACATACGAGGGCGGCTCAATAAGTCCGTGAGTTCTTGAATTAAACACAGCTTTTCGTACAAATAAAATTTATTTACTCAACTAAGTCTCCTTTAAGCTGTATATATATATCGTCCAACATATCTCAAACTTTTTTTATACCTTCCGAAAAATAAAATTTGTGGAAATCATCAAAATAGATTTTTGTTTGTGGGATGATTTCATCGTTGCAGTCAAATCTCTTTCCTCCAAGCCATTTCTTCAGGTTTGATAACAAGTGGCTAAATCCGCTGAATAGGGCGGATGAGGGAGCAATTGATAGCAAAATTCATGTAATTTTCACCAGGGAAACTGCACATGTGTACTCATTTGTCTTGTCCAGATAGAAACACCTTTTTTCTTGACCAACTACAATCGTTTTTTCCGATAATATTCGTCTTTTGAAGGTTGTGAATGTGGATTATACTTCGTTTATCCCTAAAAAAAAGTTCGCCATTTCTGGATGACAAACACACTTTGGCGTACTTTGGCGCCGTTTCACCCCGATAACGACTACAGTTTGGTCTCTGGTGTATTGTGGTGGATCCACGTTTCGTGCATTGTTATGAAATGGCGTAAAAGCTCTTTCATCTTGCGATTGAAGAACGCCAAATCCTCCTGAGAAGTTGTCATAAGATTGGGCTTGTGAAAAGCTTTCTCATACTGAAGCTATCGTCCAAATTTAAACCACTAAGCCATGTGAAATTCCCATGGTTTCCACGATCTCTCGAACTTTTGAATCTCCGATCGGCCAATATCATATTGTGCATTTTTTTCAATTGTTTTTGGCTTAGAGACCACAACTGGAAGTCCAGGAGTGCTACTCTGTAATTCGAAATGAAAGCAAATGCTTTCGAATTTTAATATTAATAACATACAAATTCGAACGCATTTTATCAAGCTTAGCCTTGGTTTGAGCGATGGTTTTTTGGCCGAAATTCACATTTTTTTATTTTTTATTTGTTTTTTTTTTCAAGATAAATAGCACTCAGGCAACGAATGCCTACTACTACTAATAGGTGTTAACTTCTTTTAGGAATGGGACAGAGATAGAGAAGACAGATGTGCTCTAGATTACCTGTGAGTACCTGTCTTTATGGCATAATCTCACGAGTGGTCTAAACACCATCGCCCCCATGCACCCTCTAGAATGTGCCCACTTCACAAGGCACATAGGTTGCAATCTTTGAATATAGTTATCCCTGTACTATGTTCAAGTACCTTCCTGAGGTACTTCGAGCTACCGAAACTCTTTGCCGTAATGACTTTGTCAAAACAGCTATAATAGTGTCTAGCTGACCACGTCACGCCAATCACTAGCATTGATTTAACACTGGGAAGCCAAGACTATTCTGCCAGCGTTTTTGGTAGCAACTCCAAGTTCTCACGCGAGAGGTGTACTTGCTTACACCAACAGCGAGGTCTCCAAGAGAATTCCTCAGCTATTGCCGGCACAGCTCAATCATTCATCAGAGATGGACGGCATGCCTGTGTCGCCAACAATCCAGTGCCTACTCCACACAGCTCAAAAGCATCATTTTAACCCCGTGGGGTAGGACGAACTCGACCTTTTAGCAAAGGATCCTGACTAGCGGTCGTCACCAAAGCTCCTAGAGCAGCCGTACTATCGGGTAACCGGCACCAGTGGAACCAGAAGTAGCCTCTAGTGAAACCTCGAAGTTCCACCACAAGGGCTTCACCTCTATCGTCTTTTGAACTCAGGGGTAGTTCCAGGTGACGCTGCACCTAACTGACATCAACAGCAACCTGTCTTCCTTTTATAAATATGTGCACATCCTTTGCTCTGTTGCCAGAGATCGGGTAGTAACACATAAGTTCTATGGGTAATGTACCAAAGGTACGTCAATGGAAAAACCCACATTACCCCAGCTGGGGCCATGGGATTGCCACACCCGTAGTCAAAAATAGACTCCCCTGCGGGGTGATAGAGAAGACAGGTGTTAAAGGAAGAGATAAAGGAAAGCTTCATTCTTTAACAATACTGCTGTGCTTAGTAGCCATTTTATTGGTTATTTACTTCTGCTACGAATACCGACGAAGAAGGTCGCACTGATGTTACATTAGAATTTGTATCCGCTGAAGCCGGTGTCGTTCAGTGACCAGTGACTATGCCTTCATCACATGAACTTTTCTACAACAACTAATACAAAGCAACAGTAATGCACATCAGAAAAATGCGTGGTGTTGTTATTTAATGACTGTTGAATATCGGGCTCTAACCCAGGACTTTGGTTTTCTAGTCAACGTGATAACTACTTTAGCCAGTGCCGTTTTTGCCATTTTCTTCCCAAATCAGGAGACTGTCTACTATCAATGGCTGTCAAACACAAACTTAATGACGCAGGCTGTTCAAAATTTTGACAGGAGTCAGCTGACGGTTGCCTATTGCCAGAAGAGGGCGGGGGAATTCAAAACGTCACGGACTAACAAACCCGCCTTTATAATAAGCCCGTTTGAAGAAATAAAAAATCATTGGAGCTTAAATGATTGGATATATAAAAATTAAACAGTTTCATTATTGAACCTGAGAACTATTGAAATGCATAAGGAATAAAACTAAATTAAAGTTTAAATAATGATACCGTATTGTATTATTTAATACGAATATTTTTTATTTAATTTTTTTTATCAAAATTAAGCTTGCGAAATAAAAATGTTTCCAACAAGGCAAGCGTTAAACATTTTTATAAATATCCGATACATATTTTATTGTATTTGGGTATTTATTTCGGTGTTTTTTGTGTTGCACCGGATGCTACTCTTGTTGTGCGTTCATTGTGTGTCCAGCGCCCTCAGCCATGTGCATGTTGGCTCTTAACGATCAAGCAACATAACAAAAATATAACGATATGTATGTAATACAAAAGTAGATCAAATTAATCCGCTTTAAAAAGGAATATAATAAAATATTAAATCCAAATGGGGTTTATACCAAAAAAAAAAAAGAAACTGTAACGAGCGAGTAAAGCACACATTCACTCACTCATTTATTGGGCTGAGAGTAGTGGCCGGTCTAGTGGACTACCGGCCGTTTGCTGGTGTTTATCCTCCCTACGCAGTGAACTAAGGGTGCAGACACATTCATATTTATGCACAAATTAAAGCGCGTGCCACACTAGGAGGGAGGATATGCAAAAAAAAATGGCATCCAGCTGTCTGTGTTACACGGCCAGGATTATAATTCCAAATTTCTAAATACCAGTAAATGTTTTGGGTATTTCCTTTGGTGTTTGTATTTATCAGGTCTATTTTGAGAACAAAGAACCTGATGAAAACAACACAATTTATGTCTTTCTTTTGTGCAGTTTTATTTTTTTAATGCTTGTGCGATACAAATCAGATCCATTAATTGTTTATTTGTTGCACAAGATTTGCAGAGGATTGTAATTGAGGCGTAATAAATTTTTTTTTGCTGCTTAACAATGGAGTTGTTGTAGTAAATATTTGCATATATGTTCACATTTATAACTACGTATGTACATATGTATATGAATGAAGCATGGGCGTAGAAAAACCATTATAAGGGGTGCATTGACCCCACCCACCCCCCAATAATTGCTGTTGCCACCCCTGGAATTATTAAAAATTGCATGTAATTAGTTATTTCAATATTATTCATGAAACCCCCCCCCCTTTTAAAAAATTTTTTTAGCTACGCCAATGGAATGAATGAAAATTTTGCCGTTTTGCCCCCTAATGGGCAACTGACCGATCGATGGTGAGTGTTGTTTTGCATTCATGTTTTTTGTAGTGTTAATTGACACATGATTGACATGACGTCCATACATTTTCATGTGAATTGAAGTGGCAATTAATGGAAATTGACAGTTTTTTTTTTGAAGTTTTAGTTGCAATTAATTGCATTGCGTATTCTAATGGATTATTGACACATTTTATGCAGAACATTTTCGAAGTTTCATAATATTAGTTTTATGGCTCGTTTATAGATGGACAGTTGGTTGCCAGTTAAAATTATTATTATAAGTGGCAACTTCCTAAAAGTTATCGTGAATATGATTATGACAGATTAACAGCTGAAAATAAAGTAAATAAAGCTTAAAAATATGAGAAAGCTTAGTAATTCAAAAGAAAATTGTTAAGTAAAAGTGCTTAAAAATAAGTTCAATAGAATTATTTATCGATGTATAGAAGTAAGTACATAATGTGTCATCTCTTAGACGGCACTTAAAGTACAATTCAAATTTTTGTTTAGAATTTCTGCTTCTCTTGTCAGTATTATTGCATAAAATAAGTTTTGATTAATTCCTTTTTCAAGCTTTGAAGCATATTTTCGCCTTCCCACAGAAAAATAAAGTTTGTTTAGTGAAAGATGACTTCAAATAAAATCATCGAGCGACTAAACGCATTAAACATTTAAATACTAAAAACGCAATAAAAAAAATTCAATAATAAATATCATGCAAAATGTTTGCTTTAAAAACTATGCAGCAACCAAATAATCTAGTTTGCAATATAAAAAACATATGACAACTAAAATTAACAGCTTTAATTGGCAACGCAAGTAAAGCTAAATTGCCATCCATAATCGACAACTTTTACTTGTATGTCCTTAGTTTGGTTATATGTTACAATCGACTATTTGTTACTCGTACAATATTTCAATGCTTATTACTTTCAATTGTAAAAAATTCGATAAATATTGTTACCGTTGATCTTACCGAAGCTCAATAGAAAATTTTACCCATTTTCTGGCCATAATTAATTACAGCGGGACCGTTTAAAATTATTTTTTGGAATCAAACTCCGGAAGTCTCTTTTATTACATAATCTTACAAATTATTTTTTTTTATCACTCACGTTCATGTCTTCTCACATGTGACACATTTTGACTAATATTAATAATACACTCATCTTCTATATTATCTTAAATTTGTTTAATTTTCAAACACTAAATTTTTAATACTACACTCAATTGGTATTTCAAATCAATCACACACAAACACACAAAGTGACAGTCAATCAAAATTGTCAGAAATTTTTGAAAAGGATTGTTTTCTTTAATATTCTTTTTTAAATTAAAGAAAAAAAATTACTTCTTCACTCACGCTCACGCATTCTCACGCGTGATAAATTTCTTTAATTTGGTTAAAAATTCTGTTTTAATTGCGAATTTTCAGTATTAATTTTTTTTTAGTTTTGGCAAAAAAAAAAAGTGGAAAATGTCCTATAGTGCGAAGGTAGGCAACGGATGGTATTTTACACTAGATTTAATTGTTTACCTTTACGTTCTCTGTAATTAAAACGCTTACTTTTGGAGAAATTTTTACATACTATGAAGAACAGTATCAGGATTAATTCTGCATCATTAGCTCAAAAATTAAATTTTTAGAGTTATGACGTTTTTTGAGTAAATCAGCGATATATGCCTTGTTTGTTCTTGCAACAGGTGCAGGTATTAAGTCTTGCACTTTTTATATATTCTATGCCTTCAACTGAAGTTAATTTTATTTTTATTCTTATGACAAATTTTACACATTGAAGACACGTTAAGAGGTTTTGCTGATTATGCTGCCATTTCTTGTGGATTATGTTGAACTCTGACCTTTTCCTTTCAAACCATTTCTAGCGTTCTTGCTGTTTGGATATGCAAGTCCATGGCATTTTTTAATACACATTGCACAAAATTTTAGTGATCCGATATGCGGAGGTTTTGTTCACACGTAAATAATGTGATTCATCAAATAAGGCTGGTTTCGATTTTTCAGTCATAATTCAAAATAAAATTCAGTAAAGTGCGACTTTGACTCGCGCACGAAGGGTTCCGTACGTTGGGCTTTGAGCATTTTTTAATATGGCGTTTTTTGCGTTTTTTCAGCTGAAATTAATTTTTTTTTCGTCTTTTTTTTCTCGTTTTGGCGAATTTTTTTCAGAGTTTGGCGTTTTTTTTCATTTTGGCGATTTTTTTTTCATTTTGGCGATTTTTTTCATTTTGGCGACTATTTTTTTGGGGATTTTTTTTTTTGGTTTGGCGATTTTATAGTTTTGGGATTTTTTTTGTTTTGCCGTTTTTGAAAATTTCAACAGTTTAGCTCTTACGGTTTCCAAGATACAGCAAGTTGTCAAAATTACTTAATCAAAACTGCATTAATTGATGGAACACCCTTTATTTAAAATTTTTTAAATTTTAGTGTTAATTGTAGTCTGTATAAAAATACGCTAACCTTATAAATTGCAAGTGTATATGTATGTATATTACATGGGACAGTTTTCGTTGCTTGTTTTCGAACACCCTTTAATTTTTATCTCTCATGCATTTGTTGTTGTAGCGGCCAAAGATCTACACACTCTGCCCAAATTTAAGTTCCGTAGCTCTTACGGTTCTCGAGAAAATAGCCTGTGACGGACACATGGACAGCGTAGCGAAAACAATAGGGTTCCTTTTCACCTTTGGTGTACGGAACTCTAAAAATGGCAAAGTTGCTTTTGAAAAAATCCATTACGATAAATATTTTATTTATTTATTTATCTCATAAATACTTTACAAAGTAAATTTGTAAAGTATAGTTGCACAAATATGGGCGGAGTAACTAAAACCATATGCCCAAGATGTTATTAACAGTATTTTAAAAAGTTTTTGTTACTGACTTTACACGACCTATGCCTTCACATCGGAAGTAGCAACGTGGTTGTCAACGAAATCCCACAAAACAACCGCAAAAGTATGCGGTTATCCGTGGCAGATCAGTCGACCAGTGCGAGTGAGGTGAAAAACTCTCGAAGGCCAAACAAGCCTGACCGCACTTAAGAAATAGTTACGATGACGCGAGAGCTGTTCTTCAGCCCAGATATGCTTAACGACTGATAAATATTTTTTTAACTACATTTGTTAAAACATGAGCAACTTGTTATTAATCCTTTTTCTGCTGCAGCATCGCAAAGTAGTAGAACGACTTCGTGCGCTGACACCTGTTTCCCTTTTTTACTTAAAATCATGCATTAAAACTTAACGACTCCTAAATGAAATAAGTGCTTGGCATTACTGATTGTGAACTTAGCTAAATGTGTTTCTTATTTGTATTTAAACTGCACTATTAAGGTAATACTGTTTCAGGTAATACTGTGTTCTCAATAAAATAGTGTCCTTAAATGGTTGAGTGGTTAATTTTAAAATGACTGAAATCAATTTTTTTTATTGAATTTAAAAATTTTAATTTAATTTGCGAAAATAAGCAAAAATATTTTAATTTTATTTACGTAAAACAAAAGCAAGTTAAACTCAAACAAAAATTAAGATGAACAGATTATAAAAGGTCGATAAACTCTTAATAAAATTTTCCTCACTCTTTTTCTAAAATGAAGATTCTCCAAAGTAAAATTTTCTTGCCTAAAATGTGTCATCTTTTTTTAATAAAACAATTTTTTTATTGCAATATTATAATAAGCATTTAAAAATTAATAAAAAGAAAAATTATAAAAAAAAATTAGTTGAAATTTTCTACAATAGCAAGTATTTATTTGCAATCTATCTGCTATAAAACAATGAAAGCAAATATAGTAACTTAATTTAGTTAAAAATAATAAGTACATTTCCGTAAACAGACTAGCCTCTTAAGGGCAAGTCTAACAATTGAACTCGCTTCAATCTGTTTGTTTCTATGTCTTCTACTAGCGCAACAGCCAGAGTATTACTATGGTTACTGAATCCTTGAAGATAGTTTTCACTGCATCTTAAAATTTCTTTTCCAACTGAGCACACATTTACATAAATGTGTACGAATATTTTTTGTTTGTGACAAGCCGTGGTGCTGCCTGTAATTATTCTTAGAGTTTTTAATTAGTATCTTGGTATAATATCGATGTTTGAATTACTTTACGTTCTCCATAGTATTAGCCAATATAAATTACTAGTTTAAAAATGTATTTATTGTTAAGCACGTGTAGATGCATTTCGTTGCTGCTCAAGCAAATCATCAGCAGACTTCAACCAAACTTCCAAAAAGCTAACTCCCCAATGAAAAGAGAAACTCCCAACAAATTACTGAGAATTACAAAACTATAAAAATACTGTGATTGATGTCATACATGTGCCCATAATTATGAAAAGGGTCTAAGCCATGTTCATTTATGCTTCGAAATATTGACCTCTATCGTGAATAAAAAGTAAAATTTGTGTTACCATAAGATTTTCATTCCCCATGTAGGGGAACTTGCTATTGCGAATTTCAGGGGATAATTCGTTCCCACTATCAATGTGTTGTGAATGTAAAAACTGAAAGAAGACTTATAAATCTTGAACATTAATTGAAAATGTAATTTAAGCTTAATAGTAAGAAATACAAAAAATTTTTTGTTTCAAGGGAAATGTTTTTAAGAGGAAAAAATTCTTTTGTAGATGGTATACCAGATTTTCATAGTCAATGAAAAAAGGTGTTGCAGAGGATTATTGTTATTAATCGTGGACATAATTTACTGCTGTTATCCTAAAACAAATTGTTTACAACTTTTAATTTATAATTGGAAGTATAATATTGAAATTGAAAAATATTGAAAAAATCCCCATGAAAAATATTATTCACGATAAGGGGAATCAAAAAATGAAATACATTTCTATATAAAAATTGTTCACGATTGCAATTTGTGGAAAAGGGAAAATATTTCGAGGGAAAAACTGGTGGTCTACTCTGTAATTCGAAAGGAAAGAACATGCTTTCGAATTGACCTGTTAAAAGCATACACATTCGAAACCATTTTCTTTCGTTTCGAATTACAGAGTAGACATCCTGTTCACGATAGGGGTGATAAAAAATTATGATAATTATGATTAAAAAACTTCAATAAATATTTAATAAATTAATCTAAGCTACTACTACTACTCTAAATTTAAATGTTGCATAACATAAAAATATTTTATGATTTATTCAAATTTTATCTACTAAATATCTCGAAACAATAAATATACATATGACTTAGGCCACTTTCATAATTATGGACACATATCGCTCATTTACTTCAATAGTGTCACAACTAAAAAAAAAACTAGTTTTGGAGAAACTAGTTTTGAAGTAAATGAGCGGAACGTATGTATACGCTTCAATTCTTAGATGCCTTATGCTTAAAGGTCTCCCCTTTTATTAAAAAAAAACAAAACGAAACTAAATTATGCATAGCATTATTTGCAAAGGTCTAACAAAAAATACCGACACAATTTATTTACAACACTCACCAATGCAGGAATGCCACACAAATATAGGAATAAATCCCTTTTCTATTTATTTCCACACTAATGCCCTAATTCAGTAAGAAGATTTAGGACGTATTTGTTTGAAAATGCTTCTGAGTTCTTGTCTTTGAAGTCTCTAAATTATTTTCTTCAAAAATGGTTGTTGTATTTGACAATGAAAAATATAAATATTATTGCCATGTTTTTAAAACATAAAAATTCAATTAAATTATTATACAATAGTTTGAAAAATACATTAAAAAATATGTGTTGGATATAATGTTTATAACAAAATCATAAAGCAAATACACGAACCTTCTAGCATAGACAATAAATAATAATCGTTTTAAAGAATCAAAACTGCTTCTTTTTTTCGTCCATAGACAAGACGATACATTCGTCGAACAGAATTAGGGCATAAAACTTCTATCAAAAACAGACATACACATACAGATACACTTTTACTTATCAATATCCCTTTTCCATTTCTAACCGCACTAAAACATCTAATGAAAAAACACCGACACCTTTTTGCTTATCAGTAGAATTTTTTATTTCTCTACAACACACTAAAAAAGGTCTAACAACAAATACCGACACCTTTTACTTGTCAATTTCGCTTTTATCTACGCAGTAAAAAACATCTAACAAATTACCGCTACACTTTCCTTTTCAATGCAACTCATACTTTTCATGTCTTGTCACCACAAATAACAATCTGTCTCCTCTTCTCACAACCTTTATTAACATCATTTCTCATGCTCACCTGCTTATCAAACCCTCATAAATTATCACATCTCGAACGTACCCCTACTATTCTACTCTAATTTACATATTTCCTCAACCACATCAATCATAATTAGGATATTTTCCCAGGCACACCTGCGCCTGGAACAGTCAAGAACAAAAAAATTATAATGTTAATAACTTTAATGATGACATTATGTAAAAACTTTTGGGCCTACTTAATGGATTTTGGGACCCCTTAATGGGTTTTACATACAAATTTAATTGCTTTTTGGTTAATTTAATTTAGAGCTGTTATTTCCTTATACTATGTATGTATGTACTTATCTATGTATTTACAGTATGTACATAGCAGGACGTTTACACTTTGCTACCGACAGCAGCGTCTAGTTGTTACGATTTCGTGCGTTGCCCACCCTATTCGTCTTTTATTTACCTTGATTTACAATGTCATCGGTCATCCTGTTGATTTACCTTCTTTATTTGAAATAAGTAGTTGGCATTATTGATTGTGATCTTAGATAAATGGGTAATGTGTTTTTGCTAAAACTGAACTGTTAGGGTAACACTGTTTATTGTAGTAATTTTAACGATAAAACAGTGTCCTTAAAGGCTTTAGTGGTTAATTTTAAAATGTCTGGAATAAATTTTTTTTTTACTTGTAAGTAATTTTATTGTATATTTTTTTTATTTTTATATTTTATTTAGAAAAAAAGCAGTAAATTCAACCTAAACAATAAACAACGTTGCTTAAAAATGTAGTTGAATAGATTTTCAAAGGTCGGTAATATTTTCTTATACCATCTTTCATAAACTCAAGACGGGCGAAAGTAAACTCTCCTTATCTTAAATATGTTGTTATCTTTCCGTTATCTTTATTTTTAATAAAACAACTATTTTTTTTTGATAGATATCAGTTTTTTCTTATTTCAATTTTATAATAAGCTTTTAAAAATGAATAAAAAGGAAAACCATATAAAAAAATTTAATTATTTGTAATTTCCTACAATAGCAAGTATGAAATATTTTTTTCTTGATATTTAATTAATAAAAACTAAAAAAGATATACAAACCAATTAAATTGATTTCTATTAATACAAAATTTTGGTCTTGTTATTCTTTTTTTAACAATAAAATTATAATTTGTTTTTATATGTATGATTTACTATGTAATAAATGTTAATAATTATATTTGTGTACTTTATCGTGTATACTTATCAAATGTTTGTGGTTTATTTAATACAAATAAATCTTTTAAATAATTATAAAGCACAAAACATATACTTCAAATAATGTTTGTATGTATGTAGATGAAATCTTAAATATAAATAAGTTTCCAAAACAACAAACAGATATTTGTAATATTAATAATTTATGTCTTTTTATTTTATGTATATACAAAATCCATTCATGTTATTCATAACCTTATGTATGCATATATATAAGTAAATAATTAAGTTTTATATGATATATAACATTTTGATGAATGAAATTTGAAGCAATTATAAGAGTTACGGCCGCATTAATTTATGTGTGTGTGTGTGTGTGTAGTCAATACAAGATACAGATATAAATGAAATTACATACGTTTAGTTTTCAACTAATTGCTCATATAAATTTAATATTTTATAATTACCATTAAATATTAATGTGTAAATGGAGCATTTAGCTTCGTATATAATTATTATAAACTTATATTTTTTTTGTATAATTTTTGTTTTATGTTTTGTGATGTATAACTATAAAGACTATTTACATATGGTGTAGTTTTGAGAGCTTGAGATAGAAACATTTTCTTTGAATTGAAAATTTTCAAGAGAAAAATTTTTAAAAAAGGGGCGGATATAATTTTTTGAAGAGCCCCAGTTGAGATATTGAAGATATTTCGCAAGATATAAAAATAATTGTATGTATGTAGTTATAAATAAAAAACATCATAACTCAAACAATTCGATTTTTGAATTAATAATAATCCTTATATCATTCATCTATTTGTGCAAAAGTTTTATACAAAGATCTTGCATATTCAACTCTTGAAAGTAAAATTTTCGTTTTTCACTAAGTTGTGTGTAAATTGATAACTTAAAACTGTTCTTCTATAACACTATTTTCTGTGGAGTTATGACGTTATTCCAGCAAATGAGCGATGGTCTACATTGCTACATTCGATATCGTACAAAATTGCAAAATACTTTAAGTTCGTAGAAACAGTAAAGAAACAATTTAATCACTTCAATAAAATATTCAAAATATTTGCATTTAAGTTAAGGAAATATTTGCAAAGAAACAATTGAATCACTTAAATAAAAGTAGGGATCAATTTATGAAATTCTATATCGAACAGAATTTCCGAATATTTTAATGAAATTAGAAGAGAAAGTAAATTTTAAATTGTATTGCTCAGATCTAAATTCATAAAATTCTTAAAGCTTGAAAACGTTTTTTTTTCAAGGAAAAGTCTTCTCATCCACTGCTCTATATTTTATATTTATATTTTATCTTAATTATCCTTACAAACTAAAGCAGTCATTTATTCTCCATGATTTTTTGTTTTAAGTGTGATGATATAAATCGTTACTACACAAACTTTAATACAAGTTTTAAATTATTGCTACAATATTTTTCTAATATAATTTTGAAAACAATAATTTAAAGTGAGCATACATACATATTTTTGTTTGTGATCGAGAAAACCCAGTTGCTTGAAACTCTATAGGAACTTTTAATACTAATTTATTCAGTCTTCCTTACAATTCTTAATTTATTTTTCATAACGAATTTATTTGAACTGAGTTTTCAAAATAAAATAAAGAAATTAAGAGAAAAACTAATGTATAAATGAATTTCTATAGAACTAAAAAAAATATAGAGTATTAAAACACTGCTATTGAATGACACTAAAGCGATATCTTAATCGAAATTTAGCTCAGCAATTCTTGTCATTCTCTAAACTTGCGATAGCGTGCACACGAAGAAATTTTTCTTGCAGAAAGATTTTAAACATTGAACGAGAGAACAAAACGAATTTGAGATGTCGGTTCATTTTTCAACTCTCGCGAAGAAAGTGCTGCCATCTGCAAGAAAAATTTCATCACCTAAACTGGGACTATTTTCCCAGCGTGCAGACTCGTTGAAACAATTTATAAACAAAAACAGTTTCGCTGGTTGTGATGTATGTCTTGGTCCATACTGTACATTTTTGTGGCAGCAATTCTTCAATATGTGGAAGAGTGTTGAAATAGAAATACATATGTATATACATTTTTTATTTCTCTCTCGCTCATTTTCACTAAAAAAAATAAAAAGTTGCTGCAACAAAAATGGCAAGTCTCCCGGTTTTTGACAGCTTGAAGTTTTCCTTCTACTCGCTCTTCCTCGCTCGCTCTTCCTCGCCCTCTCTCTCTCTCTCTCTCAGCCTATCTCTTTCACACAGAAGAATTTGTTTGCAAAATTTTTATGAGTCATTAATTTTTTTGTAACATTTACTCCAAAGCCCGATTGCTTTCCATGTACATTTTTAAATAATTTTACTGTTTGGACTGGTTTAATTCAAAACTCATATCCAACGAAATTTAAAAACATTTTTATTCAAACTGTATGGAAATGTCGTCATTTGCGTGCTTTGTTTCCCTAATCGTTTAACTCCAATTTAAAGTGTTTTTGCTTATTATTAATTTTGAATTATTACTTCGAATTCTAGTTATTTTGATACAAAAAAAATCAGTTTTATTATCTGCAAGATAATATTATTCGTTTGAAGTAAAAATTTAATAAATTTCGTTAATTTTTGATTTTCTTTCCATACTTCTCTCGCGCGTTTTCTATTATTTTTTCTTTCTTGCTCTTTCTCTCTCTCTCTCACTCTTACAAATAGTACGAGCAACGAATTCGCCGGTAAAAGTCTGTGGTAAGAATCGCTGTGTAAATTCGTCGCATGTTGTGGTTCAAGAAATAGAAGTAAATATTTCATAGTTCGCCGCGTATGGTGAATTTCAGCTGCTGCCATGTTTATTTTTGCGGCGAATATTCGCTGCTCAAATTTCGTCGTTCGTCCCAGTTGTGTTTCTAGCATTATACCCAAGGCGAATCCATATTAGGTGATCTCAACCCAGGCGAATTCAAATTAGGTGATCTCAACCAAGGCGAATTCATATGAGTTGATCTCAACAGCTCAAGTGACTGAAAATAGTCTTGTAATTTAGAGGGCCTAATTTTGTAAAACGAAAACGTTGACAAATGTTGTATGTATTTCTTTTTTTTTTGTAAATTATATTTTTCTATATAACATTCGTTTTACAAAATTTTGCCACAAGTATGCCAAAGCAAAATCATACAAAGTATACTCAGCTCAATTCGCTGTGAAAAATTTGTACTTTATATGTCAAAAAAATGTACTGAAAAATGTGTGTTGACATCGAACGTATGTATATTTAAATTACAAGCGGCGAAAATAGTCACCTGATTCGTTGTATTCCAAGGCGAATGCATACTAGGTGGTTGCAAGGAATCAGATGACTATTTTCGCCGCTTGTAATTTGAATATACGCTGGATGTCAACACACATTTTCCAATACATTTTTTTGACATTTAAAGTATAAATTTCTCAAAGCGAATTCAGCTGAGTATACCTTATATGAATTTGCTTTGTTTGTATATCTCAGTTTTCAACAAACTTTTCTCAGTAATTTTTTTTTTCATATCAAAAGTATAAATTGCTCAAAGCGAATTGAGCGAAATTTGCCTTGAACTCAACTGCTGGGGTTGCTATTTTCGCCGCTTGTAATTTGAATATTCCTAGATTTCAACACACATTTTTTTGACATCAAAAGTATAAATTTTTCAAAGCGAATTGAGCCGAATATATGTATCTTATATGAACATGCCTTGATTAAATATTTCCAAGCAGGATTTATGTATTTTGTGCCTATAGTCGGTGTGAATTACTCTATAACTGAAAAAAAAATCATAAGATTAGGAAACTAAAAATAAATAAAAATTTTTGTTTTCACTATTCAGTAAATCTTTTGTGGTTTTTATTTATTTATATATATTTTTTTAAATTATTTTCTTTAATTATAATATGTATTTTTGTTGCTGTTGTAAAAATTGTTTTAATATATACATATATATATATATTTTCATTTTATATATTTTAATTGATTTAATTTTATTGTATGCATGTATTGATTGATGTATTGTTGTAGTTTGTATTGATTTTCTATCTTATAAATGAAAAAAAAAGTAAAAATAAGTTTCTGTAATTAATATTTTTAATAAGTATATTCTATATTTATTATATGTATGTATTCATATAAGGAAAATTATTATTACATTTACAGTTTAGCTGTTATAAAGAGTGGGAGGGGGGGGGCTTTTAGGGGCAGCCTTAAGCTCGCTCTTAACGAAATAACTTTAGCTAAGCTTTGAAATGTGTTTTGAAAAGCCAAGATATCTTGTTGAGCATGTACATATTCATGTATGTTAATGTGATTGTGTTTATATTAAATTCCTCCTTTTTATTTTAGTTGTATGTACTTCTAATAAGTATTTTTTTTTTTAATATTATAATATAATTTACAAAAATTTAGAAATATATTTCTTTATGTCTAAATCTTAAAACTAATCAGCCTCATGTATAAATTTAAAAAAATTTAATTTTATATTAATTATTTGTTTCTGTGGTTGTGGTTTTTGTGGTTAAAGATTTCTATAATTTACAATTAGTATTGAGGAAGTAAAAATGTAGTTTAAATTTACAAAAACAAAAATCCATAAGAATTTTGAGGGATGTGGATTAGGCGGGTTGTGAAAAATTTTCAATTTGTTGGAGGAAAACAAAATACATAATAATAATTAAAACGGTGGGTTCTTGATATAAAATAATAAAAAGGATAAACTATGCACTTAAATGGAATCCTTGGTATTTGTATTATTTTAGAGGGGTTTTGAAAAAAAAAAACAGATTTGTTGACTTATCTTATATTTATACTTTTTATATAGCTTTTTTTATTTATAAATACTGCTTAATTTTTTTAAATATTTACATCCTAATAATTTCTAATAATCATTTAATATTTAGTTTTATATTAATTTATTTAATTTAAATAATTCTAAATATTAACTGTTATAATTTCTAATTTAAATTTAAGTTTTTTTTTATAAATTATTTGTTTTTGAAAAAACATATTTAATTCTTTGCAATAATATTTTCCCAAAAAGTCACCTGTTTCATTTGACCACCCAAATATTAACGATTTAAAACAAAAAAATATCAAAATTACATCCATATCACTCTTTGTTTTTTTTTTTTGTTCTCATACACAATTACAGACATATACGTTTTGAGTTATTTGCTTGCAATTGTGCAGAGTTTGAAATATTTGAAAGTGGTCAAATAAATCCAGGCTTAAAAGCACCGATTTTCAGCTACGATTTAGTATTTTATTCTACTACTAAAACTACACATATATTTATTAAAAAAAAATAAAAACAAACAATATACAATTTAAAACTAATTAAATTTATTATTATATACAAACACACATACAGAAATAGTGTTAATTACAAACCGGAGATAGGCCAGCACATACAAGCTTACTTTATACTTGTAGAAGAGAACAGTATTTGCAAGCAGACCCTGAGAGCAGAACAGTAATAGAGAAAAAGAAATTTAAATCATTTACGAATGAACAATAAATTTGCCTTGTTGATTTGTATTGCATAAGAGATGTCATAAAACAGCTGATTCAATTCGCCCTGTCATATTTTTTTAACTCTCTTTATCAGCACAGCAGACCTTATGCAAGGAATACAACTGGTACCCAGGCGATCTCAACTTCCCACGTGACAATTTTGGTCGCTTATAATTTGAATATCCCTTAGATGTTAACATACATTTTCGGTATATTTTTTTGACATCCCAAGTATGAATTTATCAAAACCAATTAATTTGATTCTAGCATGTATGAATCTGCCTTAAGTGGGACAAACCACGAATTTCGCCCTACACCATGAATTCGTCGTATGAAGCATAATAACACGAAAAAATAACAGCTTTAAGAAATATAAATAAATCTATTTTAGGGTTCGTAGGCGAATTCGGTCAGTGTGTGTTTTCATATACAAAATATGGCGAAAAATATTCGCGGCCAAAAATTCGTCGTTCGTCCCAGAGTTTTTCTTCTAGCATTAGACTAGAATTCGACTCAAAAGCAAAAATGTTTGATTAGTTACCTAAGAATAAATTCTTATTCCCGCTTTCTTGCAAAATTTTCTTTGAGATTAATTTCGAAACTGAGAAATGACTTGCATCCCTATTTTATTAAATTTAATTTTATATAATTGCATATTATATATCTATTTTATTTTATTTGATTTTATTTAATTTTATTTTATTCATTTTATTTCATTACTTTATTTTAAATTATTTGATCTCATATTATTTGATTTTATTTAAAATAATAAATAAAAAAATATTTATTATTTATTTTATTTATTTATTATATTTATTTTATTTTAAATAAAATAAATATTTTTTTTATTTTAAATAAAATAAATAATTTTTAATTAAATAAAATAAATATTTTATTTTATTTATTTATATTTTTTATTTTATTGTATTTTATTTTATATAATTTTATTTTATTTTTAGTTTATGTTATTTTAGTTTATTTTTTATTATTTAATTTAATAAAATAAATATTTTGTTTTATGTTATTTTGTTTTATTTTGTATTATATTAATTTATTTTATTTTTTTATATATTATTTTACTTTATTTTATTAATTTTTTTTTATATAAGTTTACTTTATTTTATCTTATGTTTTTTTCATATTATGTTATTTTATGTTAGTTTATTTTATATAATTTAATATTTTTTTTCTATTTTATTTTTTATTTGTTTAAAATAAAATAAATATTTTCTTCTATGTTATTTTATTTTATATTATTTTATTTTATTTAATTATTTTATTTTATTTTATTTTATTTTATTTTTATTTTATTATTAATTATTATTTAGTTTAATTTAATTTTATTTTTGTTCTGTATTATTTTTGTATTATTTTATTTTAATTTATTTTATTTTATTTAATTTTATTTTATTTGATTTTATTTTATTTTAAATAAAATAAATATTTTATTTATTTAATTTTAAATAACTTTAATATACTATTTTTTGTATTTTATTTTATTTTAAATAAAATAAATATCTCATTTTATATTTTTTTATTTTATTTTAAATAATATTTAAATAAATATATTATTTTATTTTTTATTTTATTTGATATTATTTTTTTAATTTATTTTTTAGTTAATTTAATTTTATTTTCTTTAAGCAAAATAATATTTTATATTATTTATTGAAATTGGTTTAAATAAATTTTTTATAATTATATTATATAATTTTATTTTATAACATATTATATTAATTTTATTGTTATATTATTTTAATTTTATTGTATGTTTTTTATTTTATTTTAAATTAAATATTTAATATTTAATTTAATTTATTTAATATATGTATTTTTATATTATGTTACTTTGTGTTATTTTATTTTATTTTATTTTATTTATTTTATTTTATTTGATTTTATTTTATTTTATTATATTTTATTTATTTATTTTATATTTTTATTGTATATTATTTAATTTTATTTTCATTTATTTTATTTTGTTTTAAATAAAATATATATTTTATTTGATTTATTTTATATGTTTTTATTTTATTTTCTTTTGTTTTATTCTATTTTATTATATTTTATTTTATTATATTTTATTTATTTATTTATTTTTTTTTTATTTTACTTTTTTTATTTTATTTTATTTTGTTTTAAATAAAATAGATAATTTATTTGATTTATTTTATATGTTTTTATTTGCTTTTATATTATTTTATATTATATAATTGTATTTTATTTTGCTTTATTTATTTTTTATTGTTAGATCTTATTGGCACTAGATCATTGGTATTGCTAAAGAGTTCTTTTTAATACACAAACTTAGTTGTGTGGAAAATTAAGAGCAACATGTCTGCCTTCTGCATATAATTATCTCAGCTTTATGTTTCAACCAGGTATAGGCAAACCTGGGGGTCTACTTTGTAATTCGAAAAGAAAGAAAATGCTTTCGAATTTACATGTTATAAGCATAGAAATTCCAAAGCACTTTCTTTCGTTTCCAATTACAGAGTGGACCCCCTCTTTTGCTTACACTTACAAAAAAGCTGTTATTTTTTTTGGGCAGTGAGTAATACCTCTCTATATCAGTGCATTCGAGAGAGAACTAATTTATGGAATATAATCACATACACACAACCTATATACATACACACATGCGAGATTGCCGAGCGAATTCATAACTTCGCTGTATTTTTTATATTTTTTGTGATAAATTTTTTATATTTGTACTAAAGACTTGAATGTATAGCACATTGTGTGAAAAAAAAATTACTCTGGCGACTCGGCAACAAGATGGCAGGAGGGAAAATGTTTTAATGAGCCTAAGTTGTAAAATAAATTTGCTTTGAGTTTTTTATTTAGCGAGAGTACATAAGCACTAGAAGTTGAGGTTGTTTTATTGCTTATCGCTTGCTCTACACTGAAAGAAATTTTACATGATAAATGGCAAAGTGAATTTGTGGACTATTTCGTTTTATTGTTTCTTTCAGCTCATTTAAGGTATTATTTCTGTTGAAAATTAATAATTTGAATATTTCTCTGGGATCACCAAGCATCCTTGTTGTATAAAGTTATCCTGGCTCAAAAAGTCTGTAAGTTTTGCTTGTAGATTTGCAAGATTGTATTGACCTATCTCAGTTTAAAATTTGAGCTCGGAATTAATTAAGAAAAACTATTTACAATTTTTTTTTTTTGAATAAATTAAAAAAAAAATATCTATTGGCTTCTTCCGAGTGTTTTTGTTTTTACATAACATTGGTTTTATTTGCTAATTTTATACAAATACTTTTTTCTATTATTTTTGTGGTTGAAGTAAAATTTATATAAAAAAAATCTAATGAAATAAGGCAACTTTTACGTAATTTCCATCTAATTGGTTTGTTTGTATAACGATTTTTACAAATTTTTTGCTTATTACAGACTATTATTATTTTTTATATTAATTTTATTAAATGCACTTTTAATGACGATGTCGGAGAGTATGATTTTTTGAAATTTTTTCTATTCTGTTGGTAGATCTATAATTTAATATAAATGAATAATTGTTAAGAATATGAATATACAATTATATTCCTATTAAATGTATGAGAATAAAAATGTGTACAAAAAAATTTTTATTTAATTAAAAAAAAGTACGAATTCATTTAGTTTTTGTACAGGATTCCAAAACAGAGAAGTCCATTTGAAGGGATCTCTTGATAACATTGGGAGTTTTTTGTTTCTTTTTCCGTTAAATATAATAGGCTGCCAATTGCTGAGATCGATTTCTGTTTAATAAAAATTTTGATAAATTTCTGCCATAACATCAAAATTTGTGTGATTAATTTGGAATACAAATAAGTTTAGATATATGTAGATAAGGTTATTTAATTATTTCTTTGTTTGTTATTTGTTTGTTTGTTTGTTTGTTTGTTTAATAATACCGACAATTTTTGTTGTATATTGCACTCATTATAGGGATAAGGGTTTTTTTTTATTTGATGGTCCCCTCATGTTGTTCACATTTTGTTTTTGTTTACATAGAAAGCTTCTTTGGTCCAGAAAGTGTTTGTTCTGGGTGGACTGATTTGCTTATTTACGTGCACTCTATTATCATGGGTTGATTTGACTCGATGACAGATGGTCGAGAATCTTGTGGCGGACCTAGAGTGTGTTGGGATGCTGCATGAGCAGCAGCCGCTGCCGCATGGGCTGCAGCAGCTGCTGCCACATGGGCGTGGGACATGTTGTTGGGTCCAGCTGGACCAGAGTCATGAGTATTCGTTGGCATCATGTGAATTTGGGGTTTGACTTTGAGGGATTGGTGCTGCAGTAAATGTTGTTGATGGGTATGAAGATGTTGTTGCTGCTGCTGCTGCTGCTGCTGCTGCTGCTGCTGCTGGTGTTGGTGCTGATGCTGATGTTGATGTTGATGTTGATGTTGATGCTGTTGATGTTGGTGTATTTGATTGGCAGTAGTGAGCAACATGGTGGCAGCAGCAGCCGTTGAGGGAGGTGGCAGATGTTGATGCAGCATGGGAACGTGCTGTTGCTGCATGTGACTGTGGGTTTGTGGTTGTGACGAGTGGCCCATAACCCTCGGTTGGTTCAAATGCTCCATATGACGCAAATGCGGATGTATTTGCTGTTGTATTTGTTCGAAAGCTTCTCTGGAATCTGGTTCCGGATGATCTTTGTCTAATTATAAGAATTTTATTTATAAAAAATAGCAACTAAATTGTTAGAGAAAAAAAAAACTCACCTAAACACTCAGAAGTGGCTGCAGCCGCCATGGCCAATTCTTCTTCCAAATTATTTGGCTTGCAACTTGTGGTCTTCCAATGGGTGCGTAAACCTGATGCACTTATATATTTCTTATCACAACCTTGACACACGTACGGACGATCATTGGTATGCAGTCGCTTGTGCAACTTCAAGTGCACGAATTGTGTAAACTTTTGCGGACACAAGTCGCAGGCGTATGGCTTTTGACCGCTGTGCAGCCGTAAATGGGTCTTCAAGTTGGAAGTGGACGAAAAGCGTTTCTTGCAAATGTCACACTGGTGTGGCTTTTCGCCAGTGTGCACCAGATGATGCTTTTGCAGGTGCGCCAATTGGGTAAAGCTCTTGGTGCACACATTGCACTTGAAGGGCCTTTCGCCCGAATGTGTGCGCAAGTGGACTTTGAGATTGCTTAATTGGCCGAATGTTTTGCAGCACACATTGCACTCGTAGTGCATTTTACCGTCTTTCTTCTTGAGAGGATACGGCAGGGAACGGTAGCCGCGCGATGCCAAGGAATTGGGGCTAAGAGGACTGCCACTGCGTGGGCAAGAGTTGCCATCGGGACTTAGACTGCTGGGTGGGGAAATGCGTAAAGGTGAGAGCCTTTGAAGAGGCGTTAGAGGTTGCATTAAAGGGTGATTTAACATTTGTGTGCTGCCTTGCAGCAAGTGTAAATTTTGATTGGAACCACTGGAGGAAAGCGATTGTCTGTCGAAGGGGGATTGAGCACTGTGAGGGGGTGAATGGAAGGTGGAAGTGGGTGCATGTAAAACACTGGCTGATTGTCCGTTTAAGCTGCTGGTGGAATAGGAAGAGTAAGATGAATAGGGGGGCGAGTGCTGGCCATCGTTCACATAAGCTCCATGCACACCATTCGGTGAGAATAAGACATGATGTTGTTGGTGAGGTGGCGGCGGTGGCGGAGAGCAGAGATCTTTTTTGCAGTTTGTGGAATTGAAATGTATTTCGACTTCGCTTTCGTGAGTGTTATGTTCAGCCACTAGGTTAGAGCTGGAGTCAGGGCTAACGGCATTACCGTAACGATGAGACTTCTTATAGGAATATGCCATTTCTGTGGGCGAAGAAGGCGGTGGTGTTGCTGAGTTGGCTTGGCGGCAGGCTTGTACGACGGCAGCTGCGGCAACTGCCGTTTCAAGACGATGTTGATGCTGACCGGTCAGAATTGTCTCTAAAATGCTGGAGGGTGGAGTATAGCGTATATAGCTTTGACTGCTGGGTGGCGGGGTGCTGGACTCGGCTTCATAGTAGGGCTTGGTTATTGGCACGATTGTGCGTTTTTGGCTCTTCTCCAACACAATAACTGTGCTGGAGGCTGCTTGTGTGGTTGTGGCAGTTATTTCATCACTGGCATTTCCAGACAAATGACAGTCCACTTCCATGAGCTCATCAATTTGGGTCGAAGAGGTGCAGTCTGTACGATTATCAGCTTCACTAAAGCTAGTAGCTATGTTCATATCATCCTGTTTGATTGAGGAGATTATGGTGTTGGTGTTGGTGGCGCTGGTGTTGGCGTTGGCGTTGGCGTTGTTGGCATCAGTCTTGGTACTATTCTTGAATTCATATTTCAGTGGCATTTTCACTTTGAACTTTCTGTATTCATTTTTGCAGCAGTCTACAGTTGAGGCAGCCGTTGTCGCTGGCGTTGGGGGTACAGGGGCGACTGTGCTGCAGGATTTTTGGGAATGGGCAATAACGGTTTCTTTGGGAGCAATGGCTTTTTTGGAGCAATCCAAAACATAATTGTGTTCACTTTCGCTTTCACTATCATCGCCGCCGGAAGGCGTCAATCTATCCTCGTGGTACTCATTGCTGAGGTAGCCCTCGTCGGAGCGCACCGAACGCACGCTGCCATCATTTGGTGTCAGCTGATGTTCATATTGGGCTTCTTTGTGCGAAATGGGTGAACTGCCCACATCTTTGTGCTCTTTCAGCTGCTGATTGACACACTCCTGCTCCATGGCCAAGTGATGGTCCTGCACAATGACCGAAGCAGGTTCCTGCTTCAGATGCAGAACAGTTTGATGAGTCGTCTGCAGAGTGGAATGCCTGATCAGCGATCTGGGCTGATGAGCTGAATGGCTGTGTTGGATATGCGGGTGTGTGTTTTGCGCTTGATTAATATTTGGTGGGGAAGGACTAGGAGTGGGTGAAGAACGTCTGTCATTGCGCGTGCTGGCAGTAAGCGGCGGTGGTAAGTGCAGGCCCATTACATATGTGATATGATTGTAAGCTACTTCGGGAGGTATTTCGGGGGCCGGCATGTCGTATGGCGAACAAGATCTCTTTTTGCGACACACATACTCCTCCGCTTCATTTGCTGGTTCACGTTCCTCCTCCGCTTCTAACTCACCTTCCTCCTCATCCTCGCCCGACTCCTTGCAAGCCCCAAATAGCGTGCGTTCCGGATCTACATCGTAACCCAGACGCTTAGCGAAATCCTTGCAATACCACACCATTAGCTCTTCGTTGGGCATGATGTCACGTGTGGTATAGAAGTAGATATTCTCTTGATGCTGGCAGGCTACCAAATTCATGGTGTCCAGACTATAAGCCGAGGCAACATAACGCATCCAGTTGGCCTGAGAGCGATCTGAGCCATCCAAATAATAATAATCATCATCTTTGAATATCTGTGAATAGACAAAATAAAAAAAAAGAAACGAAATTCCATTGAATGCACACAAAAGAAATACGACCTAAATTTTACACTCAACATTTCAAAATCTACTACAAATTATATATTTTATATTTATATTTATATGAAGAAAAAAAAAGTATAAATTAGTAAACTTGACCTCCACATCCAGGCAATTTTCAGTCTACAGACTGTGGCTTGTAGTCAGGAGGTAACTGTGGCATAGGCACGCAAAAAAAAACATAAATTACACCAATATTTAGCTTTTATTTTTTATTTTTAACTGGATTAGTAAATTGGTTAGTTACTAGAGCAAAAAAGTTACAACATACAAAGGAAAGTGTTATTAGGTTTAAAAGACACAAAAGAGCAACAGAGAGTATCAGAGACATACAGAAAGAAATGTAGCTTGAAGAAAAGCTAAAATAAAAGAAATTAAGGAGAAATAATAAAAAAAAAACAAAAGTAGTACCTTTATATTCCCGTAGGTTATGTGGCGTGTTCCCTGCACCTGATTGATTGATTGATTGATTGATTGTTTTGATGGATTGTTTTTTAGGATTAAGTTTTTAGTATTTTATACAGATTTTGTTTAATACATTTTTTTTGAAAGAGTTTTGTGTAAGGGTCACATGAAATTAAACAAAAAAAGAAAAAGTTTGGTTTTGTTTGGTTAATTGTTAAGTTGGATGATGAATTTTTTTTTACGTAAATGTTTTTTTTTTTTGGCTGAAAAATGAATGAGGTTTTAAGGATTTATAAGCTTCGGTTACATACATTATTGTTATTATTATTATTATTATTATTATTATTGTTCTTTTTTGAAAGCAAGCTTTAGTTATTTACAAGCTTTACATATTTTAAGCATTCTTAGGGAAATCAATGAATATATTGCAAATCCTAGTACTGCCTCTCTTTCCCACTCTCTCTCTCTCTCTCTCTATCCCTTACTCACTCCCTCTCTCTCTCTCTCGCTCTGACATGAGTTATGATAAATGAAGCAACGCGGTGAGAGAGTTGTAAGAGTTTAATTTTGTTAATTTTATGCTTACCCGCCAAAAGTAACGCGCCGTTGTTGAATCGTTGGGATAATGAGGAGTTGGAACACCTTCGAAGGGACCAAAACGGGTACCACGTGGTATGACACCAGTACTCCAAACTCCTTCAGTCTAATAGGGAGCAAGGGCAAAGCACAAACAAAATCATTTTAATTATTTTACCTTAAGTTATTCTCACATTTCATCCTCAAAATTACCTTAACATTTGGTGATGAAAAAACCATTGATGGCTTTAAGGTTAAACTGCGCGGCAGTGTCTTATCGGCTCTATTGCTGAGGCCGCGTTCACACTGCACATCGGGCACTATGTACACAGCCAAACGTTCAAAGTCTTGCTCTCTCATGCGTGTCACATCATAGTCTCGCGTGCCATCTGGCGATGGACTGCGAGCCGCTGCTGGCGGACTCATATCACTGGAATTGTGTTGTTTTGGTTTTGTGTGGCCGGACATATTTAGTGACTTGTTGTTGTCTGACTGTTGTGTTTCTAGCTTTGTTTGAGATTGTGTTGTCACATTCATTTTCCTTGTTCCTTTTTTTGCTACAAAGTACACATTTATTTCTCGCTAAAATTGTTTGGTCCTTAAGTGGGAAATTTATATGTTTTAAGTTGTCAAATTGACTTGGGAGTGAATTTATTTTGGTTTGTTAATGTATTGTTGTTGCTGGCGATTTCTAAGCTGCAAGGAAAGAGATTGAAATGTTTAATTGTTTTTACCTAAAGTTCAAGGTTAATACAAATATGAATGCTTTCCGCCTTGTTTTTACTACAAAAAAAAAAAAACAAAAAATGTTTTGATGTGCAACATTTTATACTAAATAACTTTCTGAAAAAAACTATATTTAATTTTTACACTTATTAGTTATTAAGTGTGTGTGTGTGTGTGTGTGTCTGCTAGCAGCAAACATCTTCTGCCGCACCCAACCTCTTGTCCAGTGAACAATCGCTTGTTGTAATGAATTTAGAATGTTAAAAATAAATTTGAAAACAAAAAAAAAAAATGCAAACACACCATAGAAATAATAAATGGCAAAGCAAATGTATGGCATAGAAATTCACTTTTACTTTAATTCGTTTTACAGTTGCGTCGTTCTTGACCGTCGTCTGGAGGTTAAACCCTTTGCCTCCCCAAGCCCCCTTCTTACACGCGCGCGTGTGTGTGTGTATATATAGTATGTATATAAATAGCTTTTTTGTGTTATATTATTTTTGCGGTAATTGTAGTAGAGAGAAGCTGATATATGAGTGTTTATGTGTGTGTGTGTGTGTGTATAAAAGTGCATTATTAAAGCTTTTGTGTGTGTGTGTAAATTGCACTCAATTTCTACTAATTTGAAAGCTTTTTCTCAGTCGCCCCTGCACTTGGCATGCATCTCCTTTAGTTTTATTTTTAAAGGCTCTTTGAAGGCTATTTTTTCATTTAAGTATTTGTTGTTGACTTATGCGGAAGCTTAGAAACATTTTTGTTATCTTATCAAAACTAAAGCAATAAATATTGCTTATCGCGTTAAAAAGTTAATAAAAGAAAATAGTTTTTTATTGCAGAAAAATTAATTTTTTTAACTCACCTTGTATAACTTTATTGATGCAAAAAATTACTTTAACTTCTTTTAAAAAATTAACAGATTTGTGCTTAAGGTTTTTGGATTTTCCTTTAAAATTATTAAATGCAAATAACGCTCGTTTGTTAAAACAAACTTAAACGATGAAAAAACATAAAATAAAAATATTTCAATTGTATTAAAAAAAAACTTTTTTCTACATTTATAAAATTTGCCGTGTATTTTGCACCGACGTTACCGCTTAGCTCATTGTGCTCTTTACTTTTTTTCTTTTTGTTACCCTTTCTTTGGCACTGCAAAATGCACTCTATTAATGCATTTGCACACAAACAGTCATTAGAAAGAACTTTTTCCATAATTCGTTGCTAGTTATCAAAAATTTACACAAAATTATTTTAAACCCACACACACACACACACTTGAGCAAAATATTACTCGTACTCTCTTGCACACACATACACACTCTCGCCCAAGAATAAATAAATGCGGAAATCCAAAATGCCATAGAATTCAAATCATATTTTTTTCGCACACTCACTACTGACCCATATAAATAAATCAGTCAGTCAATGTGAACACACACAGGGAATTTTTGAACTCAAAAATAAAATTCACCCAACCACTGCAGCTGGCATTTTGCAGTCTCTATGTGTGTATGTGTGTGTGTGTGTGTGTGTGTGTATGTGCGTTTGTAATGTTCACACTTGGTGTGTAAAGTTGCCAGATTGTTAAGTGGTTTGCTGCAAAATGCAGGATTATTATTTTTAAAACAATTTTCTGAAAAACAGACATCACAAAATTTTTTTTTTTTAATTTAGACAACCGCATGCATTTTCTCATTTTGGAATTTCTGGAACTATTGCCCTATTTCTTCATACCACAACTGTATGTCTTATTATGAAATAAATATCCTTTTAATTTTTAGGGTTTCGTACACCAAAGGTGAAAAGAAACCCTATTGTTTTCGCTACGCTGTCCGCCTGTCCGTCTGTCCGTCACAGGGTATTTTCTCGAGAACCGTAAGAGCTGCGGACCTGAAATTTGGACAGAGTGTGTAGACCTTTGGCCGCTACAACAACAAAACGATCAACGAAAAATTTTAAAATCCCATGTAATATACATACAATTGTATGTAGTATATGCACTTGAAATTTGTAAAGTTAGTGTATTTTTATACAGACTACAACAATTAACACTAAAATTTAAAAAATTTTAATTAGAGGGTGTACCATCAGTTAATGTTAATGACTATGTAATTTTGATAACGTGCTGTATCTTGGAAACCGTAAGAGCAAACTTCTTGAAATTTTCAAAAACAGTAAAACAAAAAAAATCCCAAAATTATAAAATCGTCAAAACGAAAAAAAATCGCCAAAATAAAAAAAAAGTCGCCAAAACGAAAAAAAGCACCAAATTAAAAAAAAAATTCTAAATCGAAAATAAATCGCCAAAACTAAAAAAATTGCCAAAATGAAAAAAAATCGCCAAAATTTTAAAAAAATCGCCAAAATGAAAAAAATCGCCAAAATGAAAAAAAAATCGCCAAAATGAAAAAAAAATCGCCAAAATTAAAAAAATTGCCAAAACGAGAAAAAAGGCGAAAAAAACAAAAAAAAAAATATTTCAGCTGAAAAAACACTATTAAAAAAATGCTCAAAGCCCAACGTACGGAACCCTTCCTGCGCGAGTCAAAGCCGCACTTTACTGAATTTATTAGGTTTTAAATTCTTATGTTTTCGAATTAAAATAAATTATTTCTCGCCTTATTTTCGATTTAATCCTAAGCGACATAAATTAAAATTTTCAGGAGAAGTTTGTTTTTTTTTAATATACAAATGTGATTTACATACGTAAATTGTCGTTTACGATAATATTTCAAATTTTGGCATTTTGATAATTCTAAGCCACGGGTAGATCCATACAATTTTAATTTCAATAAAAAGGGATAATTTTTTTTACTATATTGGCCTATTTCACCATATTGAAAACAACAATAAAATATGAAAATTTGTTTTTGTTTTCAATATAAATTTTAAGTCGAAAGTTTTCTTTCGTTATTCTGAAACAGACCATATGTCTCTTACGACTAAATCGAAAATAGCGCTCGATTTGTTGTTGTTTTAACACGTTTAGATAAAAATTCTCTAAATTCGTGTTCATATTGACACTTAAAATATTCAGCCGAATCATAAAGGAAAAACTTCGTCCGAATTTTTTCACGTTTCTCTTTTCTCCTATTATGAATTAGTTTTTTCCCCTTTTGTTTTACTAAATGCTGAAATAACAACCCCCCAGGGAAAAATTTAGGTATTATGAGTGAAGATGAACTTTCCCTTGAAAAACAAAACGGATGGATGAAAATAAATAAAAATTAAATATTAAATTAAAATTTATATATAAATAAAATAGAATTTTATAATTCTTGTTTTTCCAAAAAAAAAAAGAAATCATCAGAAACATCATTTTTAAATTATTTTTTAAAATATTTTTCAAGAAAAAACAAAAAACAAAATGGGAGCAATTTTTTTACTTGAGAAGTATACAAATGTTCTCTTCGCCGACATTTTTAAAATTAACTTGCAATTGTGTAAACAGTCAAGCAAATGGTAAGAGAACTATTCGACTATTTCGAACAATTTTTCGTTGATAATACGTATACAACAATTGCATGCCACTAGTGGCATGTGTAATTGCAGTGTTAAATGTATTTTCAATAAAAGAAAGCCAATATGTTAAATTTAATCTAGTTTATTGCCAATTTGGTAATAAATTTTTCAACGATAGTATCGCTATCGAGAAAAAACTATCGATAGGCTAATGGAAATAAAACTATCGATACCATCGATAGTACTATCGATAGTTTGCCGGCTCTACAACAAACAAGCAAAAAAAAAAAGAGCTTCGTAATGCGGTGATGCCACTTATTACTATTTTTTCCTCCAAGGAATTTATGTTTGGAGGTATTTTTTCTCGAGAAAACTATTATTATGCGTGAGAAATAAATTAAAACAGGTTTATATGATTTTTTTAAATTCTGAAAATTAGTAATTAATAGTTTTTTAGGGTTCCGTAAACCGATAAGGAATCCTATTGTTTTCACTACGATGTCCGTCTGTCCAGTTGTGCGTCTGTCGTGTTGTCCGTCTTTCTTTCTGTCACAAGCTGTTGTCTAGAGAACCATGGACCTGAACTCTTCACAGAATATGTAAAACTACAACAACAAATATATGACAAATAAAAAATTAAAGGGTGTTCTAAAGCGAGCAACGAAACATGTTGAAATCCTAATATTTATATAATATACTGATAATTATATATAGACACTTGAAATTTTAATAGGTAGTGTATTTTTATGCAGACTGCACAAATTAACACTGAAATTTAATAAATCAAAATTAAAGGGTATTCTATCAGTTAATGTAATTTTGACAACTTGCTGTATCTTGTTAACCGTAAGAGGCAAACTCTTGAAATTAAAAAAAAAACGATTTTTTCGAAAGGAAAAATCGCCAAAGTGAAAAAAGCGTTTAAATTAAAAATGCCACCAAAAATAAATCAAATCGCTCAAATGCAAAAAAAATCGCTAAAACGAAAAAGGGCCGAAACAAAATAAAATTATTACAACGAAAAAATCGCTAGAAATTAAAGATATCCGAAAAGATCACGAAAGCAAAAAAAAAACGCTAAAACTACAAAAATCACTAAAACTAAAAATATCGCTGAAACTGAAAAAAGCCGAAAAAATCGCCAAAACGATAAAAGCGACAACTGTAAAAAAATCTCTTGAACTAAAAAAAGCCGAAAAAATCGCCAAAACGAAAAACTGTTAAGACTAAAAAATCGCTAAAACAAAAAAAAAAGCTGAAAAAATTGCCAAAACGAAAAAAGCGCCAAAACTGAATAAATTCAGTAAAGTGCGACCTTGACTCGCGCACGAAGGGTTCCGTACGTTGGCCACCATTTCTTTAATATGGCGTTTTTTACGTATTTCCAGCTGAAATAATTTTTTTTCGCTTTTTTCTCGTTTTGGCCATTTTTTTCAGTTTTTGGAGGTTTATGTTTTCATTTTGGCGTTTTTTTTATAATTTGGCGATTTTTTTTTATTTTGGCGATTTTTTAATTTTGGCGATTTTTTCGGTTTTTTGCGATTTATTTTTTTTTTCATTTGGCGTTTGTTTTGTTTTGGCGATTTTTTTTTTGTTTTTGGCGATTTTTTTTCGGTTTGGCGTTTTTTTTACGAACACATATTTGCTTGCATCTGGCAACCCTAATCTTGCTGCACAAATGAGACTCTAGAATTTCAAATGCACATGTTAAGTGCACATATGAAATGAGTAACTTTTGTGAGTAGATTTTTTAGGGTTGCAATTATTTTTTGTTTAAGTGAAAAATTTAAGCTTTTTTTCTTCTTCCGTGTTGCTAGAAAACTTTAATGGAAAGCTTTATCTTTCAGTAAAACAAAAAAGCTAAAATACTTTTGCAACTTTGAACAATTCTTAAAATTCTTTGCAAATAAAAAATTATAGGCCATTAACAAACAATCCTTGACCTCGGTTACAAAATTTCTCAAACATGCAGGGTAAAAAAGCCGGTCTAAAAATATTCAAAAGCTCACCTGTAGGAATTTATTGCAGAATTTTTTTAGTATTAAATTTATTTAAAAATATTTCAATTAAAAGCGGCATAGTTTTTTTTAACAGTTATCGGTAAATTTTTGGTTGTTATGTTAAGTATTTATTTAATTTTTTTTATGTTATTTGCTTTTTTTTAATATTAAATATTTTCCTTTTATTTATTTATTTTTTTTTAATTTTAGATATTTTCTTTTTAACAGTTCAGTTCACTTTCAAGTTCAATACAAATAAAAAAAAATTAAAAAAGAAATGCTGAAATGCTTTCCGACGCACAGATTAGAATACAATACGAAACGAAACGTAACCGAGCCACTTGTAAAAATATTCTAAGTGCCAAAACATGCGGAAAACTGCGAAAGCGCGAAAAATTTTTTTAACTACATAATAAAATCCATTCGGCGAAAAAATAAAATTAAATAAAATAAAAATAAATAAATAATAGTAGAGCTTTAGTAGTGTTAGTGCTTGATAGCAATTGCATCATTGGTATTGGTGCGAAGCAGCCAGAAAAACTAAACATAATTTGTTGGTGGTGTAGGTTATGATTTTTGTTCCCTTTTTTTTATAAGAATTTTGTAACAATTTGGCTACTACATACATATATACTATTGATTATACCTAAAATTAATTTATTTTAATTATTATATTTTTGTTTCATTTCATTTTGAATGGCGCCATTTTTGCCTTATGTATTTTATTTAATTCCTTAAAAAAAATCAACTTATACATTGACAACATTTTATACTTTTAATTTTAATTACACACACAAATTGCTTCGAATCAACAAGGAAGTATTTTAAGAAATTAGAAAAAGAAATAATAATAGAAAAAATACGTTTTGCAAACAGCAGAAGCTGCACACAGACGTCGTCTGCTCAATTAAATGAAAACGAATTCTGTCTGTTATAAGAATAAGAGAAATAATGCGACGACATAATACTTTGTAAAAAAAAAACAAAATCATTATTATTATTCAAAATCAATTTCTCCCACACAAGAAGTGCAATAGAAATAGTTTTTGACAATCGAAAAAGTTATTGCCTCAAATCTTTACAAAATTTTAAATTCGTCATTTTCATTTAGTAAATAACCTGGGGGTCTAGTCTGTATTTCGAAACGCAAGAAAATTCTTTCGAATTTGTATGTTATTAACGTTACAATTCGAAAGCATTTGCTTTCGTTTCGAGTTACAGAGTTTTCCTGTTTTTTTTTGTAGAATACTTTAAAAATGTTGCTAAAAAATCGTAAAACATTCACATAAAATTTAAAAAATGTTTGCAAGGCGGCTACCACTAGCAAAATTTGCTACGTTAACTTTTAAAAAATTTTTAATATTTTTTTTTTCAAATTTTTAAGTTTTTTTTACAAAAATTAAAAAAAATATTTTTAATGTTGCAAGTTTTTTAAATTTCTTGTTCGTAAAAAAATTTTGAAGTTTCCAGGAAACTTTAATTTGGAACAAAAATAGCTCAGCTGTATCTTCCCTACTACCTGCCTTGATATTAACCCTTTAACTCCCACATAATGGTAGTTTTAAGCAACGTGACCGTTTGACCGACTAAAGTGCAAATTGCCACTTTTTTGACTGCCTTGCCACTTTTTTCTGATTTTTTTTACAGTGAATTATATAAAAATACATTTAAAATAAAAAGTTTAATGTAGTTTTCTCGTTTTTTTTTAATTTTGTCCCTTGTTTTGATAAATCCCTTTTGGTGCCACTTTTTGAAAAATGTCATCGGTCACCCTGGTTTTAAGCTCTATTCCAACAAATCCTTACAAACACCTTTAAAAATAGGGGAGGGAGAATGAGCATGAAATGTTCTACCTATATATTGGCCATACATTTTTACTATAGCTCTTCAAAGACAGATAAGATAAGGCCAAAACTTAGCACAAGTAGCAAAAATCTAACAAACTCTAGATTGCCCATTCTTATTGCCACATATTCCCTTGTGGGAATTTTAATTGAGCCACAAGGGAACTTGTAGGAATAAAAATTAACAATTAAAAAAATTAAAATGGTTAGGCTCTGCCGCCTAACCATCTTTTGCAGATGGTTTTTGTAAATCCGCATCAGAAATCAAGCCAAGCCTTGATTAAAAACATTTCCCTAAAAAAGCTCATGTAAACAACTTCCACTGATTCAAAAACAACAGTTTAAAATATTTACATTTACATAACTTTTTTTTTGTCAACATAAATAAGTAAGTTTTGTAAAGAAATGCTACCAAGTTTGTATACTTTTGCTATGCCGTATAAACAGTGAGTTAATTTGTTTGCAAAAGTTTTTATTTGTAAACAGTAAGCGTATAAACGTAGTACCAGTCGCATAAAAAAAAAACAACGATTCGCCTTACATTCTTTTATAAAGCCCCTTCACCAAAAACAAGACTGGTGGAAGTTTGTCTCACGGTGCATAAAGGTGTTGCCGTTGGTAGAGGTCACTGAGAAGACACGTTACCGTTGGTAATACACTCAAATTACATCGACAACAACGTATCTACACCGTGACCCATATCCAACATCATGACACCACGCCAACAATGATTGTTAAAAAATAAAGATTTTCTTAAAAAAAAAATTAACTGACTTCAATAATAGTCACTAAAAAGAATAATCACCCTTATTCCAGTTGTCGACATCGACGTCACGTTAACACAATATAAAAATATTGGAGCTTGTTTATTCGCTCTCGAGAGCAATTTTAAGCTACTGGCAATCTAGTTCCATTCCCAAAAAGTCTAGAAAAAAGCATAAACCTGCCAACAGGAGTCATTTTTTTTGATGTTAAGGTGACGTCGATGTCGACAACTGGAATAATGGTGAATAGTTTCCCGAGAGTTTTTTCCCTTATTCCTTTTTTCTCTATTTTTAGAAATAATTTGCAAACTTTCAAGTAAAATTAAACAACTAGAAACAAAATAGCTGACTTCGAAAATTCGAAAGTCTTCCCCACTTTTTATTTTTCTTGCCATTTGTTTATAATAGGAGGATTCTATTTTCGTAAAAATCTAAATCCCAGGGAATTATTTCTTGCAAAATATTTAGAATAGGTCCGATGATATGGGTGTAGGTATATTTATTTTTGTCTATGGGCATGTGTGTATATCCTCAATAACGTCCCCCCCTCCCTCAAAATACACCCTTTTAATGTTAGACTTTGACCGCCTGTAATTACAGCGATGAGAATTTATGCATAAAGTGTGTGCAAGGCTGTGTATGTGTATGTCTGTGTAGGTGTGTGTGAACTTATTTGTATAAAAAAAATCAAACATTTACACTTAGACATGAAACTTAAATATGTACGCTCGCTTTTTCAGGAAGTACCTACATAAGAATATTTTAAATAAAAATTATTAAATGCATAAAAATTATAATTAAAACTACAATTGCCACATTCCTAACTGCATTGTGTTTTAGGGTTCTGCAATAAATTACAATCGAAAGTAATTTTAATTCATAAAAAGAATAAAATAGGTACTGAACTTTGTATTTGCAAGATACAACTTTTAAATTCATAGTGTTGCCAACAGGCAAATATTCGGCTTAGATTGACTTCATATAAGAGAGAAAGTCTTGATTGTATTCCATTTTTTCAATGTTCCATAAAATAACCGCATAGGTACCCATATTAAAAAAAGCATGCATTTGCATGAACACGGTGGATTTTCTTTAGAAAAAGCTCTTTTTTCGAAAAAGCTCTAAATAATCAATATTCTATTCTGTGTTGTTCGAAATCTAATAATACTCGTATCTTAAATATTTTATTTAAAACTACATTCATACCGAGTAAAAGTCGTTTTTACACTTTTGAACTTGTGTTTCAGCTAACTCCGAATATACATTATGGCATTTTGTGACATCACAATAGTGTGTACGTTTGTCATTTTCGATATGTTTCATTGTGTGGCATTGCCTTCTTTATAAAAAATATTATGTAAACGGCGTTGCACAAATTTTGAAAATGACACAACAAAATGGCAACACAAGAAATGCCAGATGTGTACCCAGCATTACACTCAATTCTTGACTGATATGCCAATGAGTCATAATAATTTCAGTGTAACACGACTTTGACTCGCTTTCGAAGGATTCCGTACGGCGTTTGTTTCTTTTTAGCGTTTTTTTTGGTTTTGGCGATTTTTTTAGTTTTTGCGTTTTTTTTTCGTTTAGTGGATTTTTCCCGGTTTTGGTGATTTTTTACTGTTTTGGTGATATTATGCGGTTTTGGTGAATTTTTCCGGTTTTTGTGATTTTTTTTGTTATTTTTTATAAGACGCATTTTTAGTTTTAGGTTTTTTTTAGTTTTGGTTTTTTTTCATTTTGACGATTTTTTCAGTTTTTGGCGATTTTTTTTAGCTTTTGGTGATCTTTTTACTTTTGGCAACTTTTTTGCATTTTAGCGAGACAGAAATACAGACTGTCATCATAGCGAAAACCAAAGGATTCGTTTTCACCTTGGTGTACAGAAGCCTAAAAATCTAGTTTTACACAAAACGAGCGTAAAGTTTTCAAAAAAAAAAAAAAAAATTAATGAAAATAGAAATAATTACGTTTCCCCCAAACTTTGAGTATACCAGATATTTCTATGAAATTCTTAGACAATGTAAATACAGTGAAACCTCTCACAAGGGACACCTCCCATAAGCTTACACCTCTAATAACCGGACAAAAATACTATTACGGTGCATGTCCGGTTATGAGAGGTTTCACTGTAACGATATGAGGATTAATTCTACATTATTAATACAAAAATCGAATTTTTTGAGTTATAATGTTGCTCAAGAGCGATATAGACTTAGTTTGCTAATTTTCTATCTTGTGTTTTTCCTTTCAGTTTATCTTTATACATATTCAATTTGTTAATTTATTAATTTAAGTCTAAGTTATTTGAACCCACTGTTCATTATGATTACACCCAGGTAGCATTTTGTATCATAATCCAATCTTTTCCGAATCAGCTTGACGGGAAAAATAACCGTATATGAGCTAATTTTTCGATCATAAAAGGTACTCCCGTTGTGAGAAAATGGTACCCTACAGATACAGAATCATACCAAAGAATCAGTTATGATACGATTTGCTGATTATTTTTGAGCAATTTTCATATTAAATCATTTAAATCACCTTTTTGCGGTTTGCGTGATGTTCCTCTATTTTCAAGAAATCATTATTTGATCATATAGGTGAGTCATAAGTGAATCCTCTTTCAATCGCCCAAGTGATAAATCACTTTTTAATCATCAAAAGCGATCTGTAGAGAATCATATAAGATATTTCTGCCAAAAATGATCACCCAAATGCTAGCTGGGCATATGTACATACGTGTTTACATATGTATGTATGTGTGTGTGTGTGTGTGTGTGTGTGTGTGTATGTAAATATATTTACATACATTTGCAATTTTATTTCTGTTTATTTTATTATAATTTTTTTTGCATTTGCTTCAAGGTCATGATGCGCTTTGCTTTTATTATAGTTCCTCATACAATTTTGCTATTAATACTTATACTATATGTTATTGTTGTTGTTGTTGTTGTTGTTGTTGTTCTTCTTGTTGTTGTTGTTGTTGTTGCTGCTGCCTTAGTTAGTTTTTCTTTTTGTAAAATTTGTTTTACAGAGTCAGGTTTTTATTATTTACACTCAGCGTTACAACTACAGATGCATTTTAACTATAGTTAGTAAGTAACGACGCTCGCTACTAAAGAAAACTGGCTCATGCCGGCTACAATCACTGACTGCGCTGCCCTGTTGATGATGCAAATGATAATAATGAATGATAATGATAGTGATGATGACGATCATGTGTGCTTAAGTTTTTCCTGGTTCTCAAGTGTCGGACTAACTATTAAAGCAAACGAAAGCAATTAACAAAAATATTTTATACATACCTTCATACACATGTATATGTATATTTTTGTAATAATTTATATCGAAATTTGCTGAAACAAATCTCACTCATATTGTATGTATGTACATATGTACATTGTGACTGTGTGGTCCGAGGGCGTAAATACGTAAAATTTTTGTTGCATAGAATTTAGAAAATTGGAATACAATGTATGTAGATCGACTGAAAATATTTGATTTGAAAAATACTTTTAGTTTTAAATTGTGACTTGTTTTTCATTTCTATTTGATTTAGTTTAGCGCACAGTGGTGTAAAGTAAGAAGAAAGTAGTATTAAGTACATGTGTAATTACTAAACTATTGAATGGTTCTGCCTCGAAAACCATGTAACCCTTGCATTTTAGATATATTATGTGTTCGGGAGTTTTATACTAACTTATAGGATGCAAATTTTTGTGGAATTTTTTTACTCTGCTACGAGTGGGTATTTTTTTTTACTTAAAAAAAGCCGAAAAAGTACCAAAATTAAATTAATAAAAACTTGAAATACGCTTAATACTTTCGTAGTTGCTACTACTGTAAAGTCTTAAGGACAAACAAAAATTTTGCGGACCATTTTAATGCTCTGGGTCTTCCGAGTGTAGGGTAAAAAAAGCTCGAAATTTAATTAAATCTCTGGATTAGTGGGACTTTTTAAAACCAATTACAAATACATAGCTACCATATTAACCCTAGTGCGTTCTTTGAATTTAGGTAATATAATTTAATTTCGATATATATTGTATTCAGAGACTTATAGTAAAATTTTATGGCAAACATTTCAACCCATATTTGACTCCCTATTGCGCAAGAGAGGAAAAAGTCCCATATGGAACAGAGTTAGAGGGTTAAAATGTTCCACGAAAATGTCCCTCCAAGGAGTTTAATTCTAAGCATACCTTATGATTAATAATGAAGCGTGAATGAGTACGCAATTAACCCATAAATGAATTTTAAGTTTCAGAGACTTATGGTAGAAGTTGATGGCGAATGGTTTTGTAGAACATTTTGAGCCCTGATGTTTTCGTTTAATAGTGCTGTTATACTCGTATTTTCGAAAGAGTTAAAGTATTAAAATTTTCTACAAAAATGGTCCTCATAAATATTTATTTACCATTTCTAAAAACAAATGCAAGATTTAAAAAGGCGGAACTTAAACGCGGCTTTAAATAGAAATATACTAAAAAGCCATACGAAGGGGAGAAAACAATCTTAAATTTGGCTTTTAATAGAAATATACCAAAAAGAGCCATGCGAAGAGGCGTTAAAGGGTCAAAGTCTTTTACAAAAATGTTCCTCATAAAATTTCACTTAACATTACTTCAAATATCTTATACATAAAGAGGCAAGATACACATGCCGAGAACCCTGCAAAACGCCGGAACTTAAAACTTGCTTTAAATAGGAATAGACGAAAAAGAGCCATACCTAGGAGAGGTAGAGGGTTAAAATTTCCCCATAAAATTCTACTTAAGATTGCTTAAGACAATTATACATAAGGAGGCAATATTTTCATGCTGAGAACCCTGTAAATAAGGGAGCTTAAAACTCGCTTTAAATAAGAATAAACGAAAAAGAGGCATACGTGGGGAAGTTAGAGGGTTAAAATGTTCCACAGAAATGTTCCCCATAAAATTCTACTTGACATGGCATAAAAACATATTATACATAAAGAGGTAAATTTAACATGCCGAGAACCCTGCTAAACGGGAGCAATTAAATATTAAAAACTTAAATAGGAATATAAGAAAAAGAGCCATTTGGAGGTTTAATATGTTCTATAAAAATTTTCCTTATAACATTTTTAACCCCCGACCAAAAAATGGGGTGTTATAAGTTTGTAGTGTGTGTCTGTGTATCTGTGTATCTTTGTATCTGTGTGTCTGTCCGTGTCCACGTACAGCCCAAACGGCTGGACCGATTTTGATTTAATTTTCTCTGTTGGAAAGGTGACTTACTTGATCGAGATGGTTCTTAACTACGTTTGAAGAAAATCGGTCCAGCCGTTTAGAAGATGTCACATATTTTCTAGATAATTCGGGGATTTTTAAAATTTTTAATTTTTGTTATATTTAAAATTGCTTAAAACCTGTTATACCTACAAAGGCAGGGCTTACATGGTTAAGAAGCTGCAAAAGGGAGAAATTGAACACCGCTTTAAATAGGAATGGATGGGTGTTGGAGGCTAAAAATCTTGCATAAAAATGTTTCTCACAAAATTTTACTTAATATTGTTAAAAAAACTTTATTACCCTGCCAATGTTAGGAACTTAAACAGAAAAACGCCGACACAGGTGCATTTTCTTTTTTGGTCTCCTCTAGTGGAATAAGTTGTCAAAACCTTGCTAGGTTTTTTTTCGACAAGTAAATGAAGGGTTGATATTAAGGATCACTGTGTGGCCATTCACCTACAGCCATGGAAGCAGATTCTTGAAAAAATTGAACTAAATTAGCATACCTCAAACTGTCTTGCAATACTTTTACCTTCATTTAATTAATTAAGTGACACAGTTTTCAATATTCGATTTTAACTTAATTTGAAGTTTCTTTATTTAAGCGAATAAGCTAGATGAACTCTGGCATTTTTGCACTAAAGTAAACAAAATATTTCTGAGTTATTCGTAGAAATTTTATTTCTCTACTCATTATGTATCAGTAACCGTATCAAGAAGTTTTCAATAAAAAAATATATTAGTGCAAATGTAGGGCATACTAAAGTCGGCTATTTATAAACCTCCACTTTTGCTTGCTGTTTGTGGCGTTGTGTGTCGTCGATGTGTGAGTGTGAGTGTGAGTTTGTGTTTGTATTTGTTTTCATTTAGAAAAAAAATATGCGTGCCAAGTGCAAGTGCAAGACCACAACAAAACAATAGCAATTGCAACAACAATAAATGAATTAAATATTTGCTGCACTTTGCTAACATGCATGTACATGCATGCATTTATACACACATACACACATATATACGTGCAAACATACCTATACATACATATCACTATCTTAATATAGAAAGGCCCTAACTCATTATTTTTTGTGAAATGGAGTTTTTTGTTTATTTCGTTAGAAAAACATCTAATGTAAAATCTCGATTTAAAAAAAAAATATGAGTTGGGGCCTTTCTATATTAAGGTAACGATATATATGTATGTACACAAATACCTCAAATTGAAAATAATAAAACGCTTTCAGACTCATTTGTAGTTAATTACAAAATAAAATTTTACTCTCACATTGCACAAATATAATTCTATCGGTCATATGTATGTATATATGTATGTATGTACATATATGCATATGGGTGTGTGTGTGTGCGTTTGTGCATGTGTGTCATAATGCTAAAAATCATGAATAGAAGCGCTCGTCTATGGTGAGGGCGATGCTGTTGCATACGCACATATTTATATTGAGCAGGCCTGTTTGTAGGCCCGATTTTAATATGTATTTTAAATTCACTGCTACAAATTAAATTGCCTGAGACCATATGCTCCTTATAGAAAGTAAATGATTTAATATATATATATATAAATTAAATTGCAAATAAGCATTATCTTACAATTGATAGTATTAAATTTGACATTTGGTGTCTTAAGCAGCAATAGCTTAATTTAAAAAACCTTAACAGATTCTACTAACAAAAAGAAAACAAAAAATCTTTCAACAGATTGCGATACGATGAACCAGAACAATTCTCGTATTCCAATTGCACTGAAGAAAAATTTGTATTGATTCCACACACAATGGACCAAATTGTATGTTATACTATTCCCAAAGACATTGATGAAAAAAATAATTAAAAAATAAAAATAAAAAATTAATAATAAAATAAATTTAAAAAAAAAATCTTCGGACTTAATGAACTTTGTGTGAAAAATAACAATAAAAAGTTTGAAGGATATAAAAAGGATGTTCCAATAAGACGTTTCATTTTAAAAAGCCCGTCATTTTAACAGTTGTCATGGCACAACCTGTAAATACTTTTAAATGATTTGCATCTATGTTAAAAAAATATGGCTACGTAGTTTATAGTAATGCGCCTTTTTAACACCAGAGGCGCTGCAAGGAGGATATAAAAAAAATACAAAATGCCCAACAACAGAGTTGAAAAATAAGCTTAGTCATTTAATACTTAACCATCTGTCCCCTCTTCACTATCCCCTTCATAAAGAGGGTAACACAGATACTTTCACATATATGTATGTCGCCCATTTACTCGAACAACGTTATAACTCAAAAATGGAAGTGATGCAGAATTAATCATCATATTATATCATATTCTTCACAAATATCTTATTTACACTCAACTGCTGAGAGCAAAATAAAATTTTCTTTCTCCTTTAAGTTTAGTGTAAATTGAAAACTTTAAACTCGTTTTCTGGCAAACTAGTTTTTTTGAGTTATGACGTTCTTTCAGTAAATTAGCGATATATTAGTTATATGAATGCTGCTGTGCGTCTAATTTGATGACAGGGAAAAATTTATGTGTAACTTTCCAATGAAAATGAAATATGATATTCAGAAATATCAAATAAGGCCTTAGAAAAGGCCTGGTTACCACCTTAATGCTACCGCTGTAAAATAATCGAACAAATATGTAAATGTATACATAAATAAACAAATATTACAAATTTGCGTGCAATAAATTTATTTATACTTTAAAATTTTGCTTATTCGAAATACAAGCAGGGAGGCTTGTATGTTTTTAAAACATTTCTACTGACATATACATAATTTGTATTAAACACATTTTTGTAAGTTCTCATACGTATGCACATAGTACGTAGTTTGAATCTTTGTAAATAAACTTATCTGCTCGTATAAAAATGTTGATGCAATTGAAACCAGGAAGAACATTGAATTAAGAAATAAGGAATTGATGTGCTAAATCTTTAAAAAATGTACTACTGTTATTAAGGGCTTGTTCTTAAAATGTTGATTTCCAAATAAGAATTAACAGCCTGTTTCCACAACCCGAACGGTCGAATTGAGTAGAAAATTTATGTGAAAGGCAATTATTTGATTTTCATAAAAATTTTCTAGAAGAGTCGCCTGCCTGACTTATGGAAACAGGGTGAAAATGTTCTCAATTCGTCTATATTTTTTTTATATCTGTTGTCTTATAGTTAAATAATTTTTCGAGCCGGTTTTGAAAAATGCATTTTTATCTGAGAAGGTGCAGCTCTCATTTGGTGCCATTGCAAAAAAAGTGGAGCAGAACCACACCCATTAAACTTTTTCATTTGATTCTATGAACTTCTAGCTATTTGACTATTACGAAACTTGACACACATTTTGGGCTGTCGTGAAGACACAATCTCGAAGTTAAAAAAAATTGGGCGAATCCAGACAATATTATATTTCTCGTGCTTCTACTCAAGCGATTCGTACAAACCTTATGCCGAGTACACATCTGGCACTTCTTCTTTTGTCATTTTGTGGTTCCATTTTCAAAAAGTGTGCCACGCCATTCCCATTATGTTTTTTGTATGGTACACATTATTACGATGTCACAAAATGCCATAGTGTGTATTCGGCATTAGTGCACACTTTGAGCTCTACAAGTATGACAATCTTGCATTAAAAAAAAAATTGTACGGTGCCACGCCCATTAAATGTTTTCCTTTGATTTTATGTATTTTTACTTGTCCCATTGCAGAGAAACTTGGCACACACCTTGCGATCTCAGAACGACTCTGTCTCATGCTTGAATAAGTGGGCGAAGCCACGCCTATTAAAATGTAGCGCTATTTTTTAGAGCTTCTATTAAGACAATTCGTCAAAATCTTGGTGCATACCCTGAGCTTTGAAAGTGACACAAACTTGTTTTTAGAAAAGTGGGCGGGCCACACCCACTAAAATTTATAATTTTTTTTATATGTATGTACTTCTATTTATGCGATTTCCGCGAAACCTGTCAACCACTTTGTACTCTTGAATTATAATAATTTTGTGCTTAAAAAAGTGGGAGGGACCACGCCCTTTAAAATTATATAGACCACATCACGTGCTTCTACTCAACCGATTTTTACTAAAGTTGTTACACAGCTTGACCTTTGAAAGTGAAAATATTTTACAATTAGAAAAGTGGGCGGGTCACACCTATTCACATTTAGTATTGCATTATAAGTATTTAGCTTCAAGCGATTTCCACAAAACTTGTTAAACTCCATTGCTCGTTGACGCCCACTAAAACTTACTATTAAATCTTAGTTTTTTATTTGTTAGCCGATTCTTGCAAAGCCTGGCATAAGCCTTAAAACCTGAGAGTGAAAATATCTTACATTTAGAAAAGTGGGCGGGGCCACACCCATTAACATTTAGTATTGTTTTGTAAGTACTTATCTGCAAGCGTTTTTCACAAAACTTTTTAAATTCCTTTGCTCTTTGAATGGCACAATCATGTGCTAAGAAAAGTGGGCGGGATACGCCCACTAAAACTTAATATTAAATTTTAGTTGTTTGTTTGTTAGCCGATTCTTGCAAAGCCTGGCATAAGCCTTAAAATCTGCGAGTGAAAATATCTTACATTTAGAAAAGTGGGCGGGCCACACCCATTAACATTTAGTATTGCATTATAAGCATTTAGCTTCAAGCGATTTCCACAAAACTTATCAAACTCTTTGGGGTCTTTGAATGACATAATTTTGTGTTTAGAAAAGAGGGTGGAGCCACGCCTATTAAAGTTTAATATTATATTTTAGTTGTTTATATTTCACCGATTCTTGCGAAGCTTAGCACACGGCTTAAGATCTGAAGATTTTAAGATATTGCATTTGTTAATAGGGCTGGATCCACTGCTGTTTGTGTAAGTAGGCTGGACCACACCTCTTGAAGTTTAACATTGGAACTAAAAAGTAAAAAAATTATCACTAATGGTCACTTTAATTAATTTCTAAAATGCGAATAAAATCAATATTTATCATATTTTTTCTCAGGAGAATTTTTCATTATCAAACTGATTTTTAGTTTACGGAAAGAAGCCGATGAAGCATTGATTGGATTGTAAATAGCTTAGAATTAATATTTAAATATTTATTATTTCATACAAAATAATAATAAAAAAAGTAAAAAATTCATGATGAAAACAACACTCTAATTCTGAAAAAAAATCCAGATCGTGCCACTGCAAATATCTCATATGGAATTTTTTTTTATCAAATTAAAAGCAATAAAAGTGATTATGGATATTTTTAAATTAAAATTTCTAAGTAATTAAAAGAACAAAATCAATTTCAACAATGACTTTAATAATAATTTTTTTTCATTTAAACATCTGAAGCCAGCTGAGTTTAAACAGCCGCTTTTAAAAAATATTTTACCTAAAAAGCTACTCTCATAGTTTTGTTGATACGAGTATTTACATATTGCTCATTTACTTGAACAATGTCATAACTCGAAAAATTTAGATTTTTGAGTTAATAGTGCAGAATTAATTCATATTGTTATTCACATTAGCCCATACTCATAGTCATATATAAAGTATACTTTAAGAAATTAAAACCAGTATTTGCTATAATCTTAATGGTAATAAAAAAAATAAAATATGATAAAAAATAAAATATAATTTACCTCTCAAAAGGCGATACAAAAGGAGGTATACAAAATGTGTGTATGAAACTCTTACATAATATAAAAATCGGTATGACGATTAATTCTTTAATATTAAATGAAAAAGAAACTTTTTTGAGTTATGACTCTCTTGCATTAAGGGCTCGATATAGTTGCGATTGTTATCATTAACCTTATATTTGCACTCACTATTTGTGTAACACACTAACTCGCTCTCACGCTTGTTGACTCACTAGTGCATATTTCTTTTTTTCCTATAAATGTGCACCAATACATGCATGAATGCATGCGCAAAATTATTAACATTGCAGCTGTGTGGTTGCCACATGGGATGGATGTAAAGTCTTAAAGTAAAGGAAATTTTCGAAAAATTAGTGGAGATTTGATTTATTCACAATCGCATGACTTAAGTAAGAAAATAAAACGTCGAAAAATGCAATGTGTTTATTTCAGTCTTCTTATGCTGCATGGTCCCAGTTCATACTGTAAAGTTTACCTATGGCAATTTTTTACATTATTTTTTTTTAACTTAAGCTCTGTATAGAAGATTCACAGATCTTACAATAATACAATAATCTTAATGTAACATCAGAGCGCCCTCCTTCGTCGGTATTGTGTAGCAGAATTATCGGCGAAGTAAAATAACTAGTAAAATGGCTACTAAACATAGTTTCAAATGTTTGACACCAGAGGCGCTGCGAAACTGCATTATTAGAAAGTGCAAAAAAGTAGAGCTGTAAAAGAATGAAGCTTTCCTCTATCTCTTCTTTCACCAACACCTATCTTATCTATCAATATCCCTTTCCTAAAGAAGGTAACACCTAGTAATGGTAGTAGGCATTCATTGCCTGAGTGTTACTTCTCTTAAAAATAAGAAGATCTTACAATATTATCAGATTTGGAAATGATCTTGGCATCTACTAACAATAAAAAAACTGCTAGCAAATGTCTGATAATAAATTTATCTAACAATATTGGCTGTAAAAAAGCTGTCAGATCTGTAGTTAAACACTGACAAAAATTGTTAAATATTAAACGTCTAAGCTTGTGTTTAAAATTTATAAAGTGAATATATATATTATGGAACATAGAGAAGCAAATATTTTTGTATTTTCCTTTCCTTATTTAAAACAGCTGTGTGCAGTATTGCCAACAGAAAAAATTCTCTCTTAAACTTTGCAAATCACGCAATATAAAAATGTGTGATAATTTCCCGCAAATGGAAACGAAATATGTTCACACTAGTGCTAGATGTTACAATAAACTGACAATACTTTTTCCCAAGAAATTTTTAACACATTATAGTGTGTGAATTTTTAGTATTTTGTTAGTTATTTTCCTCATTATTTTCTAAAATATTAATTTCAGCAAAAAACTTTCTTTGAGGCTAATGTTGTTCACTAGAAGATCTAAAATATTGTCATATCATCGGTTGGTTTCTGGTTTGCTGCAGACATAATGTAGTTTGAATATACTGTGCCGCAAACCAGAAACCAAACGACGATATATCATATTCTTCCCTAATGTTTTTTTGAGGGGCGAACGCAACCCCTAAAACACAACTATAGCTATGAAATTTTTTTGTATTTTTTTTTTTTTTTGCATAAATCTGAACCGATGTGGGGGAAAGAATGTAAGAAATAACAAAACGGACACTCTAGTGTTTATACATATGTTCCTATTTTCCCTTTCGCCAACAAAGTAATTTTAAAATTTTAAAAGTAAGACTTTGTTCAAGAAAAATTTCAACATCTAAACTAGAACATATTTTAAGTATAGTTTTTAATACGTTTTAAAATTTTTTTTTTATAAATTTCTGTTTATATCTTTCTTGCAGGAAATAATATTATAAGTTCCTAATTACCTTTTGGATGTCAATAACTACAGACAGCTGCCAAAATTATGTAAAAATTTGCTCGAATTATGAATTTAAAATGAGGATAAAAGGTAATATTTAGATTTCTAATTTTTTTATTTTCATTTATTTAAATTAAATAAACTGGCGCGTAGTCATAGTCAAAACAAAGTACACTTTAAGAAGTTAAAACCAGTATTACCATACAAAATACCAGTTTTAATTTCTTGTACAGTGTACTTTGTTTTGACTATGACTACGCGCTATTGTGTTTAAATTAGTACAAATTTAAAAACTTTCTTTGTAATCCACTTCAACCACAACTCAAAAATATTTACAAAGCCCCAAAGCTTATAAGCGAATTCCCAATAAATGATTGAGAATTACAAAACTACAATCACCGTTAAGCTCCGTAATTTCTACAAGTAGATATCTATTGGTGCCTAGATATCTATCGTGTAAGTTGAATTTTATAAGGCAAACTCGTGGGTAAAAACCTTAGTTAAATTACCTGCGTGTAGAAATTACGGGCATAAAGAAACTTCTTCAGAATTAAAACAGAGCAACACATGCTGAATAATATTAACAAACATGTGCCTAATTAGTAAAGAAGAAACTACACAACGACTGTGATATATAAATGAGGGCCAATTTCACCAACTTATTTAAATATCAATTCATATTTAAAAGTCATTTTTCCATACAAAAATTTATGAAAATCGACATTTAAATATGAATTGATGTTTAAATAGAGTTGGTGAAATTGGCCCTAAGTCATGTTAAATTTGAGCTTTCTTAAATAAAAAGCTTTTAACAGTTTGGAGTACTATGAATCAAAACAATTCACATATTCCATTTGCTTTGAAAAATACATATGTATAAAGAGCTAAAGTTTTTCACAAATTGATACAATGGACCAAACATCATAAGAACAGAACGAAAACAGCATGTTGTTCCGTTCTGCTAGTTTTATAATAATTTACAATTGTCCTTTGCACAATTTGTTCCTCATCATATGTAATTTGAACTTTACAGAGCCATACGAACTTTTAACTTAATAGAATCATGAATATTGGGCCGGTTCGGAAATGCATCACCGCTCTGCATCATAGGAGCAAACTTTAATGCAAAATCGCAAATAATCAGCCCAATTATGAATAACAATTCCCCTTTTTTTCTCATTTCACATTCCTCCTATTATGAATTAAAATTTCCCCGAGAAAAAAGTATGTATGCTAAATATGAGGGAGAGGGAGTCTCCCTTTTTGAGGGTTTTCTCCCCAAACGTTTTGAAGGGAAGTAATGCAAAAACGTTAAAAATCAAATTGATAAATGTTATAAAACAATGGTATTCGCATTTATTTAGAACAAAAAGTTTAACTAAGCTAAGGAATGTTATATTTCCCTTTTGTTTGTGGCATTTTTATCCAAGGCCTGCGTACATCAACTTTAAAAAACGCGAACTACTTCTGCCTTCAGAAAAAATACTAAAACACTAAATTTTGCAAGCCTCCTCTAAGTGTACATAATAGGTAAATGGAAGACTTGTTTCCTTCTAGTACTATCAAGATCGATAAGAATAATCCATTTGCACTTGCACCTGGCTTAGTGCTTGCTCCACTTTCTCAGCACAAAGTTATCATGTTTGCACATCATCTTCTCGATTCAGCGAAGCAAGAGGACATTTAAATTTCCATTTGCAGCGCAGTGATACATTTCCGAAACAGGCCTATTGCTTTTTGTTTGAGCAAGACCAGTCAAAAATTATTTCGAAATAGTGTTTTAAGAGTGTGTTGATAGAATTTAAGGTAAAAAATCTCGAAATCGCTGAAAACCCCATTTTGTCACAAAATCACCAAGTCTGGTAACATTGTACAACTAAATGATTGACTGACTGACTGACTGATTGACTGACTGACTGACCGAATGCATTTATCTCAGCTGCAGTTAGTCTATGCAAACAAAGCAGAAAAAAAGCTTTAAGCAAAACAATTGATAACAACAAGCTTTCAAGGCCAACAATTCTAATGCAGTCTGCTGATGAGTATATAAAAATTATCAAGCGACATATTTATAAAAACTAAAAAAAATAATTAATAAAAAAAATATTTGTAGGAAATAAAAAGCAGCAACATTATCAGCTAAAATAGTGATAAAAAGTACTTAATAATATTTATTATTAATATTTGCTTATTTATCGCTTCCCTTGCGCTGCGCCTCTCACAAATAAAAAAAACTTAATATTTCCTAGTTTGACGTCTATTTTTTAAAGCTTTGTAAACGGCCCTTGCAGCTCATCCCTGCATCAACACGCCCCTTAAGGCAATTAATAAGTAAGTTTCTAATAATAGCGATCAATTGCTGTTGTTTCTTTTGAAAATGAGTCTTATAGTGGGGCTGTTGTTCTTGTTGTTGGTGTTATTGTTGTGCCTGATTTTTTTTAAATTGACCTTGAATGCAGTTTTGTTTAATTTTCTTATTGTTTTTGTTGTCGTTGCAGTTTCATTTTGTTTCCTTTTGCCCTGTGTGTGTGTGTGTGTGTGTTATTTAACACTTTTGCCTTGACTGTTTGTTTTTGGTTGATAATCTTTATTATGGTTATTGTTGTTGTTGTTTACAGTTGCTGTAGCAGCTGCTGCTGCTGCTGCTGCTGTTTGTCGTTCACTCGCATATTCATTCAGTAAAGAGTCAAGCAATATCATTGCACTTTAACCTTGAAATGTTGCAAGTTGTAAACTTGTATAATGCGCCTGTGCCAAGAGTCGTTGGTTGCTCTTCTTTTCAAATGAGCAGAGAGCTTTTACTTGCCAAATAGTTGCTGTAAAGAGCACACGATTTACATGCAACGTTTTCAATAAGAGTATTAAAATTTATTTGCTTATAAATGAAAAGACAGCAACCGTACGGAAAGAATTTCGTAGAAAGTTGGGGTGGCAAACAAAGGCTTTTGTCGATGCTGACGGTTTCGTGTCGCTTATTCTCACATGTTTGTTGTTATTGTCACTTTCGATTGTGTATTTTGTTGAAGTAGACATTATATTTATGCAGTTTATTCACACACATGCAAATTGTCTACACGCACGCACACTTACGGCATTTCCTTTTCACAAATTCAGTTAATATCCTTAATGTATTCAAGTGGCTGCACACACACACACTCAGCCCGGTTGTCAATCTTTTTTTTGTTGTTGTCATTTTTCAACAAATAGTCTTAAAGTTTACCTGAAGTAAAAAAGGCTTTGATGTACATTCAAATACCTGCAATATAAACATTTAAACCCTGCTAAAGGGTTCTTTTCCCCGTTTTTTTTTTACGAAAAGTACAAAAAACCTTTATGAAGCATAGTTACAGAGCTAAAATATTTCACAAAAATGTTCCTGGTATGATTTTACTTTAATCTGTTATATAACCGCCTAGACTTCCATCGCCAACGCCTTACACCATCAGGGTGAGTAAACCCATTTTAGCCAGGCATTGCAAATAACAATTATTTTCTTAATTTAATTTAAAAAAATCACACTAATAGAGAAGTGCTACTTGCACAAGAAATACACCAAGACACATCATGTTCCATAGATGCATAAATTTTTATTTGTTTAATCCACTTTACCGATAATTTTTAAAGCTTTGCTATTTATGTCATGACACAGGAGCAAGGATGTGGTTTTTGGTAACAAAAATAATCGGCACTACTACAGTTATAAATTTATTTTAGTTTTGATTTCTCTGTACTTAAAATCAGAGTATGAAATTAAACGAAACAAATTGTTTCGTTATTTGAACTGAGTGAAACAAAAACAATGAAAAGGATTGCTCAATTTGTTTGTGTATTGATTTCGCCACAATACATTAATTTAATCGTACGGCTCTAGAAAATAAAAAAATAATGCCAAATAAATGGAAACGTTTTAAAATATTTAATATAATTTTATTGCATTGTTATTTAACACATTAATTTTGTTTTATATAGCTAAGCAGCATAGCTTTATAACCGGGTGTCTTAAGACACCTCTCTTCTTTTTGTTTTTTGATTTATATATATTCCTCAGAAAGTAAAATTCATTTCTTGAGGAATAAATAAAACTTAAAAAATAACTTTTATTTTTTGAGGAATAAATAAAAATCAAAGAATAATTATTAAAAAGTAATTTATTAAAATAAAACTTTTAACCGTTACGGTCCATGATTTTAGCAAAAACTTTTAGGGAAACAATTAAATTTGAGCCAAGTCAAGAGGATATAAAGGAAATGCTGCAATGTGGTGGCCCCACCCATATCTTTTGGTATTGCATTACACTTATATAAAGTACTTAAAAAGTGAGCTCATTACATTTGCTTTCATTGTCAGAAACTTGGGCGGTTCCACGTCAACTAAAATTAATTTTTGTATATTAAACTTTATACACATGTTAGCTTTTGTAACGACACAAAGTGGTCAAAACTATAACCAATAAAATTAAAAAAACTTGAAAAACTCTTTGTAGGCACCTAACAGCACTTTGTGCTATTTAAAAAATGGGCGGACCATGCCTCTTAAAATTTAATTTTCCGTATTTCTAACCAAACTTTTCCTACGAGGCCTTACATACAGCTTAGGCTTCTAGAGAGACACGACGATTCTACACTTCTAACAGTGGGAGGAACCACGCCATTGAAATTTAGTATGTACAAGGTGCGGTTAAAATTATTTTGGAAAGCGCTATAACTTTTGCAAATGGGGCAAATTGTCAATTCGGTTTTGACATTTGTGAAGTAAAGAAACGCAGACTACAAATCGGTATACTCCGCAAGAACGAATAGAATAGTTGTTTAAATTTTATTGCAGAACAATTCGTCGCTTGTGTTGGCGCAGCGTGAATTGATTTCCTAATTAATAATTACTTCTGCCCCACCCTGTATTATATCTTGCATACATACTTATACTCAATGGATACCTACGTAACCTTACACCCACGACAACATATCGTTTAAAAAAAGTGGGTGGGTTCACTCCCATTTAAATTTAACATCATATTTCAAGTAAATATTTTAAAATATTTACAATGAATATTTAACCCCTGCTGTTGGTCTATTGTAATGACACCATGTGGTGTTTAGAAAAGTGGGTGGAATCACGCCCATTAAAATTTCATAAAATTCATTACACATTTCTATGCCAGATATTTTAGCGAAACTTGCCGCATCTGTAGGTATATTAGAATCTTGTTATGATACAAACTTGACATATTTGAAAAAGGGTGTGTCATGAGTGTAGCAAATTTAGTGAAAATTAAAATTTTCTAAAAAGATTAAATTAAAAGTTTTCTGAATAAAACTTGAATGGACTTTAAAAATAGATACTAAATAGTTATTTCCAAAAAAAACCGACTTCAATGCAAAGATTTGATAGAACATTTTCTCAAAAAATGTATGGAACCAAACTGGAAGTAAACTCTTTCAACAAAAACTTTTTTTTTTAAATCTGTTGGTTAAGAAGAAGTACGTGAAATAAAAAATTATATATTAATAAGCGTGGCTCCGCCCATTTTTTCAATGCAGGATTATGATTATGCTAGAGTTCAAGGGGTGTGTTAAATTTTTTAAAAATCTGTACCACTTAAAATAAAACATTAAACTTTAATGGGTGTAGCCCCGCCCATTTTTCAAACTTTAAAATTGTGTAATTACCAGAACTAAAGCTGTTTGCTAGGTTTTGCAGCAATCAAATAAGTAGAATATCACAAAATAAAATTTAAAAATTGGTAGGCGTGTCACCGCCCACTTTTTTACAATGGTACCAATTGGCAGCTGTACCCTCTCAGACAAAAAAAAATAATTGTTACAATCGGTCTTAAATGTAACGAAATATGAAGTAACAATGTCAAATAAAATTCAGATGAATTGATAACCTCCTCCTTTTTTTGAAGTCGGTTAAAAACTAAAAATAATTTGGTTTCAGTTAAATAAACATTTTTCTATGTGTTGTCTAGACTTGGGTCGAACTTATTCAGTTGGTCGTTTTTGACACAAACCTGTGATCAAGTTCGAACAGTTTTTTTTTTAGTTGTGACACTATTGAATTAAATGAGCGGTATGACTGAAGGAAATTATTTTGAATTTTTTTCCATATAAAATTTTTCAAAGCCCTTAATTAGTATAAATTAATTTAGTCTAGAATAGGCGTTTCCAACTTTGTGCATGAAAAATGTTATTTATCAAAGGTTTTTTTTACATACATATACTCGTATATGTATAATATACATACATTGTATATCGTTACCTTAATATAGAAAGGCCCTAACTCCTTATATTTTTGAAATTGAGACTTTTGCATTTTTCGCCACATTAGATGTCCTTCTAGCGAAATATACAAAAAACTCGATTTAAAAAAAATGAGTGAGGGCCTTTCTATATATTAAGGTAACGATTAAAAAAATTTATTAAAAATTTTCCATTTCAAAAGCAAAATTCTTAAATAAATGCAATTAATTTGACGTGTGGACCGCATTAGAATGAAATTCATTTGAAAACAAAGACAAATAAAAACTAAAAAAGGGCTGATAAGCAGCACTGATAAGCAACCTCAGCTTGATAAGACAATGAACAATAAATAAGTCATAAAATAAAACTAATGTTTATTTGGCAACAAAATAATTTTTATAAAATGCGCAGTGAAAGTGTTTTTTTTTTTTAACAACAATAAGTTTAATTAAAGTTATTTTAATTACAAATTAATATAAAAAATTAAGTGACATGTGAATTGAAAAGTCCAGCATCAAATAGAGGAAAGCATAATAAAAACGATAAAATAAATGCAAAATGTAATAATAAAATGTCTGAGATTTGTACGAGTCAAAGGCGAATGAACTTTAATTGCGCGTTGTGTGGAAACCAGCCAGGAAACAGTCTTTCTCTCTCAGTTTGTACGTCCAATCGTCCGTCCGTCCGTCCGTCTGTCTGTCTGTCTGTCTGTCTGTCTGTCTGTCTGTGGGGCTTGCTGTGTGTAGTTATGTTACTGGTGCTCATTTTGTTGGTGTTGCTTTAATTGTTGTTGCTGCAATTAATCAGACTCTTCTTAGATAACTTTAGTATCTTTTTGTTGTTGTTGTTGTTGTTGTTGTTGCTGCTGTCATGTAGAATCTTTTTTTTTTTGTTTTTGTCTAGTCGCACCCATTTGAATGTCAACAGCATGTGCAATGCAATGATTGTTGGTGTTTTTGTAGTCATATTGAATACTTGACAGCATTTGCTGAATTTATCCTTTTCGCTTTTAATGCATAAAATCCTTAACTTTATGTTGGGTATTAAGTGCATGGGTGTGTGAGTGGAAGTGTGTGTGTGTGTGTGCGTAGCTGTGTGTGTGTTTGCCGTTTCGTTTAGTCGAGTCTTGGTCATTAACCTCGCCAAAGTTGACGCCGGTCGTCGCCTTTTAGTCTCGTGAGTATACACACCCAAATGAAAAGCGAAACATAACAACAAAAACAACAAAAACAACAAAAACTTCAAAACTTGCACTCACTCGTCTCCACGTCTAGTCGCGAAAAGTGCAAAAAAAAATTAACAGAATAACTTCAAACGGGCGTTGACTTTAATTCTTGCCTTTTTTATTTCATTTTATTGCGGTTGTTGCTGTTGTTGTCTTTTTTTTTTTAATAATTATTTGTTGTTGTTCTTGGTATTTTCATTTAGCCTCGGACAAGGTCCGTAATAGCAGTATAAGAAGACTAGAAATCTGTAAGCCTTCCCTATTCTGCCTATAAGAGGAGTTGAGTTTAAATATTTATGCTGCTGCTTAAAACAATAAAAAAAATTGCAAGCATACTCACACACACACACACACAGAGTCTGTGTGTGCTCCTGCTGCTGCTGCTGCCACTGTGTTGGTATTGTAAAGTTCAGTGAACTTTTAGGCGTCGTAGTACGTCTACTGATTGTCTGTAGAAATTGAGCAAAGTTTCACTTTTAATTTTTGCATCATTCAAAACAAGTGTTTACGACCCCACCATCACCATTACCAACAGCAGCAGTAGTTGCTTGCAGCACCTCCTCTACCACCCCTTTAGCTACCGAAATGTAAATGTTTTGTTGTTATTGCGGCCGTTATTTTATAATTGTTGTCGAAGGTTCATGAGCACGCTGGAGACATGCGCTGTTGGGATCCTTAACTAAATAAAGTTTGCAGACTTCTAGAGGACACCAGCGAGTTGTACGAGTAATTGTTGTTTTGCCACACAGCGAGTTACACATGTGTGTTGTTTGTTTTTTATATTTTTATTTTTTGGTTTGCTGTCTGCTGGTGTTGCTTTAACTCGACTGTTGTTGTTCTTGTTGTTATTATTGCCGCACTTTGTTGTGGCTTTGACAAAACGGTCATTGAACCTGGCAATGGCGTCAACGTTCAACAACAAAAACAACACCAAAAAAAGGATAATGCAACAGCAACCATAATAACAAAACATAAAATTAAATGCTGCTGCCCAGACCTGCACAATAACGTTTGAATTGGTTGCCTTTCTTTTTCAAAAGAAAGTTGCCTGCATGGATGACGTCGTTTTTTTTTTGGCTGATTTTATTATTGTTATTGTTGTTGCAAATCAATATGCATGAAAAAAAGAGTTTTCCATGGGAATTAATTCTTATTTATAAAAGAAATTAAAAATAAAAATTTTAATTAAATTTTTTTTTAATATACTCGTACCTGTCGTTCAAGCTGTCTTATCCATAATTATGCGTTTAAATTAAATATTAATTTAATTCATTTGTTAAGCTTATTATTATTATTATTATTATATTTATATATGTATATTAGTTAAATCAGTCTTTGGTTCTCACTTAAATATTTAAAGAGGGTGTTTTAGTTAAACGAGTTTTTTTCTTCTAAATTTCTGTAGATTTTTTTTTCACTAACTTTAAGTAAATTTTAAACGCGATTTAAATATATTAACAAATGCAAATATATCGCGAAAGTATAGTGGATACCGGCGTAACAATTTACTGAATCCTGAACACATTGCGGTGGCACAATATCTCTTAACCGTCGTAATACAATACGTTTTTTATTTTCTGCTTTTGTTGAAAAGATTTGAAGAAATCGTTTTGGAAATGTTTTAACTTTTTAGGAAATTGCTTATTTTAATTTTTGTTCTTTGTTGCTGGTTTTACTTTAAAGTTGTTGCAAGTAACTTTTTCTCTTGTGTGAATGTATGGTGTCTTCTTAAATCTACTTGAAAATACAAAATCAGTCTTTATTCATTTTGCTTATACTGGTATTTTTTTTAGACATGACCTGCCCTACTCGTCAGCAGCCCGGGATAGGACTAAATGCTCTTGTTAGAATATTCGTTAGTTTATGCCGTTATGCAGAAGCAGGAATCTGCCTGTGCTGCAAGCATACAACAAAACAACAACATTCGTGTTTAATCGTTGTTAAGCAACGATGACAGACAGACAGAGACGATAAACGATGAACAAGGAACGATGGTAGCAGGCAAGTGTGTGTGTGGTGTCCGCAAGTGTTTCTGTGTGTGTTCAAGTTTTCAACACCATAAGCACAGACAGGACTTTAGTTATTGCAGTTGTTATTGTTTTGAACACCATGAAAGGCATAGGCATAGAATTGAATTGTTGTTTGTTGTATGATTCTTGCTTCGGTATGGTTTGGTTTGGTCTGGTCTTGTCTTGTCTGCTCGGCCATGGTGTAGTAGTAGTAGTAGTACTGGTAAACTTTGGTTAAAGCAAAGTTGGCAAAATGTTTTGCATTTTACAGGATGAGTTCTTGATTGTTCTTCCCCTTTGTTAAGGTTGATAACCTCTGTTGCAGCAAATAATTTTGTGAAAGTACAGCGAGGACTTTATTAACATTTTAACATTCAGTTCTTATACATAACAAAAATAAAACTCACGCTGCATATAATAAAAACTGAAATTGGGGGCAACTTAAGGCATTTAATATGTATCGAAATTTTAAATTGTTTCCATAAAATCAATAAAGAACTATTTAAAAATTCCTTAGATATCGATTGCCGTAGTTCTCAACGCGACTAAAGGAAAATTTAAGGTACAAAAATAATCATTAACGGAAAATGAGAAATCCTTATCGATTTTGCCGATGGTCAATTTGCACCAACAAATAGCTTTAATAAAAAAAACTTCAATAGGTACAAAGATCTGATAGAAGAAGATAAGAAGAAGTACGCGAAATATAAAATTAAAGTTTAATGGGCGTGCCTCCGCGCATTTTTTTTAAATGCAAGATTGTGTGCTTCTGAGGGCTTAGGGTGTGTGTTAAGTTTTGTCAAAATCGGTAAAGTAGAACCACGTAAAATAAAATATTAAATTTTAAGTGGTAAGTTTCGTAAAAACCGGTTAAGTACATATAACCGCATGAAATATTAGATATAATAAATTTTAATGGGCGTAACTCCGCCCATTTTTTTAATGCAAGATTGCATGTTTTTGAGGGCTGAGGGTATGTGTTTTGTCAAAATCGGTAAAGTAGCACCACGTAAAATAAAATATAAAATTTTAATGGGCGCGACTCTGCCCATTTTTTTAAATGGAAGATTGTGTCTATTTTTGAGCTCAAGGTGTGTAGCAAATTTCTTATAAATCAATTAAGTAGAACCACTTGAAATATAATAGTATAACAGTATATTACATTAAGATTAAAACATTGTTTTTTGCTCGCCCCTTAATATTTAACTGACATATGTATATAAATTCTGTGAAAACATCAGCTCCGTAGTTCTTACAGCCTGCGGCAGACAGACGGACAAGCGAACATACTAGTGAAAACAATAGGGATATGTGTTTCATTGTTATATCCAATAATTAATTAAAAATGCCATATTGAATTTTGTTTGTTAGTTACGTGGTTTTACATTTCAGCTGACGATATACTACGTACGAATAATGAGAAAAGCTGGACCTAAATAAAGATATATGGGCCTACTCCCGTTTGAATATCGTTCTAAAACGATAAATAACATCGATAATTTTATATTGAAATGATAATGCAGTAAAAGGGTAACACCGTACAGTTTCAATGTAATATTATCGTTTTAAAACGATACTTAACGAGAATAAGCTCAAATATCTCTAGGAAATCCTTTAATTTTTCTTAGAATCTCTTAAAGGGCTATAAGACACGAACGTTGATACGCATACTTCAGACAGACATCAGAAAATCAAAAATTTTTGAAAACCAACATACATGTCTGACGTACTCGTAGACATGCTGTTAGACAGTGAGTTTTGAAAATTTATTCAAAAATGTCAAATTCATTGAAGAACCGAGACTTATAATTTTTCAATATACATACATACATATGTACATACCCTGCATAAAATTTGGTGACAATTGATCCAAATGTACTCGTCCTATAACTGGAGAAAATGTGGGTGTTATAAAAAGTACGTAGTAGTGTATGGTGAAAAAAGTCATATCGTTTAAATGGTGGCATATTGACCATTTTCGTGGTGTATCGTCTTGATCTTGAGCCAATTTAATTCGGACTTGGTCTAGTAATGTAGTAAACTGCACTGAACATGTTCGATGTGGTCGAACAAAGGACCTATCAAATAGTGTAAATATAATGTTAATTGCTCCCTTCAATGTGACTCTGGGATCAGTCCCGTAACTATACTTAGATATTAACCTAAGCTTAAATGGTATTTATAATATTGAAATATGAGTGGCCCTGTAGTCGAGTGGGTAGTGTGCCAGCATGTCATGCACGAGGTTGTCGGTTCGAATCTCAAAAAATTTTCAGATTGAAAATAAAATTAAAAAAAATGTCATTGCATTTGTAACAATAAAAAAATATATAAGCGTTAATTGTGACAGTTAAATGTCGAAATTTTATTTATAAATAATTTATATTATTATACTTCGAATAGGTCCCTATGGGATAGTTCAGTGACAAGTCGCAAGGTGCATACAAAGTATCAATTAACCCCATCCTAGGCCATCCCCATGTAAAAGTGACTGGTCCGCTTCATAGGAAGTGTTAGAACTCGGACTGGTCCCTATCACTTGGGGACCAGTCACGTGACTAGTCTTGTGTCAGTTCCATTTCCTGCAGGGTATGTATACGATTTTCAAATATTAACGATGTTATGGCTAGGACTTTCATATATTTCGATGATATCTCACACACACATTGTTTTATTTAAATTTAAAGCTGGTAAGCCCTTAACAAAAGACCGGTTACCTATCGATATCAATCACTTAAAAAAAAGCGACAAAACCGCTTCAAGAACATGCGACATAAGTAAATGACAATTTATACTTCTTTGTACAAAATTATGACCAAAAGAGGTCTAATATAATTATTTTTAATACATTAATCCAGATGGAAATTTTGTATTTTAACGTTTGTCGCTAATAGTCAACAATAGGACAAATAAAATGCATTCAGCTGTGCCCCCATTAATATTCTTCGCCTCATACCACTTAGTGACATTTACATTTTTAATATAAAAATTGTAGACAAATATAAGTATTTTATGTATATACATATGTATGTATGTATGTAAAGTCTGGCGTGGTAAAGTTTTATTTTATTTAAGTCAAACTATTTTAATATTTTATTTCGTTTGCTTTGATTTTGGTGGTTGTCTTTTTATACCTATTGTTGAGTTGTAATTTTAGTTGGTAACAAATTACTAACGGCCCTATGTATAAGCAAAAATTGGCATGAAGTTAGCATAAGTGACGAAATTGAATTAGGTGTTAACGAGCTCCTCCATACAATTTTATATTAAAAATAGTCGCATTACCTAATTTTAACCCACCTTTAAGTCCTAGCATGATTTTTAATGTGAAGTTTCATCGGAAAACTCTTTAAGATCATGTTTAATGTTGCCACTTATGCTTACTTCATGCCAAGTTTTGCTTATACATAGCGCGGTAAGAATATATTTATTTTTGCTGCTGCCAAAGTAAAGTTCAAAGCAAAGATTAACTACACACGTTGCTATAAACGCTAACTAATGTGTGTTTTATTTATAAAAAAAAACTTTTTTATTTTCCAAAAAAAGGTAAAAAAAAAAATTATAATGAATGTATTTCTTTCCATAAGGCTAAATATGTGCTTTTAAAGCCTACAATTCTATAATTCTCTTTCTAAGCACTATTGTGTTGTAACGAAAAACCGTTATTCATTTAATATTATAATATGTGTGTTTGTTGTTCTACTGCTCATTAAATATGCAACTCACAAACGAAAAGATAAACCGAACAAACAAACAACCAACCAACCCGACCCAACAAACAGACATGTAGTATGTGCAGCACAAATGCATACTCAGTCGTTAGGTGCCATGCCACCCCCACCCTCCCCCCCAACACACAAAAAAAAAAAAAAAAAACAAATACACCAAAAAAATCTAAATGAATGTGTAGTAAAATTATGGTAACACATGAATAAAGAGAAGCCTTATTTCATTAATAAGAGTTCACGTTCATGGCAAAATGTGCCTTGACATTCACTTCACTTCCCATTCACACACGTTTAATGCCTTTTCGATTGAGTTCATTTCATGGTCACCCTGTGCGTTACCATATGCATTTCTCATTGTTAGTGACGATTTGTAATGCTTCTTTGCCTTCGGTTCTCTTTACTTACACACATACTCTTATTTTTATGCTTGAAAATAAAAATAAAAAAATTATGTTAACTCTCTTTTGTTTACATGTTTTCCATCGCGCTTGAGTAGGTCGGTCATTGAACTAACAAGAAACAACAACAACATAACTGCAACAGTAACAACAGCATTGGCAGCAGCAACAACAACAATAAAAACAAGACTGGTTTGCCTCCACATTTTATGTTCGTTAACTACTTTCGAACAGGGATATGCAACATATTGAACCAAAGCATTCATTTCGTATCAAACCAGCAAACAACACAGAATGCAGAATTTTCTTCATTTACACATATGTACATACATACATGGATATGTATGTACATGTAATATGCATTATCTACCTGTTGTTTTTGTTTATTTCTTATTTTGGGGAGGCTTGACTCGATTCAGGTAAATGAGTGTGCAGTACGATGCGTAACCGTTTGAGCGTGTGTGTAAAATTAAAAAAGAGCTGATTTTGAATTTAGAGCAGCTAATGAAACAAACCTCTGTTAAGTTCAAGCTTACATTTATGTACAATGTACATATTCCAATGATGCCAGTTTACTGTTAAATTAGTTAAACAGCGGCATTGATCATTAACATTAACATGTTTACATTCAATGCCAGGTTACTGTTAAATTAGTTAAACAGCGGCATTGACCATTAACATAATCATATTCTTTAACGTCATTATTATCCGTGCTGTAATTATCACTGACTGGCCATATGTTCTTTTTTTTTTTTGATCGGCAGTTTAGTTGTGGTTCTTTTGAATTGGGGTAACGAAGCGAAGAATTTTATTTTAACATTGCGGAAATGCACTTGTTTTTGGCGTTTGCTCTTGCCTGCATTTGTTGCTGTTTGGTTTGTTATATTTTTATTTTATTATGCCGATGTTGACTGCATGAAATATTTATAAATATTCATGCAGTTGTTGGTTTTGGTTTGTTGGCTGATTGTTGAGACTGGTAAGTGGTGTCGTGTCTTGTTGAACTTGTTGTATTGCTGTATGCTGGTGTTGGTTGCTGTGTATTGGTGAAAATATTAAATAAGAGTCGCCCTATTCAATGCCATTATGATATTAAGTGACATAATTGGTTTTATATTATTTTGCTTTCTTTTATGTGCATTTAAATACATACATATGTACATGCAATCACACATATATACATACATATGTATGTACATATATATATTTTTTGAAATATTTATACATACATTCATATAACCGTGTTTTTCATGAGCGTATCTTATTGCTGTGATGAAAAGTGGCAATATTTCGTCTAAATATTTTATGAAATAAGAGTTCAATGAACGTGGCCTCGGTGTGTGAGTTTAAAGAGTATGTTTGTTTTTTTATGTGTTTATGAGGGAATAGTGTGAATTTTTTTTCTGTCTGCTTGATTGGTAATTTGATATATTTTATGACAACAAAAGAATTGCAGTGTTCGTTCGCTTCATGCTCAGTCTGCATATATGTTAACAAAAAAAATATATAGCGGTATTTCAAGATCATGTTTATTGTCTAAATCTTTTTGATGTGACAAATTGTACATTGTTTCATATTTTATATGTATATGTACATACATATGTTGAAGTTATTATAAACTATGTATTTATGTACATAAGTATTTCATTTTAATATTTATGAGCGTTATAGTGCTATACAAGTAAGATCAAGTTTGGTTTTTAAGTCTTTTGTTTTGAAAAGCATAACAATCAAAAACCAGTTTTTGATTTGTTTCATTTAAATATTTTTTTAAAGTTTCGTTCAAATTTATAACACAACAGCACGGTGGTTTCCCCTTAAGAAATAAATAAGCAATTCGGATAGGTATTTGCTACTATGTACGTATATTTGAACTTCCATAACTTGAATCAGCATTATGCAGAAAAAACTTTTAAAATTTTCGCAGACTTTAAATCATGAAGTGAGTTTTTAAAAATGACCAAATTTTGAAAAATATCTGTTATTAAAATCTATTGCGTTTCATTTGTAACAAGAAGAATTGAACATGTGTATATAACTTGTTATATATGGACATTTCGATGTCACGGTCACGTTACCAAACCAAGCAATTCTAATTCTAATTTTACTAATTCTAAACCAATATCCAAAAAAGAGTATACAACATACGTTTTTCTTATGAATTGAAAAAAAGCAATGTCACCAAATACAGCAACGTGACAAAAGTGGTAGTTAGTACTTAACCCATACATACATATTTAAAAGTGTTCATAATTTAGCTACACACGTATTAGTTCCACTAAAGAGCATCAAGTCAAAATTTTGCAAGTTTTACTTTTTAGCAATAAAACGATATGTAGGTCATATCTACCCGCTGCAAAAATCTTACATCACCTTCTCTACTCTTCCGCCACAAAAAAAAACCGTTTTATCTCTCTCTTCCAATACAAGAGTACATGAAACGGCTGTACGAATTATCACCCAAGTTACTATCGCTCGAAACAGCTAAATGAAGGAACGCCCCAAATTGTTGGCTGATTAGTCGTTGTGAAGAAATACCCAAAAAACAGTGCCCGATCGCCCAAAAAAAATGAAGAATAACCCAAAAGTGTAAAATGAATAATCGCCCGAAGTTTTTGGGTGTTTGTTCATTACGTGCAATCACCGGAATTTGGAAAGAATAATCGCCCAAAAAAATTTTTTTTTGGGTTTTTTAACATTTTGCGAAAATTTGGCAATTATTCATCATGAACAAATACCCAAATATCTAAAAATGTTGAGTCGATGAACAGTCACCCAATTTTTTTACAACAATTTTTGGGCGATGCAATATTTTTGTTTTTCGGGCGATAATTCGTACAGCCACATGAAACAGTTATTTGCCTCTATGAAATAAGGCCCTAAGAAATAACGCCTAAATATGAAAATGAAATAAGGCCCAATAATAATTAAGGAATATTTAATTGGGCCTTATTTCATTTAGTTTGGGCCTTATTTCAACTTGAGTTTGGTTGGGCTTTAATTTATTTTTTTTTTGGGCTTTATTTAATCTTGAGTTTGGTTGCTTCGAGCCTTTTTAATTGGGCCCTATTTCGTTTATATAGTGTTTTTTCTAGGGTCTAATTAATTTTTTTTATTTTATCGGGGCTTATTTCATTTCTTATTTGGACGTTATATCCTTGGGCCTTATTTCATAGCGTATCCTAAGGGGGCCTAGTGTGATATGTATTTCCCTATTCGTGGCAGCTCTGGAAATTTTAGCATAGTGAAAAAAATAAAGTCCGTATTAAAAATTCAATTTATAGAGCGTTGCAACGTGTTTTACCATTAGTTTACTTCAAGTTAGAGAGAAATTTAAGTTATGAAAGTTCAAATTCTAGAAAAAAATCCTAAAGGAATTTACCTTCTTGCCGGTGTTGCAGTGCGATTTGCTTCAACTTATGGAAACTTTAAGCTATAAAAAGTTCAAATTCCAGAAGTTCAAATATATTTCATTTAATAATTTTGCAGCTAAAAAATATATGTATTTAACATAGATCAAGTTCGTTTTGGAAGACGAAACAGACAAACATATTAAAGTCCTGCACAAGACCATTTATAAGAACTTTCAAGACATGAGAGATTTTTCAATATATGAAATATATGTATAAAAAAATTGTTTGTGAGCATATATGTAATTAAAAATTTTCAGTATATTGAATGAAAATATAAAAACAATTTTTTTTTATTTAAAAATAGAAGACCTTAATTTAAAGGCGTAAAAAAATTAGAAGAATTAGTGATATTTTTATGTCAAACATTTTACATTTTCTAATTCCTTTATTACTGCAATTAAACACTAATTTATATTTACTCCCGCTTAAGTACAATTAAGCTGTTTTTATGTGTTGACCAGTTGTAGCTAACTTTGTGGAGGAAATAACATAAAAAGATTAATAAAATATTTACATTCCCTGCAGAAAATTCCAAATGTACTCGTCCTATGACTTGAAAAAATGCGAGTTTTATCAAAAATAAGGAGTAGTTTATGGCGAAAAGAAGAACTATCGTGTGAATGGTTACATAATCAGCCTTTTTTGGTGATGTATCCATCGTCTTGATCTTGAGTCAATTTATTTGGAACGTGGTCTAGTATTGTAGTAAACGTCACTGAACACGTTGGATGTGGCTGAATACATGGACCTGTCAAATGGTGTAAATATAATGTTAATTGCTCCCTCCCATGTGACTCTGGAATCAGTACCGTAACTATACTTAGATATTAACCTAAGCTTATTTATACTTTTGACATATGAGTTGACCTGTGGTTGAGTGCACGAGGTTGTCGGTTCGAATCTCAAAAAATTTTCATATTAAAAATAAAATATCATTGCATTTGTAACAATAAAAAAAATTATAAGTGTTAATTGTTGCAGTTAAATGTCGGAATGACATTTGTATATAGTTTTATTATTCCACAGCTTATAGGTCCCTATGGGATAGTTCAGTGACAAGTCACAAGATGCATACAAAGTATCAATTAACCCCATCCTAGGACATCCCCATGTAAAAGTGACTGGTGCGCTGCATAGCAATTGTTAGAACTCGGACTGGTACATAACACTTGGGGACCGGTCACCTTACTAGTCAGTTCGATTTCCTGCAAGGTTTTTAAATAAGAAATTTTATTAGTCTCAAGCAAGTAAAGAAACCGCAACTGTAAGCTGTTCAACAGAAGCTAAGACCAGGAAACCTTGGGAACTATATAAAATCGTGGGAAGATCATATTTTACTTAAAGTATGGGAAACGAAAAACGATCTTCTTTAGAAAAATAAAAATATTTCATTATACAAAAATTATACATACTGTTTCTAAGTTCGGTTTGAAAATTATTCCGGATTGAAAATAATTTCCCCAAGTATAAATTGCGTAATTTTTGCAGAAAATAAATTTAAAAAAATATTATATTTTCTTAAACTATGTTTTCAAGCTTGAGATCTTTTTATGTTTTTATATCTTACGGCCCTTTTCACAATGTACAATTAAAAGCTAAAACAGACTTTAACGGCAAGTTTTGTATGAAGAACTTTCAGTTAAAGTTCACGTTAACTCTTAATCATAGATTGTGAAAAGGGACGTTAGTTCGATATTTCGTTAACCTTCGTTTAACTTCCGTAGTATATTAAAAAACAAAAAATAACAAATATCCTGAAGAATTTAACCGAAGGTTATCGAAAAATCCAATTAAAATATAAAAATATAAGCAGTTTTACGTCCCTTTTCACAATGTATGATTAAAAGTTAACGTGAACTTTAACTGACAGTTCTTCATACAAAACTTGCCGTTAAAGTCCCTGTTAGCTTTTAATTGTATACTGTGAAAAGAGCCGCTAAAGCTTGAAAAAATAGTTTAAGTGAACATATAAAACAAGGTCCATATTTTCGAAAATTAGAATTCTAAAAAAAATATGGCAACGCTGCTCATAGTAGCAATTGTCAAGCAAATTTGTTATGGGCTAAGGAAAAAGTGGTTCAAATTAAAGCGAATCTCGTTGGAAATATTTACATTTTCACTTTTTTAGTCGAATATTAAAAAAAAAGCTCAGTCCCCAGAAAAATGTCGGGTCATTCAAGATATTTAAATAGTCTCTAGCATTTATTAGTGTTCATCCATACAGTTTTTAGTTTCTTCTGCTCTACGTATCAGTTATTGAGTTGTTTAATTTAATCATTAAATTAATTGATTTTGTATTTAATTTCAATTAATTTTGTGATCACACATATTTTCAATTACTCCGTTAATTAAAAAATCCATATTAAGCAAAAAATTTTTTTTTTAATTTTAAATGCTTGTGATTGATCTCATTATTTTGGTAAAAAGTACATAATTGAAAAAAAAATTTTTTTTCCGTGTATATACCACATTTTTTTTTACAATACGGAGTAAACTTAGTTTCGTGTCATTGACCCTTTTCTCTTGTTCACTTGTTCAGTGAAATAAAAAAAAGGGGGAACAATGAGAGTAAGAGTGATTGGCTTATAATTTTTTTTTTACAAAAAGTCAATGGCAACAAAAATGTGCAGGTAAAAATATTTGCTTCTAAATTGGCCGGTGTATGGGTATGTGCATGTATATGTATTTGTGTGTATGTGTGTGTATTTGTATTAAACTTAGGATCGTTATTCCCTTTTATATAATTTCATTTAAAATCCAAATATACTCATTTTTTTATGAGACAAAACAAAACCTTTATCAAGTTGATTACCTTTTCACGCCTTGATGATTCTGTTAAGTCAAAAAACAAAAAAAAAAAAAACTACAAATACCTTAAAATAATGAGTGTAAAGATAATGAAGTTGTTGGCTGACACAGGATCTGCTGAACTGGTTTGATTTTTCTTGCAGCCATTATCCACTGCATATATGTAAGTAAATATTTTAGCTCTGTCAGCCAAACACACGTGTTGTTAAGAAAGATTCACTTTTGTGTTCTTTTTTTCTTTTTTGAGATGTTTTATTTCTCTTCTTGTTGTTGTTGTTGTTGTTGCAAGTAATGCCTGTTTTCTACTGCTCAGTTTAAGCTCTGTTGATGTCACTTTTAATGCAGCTTAAGGTTTATTGGCTTTTCTTCCAATACTATTTCTCGTTTGCTGGGGAAGAGTTCTTTAACATCTTTTCAGAAAATCTTGGCTCAAATGTGTTTTTCAAATGAAAATGAAACCAAAGAAGAAGAACAAAGAATCTTGAGCAAAACACTGTACCTGGTCTATTATTATTTTCATTAAAAGTCAACATCCTCATCATGATGATGATGACGATCATCATTATGATTCAGAAAGTTTTAAAAGTTTTCTTCTTTTTTTGCTTACTTAATGATGTTAGCCATAGGTGAAAGAACCTTTTGTATTATTTATTCTTGGTGTGGTAGAGGAAAAGTTGGTTTTGTTCTTGTTCTTTTATTTTTCCACCGGTTGAGTTTGAGCCAGTCTTTTCCACACACACACTCACATACACACACACTAAAGGTTAATGTACTTGAGAGAAAAAGTGAATGAACGAACTTTTCTAAGTTTGTCTAATAAATTGAAAGTTAAAGGCCTTGGCGTTTAAGAAATTATGTTAGAAAAATAATAAAATAAAACAGGATAAGGAATCAAGTTGCGCGCCTAAAACTAGTTGCAAAATCATTTTTATTTTAGGTTTTTTTTTAACATAGTGAAGGATTTATGGGGATATCTAAAAATTATTTTTGATGCTGGTAACCAAAGAGTAAGAGAGAGAGAGAGAGAGTGAGAGAGAGAGATATATAATTAGGGAAACGAAACGAATAGCTTTATTTAAATGTTTGATGGTGGTAATCAAAGGCTCAGTTACCCGACTGTAAGGTAAAGTAACTGCAACGTAGGAAACAGCTGATCGATATTTTTATATGAAAAGTAGGTTACGTTACATTACATCTCTACCATCATTTTCATTACTTTTCACAGAACAATATCGATCAGCTGTTTCCTACTGTTGCAGTTACTTTACATTACAGGCTGGTAACTCAGCCTTAAGAAAGAAAGAGAGAGAGAGCTAGATAATTAGGGAAAAGAAACGAAAAGCTTTATTTAAAGTTCCCAAACTGTTAGGAACCATTACTAGACTTATTTTCGATTTAATCGTAAGCGACATGAAGTAAAAAATTTAATTTTTTATGGGAATTAAAATCTTATGGGCCTACTAATAGTTTCAAATAATCAAAATGCTAAAATTTTTAATAAATTTAAAGATAAAGGGTCGTATCCAAAAAAAATTAATTTGAACTTCAAGTGTTCTTTTGTCAAAATTTTTATGGAAATTTTGTTTTAACATACACTTCGAGCTGAAATAATATTTTCTGGATACGCCCAAAAGGCTGTACATTTTTATCGTAAGCGACAATTTAAGTATGTAAAATATATTTGAATATTATAAAAATTAATTCTTTCTGCCAAAAAATAAACCGACTTCAATGTAAAGATCAGATAGAAGAAGATACGAAAAAGTACGTGAAATATAAAATTAAATTTTAATGGGCGTACCTCCGTCCATTCTTTAAATGCAAGATTGTATGTTTCTCAGAGCTTAGAGTGCTTGTTAAGTCCTGTAAAAATTGGTAAAGTAGAACCATTTAAAATAATGTATTAAATTGTAGTGGCCGTACCTCCGCCCATTTTTTTAAACGGAACATTGTGTCTATGTTAGAACTCAAGGTGTGTGATAAGTTTCGTCAAAATCGGTTAAGTAGAACTGCGTGAAATATTATAATAAATTTTAATGGGCGTAACCCCGCCCATTTTTTCTACTCTCAATTTGTTTAACTACAAGAACCAAAGGTGTTTTATAGGCTTCGCAGCAATATCATAAAATTAAATTTTAAAAAATGTGGGTGTGTCCCCGCCCACTTGTTTATAATGGGACCAATGGGAAGCTATACTCTCTCAGACAAAAAAAAATAGATTTTACAATCGGTCTTAAATGTTCTTGGGTATTATACCATTTTTTTATATCATCGTTGCAGCGGCTCTGGTGTTAAATAGGTGCATTAAATCTAGTTGTATGCATATAAAAAAATCTATAATTTTGATTTGACAAGTTCTGGCCAGGGATTGAACTCTTTCTCTCGCTGAACGTCATTTGCTTTGCAGTCAGCGCAACATTAAATGGCAAAAGCATCCAAAATTAAATTAAAGTTAGTTAGTTCTTAATTATTTTGTTCGAATATAACAACTTTTTTATTAAACTTGAGATGCTTTTTATAAATAAACTAACAATATTTATTTCTATTCAATATTTCGACACGCCTTTGTGTGTCTTCTTCAGGTAAAATAAAAAAAAATTACATTTAATAGAAATAAATATTGTTAATACATCGGTTTATAAAAATACCTCAACCTTAGTAAACTAGTTGTAATATAATGATACAAATTAAAAAAAAAACTTGCTAAGCTAAAATAATTATTTTGTTCGAACTTATTTGTTTCCTTGCTTATGTTTATTTAAGTTCGTATCGCTCTGTGATAATTTTTAAGGCACTAGAGACAAATTTGTAAATTACAAACAACACAACGGCAAGACTGGTTGTAAGTCACGGATGTTAAATTTGAGCTTTCTTTACATAAAAAGCTTTCAGCAAAGTGCAGTACGATAAATGAAAACAATTCTCATATTCCATTTGCATTGAAAAATATGTATAAAGAGTTGAAGTTTACTGTAATTGACACCACGCACAGTGGAACAAACACCAGAAAAATTGCGGCTTTCACGTTCTTCCGTTCTGCAAATTTTTATTATATTAATTTACAATTTATTTTTAAAAAATTAACACATGTAATTTCGACTACAAAGCAATACAAACTTAAGCCTAATCGCATCACAAACAGTGAAATGAAAATTGTGTGAGCAATAAATGCTTTGGAATGAGTAGAGCATAAATACTTAAAAAATGGCATGGATTTTTTCTATTTCTTTTTAATGATGATTGCCTATTATGACTGTCAGATGTTAACATTGGCTCATCTATACATCTGTTTAGTGGCCGGGGGGGACTATGACTGCTGATTTCCATGAGTAATATTAAAATAAATAAATACTTGTACATACAATTTGTAAAAATTCAGCAATTACTTTTGTGGGGAGGGGCATCTCCCCAGAATGGCCTATCTGCGCCTATGGGTGTTGCGTTCTTAATGAAATGTATAGTGCTAGAGAAGCCAACTGGTCAATGTATAGACAAAAAAAGCTTAATTTTTTTTTTACAAATCCGCAGGCGCTGTTCCCTTGCACAATAGTAGACACCTAAAGTTTGTTTAACGTTTCATAATAAATTCGTTTTATTGGAATATTATTTAAAATATTTTAAAATTTGCTTTTGGGCGTACCTTTTTACAACATTTTTCATACCTAAATTATGTGGAAGTAATTAAAATAAGATACGAGTATCTTATATGGACATGGTACTGCCCACTTGTCTTGCCTTTAATGTTAGACAATTGGGTAATAAAATTGTATTTGAAACCATTAGCAACAAACATCCTAAACTAACAAACATTCTCATTAATTTTATTAAGTAGCATTAATTAATTAATCTCAAATTTGCACTACAATGATTCGTTTATAAATGATACGTCAAATTCTAAAAGGCATAAATGAAAAAGTCAAGCAAATAAAAACCACAAATAAGAGTTTTTAGCAGTTTACTAAATAATTAATAGCGATGGTTTTACTGCTCTGATAGATTACTAACTAGTGTGCTGATGTGGCAGTTGTAGGTTCAATGCCCAGCAAAGACTATCCAAAAAATTTTCAGAATTTTTTTTAAAACAAAATTAAAAATTAAAACAATATTAAGAAAATTTTAACTCAATTCGAAAAAGAAAATTCATGAACCTGAAATTGAGGCAAACAACATTATTTTTTTTAAACTTCAAAAGTGACAGATTGTTTCCACTTTTTTTTAATAGTTTATCTCAAATCTCAGTTGCAAAAAAAAAATTTAATTCCGGCAAATAAAAAAGCTGGAAGGCTTTCAAAGTCAAGGTTTCAGTAGGGCGACTTGAGTATACATTTTATATGAAAACACTAATTTTTTTTAGTGATTTTCGTAAAAATTTTCTAGACGATTCGTCTGTATGGTTGGTTGGCTGGTTGGTTTACCTGGCTGCCTGCTACACGCGGGCATTCAAGTAGAATCTGTACCACCACACTAATCGGTGTCAACCTATATAGAACCGTATCTAAGTATTCTGATACAGTGATCGTTACTAGATCCAACCCGTCTCATAAGTTCACTTAACCCAATTTCCGATAAATATGAAAGATCGTCTGATACATGAGTGCTTCAAAATTTTTTTTTGCTTTATTCTCGACAACTTCGGCTGAACTCATTATAGGACAGACCTATCCTACTAGCATGTCTGTAGTGCCTCGTAATTACGACAACCAGCCGCGAGATGTTCCTGCTAATTATTGTTAATTGTTAATTATTGAGCGCTTATTATTGTAGCAAGGCCACGTCGTCAAGGTCGTCTGCCTGACTTGTATAAACCGCACAAAAGCTAAAAAAAGACAGAAAAAAATACCGTGGTTGTAAGAAAAACAAGAAATAAAGAAACATCTAATGTTTCTGCCAACATTTTTGCTGGAATCACAGGGTGGCGTTGGCTGAAGCAGTTAGCACAATGACTAAAAATCCGAAGGTCCTGGGTTCGAACCCGGTGTCCCACAGTCATTATAAAACAACACCACGCATTTTTCTGATGTGCATTAGTGTCAAATTGTATCAGTTGTTGTAGAAAAGTTCAAGTAATAAAGTCATAGACATTGGTCACTGGCACTACACCCGCTTCAGGGGATATTAATCCTCATATAATATCAGAATGGCCTACTTCGCCAGTATTGTGTAGCAGAATCATCGGCGGAAGTAAAGAAACCACTAAAATGGCTACTTAAAAAAACGTTGAATATAATACGCCTCATTGACACCAGAGGCGCTGCAATACTACATTATTATACATCCGAGCGCCCTCCTTCATCAGTATTGTATAGCAGAAGCATCGCCAAAGTAAAATAACCAACAATATGGCTACTAAGCGTAGCTTCAAATATTTAATGCTCCTTACTGACCCCAGAGGCGCTGCCATACTTTGTTATTACAAACGTGATAAAAGCAGGGTTGTAAAAGAATGTAGCATTCCTCTATCTCTTCTTTCAATACCTACCTGTCTTCTCTAACACTATCCTTTTCCTAAAGAATGTAACATACCTACTAATAGTAGTAGACATTCATTGCCTTAGTGTCACTTCTCTTTGTAAAAAAAAGTTATTTAATTTTAATTTATTGTTATGTAATGTTATACATTTCTCACCAATCAATTATTTGTTAAACAATTTCTAATTATATTGAAAAAAAGCAAATAATAGCCGATAGCCCCTTTCCCTTGGCTTAGTTTATTGCAATTTTAATCGTAATAAATTTAAAATTCAAATAATTCAAAAAAATTCTATATAAGCCCTGTTCTGTAAATCGAGTCTATTTGATAGTGCAGTTTCTACAAGTCAGATAGACGACTCATCTAGAAAATTTGTATGAAAATCATTCAAAAATATGAGTTCTTTCCATATAAATTTTATACTCAAGTCGTCCGTCTGCGTTGTAAAAGCAGGTGGTTAGAAAACTTATACCGACACAAAGAAAACAGTGCCTACTAAATACCTCATAAAATAGCACAAAATTAATAAGAAATCTCAATGGTTTTTTTCAATAAGGAAATCTTATTAATTTCATAGAGAAAACCTTTTTGAAAAAATCAAGAAGAAATCTTGTAGTTTTTATGAGGTTATCTTATTGATTTTTTCAATTACTAAAAATAAAAAAAAATTGCATCTTTATTCTCTGTACTTATGTATTTTTTTTTTAATTTTTTTAAATTCTATACCATATACATACATATGTATGTATGTATGTAGTATATTGTAGATGTTATTTATTTATACAAACATACATACACATTATGTTATTTTTTTATCTAACTTACTCAGCAAGTATTGAACCAGCAAACTTCCACCTGATAGACAAGCACTCTACCCAATAACAAGCAGCCTGAACAACCATTGAAATTATTGTGCAAACATTCTTATACAAAAATGAAAAAGATCGTGAAAAAATTGTCTGTATGTCTATTTATAGATATGAAATAACAAGACACCTCATAAAATCAAGAAGATTTCCTTATTAAAAAAATCAATAAGATGCTTTACACATAATCATATAGGAACCTACTAAAATCAAGAAGAAAACCTTATCGAAAAAATCAATAAGGTAACCTACTAAAATCAAGAAGAAAACTTTTTTAAAAAAATCAAGAAGGCAACCTAATAAAATCAATAAGAAATCCCTATAGTTTACAATTTATAAGAAAACCCAATAGAATCAAGAAGTTTTTCTCTATGGATTGTTTTTTTTTTTTTGGGAAATTGAGTAAAAAAAGTTGTGAATAATAAGATTTCTTCTTGATTTTATGTGGTTTTCTTCTTGATAAAATTAATAAGATTTACCACATAAGAACAATAAGGAATCTCTATGAAAACATCTTCGTTTCTTTCTGCTGGGATACCCCTTAGCCTAAAAACGTTTCATAGAGAAACTGTTATTGATTCTATGAGGCAGTTTTTTTTCTCTGTGGATAATAGAAACAAATTTTCAGACTTTATTTAATTTTTCTATTATAAAAAGCCTTCAAATACTCGTGTCATATCTGAAAGAAAATGATCGTATGTGATTTGAAACACGTCTGTGAGACCATTATTATTAATTTGGATTTGATCCGATTTACAGCATAGGGTCGTCTATTTCGGAAGTAATCTCACTAACATCATAAATCTGTAGGTAAGGACTTTAAATAAAAATTGAAAATTAACTGCTTTTAATTTTTTAAAGTCATCTAAATAATTTGCATACTTAGTGATTTACATATTTGGCAAACGTACACGTTTTACAAAATTTTATTAGCAAAAAAAAAAAAATTAAAAGCTTAAAGATTAAATTAAAAGCTTTGCTTTTTCTATCACCCATTAAACTTATATAAATACTGGCTCTATTACAAATTTCTATTTTGCCAGCTGGGGGGTGCAAAATAATTTAAATATGTACATATGTATGTGCTTTAGACAATTTTATTTGTTTCGCTTCCCCAATACACATGAGCAAAAAAAAAGAAAAAAAAAGTCATATCAAGTCAAAGTCAAGGTTTTTAAAAGTTGTTTTTTCGCTTGACGTTTAGTTAATCATATAAACGTAATTTGCAGCAGCAAAAATAGAACCTGTTTTCTAAGCAGTGTTTCTAATATACAAAAAAAAAAAAAAAAAAGAATATAAACAAATAATAAAAGCAAAAATATAAAATAAAAAAGTAAAAAAAATATAATGATTAAGGCGTTGTTGCTGTGAAGTAGTGAGCTGTAGTGGTGGTGTAACCCCTGATCATTGATCATAACTTAAATAAATATTCCACTTGACAAATTTGTTCAAGAATGCAATGACTATAACAATTTCTAATAAAAATTTCTAAGCTAAGCTTTCAAATAAAAAACAAAACAAAAAATAAAACTTCAAATAATTATACTCAGCGAATAATTAATCATGCTTCTTTCTTTGTTTTTTTTTGATTATGTAATACTGAAAGCAATTTCTAGTTTATCGGCTTTAAAATAAAATTATTTTTAACCAGCAGGTTCGTTTGTCAAGTCTTTCGTTTTATTTAAAGAATAAAGAAAAGCATTCATAAAGTTTGCTGCTCAAGTCTTTTGTTTATTATGTTTTGTCGAGTATTTGAACTTACCATGGTTACACTGGTTGCTTTTAATCCATATTTGTAATCCATTTAATCCTTAATATAATTATTATGCTTTGCTTTAAAAAAAAAAATAGTTTTGCTTGCTGTGTGTTTTTCCCCGGTAACCCGGTTGGTTTTAAGCATTCATGTTATTTTTATTTTCCCTTTTCATTGACACTTAAATGCAATTAGTTTGAAACCATTTTCCTTTAATTACTTAAATGCAATTTTATTTTTTTTTTGTAGGCCTTATGCTTACAAATACTTATTAATTTATTTTTATTTTTAATAGCTAATTTCTATTAAACAGTCTTTAGATTTTATAATATTTTTTTTAATATTTCCAACAAAATTTAACTTTTCTTATTACTTATATGTAAGTATGATGGATTTTCTTAGTTAACAAATGTGTACATAAATGTTCTATTTAATTACTTTTCTCAATATTACAAAAAAAAAAAAAAAACACAGACACTTTTTTTCTACTATTTAACAAGTCTTACTTAGAGCTTTAGTACATTTGGTGTAAACTTTCTTTCTGTGGTTTGTTTCTTTTCTTGGTCGTGTAATGTATGATTTATTTTTTTTATTTATTTCTTGCTTAAGAATTTTTATTTACGCTACCGTGTGTCGATCGCGTTGTTGCTTACGGAAAACTGATTCACGGATGAGTCGTAGCGCAACTTCAATGTCGAGCCGTGTGAGACTTCTGAAAGTGGCAGCGGCAGCAGCACAAACTCAACCGCTCAAATAATAATAATATTAATATAATATGGTTAGACTTTTTCTTACCTACACGCAATACTTAAACACTTACATACATACATACACTCACATTTAAAATGTTCCTCTTCTGCTGCCACTTCTTCTTTTGTTGTTGTTGTTGTTTTTCTTCTTCTTTTCCATTCCAAACTGTTGAATTGCTTTGTATGCGCGGAGAAAGAGTCATTGAGGAGGCCTCAGGTGTTCTAACCAAACACAAACACTTAAATAAAACTCAATGTTCTGCGCTCAGTTATCTTAACAGTTAAATTTGTGCTCATTTGTTTGTTACTGTCATGGTGTTGGTGTTTTGGTGTTGTTGTTGGTGCTAAAGTTCTGGTGATAGTGTCCAAAAGAGAAAATAACCGCGAGAGCCAGTTAACAATTTCCAAAGGAAAATATCTTTTTTTTTTTTTCTCTAACACCAATTTATATGCTTTCGACAATATATATCTTTTATGTACATACATATGTACTTGCTTTTGCATATTTAACTGGCAAGAACATTTTTAATTTTCTTTGAAAGCATTAACATGTTGAGTTGTTCCTTACACTCTCTCTTTTCTTTTGCTCATATTTCATATACTGTTTACAGCTCATTTATTTTATAAGAATGAAAGAAAAAAAAAAAAAAAGAAAGAATACACTCACTTGTTACTGGTTTCAAATAGTGATTGTGTAACGTTCTAAGTACACTTTTTTGTTCTTGCACAAATAATGTAGACTTTGTAAAATATGTCTAAGCTGAAAACATGACCTTCTAAAGAGTACTTTCGTTTGGTTAGAATCTTTGCAGCACTTCTTAAAAAAAGTTTAAACACAGTTTCGTCTGAAATTTTAAGACCCATAACTTCAATTTTGCTACCGGTAGTCCCAATTAATTTAAAATCGGCTTCAAATCGGTTTCCGTATTGCGAATACCATTTTAGGAAAACAAGGATAATGTGGCGAAAAATGTACCCATAAGTTGCTATTCCTTGCACCGAACAGATATAAAAGCAGCAATATATTATATAGGTATATAGCTAATCCTTTTGATAAGTACAGAAACAGTTCTTAAATTTTTTTTTATTTTTTTATTTTTATTTGTTGTTGCGCATTTTCATCCATCGTCTTATTAGACCTTATTATCATTGTTTAGTTTAGTTTTAAATTTGTTTGCAACTGATCGCATGAAAAGTATAACGCATCCAAATAAAATATTGTGGATTTTTATGTGCAGCTCTTAATCGTTCATTAAATCATTTTTGTCTTAAAACTAACTATACTTTAAAAATCTTGTGTCTAAATTTTCGCCCCAAAACGTTGTTTACGTAATTTTAACTTTTTATGGTCCTTCGAGCCATGCTACGATAGAGTGTGATAAAACTCCGTAAATATTTTTTTTTTAAGGGAAATGACACTCAGGCAATTAATGCCTACTACTATTACTAGGTGTTACCTTCTTTAGGAAAGGGATAGTGAGAGAGAAGACAGGTGGTGAAGGAAGAGATAGAGGAAAGCTTCATTCTTTTAAAACGCTGCTTTTTTGCACGTTCTTTTTAATAAGGCAGATTTGCAGCACCTCTGGTGTCAATGAGGCGTATTAAATTGTTCGAAGCTGTGTTTAGTAGCTATTTCATTAGTTATTTTGCTTCGCCGATGATTTTGCTGCACAACGAAGGAGGACGCTGTGATGTCACATTAGGATTAGTATCTGCTGAAGTCGGTATATTTCAGTGATCAGTGACTATGCCTTCATCACTTGAACTTCCCTACAACAACTGACACAATACACATCAGAAAAATGCGTGGTGTTGTTATTTAATGACTGTCGGATACAGGGATTGAACCCAGGACCTTCGGTTTTGTAGTCAACGTGCTGACTACTTCAGCCAACGCCACCCTCAAATTACTAAAACAAATATGTATATATAAATAACTACAGCATAAACATTGAAAACCCTGCTTCAAATGGTTGATTGATTGATGCCTAATTGCCAGGCTTCCTTTATGGTCCTCCGAACCATGCTACAATATAACGTGAAAAAACTTTGCAACTAAGTACAGCATAAACATTGAAATACTTCCTCCAAATGGTATATTGACTGTTGCCTTATTGCTAGGCTTCCAATGTTACGCTAAAGCAAAGCTTCTCTAATATTAACCTTGGCAAATGAGGGTGAAACAGATTGAATTTATAGAGAATTGTTTTGAATATAACATAGAAATGTGTAAAAGTAAATACTTTATTGATACAGTAATTGTAATTAATAATTGTGACTTGATCAAAAGTTTAAACACACACAATAAACGATAATCATATACAGCTATTCCTTTTGATAAATACAGAAACAGTTCTTCAATGCACTGCGTCTTAAAAACTTTTTCGATTTTTCATTTGTTGTTGATCTTATTATCATTGTTTAGCTTAGTTTGCAATTTGTTGTTATTGATCGCATAAAAAGTCGGATGCATACAAATCAAATACTATGCTAAGACTAAATACACTTTAAAAATTATTGTGTCTTAATTTTCGCCCAAAAACTTTGTTTAATTAATTGTAACTTTGTATGGTCGTTCGAGCCATGCTACGATATAAAATAAATAAATAAATAAATAACTACAGCATAAACGCATAAACATTGAAAAACCTGCTTCAAATGGTTGATTGATTGATGCCTAATTGCCAAGCTTCCTTTATGGTCCTTCGAACGGTGCTACGATATAACGTGAAACAACTTTGCAACTAAGTACAGCATAAACATTGAAACACTTCCTCCAAATGTTATATTGACTGTTGCCTTATTGCTAGGATTTCATGTTACGCTAGTGCAAAACTTCTCCAATATTGGCCTTGGCAAATGTAGGTGGAGCAGATTGAAGTAGTTAGCGCGTTGACTTCTACACCACAGCTGTTGAATTCAAGCCCAGTGTCCGACATAGTCATGAAAGAAAAACCACACGCATTTTTCTCTTGTGCATTGGTCTACCTCTGTGCCAGTTGTTGTCGGAAAGTTTTAGTGGCAAAAACATAGTTATTGGTCACTAAACAGTAGCGGCTTCAGTTCAAAACTAATGTAACATAAGAGCGCCCTCTATTGTGGGCGAAGTAAAATAATCAATACAATCGCAAATAAAAATAGCTTCAAAAATTCAATGCGAGTCTTTGACATCAGAGACTGTAAAGATAAGAGGTTGTAAAGGTTAATGAAGTTTCTCCTTGGATATTGTTTTCGCGCGTTTTCTTAGTTTTAGCGCTTTTTCCACTTTTTTTGTTGGAGTTTGTTTAAATTTTGGCGTTTTTCTACTTTTAGCATTTTTTCGGTTTTTTTGCGATTTATTTTAGTTTTAACTATTTTTTTTTAAGTTTTGGTGATTTTTTTTTAATTTTTGGCGTTGTTTTAGTTTTGGTGCTTTTTCTTCGTTTTGGGGATTTTTTTGGTTTTTGGCGATTTCTTACTTTTGGTGAATTTTCGGATAGCGATTTATTTTTTTGACGATTTTTTATTTTTTTTGGCGATTTTTTGGTTTTTTTGCGATTTTTTCGTTTTGGCATATTTTTAATTTTTGGTTAAAGATACAGCCTTAAAGTACTTTTTTCGGTTTTTGACGATTTTTTTAAGTTCAGACGCCTTTTCTTAGTTTTAGCGTTTTTTTATTTTTTTTTTGAACACGTTTAAATTTTGGCGTTTTTTTCATTCCTTTTTTTCGGTTTTTTGCGATTTAGTGATTTTTTCTAACGAATTTGCTTGTGGCGATTTTTTAATTTTTGCCGTTTTTTCTAGTTTTGGTGCATTTTCTTCATTTTGGAGATTTTTTTGGTTTTTGGCTATTGCTTACTTTTGGTGAATTTTCGGATAGCGATTTGTTTTTTTAACGATTTTTTATTTTTAGCGATTTTTTCGTTTTTTTTGGCGATTTTTTCGTTTTGGTGAATTTTCAGAATATTAGCGATTTATTTTTTAGCGATTTTTTAGTTATGGCGATTTTTTCGTTTTAACATATTTTTAGTCTAGGGATTTTTTATTGTTAGCGTTTTTGAAAATTTCAGGAGTTTGTCTCTCGTTTCTAAGATAGAGAACGGGTAGAATAGCCTTTAAGTGTTTTTTATGTTTTTGACAATTTTTTTAAGTTCAGGCGCGTTTTCTTAGTTTTAGCGCTTTTTCCGTTTTTTTTTTTGGAATTTGTTTAAATCTTGGCGTTTTTTTTACTTATGGCGTTTTTTTCTTCGTTCCATTTTTCGGTTTTTTGCGATTTATTTTAGTTTTAACTATTTTTTTAGTTTTGGTGATTTTTTCTAGCGATTTTGTTTGGTGTGAATTTTATAATTTTTGGCGTTTTTCTTGGCGATTTCTTACTTTTGGTGAATTTTTGGATAGCGATTTATTTTTTTAACGTTTTTTATTTTTGGCGATTTTCTCGTTTTTTTTTGCGATTTTTTCGTTTTGGCATATTTTTAATTTTTGGTTAAAGATACAGTCTTAAAGTTTTTTTTTCAGTTTTTGACGATTTTTTTAAGCTTAGACGCGTTTTCTTAGTTTTAGCGTTTTTTTCGTTGTTTTGGAATAAAGCTATGTACAGACGGTTGTCAGATCTTACAATATTGCCAGTAAAATGTGCTCAAAATTTCTTACAACCGTGTGAACTGGCAATTTTTGTCAGACGTTGTTGCCAGAAAAATCATTGTCAGTCCATTGCAAGACTAGCAGCTGACAACAAATTGTCAGACATCTTACAATCGTGTGAACACATTGTAAAATTATTGCCAGCTATTTGTCAGACATTTTAATATTGTCAGATGCGCGAATTTCGTGCATCTGACAATGGCGTCATTGTAAGAGAATTATTTCTATGGGCAACACTGTACACGCTTGATTTTAAAGAAAATATATTTAATAAAATATATGCAGCCGAAATCATTGCAGTTGCTTCTTTATGGTCCATAATAATTAATATTTTCACTTTTTACATTTAACACCACCACAAACGATTGATATTTAACAATTTCTAACAAGCGCTTTGAGTCTGGCAACGCATAATAATGTCTGGCAATTTTTGCATATGACAACCGTGTGAACTTACAATTTTTTTGCTGACGATTTTGTCAGCTGATTTTATTGTCATACAATCATCTAGCAATAAATTGTAAGATTTCCTGACAAATTTGATACAACCGTGTGAACTGTCAATCTGCCATACACTTGCAATTTTTGATTGTCAGTACAATGTCAGCACATTGCCAGATCTAACAATATTGTAAGATCTGACAACCGTGTGTACACAGCTTAAGTTTAAATTTTGGCGTTTTTTTTCGTTTCTTTTTTTCGGTTGTTTGCGATTTGTTTTAGTTTTAACTATTTTTTTTAGTTTTGGTGATTTTTTCTAGCGATTTTTTTTTTTTTTTTTTTTTTTTTTTTTTTTTAAAGAGAAGTAACACTCAGGCAATTAATGCCTACTACTATTACTAGGTGTTACCTTCTTTAGGAAAGGGATAGTGAGAGAGAAGACAGGTGGTGAAGGAAGAGATAGAGGAAAGCTTCATTCTTTTACAACTCTGCTTTTTCGCACGTTTTTAATAATGCAGTGTTGCAGCGCCTCTCTGATGTTAAATGAGGCGTATTAATTTTTCGAAGCTGTGTCTTGTAGCCATTTTATTGATTATTTTACTTCGCCGATAATTTTTGCTACACAACGAAGGAGGGCGCTCTGATGTCACATTAGAATTAGTATCTGCTGAAGTCGGTATAGTTCAGTGACCAGTGACTATGCCTTCATCACTTGAACTTTCCTACAACAACTGACACAAAGGGACACTAATGCACATCAGAAAAATGCGTGATGTTGTTATTTAATGACTGTCGGATACAGGGATTGAACCCAGGACCTTCGGTTTTGTAGTCAACGTGCTAACTACTTCAGCCAACGCCACCCTCATTTTGTTTGTGGTGATTTTTTTAATTTTTGGCGTTATTTTTTTGTTTTGATACTTTTTCTTCGTTTTGGCGACCTTTTTCAGTTTTTGGCGATTTTCTTGGGATTTTTTAGTTTTAGCGTTTTTGAAATTTTCAAGAGTTTTACTCTTATGGCGAGTACATACACACTGTGGCATTTTGTGACATCGCTATAGTGTGTACTAGTGGCAACGTTTGTCATAGCCAATATACTCCGTTGTGTGGCATTGCTTTCTATAACATAATGTCAACGACGTTGCAGACGTTTTAAAAATGACAATACAAGAAATGCCAAATGTGTACTCGGCATTACGGTTTCCAAGATACATCAAGTTGTCAAAATTACATATGTAGTCTAAATAACATTAACTGATAGAATACCCCTTAATTTAAATTTTTTTAAATTTCAGTGTTAACTGGTTTAGTTTGTATAAAAATTTTAAGTGTCTATATATAATATTCTGTATGTTATATTAGGATTTCAACATATTTCGCTGCTCGCTTTAGAACACTCTTTAATTTTTAACTCGCATATATATTTGTTGTTGAAGCAACCATAGTCATACATATTCAATTTCAGGTCCATAGCTCTTACGGTTGTCGGGAAAACAGCCTGTGGCAGATACACAGCCGGGTAGACAGACATCGTAGTGGTGTACGGAATCCTAAAAAAAATATATCTCAAGCTTAAAAAACTTAATAGATTATTACAACATTTAAAAGCTTATCTTTCTCACTTTTGATAATAAATTAAAAAAAAAAAAACTAATTCTTTGAAAGCTCTGCACAATCTAGAGAAAACGTTCTAAAATAGAATCAAACGCAAAGAGTGCAAAAACAATTTGAAACCATTCAAATGTATTTGATTGGCTTAAGGTTGTTTGTTGTTCTCCGCTTTGTTGACTGTTTGGCAAATACAAAAATGAAGTGCAATTAAGTATTTTTTTTTTCTTGCATGCAACGACAATTTATTGCAATTGCAATAAATTGCAAAAAATCTCATCATGCCTGGTTGCACTCTTTGAGCTTCGAGAGGAGAACATTTATTTTTTGTTGTTGCTGCTAAGCATCTTATTGTGATTGCATGGCAATGATCTTTACAATGATTGTGGCTGCAAATGAGTTTCGAATCGAATAGAATAGAAAAGTTCTCCACTGTGCTCTCTTGCTCTCTCTTGGAGCAGACGGGGGAAAAATAGAATGAAAAGTGTGATTTCAATTAAAATTAAAAAAATGAATGTAATTGCAATAGCAATTGTTTCGTTCACATTTTTTTTCGTCTCTATAATTTACAAATGGTTGTTGATAAAAAAAAAATAGAAATGTGACCACTACAATGTGTGAGTTTAAGTGTGTTGTTGGCTTATAAATGTATTTGTAAATATGTTGTTGTAATTTTTTAACACTTATAAAGTAGACAACAATATAATGTTGATTGTGAATAAAAGTTTTTTTTTAAATTCCTATTCCAAATTGTAGTTGATTTATTCTTAAGAGAAAGGCATATGTACATATGTATGTATTTTTTATGGCTAAAACTTATTTCGTTTATAATCACGATTGCACTAATACATGTGCATGTATGTATGTATGTTTGTGTGTGCACGTTAACGCGTGTATGTACGTTCATTAATTTAATTAGTAGAAGCAACATCATCGTCTCCGGTCAATGCTCTTCTCTACTTTTGCTTTTCGCCTTCCAATTTATAAAATTAAATTTGAAATGTTAATAAAAAATAATAATAATAAATTAACTACAAATGGCTTTAATAAAAGTGTTAATATATTTTATTGGACTTATGGTGATTCCTTTCCAAAGACTAGTTTCTGTTTTTATTCCTAATTTATATTTTTTTCTGGAATTAATGAATGCTGGTTTATTTTTTCTATTAAATGTCTTATAATTAATAATAGAGATAAATGCGTGATACTAGTTTGTCTCACCCAGGAATAGCGATAGTAAAAGAAGAAACTTTCAAGTTTCTTCAGGAAAAAATTAATAACAACTGCTTAAAGCCGTTTTAAACTTTAAGTAAGACTGAGTAAAAAGTCTTTCACTAAGCGCTTAATATCTTTTACCATGAAGTCTCAAAATTGTGGACCTTGTGTGTTTGCAAAAATCGCACTTCTGGAAGCAAAGAGTCTAGTTTATTTGTAACCATAGAATTAAGTGAGTATACTCTTATTCTCATTAAAATTTGCATTATTCCAACAAGCAACTGCCCGATTCCTTATATATATATATTCCCGTCGATCCTATAAGGAGCATAGGGCCTCAACAAATATGTTCCAATGCAATTTATCTTGAGCGAGGGATTATTATAAAGACCTAAAACAACACAACCTTGCCTCAAGAAAGTGGCAGGTTTATATTTCACATGCTACAACTACAACAATTTTTACGAAACTCAGCACACATCAGGGGGTCTACTGTGTAAGTCGAAACGAAAGAAAAAGCTTTCGAATTTGTATGTTTATAACATGTAAATTCGAAAGCATTTTCTTTCGAATCGAATTACAGAGTAGACCCCCTGGGCTCTGAATTTGGCATGATTTTGAGTTTAAAAAAAGTGGGTGGGGCAACGCCCACTAAAGTTTAGTAATAAAATATATGTAGTTCTGCTAATCAAACCACCACGTAACTTAATAAACAGTTTGAGTTCTTGGCATGGCATAATTTTGTGTTTGAAAAAGTGTGGGCGGAGCCATGCCCATTAAAACTTAATATTATATTTCATGTGCTGCTACCTGACCGATTCTTACGAAACTCTTCACACTGGCTTGGGGCTGTGAAAGTGGCGATATATTGCATTAAGAAAAGTGGGTAGTATCACTTATATTGGCAAAAGTAGGCGTGACCACGCGCTGAAAATTTATAACTACCATTAAATACTTAAAAATAAAGCTTTTAAAACAACTTTACAGATTTTAAAAATAAACAGCAAAAAGTGAAAAATAATTTAGATTTATTTGAATAAAACATTACATACAAATATTTTTATATATCCCAGCCAGCAATTTTTAAAATTTTCAATCAAATTCCAGTCTTTTTTTTAACTCTTTTGCGCGATTAAAAAGCTAGAATATGTGCCAATCTTCTGATCATAAAAGACACTTTTGTGGGTAGCAGAACGTGACTACCCGCGACTGCTCTTCATAAAGCATTTATGAGTCTTTTTCTATATTAGTTTAGAGTCATTTTCAACCCCTTTTCTAATAGTATTTAAGGTTTTTTTTGAATCGTTTTCTGATCATTTATTAGTCGTAATTAATTTACTTAATTTTTTACCCTTTTTCGAATTGTCTTTCAGTCATATTTACCAGTCATATTTGAGAAATTTATCAGTCTGCTTAGGAGTATTTTTACTGTCATTTATAACTGTAATTTGAGTCACCTATCAGTCGCATTTCTAAGCGTATTTGTCTGTTCTTCGAGTATTTTTTTTTACGTTTAATTGTCAAACAGAATTACGGCACAAACATATTTTCCATACAAATTGACACAAAAAGGAAGTCACTATCTGCGTAAAATATGCTCATAAAATACATAATTATAATCACTTTTAAAACAACTGCGTGATTTGTTTATGATTAAGCATTTTTCAATCTTCCAGATAAGCAAAATATTATAATTATATATTATTTTAAACGTCTGGATGATTAATTTGCGATTGCTATATAATTTGTTATTGTATTTTAAATCGAACTATTTTTACCCATTAGTGCGAATCTTTTTCGAGATCTATTTTGATCGTGTAAGTGATTAATCAGTTTTTGATCACCAATAGTGCTCTAAAAAGACTCAGCAAGGTGATTTTTAAGAAAACTATCTTCCAAATGCTAGATAAGATAATACATATTGTGCTATACAAAAATTACCAAAAATTAATTTTGAATGTGAAGTTGTGAATATACATACAAAGTTATCAGTGGAGTAATCACAGCGATCACTGCAACTGTCTACTCGCAAGATTCATTAAACTGCTCGAAAACTTTGTGATTACAAAGTTATAGAACTAAAAATAAGAAATACATGCGTGCGGTGTGAACTTCATAATTAAATAACTATTTCAGTTTAACTGAAAAAGCAAAAGCAAAAAAAAAAAGATAAGATTTGTAGAAAGTTCTGTGATGATCCACTCAACAACGATGATTCTCCACCATTTTTAAAAACCTCTTTTCTGTGTACTTTTATTTTATTTTATTTTTTTTAAGATGAAATTGAAATTTTTTGCGTGTGTCTTTAATAATCGCAAACATATTTACACTTATGGCAAATGAGCAATAAGTAAGAAATGGTTATGTTGTTGTTGTTGTTGTTGCTGTTGTTGTGTTGGGTCATACGCTGCAGAGCTTAACGCGTGTAGGTTCGTTGCTTGAGTCTTTCGTTTGGACGTTTTCTTAAGTACAAAAGCAATTCATCATACCTATTGTGATTTTTTTTAGCAGCGCGCAAACAAATGAGTGTAAGTTAACAAAAAAAAAAAAAAAAAACATCAAAATCAATCAGTGAAATGTAAAAATTTCATTTATCAAATATATCAGATGTGTAAACAGAAATAAATAAAAATAAAAATAAAAATAAAATAAGCTCAGCTGTATATCCGCGTTTCTTGCCGTGCTTACGTACAATTAATTCTGTTGAACAGAATGTGTTGTTGACTTTATAAATTCTTTTTTATTTGCCTGTATGTATTATTTTTACAGGTTATCATTATGTTGTTGGTAACGAATTTTTGTATTTTTATCTTGTGCAACGAAACTGTTAAATGTTGTAAACTGTTAAAGCTTTCGTTCATTTCTTTCTCAATTTCATTTAAAATTTCTTATTAATTTTTTTGTGGGGAATTTTTAAATAAAAACACTCTTTATTTTTAATTTTTATTTTTTTTTTGTTAGTGGCCCCAACTTTTTGTGTTGTTTGCCTGTCAAATTTTTAACTTCTATATATATTTTTAAACAGTGACTGGTACTTTTTGTTTTCTTCTTCTTACATTTCGTTTCATTTTTCTTTCTTCATATAAATAAACTTTGTTTTTTTTTTGGCCAAGTTCATTGACTTCTTTTAAAACATTTTGTTGCCGTTGTTGCTGTTGCTGTTGCTGTTCTTGTTGCTTGTTATATTTTAAGTTCTGTTGTTAAATGATTTGCCAGCTCATGTTGGCTTTTGTATGTATTTCAACGTGCACAAGCCATAAGCGTAGTTTTGAAATATGAGTTCGTTTTCATTGTTAAGTTCATTGACCAGCAACTAACCAAAAAAAAGCGCAATTCATATAAAAAGAAAAAATTTCATAAGCATAATGTTAAAAATTAATTATATTTTGAATGAATGATACATTATTGAAATAATAATAATAATGCAGAGCAAAGATCAAAAGCTTTAACTAAGACTTAACTTACAGGCCAAAGGCAGTTTTCTGTTACTTTAGCAGTTTAAGAATTTGAATCTATAAAATTTTTTATAGTTCTATGAGAGCTATTGTGTGCTGCAAATATTTTTTTATTTTTTTTTTTTTTGTCAGCTTAGTTTCATTGTGTTGCTTTCTTATCTATTAAGTCTTAAGCTTTTATGGTAATTCCAGTTCTTTTGATTTCGATCTGTGTTTAGTTTGACCCAATTCTAGTTCTTATGTGATGTTAAGTACCTCCGTCACTCACTGCGTTCATGTGTACGGAACACACCTTTTACATGTGTGTGCACGTTTTGAGTTTTTATTTTTGCAAACTTTTGTCTTTTTGCCATTTAGTCATTTCGCATTCATAACTAAATGCTTAAGTAGAAATGTGAAGGTATATGACGGCAATGATAAGATTACACCAACATGTTCGTTTCAAAAAAAAAGAACAAAAAAAAAGTCGGTAATAACTCACCAGCCAATAGCAACAATTGTTTGCTTATGTGATCAGCAAGAAAATATTTCACTCCAAATTATATTTTTTTAAGAACAAACGAAGGGGTGTTTGCGTAAAAGGAGGAAATTAAAAAAAATTATACATGTATAAAATTTGTTTTACTAAAAGTTGCTTTAAAATGGTGCTTTATATGCTTTTAATTTGTTTTTTAAATGCTTAAGAAGTTTCATCACCCTTATTGTGAATAAAATTTCCCTGGTCTTTAGTTTCCTGTTCGCAAAATTGCTATTGTAAGTTTTGCTTACGCGTACATATGGCAACTTCGAAAAATATTCCCCTTATTGTGAATTATTTTTTGCATGGGAATTTAATAGTGTTTGTCTACTGTGATTTGCAGCGGCGATATGCTAGTTAAAGAAATTTAAAGCAAATTGAAAAAATGATGAGTAGAGACAGCGTAACCGTTTTACCGACTAAAGTGGCAAATTGACACTTTTTCGACTCCTTTGCAACGTTTTTTCCCTTTTTGTCCCTTTTTTCTAAAGTGAATTGTATAAAAATACATTAAAATTAAAAAGTTTAGTGTAGTTTTATCGAATTTTTTAATTTTATCCCTTTTTTTATAAATCCCCTATTTTGTGCCACTTTTTGAAAAATTTCATCGATCACCGTGAGTAGAGATGATCTTGTGTTGTTGCGATGGATAACACAGCCATGTTGTTCACATGGATGTGAGAGAGCACAATTCGCCTTTACCAACCTGCTTCGATATCACATAACTTTTATTCGTGATGGCCCACTAGCTCTCCATGTATGAGCTTCTAAATGCATATAGGATGTGCACAAAGAAGATCTATATTTTAGAATTTTATCTACTCTTAGATTAACTTCCAATACTTTATCTTGTTTTTATATTTATTATATATTAAATACAATTGAAAACTATATTTACATTACAACATACATTTATCAAATACTTTTTGTTCGCGCATTGAATCAGTAGTCGATCCCAGCATATCCGTATGTTAGCCAAGAACACTACCCACTGACCTAGCGAAGCACAAATTTATTTTCGTACACAATTCAATTAGTCCTAATTTAGACATTGCAAGTCTTATTGCTAAGATGATTAGTTTTTTAGGAGACGGAGATGAGGGGAAAAGAAACGTTTCTGTTCCCCTCGTCTGTCTCTCTCTCTCTCCCACAACCTTGCATAGTGTAAATTAGGACTTAAAAAATAAAAAATCTAAACTCGAAGTAACAATTTTATTCGCATCAAGTAAGCGAGAGCGGATGCACTATAAAAAAACTATGAGTCTTTTACTATAAATAGCCGACAAACTTCGCAGCGTTTGTGTTAAATTTAGTCATTCACTTACGTTATTGCATCCTCGTAAGGCAGAAGGAATGCGATGTCTGCTACTTTTTGTTTACAGATTTCAATAAAACTATTTCTTTAAGCTTTAGGTCAGTAAATTTTATATATTTTTAGTTTTTATCAATATTTCGTTAACCTTTGGTTAACTTCTTCAGGATTATTCTTATTTTATTTGTTATTATAATTAGTTTTTGGCAAAAAAGGTCGAAAAATTAGATAAACAATTTAGTAAATACACAGAGAAAAAACTGCCTCATAGAATCAAGAAGATTTTCTCTATGAACCGTTTTTAGGCTAAAGGGTATCCCAGCAGAAAGAAGCGAAGATTTTTTTAATAGAGATTCCTTTTTGTTTTTATGTGTTAAATCTTATTAATTTTATCAAGAAGAAAACCACATAAAATCAAGAAAAAATCTTATTATTCACAACTTTTTTTACTCAATTTCCGTTATTTTTGGCACCAAAAAACAATCCATAGAGAAAAACTTCTTGATTCTATTAGGTTTTCTTATAAATTGTAAACTATAGGGATTTCTTATTGATTTTATTAGGTTGCCTTCTTGATTTTTAAAAAAAGTTTTTCATCTTTTTTTTATTAGGTTGCCTTATTGATTTTCTTCTTGATTTTAGTAGGTTCCTATATGAGTATGTATAAAGCATCTTATTGATTTTTTAATAAGGAAATCTTCTTGATTTTTTTTTCATATCTATAAATAGACATAGAGACAATTTTTTTCATGATCTTTTTCATTTTTGTATAAGAATGTTTGCACAATAATTTCAATGGTTATTCAGGCTGCTTGTTAGCATATTGGTTAGAGTGCTTGTCTATCAGGTAGAAGTTCGCTGGTTCAATACTTGGTGAGTAAGTTAGTTAAGAAAATAACATAATGTGTATGTATGTATGTATAACGAAATAATAATATAATAAATATAAATAATAAAATAAATATAGTATAATAAATAAATATGGTATAGAATTTAATTGAAAATACATAAGTACATAGAATAAAGACACAATTGTTTTTATTTTTTTTATTGAAAAAATCAATAAGATAACCTCATAAAAACTACAAGATTTTTTCTTGATTTTTTCAAAAAGGTTTTCTCTCCTTATTGAAAAAAAACCATAGAGATTTCTTATTAATTTTGTCCTATTTTATGAGGTATTTACTAGGCACTGTTTTTTCTGTGTAGTGCCTAAAAAATCTGTATACAAAAAAGAATTTTATCAGGAATATGTTACTATACACTTGGCCATTTCAAAGGATTTTACGCATTTCCTAACTTTCTTCTTTTATTTCTTTGCTTAGTTTTCTTTTTTCAATTGTGTTACAAAAAAGTTGCACATCCGGAATATTTCAAATTTTAATTTTAATTTATTTTAAATCGACTTGCATAACAAATTTTACTACTCGCTTAAATGAATGCAGCCTGCGCACAGTGGGTCGAAATCCCTAGCTAGCGGCATTTAAATAAAGTTTTAAAACTATGCAGATACCAAATCTTTTACATTTTTTCCATCAGTGACAGCCGGCTAGACATACAACGATGGGTCAACAAGTCCGGGAATTTTTTTCAAGCATTTTTTTTGCTTTCCTGCCTCTTAACTGAAAAGGCAAAACTGCTGCTGTCAGGAGGCAACTATCATTTGACTCCTGTAAAAATTTAAACAAGATGCGCCATTAAGCTTGTGTTTGACAGCCAATTAAAAAATTAATATCGTATGCTCATTAAAAATTTTTTATGAGGAAAAACTATCACTTAAACCAAGAAATTTGAAAAATACTATAAGGACTCTTGGACTCTTCGCCATAAATTTTAATGATAAAAATATTAGTTTAGTTTTAGTGAAAGAGACTATGGAAGTCATAGGCATATCACATGGTTCAGTGATTTTAATTTTTAGTGATAACTTTGGTATGGGAAAGCTTTTCGCAAGATGTGTGCCGCGTTTGCTCACAATCGACCACACAAACTCAATCGTATGACAATTTCGCAGAAGAATTTTGCGTTGTTCAAGTGCAATATGGACGAGATTTTGTGACGCTTCCTAACAGTGGACGAAACGTGGGTCCACAGTACCACACCAGAGGCAAGATTTTGCGTTTTTAAGAGTTCAAGGTGTGTGCCAAATTTTGTAAAAATTGCTTAAGTCCAAGCACGAGAAATATTATATTAAAATTTTATAGGCGTGCACCGCCCACTTTTTTTAATGCAAGATTGTGTTTTATTTAACTTAAGATGTGTGCCAAGTTTCGTAAAAATCGGTGAAATAGCAGCATGTGAAATATAATATTAAGTTTTATTGGGCGTGGATACGCCCATTTTTCAAGTAAGTTTTGTAGCAATCAAATATGCAGAATATCATAAAATCAAATAAAAAAAATTGTGGGCCACTTTTTTACCATGGGACCAATGGGAAGCTATACCCTACCCTCTCAGACAAAAAAAGAATTTTTACAATGGGTCAAAAATGTACCAAGCTATGAAGTAACACCGGAAAAAATAGAGACAAATGATAACCTCCTCCTTTTTTGAAGTCATTTAAAAAGAGATTAACACTTGATCAACAAATTGTTTTTTTTTCATTTTCCCCAATAAGTGAAACAAGTCGTACAAGAATTTTGTTTACGCCAACCGAAAGTGTCAATAATACAAAAAAGAACCTCACAATGAAGCACCCTTCCCTTAATGGCTCAACCTGTGAAGAACTTTCGAACATCTCATCCCCATTTTTTATTTCTTAATTCATTTCAAAAAACAAAGTTTTCAAATGTCATCATCATTATTATCAACATCTTCACACTTGTTATCGTCGTCGATGTTGTTGTTGCTGTTGTTACGTTTAAAAGCATGTGTCTTAAGTCTTTCGTTTTGGGGGATTTATTTCTGCTTAAACAAATTACTTTAAAATTAATGATAAAATTTTTTAAATTATTGTTAAGAAATTATGGGAGTTACAGGAAAAAAATTTTGTTTATTTTTTTTACAAACATTTTGTTTAGTTATTCAGAGTGTGTTGTGTTTGACCAAACATTAAAATTTAGTTTTTTATGTTCTGTTGCTATTGCAATTGCTGTTGCCACACACTGCCAATCGAATATCGTTGAATGTACACGTCGTTGATCGGCACTAGGTAATTGGTTCAACAGCCTGAAGTAACCTTTAATGCAGAAGCGCAGAGTAAACGACCGCAACTGCGACACTGGAGTGCGCTCAGCCAATGCAGTTTAGGCTGCAGTTAACAGACAAAGCTGGTTTCTTCTGTTTGTTTGGCTGGTTCTGCAAAGCAAAAGTAAACTGCAGTTCTAGCATGCATTTGCCACATGCACTAATGCTACTTAAATATATACATTACGCTATAATGCATTTCATTCCCCGAGTACATTTCAATCTCTCGATTGAATTTAGTTAAATAAGTACTTTTTATTTGAGCTACACGATCTTGCTATTAAAGTACGAGTAGTAACCAAGAACCCAAAAACATTTTCCAGACCACAATTACTACAATAACTGTATGTGAACTTTTGTTCGCATTTTTCCCTACTCCATATAAAACATGCACATATTAACACTGAGCGTTAAGTGAAAATGGTTAATAAATGCATGATCTTGTCATTACAAATAACACGCATATGGGCATTTCCACAGGAAAGTGAAATATTTAGCACATAGGATTTTGCTTAATTAAGCTTTTGTTTTTAGAGAAAACTTAAATTTTCTTTTATTTGTTTAAGTACTTGTGTAAACTTTAAGCCGCGCTACGCTTGGTGAAAGATAAGTAAAGTTTAACCAAATTGATTTGAAATACAAATTTAATTGCTTGGTCTTCTTATATGAGGTAAAGTAAGGAAAGTTTTGCAATAAAAAAATTTGCTCTTAGTCAAATGACTTGCGGTATTTTAGACTCAAAAAATTTATTTTAGAAACTGCATTTGAATTTTGCTGCCACTTTTATTGTTATTGTAGTGTGTATTGCTCTCGCTAGAAAATAGAAAAGTCTTGGTAAGCAGAAAGAAAGAAGCAGAACAAGTAAAAGAATTGAAATTGCAGTTGCAATTTCTATTTGCCCGCGTTTGTATTTGTAAGCTAAGCTTAATAATAAATGCAATCTTTCTTAGCTCGCCTAACTTTCGTGCATTAATGGGCAGTTGGTGTGAGAGTGAGTGCCGATATTCTGCCTGCTCTTCTTTGGCAATTCTCATGCAGTTTCTCCTCTCGTTTTGCCATTTTACAAACGAAAAAAACAAAACCAAAAAGAAAAAGAAAAACAAAAAAAAAAAAAGGAATTCACTCTCTTTCCGCAACGAAATGAAAAATGTGTGTTAAGCCAATGACCGCTAGTTATTGCAGAAATAAAAACGAAACAAAAAGAATTGACTGACTGACGTTTGCTTGCAGTGGGCTAACGGTAATTTTTTTTGTTCTTCTTCTACTTCTTGTGCTTCTTCTTCTTCTTCTTGTGCTTGTGCTTCTGCTTGTAATAGTTGTACAAAAAGAAGAAATTATTTCAAACTTGGCTGACAGTTTATTTTATGCTTTTCAACACACAAACACCACACACACACACACACACATATATATACATACACATACAGTACCCAGTTGGCCACGTCTTTAAGACATCTTTGACCACAAGACAATGGTAAGTCGTAGAAGACATATTGAAGACAGCTCCATACAAATCGTCGACGAAATTTTCATACGAATGGCGGCGAGGTCACACAAGACGAGTTGGGCGACATTGTCGCTCAGATTGTCGTCAACACTGCTTTATTGAAGACAAAACTTATGAAACTGTCGCTCAGATTGCCCTCAACAAAATTTTATTGAAGACAAAACGTATGACACTGTCGCTCGGATAGTCACGAACGACGATTTCCTTTAAACTGTCGATTTGAAAACCTAATCGGCAGGCGACATATCGTACATTAATCGACGACGACACTGTCGTCTGCGACGATTTGGCCAACTGGGTAACATTAGCTTTTTTATGTGTGTGTGCGTGTTGCTCAAAATCATAATTTTCATATTTTAAAATACAAACCAATTATCGAAGTTCTTTGAAATAATTTTTTTTTTTAAAAGAAAGGTATATTTTTACTTCTGATAGAACGAACGAAAGTGTTGACTGTCACAGTCCGCTCACTTTTTGACATTCATGATCACTGTACTCTGGCAAAATATCACAAATATATTGACGCTGGCACAATGCTACCAAATTATATATATGTACAGTCGAACTTCCATAACTCGAACTTCTCTAACTCGAACTAGTTTGGTTGGCAGTAGCGTTGAAAGAACAAATCACATGCAATTCTGTAACTCGAAGTCTCCGTAAGTCGAAGATTTTTTTCGGATAATGATGATTCGAGTTATGGAAGTTCGACTGTATCTTGAAAATCAGTCATGACTTGGTGCAACTTCAAAGCAGAATTTTAAAAAATTGCAGCAACAATAATTGCCAGCATGGACGAGGACTTACAAACAACTTACTAACTGTTATGTCGCTTATAATTGTCCATCGACCTGTGGTCTGAATTCATACCAGATTTCCGCTAAATACTGCAATAAAATCAACAAGTCTAAAGAATATGTGTAGTGAAGAGAATATTGTCGCTTTAAAAGAAAGTCTGGCAGAAGATCCAAATTGATCAATTCGTCCTGGATAACAAGGATTGGGCTCTCAGTCCGTCCACTACGTGAAAAATTTTGCTTAAGGATCTTAGCCTTTACCCATTTAAGATCCAACTGGTGTAGGAATGAAAGCCGTAAAACCATCATGTGGATCATTTCTTCCTTACAGAGATTGGGGTCTAGAGCAGTTGGAAACTGAGCACATGCTTGTTCCGCATAACTGTATTCAGCGTTGAGGCTCCTTTTTGATCTTAGCTGTACTTCCATTCACTAACTTGTTTTAACGATAATCGAATTAAATGAGACATTTTTAGAATTAATTGAACTGTAGTGAATTTTAATCAGAAATAATTTCTTAATCAGGCTTGAGTTCAGTAATTTCAATTCTTATTGAATGAAATATTTTTATTAATTAATGTGATAATCGAATTGTTTAGAAACATTAACATCAAAAATTACCGATTTTTCTATCCAGCAACAGTTTTAAACAACATGCGCTGTTGTTAACTAAATTTCTCTGCACCTGAATTCAGTAAATATTATTGCGATAATAGTATGGCTATAATAAATATATCGAATATGCTATCCAGTATTGCGATTCACTAACTTTTTTTTAACGATAATCGCATCGTTAAAACAATTATAACGAAAATTTAGCGAATTTTCTATTCAGTAACATTTTTAACTATATTCGCTGCAGGCTAATGACAGCTGTGTCGTTATTTAAGCGACAACAAATTATGTGCTGTTAATTTTATCGACCAAAATCAACAGAAAATATCAGCTGCGTAACATCTTGAAAAAGAAGTTACAGAATCACACAATCGTTATTGCAAGCGACAAAATGCATAGACAAAAATTACAATTGTCGGAACGTTGAAAGTTACTGAATCGCAACACCGGTGTTATTGATTAGCCAACAGTCAGCTGTTCAGTTAAAACGCATCCTCTTTAAGCAGAACTCAAGTAATTATTTTAAACTTTTATATATTAAAAACCATATTGCAATTGAACTTTTATTTCTCAAAATTAAAGAAATTTATAAAAAATGTTTGTGTAGAATCCAAATTCAATTGTTTTTTTTTTTTTTGAATAACAAATTTTAACAAAGTTGTTAACAAGAAGTTAGTGAATAACATAATAGTTAATAAAAACAGTAATAATTGTAGACCAAATTACGTTTTGAATAATCGTTAAAAATTAGTGAATTTCACTACTGGTTTGTTAATAAGCAAAATTGCCGCATATGTAGTGCGAGTAGCGTTGGCTGCAGTAGTTAGCACGTTGACTACAATATTGATTAATGACAGACAATCATTAAAACAACAACACCATGCAATTTTCTTATACGCATTAGTATCCATTTGTATCAGTTGCTGTGGGAAAGTTCCACTGATGAAGGCATAGACAACGGTCACTGAATTATACCTGACTTTAGCAGATATTAATCCTAATGTAACATCAGAGCGCCCTCTTTCGTCGGTATTGTGTAGCAGAATCATCCGCGAAGTAAAATAACTAAACAAAATGGCTACTTAAAAAAGCGTTGAGTATAATACGCCTTATTGACACCAGAGGCGCTGCAATACTGCATTATTATACATCGGAGCACCCTCCTTCATCAGTATTGTGTAGCTGAAGCATCGGCAAAGTAAAATAATAAACAATATGGCTACTAAGCGTAGCTTCAAAAATTTTATGCACCTCATTGACACCAGAGGCGCTGCAACACTGCATTATTAGAAACGTGAAGAAAGCAGAGTTGTCAAAATAATGAAGTTTTCCTTTCCTAAGGAAGGTAACTCATTGCCTGAGTGTTACTGCTCTTTATATAAAAAAAATAGTTCACAACAGATTCTACAGACTCCATTATTTCAAAGAAGAAAAAGATTCCTTTTTTGGTGTAGTGTACTCTCCGGTGGCAATGACGCCTCTCATTTCTTTAATAATGAAGACCGCAGCTCGCGTTAAGTTGAATGGAAATCCTTTATGCACCATTATCAATGATTTTTGGTTTGAAAATATGACTGATATTGATCAAGTTAAGATGTAGTTTCAACAGCTTGGCGTTACCTGTCATTAGGCGACGATTTTTGAAATGTAAATCAATTTAGAAAAGTGCGACTTTGACCCTCACACTAAGGGTACCCTACGGACTCTAACATATCGTCACTTTAATTCCAAACGGACGTAACTGCACTTAATAAGAAAGTGTTCTTGAAAATTTTGTACGAAATTTACTTGTAGTATGGATACTTATATGTTTTTAACCATTTATTTCCTTTTTATATATATTTAAACTTTTATGTTAGTCGATTTCGAATTTTAGTGTAGTTACGTCCGTACGTAATACTATTAAAACTTTAAACTATATAATCAAATATCTTACATGATGTAGATTTAAGTACACGATAAACTTTTTTATTTTGGGATTTTTTAACCTTTTTTGAATTTTGTTAGTTTTGGCAATTTTTTCGGTTCTTGGAAATTTATTTTAGTTCTAGCGAGTTGTTAGCCTGTATAATCAAAAATCTTACATGTAGGCCTTTTTTCAATTTGAGTATGTACTTGGTAAATTTTTGTTCGGTTCTTGGCGATTGTTTTAGTTTTAGCGATTTTTCTTAGTTTCGGCGCTTTTTTCGTTTTTTCGTTTCTGGGATTTTTTCCCCTTTTTTGAGTTCTTGTTAGTTTTGAGTTTTTTTTTATATTTGGAGATCTTTTTCGATTTTAAGCTATTTTTTTTAGCTCTAGCGATTTTTTTAGCTTTAGTGTTTTTTTTGGTTTTGGCGATTTTCATGCTTTTGGCCATTCATTTTTGGCTTCTTTGCGATACACAGTGGGGACTTTTGCAAAATGGTAATAAATCTAGAACTGTTAAGCTACTGATTGGACTTGTATGAACTTCTATAGAGGAGGACTCAGGATTTATAACACATGTCTTCATAGCCTTCTGACTTAAGCTGGACAGCAGTTACAGTGGGCCTCAGTTAACCACTTGCGACTCAAAAAAACTTCTGGAAAAATTATCCGATTTTTATGAAATAAAGCTAAGCTCAAAATTTTTAAGAAATAATGTCCTTAGATGTGTTTTCGTATCTTTCATAGCTTAAAAGATATTTGACTTTAGGCAAAAAAAATTTCACCCATAACTTTTTAGTATATCGTTAAATTTTAAATTAAAAGATAGCATTCAATTTTTGACAACATTTTAAATAAAAATACGTAAAAAAACTTATTAACCTGCCTTACGCCTGGTGGGCGTATTTCAAATACGACTACGACTGTTTGTTAATAGATTAAAGAAGACTTCAACAGTTTTTCTTTAATCTATTACCAAACGCCAACCACGATAAGGTAGAATATCGGCATTCGTGAAATCGGGAAAAGGCTAAGAATTCAAAATTTTAAAATTCTCCTTTTTTTAAGAAAAAGTATTTTCAGGTTTAACTGAACTGTAATGAATTTTAATCAGCAATAATTTTTAATCAGGCTTACGTTCAGTAATTTCAATTCTTATTGAATGAAAGAAATATTTTTTATTAATTAATGTGAGTTTCTAAAAAAGAGAAGAAAAATTAAACTAGACTTTATTAGCTGGGGGAAATACTTCATCAGGACCCTTGTCTATTACTACTACTGGGGTAGATATTGTTATTAACCCAATACCCGCCATTGTCCCATTTTTAGGACGTCTTTTAAAAAGTGTTTATCTCAATAACTGCATCGTATATTTTTAAAACTTTTCTTACAATAAGAAGAATAATCAGTTAGTTGTAAATGGTTGTCAACTTCACGGTGAAGCTGACCACTTCAACCGTTTACTAGTTTACTAGTTTTAGCATATATGAATTACAGCGGGTAATGGGTTAACATCAGCCTTTTAAGGTAAATTTTCAATGAAATGGAATATGAGAAATTATTGTGTATACAATTATTGATTTACCTTTGGTAAATACATTTTCTAAGTATCACTATTCATTTTCTGTTTTTCAAAAAAAAAAAAAAAAAATAAAATAAAATAAAAATATTTCATTCAATAAGAATTGAAATTACTGAACTTAAGCCTGATTAAAAATTATTGCTGATTAAAAGTATCTTCATTATTTTAAATTTTGTGATAATCTTTCCTTAAAACATGCAGTTTTGAACCACATGGCGCTAACAACAATATATTGTATTTTGGACATGCACCCTACATTCAGCAGTGTCCGAAAATTGCCAATTTTAAAAATATTTTTTGTGTTTAAGCGCTTATAAAAAGCTGTGACAGTTGATTTTGAAAGTTTTAACTATAACGTTTAATTGTACGGATAGTTTTCAGCATGTTTAACTAAAATTTTGCAGAGCCCTTTCATAAATGCGAACATAGGTGCAGATTTTCTGAAAAAAGTCAAAATTTTGGAAAAATTTTGTTTTCTACCATAAAAAATATATATTAAAATAATTTTCTTTTCTTATATTGGCATTTTTTAGCTTCCATATGAATCTTTTTACTACGCCTGAAAATATTATTCCAATATATTTAACTGATCTCGAGATATTCCGATTGTAGGGTGCTATTCAAAAAATATATAAAATGCGCTTAACTTTTTTCTCTTTATTCCTGCCCGAAAAATATCTTTGTATTATTACAGCTTAAATTTTTTATTGTTATTATTATCAACAATAATAATATTTAATGGATAAAAGAATAATAAATTAAGTTTTTCTAATGCAAAGCCATTTAGCGGGCAGTCAAAATCCTGCCTTTAGCTAAAGGCAAGTTGTGAAAATGGCCCTTAGCTTTGCTCATTGTCCTAAATTTTACAATTTATTTATTTTAATTATTTCTAAAGCAATAATGAGAAATATCAAAGTTTATTTATTTGTCGTCTTTCTCTATTTCTTCAGTTATATTTGGAAACCGTTCGTATTGCTTGTTAAACAGGGTCTATCAGCGTTTCCATTATTCGAAGTTCAATCAATACGAATTTTAAGAATTTATTAAAAAAAAAATTACAATAAGTATGTATTTTCTTCTCAATGCTATTAATTTCTTTGTTACAGATAAATAAAACTAAAATCTCTTAAATTCCATTGAAGTCTGCAAGTGTCTGCACGCTAAGAACAATTAAACCGTGAGTAACCTTAAATTTTTTTATTTAGTTTTTTTTTAAATATAATTTTCATTTAAATTTGCTAAATGACAATGAAGGTCATGTGATCTTTTTTTTTTTAAAAAAAGGCGATAAAAAGTATATGCAATGAAATAAATATTTAACAATCATTTAGACATGTTTTAGTTTTAATTTGTCACGCTAAAGTTGTTAAGGCACAGCGCACACTGGGGCCCGTCCATACGAGGTTGTGCTCAAAACTCAATATTTTAAATTTTCGAATTTAAAAAAAAATAATTCTGTTGGAGTAATCGGTACAAAATATCACATAACTGGTAAAAAAAATTGAGGCGCTAACTACTAAAGGGTGTTTTTTTTAGAGGTATAGAACTTCGAATTGAAATAAAACACAAGAAAATCGTTTTAATGTCCATCAGTTTGGCTTTATTGGAAGGATAATTTTATGCCATTAATGTTTAAATATGATTTCGGGCATGTGGCCGCCGCGGCTGGCTCGAATAAAGCCAATTCTAGAGGTCCAATTTTCAACCACTTTTTCGAGCATATGGGGCCGTATGTTGGCAATAACGCCACGAATGTTGGCTTCCAAGTCCCTTAACGTTTCTGGTTTGTTGGCGTAGACGAGCGACTTCACATATCCCCAAAGAAAATAATCCAATGGTGTCAAATCACACGATCTTGGTGGCCAATTGACAGGTCCATTCCGCGAAATTATGCGCTCATCGAATGTTTCCTTCAATAAATCGATTGTGACGTGCGCTGTGTGGCATGTAGCGCCGTCTTGTTGGAACCACAACTCATCCACATTCAAAATCTTCAAAATCTTCCATAAATTTGATGGACAAAGCTCCAATTGCTGTGCACGGTGGCGAATCGATTCATTCGGGTCCTCTTCAACACTTTGCTCTACAGCGGCAATTGTTTCTTCGGTGCGCACTGTTCGACGTCTCTGCGGATGCGTATTATCACATAGAGTAAACGTAGTGCGAAAACGATCCATGGTTAACCGAATTAATTGCTCTGATGGACGATTATGTCGACCATAAAATGGACGGAGCTTGCGGTAAACTTCGCGAACTGAACCATTATTTTCGAAATAAATTTGCACGATTTGCAAGCGTTGTTCTTTTGTCAACCTGTTCATGATGAAATGGCAAACCAAACTAAATATTAATCACTTGACAGCTGACAAAATGGCCGCCAGTTAAAAAAGTGATGCCAACTTAAAGTTCTATACCTCAATAAAAAACACCCTTTACTATCAACTGTTAAGTCCATCATTTCAAAGTTAGCTGATTGTAGAAAATAAAGGAGGATTTTCAAACATTAATTTCTGCCGTTTAAAGATAAAATTCTTTAAAGTGAATTATGTCGTCTATCAATCAAGGTATGGAAATGGTTTTATATATATTGTTTGATAAATAAGTTCATTGGTTTTTGATCTATGCCTTATAACTTTTGGTGTTAATTTTTTTGTAGTGATTTTTTTAAACTAATCTTTTTTCAAAATGCGCAAATTTATAATTTTGAAAGATTTTGCAATAAAAAGGGAAGGTTTTGTATATTACTAAGCTGCGAAGGCCAGCAACATAATTTTGGGCATTTTTTTTCAAATTAGCTTCAAAAAATCACTACAAAAAAATTAACACTACCAAAAGTGATATTTTGTACCGATTACTCCAACGGAATTATTTTTCTTAAATTCGAAAATTTAAAAATTGAGTTTTGAGCATAACCTCGTATGGGCGGGCCCAGTGTGCAGCGTTTAAAATTAACAAACTGACACTAAAACACCCAACATTAACAAATAATTCCCTAACAATGAGTGTCAAAATAAGAAAGTCCAATGCATTTACTTTATGTTGTTGTTGTTGTTGTTGTTGCTGGTGTTCCTTTCGATTGCGTAACCAGCGACCACGTTACTTACATATTACGCAATAGTGCCGCAAGTAGGTAGTTTGCCTTAAAAATGACACAATAAATCATAAATTTATGACAAGACAAGATTTAACGTTGCACACTTTTCCAACAATAATAATAAAGAAAACTAATGCTTCAGGTACGAGGAGAACATTTAAAAAAAAAAACAGATCTTGCCCCTGAAAATTGTTTGTAAAAAATAAATGTGTCTGAGGGAAAAAATTTAAGAAAAATTATGAGAAATAAATATTGAAAGCGTAACTAAATTGTCAGCAAATTATACCTGAACATTTATTTCAAAAAAACTTCAAAACAAAAGCATGGAATGCATTTGAAAACTCTTACTTCTTCGTTTGTTTGTATATTAAAATTAGAAATTAAAGAAATATTTTATAAGTGAACTGTCACTTCCTTGTTGGAAGACATTTGATAAGGAAAAACTTACTCACACCGTTTAAGGGGATTTCATTGCTTTCATACAATTAATCCTTTCCTCAAAAAAAAAAAAAAAAAATTATTAAAAAAAAACTCTGACCCAGTTCCCTTTATATTGCTATCAAATTTTCATTTGCTTTTGTTCAGGCTGTTTATCACAATAACCCATTAATTTAAGATTCGAGCTTCCGTTCTAATTGAGAATTTTGTTTAAGCATTTAAACACTCACTAACCCAGTTAAAAGCTTTTCCTTCTTCCGCCGGGGAGAACAATAGCTGAATAATTTCCTAGGAAAAAACAACGAAATGCATCTACGAGGGCGGTTCGAAAACTTCTTAGCCTAGCACAAAAAGCGCGGTATAAACAGAAAAAAGTTAAGTGTTTTGGAAAGTTCCATCTCTGTTATGAACACATGTTAAATTTTGTTTCGATCTGGCAACTCCTTCATATAGAAACAGGTGCTCACAAAAGACGCATCCGCGATTTTTTAACAATGGAAAAATTAGGAATGCGTGGTGCCATTAAATATTTACATAAAAAAGATTTATCGGGACAAGAAATTCATAATGATATGGTGAATGTGTTAGGTGAAAGTGCTCCTTCATATGCAACAGTAAAAAATTGGGTTGCTGAATTTAAATGTGGTCGTACAAGCATTGAAGATGAACCACGTAGTGGACGTCCAAAAACAGCAACAACAACAGAAACTGTAGCCAAAGTGCATGATATGGTATTAAATGATCGACGTATTAAAGTGCGTGAAATAGCTAATATCATGGGCATCTCAAATGATCGAGTCCATTTAATTTTGCATGAAGAGCTACAGATGAAAAAGCTTTCTGCAAGATGGGTGCCGCATTTGTTAACAGTCGACCAAAAACGCATAAGAATGAACATTTCTCAAGCATGTTTGGATCGTTTTAAGCAAAATAAAATGGATTTTAAGCGTCGTTTCATAACTGTTGATGAGACATGGATCCACTACTATACTCCAGAGACAAAAGAACAATCCAAACAATGGACTGAAGCTGGAGGAAGTGCCCCAAAGAAGGCAAAAACAATTCAATCGGCTGGTAAGGTTATGGCAACGGTTTTTTGGGACTTCAAAGGTATTTTATTGATTGACTATCTGCAAAAGGGTAAAACAATAAATTCAGAGTACTATTGCAACCTTTTGGATCAATTAAATGTACAAATTCGAGAAAAACGTCCTGGCTTACAACACAAAAAAAAAATTTTCATCAAGACAACGCACCAGCGCACAAGAGTGTTTTAACAATGGCTAAAATCAACGAATTAAGGTACGAGTTGCTTGACCACCCACCTTATTCTCCTGATTTGGCTTCCAGTGACTTTTACCTGTTCCCAAATCTAAAAAAATTCCTTGCTGGCAAGCGTTTTACCTCAAATGAAGATGCAATTACAGTTGTAAACCACTATTTTGAAGACCTTGAGGAAAACTATTTTAATCAAGGGATAGAATTGCTAGAAAAGCGTTGGACTAAGTGTATTGAAGTTTCAGGAGATTATATTGAAAAATAAAAATATTTTTGAAAAACTAACTATTCTCTTTCATTGATAGGCTAAGAAGTTTCCGAACCGCCCTCGTAGACCTGCTAAACCAACAACAAATAAATTCTTTAAACTTAGAATTAAATATTGTATGTAGATTTGAATTGATTAAAGGAAATAAAGCACAGTGCTTCGCCTGTATACAAAAAGTGTAACAAAATGCAAAGAACAATTTGTTTCATATTAATAAAGTAATGCCGCTTCCTGTTCAGAAAGAGCAAAATTTTTTTTAATTCTCCAAGAGAAGGATATTATATTTTTTTTTATTAGGGATTGAATATTCATGAACTTAAAACATTATTTAATTTCTCAAATGGTATAAAAACTTAATTTTTTAAACGTTTGGGTCTTGAAATTTTAATAATAAAAAAATGGAAAACGTGCCAAAATGAATGAAATATTTATTTGAGGCTGTAAATGAAGGGCTGCCATTTACTCTTAGCCCTATACTATATCGCACTTCCCTCTCAATGAACCTCTGGCTATGTGAGCTTCGAAATATCATCGGTGTTGCCAGACTGTAATAACTGCTTTGTCAATAAATTAAGTAAAAATAAAAATCATATAAAAGCAAATAAGACGAATGAAAGGCGTATAAAATGGGTATTAAAAAAATAAATATTTTCTTAAATAAATTTATCTGCCTATTGTGAACAATAGTTTCTCGAGAGTGTATTCCCCATTCATTATTCCTCTCTTCTCTTCAAAAGAAAAGGATACTAACCTCTTTCTTTTTTTTTTGGCATTGTTACTTCATAACTCGGTACATTTCAGACCGATTGTAAAGATTCTTTATTGTCTGAAAGGGTATAGCTTTCCATTGGTCCCATTTAAAAAAAGTGGGCAGTTACACGCCCAGTTTTTTTTATTTTCTTTAATGATATTCTACTTATTTGATTGCTGCGAAACCTAGTAATTAAACAATTTCAAATTTCAATTTCTCGTTAAAATTTACTATTATATATCACGTGCTTCTACTTGACCGATTTTTACTAAACTTATCACACACCTTGAGCTCTAAAATGACACAATCTTTCATTTACAAAAATGGGCGGAGTTACGCCCATTAGCATTTAATATTTTATTTTAAGTGGTTGTACTTTACCGATTTTTACACCCTGAGCTCTGAAAAAAAGACAATCGTTCATTTAATAAAACTGGACGAAGTCACGCCCATTAAAATTAAATTTTATATTTCACGTCCTTCTTCTTAAGCAACAGTTTTTCAGATTTTCTTTTGTTTGAAAGAGTTTACTTCAACTTTGGTCCCATAATTTTTGTTTCGAAAATGTTTTATAATATCTTTGAATTAAAGTCGGTTTTTTTTTTGGCAGAATTATTTTAAAAAATCATTTGAAAACTTTCAAAACTCAGCTGACTTCGATAGTTTGAGATTCTGGCTCATTTTAATTACTCTCCATGAATGTGTTTAATTAAATGGAATAAAAAAATAATTTGTCTATAAGAAAAGCGTGCTGTGGCGACAGTGTAGGCTTTTCTATAAGAAAAGTGTGCTGTGGCGACACTAGACTTTTCTTTAAGAACAGTGAGCTGTGGCGCACTGTAGACTTCTTCTATAAGAAAAGTGTGCTGTGGCGACACTGTTTACTTTTCTATAAGAAAAGTGGTGAAAAAATACCAAAAATTAGGAAAGGTGAATGACATATTTAGTTACGGCGATAAATGGATGCCTGACATTTACTTTTCCAAAATTATTTCAAAGTAGATGTTGCTCGAGCTGTTGTTGTTGGTCTATATGTAAGCTCCAATTTTGGCATAACTTTTTCAGCCTTTCGGCCGGTATCTGTAATATTGTCTTTGTTGGCTGGAATTGTGGCTGACTTGTTTTTGTACCCGAAATACTTAACGTATGCCAAAAACAAAATGATCTAGTGGGGCAAAATTGCATTATCTTGGCGGCCAATGGACTGTGGCCAAAAACCTAAAAAAATGGCCAAATAAAAACAAAATTTTCTGAACGATAAGACTTTTTATGTAATCGGGGTTGGATTTTTTACAAAATAAAGTAATAAACAAATTGATTAGATGTCTGCTGCGACGCCGATGCCGCGTTATTGCTTATAGTATTTTGCTTCGTCTTAAACTGGCTCTAAAATTTTTAATATATTTATCGCAATAGAAATATATTACGTGTAAGCCGTGTTTAAAAGTTAACGATTTTGTAAATTTATTTTCCTTTTGTTTCTCTTATATAAATCGATTACCTTAAACGCCGAATATTTTCAAAGGGCGCCACGTCCTTAGCCGCCGCAAGTCAGCGATTAATGCAGGCATGCTAACTCTGAACAGCTGTTTGCTTTTACTTTATTTGAGGTGTGTTGTTAGCAATACAAAATATCATTTAAGTTAGAATTTTTGAAAGTCGAAACCCCTTTTTTCTGTTTTTTATAGCTATGCTATTTATGTCGCGACACTGGAGCTAGAACGTGATTTTCGTAACAAAGATAATCAAGTTGTGGTTGTATTGTTTTTGCGCATGAGCACAAACTAGAGAACACAGGCAATCGGCTATAAGTCGGCTAACAGCACCCAACGGCCACAAACAATACATTAATTTAATGGTACGCCGCTAGAAAAGAAAATAATGGGAAATAAATGGAAAAGTTTTGAAATATTTGCGGCGGATTTGACATCATCATATAATATAATTTTATTGCAGTGTTATTTCACACATGAAATTTGTTTTATATAACTAAGCAGCATAGCTATAACGGCGTGTCCTAAGACACCTCTCCTCTTTTTTTTTAAATTTAAGCTTGGATAAATCCAAATCTCTTTATTTAGAAAAATCCTCTAATTTGTCAAAAACAGTCAGTGTCTGCAATTACGAATCATCGGTATTCCACTGTAGTTGGTATACAAACCTGTTATTTCCCTGGAGACTCGGGAAATGCAGTATCTCCTATGAACAGATCAAATGGCAGATTATGCCTTACCCTGTTGGGGCAACTTATATTATTAAAACAACTAAATTTACTTTTCATTTAAGTTTTTCTGCTAATGTTATTTTAACTCTTGCTTTAAAACTCCAAACATTTTCATTAATAATTTTATCTACACGGCAAAGCACTGTCTCTTGTTCTCTCTCCCCTTGTCTATTTCGACAACAAAAAAAACTCTACCGTTACTACAGACTCGCATTACATCATAATTACCAGCAGAGAAAAGGGATACTCACTCAACTACAATGGAAATTTCCCACATCAAAATCTATTGAAGAAAAAAAAGGCGATAGATTTTCTCGCTTTTTCTTTATTACGTGTCTTTCAATTTTACATGACAGATGTGGGGGTAAACTGATCAAATTGATAAAATAAAAAAACGAAATATTTTCAATAAAAAACACAATCGAAAATGAGGCAAGAAAAGTGCTTAATGTACGGGAATACGTGAATGGAAATGTGAATGTGAATGTGAATGTGAATGTGCAGGGGAGTTTGTGTGCGTGTGCATTTCACAGGATGCTGCTTTCATACGCACTCTTTCGCTTTGCGTCTGACATAAAAAGACGAACTGTTTGTTTCCTTTTTATCAAGCACATAATGCTGTCAGGTGGTTGTTTACATGATCATTTTAATAGGCGAAGGCGTTGTTTTATATTATTTTATTTTATTTTTTCAATACAATTTTTTATTTAATTTTTATGAGACAATGAAATCCTTTTTCTTTTCTTGTAACACCAGTTAGCGGTACTTTATTGAGCCACATATGCATGTTATTGTTGTTGTTGTTGTTGCTTTACTCTAATGAAAATATATTTCGTTTTTATGATTAGGGAAGAAGATTTAATATCATTATTTATAATTATAAATGTTGTTTGGATACTTTATGTTTGAATCGAAATAAGTAGTGGGAAAGCAAAATTCTTTATGGGAAGGAGGAAGCCATGTGGAATATTGTATGGATATTAAATAATTGTGTTACAGGATGTTGTTGCGCGCTTTCCAGCAACTAACGGAACAGTTACTCGTACGTAGACTAGAATTTTGTATTGCTGCTGGCAGATGTCGTTAAAGTTAAACACATAACTACAACATACAATTATATTTCTAAAGAAATTTTGTCAAATTACAAGAAACAGTTATATTTTTTTTTCTAAATTTATAGAAATGCTGAAGTTACTCAAATTATGGGTTGTGATTGCAATTTTTCTTTTATTGTTGAGATTTTTTAGCAAAAAAAAAATCAGTTACTTCCTATGGCGGGACATTAACCCATTTACGCCCGGCGTACTCATATGAGGACGGCTCTTCATATGACCACAATAATTAGTTCCGGTACTTTATATTCCGTTTATAAACAAATTTGCATTGTAAAAGAGTGTGACTTTAAAATAACATAGTAAGTTTTATGATTATATGCTTAAATTTATTAAAATTGGAGGTTAAGTTTATTTATGTGAAGAACTAGATTGTAGACCAAATCTAGGTTATTATTTTTTATACTTGCGTGGGTGCTATTATACATTTTTAGCCCGGATTTATTTAAATGTAGTCTTTTACTCAAATTATTATCAAATTGGGAATATAGGACAACATTTGACCGAAAGGGGGCATATATTAGTGTGGTGTCCCCGAATGGGTCCAATGGGCAGAAAGCTAACATTCTTTGGTTTACTTTTTGGAAGTGTCTGCCACGTATTTCTGCTACACATGTCTGAATTTCATAGCAATCATCTTCTAAATATATTGCAACAGCTTTAAATACATTACAGCAACTATATATATATTTCATACGTATTGTTGTAAGTTATCTTCACTTAGGGGAATCCCCTTTGATTTGAATGAAAACATACATTTTGGCATTTAGTATTCATTTTCTTACATCTTGGTAATAGAAGTGACTTCTTAACAATGGCAAAGCGATCGTTCAATGTAGCAAATAATTATCAAGGTCTTGAGGAAGCTATTGAAAGCATTTTTAACGAAGACAGCAATTGTGATGCTAGTTATGATTTAGTGACGATTCCTCCAGACCCGAGTATTCTCACGGATGAAGAAGAAGGTGATGAAGATAACGTTCAAGAGATCGGGTTTCCGCGTGACATCCCAGGGACAGTTGAAGTTATTGAGCATATAAACAATAATGAATGGGATAGCAGTGATGATGAACCCTTACAATCATACAGGAAAATTGATACGCAAGAACCGCGTTTTTACATTTCTGTGACAATGAGGCTGCTTCCGGATCCCTAAATAAGATGTTTAAATTACAACCTCTCGCTGATTTGCTAATCAAGAAGTTCCAGCAGTGGGGCGTATTTCACCAAGATCTTTCAATAGACGAATCAATGATTAAATATTTCGGACGTCATCCAGCCAAGCAATTCATAAGAGGAAAGCCAGTACGGTTTGGATACAAAAATTGGATGATTGCAAGTGCCGATGGTTATTGTTATGCTTTCGACGTGTATTGTGGGAAATCAGCAGGAGAAGCGAGTAATGAGCCGTTAGGGTCGAAAGTGGTCAAGAACTTGTTGAACAAAGCAAATGTTACGCCACATGAACATACCATATATTTCGACAACTTTTTTACCAATCACGCATTGCTGCGAGATTTACGCCAATCTGGTTATCGTGCTACGGGTACCGTCAGAGAAAATAGAACGAATGCCCACTGGAGACTGTCAAGAATATGAAAAAGAAAGAACGTGCAGAGTTTGACTACCGATTTGATACAGCCAATGAAATTTTGTTCGTGCGATGGCTTGACAATAGTGTATGTACCATGGGTACAAACTACGATTTTGTTTATCCCCTCGGCAAGGTGAAAAGATGGAGCTGCATAGAAAAGAGAAAAGTAGACGTGAACATTCCTTATGTCTTCCAGAACTACAACAAAGGCATGGGAGGCGTCGATCAAGCTGACCAATCTGTTGCAGTGTATAGATCAGCAGTACGAGGCAAAAAATGGTGGTGGGTTATATTTACCTATATGCTAGATTTGTCTGTGGCTAATGCGTGGCGGCTTCATCTCTTGACTGCCGAACATAATATGGACCAGCTTCAGTTTCGCCGAAGTATATGCAGAAATTATTTGAGATATTTAGCCGGTGAAAAAGCTGATGGAAGGCGGCGCAAGCCTTCATCAGTGGTATCAGGTATGAGCTTAGATAATGTTGGACACTTCCCCCAAAAGAAGAAATCTCTTATCTCACACATTTTAAAATGTCATTAAATAAATTTTTTTAAATAAATTATACCGACTACAAAAATAAGCATTAACCTCCATATTTATAAAATTTAAAGTGACCTTAAAATGTATTTTATTAAACATTTTTTATACAAAAATTTCTTCAAATAAATTTCAAATACATTTAATTTTTTTGATACATATGCGCCCGTTTCAAAAAAAAAATAATTTTACTTGTAACTTCAAGTGTTCTTTTGTCAAAATTTGTATGGAGACTTTATTTTAAGATACTGAAGCTCAAATAATTTTTTTTTGGATACGGCTGAGAAGCTTTAAAAGTTAAAAATATGTGTTGCCTATTCGAAATTGGTGCCAATCAGGTGAGCAAAATCTATATATGTTACCTTCTCCGAGAAAAGGGACCTAGTGTGTCAAAATCGTTAAAAATGAGAAAAACATTAACATTTTGATTTTTAAATGCGTTTTTGTCAAAACTTCATTTTCACACAGTAGGTCCCCTTTCTCGGAGAAGCTCACATATATCACTGTAATTATTACCGATTTTGAATAGCATTATAGGTAATACATGCACAATTAGTTTTATTAAATAATAATTAAAAATTATTAGTTATTTTTTTTTTAAATCGTTTTAATATCTAAAAAAAAAGCTTTTATTTTAAAATTTTTATTGCCAATTTCATATTTTATCTGCGTGGTTACGTCCATTTTGGTAAATATAATTAACCCCCCACTTTTCTAAATTCAGCATCGATTCACTTTCAGAGTTCAATGTGTAAGATAAGTTTCGTAAAAATCGATCAAGCAGAAGCACGTGAATTAATAGGCGTGGCCCCGCCCGCTTCTCTAAACACAAAATTATGTCATTCTAGAAGCCGAAAATCTTGGTCAAGTTCCATTTTAATCGGATAAGTAGAAGTACACATATTACTAAATGTTCATGGGCGTGGCCCTGCCCACTTTTTTAAACACTAGATTAAACATTATTTACAGCTCAAGGTGTGTGCCAAGTTGTCTAAAAAATTGTTAAGGCAGAAGCCATTGAAATATAATATTAAATATTAATAGGCCTATTCCCGCCCACTTTCTTGAATGCAAGATTGTGTTCTTTAGGAGCTCAAAGTGTGTGACAGGTTTAGTCCCAGGCATGGCCCCGCCCACTTCTTTGAACACAAAATTATGTCACTCTAAAAAACTAAACTCTTTTTCAAGTTTCATGGGAATCGCATAAATATTTTTGAAGTGAATTTAAATAGATGTGTCTCCGCCCACTTCTTTAATCACAAAATTTTGTCATTTAAAGAGCCAAGTTTCGTAGATATCGCACAACTAGAAGAACATGTGTATATTTTAATACTAAGCACGTGAATTAATAGGCGTGGCCCCGCCCCCTTCTCTAAACACAAAATTATGTCATTCTAGGAGCCGAAAATCTTTGTCAAGTTTCCTTTTAATCGGATAAGTAGAAGTACACATAATTGATTACTAAATTTTCATGGGCGTGACCCAGCCCACTTTTTCAAACACCAGATTAAACATTATTTACAGCTCAATGTGTGTACCAAGTTATATATAAATTTGTTAAGGCAAAAGCCGTTGAAATTTGTTATAAAATTTTAATGGGCGTGATCCCGCCCCTTTTTCTTGAATGCAAGATTTTGTTCTTTAAGAGCTCAAGGAGCGTGCCAGGTTCAGTTAAAATCGTTTAAGTACAAGTTAGTGAAATATTGTAATACTTTTTAGTGGGCATAGACGCCCACTTCTTTAAACACAAAATTATGTATTTCGCGTAAACATTTTTGAAGTAAAAGATCTTGAATTTATATATTAAATTTAAATGGGTGTGGCTCCACCCACTTCCTTAATCACAAAATTTTTTAATTTAAAGGGCAGAAACTCTACCAAGTTTCGCAGAAATCGCATAAGTAGAAGAACACAATGTGGGCGTGACCCCGCCCACTTTTTTTAACACGAGATTATGTATTTGTCAGAGATCAACGTGTGTGCCACGTTTCGAAATTTTTTTAATGTAAAAGCACGTGAAATATAATTTTGTATTTTAAAGGGCGTGATCCCCCCCCCACTTTCTTGAATGGTGGCTTGTGCTCTTTAAGAGCTTAAGGTGTGTGCCAGGCTTAGTAAAAATAATTTAAGTACAATTACGTGAAATAATATAAAAGTATTATAAGAAGTGGGCGTAGCCCCGTCCACTTCTTCAAGCAGAAAATTTTGTCATTTAAAGAATCGAAACTCTTTGCTAAATTTCGTGGGAATCAGATAAGTAGAAGTACATATAATATAATACTAACCTTTAATGGGCGTGACTCCGCCCACATTCGTGAAACGCAAGATTGAGTGTATTTCAAGTTTCGTAAATAAATTTAAAGTAAAAGTACGTGAAACTTAGTATTAAACTTTAATGGGCGTTGTCCGCCCATTTACTCGAATGCAAGATTGTATATTTTTTTAAAAGGCTCAAGGTATGTGCAAATTTTCGTAAAAATCGGTTAAGTAGAAGCACGTGAAATATGATATAGCATTGTAAGGGGCGTGCCCCCTCCCACTTTTTTTAATGCAAGCTTGTGCCTTGTGCTTGTGTTTAAATGGAAGCACGTGAAATACAGTATTAATGTTCAATAGTAGTTCAGTTCGTCTGCAAAAATAAAGTGAAAAAAACCAAGGGAAAAGTGAAAAAATTCACGTGGAAAATATTATTCACGATTGCAATTTGGTGAAAAGTGGAAATATTTCCAGGGAAAAAATATTCACGATAGGGGTGTGTGTCTTTTTTATGGTTCAGGGTATGTGCCAAGTTTCGTCAAAATCGTTACAACAGTAGCACGTGAAATATAAAATTAATTTTTAATGGGCATGGTTCCGCCCATTTTTTAAATTCGAAAGTGTGTCGTTACGATAGCCTATTATGCTCGCTTAGCTTTGTAGCAATCGTGTAATTAGAATATCATAAAATCAAAGAAAAAAATCAAGTGGGCGTGTCTCCGATCATGACACTAAATGGAAGGTATTCCCTCTCAAACAAAAAAATAATAATTTTTATAATCGGAACAGCATTATAGGCAATATATCAAAATGTTTAATTTAATTGAATCTATAATAATTTCTAACTGTACGAGTATAGTGCTTATTTTTGAAATTGCTCTAATTTTTTTTAATAGGGGGGCTCATGAGAATGTTGAAAAGTCTCGCAAACTCGCAAATGTAAAAAATTTTATAGAAACTTATTTACACAAGCCTGTATAGTTCCAACGTAGAAACTTTTTTGCCCATGGGCAAATGGCCTACGGTATTTCAGGCAGAAATACAGGCAATCACCAAATGTGTTGACATTAATTTAAATAGGGCCATTAAAGGTGTGCATATAGCTATTTTTTCCGATAGTCAGGCAGATCTTAAGTGTCTCCTTTCATAGGAATTCCGTTCTAGGCTAGTTTTAGAGTGCTTTGGCTCATTACAAAAGCTATCCGTAAGGAACAGGGGTTTCATTTATTGGATACCTAGCCACAGTGGTCATCCAGGGAATGAAGAAGCGGATGAACTGGCCAAGGGAGCCTCTACTGCTCCTTTTATGGGCCCAGAGCCGTTTTGTGGCGTAAGTCGGTCGACTGTAACATCTCTGATCAAAGAAGATGACACTTCGATCGCTAAGGAAATATGGCTGTCTTCTCCTAGTTTAAGGCAGGCCAAAGCTTTAATCTAGCCATTTACATATAATGGCATCCTGAACCTCAACAGGAATAATTTACGGCTTGTTACTGGTTTTCTTTCTGGTCACTTTGTACTGAATTATCCTCTGTGGAAAAGTAACCAAGTTCGTTCAGCTTTGTGTCGTTTATGCTTGGATGATGACGAGACGACGACACACATTCTTTGTGACAGTAGAAGGCGTGTTTTTCATTCTGAGTTTCTGTCTTCAGATGATATTAGGCGGGCTTCTCCAATCCAATATCTGTACTGACTTTCATAAGGAGAGTCATACACAGATTGATTTAATTTAATTCACAGGTCTATGGTACAAAAGATCCATCAGGTGTCACAGTGCCGGTCTTTCGACCAGATCTTCCCACTGTTCTATTCTATGCAACAAGTCTCGCAACTTTGCCCAATTGCACTTATTTTAAGAGTTCTCATGAAAACCCTTAATGTTAAATTTTATATTTAGTAAATATACAAAATTCTTTATCACAGAAAATTTAAAAATTTTTTTTTAATTTAATATACACATTTCTTTTTCGAATAACAAAAATTATTTTCTTCTGTGTCAACACAGTGTCTCGGTTCGAAGGACCATAAAATAATTGGCGGTATCAAATTAAAGATTATGCGGCTGTGATTGATTTATTTTATTGTGTTATATGATAAATACAAAAACCTTTTATAATAATTAAAACTAAAATTCCTTAATTATTTACGCCAAATTGAAAACAATTATTTGACTTAAAAATAAGCAAAAATTTTGTACTAAATCATGTGAAGTTTTTTTTATTAAAAGCAAAACATGTTCATAGAATGATGGCTGTTTAAAATGGTCTACAAACCTTCTTGTTATTAGCATTTATAGGTATAATTTATCTTTTCTGTTTTTTTTTCAAATATTAAGGGATTGTAAAAGTCATCAGAGATTTCCATCTTGCTACTAAATAACTAATAATGGGCCTTGATAAATATGCATATTTAAAAAGATCTTTAACGCCATATGTTTTTTTTTAGTCATTGTTATATTTTTCAAATATTTCATAACTGTAAATGAATCCTTTTTCTTATTAAAAAAAAAATAGAGAAAGAAAAGATTGTTGCCTGACTGACTAGTGAACGAAAAACATATGACATAATCATATGCATGTCAAATGTATTTTTAATTGTAATCAGAGAAAAGGTATTTGTATGTAAATGAGTTGGTATTTGTGTCAGATGTTGTTGGCGGATATTGCCGGTATTAAGTAATTTAAAAAAAAACCGTTATATAAAACATCTTTAATAAACAGTTTGTTTGATCCTTTCCTTAGAGAGTAAAAAAAAAACAATTAATTTAATAGAATATCCGTTTTGTAGACAACATATTTTCTTTATAATTAAATGGAAAGAGGAAAAAACAAAGCGTACATAAATATATATAATTTCTTTTTGAGAATCACACAATATTTTTGATATGCTTAAGAAAACACTTAATAAAGGGTTCGACTATGGTACGACTATTAAGCGCTCTAGAGCGGGCAACATGTGACGCTAGAATAATAAGAATAAAAAATAAAAAAATAAAGAACTATTATCAAGGAATCGAATAGAAAACATCCCCCTTAACACCTCGCAAGTGCGTTCCTTAAAAGGTAGAATTACATTCATAACTGTTATGTGTAGCATAAGATAGATCTCAACAGCAATCCTTTCGTAGCTGAAATACTTTAAGTGTACAGGTGTGTGTGTGTGTGTGTGTGTGCGTGACAGAGAATTTGTGTATTTATGTAAGTAAGTATGTGTATAGCGGTGTTGTCGAAAATCTTTGTGTTTGTTATTTGCCTGGGAACGTGTAAAAAAATACAGGTTAGAAAATTCTGTTGAAACTTTTTTTTTTCTTTTTTTTGAAAAAGGTCTTCTTCATTGTTGGTGCAAAGGGATTATATTCCATGACAAATAACAATTTCAATCAGTAGCTGTAAAGCAAAGGATAACAAACAGCAAATCATGTTTAAACAAACCCGGCCGGCATTTATTTGCTTTACCTGTTTCAGCGGGCTTAAGCAGGCTGCGTCTTACAATCTTCTCATAACAGGTTGTAATGTCAGGTGATGTTAAGGAAATTGTTAGATATATTTATTATATATATGTATGTATGTATGTTACTTAGTAAACTTATTGCTCAACTGCCTCTACATTTTGAATTTTAATTTTTTTTTAAATCAATATGCTAAATTTGTTAACAAACTCTGGCTCTGGCTCTGGCTTGCTTGTGTCTAGTCTCTCATAACGTCTGTTTAGTTACCCATAGACTACACAATATTATTGATAACGCCAAGTGCAACGCTGTATATAAATATGTATACAAAACTTTTTTGAATTGTATGTGGCGTTGACGCCAGTTAAAACGCCAGATTATAAAATTGCAATTCTAACAATTTTATAAAATTCATAATTGGTAATTTTGTAAAATTCGATCAATTGTATTGGAGCAATTCTCTACGTGAGACCAGCTGGAAGCATTACAATTTTTAAACGAAATCTTTTTCAGATTAAGGTTTAATAATATATATTGCACTTTTTCTTAAGAAGATTGTTTCTAGATTGTTGTTGCTTTTTGCATTTATTTTTTCCAGTTGCTCTAAAATATTTTTAACCTTAACGTTCAATAAATTGCTTTGAATTTTTTCACACATATGGTTTGTCAAAATTTGCTAAAATTGATAAAAAAAAAATTGATATAAATTGATTCCCAATTTTATGTTCAAAATGCCGTCCTCGAGGAAACAATTAAAAATGTTCGCCTCACTGCAGGTACTTCATGAAATAAGCGCAATTTTAGAAAAATATAAACGGAAGATTGCAAGAAAATGTTGGATTAAAATCTTTATTAGTTAAAACAGCTGTTAAATGGGAAGAAAAATTTAATGAAGCTTTGAAAAAAAAAATTTAAGTCCACCTGGTATTCAATTTGAAACAAAAATTGAAACAAAAATTAAACGTATAGCCTCCAAGTAAATTGAACATCAATTCCAAATCCAAAATTGGTAAAACTGGTTACTCGATTATTTCCTTTGAAAATTGTAATTCTTCCAGATATACATAGATCATTTTAATATGTTATAGCTATGAACTTTAAATGCCAAAGATGTAACGAACAATTTTAAAAGGCGACCCACAGTGTCGTGGGTTCATATAATGAGCGGCAAAAATAGATGGAGTTATCGTTAAGAAGTGAAATTTGGCACCCATGTTTTAGTTAGTAAAATATAATCACACCTATAATTTGGTCACTGAAATAAAAAAAGAAGAGGGGTGTCTTGGGACACCCGGTTATAGCTATGCTGCTTACCTACATATATAAAACAAACTTAATGTGTTCGCCGCAAAAAGGGTGATTTAGTTTTTGACTAAAACTTAATTCACAAATTCACAAGTTGGCAATAGTGTGACCATTGTGCAACTAAAGTGACCATGTGAATGAAGTGGATTTTTTTTCTGATTAGAAAACCCAAATGAGGATGTATTGATGATCTCAAATAAACTGCATTGAAATGTGCTGCATAAATTTTGATGTCTTAAAAAATATTTAATAATTTAGCGAAATCGAAAATGGACAAATAGCACTTGTTAAAAATTAATAAAATGAATGAATTAAATAAATGAATAGTTATATAAAACAGATTTAATGTGTGAAATAACAAAGCAATAAAATTATATTATATGATGATGTCAAATTCTCTGCAAATATTTCAAAACGTTTCCCTTTATTTCCCGTTATTTTCCTTTCTAACGGTCTACGATTAAATTAATGTATTGTTTGCGGCCGGCGGGGGCTGTTAGCCGGCTTACAGCCAATCGGCTGTGTTCTCTGGTTTGTGCTCATGTGCAAAAGCAAAGCAAAAATTATTTGAGCAATCGGTCTTCGTGTTTTTATTTTGGCTTTGCTTCATTCATTTCAAAGAACGAAACAAAACAAAATCAAACAATTGGTTTCGTTTATTTTCGTACTACGCTCTTAAGTTACAAAAAATCAAAACAAAAAGAAATTTTTAACTGTAATAGTGTATATTATTTTTGTTACGAAAATCACGTCCGAACTCCTGTATCGCGCAATAAATAGCAAAGCTATAATAACACTATTCCCTTCATATTTTATTAGAAGCTGTACTGCAATATCGACAGTTTTTTAATTAACCTGCCAAAGTTTGCATATTTTCTTACCATATTTTCAAATAATTGCATACTTACCTTAAACAGTTGACTTGCAATCATCAAATATATTTAGAAAATTAGGCTTTCTTAAGAACCCTTTTTGATTTCATTTAATTAGAATATTGAATATAAAATAAAGTAATTCGTTTGTCTTAATTGAAAATCAATTTTTTTTCATTTTTGGCCGCCTACGCGACAGTGTGCGACTCTATGATCGCACCAAAAATCAAATAAATTATGTTAAATTTAAAACATAAGCATTTTAAAGTGTTCTGCTCTTAATTAAACTTTTAATAAAACATTTATAAAACAAAAAATTAATTTATTAAATTAAATTATTAATTGGTTATTTATATTTTTTTCAATTAACTTAAAAAAGTCCATAGTGAAATAAATTTTTGCTAAACAATTTAATTTATTACTAGTTTATTTGTTTATTTAATTTATCAATTAAATTTTTAATAATTTTTTTTTTTTCAATTAAAAGTATTGATTGGAGAAACATTGTTCTAGACATACCGGTATTGCTCTTAAAAGCAATTTTTAATAATTCTAGGTAAATTTTTTTGGTAAAAACTAACCCCTTGTTTCTCTAAATGCGAACGATAAATTCGATCGAATATTAATATTAGAAACAAAAACGAATTTCAGTTTTTTGTTTTTGTTTTTAATATAAATGTTCGATCGAATCTATCGTTCGCATTTAGAGAAACAGGCCCTAAAACAAGTAAGAGAGTGTGAGATGTTTTGAAGCTGCCTGCTTTAGTAAAATATAAAAATAAATTTAAAATTTTGTTTCTCTTGGCTAAAATCGGCCTTATAAATTGAGTGTAACAAAAACTAAATTTGGCCGCTAGTATTAAAGATTTTTAGAGTTTATGCAAACAAGGCTTGAAGTGAACAAAGCCTGCTAAGAATAGTTAGTTATGTATTTCTATTTTTTTTTGTTGTTCTTTTTATATTTTCCTCGAATTGCATTTTCAGTGCATGTGACTAAACAAACACGGCCTTACCTTCTTTAATCCTTTAACAAATACTTAACAAAAATAAAAAGGAATAATTTTTGCTATTTTTAAACCTTCTTAAATGATTTTTGTTACCCAGAAAATTCACAATACAATACAATATACATACATATTGTCTTTCACACAATGCCTGGTAAAGAAAGTAAAGCAAGGACACTCCTTAATCGTTTTAAAGCATCATAAATAATTTCTTTTCAAGCATGAAATTTAAACAGCAGCTCGATCATAAAATGTGCGTGTTTTCCTATAAACTTGAAAGGGTTGTCCTCAACCCTTTCGTGCTCTATTTAAATAAAATTTTTATGACTTGAACAAAGACAAGGTCAATTCGACAAAGGCCAGGCATTAGAACTAATCTAATTTGTGTTAAGGTCATCTTAAGCATATTGCAGAGGTATGCATGCAAAGGCTTAAGAACAGGATGTGAAAAGCAATGAAATTGTTATCAAACATTTTGACCTTAGCAGCGAAACGTTAAAATTTTTTAAAGGAAGCGCAGGCAATTGAAAGTCATTATATTAAAATTATTAAAATTTTTTATATATTCTTTACTTGGCTAGAAAATTACTTTAAACTTTTTTTTTAATTTATTTTTTACCTTTTTTAAATTTTAAGTGTTTTTTTTTTTGGTTCGGCTTTTTTCTTACAAATTATACAAACAACAAGTTTCTTGTTTAAGTCTTTTGTTTTTTGTCATTTTATTGTTCACGCTTACCACCACCACCAACAACACCATTACCTTCATCATCATGGCCAACCAATTCTACCATTAAGTAATGTTTTCTTTCTTCAGCAGTTCTCTTTTTATGCTTCTTTTTTTTTCGGTGTTTCTGGAAATTTACAACATTTGGGTTCACTGAACGCCAAAAATTCTCCATCTACAGCAAAAAGAAAAAAAGTGGCCATTGGTCAAGTCGGTGTTATTGACCCTTTTGCGTAAGAAATACATTGAAAACTAAAAGAAGAAAAAAAAACACAAAAAACAAAAGAAATTTCAGAAAGAACAGTTGCTTAATATTTGAATGCGCTGCTTTGGCTCGCTATTGAAATGGAAAATACAAGAAAGAGAGTGAGAGGTTTTATTTTTATGTTTTATATATGTGTTATTTTCATTTATATATTTTTTACTTTTTAAAATACTGTTTGCTTGATATGATGATCACTTTCCAAGAACAATAAGCACTTTTGTTAATGTGTCCTGAAAAATACACGCAAAAAAGCATGTCTTAATATATTTTTTTTTTAATTTGCTACACCGCAGCTTATTAGTTTAGGGCTGTGAAAATATACAAGATAACTATAAAACTACTTTTATAATTGGCATTATATTAACTGATTTCAAAGAGAGAATCTTATCTATTTTCTGTACCCTATTATTTGGCGCAAAACTTAAAATTGTTTTATTCACTTTCTATCATTAACACTTAAGTTTTATTTTACAAAATATCTTAAAAAGGTGAATTGCGAAAGGTATATATTGCTAAATCTTAGAATATAACCAGTAACTTTTATTAATTCATAAAGGCCAATAAAGTTTTTTTTATTAGCTCTCTCTTGCCTTAATTTTTAAAGACTTGTTTCTGGCTGCCTTGATTTCAATAGAAAACTTTTTATATATTTTTTTTTCGTTTTAGCATGTTTTAAAAATCCATGTGATCTTAACTAAATTTCTCACACTTATTCTAAATCAGAGTTGGAAAAGTTATTGTGTTAGTGATTTTATTTCCTGCTCTGTGTGTGATACGCTTGCGGTCCCAAAACAAGCCCATGGGGCATACATTTTGATTACGACAGTTTTAAGTTTCAATGCGCCATATTTTTTTGGTATTTTTTTCTAGCAACCATCATAAATAAACGCTTATTAATTTATAGGCAACAAAAAAATTTCGTCATCTTTAATTAATTAACTCAATAGGTACCGTTTTACCCTGAAACCGCACTATCATTTTAATATAAAAAAGTGATCGTTTTTATGCGTCATTTTAAAACGACACTCAAACGAGAACAGACTGATATAATTTTATATTTAAATGGTAGTACGGTAATAGGGTAACACGGTACATTTTGAAGGTAGAATTGTCGTTTAAAGACAATACTTAACCTAGAATAGATCCGGTCGTTTCAATGCAGCGTTTTACTGCCTTATTCATAAAAAATATTTCTGTTTAATAAGAGGTTTATGAAACAAATTTTCTATGGAAATTTGATTAATAAACCTTTTATAAAATCAAAATATTTTTTATGAATTAGGTCCTTAGACTTTAAAATAGTTTTCAAGTTGTTTAATAGTTGTAATAGTTTAAAGTTTTAAATAGTTTAAAATAGTCAAATAATAAATTTGAATTGATATGGTAACACGGTAACAGAGTAATTCATCTTCAATGTAAAATTAATGTTCCTTCCTGCCGTTTTTAGTCGAAAAGACTGACAATTTTATATTTAAATGGTTATACGGTAGTAGGGTAATGCGGTACATTTTTTATATACAATTGTCGCTCTTATCTATGGTCTAAAAATGATACATAAACTAGAATATGTAGTAGCGTTTTAAAGCGATGGTCAAACGATCATTACATTGATATGGCAATACGGTCCAAGGGTAAAACGGTTAATATTTAATGTAAATTTACCGTTCTTTCCTGCCGTTTTCAGACAAATAGAATAGGCTAAGATAATTATTTTATATTTAAGCGGTAGTACGGTACTAGGGTAGCACGGTACATTTTCAATATATAATTCGCTCTTATCTGTCGTTTTCAAACGATAATCAAACTAGAATAGTCCGGATCGTTTTCATGTAGCGTTTTAAAGCAATAGTCAACAGATAATTTTACATTGATATGGCAACACGGTGCAAAGGTAAAACGGTTAATTTTCAATGTAAAATTACTGTTCTTTTCTGTCATTTTAAAACGAATATAAAGGGCAAGGATACATTTATATATAAATGGTAGTACGGCTCAAAGTTAAAACGGCTCATTATAATACACACTTCTCGCTCTTATCTGCCGCTTTTAAACGATACTCAAACTGAAATATGCCCCACTATGTTTAAAGCGATAGCCGAAATATAATTTTTTATTGATATGGTAATACGGTTTAAGGGTAAAACGGGTAGTTTTCAATGTAGGATAATTTTATATATAAATGGTAATACGATACAAGGATAAGACAGTTCATTTTCAATGCAAAATTTCATTACTTTCTTTTGTTTTAAAACGATATTGAAACGAGAATAGGCCCGATTATAAGTTATAGTTATTTATATTAATTAGCAATAGAATTTCTTTCAAAAAAATGCTTTACACAGGCAACAAAATATTTTAATATTTGAAAGTTTGAGATTCAATAAAAAACTTTTCGAATATTCTGTGATGACAATTTTTGCATATTTGATGAAATATATATTTTTTCAGTCAATGAAGCAATTTAAAAAATCATAGAAAAAAGTTGTGGAGTAAAATTTTATTCCCAATGATAGTTGTTATTGTGTGTGTGGATGAATGACACATTTTTAAACAACTTCTTGTTTGTATATACAAATTAATGCTTGCTTGCAATTTTGATAAGCAATTTGTTTGAATCCAATTTAAAATTTTGTTGAATTCTTATTCCATATTCAACTATAAGGGATTTTGTAAATTTTCTTAGGATATTTTTTCTGTGTATTCTTTATTTAACCCACCAAGGGCCTTTATTACAACATAAAGTTAGTTAAAAGTAAGATTTTGTCGGACGTGGATATACAAAGTTTTGCATTACTACAATTTTATATTAACCTAAAGTGAAGCGATAAGTTAAAGGCAAGATCATCTTCGCTGGTAAGTTGAATTAAATTTGTAGTATTGAAAAACTTTTTATACGTCCGACAAAATCCTACCTTTATCTAACTAAGACACCCTGTATTATTTTGCTTTGAATTTTTCTTTAAACGTTTTTAGTGCCTTTAATTTTATTTCCATTGGAATCGGTTGTGATTTCAAAATGAGATAAACAAGAAAAGTTGCAAAAAAATGCCGCAAAAATATAAAAATTAAAATAAATCTTTACAGTCTGGCGATAGATAACGTTCGATCGATTACTTTTATGGAAAACAAAAACAAATTTCCTTGTTTTCTATACAATTTGTCAAACGAACGTTCTCCGTCGACATTGGCGGGCAGGCGCTAATCATTTTTTGCGAACTGTATTTGCTTCTATATTTATGATTTGATCAGGCTAAAGTTGATAGATATTGGAAATATTCTGTTTCTGTATTTAATTTTGATTATTTCTGGTCAAAATAAAATGCATCTAGATGTGTTTAAATAACAACAAAGAAGCTATGTATCTAAGGCACACTTAGTGTCTTTCTTTAAACAAATATATTCAGCAATATATTTTGCTTTAACTTAAAAACTTTTTATAAGTTTTAAATTAAAAAAAAAAATAAAGCAATACTCATTAATTTACTGATTTGATAAACGAAAAAATACTTAAGTTTCCATGCCTGTTATAAATATTCTTCTTATCTTTAAACAAAACAAGCACAAATTGGTTTTCTGCAAACATTTCGCCAAATTATGCATCTACACTTAAAAAACAACTCCTCTCACTTATAAATATTTTATATGCTTAGTTTAAGTTTCAAAGTGGGTGTGCTTAAAAGCCAACAATAACAATCAGCAGGAGTCAAGTAAATTAAATACCCATTAAAATCAAGAGCTTTTATAAGTAAATTAATTAAAAACCAAAAAAAAAACCAAGTGTAAATGAACTTTAAAAAATGATGAATTCTCTTCCAAAACTAATTTTGTTTTTCTTTCATATTTTTTTCTGAAGTTTGTTGAACTCCATTCGGCTTAATAGAAAAGTAGTGTTTGTTAACTTTTTTTTTAATACTAAAAGTTAAAACGTAATAAAGCTAACAAAAACTTTAAAAAAGTTCATTGGCCCACAGTTAAACTTAAGTTTTATTAAACGCATACAAATGAAAGAGTAGAAAAAGAATAAAAGAACCAACCAACCAACCAACCAACCAACCATCCATATATCGTACCATCATTATAAAACATACAAATAACTACATTAATGTAACACGTTCCAACACCAAAAAAAAAAAACTTTTTTCTTTTTTATTTAACTTAATAATATATTAACGACATTAAAGTTTTAACAAAGCAAACGTTCTTTTTCTCTATTTCTCTATATAATTTCTTTTTCTGGAAACTAAAACAGTTTGGTAGCAACGTTTTGTAAATATATAAAAAATAATAATATAATTTATAAGGCGACATAAAGCTAAATCTGCTATTAAAAAAGAAATCTAATTAATAAAACATAAGAACAGATTTAACAAAGGTCATGTGGTAATTTAAACATTAAATTTCATTAATTTGTTTAAGGTTAATTTTCACTCTTTTCCTCAATAATAAAAATAAAAAATAAAAAAAATTGTTCAAGAAAAGCAAAAATGTCAAAGAAAAGCAGTTCAACTTTAAGTGGAAATTAAATTAAATACAGAATTAGAAGGTTTGATAAAAAAAAATGTGTGTGTGTGTGTGTATGTATGTATGTATTTGTAAAAATGCATACATTCCATTTCTTTAATGTTGTTGTTGTTCTTGTTGTTTCTTTTACAAAAGGCTTGAGTTTGCTTCTTAAGTCTTTCGTTTGTTCACTTAAATAGTGTGTGCGTGTGTGTGTGTATGTGTATTTCTGTGTTATCATACCTGCATGCATGCATTTGTGGTTTTGTGAATCGCGCGCGTGCGTGTGTGTGTGTGTGTGTGTGTGTGTATGTGTATGTATGTGCTATACTGCACTTTTGACGAGGAGAAAGGCTTTCTCTTGCAATTTTCTTACAGAACTGGTCATACATGAAACACGATTCGCAACGAAAGTATGCAGTTTGTTTGTCTGTTGATTCTGCTATAATGTTATTGTTTTTGTTGTTGTTGTTGTTGCTCTTCAACAGCAACAGCCACACAATATTTTAACTGCAACAGAATGTCTAATAACGCGGAAATGGTGCATTGGAGTTCAAAAGAGTTTATTGAACTTCTTCTCAATACGAATAGTGGTGATAGTGTCGTTGTAGCACATTCTAAAAACGAAACAAGAACCAGAGCTTAAAGAAAAAATAAACATGTTTCAGCTGAATTGTAGCAGAAGTATTTAAATTACGTTAACTTATTGACGGTATTCCATATCTATATAAGTGTTTTGAAACATTTGTTTTATAATATAATAATTTGTAACAAAATCGCAATAATGTCAAATGGCTCAAACTCGGAACATATTTAAATAATATCTATTAACAAAGCGGCTTAAATAATAAAAATTAAAAAGTTTAAAAATCCCGGAAAGGATGTAATATCTTCTTAAAGGCCGTTTCAAAAATTTTCTTATAAGAAAAAAAAATGAAAAAAGTACATTTAACCAAAGTACCTCTTCACACTTACTTTTGAAAAACGCACCTTTTGGCAATAAACTTCTAAAATACTTAGTAGAAAAATCTAGGACAAATGGTTAAATTTAAATTGAGAAAAAAATCTTTCAGAAAGTACTTTCTATAAAACTACCTTTAAGAAAAGTGTCCTTTGAAAAGCTTTCATGTAGTTAAAATTAGCCTAGTAAAAAGTTCTTTAAAAAAAAGTGCTTTTGAAAATGTCTTAAAGGGTTTATTTTGAGGAACAACCTCCCTTAAAAACACTTTTAAGAAAAACCTTTAAAAGAGCACATTTTCAAACGTAATTTATAAAAAGAGTCTAAAATTTTATTTCTTTTTTAAATTTTTTTTTATATAAGTTCAAAAAGGTTTATTTTAAGAAATTGTATATAAAGACCTCCTTATAGGAAAAATCGTTAAAAAAGCAAATTTTTAAAGTACATTGAAAAAAAAATACTTTAAAATAGAATTCTTTAATCAAAAAGTATCTTTTTGCAAAGTTTCAAACTAATTTTTAAAACGTTGCTCTTAAAAAAGAACCTCTTAACAAAAGTATCTTTTAAAAAATATACTTTTTAAAAAGGGCCTTTAATGACATTACGTTTTTAACAAGAATTATTTATTTATTTATTGCTATATAAATAAATAATACTTCTTAGAACTAGTATATAAAGTTTAAAAATTAATTTTTAAAAAGTATCTCTTTAAATAGTACCTTTAAAAAAAGTTTTTTTTAGAATGTATCAGTCAGTACCTTTTAAAGAAATGGTTATCCAAACAATATCTTCTGAAGAAAGTACTTTCAAAAAGTGTCTTCGAAAAAGTTCGTTTTAAGAAAGTGCTTTTGAAAAACAGTACAAATTTTAGAAAGTACTAAAACCTTTTCAAGAAAGTACTTTTAAAAAAGCATGTCTTGAGAAAGCATTTTCTTGAAAAGTACCTTTGAAAAAGGCACATTTTACAAAGTATATTGTTCAAAAAGTACCTGTTTGAGATAATACTTTCCAAAAAGTACATTATTAAGAAAGTACTTTTCAAAAAGAGCATTATTAAAAAAGTACTTTTCAAAAAGTACCTTTTTAAGAAAGTACTTTTCAAGAAGTATTTTTTAAGAAAGTACTTTTCAAGAAGTACCTTTTTAAGAAAGTACTTTTGAAGAAGTACCTTTTTAAGAAAGTACTTTTCAAAAAGTACCTTTCTAAGAAAGTACTCTTCAAAAAGTATCTATTTAAGAAACCACTTTCCAAAAAGTACCCTTTTAAGAAAGTGCTTTTCAAAAAGTACCTTTTTTAGAAAGGACCTGTTTAATAAACTACCTTTTTACTTTTAAAAGTCTGTTCTAAAAAGAATTTTTTAAAGTACATTTTTAAAAAGTATTTTTTTAAAAACCACCTATTTATTTTCAGAATTTCACTGTTAAAAATAAAAAATTAAAAAGAACTTTTTATAAAGTACTATTTAAAGAAAGAACTTTTCAAAAAAGTACCTCACAAATGTAAAAATGTAAAAAAGTACTTTTTATAAAGTGTGGCAAAAATTAATTTTTTTTTAAATGAGTAGCTTTCCAAAAGGGTCCTCGAAACAGTACTTCTTTAATAATTATGTACTTTTGTAAAGTACCACTTTGGGAAAGCGCTCTTGAAAAAGTACCTCCTCATTCATTAAGTATTAAAAAAAAAAGTTCATTTTAAGAAAGAGCATTTTTAAAAAGAACCTCTTGAAAAAGTGGTTTTCTAAGAAAAATTTTTTAAAGTACTTTTTGTAAAAGCACTGTATTAGAAGTACTTTTTTAAAAATTACTATGTTTAAGTACTCTTCTTAGGAGTACTTTTTTTTTAATTATAAATTTTGTCTTTTTATTTACAGAATTTGACCGATTTTTTTAGAAAAAAATTAAATAAAAACGCACATTTTATTAAGTACCATTTTAAGAAAGTAATTTTCAAAAAAAAGGTAATTTTTTTAAAAGTACTTTCTTAAAAAGTGCCTTTTTAAACAGCACCTTTTATAAATATCTTTTATTTGCAGAATTTTACCGATTTTTTTTTTTTAAAAAAAGGGCACCTTTTATAAAGTACCATTTTAAGAAAATAATCTTTAAAAAAGGTACTGTTTTAAAAAGTACCTTTTAAAATTTTTTTTATATACATATTATACCGATTTTTTTTTGTAAAAAAAATAAAATATGATATGTCAAAAGGGAAAAAATTAAAGTATGATTTTAAGAAAGTAGTTTTCAAAAAGTGCCGCAAATAGTTTGTTAAAATTTATTTAAAAAAAGTACTTTTTAAAAAGTATCTATTCGTTTTTAGAAATTTAACGATTATTTTAAAAAAAATAGAGTTTTAAAAAAAATTTTGTACAACAAGCATTGCACTAAAAGTACCTTGAAAAAAACTTTATACGATAAAAGATGATGATGAAGTTTAAATAAAGCAAAGTTAAAGATACATATGTTAAAAAAATTACCCTTAGGGCTATTATTACAACTTACGGCCTGACCCACGATATAGACAACGTTCGACTTGTCGCACACTTACATTGGAAACAACAACAAAATATTAAAATTTGTTTTTGTTTTAAATGTAAGTGTGCGACAAGTCTAACGTTGTCCACATCGTGGGTTTGGCCCTTAAAATTAGTTAAAAGTAGGTTTTTGTCGGACGTATAAAACGCTATTCAGTATTATAAATTTAGCTTAACGCTCACTTTAGGTTAAGCTAAAATTGTACTGATGAAAAACTTTTTACACGTTCGATAAAATCCTACTTTTAACTTACTTTAAGTTCTAACTAATAATGGCCCTTAAAGTTACACTTTTTTAGGGTTCCGTACACCAAAGGTGAAAAAGGAACCCTATTGTTTTCGCTACGCTGTCCGTCTGTCCGTCTGTCCGTCCGTCCGTCACAGGGTATTTTCTCGAGAACCGTAAGAGCTACGGACCTGAAATTTGGACAGAGTGTGTAGACCCTTGGCCGCTACAACAACAAATACATGAGAGTTGGAAATTAAAGGGTGCGCCAAAACGAGCAACGAAAAATGTTAAAATCCCATGTAATATACATACAATTGTATGTATATGCACTTGAAATTTGTAAAGTTAGTGTATTTTTATACAGACTACAACAATTAACACTAAAATTTAAAAAATTTTAATTAGAGGGTGTACCATCACTTAATGTAATTTTGACTATGTAATTTTGATAACTTGCTGTATCTTGGAAACCGTAAGAGCAAACTTCTTGAAATTTTCAAAAACGGTAAAACAAAAAAATCTCAAAATTATAAAATCGCCAAACCGAAAAAAATCGCCAAAATCAAAAAAAATCGCCAAAACGAAAAAAAGCACCAAATTAAAAAAAATTTCTAAATCGAAAATAAATCGCGGAAAACCGGAAAAATCACCAAAATGAAAAAATCGTCAAAATGAAAAAAAATCGCCAAAATGAAAAAATCGCCAAAATTAAAAAAATCGCCAATATTAAAAAAATTGCCAAAATGAAAAAAAAAATCGCCAAAATGAAAAAATCGCAAAAAAAATAACCAAAATGAAAAAAATCGCCAAAATTAAAAAAAAAATCGCCAAAATTTAAAAAATCGCCAAAACGAGAAAAAAGCGAAAAACAATAAAAAAATTATTTCAGCTGGAAAAACGTAACAAACACTGTATTAAAAAAAATGCTCAAAGCCCAACGTACGGAACCCTTCGTGCGCGAGTCAAAGTCGCACTTTACTGAATTTATTTCAAAAATAATATTTAACGAGGAAAAATTTAAAAAACATAAATTTAAAAAAAAATTATTTTTATGATTTAAGCTGAAAGTTCTGCTTGGCGAAACCATAGACCATAAAAATAAATTTCGAAAAATACTTACGAAGTGCCTGCCAACAAAAACCCGCTAATAAAATAAACAAATTTCCAAAAAAATTATAATTTAACAGTCACGATTTGAATAGTTCATTCCCTTTGATATCTTCGTAAAAGTCGTATAGTTAGTAATAAATTTTAGAAAAATTCCTGTTCTTTTAGAATGTTTTATGTCTAATAAGAAAAAAAACAAAAGCTAAAACCTAAAATTACAACTGTAAATTCGTTGTAACAAATACCGTTGTCGACAAAATTTAAACAAGAAATAAATTAAAAAAAAAAGAATTTTCTTTTCACTATGAAATTGTTGACAAAACCGAAAAATGAGTTCTGAATTAATTTGTGTTGTTCCATAATTGTTTGTTTTGTTGTTGTGTGCTTTGTAAGTTCTTAATGGAGCTTAAGCCGCAGCAAAAGTTCAATGCTCTTTTGTAAGCCATGTCAGCAATGAAGACTTCGGATTGTCGTCGCTTATTGTATATTTGTATGTTTGTGTGTGCTGCTATTGGTTTATATGTATGTATTAAGCTTTTTTTTCTTAACACTTGTTGACGTCCCCAGGTAAACAACAATAGCAATATTATCACTTACTCACTCACTCGCTGGCTGATTGGCTGACTGGCTGACTGGCTGGCTGTTTCGCTTTAAAGTTAAACAAACAACTCATTAATAAACAGAAGTACGTTTAAGAGTTCCAGAAAGAACGTAAACAAAATATTTGCAGAACTTTCACCAATTGGTTTTGCTTTCGAAGATTTTATTTTGCGTTTGCTCGTTTTTTATTTTTGATTTTATTAAAATAGTCTTACCCAGTTGACCACGGCTTTCGTTAATGATATCGCTTTCGGTTATATTTCGAACATTTATATGTGTAAAACTAATGCGAGTGACACTCAAAAATGAAGCGAAAAAAGTTCACCAGCCGCTCAGTTTTGTCCCAAAAAAACATTCGATCTCGAATTTCGCTAACAATATCAAAGTGAGAGAATATCGATTTAATTTCAATATCGCCAAAAGGCAGCAGAAAAAGCAAAAAGTATTTTTATTTTTTAATTTATTTATTTTAAACTTACTTATTTTATTTATTTTTTTTTTAATTCCCTAACTTATACGTTGCAGGATTTGAACTTGGTACTCCTTGCTAACAGACTATTTCACATCCCCTAGGCTATTGTGGCCATTTTTTTCCTGTTCAATTATTACACATATGTAAGTGTATGTTCTTATTTTATTTTTCAGGTTACAGTGCTGTCATGCCTCGAACTTGCTACCTCTACACTACCAAGCTGGCATAAATCCACTCGGCTACCGTCACACATTCGAAAAACTATCGACAAAAGCTCAAAGCTCCAACCTTTAGCGAACATTCGAATTTCTTTAGATTTGCGAACAAATACCGGACAATTTTTGTTTCGAAATTTCTTCGCTTTAGTGAGCATTCGTTTTTATCGACTCTCAGGGGGTCTTCTCTATAATGCGAGACGAAAGAAAATGCTTTACATGTAATGAACATACAAATTCGAACGAATGTTCTTTCGTTTCGAATTACAGAGTAGACCCCCAGGTCAAGTGGGTGAATGTAAAATGTTGATTTGTTGGCGTAAAGTCTGTGTTGGTGTTTGTGTTTTTTTGCAAAAATTTTGTCTATTTTGTTTATTTTTTTTTGCAAACATTTCTAAGAACAACTCATTAAAAAGTATTAGCACAGAGTAGATTGATAACGGAAATTTATTTTAATTAAAAAAAAAATTAAATTAGTTCAAAGATCTATATCAGCGGAGACTTAATGTCTAGGAGGTGTTCCTACTAATTATCTAAATTTAAGTCTAGCCACTTAAACACCTTCGTTAATACGAGTATTTTTTGTTGTTACCCTAGAACTTTGTTTTAATTATTTTGCATTACAATTTTGGAATTTAGCCAATTTGTGAGGCTTTCAACTTTAAATTCTTTGAAGTATTAAAGTGTAAAGTTTCCATTTGACAAGCTTATGTTGGATTTAATTTTGGATTTTTCTTGTCTTTTGCAAGTTGCACAGTAAGGGATTTCCATGATATTTTAAACAGCGCCAGCGTAATACAGAACTCATAAGAAAAGCAATAAAAGTCAACAACAGCAATTTATCAACCCACACTACGCTTACATACATACATTTGCGGGGGACAAAAAATTAAAAATACCCCATGACTCTGACAGACAGAGAGACAGACAGACTCTGCCAGGCCAGGCCAGGCCAGGCCAAGTTAAGAAGACCAGCTTAAGCCAACGTACGGACAGAACAGAATTGAAAACATAAACATAAATCGATATGAGCGAATGTAGCCATTGTATTTTATATTATGTGAGTATACATGTGTGTGTGTGTGTGTGTGTGTGTGTTGGTATCCGTGTGCTTATAAAAGTTTCTGGTTTTTTTTCTTCGTGTCGTTCGAATAGCGGTAAATTTGCGGTACTTTTCATTTTCATTGCAACTCAGAGCGAGTATTTAGCCTAGATTTACGTTTAAGTTCGTTGAACTTACGGCAAAATAATCGAAGTCGTTGTCGTTGTCGTTGTCGTGGCCATGGCCGTTCTTGGTTCACACTGATCGTACAATATGAGTAACAAGAAATTCATTGGAAAAGAGAGCAGCAAATGCAAAGTTATATATGCTGCGGAGTAAATAATGTTAAGAGTGTTGCTTTTTATTTTATTTCTTTTTTTTTTTTAAATTATCTTGTAGTGGCTCTCTGTTAGTGTCAAGCCTTGCTTTTTTTATACAAACATTTGTATTTATATGTATACAGTTTTTTTTATATTTAATTTTTCTCTAGTGAGAAGAGCCATTATGCAGCGCGCTTGTTGCTTAAGTCTTTTGTTTGTGAACAACAAAATTCGTTGTTACATATATTTCGCGCTTGATTTTATTGTAACACAAATAAAAATTAATGAAAAATAACAATTAAATTTAAATAAAATCATTTAATTGAAATGTTTTTTATAATAAAAATAAAACACCAGCTCCAGCTGCAGCCTCCAAAAATACCAAACAAACAGCTTTATTTGTTTATTAAAAAAAAAAACAACATTCAGACGCTTTGAACTTCCTCATACCAAGTGACGATTGGAAATCAGCACAATGGCCTGCACTCACCTTAGAAACAGAGGAGTAAAAATAATGCATACAAATAAAAATAAAAATAAAAACCTGCTTTTTTCTGCAACTACGACTCGACTGCTAAGAAGAAGAAGAAGCAGCAAAAAATAAAATGCATCAGCTTGGCAGAAGAAATGCGACAGTGGCGCAACTTACTCTTAAAGTTGCCGTGAACGACTTGCATCGTCTGTTGTTGAATATCTTTGAGATGCAGTTTTTTCCATTTTTTTTATTATTATTATTAATTTCTGCACAAAAAGCCAATGACCGCAAGTAACTTACATTTGAAAATAGTGTGAAAACTCTTGAAAGCATAAACAAGTTCATGGCTGACTAACTGACTGACTGACTAACTGACTGACTGACTAACTACAACAAATGAGATGATTTTTTTTTAGCTAAAATGAAATGAATTAAAAAAAAACACAACACTGACGGAGTGTAACATCTACAAACCTTAAGACTATCTAATAAATAGCTTTATTTGTAGCTATCTATTAGATGCGGGAGTTTTTTCTCTCTCTCTTTCGCTCTTTCGCTCTCTTGCCAGTTGTTACAGTTACCCTCTACTTGATGATCAATTTGCTTAAATTTTGTTTCCTGGAAAATAAAAGAGAAAGGTTCAGAAAAAACATTTCCCTGTTATTCACATATATTTTTTTGAAATGTTTTTTTTTTATATTTTAGCAAATTAATCAGATAAAAAAGAGCGTCCATAAATTTGTCCAAAAATAAAGATACTCGGTACCCCATTAACGGCATAAAAAGCAGAACATAAAATCTTACATTTACCAAATGAGTCATTTATACAAAATAACGACCTTAATTTAATCGTTTGCAAAAATTTTATATATTTCAATGGTGCTAAATGCAAAACAAATATAAAAAAACACAGTTTGCATAAGGGGTCAATGTAACTTAAATAAACTGAAATCTCTGCTTTAACTTTACCAGCAGGCAAATGGATTTAAGGGCTCTTGATTACTCTATTAAGTAAGACAGAAGCAAAAAATTTTTGTATTAGAATATTACATCTGCTTAATCCAATTCATACCCCACAACATAATTTCCTTTGAACAGGGTCTGGCTTTTCAAAAACTGAGTTATCTTATCAACAGTCCATTTCATTAGCTATCTACTGATAGCTTTTCTTAAACATTTCTTAACAGCATTCCATTAGAAATTGCTTTGAAAAATCGTATCACCATAATTTGATATCAAGCAGAAAATGACAATAAGTATTAAAGAAATTATACTTAAGTATTTACTCTTAATTTGAGTAACTGACTATACTCATAATTGTAGCGCAAACAATTCGCATTAACAATTATTGCATTAAACATATTCACCACAGCAATTCAATTGCAGTTAGCTGCATTTGTCGCCTTGTCGCCCGCTGCTTAATTCTTTTGGAGAAGGCAGCGGCATCATAATATCCTGGTATTGAAGTATCAATACAAATTTCAGTGATTCCACCACCAAATATTTCATATTTATAAAAATGAGATTACCCTCATAAAATGCACATATATCACGTAAGATTTCGGGATGTGCTGTACGAAATAATTGTACGAAATCATTCATTCAACAATTTCTATTATATTGGCAACACTATATTTGCTGCTAGTCGCCCCAAAAAATATAGAAATTAGTTTAATTAGACTACAACAACAAAATCAGCATGGACAACAACCTTCCGCCGTGGATCAGGGAAAGAAGCACTCGCCCACACAAAAAAAAAATTATAAAAATCTTATATCTTGAAAGCTATAATAGCAAGAGTCTTAAAATTTGGTATGAGTTAATTTGAAAACAATATTAGTATAAATTTTAATAAATTTAAAATAATAAATCTTTAGTGATTTTGGTTGCCTCTATCACTCATATACCACATCCCCACACACTTACAATGAGTTTGTTGTTATTTTCTAACCTAGAAACTCCCTAGAAATAATTAATGTGGCAAAACAGCATTTGTCGGGTCAGCTAGTTTACTCATATAATTTTTCTCTGGACGTGTTTTCCCTTTTTTGATTTCCCCAATAATATTTTTGAGGGGAGATTTTCTCCTTTTCTCTGGGTTTTCTAAGTACTAAATCTATATTTTTAGGGGCGTGGTCACTCCAAATTTGTCAAATATCAGTCTACGCCCACTTTTCTAACTTCAACATCGCATCACTTTCAAAACTCAAAGTATATGCCAAGTTTCGTAAAAATTGGTCAGTCGGAAGCACTTGAAATATAATATTAATCTTTAATGGGCATGGCCCCGCCCACTTCTTTAAACACAAAATTATGTCATTCTAAGAGCCGAAACTCTTAGCCAAGTTTCGTGGCATTCTAATAAGTAGAAGTTAACATAATTTAATACTAACTTTTCATGGGCGTAGCCCCGTCCACTTTTTTAAACACAGAAGTAATTATTTTTCAGCTCAAGCTGTGTGTGAAATTTCCTAAAAATTGTTATAGTGGTAGCACTTGAAATGTAACTTAAAATTGTAAAGGGTGTGGCCCCGCCAAATCTTTTAAATGCAAGATTGTGTCTTTTTAAGAGGAAAGTTTCGTAAAAAATTGGTTAAGTAAAGCACATAAAATATTATAATAAAATTTAATATAGGCGTGGTCCGCCCACTTTTTTCAATGTAAGATTTAGCTCAGGGCGTGTGCCACGTTTCGTAAGAAACGGTCAAATATAAGCATATAAAATATAATATTAAGTTTTATTACTTAGAGATTGTACAGTTTCGATAACTCAATGTCTTGAGAAAGTTTCGTAACAATCGAATAGGTAAAATATCATATCATCAACTTAAAAAAAATAATGGGCGTGTTCCGTCCTCATTTGTTTCAATGAGACAAAATGAATGCTACACACTCCGCGACAAAAAAAATTGTTTTAATCGGTCTAAAATGTACCAAGTTATAAGTAACCAAAATAATAATAATAATAAAGGAGAATTGATAGTCACGTGCTTTTTTTGAAGCAGGTTAAAGATGGCTAAATAGCCTAAGAAATTAGTTTAATTAGACTACAACAACAAAATCAGCATGGACAACAACCTTCCGCCGTGTGGCTTTGCTGTCGTCAAAAGATTAATTCCCATATAAACATGTAAATTCTATCTTTAACATTTTGCAGTCGGCCGCTTGCTGTGGTGAATGTGTTTAATGCTTAAAAGTAGCTGATTCCAACACTTAAGAGTATCTCTAGCTCATTTTTGCACAAACCTTAAATACTCTTTAACTATAAATAAAAAGGCACATGCGCATTGAGCGCATTGAGTGTTTGTATTGCTTATACGCATAGTATACTCATACTCAGAGTATGGATATGACACTCAGAGTATTTATTCATCGTATGCATTTGTGTGTATAAAATGGAAGGGAAGATGTGCTTTTGCGGCTTGAAAACATTAATTAGATAATTAGTTGGGAGCTAAGATTTTTAAGAAATATAACCTTCAAACAACTGATTATTCCCGATTTTGTTTGCCCTAAAATTTGCCAACAAAAATCGTTAATGAACTGAAGGCTTATCCAACCATGTGAAAAAACGCTTCATTGTATAAAACTCTAGTTTCAGCAGGTGCACTTAGCTACAACCATCATTATAAAATTAAATAAAAAGTGTTTAAATAGTTAAACAAAAATGATCTTATTATAAATAAACTATTGTAACGCTCTAGCACTCTTTTCATATGCCAAATTTATTTTTTTTTTAAACTTGAACCACAGATAAGAAAGTTATTTTATAATACATTCTTAGGGCGGGCACTTTCCCCTACCCCACTATTTAAAAAAAATTGAACCTTCACCATATGAAAAAAAGTCTTTGAAACTTGATCCACAAAGGACAAAGTTATTTTATAATAAATTTTTAGGGTGGGCACTCTGCTTCCCCCTCCACCACTATTTCATTAAAAATTTTAACCTTTCATTTCATATGCAAAAAAGTCTTTGAAACTTGATAAGCAAAGGACAAGGTTATTTTACAGTAAATATTTAGGGCTGACACTTTGCTTTCCCCCTCTCCCACAATTTAAAAAAAAACAAATTGTGAATCCCTTCCATTTGCAAAATGAATTTGGAAAATTGGTCTACAAACGACAAAGTAAGTAATCTTATTTTGGCGGCCACTTATTCGCCCTCGCCCTCTCCCCTCCCCAAACATTGCAAAAAATTAGTGGACCTTTCCCATATGCAAGAAGAATTTTGAATTTTGGTCCACATATGACGAAGTTATTTGATAATAATCAATTAACGGGGCGGGCAATTTACGCACCCTACTACCCCCCCCCCCATTCCCAAAAAAGTAAAATTTAGTGGACCTTTTCCAGAATTTGGAAAATTTTTCCACATATTATGAAGTTATTTGATATTCACTTCTTAAAGGCGGGCATTTTGTTTCCCCCACCACCCTGATCACAATTTACCACAAAAATTGTGAACTTTTTCCATATGCAAAATTTTGAATTCTGAAAATTTGCTGGACCACAAAATGATGAAGTGATGTTCGTTTATATTTATAAAATCTGCTAAAGCTATGTGGAAGCCTTAACATAATTTAAAAAGTGGGCGTGGTTAGAAAAAGTAACGTATAGCTCATTTCAGAGTTCCAGTTAAATGTTGTGAAAACTTCAGGAAGCTCAGTTCAGAGGTCTGTTCTCCTATAAGGTAAAAAAATCAAAAAAATTAAAATAAAATTAATTTAATTTATAAAACGAATGAAACTTTTTGTAGCGTGCGACACCAAGCAATTATGCTTGTATTTTTAAAGAAAACGAAACTTTTTTTACTTCTTTATATATTTGTGTAGGCCGTCAGCAAGTCTACGTTAGGTAAAATTTTAAGAAAACTCGAGTCACGTTGTTCAGAAATACAAGGTTAATTGCATGCTGTCGAACGTGACAAAAAAGTGTAATTTCTCGGATAAATGCCCATATACTACATTTTCGATATGGTTAAACAGGACATGATATTTTGTAATTTGTGAAGTAATAAATTTATTTGTGGTGAATATTTAGTAAGAAATTCTTTTAGCACAGTGGAGAAATATTAAATCGCACTTCCCATCCCTGTGATGCAATCTATTGAACGCCGTTACCATTTTAGCGTTTTATCAATTCACTTTTCTGTTGGCACTAATGCTGGAAGTGAGTGCAAAACAACAAACAAAAATACTTCTGTATATACTCATGTGTAGTCGCATAAATACTCAGAGTATTTTTATAATTATATGTATATACTCATATGCAGTCGTATAAATACTCAGAGTATTTTTACACTTCTGTGGGGATACAATATATAAATTTTACTTTTAGTCGTCATAGTCGTATACAGTTACCTGATGTAGAAATTAAAAAAATTGGTTTTTTTATGGCGATTTTTTCGGTTTTTAGAAATTTTTTTAGTTTTTTTTTTTGGTGACATTTTGAATTTTTGTGATTTTTTTTTTGCATTTTAACGATTTATTTTATTTATGGTGGGTTTTTTTCATTTAAGCACCATTTTTTTCTTTGGGGTTAGGTGAAAGATGGAATTCGTGCAGTTAAAAAGAATCCGCTGCTTTCGCTTAAAAAAAATCAAAATGAAAGCTCTTATTGGAAAATCCTTTATTTCCTTGCAAAACTTTTTTCCAAAAAAAAATCGTATAAATTTTTCTAATTTCGTCTAATAAAATTGATCACTTCTTTGCTACTCTTAAGCATTATATTATTATTTTTATTATTATTATTGTTGCCCAAAACATTAGATGGATCTCCAGTTCGGGTACATAATAATAGACAACAATGTTGCTCAATGATTATAGTTATTGCTGTTATTATCATTACTTACATATGTTGCTGTCTTTATTTTTGTTGTTACTCGTATTAAAGTTGGTTCGTAGCTCTGGATATTCGTATTGGCCATAGTGGCAGTAGTGTTAACTGATCATGTATGTTTGTATGGATGTATAACTTGTTGTTTATGTTGTTGCTATTGCTGTTGCTGTTGCTGTTGCTGCTGTCGCTGTTGCTTTGAGATGTTGTGATGTCGTATTGTGGGTTTTGCGCGCATGCACAAAAGTATGCCAATGAACTTAAGCGGCCGAGTGAACGATGTGTGCAGATGTGTGTTCGCTTGTTTTTGCAAACTTTGATCATGTTTTTATAACTTTTTTTTTCAATTCTGGATGTGTGCTGTTTTTTTTTATAGTTTTGCAAAAATTCTTGCCAATAATGTATGTGTGTATGCTTGTATGCTTGTGTGTATATGTGTGTGTGTACGCGAAGTATTTTATGCAAAACTGGCAATAGAACTTTAAAGTCTGCTCTTGTAGACCAAGAAATAGGGAGAAAGAGCTCGGAATTTAGTTAGAAATTGGTGAAAATATTTTTTGTAAAGCTAAAAAGTCAACAAATATTTATTTAGTACACATTTCTATTTGCTTTTTAAAATTATATATTGTTATTATATATTTCAGTTAGCTGTGGTTTTGTTATAAAAACAATTGTTTAAAGTTTGTTCACACCGTTTAATTTTTTTTTTCGAAAAATATGTTTACCACCAAAAGCTTCGCTTTCGAAATGATTGTGGTAAACAGCTTTGTTTTCGGTAACTATGTAAGGTTCTTTTTTTTTTAAGAGAAGCAACAGTCGGGCAATGAATTCCTACAACTATTACTAGGTGTTACCTTCTTTTAGGAAAGGGATAGTAATAGAGAACACAGGTGTTGAAGGAAGAAATAGAGGAATGCTTTTTGCTCGATTTTTAATAATGCAGTGTTGCAGCGCTTCTGGTGCTAATGAGGTCTATAATATTCAACGCTTTATTAAGTAGCCATTTTATTGGTTCTTTCATTTCGCCGATGATTCTGCTACACACTACTGGCGAAGAATGGCGCTCTGATGTTATATTAGGATTAGTATCCGCTGAAGAAGGTGTAGTTCAGTGATCAGGGTCTATGCCTTTATCGCTTGAACTTTCCTACAACATTTAATACAAAGGGATAGTAATGCATATCAGAAAAATGCTATTTAATGACTGTTGGATACCGGGCTCGAACCCTGAGCCTTCGGGTTTGTACTCAACGTGCTAACTACTTCATCCAACGCAACACTCTTTTTCATACCCCTAAGTGCCAGGCTGTGTCACGCCCATACGAATGAAATATCTTATATACTGCAAAATTATAGGAGTCAGAGTCTTTAAATTTGGTACAAACTTTTTTGAGAGCAAGGTGCGAAGTAATTCAAAATATTGGTGGAATAGGATCAGGGAAAGAAGCACTCGCCCACACAAAAAAAAAATTATAAAAATCTTATATCTTGAAAGCTATAATAGCAAGAGTCTTAAAATTTGGTATGCGTTAATTTGAAAACAATATTAGTATAAATTTTAATAAATTTAAAATAATAAATCTTTACTGATTTTGGTTGCCTCTATCACTCATATACCACATCCCCACAAACTTACAGTGAGTTAGTTATTATTTTTTATCCTATAAATTCCCTAGATATAATTAATGCAGCAAAACAGCGTTTGCTGGGTCAGCTAGTTTGCCCATATAATTTTTCTCTAGACGTGTTTTCCCTTTTTAAATTTCCCAAATCATGAATAATATTTTTGTGGGGAAATTTTTCCCCTTTTCTCTGGGTTTTCTAAGTAATAAATCTATATTTTTAGGGGCGAGGTCACGTCCAATTTGGCAAATATTACTGTCCGCTCACTTTCGTAAAAATTTGGTCAGTCGGAAGCACTTGAAATATAATATTAATCTTTAATGGGCATGGCCCCGCCCACTTCTTTAAACACAAAATTATGTCATTCTACTAACTTTTACTACTACTAACTTTTCATGGGCGTAGCCCCGCCCACTTTTTTAAACACAGAAGTAATTATTTTTCAGCTCAAGCTGTGTGTGAAATTTCCTAAAAATCGTTATAGTGGTAGCACTTGAAATGTAACTTAAAATTGTAAAGGGTGTGGCCCCGCCCAATCTTTTAAATGCAAGATTGTGTCTTTTTAAGAGGAAAGTTTCGTAAAAAATTGGTTAAGTAAAGCACATAAAATATTATAATAAAATTTAATATAGGCGTGCTCCGCCCACTTTTTTCATTGTAAGATTTAGCTCAGGGCGTGTGCCACGTTTCGTAAGAAATGGTCAAATATAAGCATATAAAATATAATATTAAGTTTTATTACTTAGAGATTGTACAGTTTCGATAACTCAATGTCTTGAGAAAGTTTCGTAACAATCGAATAGGTAAAATATCATATCATCAACTTAAAAAAAATAATGGGCGTGTTCCCTCCTCATTTGTTTCAATGAGACAAAATGAAAGCTACACACTCCGTGACAAAAAAAAATTGTTTTAATCGGTCTAAAATGTACCAAGTTATAAGTAACCAAAATAATAATAATAATGAAGGAGAATTGATAATCACGTGCTTTTTTTGAAGCAGGTTAAAGATGGATAAATAGCCTTAAGGTATGCATTGCAACTACTTAACATCAGAGGTGCTGTAATGATGCTATATAAAAAATTATCAAAACGCTTAAGAGCAGAGTTTTTAAATGTTTTAAGTTTAAGATTCAATGAAACGTGCCATAACTATACAAAACAGCTGTTCGAACCAAACTTATGAACAACACTGCATTTGTTTATAGTTAACGCGCCATAACGCCATACCCATAATCAGAACTATAGAAACTAATTGAATTTTGATTTTACATCATAACCATAAACAGCTGAAAGCATACAGCCTTGTTTTGAAAACCATTTTGTTTTAAAATCGCAAAATTTCAGACAATGGCAAGACTGTTGTAAATTTAGAGATGGTAAAATTGAGCTTTCATTCCAAAAAAAGCTTTCACCAAACTGAAATAAGATGAATCAAAATAATTCACATATTCCATTTTGCAATAATGGCTGAGTATATAAAGCAGAAATCTACATCAACTGAGACACCACACACACAGTGGAGCAAACACAACAATTAACGCTGATGATAAAGGTTTAGTGGCCTTTTAAAATAGCTAGTTGTTCCGTTCAACTATGTGTTTGTCAGAATACACAACTAACTTTGGTGTTATTTGTTTATTTATAATTATCACATGTAATTTGGCTTACAAAGTGATACGAACTTTAGCCTGATCAAATCATAAATATAGAAAGAAATGAAGTTGGAACAATAATAATTAAAGTTTAACATTTATAATCGCACTAATAATCCCAAATTATTATTTTACTTAATTAGTAAAATATTTTTTTTTATTAAAAATACATTGAAATCGATTATTGAGGGGTTTATGTGGATCCTATGCGTATTTCACTGTTGCTAATGCAGATAATCAGGGAACCTTTATCCAAAAATCTTAGAACAACTAGAGTTATTATGTTATAAACTTTCATTTAAACAAATGAGAAGTTCAACAAATAACAAAGTTGAAACAAGAACTCAATAATCAACATGTTTTTTTATTTTCTTACTTTACCATTGCTACATTGGCTAACTTTTTTTGAGCTCTGGTTGTAGTTGTAAAAAGTATGTAAAGAAAATAAATGTAAACAACAACAACAGCTATTCAAGAATAGAGTGTTGCCACACAAGTATTTTTGACCTGGTGCACTCAAGTTAATAATTAGTGTTCCCAAAAATAAAACACTAAATAATAATTAAAATTAACTGGAAAACAGAACTTTATGCATTCGAAATTAAAGTCAGATAAAATATCTCAAGCATATAAAAACTTAAAACGAAATAAAAAACTGCAATAAGTGAGCTTTCTAGTTATTTTTTTTTTTTTTGAGTTTTGTCGGTTTCAAAACAAAATTCTTTTCAGCACCTGGCCGATAAACAGCTGTTTGTGGTTATGTCAGCACTAATAGGTGAATCAAATATATTTATGGTTATGACAATGGTTATAGTTATGGCTCCATGGTATGGCATGAATAAAGCACCATCTGTCCTCTCTTTACTATCCCCTTCCTCAGGAAGCTAATACACATATTAATTGCCTTCTCTTTAAAATGATTATAAACAAAAATTATTTCTACTATACTTCGAGTCCACAGTTTCCACTATAAGACTGCCTGCCTGGTAGTGCTGCCTTAAAATTGACTCCCAGAGACATACGCTGTTCTTAATGGAAAACCACACAATTATGCTGCCTCTTAAATAACTCTGTCACGGCTTTTACCTTTTTTACCAACCGCACTATATTAACAAAAATATTTCACATTTAATTAAACTTTTACAATACCGAACACTTCTGCATGCTCAGCAAATTGGAATTATTTTATTAGCGTTTTTTATTTATTTTTTTTTGCAAAATTCTATAAAATGATTGAAAATACATGACCTCAATCTTGAGCATATAGATCTGTTGTATGTTTGTGTGTGTGTTAACAATTGAAATTATATTGATTTCAATTAGTTTTGAGTTCAAACAATATACATAATTTGATTTTCAATTGCTTAAAAAAGAATTTTTTATTCTTTTATTTTATTTTTTTATTAATAAAAGCCAGCCGACCAAACCAAAACCAAAACGAAAAGCAAAGCAATAAAATGCAATTATGAGTTTCTTTCTTTGTGGCCGGCCAATATTATGTTGTTGTTTGTTGGTTAAGTTGCCATTGTTGGTGTTTGTTTTATCAAGCCACTAAATATTGTGTAAGTCAAGCAATTTTCTTTGAACTTTTGATTGTTCTAAGACAAAGCAACAGGCTGGCTTAGTCTAATACCAGTTATGAGCCGCTCAAGTTACCTGGAGTTAGTGATACAGAGAAAGAGAGAGTGGTGGGGAGAGAGAGTGTGAGTGAGAGAGAGCATTAGAAATGTAGAAATGCAGAAATGTTGAAATGCAAAGACCTGGCTGGCAATATTTTCATTGACCTATTTTTAGTGTATTTACCCCGGAAGTTATAATGTTGCACATGCGCAACCAACTAAAATATTGCATCAAGCCACAAATAGAATTGTTGCACCGAAACACAATCTCTTTTAGTTTCTTTTGTGCTTTGGCAATTTGGCAAAATGAAAAATGGCAAATGGGAAAGCGAACACAAGCAACAAAAAATCTTTGATTTATGAAACGTGAAAAGCTAAATTCTAGTTGTTGTTGGTGCATGCAGCACAAACGTTGCAGGCATATAAAATAATAGAACGGGATTGGGAATGCACACACACACACACACGCACACACAATCACGCCCGAACATACATACATGCATGCACCTTAATGAATAGCTACGAGTTTCATATTAGAATTCCTTGTTTTTATCACACTTAGTCGGTCACTTTGCTTATTTAGCAGTAACTAAGACGGACGGACAGACAGACAGACAGACAGCCAGCTAGCCCGTCCGTACGTCCGTCCGTCCGTCATTCATGCATTTTGCTGGCCATTCATTCTTGCTTTAATATAGACATTCCATAATGTGTTCGGTCGGTTGGTCGGACGTTGGTCGGATTTGAAAATCTAACGGCGCTTTTTTATATACATACATACATACATACATACATATATGTATATGATTATTGTCATCGTAGTTAAATATGTTGCTGTTACTGCTGCTGTTGTTGTTGCTGTTGTTGTCGTCGTCGTTTTAGTCATACGCCTTCTATGTTAGTTTGTTGTCTGTTGTTTTTTTTTTCTTTTACTCGTTCCTATTTTTTTTTTGAGTTGCTGGCAACACATGTATGGTTGTGCACATGCATAATACTTTATTTGCACATGCAACATAGCGGTAAAATCATAGAACTACCACTACGAAAATGTTGCCCCTCTTGCCACCGCCAACATATTTTTTTTTTTGCAAATTTTATTACGAGTAAATTTCTTAGTTTTTGCCACTGAAGTCTTCAAACATTGAGCGATAGAGAAAGCAACATTTGTAATTGTTTCCAAGAAGTTTTCAAAGCAGAGACTTAGCTAAAAGCCTGGCTTGCTGTTCCCCCTTAAGGGGGGTTTGAGGGGGGGGGCTGCTAACAAACAAAGTACGCCTTTGACGGCTGTGTTGCATTTGTGGTAGTTAAGACTGAATTTATTGCAACTCTTGATTTTTGTCTTCTAATACTTTTCTTTTGGAATTGTTGTTGTTGTTGTATTTTTGTTGCTTTTCTATTTTTTTCATTTTGCCTACAATTTCTTTATAGTAGATGCAATGTTTGAAAAGTGGGTGAATGTACAGTAATGTTGAACGTAGTGTGGCATTGCGCTGCTTTAATAAAACTGGTAATGATCACACATATTAAATGTTGGACAGATACTCGTGCACAGACAAACAGACAGAGTAGACGATTACAAAAAAAATACTCATTCTCAGTTGTTGTTGGCAGATTTGTTGAAATGTTCCTTAACGTAATAGAATAGTAATTGCATTATAAAATATGACTTTATTAATTTTTATAAATTTACATATACACACATATGTACTTATGTATGTGTGTGGTATAATGATAATGTGTTTGCCTATAAATATTTCAAAAGTATTTGCATTGAAAGTTTTTTTTTTATTAAAACTTAAGAATAGAGCATATGTTTTGCCATATTTCAGTCGGCAACGAAGGTTCTGGTAGATACACTTGAATGAATTAATTAATTAAATAATTAATTATACGGGAAGCACAGTATACTGCGAGCGAAAAGATCTATTTTATTTCTTGCTAGGCTGTAGGGCTGCTCTCTTGAGTAATCTCAAGTTTGCCATTGGATCTAGATCAGAGTCCTTCAGAATATGTTCTGAAATTTCATTCTCATAATCACAAAATCTGCAAAGGCTATTACTCCCAATGTTAAAGTTTATGGAGGTATTTTCTCAGTCTAAAATGGCCTGTGAGGAAGCCTTTAAGTATTCTGAGATTGTTTTTACTCAGGGCCATGAAAGCTATGAAACGATTTTGTTTATACGTTTCAATCATTAGCTTTGCATGCCTCAATCCTGGGAGATTGAGCCAGAGGTGTTCCCTATTGCTCTTGATCTCCGTCGATATACCTCCTTCTTCTCAGATCTTACATTTACTTAAGGAGATGAGCGCTATGAAACGATTTTAGTTTTGCATTTCTCAATTCAGGGAGATTGAACCAGAGGTGTTCCCTGGTAGAGACACTTGTGAAGTGATATTGGGTCTGATGACGAGTGTTGTACTTCGACTTCAATTACGTCGATTTTATACTAGACTAAGGAACATTGCAATATATTTTCCTTAGGTTAGGTTAGCAGGCTGTTGGTAAGGAAGGGTGAAATTTAGAGTCCAGCTCACTTGGGTCCAATACAATGATCCCTTTGTGATACCTGTTAGTTGAAGAAAAGATAGTGAGAGAGGGAAGATAGGGAAGGGATAGTGATAGAGAAGACTGGTAGTGAAGGAAGAGATAGAGGAAAGCTTTATTATTTTACAATTGCTTGTTGCACGCTTTTTGTTAATGCAGTGTTGCAGCGCCATCTGGTGTTAAATGAGGCGTATTAAATTTTTTAGTAGCCATTTTATTTGTTATTTTACTTCGCTGATGATTCTGCTACACAACGAAAGAGGGCGCTCTGATGTTACATTAGGATTAGTATCTGATGAAGTCGGTATAGTTTTTAATGAGTTGTGCCTTATGTCTGCACTTAATCTTGTACAAAACTGTTGTAGTTGAAGTCGAAATGCGACGCAAGTAATCAGGCCTTAAGTTTAACACGTTTACATCTAAGTGCACTCCATAAGACGCTATGGTTTAATTTATAGCAAGCTTTCTCCCACACAGGAAAATATCATATCGCCTTCGTTCAATAATACTGTATTAACTCAGCATTTTTTTTATTTTATCTATACATAACACATGTCTCTACCTATGGTTCTGACTACTCTTTCTTCACAAAAGTACATGTTGTGATCTTTTTTCCCGCTGAAATGCTTTCTGTGAATGCAGAAAACAAAATTATTTTGATGTAATGTATGTATGAAGTGATTGGTCATAACAAATGATTGCTTATTCAAATAAAGAGTATATTGTTATTACAATCATAAAATATTCTTTTAGTCAGATATTATTTTGAGGTGCAACTGTTTAGTTGATTAAGGCTAAGTAACTTTTGTGTTTTATTTCGAAAACAGTTTTTTGTCTCTCCTAAATATTTTGAATTTTTTTGAGTTAATACACTATTATTGAACGAGTGCAATACTAAAATCTACGAAAACAAGGTTAATTTAAAATTTGTCAGTATTGAGTTTGCTTTATAGGTTTCATGTTAATTCAACATGATTTACATTAACCTTCTAAGAAAATGTTTCCTCTTAAATCAAAATGAAAAATCATGTTGTTGCGCGTTGTAGTCAACGCGCTTAGCCACAACAACCTTAAATATTCTTTAGATACGCACTAAATAAAAACTATCAGGAAATAAATTTTAATTCAACATGATTTAATTGATGATTTAACATAAGCAACATTGTCCTCAATCTTTGTTCATACATAGCAATTTTTGTAGATCATTTTTTCAATTTTTGTTTGCGCCCTCAAAAAGAACGAAATTAATTTCATATGCATTGGGAAATACAAACTTATTGGGGGGCTTACTTACGAATTTAAATACATATAATTTCTTAAATAATTGAAGTTAAATTTTCAACTTAAGCTGAGTACATATTTTTGGTTTTATTTGTTGTCATATTGTAGTGTGATTTTCAAAATGTGTGCAATGCAATGCTTGTACCTTTCTTGCAGAAAAGAAACCAGCAAAAGTAGATGTCAATAAAGAAAAAATATTATTTTTCTGATTAAATAATATTGCTTAGTTAGTCCATAAAATCCACAGTGAAAAGTCAATATTTCCTATAGCTATGCTATTAATTGCGCGATACAGGAGTTAGGACGTGATTTTCGCAACAAAACTAATCGACACTATTACAGTTGTAAATTAATTTTTGTTTTGATTTCTTTGTACTTAAAAGCAGAGTACGGAAATAAACGAAACAAATTGTTTGATTTTGTTTTGTTTCGGTCTTTGAAGTGAGTGAAACAAAAACAATGAGAATGATTGCTCAATTTTGTGCGGACAAAGCGACAATAATAATGAAAATAAAGTACTTAATTAAGTTTTTTGTGTATTCTATGGATACCTTTACTTTTACCAATAAAAACCAATTATTCAAATAAAGCTTTTGAAATAGCCGATTACGTGCAGGCCAACGATTTAATTTAGTAATTTAACTTAACTTCCACATTATTAATACAGGAGTATTTACATACTCGTACTTACATGCATATGTACATCTGTAACATGATTGAAGCAATATAAAATGTGTATATTCATCTATCTACCAGCATCTGCATGAACAAAAGTTCTTTCTTTACAATTTAACGATTGTCTAAATGGCTAGAAAATAGCATCACAATTATATTATTGTATTATAGCCTGATCTTACAGTACATACTCGCTTGTATTCGTTTAAGTTTCTTGTTTTTTTGTTTTCTAACCGCCAAATAGCGAAATTTCAATTGTTACTTTTTTCCCCGGTTAAATTATAACGTCGTTGTATTTATTGTATGTAAGTATGTTCTTGTACAATTAAATAAAATGAAAGTTTTGTTTGTTTTCCTTAAAAAAAAATAAATAAATAAAATCATTTCATTAATTTTCTTAAGCGAGTTTATTGAACGTATTGTACTCATATGTAAGTACATAAATATTAAAAGCGAAAAACTGAGTTATGGGCTGCTTTGCAATAGACAAGAGCATCAAGAGCAACAACAACATGAAAACAACAACATGAAATAATGATGATCGTTTTCTATATTAACACTAGCAGCCCATACATACATACATACACGTACATACATACATACCCAGCGGGAACTAGAAGGAGTAAGGATGCCTTCTAGAAGGCCTCTGTAGCATGCCTTCTTTTGGATGTAGAAGACCTGCTCGCTCCACTCCATACTCATATCTTTTTTACACGCGTTGTCATTGCGGAGCAGGCCTTCTATTCTTGCTTCTTTCACCAGAGATTCTGGAAGGCCTTCAAATTAATGGATTTTGCTTTTGCTTTAGTAAAAAAACAAAACAAAACATGTTACTCCTTCTGTTTTCCCTTCTCATAGAAGGGAGTGTGGAATGTGTATCGTATCTTTTATGTGAAAGAGTCCTTTAATAAGGCCTGCACCAAGAAGGTCTTCTGAGTTTTACCGCTGGGTATGTACATATAAAAATTTATACTCGCACATTATAATTCTTAAATAGCCAAGAAAGTGATTTAGTTTTTGACTAAAACTTAATTCAAAAAATTCACAAGTTGGCAGCAGTGTGACCATTGTGCAACTAAAGTGACCATGTGAATGTAGTGCATTTTTTTCCTAATTAGAAAACCCAAATGAGGATGTATTGATGATCTCAAATAAACTGCATTGAAATGTGCTTCATAAATTTTGATGTATTTAAAAAAAATATTTAATAATTTAGCGAAATCGAAAATTGAAAAATAGCACTTGCACAGAGAAAACAGTGCTTACTAAATACCTCATAAAATAGCACAAAATTAATAAGAAATCTCTATGGTTTTTTTTCAATAAGGAAATCTTATTAATTTCATAGACAAAACCTTTTTGAAAAAATCAAGAAGAAATCTTATTGATTTTTTCAATAAAAAAATAAAATAAAAATTGCGTCTTTATTCTCTGTACTTATGTATTTTCATTTAAATTCTATACCATATACATATGTATGTATGTATGTAGTATGTTGTAGATTTTATTTATTTATACATACATACACATTAGGTTATATTTTTAAATAACTTACTCACCAAGTATTGAACCAGCAAACTTCTACCTGATAGAGAAGCACTCTACACAATATGCTAACAAGCAACCTGAATAACCATTGAAATTATTGTGCAAACATTCTTATACAAAAATTGTCTCTATGAATATTTATAGATATGAAATAACAAGACACCTCATAAAATCAAGAAGATTTCCTTATTAAAAAATCAATAAGATGCTTTACACATACGCATATGAAAAAATCAGTAAGGTAACCTAATAAAATCAAGAAGAAAATCTTTTTAAAAAAATCAATAAGGCAACCTAATAAAATCAATAAGAAATCCCTATAGTTTACAATTTATAAGAAATCCTAATAGAATCAAGAAGTTTTTCTCTATGGATTGTTTTTTTTTTGTGCCACAAATAACGGAAATTAAGTAAAAGATGTTGTGAATAATAAGATTTCTTCTTGATTTTATGTGGTTTTCTTCTTGATAAAATTAATAAGATTTACCACATAAAAACAATAAGGAATCTCTATAAAAAAATCTTCGATTTTTTCTGCTGGGATAACCCTTAGCCTAAAAACGTTTCATAGAGAAAATCTTATTGATTCTATGAGGCAGTTTTTTCTCTGTGCATTAATTTGCATGTAATCCGTAAGAAGTCCGTACCAGGATCGAACCCGAAAAAATGAATAACCCTTTATTCCTATGCAGTGCAAGGGTAACTAGACTATTTATCGCCAAATTGCCTCAAAGAATCTTAGTAGTTCTCAAATTCTCATAAGTACACAGAAAAAAAAAATTATAAAAAATTTTTGTTTTAACAAACATGTTTTTGAAACTGATTTTAAGTTGTAATATTTTCTTTATGTTTTTTGATGGATTTAAACAAATTATTTTTTTATAAACAAAAAAAAAGCAATGTGAGTCCGATCACAGAGGAGATGTATAAATAACTAGTAATGAAATTTTTTTTTTATTGGCTTATGGTAACTAAAATAAATTAAATAAACTATATACATTTTTGACTCTACTGTATTTAAAAATCTATGAAAAACTGCATCTATAGTAGTGGAATTATTAGTTGTGGGGTTTGTGGAGAATTGCTCATATGCAAGTGAAAAACCTAAAATAAAACTTTTGATAAAGCTTGCGACTGTGGGTTTGCGAAATTTGTATTAAAATCCCCACCCATAATAATTGGCATGAGATGGCGACTGTTATCCATTTGTCGTGCAACAGTACGTAATGAAGATATGTTATAAATAATATAATATTATAAATTCTTTATAAAGACTGCTATATATCTGTTAAACAAATATTTTACATTTAAAACGCTCTTTTATTTAAAGTTTTATATTTATTTTATATTTTTTAACTTTTTAACAAAATTATCCCCACTGGCAACACTAATACACTTCAGAAGCAATTTCTATTAAAATTAACATTGCTCCTGAAGGTATGCTTCAAAATTCGGTTGAGTATATTTCTATGCAGCTGTTAAGTTTCTCTGTACTTCTTGTTGTCCGTATGATTACACTAATACACTAATACATAGCTCACACCGATTTGATAACGCATCGCATACCTTACTCAAAATTTGTGATTGTATTGTGAAAAAGATTTTTACCCCCTAGCGTATCAAAAATTTATTTCTCATTCTATTAAACTTTTATGACTTGGAATTTAGTAATTGAATAACAAACAAAATGTTTTCTGTGTATGTAAAATTCCCACTGAATTAGACAGTGCCGCCAGTCTCACTTGTTTGGGAAAATGAAGAAAAAAAAAACACTTTCCTCACTGCATTTCAAAACTCCCCAACGGTCACACTGTTGTGTTGGCAGTGAGGTTCATGTTTGTTTGTGTGTGCGCAACTGCATCAGAGATTGACAATGAATAATGTTTTCGCTATTCATACTGACTCATAAAATTTTAAATTTTAAAATCAACTAATCTGATTTACGCATTCTCACGATGTTTATTGATTTATAAGTATAGGTCAACATCATAGTCATGCCACACTCACACTCATAAAAATAATTTCAGGAAAATACCTATACTACTCATATTGATTCAGCTCACTCAAAACCTGCATATACATATGTTTATTTAAAGTTTTACCCTCTTATGCAAAAGCGAGTGTTAAACTTAAAGTTGTTAAAGTTGATTTAACAAACGAATTTTGTAGGGCAAACCCGGTTTTAAAGCATTGCTTAACTTTAACCATCGTTTTTGCATAAGGGCATTAGTCATTAAAGAGTTTGCAAGTAGTATCTATACAATAGTAGTAAATAGGGTTGTTTTTCAATTACTGCAAAAAAAAAAAAGCAACAGAGAAACACTTAACCTGATAAAGAGAACTTTAATGTTCGTATGAGAAGTTAACATTGTGAATCATTTTTATTTTGCATCATCCATAAGCATTGAGTTAAAGAGAGTCGAAATCAACAATGTCATAAATGTTGCTAAGTATAAGTTCGATGCGCACTTCAAGCTTTCGAGTGAATATGATTCATAGACAACATCGCAATAAGTATGACTGCGCATAATTACAAGAATTTATAAATCATGATTCAACTCTACTCACTATTTCACTACTCATTGCGCTTCTCTGAACTGCATGTGCGTCCATATTTCTGTACCTGAGTTTAATTGTGTTCATTACAAGAACAAAAAAAAAAAAGAACGTCTTCTATCTTTCTACAAACATGGTCAACGACCTTTTAGCTGTCAAATTTTCTTACAAAAAAAGTAAAATAAAAATTTAAACAGAAAATACAAAAAGTGCTCAAACACTCATTCATTCAGCTATTAAATATTTTGTTAAGAGCGTCTGCGAGTGTTTGCTTTTAGCCATTATTTTATAAAAAACAAATTTGGGCGGAATTTGTCTTAACGTAGTACATACATACATACATAAGTAAATTTTTGGATACCGGCCGGTAAAAGTGAAATTTTGTATTTGTAGAGAAAATTATATGTAGGAAGAGTAAAATTATGAGACTACACTTTTTCCGAGAGCGTGTCATTGAACTTGATGAACAAAAAAATTAAAAATTAAAATAATCATTCTAAGCTGTTGTATATTTTTAAATGCTTCATACATCCATTCCCTTCACCAATTATTCAAACAAAAGTCATCAGCCAAGCCAGCAAACATTAAGTTTTACTTTGTATTTTTGGGATTTTTTTTTTTGTTCAACTTTTTAAAACTTTTTTTTTTTTTTTCTATTATATTGTTGTTTTGGGTTAAACGCACTGTTACGTAGTTTCTACTATTCGTGTGTCTGTCGAACACCTTTTTCGGTCGTTGACCGTGTGTTTTTGTCTATATAGATAAATTCTTTTTTTTCATAGAAAAAGAAATAACAAACATTATGACAAAGATGTGGTTTAACACAATAAATTACAATTACATACAAACATAGTTATGTACATATGTATGTATATAAATTTCTGATTAAAATTTTGTAAGCGAATCTTATGAATATGTTACACATGCACTTACTGACTTTGAACACATTTAAATTTCTACTGATTATGTGGATTGAAAAACATTCCATTAGCAACCATTCTGAATAAAATATAATGCGAGAACATATAGACTATGACAAGAAACAGTAGCAACTCCAGTTTGCTGATAGGCTTAATACTGTTGTTCCAAAGAGGGTGAACGATGATGCTCCTATGTCTTTCAAAACTCTTACATGACAAGGTACTTTTAAACGGCTTTTAATCAGTCAAGAAGTATCAAAATTTGTATAGCTATGCTATTCATTGCGCGATACAGGAGATAGGACGTGATTTTCGTAACAAAACTAATCGACACTATTACAGTTACAAATTTCCTTTCATGGGTATTCCGTTCTAGGCTAGTTTTAGAGTTCGTTGACTCATTACAAAAGCTATCCATGCGGAGCAAGATTGCCATTCATTGGATACCTGGCCACAGCGGTCATCCAGGAAATGAAGAAGCGGATGAACTGTTTTTTTTAAGTTTTATTTTTACCTTTTAAGTGCATACTTTTGAGCTCTGGTCAATTCAAAAAAGTTTTATTTGTAAGTATCTTTTATTACAGTCAAATCCCGATAATTCGTAATCGCAAGGGATCGGCCATTTCTTACGAATTATAGGGGTTTTCGATTTAGCGGGGTTTCGCTTAACGTGGTTTAAATAAAATAAATACGAATTAACGGGGGTTTTACTAAAACTATAAAAAATGAACATAAAAAACAATTGTCAAAAATAAAATACAAAATAAACAAAATAAATACATAAAGTAAAGCAGCAAATTCATTTACTTAGCGTAAAATACATGTAATTTTAATAGCAAACAAAAAACAATAAAATAAAAATAAAACTGACAAATTCATTTCATCATTCTTTCCATATTTTTGTTGTTTTTATTACGAATTATAAGTGGTAGTTAGCAAACAATTATGATTTATAAGAGGTAAAGAAGATTTTATTTGAAAAAAAAAAAAAATTACGAATTAGCGAGGGGACCAAAATGTATGGAAATTTTACCAATTAACGAGATTTTTTCAAGGGACCGACAGTTTATTACGAATTATCGGGAATTACGATTTATCGGGGTACGAATTATCGGGATTGGACTGTATTTAGAAATATGGTCCAGTTTCGTAAAAATCGAGAAAAGTAAAAACATGTGAAATATAGTATTAAATTTTATGGGGCGTGGCTACGCCTACTTTTTTAAAACAAGATTGTGTATTTTTAAGAGTTTAAGGTGTGTGCCAATTTTCGTAAATATGGGTTAGGTACAAGCACATGAAATATTATACTAAAATTTAATAGGCGTGCCCCGCCCACTTTTTTTAACGCAATTTTGTGCCTTTATTAAAGTTTAGAGTGTGTGCCAAGTTTCGTAAAAATCGGTGAAATAGAACCCTGTGAAATATAATATAAAATTTTAATGGGCGTGACCCCGCCCATTTTTTTTAAAGAAGATTGTGTCTATCTTAGTGATAAAGGTGTGTGCTAAGTTTCGTAAAAATCTGTTAAGTAGAACCACGTGTAATGTTATAATACATTTTAATGTTCGTAGCCCCGCCCATTTTTTCAACTTAAACATTTTGTAATTACAAGAACCAAAGGTGTTTGCTAGGTTTCGCAGCAATCAAATGAGTGGAAAATCACAAAATCAAATTAAAAAAATTGTGGGCGTGACCTCGCCCACTTTTTTTCAAATGGGACCAATGGGAAGCTATACCCTGTCAGACAACAAAAAAATTTTTACAATCGGTCTAAAATGCACCGAGCCATGAACGTACACACCTAAAAAAAAAATTGAGACGAATTGTTAACCTCCTTCTTTTTTTGAAGTCGGTTAAAAAGATGACACTTCGATCGCTAAGGAAATATGGCTGTCTGCTCCTAGTTTAAGGCAGGCCAAAGCTTTGATCCAGCCATGTACATATAATGGCATCCTGAACCTCAACAGCAATAATTTACCGCCTGTTACTGGTTTTCATTCTGGTCGCCTTGGACTGAATTATCCTTTGTGAAAAAGTAACCAAGTTCGTTCACCTTTGTGTCGTTTATGCTTGGATGATGACGAGACGACGACACACATTCCTTGTGAGTGTATCGTATTATGTGACAGTAGAAGGCGGTCTTTGGACCAGATCTTAACCCTATTCTATGTTACAGTTATAAATTTATTTTTGTTTTAATTTCTTTGTACTTAAAATCAGAGTACGAAAATAAACAAAACAAATTGTTTGATTCTTTGAAGTGAGTGAAACAAAAACAATGAGAAGGATTGTTCAATTTGTTTTTGCTCATGAGCACAAACCAGAAAACACAGCCGATCAGCTGTAAGCCGGCTAACAGATGTCGTTGGCCACAAACAATACATTAATTTAATTGTACGCCGCTAGAAAAGAAAATAATGGGAAATAAATGCAAACGTTTTGAAATAGTTGCGGCGAATTTGGGATCATCACATTAAATTTGTTTTATGTAGCTAAGCAGCATAGCTATAACCTAATACACCTCTCTTTTCTTTTTTATTATATTTGTTTATAGATAAACTGTAAATAAATTATTGAGAATTACAAGACTTCAATCACGCTAGGCTAAGAAACCTCTTCCAAAACAACAAATAGTATTATTCATCACGTGTTGTCTAATTTTGTTTTTCTACTAACTACAAATAAATTTTTTAAATTCGCATTCATTTTGATATCCTTTAAATAAATATAAAATATTGAAATAATTTTTTTTTTACGTTTGGGCTTTTAAAAACATTCAATGGAAAGATTGTTGGTTGGAAAACAAAATAGGCAACACATGCTGAATAATATTATTTGTTGCTTTTGAAAAGCTTTCTTAGCCTACTGTGACTGCGATCTTGTATTGTCAATAATTTGTTTACAGTTTGTCCATAAACAAATAAATAACTTAAATTCGTATTCATTTTGCCACATATTAAATAAAAATAATACACATATTTAAATAACCAAAAAAAATCGTTAAATTTTTGAAAAAAACTGCTACACCCAGAGAAAAAACAGCTTAAAATCTATAAAAACCATATTGAATAAATAAAAAACATTAACGAAAGTCTAGTCATGTTGAAATTTCTTATTTCAATTTCGAAAAATATTAATTTACAGTATTAATTTATTAATTTTATTTATTTTTAAGCATCTCACCATACATTTTCTATTATATTGAAAATCATTGAATTAATGTGACGCGTTCGTATTTTTAAGTTGCAGCTTTTCCCTGAGTGTACATATATTTTTAAATTTGTGATTTTTTTTTTCATAGTGGAATGGCATTCTTTGAGAATGCGTTTGGCGCTATTTTTTTGCTTGTTTTGGACATATAATGGCAGTGATTAAAAATCATAATTTTTTTTAATATGTTGGAGCTTATGGGCCTTGTCAATATTATAAAATTAGTATAAAAAAACTAAAATTTCTGAAAGAAAATTTGTATACACTTAAAAAATAACTTAAAATTTTAAATTTTCAAAAATTCGAATTCTGTATTTTAAATATCTTCTTTAACTAAGCGTTAAAAGTTATTGATATAGCTTTTAGCGATCTCAAAATATTAAAGTTGAAGTGTTGCGAAAATTCTCCATTTTTACATGTGTGTGAAGATAAATTCGAATTTAATTAGCAGAGACAGAAACCATAATTTCTAACATAGCATGTTTCGCACATAACAGAGCACTGTTAGTTACTTAACAGTAGTTGCTCAAAAGATTAACCCTCTCATGCAAATACGATTGTTAAACTTAAAGTTGATTTAACAAACGAATTTTGTATGTCAAAACCGGTTTTAAAGCATCCTTTAACTTTAACAATCGTTTTTGGAAATAGGACGAAATCAATAAAAAAGATTTTGATTTTGAATTTTTATTCAAATTGCAGAAATACAAAATTTGGTGTATATTAGTTTTATACGTCCTTGAAATTTTGTTTTTGCTTTAATCGGGGAAATTTTGTAAATGAAATTCAACAGCCATTTTTGTGTTAAAGTGTTTTTTTAAATTAATTTACAAGGTGGAATTTTAAACTTGCATAAATTCTTTTTTTTTTTTTTTCAAAAAATCAAATATAAAATTCTTGTAACATATAAGCAGGGAAAACCGCAAATATGCAATTGCATGTTTTTTTTCTCGTGTGACGTATTAATGCAGATATAAGATATTTATGCGTTTCAGAATTTTTTTTTATGAATTTAACCATTTATTTGTTAGTGCATATTTTTGCATATTCTACCATTTAAAGCATATTTTTGCATATTCCAGTCTTATACACACATATATTTTTTTTTGCATTTTTTCGATTTGTTAGAGCATATTTAATGCTTTTAGGGCACATTTTGATACCTAACTAATAGAATTTGTTTGTTTTAATATGCTTACAAGACATATTCTGTTGATAAAAATTTTTATTTTTATTTTGCGCCACTTAAGTCTCATTTCCAATGCAGAACATTGTAATATATAAATTTTTCTTATATACTATGCAGTTATTACGGACGTTAGTTTCAATAAAAATTTATGACGCACTCTCTCCCAAGTGCATCAGTAGACTTTGAAGGAACATCATCAATGTACAAAAGTTTCTCTTCTTTCACCACCTGTCTTCTCTCTCACTATCCCTTTCCTAAAGAAGGTAACACCTAGTATTAGCAGTAGGCATAAATTGCCTGAGTGTTACTTCTCTTTACAAAAAAAAAAAAAAAAAAGTTTATTTAGATGTGACGGGCAACGATTTTTATTGGAAAATCAAAATTAATACCTTGTTTGTTGCTTATTGCAATAACAATTACAAATTAACCCCCTGTTTTTCTAAATGCGAACAATAGATTCGATCGAATATTAATATTAGAAACAAAAACAAATTTCAGTTTTTTGTTTTTGTTTTTAATATAAAAGGCAAATTTTGTAAACAGAAACGTTTTTTTCGTTTTGAAATTTGTATGGAAAAAATATTTTTTGAAACGAATTTTCGTTATTTTTCATACAAATTTGAAACGTTTAGAAACGAAATTTTTTACAAAATCTGCCTATAAATGTTCGATCGAATCTATCGTTCGCATTTAGAGAAACAGGCCCTAAAGCTTTTCGTATTTACCCAAAATACGGTTCCAACGATTTAATTCTGATATCGTGACTTCGTTTGTAGTTGAAGTTAAATTTTTGCGGCTGCATTAAAAAAAATTAATTTGTATTATATGGTAATTTATCTTTAACGTGCACTTCAAACCCAAATTATTTTGTCTGTGTTAATTTTTTACTGCCACATTTATAAAAAATATTTTAGTTTCATTAAGCGCTTATTTGATGTATTTCTATGGGAAATTTATCAAATAAACTTGTAATAAACCTAAAACATTTTTTATGAATACGACGGTTATTGTTTAATTTTTTTGTTTATTTAATTTTATTCTTATTTTATATGCGAATGTTGTTGAATTAAATGTATATTTTGTAAACCAATTTATGTTATTTTTAATAGCATAATTTTTGAGTTTTTAGTGCATATTGAATGCACATAAAATATGGTTTCCCTATGGATAAGTGTTATTGCATTGCATTGTTTCTTTAAAACGTCAAATAATTTTTATGCTTTAAATGTATAAAGTGTCGTACGTATGCAGTTTTATGTCTCAGTGAATTGAGCAACAATTTTATAAAGTGCTATTAAGTTGAATGTTAACTTTTTATATAAATATGAATTAATTATAAAATTGTATGCTGGGTTAGCACAAATGATCACTGTGGTTAAACTATTGTTAATAATATCATCTGCCTGAAAGTATGCTAACATTTTATGGCTATGAAAAAATCGTTGCTGCCACAAGTGGATTTTAAATATTCGGTCAGCCTCTCGTTGCCCGTATCATTTCATCGTATTGTGAGTAATTCGTATGCATTATTTTGTATTCTTGCGTTCATATCTCTGTGGTTTAAAGCATTTTATTAATTAAATATTTATTTTAAAATAATTGTTTTTTTATGCCTGGTGGAAACGATGATTTTGTTAATAAATATTGATCTGGCATATTAAGTGTATCCACAAAAGCAGGCAACCAAAAATATTTTATAACAAGTGCTGACATTCGATTAAAAGAAGTACACTCTCGATCAGATGATTAGAGTTACATGAATTTCTGTTTTTTAGTAGGCCATAACTTTTTAAACATTTTGTCGACAGCTAAAATTTCACTACCATCACAAAGGGCGCTTTCTAAAGATTAAGGAAATATAAAAAAAGCATAAATAAAACTCCGCGCGAAATTTTTCTCACTTTTGCAATTAATTTTTTTTGCTTGTTTTCCCTATTACTTGCTATTGTTTGAAATTGTTCACCGACGAAAATTTCCCGCGGAATTTTGTTCATGATTGCCCTCAATGTTTAATGCAGCAGCAAAAAAAAAAAAAATACAAAGTTAATTAAATATTTTTCTTTCGCTTCTTCCTAGCGATGCTTATTACGCTAACATAAAATATTAAACTAGATTGTAAGAAAGTTTTCTTACAATTTGTGTGAGCACAAATTTTTTTTCGTAAAATTGCTCGCAAAATTTACTTTCACACTCGTTCTATCTATAAGCTGTTTTGGCATAAAACCTTTAAGCTAAAATTCCACATAAAGCATTTTCGCGTTAGAGCTTTCTACGCATTTCATACATTATACGCTTTCTAAGCATTTCCTGCATTTCAAATCACATGATAAATTTTTTTTAAAATAAAAATAAAACTTGGCATCACTGATTGTCAAAATCAGCTGTGACTGTTTATGATTTAGTGTGCGATATGTATTTTTAAAAAAGAAAATATAATAAAAATAATTAAAAATATTTTAAATCTTTAAAATAGTTCTTTTTGTTATATTTTTTTGGGAAACACTAAAAAAAGACTAATATTTTGGAAAAAAAACAGCTTAAGTCGAGATAAACTAATTTTGAGTTAAGTCTTCATAATCCAAACTATTGCAGGACAAAATCTCAACCAGTTTGTTTGATTTTTCAGGAAGTTATAGCGCAATGAATTGCTGCTTATATTTTATTGATTTATAATCTCATATGGGCAATTCTACAAAATGGCACGCACAATGTCACGTACGTTGAGCAATCAATTAAGCTTGCATTTCTTTATTTCCTTAGATACTTTTGAGGAGCGTAAGTAGCCTCTACCTTTGGTAAAATATAAGAAAGCATCTAACAGCATTGATCTGAAATACAAGCCTAATTAATTGGTCAACGTACGTGACATCGTACGTGATATTCTGTGGAACTGCCCATATGGAATCATAACTTAATTTAGCTTATACTTTGCTATATTTCAAATTGAATGTTTTATCTGTAGTATGTAGAACGATGTTTTCCTAAAAAAAAGTAAAAGTGAATACCTAATTAACTAACTTAGCTTTAAGAGAAATTAATTTCTAAAAATCGACTTAAAAGCTTAAAAGTTCTCTCCTACAAAACAATAAATTATGACTTAAGCATTTCTTCCTTGCTGCCACAGAATTAATAATTTGCATTAAATGTTGTAAAAAATTTATTCGTCCTTTTTCTTTATTATACATACATATATAAATTTTGTTTAAGCTTTAGCTCTTTTTTTGTAATTAAATAAGTTTTTTAACTAAAGCTTAATTAAATTGTATTAATTATTATTTTGTATAAAAGATTTTATTTAATAAAGAATTCTTTTTAAGGCCATTTATAATAGAATTACGTGGTGCTAAATATGTTTGCATAAATTTTCGTGAAACTATGGATCTAAATTAACACTTTTAAGTTGATTTTTTGCTTTAATTTAAACACACGCACACATACATACAAGAAATCCTTGCCATAACAATCGCTTGACTGTCTGCTTCATTCACTTCTTTTGCTGAATTCAAATCACGCTGCAAAGCCTTCGAGCACTAAAAATACAATTAACAGAACCTGCACAAAGTGCTGGTGCAAATAGGTTGCAGGTTTTTAGTCCGAAAGCTCTTCACATCCCTGTGTGGTTTATTCGAGTGTTGAGCGGTTTTTGCACAAACACACCCTTTTGCGAATTTATGTTGTTACCAGTTTGCTAACTTGACGTCTTTTGGGCATACGTTGACCTTGATAAAACTGCTCCATGGCTCGGTATTCCGGTTCGTAGACATCTGGTATTTCTTTTTGCAAACATTCCAAGAAAATCATTTCTATAGACTGCAGACCCAATAAACGCTCTTCATAGGCTCTTAGTTGCTGGAAAAATGCCGAGTTTGGTCTTACTTGCGGACGTATGGACTTTACGTGCAAAAAAGCATCCTTGAGATTCATGCCGCCATATTTGATTAAATAGGCCAGACATAATGTTGCCGAACGACTGACACCGGCAACACAATGTATCAGCGTCTTGCCACCATTGCGGCGTATCCCTTCAATCATTCCTGACACCTCATCAAAATGCTTTGCCAGATCGGTATGAGTGCTATCCACAACATTGATGCGTAAATATAAAATTTTTGTTGCACTCGGTAGTGGTGTATCCGGTAGTTCTGAGGCTACATTGATGACGAAATTAATGCCCAGTTGTGTAAGCATCTGAGGTGTTATAACACTGGCCCCACACAAATACAGGCAGGGCAGAAGTGGTGAAACACCAAGAAAATTTGGCACTGCTGTTGTATTGATGTGAAAACTGTAAATAAATTGAGAAACAAAAAATAATAATTATTTTTATAATGTATTATTTTTAACTACAAAGTGAAAAACACTATTTATTTACATTTTCAAAAGATTATAAAAAAGTTCTTTTACGTTATCGCAGAGTAAACACCAACCTGGCTGACGTCATATAAACAAAAATTATTTTTTCGTTTAAAGATAATACAATTTTATTTGGCTGTTTTAAATTTTTTTTTTGTTTGCATCATGACCAAAGCAGCCAATATCAAACACCCCCGCATTTACTTTTAGTTTATTTTAGGAATTGTTTTATTTTCAACTTCAATGAAATTAATCAATTTTGCTTATTCACATATATTTTTATTTTTTGCAGTGCGATACATTTTGTTAAAGGTTTTACTTTAGTTATTTTTTAAGGACATGACGAAATTCCTAGTTATGCAAGTATGTATGGCCAAGAATTCGTATGATTTCAAAATGTTTTGTTTTGTTAAGGGCTCATAAGTTTCAAATGCCTTCCAGTATTAATATATTGAATCAATTGTAATTTATTGACTTGGAAAGCATAACAAACTTTAAGATATATGTAAGCAAAATATAAACTACAAAATATTGAGTATTTGCTGGATTGCTATCCAGCTATTGCTATTCATCTAAACACAATTTCTAACATTTAATACGTCTCATTGACACCAGAGGCGCTGCAACTCTGCATTGTTAAAAAAAGAAGAGATTATAGCTATGCTGCTTACCTACATATGTATATAAAACAAACTTAATGTGTTAAATAGCAATGCAATAAAATTTTATTATATGATGATGTCAAATTCGTTAAAAATATTTCAAAACGTTCAAAGTACGAAACAAAACAAAATCAAATCATTTTTTCGTTTATTTTCGTACTCTGGTTTTAAGTACAAAGAAATCAAAACAAAAATAAATTTATAACTGAAAAAGTTTCAATTATTTTTGTTACGAAAATCACGTCCTAGCTCCTGTGTCGTGACATAAATAGCATAGCTATAAAAATGTGTAAAAAGCAGAGTTATAAAATATTGAACCTTTCTTCTATATCTTCCTTCAGCACTTGTCTTCTCTATCATTATCCCTTTCCTACAGAAGGTAACACTTAGTAATAGTGTTACTTCTCCTAAAAAAAGAGGAAATTTGGTCTGCCAAATAAAGTTCGACGTAAAAGTAAAAAGATTATGTGAAAAAGCTTGATATATGTATAAGTGTTTAGGAAATGAAATTAAAAATTCATTGAAATTGTTTTTACTGAAAAGTCAATCAAAAGGTGGTGCCAAAATTTCAAACGTGCTAACAATTGCATCTTTAAAATATAAAGACAAAGGAAGTCTAGCAACAATTTTTTGAAAAACTACTCTCCTGGTTACATTTATGTAAATATATGATATCAAAAGTTTGTTACTTAAAACAAGTTTTTTCAAAAATTTTTTTGGTTTTGGACCTTTTTTTTCGTTTTCGAGATTTTTTCGGTTTTTGGGGTTTTTTTAGTTTCAGCGTTTTTTCTCTTTTTGGCGATTTTTTTTCGGTTTTTCACGATTTATTTTAGTCAGAGATTTTTTTAGTTTTAACGTTTTTTTCGTTTTGGTGTTTTTTGTTTGTTTTTTTTTTTAAGATACATATTTTAGCTTAAGCGATTTATTTAGTTTTGGCTTTTTTTTCGTTTTCACGATTTTTTTTCGGTTTTTGGCGATATTTTTAGTTTTGGAGCTTTTTCTTAGTTTCGGCGCTTTTTTCGTTTTCGAGATTTTTTCGGTTTTTGGCGATTTATTTTAGTTAGAGATTTTTTTAGTTTTAGGGTTTTTTCGTTTTGACTTTTTTTTTGCGTTTTGGTGTTTTTTTTTTGTTTTCTTTTTACGATACATATTTTAGTTTAGGCGATTTTTTTAGTTTTGGCATCTTTTTTTCGTTTTGACAATTTTTTCGGTTTTGGCGATATTTTTTAGTTTTGGCGTTTTTTTGTTTTCGAGATTTCTTAGGTTTTTGGCGTTTTTTTGTTAGTTTTAGCTTTTTTTCGTCTTGGTAATTTATTTGGTTTTTGGCGATTTATTTTAGTTAGAGACTTTTTTCAGTTTTCGCGTTTTTTTCGTTTTGGCGATTTTTGTTTGGCTTATGGCGATTTTTTTTTGTCTTTTTACGAAACATATTTCAGTTTAAGCGATTTTTTTAGTTTTGAATATTTTTTTCCGTTTTGACGATGTTTTTCGGTCTTGACGATATTTTAAGTTTTGGCGATTTTTGTTAGTTTTGGAGCTTTTTTTCGTTTTCGAGATTTTTAGGTTTTTGGCGGTTTTTTTCAGTTATAGCTTTTTTTGCTTTGGCATTTTTTTTTTTTGGTTTTAGGCGATTTATTTTAGTTAGAGGTTTTCTTCAGTTTTTGCGTTTTTTCGTTTTGACGATTTTTTTTGGTTTTGGTAATATTTTTTTGTTTTTTTTTCGATACATAGTTTTAATTTAAGCGATATTTTTAGTATTGGCTTTTTTCGCTTTGGCGATATTTTAAATTTTTGACGATTTATTTTAGTTAGAGATTTTTTTTAGTTCTAGCGTTTTTTCGTTTTGACGATTTGTTTTCGGATTTTGGCGATTTTTTTTTGTTTGTTTACGATACATAGCTTTAGTTTAAGTAATTTTTTTAGTTTTAGCCTTTTTTCCTCCTGATGATTTTTTACGGTTGTTGCAAATTTTTTTTGTCTACTTTTACGATACATATTTTAAGTTTAAGTGATTTTTTTAGTTTTGGCTGTTTTCGATTTGGCGATTTTTTCGGGTTTTGGCGATTTTTTTTGTTTTTTTGGCGACATTTTTACTTCTGGTAATTTTTGCCTTTTTGGCGATTTATCTTATTTTTTGTGAATTTTTTGCACTAAAGCGCTTTTTTTTTTGGCGATTTTCCGTTCTAGTGATTATTTTAAATTTTGGGACTATTTAGTTTAATTGCTTTTGAAAATTTCAAGAGTTTGCCTCTTACGGTTTTCAAAATATAGCAAGTTGTCAAAATTACATTAACTTATAGAATATCCTTTATTTTAGATTTTATTTTTAAAATTTCAGTGTTAATTGGTGTAGTTTGCATAAAAAACATTAACTTTGAAAATTTCAATTGTCTTTATATATTACAATAGGATTTCAAAATTGTTCGTTGCTAGCTTTAGAACATCCTTTAATTTTTAACTGACGCTGTAGCGGTCAAAATTTTACCTATTCCGTGCAAATTTCAAGTCTGTAGCTCTTACGGTTCTCTAGAAAGCCTATGACAGAAATGCGGACAGACGGACATCGTAGCGAAAGCGATAGAGTTCCTTTTCACCTTTTCTGCACGGAACCCTAAAAATTAGTGCTTCTCATATACATATATTTTCTACTCAAGCCCGTTTGAGATGTGGAAACAGGTTGTCTTTCTATAATGTCAACAAAAAAAATTTTTAATTTTTGTGTTATGACTCTTTTGCAGCAAAAGGTTTTTAAGTTTTTAAGTCAACTCTTATTGAATTAATCATTCAGTTTTTGAAGTAAAAATTTTTTCAATATGCACATACAATACATTTCTCAGCGAAATTGTTTTATATTTTACACGCAATCTATAGCTTTTGTCATTTTATCAAATATGGTGCAGCACGCAATAGAAACATTTTCAAATATAAAATGAGTTTATGCATTGTTTTGCGAGCATTTTTTATTATTAAAAATTTATTTATTGTCTTTCAAAGTATAGATAATAATACCCTGCCTCATAGTCAATGGACACACCTTTTTATTCAAACAACTTTTCATTAAAAGCGAGGGAAATGAGGAGAAAAAAATTTACGATTCGTGTTTAATGATATTTAAATAAATGATCTAAAAAAAAATACCGAATTCATATCATTAGTTTTTTTTTTATGAAATTGGAGTCATTAAACTTTTTTATTTGTCAATGAGAAGCGCGGAGAAAAAATAAAAAAAATACAAAACTCGCTCCACCACTCCACTTAGCAAATTAAAAGGGTTTTTTGTTAAGCAATAGTTGCCAACTTTTTCTTTCATTAGAAATGATTTGCTTAATATGTATATAGTTCTAAAAGAAAGTGCGAGTCCAGGGAACCTTTAAAGCAAATTATTGAAAAAATTAACTGTTGTTGCTTTTTTGCAACTTTGCTACAATGAAGATTTAGCCTCTGTTTCCACAAGTCAGTCAGACGACTAGTTTAGAATATTTGTATAAAAATTACTCAACAAATTTAATTTTTTGCTTATGTCGTCCGTCTGGGTTATGGAAACAGAGACTAAAAGGCAAATTTTGTAAATAGAAACGTTTTTTTTGTTTTGAAATTTGTATGGAAAAAATAGTTTTTGAAACGAATTTTCGTTATTTTTCATACAAATTTGAAACGTTTAGAAACGAAAGTTTTTACAAAATCTGCCTATAAAATATTATTACTCAAAGTTTTTATTTAGCAAAATATTTTCTGTTCTTAAAAATTCAATGAAATTGATTGATTGATTATTTTCATGTTGCTAATGCAGTTCTTGCCTGATGAACTGCATTATCCAAAAAGTGCTTTGAACAAGTTGAGATATTATGCTAAACTTTCATGTAAACAAATGAGAAGTCTAACTAACATAATTGATTTAACAGAAACTCAACGATCAAACATGTTGTGGGTTGACCTTCTTTCAACTCTAAATTTAATTATAAGAAATTAATTGCTTGGAATTTATTTTTATTTTTTCTAAAAGCGAGTGCGAGTCCATGGAACATTTAAAGCAAAATATTGAAAAAATTAATTATGTATTGCTGCTGTTGGGAATTGCTACAATGAAGATTAAAATATTTATAACGCACTGTTTTGCTTAAATTGTAGTTCTACTTATTCAGTTATATATTTACATATATGTGACGCGCAAAATAGAAAGGTACCTAAGGGTAAAAACCGGTTTTGTTCAGGAGAGCCATTTTAAAGATTTATATACGTGTATCTTTGGTGTACCATCACTGAGCGTGTTGGTATTGGTCTCATTTGAAAGCGACACATCTCATGACGTCAGAAACGTGTTGGTCAACCTTGAAAACGCACGTAGGTTGTCCCTACCTCTTGTTTTGTGTAGTTGGTTTTTACTGTTTTCTACCTAGCGCGCTGTTTCCATGAGTTTTATATCAATTTTGCTCGCGTTTTTTCGAATCCAGGTTTATTTTGTGAAATTATTAATTGTGAATTATAATAAATACTCATTTATAATTCTTTTAAATCGTGAATATCACTCTGTTAGTACGAACATTTTTTCACATAACCTTAGAATCGTCGACTTCAATTTCATAAAACGCGCATATCTCTGGAAGGGAACACTTTTGGGGCATGGGATCGGTCTCATTCGATGCTCAGATGTTGTCCACATCAAAAAAAAAAAAAAAAAGTGAAAATTGATTTTTTTACCCTTAGGTCCCTTTCTCTATGCGCTGTCACATATATATTAAAAATTCAATAAAATTTATTGATGATTTCAATGTTGTTAATGCAGATCTTCGCTGGTGAACTGCGTTATCCAAGAAAATGCCAAGAGCAACTTCATGCAAACAAATGAGAAGTCTAATTAATATCATTGTTGTAACAGAAACTCAATAACCAAACATGTTGTGGGTTGACGTGCTTTCAGTGATAAGAAATTAATTGCTTGGAAGGGTTTTTATATTACGAGTATGTTTATATTTTCCCCCATATTCATAAAAAAATAAAATGACTTTGAAGTCCATTTTAGGAAAATTTTGTATGAACAATTTTAAACAAAATACATATCATTCATCAGTTCATTTAAAATTTTATGAATATGGGGGCTTATGTTTATATTTTCCTTAAAAAAAAAATTACCCCCAAATGCTACACCCTGTATAATTTAAATAAAATTAATTTCATTTTTATGAAATGACGCCTCTACGTCGCTTTGGAAAATAAAAGCAAACATTAAATTCTTTTTGGCGGAACTAGAAATAGTTTTGTTTTTTTAACAAGGTTGCCATGTAAGATATGTTATTTCCAAATAGGGGATTTCTTTTACTGAATGGGAATAACAATTTGGAAATGCTAAAAATCAAATTTGTTTTGGCGGAACTAGAATTAGTTTTGCCTATTGAACACTGACTTAAGAGATTTGGTGCCTAGACATGCGAAAAAAAGTTTTCGAAAAAAAGTTTTTTTTTCAAATAAATTTAAAATTGCTAAGCCGCTAGTATCCAAAAACGAATTATCTCTCAAACTTAAAAAAAAACATCGACTATGAAAATTTAATTAAAATTATTCGTAAGATATTTTTGAAAAAAATTTTCGAAAAATATGGTTTTCGAAAAACAAAATTTTTTGAGTTAAATTTTAAACTGCTAAAACGAGAGAATCCAAAATCCAATCAGCTTTTAAACTAAAAAAAAACATCGACTGATACAAATTTACTTAAAAAAGTTTGTGAAATATCGTTCGCTTAGATTTCGTGATACATACGAGTATATACCGTTTCGGTAGATTTTAAGAATTTCGAAAAATTAAGTTTTCGAAAAAAAGTTTTTTTCAAGTGAATTTTAAACTTCTAAAACGATTGACTCCAAAACCTAATCAGCTCTCAAATTCAAAAAAACATCAACTAATGCAAATTTAATTAAAATTATTCGTGAGATATCGTTTACCAAAATTTTTGAAAAACAAGGTTTTCAAAAAAATTTTAAATTGCTAAAAAAAAAAGTGAATCTAAAATAGAATCAGCTCTCAAACTTAAAAAAACATCGACTGGTGAAAGTTTAATTAAAATTGTTCGTGAAATATCGTTGAGTAAAATTTTCGAAGAATAAGGTTTTCGAAAAAAAGTTTTTTTCAAGTAAATTTTTAATTGCTAAACCGATAGAATCCATAATTGAATCAGCTTTCAAACTTAAAAAAATATGGGCTGATGCAAATTTAATTAAAATTATTCGTTAGATTTTTTGGAGGAAAATTTTCGAAAACTAAGGTTTTCGAAAAACAAAATTTTTTCAGGCAAATTTTAAACTTGATGCAAATTTAATTAAAATAGTTCGTGAAATATCGTTCACTTAGATTTCGTACTATAATGAAGTGTTGCCAAAAATAGTTTTTTTCTAGTAAATTTTTAATTGCTAAAACGGAAGAATACAATATATAATCAGCTTGCAAACGAAAAAGAAACAGCGACTGAGGGAAATTTAATTAAAATTCTTCGTGAGATATCGTTGAGAGGAAATTTCGAAAAATAAGGTTTTCGAAAAAAAAAATTTTAAATTGCTAAAAAGAGAAAATCCAAAATATAATCACCTTAAACTTAAAAAAAACATCGACTGATGCAAATTTAATTAAAATAGTTTCTGAAATATCGTTAATGACAATTTTCGAAAAATAAGATTTTCGAAATAAAAAATTTCAAGTAAATTTGAAATTTCTAAAAAGAGCTAAGCCAAAATATAATCAGCTCTCAAACTTAAAAAAACATCCACTGAAAAAATTTTATTAAAATTGTTCGTGAGATATGGTTGAAAAAAATGTTCGAAAAATAAGGTTTTCGAAAAAAAAAATTTTTCCAAATAATTTTAAATTGCTAAAAAGAGTGGATCTAAAATTTAATTAAAATAGTTTCTGAAATATCGTTAATGACAATTTTCGAAAAATAAGATTTTCGAAATAAAAAATTTCAAGTAAATTTTAAATTTCCAAAAAGAGCTAAGCCAAAATATAATCAGCTCTCAAACTTAAAAAAACATCCACTGAAAATTTTTTATTAAAATTGTTCGTGAGATATGGTTGAGAAAAATTTTCGAAAAATAAAAAAATTTTTTTTTTCAAAAAATTTTAAATTGCTAAAAAGAGTGAATCTAAAATATAAGTTTAAACTAAAAAAACATCGTTCGCGAGATATGTTTGGGGAAATTTTTCGCAAGAGATTGTTTTTTAATAACTCCGAAAATTATTGTCAAATATTTGTACCCTTTTACCGCAAATTCGAGCTAAATCGCTTAGAACGATTTTCTTTCTAAATTACTTTTAAAATGTATAGATTTTCCAGTGCTTTGAGGTTAAAACGAGCGGAATGTTCTAAATACGGGCTGTTATGTCCCTTAGTTTTTTTTTTTTTTTTTTTTTTATACAAAACTAGGGTATTTTTGGAGAAAAGTTGTCGAAAATTGGGAATGAGTTTACTAAGCAACCCTGGAGTAACAACATTGTAGAAAAATATGGATGAAAAAAAAAAATAATAATCACGTCATTAGCTGGTTGAATAGACTACAAATTCACTCAAAATTTTTTCATATTTTTTATAAATTTTGAATTCTGAATTTAAATATAGAATGGAATTTTTGTGTATGTGTGTGTGCTCCCAATTGTGGCATGTCAGGTGAATTTTGTTGTTGCTAATGATGGCTGTCGTGACGGCTCTTGTCGCCAGTTGGATATGTTGGAGGAGTAGAATGGAATGTGTGTTTCCTCTAGTTTTGTTTCGCTTTTTTGTTTGTTTTTGACCGAAGATTGTTTACAAACACACCAACAAATTAAAATGAAAAGAAAAATTTCCAAGTGAAAAACACAAGGAAAATTTGCACCAACAGTAACAATAAATTGTTGCTGACTAACAAAGCGATTTTTTTGTTGTTGTTGATTGTTTAATGTTGTAAATAAAATCTCTTGGTATTTGGCCAAATGTACATACATACATACATTGTTTGTATGGTTTCTTGGTTGCATTTATTTATTTAATAAAATAAACTTTCACTTTTTTTTTTTTTTTTGCACAAATATTGTAATAAATGAAAAACTTATATGTTTTCTTGTGCATACCTTTGGTTATGGCTTTCGTCTAAGTTTTGATTAATTGCTTCGTTTAGCTTGCAGCCCTCAAATATTTCATTTTGGGAGTTCAATAAAGGTTCTCTTTGTTCCAAAAGTTGCATTTTGTTTATTTACTTGTTTTTTAATTTAAAAAATTTGTTTATAAAATTTTTAATATTTTTTAATTCGTTTGCCGGCCAAACACGTCTTTTCTGCTCTGCTTTAAAGCACTGACTGTTCATTATTGATGCTTTTGAACACAAAAGTAAACTTTTGTACCAAACCATACATATTCTTTTTCTTTTTTTGCTGTTGTTTCGTGTTCGAACAAGTAAAATTGTTTGAAAAGAATAAAAGTGTATGAGCAAACAAGCAACACCTTTGGTCAGAGGGATGGATGGTGAATGAATTGTTTTGGCTCTTAGTCAGAGTGGGTGAAATACTCGTATTTAGCAGTGTTGAATTGTTGGCAGCACACTGTACATGTAGACAACAATAATTTAACGCACAAGTATTTACGGTTGACAAGTGCAGGAATTTTTATCTTTATCGTTGCTGTTTCAGGTAGAACGAACATGCAGATGTAAGTGAATGATTTCAAGTGCCAACATTTAAATTATATTCGAAAATAGTAAAACTTGGTACTTGTTGAACTATTTTTTTTTCCTACAAAAAAATTATTTGATCATATTTTATAGCACCCACACCCACAGTCACTAAATATATTTGAACTAAAATGGGATTATAAATAACTTTATATCGGATGTAGGAAAACAATTTATTTTCGTTATTTAATCATGTGATTTGGTTTGTATAAAAAAGGGTGATTTTAAGGGGTTGGATTTTAAACAAATCAATGAAAAGTGAAATATACTCCTACATATCGCTCATTTACTTCAATAGTGTCAGAACCCCAAAAAAAACTAGTTTTGCAGAAAACGCTTTTAAAGTTTTCAATTTACTTGCAACGCAATGAAGACATGAACAAATATTCTTCTCGTACAACCCAGCAAAAAATTTCAAAAAAGTTAATCGGGTTTGGAATTAAGCATTTTTGGTGGAAGCTGTTCCTTACTGGATTACCAACTTAATGATTTTAACAAGTTGTGTGAGACTAAAATAATCGATTCTTGAGAAGTACTTACTTTTTTTATTTGGCAACTTGTTCACGTAATCTATTTAATCTAAAAAAATTATTCTCCCCATTATTTAGCAACTTGTACATAATTTTTTAAAATTTTAGGTAATGTGATTTGTAAGCGTGCAATGAAATTTGATAAGCAGAAAAGTGAGTCATTATATGGCAAGTAGTTCTGATGGTAATGTGTAATTTTTTGCTGGGAAGCTTTTTTATATGAAATTTTTACACAATGGCGGTATTCGATGTTTGATGCAAATGTTGTGCGTTAGTGCAAATGCAAAATATTGTTGTTAGATTTTAAAGAAAAGCTACAATATTTTGCATTTGCACTAACGCAAGAACATTTGCATCAAACATCGAATACCGCCAATGTAAAATACGAAATGCCGAATTAAAATTATAATTATCTTGCATCAGTAGCTCACAAAACGCATTTTTTTGAGTTATGACACTATGGAAGTAAATGAGCGATATGTAACTACGCTATGCCACAAAAAAATTAACCTCAAAAATTAAATAATTTTTTAAACTAAATTGCGGCTGCTGAACACGAATATGACCTTTATTTATCTTTTTTAAAAAGCGTTTTCGTGATATTCGCTGCGAATTTTGTAGTTTACAATACATATTCCCTAAAATCTTAAAAACTGTTTATTTAAATTAAAATAAAATTGAAATTAAATTACAACATTGAAAAGATATCGTCTACTTTTTTCGGCCCATATTTATAAAATGGTGATCCGATAAAAATTTACAGAGTAGCGGCCCTTTAGATCAGCTACGTCCAATCCATATGCACAATGTGTAAACTTTTACAAAAGAGCTTTTGTGCTTTCACACACAACAGACAACAATGCTTGCTCTTACTTTGCAAAGAAACAACAACAAATTGAAGAGCTTTCAAAGCTGTTTACCTCAAATGCAAATATCAGTGTATGTGTGTTTGGACGTAGGAGCTTTAGATTTAAAAAATTCAAAGTTTTCATGTTTTTTGCTTAAGTTGCGCCTTTAAGAAAACTAAAAATTCTGATTTTTTTTTAAACCTGTATCAAACGTATTAATCGTTAAATTATTATTATGGGACAAAAAATTTTAAAGTTAATCTAACTTAGGTTAGGAAGGGTCCATTGTGATTCTCTTCTTTGGCCCTTAAAAGTAATATTTGTACCTAGAAGTGACCCTATTATCCGCCATTAAGCCAGTGAATTCACATGATGAAGCCCCTGATGTCCTCTAGTTTATACTTCCCGATATCAGTAATGCTCTCATGGAAACATCTGCTGAGTCATCTAAGCCTATGACCTTACAGCTTCGGACAGTGACATATAACATGTTCAATGATTACTGGTTCCTCTTCATCCCCGCACATCTTACAAAAATCTCTAGTGCCAGTTTCTCAAATGGTGGTTCTTGCTCTGACCAAGCAGTATCCAGTAGCAGTTTGGATTTTGCTGAGTCAAGTTTTGGCCACATAGCCTTCGAGACTCTAGAATAATTAAAAGCTTAGGACATATCGTCCCTACCACGTCAAACTATTCAATTTGCAAAATTCGATTTTATGATTCGTTACCTTGGTTCCCTAATTTCTAGGCTATGACTCATTTCAAAATGCTGAAATTTGCATAGACGATAGATAACTCAATAAGAAATATTTTAATCCTGACATTTTTAGGAATACGCAGACCTTAAATTCAGAATTGACGACTCTTTGAGCTCTTCTGAAAAGTACAAATTTGCATATTGTATAGTTTGAAGTGTAGAGACGATATGTATTTAATGAAAATATCTGAATTTGAATTTGTATAAATAATTTTTAGTTCTTTATTCTTTCAATGGAATTAGGATTACGTGTCACGAGACCATTTTATTTGTTAGCATAATTCTACTGATGGGCTAAAATATGATATTTTCCACTTCGTTTTCACTTTTTATGTTGCGATTCAGGTGCATGAATTTGCAGCCAGCAGTAGTCACCCATCATGTATATTTTCACTAAATATGTCTGTCGTAACTTTTTAATTTTTTGACGGATGACAAAAATTTATACAGAGTTGGGTTATTGAACGAAAAATATGACTACTAATCATGCGTGACTTAGCGTGATCATGCGTGACTGAAGTTTCAACTTAGTCTTTGTGCTCACATGCTCTCAAAAGAAAGAGAAAGAAAGAGAAAAGTATTTAAAATTAGGCGTGATCCGTGACTCAAAAAATTCACCGTGGTCTATATTAAAAATTTATGTGGCTGATGAAGTGCATAGCGATACAAAAACTCAATCTTACATTCGGCTTATCTGAATACACATTAAACTGGTCGCAGCTTGTAGGGGATTTTTTTTTAATTCTTAATATATTCGCTGTGTAAAATATGAGGTTTGCTGCCATAAATGCAGTCTAAATTTTTTAACTCGATCCAACGGTGCCTTCTGGCCATTGCGCATCCGGCACAATGGGAAATTTTGTTAAAAAAAATGGAAATAGTTCTGCAGTTTTGGTGATATTTCTTACATAATTTGAGTAGGTGTCACAGAGCTTAAGTCTGAAATTGGGACTATATACCTTTAAAGCGAAGGGAGCCACAAAGGCCGAAAGTGGACAACCTTGGGTTAATCAAAAATTAAAACCGATGCTAAGCTGATGTTTTTGTTCTGATAAAAAAGATTTCTTGCAAGTGAAATTTTTTTTCTATCTAAAAGAGCTAAAAAAAGTCTGCTATCTTTATGGGTTTTCGCTTACAGTTTAGGAAATATTAGAGAAATAAAATTAAAATTTTGGCTCTTTCGCCAATCTTGCTCCACTGTTCTGCTAATGCAGAGGTCAAATCTTGTTCGATTTAGAACTAATAACAAAATTTTTAACATTAAAATAAAATTGGTATCAAAAGCATTTTAAATTAAAATTTAAAAAAAAAATTAGATTTTTGCCGTTTTTGCACAAAAAGTGCAATAATTATTTCGCTATTATAAAAAAAACTTTTGCTAAAATAACAAACCCATATTTTTACTTATTCCAAAGGTAATACTATAAGAAATACAAAAAAAATTTGTTTAAGATTTTCGTTAATGAAGGAACCAGATCGTTTCGAAAAAGACATTTTTTTGTTATAAATATCAAATATAAGGACCAAAAAATTCATCATCCCACCTTAAGACATAATCAGCCTTATTCCAGTTCTCAAAATCGACGTCACGTCAATACAATACCAAAAACTTGGGCCCTGTCTACTCATTACCTAAAACAACGGACTGCTATTGACAGGCTCATGCTATTTTCTAGAACTTAGGGAACAGTAATAGACTATCAATAGCACAAAATTGATGCCTCGAGCGAGTCGAGAAGCCCTGATTTCGTCGATGTTGACAACTGGAATTAGGATGTATATCGAGCCATAACCGCTAAAATAGCTTAAGCGACACATTTTTTGGACTTCGTTTTTTTTTTTTGACGAAAATCGACTATTTACGATCGCAAATAATCGATTTTGGTCAAAAAATGAGGTTCGAAAATTGTGTCGCTTAAGATATTTTGGGGGTTATGGCACGATATATTTTTAAGTATTTCCAAAAATATTATCTTCTCCCGCCGAAAGATATGAAAAATACAACAAAAATACTGACAAAAATCCCATTTTTGGGATTTTTAGGACTTTTTTTTTGGGAATTGCCGGGAACTCAAAAGCAAATTAAATTTGTTCTTGCTATTTTCGCTTATTTTGACACTCTGTATGCAGTGATGCCACATGATATAGAATTAAATGGTGATTAAAACACAGCTTTAAAATCGTTAAAAATTAATTACAGAATTGAATTATTGTTACTGCAAACGAATAAATATATTGATAAATTTTACGATTTTCGCTAGGTTCACAAAAATTTTCTGAAACCATATGCAGGTCAATATATCAACCCAAAAATTTTAACTTGTACATACGTTGTCAAAACAAATGAATACTAATGACAGCCCCTTTAAATCCTTTAAGGTATAGAAAATTTGAAACAACTGTCAAAAGTAGTCGTTAATCGTTGTCGTCACCGCGTAGACAAACAATAAATTTTTGGTATTTTCTAGGGCGACGTCGACATGAAGTTTCCTTAGTTACTTACAAAGTTGTTTGCAATTTAAATAATTTTAACAAATTGTTTTATTTTTTGAAAGAGTCGTTTTAAAATAGGGTATACTTATTTATATTCTTGTTTATGAAATTATCTAAAACGTAATAGTTTTTTTTTTTTGCTTTTTTTCGAAAGAGACATAATTATAAATGGTTTCGCTTATTTTTATGACCGCTTGTTCGTTCATTCCTACCTGTGAAAAAACAATATAATAAACAATTTTAGTTATTTAAAACAAAAAGCAACTTGACAGTTTTCTGTCTGTTTAAAATAAGAATAATTTTTTGTTTGTTTTAAATTGCTCATGATGATTTATTCTTTTTATATTTTAATATTTTCTTAAAAAACACATAGTGAAAATAATTAAAAATTAATATGAAAATTGTTCAAGGTCACTTAAACTTGAAAAATTTTGTATAGCATCAGTTTAAGATATTTTAAGACCAATTACCAGTATATACTCATATCGAGCCATAAATGCTAAAACAGCTTAAGCGACACATTTTTGGACTTCATTTTTTTTAACGAAAATCGACTATTTACGAAAGCAAATATTCGATTTTAGTCAGGAATTGAAGTTCGAAAATTATGTTGCTTAAGTGTTTTTTTCCGTTATGACACGTTATAAAAAATGGGAACATCGGGCTAATTTGACTTTAATGGCGTTTTTTTTGCATGAGTATTACGAATATCATTTGCCAGTGAAGTCAAAGTACTTTGGTCAGTATGTTTATACAAAAAAGACCATCCAGAGAAGTTAAATAAAAATTAAGCTCTCCCAATAAAAATACAATAATAATGAAAAAAGAAGAGAGGTGTCTTAAGACACCCGGTTATAGCTATGCTGCTTAGCTATATAAAATAAGCTTAATGTTTTAAATAACAATGCAATAAGATTATATTAGATGATGCTGTCAAATTCCCCGCAAATATTTTAAAACGTTTCCATTTATTTCCCATTTTATTTCTTTTCTAGCGGCGTACAATTAAATTAATGTATTGTTTGCAACCGGCGGCTGGCGGCTGTGGTCTGTGCTCATGTGCAAAAACAATACAAAAACAAATTGAGCAATCCTTCTTATTGTTTTTGTTTTGTTTTTGTTTCACTCACTTCAAAGAACGAAACAAAATAAAATCAAACAAATTATTTCGTTTATTTTCGTACTCTGGTTTTAAGTACAAAGAAATCAAAACAAAAATTAATTTATTACTGTAATAGTGACACCACACACAGTGGACCAAAACACAGAAGAACGCTGATGAGGAAGGTTTAGTGGCCCTCGAAAACGGCTGGCTGTTCCGTTCAACTATGTGTTGTTGTCAGAATATTTACAACTAACTTGATGTTATTTGGTCATTAATAATTATCACATGTAATTTGGCTTAAAAATTGTTGCGAACATTAGCCTGTTCAATTCATAAGAATATAGAAACAAAACCAGTTCGAAAAATAATAATTAAATTAACTAATAGTGTCGATTATTTTTGTTATGAAAATCACGTCCTAGCTGCTATGTCGTGACATAAATAGCATAGCTATAACAAATAATAATAATAAGGCCCAATAATTGAGTTCTCAATTATATGTCATTTATCTTTAAGTGCCACTTAAGTACGGAATTATTTTTTTTTAGTAGAAAGTTGAGAGACATTTAAATGAACCTTAAATGCCCAACATTGTATATTTAAATCCTACTTAAGTTTTACGTGCATACCATATGTTATTGTGCTTGTGTGTGTTTGTTGAAAACATGTACATGAACATCATGTGGTCGTATTAAAAAAAAATTCGTTTAATTTTTATAAATATGTAACATATACAATATATACGCAGTTTCATATCATGGAAAAATAAATATAAAAATGCATTCTGATGCTCTTTTTGCTTCAATGCAATTTTAGTTATCTGTCTTTTGATAACCTAACTTTATGATAAACAGCTGTTGTTTGAAAAGTCTTCCATAATACTGGGAAATTTTGTAGTGCCGCCATACTTTCAATGTAATTTAATAAGAAAAAATTAAACTACATTTAAGTGCAACTTAATGTAAGTGGCAATAAGCTAACTGTCATATAATTGAGAACTCAATTATTGGGCCTAAAGCAACGATACATAATTTTAAAATATATAAAAAGTAATTTAATTTTTTTCTGATTTAAATGCTGGTGTTTAGGGTTCCGTACACCAATGGTGAAAATGGTCTGTCTGTCACAGGCTGTTTTCTCGAGAAGCGTAGGAGCTACGGACCTGAAATTTCGACCAAATATGTAGAACTTTGGCCACTACAACAACAAATATATGATAGATAAAAACTAAAGCGTGTTCCAACACGAGCAGCGAAAAATTTTAAAATCCTAATGTAATATACAGACAATTATATACAGACACTTGAAATTTGCAAAGTTAGTGTATTTTATACAGGCCACAACAATTAACACTAAAATTTAAGAAAATCTAAATTAAAGGGTATTCTATCAGTTAATGTAATTTTGACAACTTGCTGTATCTTGGCAACCGTAAAAAGCAAACTATTGAAATTTTCCGCAAAAACTAAAAAAATCCCAAATTATAAAACCGAAAAAAGCGCCAAACTAAAAAAATCTCTAAAAATAAAATAAATCGCCAAATTCCGGGAAAATCGTCAAAATGGAAAAAACCACCAAAAACCGAAAAAATCGCCAAAATAAAATAAAAGCGGAAAAACTAAAAAATCGCCAAAACTAAAATAGATCGCCAAAATAAAAAAAACGCCAAAACTAAAAAAACGCCAAAACTAAAAAACGCTAAAATTAAAAAAATTCCAAAATTATAAAATCGCCAAACTGTAAAAAATGCCCATAAACCAAAAAAAAGCACGAAACTAAAAAAATCTCTAAAACTAAAATATGTCGCCAAAAACTCAAAACAAAAAAACGCCAAAATGAAAAAACACCATAAACCGAAAAAAATCGCCAAAACGAAAAGAAAACGAAAAAACTAAAAAAATCACTAAAATTAAAATAAATCGTCAAAACCGAAAAAAAACGCCAAAGTTAAAAAAAAAAACGCCAAAACTAAAAAAAACGCTTAAACTAAAAAAATTGCCAAAAATCGAAAAAATCCCAAAACGAAAAAAATCAAATATACTACATATGTATATATGTACATACCATTCAGAAAATTCGGTGACAATTGAACCAAGCTTACTCGCCGTAGGACTTGAGAAAATGGGGGTGTTAAAAAAAGTTGGGCGTAGTGTATGGTGAAAAGAAGTTATATCGTCTAACTGATTATATATTCAGCATTTTCGTGATGTATCTAATATATTGAAAAATGCCAAAATCTCGATTTAAAAAAAATAAAAAATAATGAGTTAGGTGGTTTCTATATTAAGTTAACTATATTGTTTAATATTTTCTATACGCTGCATTACGTTAATGCTAATGCAAATTTATCGGAAAATTTCCAACCAAATTGGAATTATATAAAATTACTAAGCATCTTAAAAGCTAAAAAGCTTCAACGGGCTCGTTCTAGTTATTGGGACTCGTTCTAGTATTGTACTTGTAGCTGAGTCCAGGACCTATCAAATAATATAAACATATGTTTTTTCCTTGGATTTTATCTAGATTGGAAGCTGAAAGCTTTCTTTTAGCTGTATACAGTTTCGTATGGACTTAAGATACACAGTTTTCACAGTTTCTAACATTAGAAAATGTTAATACAGGTAGGGCACATTTAAAGTTTTTTGAAGAACTCCTGAAAACTCTAACTTCAAGAAATTCTGAGTATGCAAATTTTTAGAGGACCACTTGGACATTAATTTATGACCATAATTATCCGCCAGCATTGACTCCCAAAAAAAGTGCGTATCCTTCAGAAAATGCCAAGTTGAAAACTTGGCAATTCGAGTATCTAGTTCAAATTCATGCTTTTCAGAAATGGATTCATGGGCAATAATTATATTTTTTCCGTCTGGGTTGCCTCATTTACTGGAAAAATCCTGTAGAAATGCATTATAGCTTAACAGAGCTCTGTTAAGACACTAATAAAGCTCTGTTAAAGCACAAGGTTGGTGCCAAGGCTTACTTGAAATTACGCCGATTTCGACAGAAAATAATGCAGTAATAATTTTAAAACTCTTCATGACATGTTAATAATGGGAATTGTATTCTACAAATTAGCTGAACTACGATTTGGATAGTTAAGCAATAACTGCACTTAAAAAATATTTGGATTGAATTTGTATCAGTTACATTTTAATAAAAATCTAATAAAGGATTGAAAATTTCAATAGCGGGATGTGTGGTCAAGTTACCCGTAGCTGAATTTCGTAGCACCATAAAGGTTTCAAAAGTACATGTATTAAAAGTTTACAATCTAGACTGCGGATTGAATTTCTACTAGTTAATCAGCCAATGTATCTGAACAAGTATCTCTTTCTTCATAGGGTAAATGTTACTTGAACACATTTTTGTTCGTTTACTTTTATTCTACATTAGTTCATCAATAGTTCAAAAGGGCACTATTACGAATTTTATATATTACTCGTATATGTACTACAAATATTTTTTTTTTGCTTAGTATGTCTATATAAGAAAGACTGCGCTAGGGCATGTATTATGTATTACGAATATTTTTATTTTTTTTTGGTTTAGTATATACATATGTACATATATAAGAAAGACTTGGCTGGGAAAGACAATGAATCGATATAAATGGACCGTCAAGTCACTCTGGAACAAGTCCTGTAAATATACTTGGATATTAACTTAAGCTTAACATGTGTTTATACCTTTGAAATATGAGTGCCTCTGTGATCGAGTGGGTAGTGTGCAAGCCTGTCATGCACGAGGTGGTCAGTTCGAGTCCCAAAAAATATCTGCTCAAAAATAAATTATAATTGAATTTGCAACAATAAAAACAAAAGTTATAAGTTTTCTTTGTTACAGTTAAGTGTCGGAAAGAGATTTTTAAATAATTATATTATTCTGCACCAAATAGGTCACTGTGGGTTAGTTCAGTGACTAGTCATGAGGCGTATACAAAGTATCAATTAACCCCATCCTAGGCCATTCCCATGTAAAACTGACTGGTCCGCTGCATAGGAAGTGTTAGAACTCGGACTGGTGCCTATCACTTAAAGACCGATCACGTGACTAGTCTTATGTCAGTTCCATTTCATGCAGGGTAATTCTTTACCATGTAGAGATTAATGAAAAATTTTAAATACTCAATTCAGACATACATATGTATGTACATATCTGGAGACTAGGCGCAAAATAGAAGCGTATAGCGGGCGATTTGAAATTTTCTGAACAAAGGAAATATTAAAAAAAATTTTTGTGTCTACTTTCAAAAGCGACAATTATAGCATGAACACAAACCAGAGAACGAAGCCGGTGGTCTGTTCGCCGTCCACAAACAATACATCAATCGTACGCAGTTGGGAAATAAATAGAAACATTTTGAAATATTTGCGGCGAATTTGGCATCATCATATACGAGTAATATAACTTTATTGAATGGTTTGTTATTTCACACATTAAATTTGTTTCTTATAGCTAAGCAGCATAGCTCTAACCGGGTCTCCTAAGACACCTCTCGTCTTTTTTAATATTATAGTATGAAACAATTAAATGCTAGCTCAAGCGTTATTTAAGTTGTAAATGACAATGCCAATGGAAAAGTTTAATCGATTATTATACGACAATAGCAGCTTAAAGTGATATATATATTTTTTCGCTTTTCTACAAGTTTTATTATTTACCTGACCAAATGGCGCTTTAAGAAAATCAAATGCTTGATACAAAGCAAAAATATTGCGTACTAAAAATAGTTTGCTTGGAATTGTTTAGTTGTTTTTTCATACCTTCTGCCAAATTAATATAATTAAGTTGTTTTATATATAAATTAAATTGTCAATATATGTACATATGTGTGTATATATTTGCACATACATACATACATTTTATGCGTAGGTGTGAATAGGAAAATTAAAAAAAAAATTTATTCAACTGTTAAATATTTCAATTTAAGAATACTTAAAATATTAAAAGAAAATTTAAATTATATATTTGTAGCATCACTTATGCACTCGCACAAATTCCTGCGTACTTAATCTGCCAGTCAATATTTTTGTATTTTCTGTTTTTTTAATTTAAGCATTATTTGGGCAGGAAAGGAAATAAAGAAATTGCAAAAATCTTAGTGTAAATAATGTTCTACGAAATATAGTTATATACACCTTAAGAATCTTAAGAATTTGGCTATTAATTTCAATTAAAATTGTTGCTGGCAAACTGCCAAAAATATAGAAATTCCAATATTGTGTTTACAATGAAATGGACTGAGAGCAAGAAATGCTTTTCATTTCAATTCAATTTTTATTTTTTCATTTTAATTTTTATTTCATTTCATTTGTTGCTGTGAAAATGCTGTTGGTGTTTTATTCATTTTTGGGCTGTTGGTTAATTTTATTTTTATTAAATTTTTATGTTGTTGTTTTTATAAGTTTCACATATTTTTTACATTCATAAAAATTCCTTTGAGAAAAAGAAATCTGGCAATTCAAGCGTGATTTAATAAAAAAAAAAAGGAAAATTATAATCATTCAAGGCTAAATTTGTAAATATTAACTATACATATTTATTTTATAATGCCAAAGGCTTTTTGAATTATTTAACCCTTATAGCCAATATATCGTAGGTGCCAAAAATAAAAAAAGATTCCTCAAGCTCAATTTTTATATACACACATACATATCGTGCCATAACCGCCAAAAAGTAGGCCACGTTCATATGCATTTTTGCTTCGAATTAATGAATAAATATTTAAAAAACTTGAATAAGTATTTAATAAGTTTATATTAATCGGGACTACATAGTACAACTCTAAATTTAAATGTTGCATAATATAAACATATTTTTGGATTTATTCAAATGAAATCTACTAAATATCTCGAAACAATAAATATATGACTTACACCATTTTCATAATTATGGGCACCTATCGAGTAATAAGCGTTAAAAAAGCTTAAGCGACACATTTCTTGAATTATTTACAAATGCAAATAATCGAATTTGGTCAAAATGTGAAGTTCGAATCATAAGCGCTAAAAACCCTTAAACAATAAATTTTTTGAATTCTTTATGATCGCAAATAATCGATTTTGGTGAAAATATGAAGTTCGAATATTATGTCGCCTAAGCTTTTTTGTGGCGCTTACGGCACGATATATTGATTTTCATATAAACTTTAAAGCTTATTAAAAGCGAATGACATTTGTGCCGCTAATTTTTTTCAATTTACAATTAAATAAAAAGTCTTAAGTCTTATCAAATAAAAATACCTTATCTAATTAGCACTTATATTAAGAGCTTTTAAACACACAATGTTAAATAATTTCACAGCTGGAATACCACGATGTTAACTATGCTGTTTTAAACAATACTCGATGCGACTGAACTGACTCCACTTCTAGCAGATGTTCTTTTTAAACTTAACACAAAGCTTTTAGAAGAATGTCAGCAACATCTAGAAAATGTTAGCATATTTAACAGACTCTCAATTTGAGCTTTCGCTTATTATATTAGTTTGTGATACAATTCATTAGCTTAAAAAAACACACAATGTTCAATAATTCATTGCTGGAATACCACGATGTTAACTACACAATACTCGACTCAACTAAACTGACTCCACCTTTTTAAATTTAATACCAAGCTTTCAAAGGAGTGTCAGCAACATCTAAAAAACCTGTTACTGTTACCTTTTTACCTTTTAAACGAATTCTTTTTAAAGTTTCGAATATTTGTAATTAAGTGAAACATTTTTAGATTTAATTGAACTGTAGTGCATTTTAATCAGAAATAATTTCTTAATCGGGGGTAATTAAATGACAAGTCTTAAGTGTAAATTTGTTATAAAATCAAAATACTTTAGCTACTAAATACTAAAACGAGTATAAAGAGATTTTGAAAACACAATGTTAAATAATGTTAAATAATCCACTGCTGGAATACAACGATGTTAACTTGAGTCGACTAAACAGACTCCACTCCTAGCAGATGCATCGCCCTTTTAAAACTTAACATTAATCTCTCTGAAGAATCTCACCAACATTCAAAAAATTTAAGAACCTGCCTATCAGTTTAAGCTTTCGCTCCCGTTTGTAGTTTGTGTTACAATTCATTAGCCTTTAAACACATAATGTTCAATAATTCGCTGCTTGAATACCACGATGTTAACTATGCTGTCTTTTAAACAATACTTGCGCCGACTAAACTGACTTCACTCGTAGCAGATGCATTGCCCTTTTTAAACTTAACACAAAGCTTTCAGAGAAATGTCAGCTACATCTAGAAAATCTCAGCATATCTAACAGCCTCTCAATTTGAGCTTTTGCTTATGTTAGTAGTTTGTGTTACAATTCATTCTGTTGGCTTGTGTGTACGTGCGTTAAAAATGCAAACTAATTTTAGAAGCGTTATAGTTTTTTTATTTTCAATAGGACTAGCTCTCAGTCGATAACCCCTATTCATACAATGTATTGTGCTAGAACTAGTAAAAGAGGTTATGCCTTTCGTCTGCATTGGCTTATGTGTTTGTGTGGTTGTATGTTTCTTAACAAGCGGAATGCTAAACATAATGATTGTGAGTTGTTACAATTTATGTTTAACATTTGTTAACGCACTAGTAAACCTAAATTATTATTTAACTTATTCAGTACAATATTTTTTACTAAAAATACAATTGAATTTGATTATTGAGGAGTTTAGCTGGATCTTATGCGCCTATTTCTAATGCAGATCATCAGGGAACCTTTACCCAAATTTCTTAAAACAACTAGAGCTTTTATAATGTTAAACCTTCTTTTAAATAAATGAGAAGTTCAACTAATATCAGAATTGGAATAAAATAATGTCTACACCATTCTCGTACATCTTGTATGCTTATTTCTAAAACAATAAAAAAAAATTCTTTTAAGTTTTGTCATTTACCTTATTTTGGCTTTTAGGGCTCGGCCTGCATACATTTCGAATTCTATTCCATATTTTTAATGTAAACAATTTAAATGCCAACATCGTTTTGTTTATTATTATATTTGAAAAGGTTAACAAACAAAAATACATATGTGCATTTGTAGCGATCACTTGGTGTGTGAATGCAGACTAAAAACTTTTTCATAAATAATTGTTCTAATTTTATAGTGGAATTTGACACATTACATGAAAGATTTAACTTTCATGAAAAGTCTTGTATTAAATAATTTTATTTTAATTTCATAAATAGGTCAGTGTTTATTTTTTTTTTGGAAAAGTAGCATGAGTCATCGAGGATTAGTTCATAAATCTGTGGTTTTCATGAATATTAGCGTATGTCCAAAAATGTTTACAACAAGTTTTTTTTTACGTTTATTAAGATTTCTTAACCAACACAAAAACCATTAAACGACATTTTTCATAAACTGCAACCAATCGACTGCAATAAATCAAATTCACACACCTTTTTAAGTTTAACCGTTTCATTTTTCTACTAGATTTTAAGTAGATTTCGACAAAATCAAGTGACGAAGTAGATTTTGTTACAATACTTTAAACGATCTTTTTTTCTGCTCTTATTCCTTCTTGTATTTTGAGAGTAATCAATATGGGCTTTCAAGGTCTTTATTATATTTTATGGGAAATCTACTCAAAATCTAGTAAATTTTTCACACATGAAAACGCATTAAACTTGAAATATAAATCTATTGCTTGCCATCTCTTAACCCTTTATGACTCAACTTCAACATGTTATTTATTTCAAATATTATAAGAGCTCGTAGCATAAGTAAAAACATTTCTTCTAGGCTTTGTTTAAAATTTAATTTTTTATGGTGAAAAAATTAAATGTGAAGAAAGTCAAATATGTGGGCGATAAGAGCTTCAAATTAAAAATAATTACACTCACAATATTTTAGAAATAGAAACAATAATTAACTTAAAAATTCACAAAATTTAATGAAGTAAAACGCGGATAATATAACTTTTTAAAAAATTGCACTACGGCAACATTGATTAAATAAAATCGTAGGGTTACTTTAATTATATTCTGCTGTAGCAGATATAATTTTTTTGAAGAGACAATTTTATACTTTGAAACAAGATATGGTACCAAAGCTATTGAGTTGAAACAAAATTAATAATTATATTTAAATAATAGTTTATATAAAGATTTAATGGTTTCTAACATATCTGTAACAGTGGATGACAAAGGGTTAACATTTCATTGTAGGGCGTTTACATTTGAGCAAAATCTAGTACTTACGAGATTTTCGGCAAAATGTAGCAGATTTCCCATACAAAACAAAATCTACTGCGTCACTCGATTTTGTCAAAATCTACTTAAAATCTAGTGGATTTTTCTTAAATTTGTACTAAACACTCAGCGTGTATACATAAAAAGGTGTGTGAATTGGCTACATTGCAGGTGATGGGTTAATGGGTTTTGTTTTGGATAAAAAATTTTGATAAATGTCTCAAAAAACCTTGTTGTAAACAGTATAGATTTTCATAGAGATTTTGATTAAAATCTGCTAGTTTTGTTGCAGGTGGAAATGGCTTATAACTTATTTTCATCAATAATGGTTGTTGTCTTTGATAATGAAAACTATCTAAAAATATTATTATTATGTTTTTAAAACACAAAAATTAAATTACTGTTCAAAATTTGTGGTTGAAGTCTACTGATCACCAGCAAATAAATTTCAATTATTAATAATAAATAATAAATTCATAATTAATTAATACTACATTGAGTCGAAATCTGGTGTATTTGATTTTAAATCTTTATCAAAATCTCTATCGTTTACACTAAGCTTTTTTGAAATTTTTTAAAATTTCGTATCCAAGACGAAATTTTTTGTCTAACATTTTATCTTATAGGGCATTTACATTGTCTCGAAATCTAATACTTGCGAGATTTCGAGCTAAATCTTGCTGCTGGTTTTTATAAATTTCCCATACAAAACGAAATCTATTTTGTTAGTAGATTTCTACGAATTGTACTCAAAACCTAAAATATTTACTTACTTTTTACTACCCTGTACAACATATTTATAAAAAAAAGATGGTTGAATTAGCTAAGGTCTGCCTAAAAAGGTCCGTGAATAGGCTACATTGCATTTGTTTGGTTGTAGTTTTGGAAATTTTTCAGTTAATGGGTTTTGTTTTGGATAAAAAATCTTGATAAATGTCCAAGAAACTTGATGTAAATGCTATAGGTTTTCATAAAGATTTTAAATAAATTCTAATATATTTTGAGCAGGTGTAAATGCCCAACAAGTGCCGACTTAGCTCATTCACACACCTTCAATAGAAAATTTTGTGCAGCTTAGCTAATTCATTTACCTTTTATATAAATGTATTGCATAGGGTAGTAAGAAATAAATAAAAATATTAGATATTGAGTAGATTTTGCACAAATCTACTGACAAAGTAGATTGCCTAGAATGAATGCCCTATAAAGTGCAATACAATAGTTTGAAAAATATATGAAAAGATATGTGTTGAATATATGGTTTGGAGCAAAAGCGTAAAGCAAATACACAAACCTCTTACCATAAATAATAATTGTCTTAAATAATCACAACTGCGACTTTGTTCGTTCATAGATTAGACAACACAGTTTTTGAACAAAATTAGGGCACAAGTCCAAAATCTAATCAACTTTTAAACCCTAAACGAACCGTCGACTGCTGTCAATATGACTAATCTCAGGTGATTAATTTGAGAGACATGGTTGACAATAAATTTCGAAAAAAATTAAAATTAAATTATTTTACACAGAAAACCAAATTTTCCAATTCAATCACAAAATTCTTTGAATCAAATACTAATTTGTTCTACAAAGAAATTTTTAAAAATATTTATGATTAGATTAGGCTATAGTTTGTATCGCTCTGTAAGCCAAATTACGAGTATATGTGATAATTATTAATGAACAAATAACATCAAAGTCAATTGTATTCGTAAACATTCTGGCAAACACTAGCAGAACGGAACTACTAGCTGTTTTCCAAGGTCGCTGCATCTTCATCAATACGATGAATTAAAACAATTCACATATTCTATTTGCACTAAAGCTCTAAGTATATAAAGTGGAAATCTGCATCAACCACTCACAGTGGACCAAACACTAACAACGCTGATGATGAAGGTGCAGCGACCTTAGAAAATAAGCAAGTTGTTCCGTTCTGCTAGTGTTTGTTCATTAATAATTATCGCATGTAATTTAGCTTGCAAAACTATACGAACTTAAGCCTAATCAAATCTTAAATATAAAAATTTTGTAAATTCAAATGCAAGAATTTGTAATAATTTGTTTGAAAAATAAAACTCTGATTTCTTTCAATCAACAAATTGGTTTATACGAATAGTGCATTTACACTGTCTCGAAATCTAATACTTTCGAAATTTCGAGCTAAATTAAGCTGCTGTTTTCCATACAAAACGAAATGTAATTTTTCAGTAGATTTGTAGGAAATTCAATAAAAATCGAATGTTTTTATTTATTCTTTACTACCCTATACAACAAAAGGTGAGTGAATTAGCTACGGTCTGCTTAAAAAAGTGTGAATCGGCTACAATGCAATTGTTCGGTTGTAGTTTTGGAAACAAATCAGTTGACGGGTTTGGTTTTGGATAAAAAATCTTGATAAATGTCAAAAAAAAGCTGGTGTAAACGGTATAGATTTTCATGTAGATTTTAATCAAAATATGCTGGATTTTGTGCTGATGTAAATGCCCTATTAATTAAAAAAAATTTTTTTAATATTGAAAATTTTTTGGGAATAATTTTTTATGTGTAGATATTCACTGATTTTAGATTTCACTGATGCCTTAAATTTTACCAAAATCTGTAGCTTAGCAAGAAGTTTCAGGGATGGCCTTCACGGTCGACTGAATCCCAAATACATATATACTTTTTGCCAACAACATGCTGTAGAAGGTAGTGTGAAAAAGATTCTACCCCTGCTCATATTTAAAGTCCGTTTATTTATACTCTCAAAATTGTTTATCGCCCACACATTTTTGCTTTCGATTTTATAATTAAAAATTGTTTGCTTTGGCTGCTGACGGCGCGTCCGTCACGTCAAAAAGCATAAATTAACAATTTAATTATTTCTTTTGATGATTCAATTGGGAACGTTGCGCGAATGCAATTTGCACAATTATTAAATCTTAATGATTATTTACTTTCAAAAAAAATGTGTGCGTACAGTGAGTGAGTGAGTGCATTGACCTCTTGCAACTAGAATAGAATACAAACATATACATAATTTTATTTACTTAAAGTATATAAAAAAATAAAAAATAAAAATTATTTACAATACATATGTACTATAACGAGATTGGAATGTTGTTAGTAGATTTTAATTAAGTTAAATACTTCTGGTCGGTGTATAAAATTAACTATGATTTTGCTTAACTTCCTCTTTGAATTCCATGGCTTCATTGACATAGCCTTCGGCAATGGCTTTTTGTCTGGTCATTTCGAGAGCTTTTTGTTGGGGAGTTTTGGCCCACTCCTGCAACTCACCGGAAGCCCACAGCCAATAGATAACACAGCCAATGAGATAAATGCCCGCAGAAATAAAGAAAACAGTCTTCCATTCCTCTTTCGTTTGATTGACCACCAAATGGCCGGTAAGCATGGGACTGACAATGCCGGGTATGGTGGCAAATGTATTGCCAATGCCCATCAAAACACTGGCGTGCTGGGGTGCAATGTCCAAGTGGTTAACGCTTTAAATTGAAAAAAAAAATATATATGTATACTTAAAATTAAGTAATTTTCAAAGCAAAATACTCACGCAAAGCCAGACCAGGCGAAAGCACCCAAGCCCACTGCTATTGTTATGCAGACCACAGACCAGGTGGGATCCAATAAATAGGCTGTCAAGACCATGAACACAGTTTGCGCCAAAAAGGCACCACAATTAAAGTAACGTCGCACTTGCGTGGTAGTCCAATAACCCTTGACCTGCAGCCAATCGGCCAAGTAGCCAGAAACACCCAACAAAATGCCCATAGTGAGATACGGCACCGCCGATATGAAACCGGTTTTATCCAAGTTGAAATTCAAGGTATCTAAAAATTAAAAAAAAAATTAAAAGCTTAAAATTTAAAAATCCAACAAACCTTTAAGGAATGTCGGCAACTGGGTGAGCAAAGTGTAGAAACCCCAGTTCTCTGAAAAGTGTGACACTACTATGGCAAAAAATGGCAAAGAAGTGAAAATGGCTTTCCAGGGATGCTGGATATTGTGTTGGCCAGCAATGCCAATTTTCTTTTCGATATACTCGCGTTCATCAGGCGTACAGAAGCGATCTTTGTCCGGTCCGGAACGCACTACCAACATCCACAAAACGAACCACATACAGCCAATAATACCGAATACATAAAATACGCTTTCCCAGCCATATGCAGAAGCCAAAAGGCCTGATGAGGGCATAGCTATAACAGTGCCGGCATAATTTCCAGCAAACGCTATCGATGCCATGCGTGAGCGCTCCAGTGGTGGGGACCAACGTGACCAAACAGCGTGTATGCAGGGGAATGTTACACCCTGTAATTAAATATATCATATGTGTACATATTATTAAGGCTACAGTCTTGCATTTCATTAGTTGAATTATTGACTTTAATTAATTATTTAATTAAGAAAAATATCAATAAAATAAATATGAATCAGTAAAATATATGTACACTCAGGGAAAAGCTGTGCCACTTAAAAATACGAACGCGTCACATTAATTCAATAATTTTCAATATAATAGAAAATATATGGTAAGATACTTAAAAATAAATAAAATTAATAAATTAATACTGCAAATTAATATTTTTCGATATTGAAATAAGAAATTTCATCATGACTAGACTTTCGTTAATGTTTTTTATTAATTCAATATGGGTTTTATAGATTTTAAGCTCTTTTTCCCTGGCTGTACATTATAAAAAAAAGTAAAACTTTTAAGACAAGTTGAAAAAGTTAATCCCTGTCCAGACTTCTAATTTTTGTTGCTGCAAGTTTTTATATTTTAAAAGCATTCACACCTGCGCTAAATCCAGTAGATTTCAATTCAATTCAAAATCTTTATGAAAGTCCATACCATTTACACCAAGTTTTTTTTTAAATTTTTTTAAATTTTTTATCCAAAACTAACCCCATTAACTGAAGACTACTACCCTGTATAACATATTTATATAATAAATTGAGTAAAGTGCGACTTTGACTCGCGCACGAAGGGTTCCGTACGTTGGTATTTGAGCATTTTTTTTAAGTGTTTTTTACGTTTTTTCAGCTGAAATAATTTTTTTTTTATTATTTTTCGCTTTTTTCTCGTTTTGGCGATTTTTTTAATTTTGGCGATTTTTTTTTTAATTTTGGCGATTTTTTTTAATTTTGGCGTTTTTTCATTTTGGCGATTTTTTTTTCATTTTGGCGACTTTTTTCATTTTGGCGATTTTTTCATTTTTGGCGATTTTTTTTCATTTTGGCAATTTTTTTCTTTTTGGCGATTTTTTCGTGTTGGCTATTTTCCCGGTTTTTCGCGATTTATTTTCGGTTTAGATTTTTTTTTTAATTTTGGCGATTTTTTTTAATTTTTGACGATTTTTTTAATTTTGGCGATTTTTTAATTTTGGCGATTTTTTTTTAATTTTGGCGATTTTTTTTAATTTTGGCGATTTTTTTAATTTTTGCGATTTTTTTTTTCATTTTGGCGATTTTATTTTCATTTTGGCGATATTTCCGGTTTTTTGCGATTTATTTTCGATTTAGAAATTTTTTTAATTTGGTGCTTTTTTTCGTTTTAGCGATTTTTTTTTTGATTTTGGCGATTTTTTTTTGGTTTGGCGATTTTATAATTTTGAAATTTTTTTTGTTTTACCGGTTTTGAAAATTTCAAGAAGTTTGCTCTTACGGTTTCCAAGATACAGCAAGTTATCAAAATTACATAGTCGAAATTACATTAACTGATGGTACACCCTTTAATTAAAAATTTTTAAATTTTAGTTTTAATTGTTGTAGTCTGTATAAAAATACACTAACTTTACAAATTTCAAGTGTACAATTGTATGTATATTACATGGGATTTTAACATTTTTCGTTGCTCGTTTTGGCACACCCTTTAATTTCCAACTCTCATGTATTTGTTGTTGTAGCGGCCAAGGGTCTACACACTGTGTCCAAATTTCAGGTCCGTAGCTCTTACGGTTCTCGAGAAAATACCCTGTGACGGACAGACGGACAGACGGACAGCGTAGCGAAAACAATAGGGTTCCATTTCACCTTTGGTGTACGGAACCCTAAAAAGTGAGTGAATTAGCTAAGCTGCACAAAATTTTCTATTGAAGGTGTGTGAATGAGCTAAGTCGGCACTATTTGTATTACAAAGGATTTTGTCTTGGATATGAAATCTGGAAAAATTTAAAAAAAATATTATTCTAAACAATATAGATTTTGATGAAAATTTCAAATCAAATATTCTAGATTTCCAAACAATGTAAATGCAGTATTAGGACCTGTTTGTCTAAATGCGAACGAACATTTCTTTCGAACATTTATATTAAAAACGAAAATAAAAAACTTAAATTTGTTTTTGTTTCCAATACTAATATTCGATAGAAACGTTCGTTCGCATTTAGACAAACAGGCCCTTAATTTAATTTTTGTGTTTTAAAACCATATTAATAATATTTTTAATTTTTCATTAGCAAAGACAATAACCGTTAGTGAAGAAAATGATTTATAAGAAATTTTCACCTGCAAAAAATTCAGCACATTTTAATTAAAATCTTTATGAAAATCTATACCATTTACCAAATTTTTTTTAAGACGTTTATTAAGATTTTTATCTAAAACCAAACCCATTAACTGAAGATTTTTTAAAACTACAGCCAATCAACTGCAATGTAACAAATTCACACTCCTTTTTATGTAACACGAGCTGACTGTTTAGCTCAAATTTGAAATAAATTCAGTAAAGTGCGACTTTGACTCGCGCACGAAGGGTTCCGTACGTTGGGCTTTGAGCATTTTTTAATACAGTGTTTTTTACGTTTTTTCAGCTGAAATAGTGTTTTTTTTTATTATTTTTCTCTTTTTTTCTCGTTTTAACGATTTTTTAAATTTTGGCGATTTTTTTTAATTTTGGCGATTTTTTTTTTAATTTTGAAAATTTTTTTCATTTTGGCGATTTTTTTTTTCATTTTGGCGGTTTTTTTCATTTTGGCGATTTTTTTCATTTTGGCGATTTTTTCATTTAGGCGATTTTTTTTTCATTTTGGCGATTTTTTCATTTTGGCGATTTTTTCGGTTTTTCGCGATTTATTTTCGATTTAGAAATTTTTTTTTAATTTGGTGCTTTTTTCGTTTTGGCGATTTTTTTTTTTGATTTTGGCGATTTTTTTTCGGTTTGGCGATTTTATAATTTTGAGATTTTTTTGTTTTACCGTTTTTGAAAATTTCAGGAAGTTTGCTCTTACGGTTTCCAAAATACAGCAAGTTTTCAAAATTACATAGTCGAAATTACAATAACTGATGGTACACCCTTTAATTAAATTTTTTTAAATTTTAGTGTTAGTTGTTGTAGTCTGTATAAAAATACACGAACTTTACAAATTTCAAGTGCATATACATCCAATTGTGTGTATATTAGATGAAATTTTAAAATTTTTCGTTGCTCGTTTTGGCACACCCTTTAATTTCCAACTCTCATGTATTTGTTGTTGTAGCGGCCAAGGGTCTCATGTAATATACATATATACAATTGTATGTATATTACATGGGATTTTAAAATTTTTCGTTGCTCGTTTTGGCACACCCTTTAATTTCCAACTCTCATGTATTTATTGTTGTAGCGGCCAAGGGTCCCATGTAATATACATACATACATACAATTGTATGTATATTACATGGGATTTTAACATTTTTCGTTGATCGTTTTGGCACACCCTTTAATTTCCAACTCTCATGTATTTGTTGTTGTAGCGGCCAAGGGTCTACACACTGTGTCCAAATTTCAGGTCCGTAGCTCTTACGGTTCTCGAGAAAATACCCTGTGACGGACAGACGGACAGCGTAGCGAAAACAATAGGGTTCCATTTCACCTTTGGTGTACGGAACCCTAAAAAGTGAGTGAATTAGCTAAGCTGCACAAAATTTTCTATTGAAGGTGTGTGAATGAGCTAAGTCGGCACTATTTGTATTACAAAGGATTTTGTCTTGGATATGAAATCTGGAAAAATTTAAAAAAAATATTATTTTAAACAATATAGATTTTGATGAAAATTTCAAATCAAATATTCTAGATTTCCAAACAATGTAAATGCAGTATTAGGACCTGTTTGTCTAAATGCGAACGAACATTTCTTTCGAACATTTATATTAAAAACGAAAATAAAAAACTTAAATTTGTTTTTGTTTCCAATACTAATATTCGATAGAAACGTTCGTTCGCATTTAGACAAACAGGCCCTTAATTTAATTTTTGTGTTTTAAAACCATAGTAACAATATTTTTAATTTTTCATTAGCAATGACAATAACCACTATTGAAGAAAATGATTTATAAGAAATTTTCACCTGCAAAAAATTCAGCACATTTTAATTAAAATCTTTATGAAAATCTATACCATTTACCAAATTTTTTTTAAGACATTTATTCAGATTTTTATCTAAAACCAAACCCATTAACTGAAGATTTTTTAAAACTACAGCCAATCAACTGCAATGTAACCAATTCACACTCCTTTTTATGTACACGAGCTGACTGTTTAGCTCAAATTTGAAAAAAGCAACAAACCATTGTTGTATCACTAGGTTCTGCTTGATTTTAAGTAGATTTTGCCAAAATCTAGCGACGCACTAAATTTGGTTTCGTATGAAAAATCTGCTAGATTTTGCCCGAAATCTCGCAAGAACTAGATTTTGCTCAAAAGAAAGAAACAATTCAGTAAAGTGCGACTTTCGACTCGGGCACAAATGGTTCCGTACGGCTTTTTTTAGTTTTGGCGATTTTCTGCGGTTTTTGGCGGGTTTTTTCTTCATGTTGGCGATTTATTTTAGTTTTAGAGATTTTTTTCTTTTTTTTTTGTTCGTTTTGGCGATTTTTTAATTTTTTGGATTTTTTAGTTCTATTGTTTTTGAAAATCTCAAGAGTTTGTACGGTACAGCAAGTTGTCAAAATTGCATTAACTGATAGAATACCCTTTAATTTAGATTTTTTAAATTTTAGTGTTAATTGTTGTAGTCTGTATAAAAATACACTAACTTTGAAAAGTTCAAGTGTCTATATGTACTTGTATGTAAGACAACAACATTGTTCGTTGCTCGCTTTAGAACACCCTTTAATTTTTAACTATAGCGGCTAATGTTCTACATATTCTATGAACATTTCAGGTACGTAGCTCTTACGGTTCTCGAGAAAACAGCCTGTGACGGACTGACGGACAGAGTAGTGAAATCAATAGGTCTCGGTCCAGACTTGCGATTTTTGTTGCAGCAACGTTTTATTTTTTTTTTAGCGAGAAAGAGCGAGAGAAAAATAGAAAATGTATATATTTCTATTTCAACACTCTCCCACATGTTCAAGAATTGCCTTTTCACCTTTGTTTGCAGTTTAAGAAAAATTTCAGTCAATGGGCTTTGTCTTGGATAAAAAAACTTGATAAATATCAACAAAATGTTGGTGTAAACGGTATAGATCTTGATAAAGATTTTAATTCAAATCTGCTAGATTTTGTGCAGGTGTTAATGTCCTATAAGGGGTTTGTTAATTTGACAGCGATTTTCTTGATCTTATCTTAGGCTTATTCTGGTCGATCATTTATTTGCATATCGATGTTTAATTGAAATTACAGATATACAAGTTAAATATTAGCATTTGTTTACATAGCCGTACTTACCTCAAAAACACCCTCGATAATGCGCACCGCCAATAACATTTCCAAACTATGCTTGGCCGCCATGGGCGTAAACAAGGTCAAGATGGCTGTGGTGCCAATACCAATGCCAAATACCTGAAAAAAATAATAAAGAAAGATTAGAATGTAAAATTTTTCGCTATTAAAAAAACTTACAATATTGCCGCCAATTTTGGCACCCACAAATCCACCTATAAATTGTGTAAATATGTAGCCATAGAAAAACGAACTCAATATGAGTCCTTTCTGTTTGGAGTCCCAAGGAAAATCTTGTTCCCAGGACTCATTGCCGGTGGCATCGACCACCGTACGATTCTCCGTCATGGCCACAATGGCCACACTTAAGTTAACGCGCAGAGAATAGACATTGAAAAAGCCCATGAAGGCCAACAGCACCACTATGTAGCGCCGCTTTCGCCAAAATCTCCAGCTGAGAGGTTCTGCTTCAACCACATCATTACTGGAAGAAAATATAAAAGAAGTTTTAGTTTTTAGGTGTGAACAATAATAATTAAAAATTGTGACACTAAGGCTCAAATTCACAGTCTTAAGTTAACTAATGAAGGTGGTTTAACTATTGAAATTGATAAGAAAAATCGTTAGTTAAATCAGGGCAGTTAGTTAACTATAACAACATCAAAATAATAATTCAAAATTTGCGATTCTAATACTCAAATTCACAGTCTTAAACGTTAACTAATGAAGGTGGTTTAACTAATGAAATTGATATCAAAAATCATTACTTAAACCACGGACTGTGAATTTGGACCTAAGAATACTAATATTATTCCATATTTGAGAGTATCTATCGCCAACTAATCAACTGACTTTTAAACCGGACTACCAACCGCCAAAGCTAACGGAGAAATCTTAAACGCTGTTTGTTTGTTTGTTGCTTTTCTTACCGCCAGCTGTGTTGCACTTTCGCTTTCACAATCTGAAGCGAACAGGCTGACAGTGCGACAGATCGTCTAAGATTACAACACGTTTTTCTCTAGACAAAACGTTTCTTAATTTCAGGTTTTTTATTTACAATTTGTTTGTTTGTATTTGTATATTTTTCTTTTGTATACATAAATATTTTCTTTTGTATATGGTGGTGCCTCTAACCGCACTAGCCACAATTTTATCTCGTAAATGTGAATGTGCCAGTAAATATATTTGAATTTATTTAAAATGATTTATTTACTTTTTTCTGCTAACAAATATTATGGTTGAATGAATTTTACTCTCAGAAAAATCTCTTAGTATATCTTTACCTTAATATAGAAAAGCCCTAACTCATTATTTGTTTGAAATCGAGATTTTTGCATTTTTCCATATATTAAATGTTCTTGTATCGAAATATATAAAAATCTCGTATTCCAAAAAAAATATAATGAGTAAGGGCCTCTCTATATTAAGGTAGCGATATGTATCTCTCTCTGAATCGGTTGGAATTCATGGTGTGTAAAAAAAGGGGACTTCACACGATGGCATTAAATAATATTGCTTGTCAAAATATCAACTTAAATTATAAAACATACATATAGTGTAGTGTGCCAACAATCCTTCTTATCCTGGCACAGTGGGCATTTGACAATTTTAGGTGGCCAAAATTATTAACTTTCATTCCGGAACATATATCGGAATTAAATTTAAAATGGATAATGTCTATGCATAACAGAAGGTTTTTAGAAAAAAAATAGACCTATTTTTATTACAAACCCCCATACAAGCTGAAAAAAGTGGTCTGCAACTTTGACCAAAGCCACCTATTTCAACGCGGTGAATCCGTATCGGATATTCTTTTGGCTAATACAAGGTTTTGAGTAAAGTGCGAAAAACAGTTAAAAATCTGGAAAAACTTTTTTTTTATAATTTTAGAATTTACCCCGTGGTATCGCCATTTTTAGGGTTCCGTACACCAAAGGTGAAAAGGAACCCTATTGTTTTCGCTACGCTGTCCGTCTGTCTGTCTGTCCGTAACAGGCTATTTCCTTCAGAACCGTAAGAGCTACAGACCTGAAATTCGATCATAGTGTGTAGAACCTTTGCCGCTACAACAACATATACATGAGACTTAAAAATTAAAGGGTGTTCCAAAACGAGCAACGACAAATTTTAAAATCCAATGCAATATACAAACAATTTTGTATGTATATATGTACATTTGAAATGTGTAAAGTGAGTGTATTCTTATACAGACTACAAAAATTAACACTAAAATTAAAAAAAAAATCTAAACTAAAGGGTGTTCTATCAGTTAATGTAATTTTGACTATGTAATTTTGACAACTAATAGCCAAACTCTTGAAATTTTCAAAAACGGTAAAACTAAAAAATCCCAAAATTATAAAATCGCCAAACCGAAAAAAATCGCCAAAAATTAAAAAAAAATCGCCAAATTAAAAAAAGTTCTAAAACTAAAACAAATCGCAAAAAACCGGAAAATCGCCATATTGAAAAAAAAAAATCGCCAAGATGAAAAAAAAATCGCCAAAATAAAAAAAAAATCACCAAAATGGAAAACACCTGAAAAAATTGTTTCAGCTGAAAAATCTTAAAAAAAAAAAACGCAAGAAAACGCCATATTAAAAAAATGCTCAAAGCCCATCTTACGGAACCCTTCGTGCGCGAGTCAAAGTCGGACTTTACTGAATTTATTATTTAGTATATTGCTTAATTGAAAGAAATCACCAAGGTTATGGAATCTAATCTTAAGAAGAAATAATAATATAACTGATAGTATGCTCCTGCGGCTGAGTAGTAGCGATGCTAGTCTCTCAGTCCAGAGGTCGTGGGTTCGATTCCCACCATAGACCCTGGGTATTTTCCGCAGACAATCTAATCGCTTTTCGGGTTGTGTTTGTTCTTTAAAAAAAAAACTTTTACAACAATAATAAAATCAATAAAATTGTGTTTTTTTTGTTCCTTATGAGTTTGTTTTCGTATCACCTGTACTCCTGTCTATCACATTTCAAAAAATGTACAAGATCGGTGATGGTTTTTTTACTTGTGGCCAGCTAAAAGTGGAAAAAGTCACAGTGTGCGTAATTGGTTTATTTCAAATTCAATACAACACCGTTTGAATACCCCAACTATTAGAATTTAGTTGGCGTTTTACTTTTCTCTCCAAAAAATTGTATGTGCCTCTTGCCGCTTTTAGTTCACATAACGAGGAATGATGATTTACAGCACTTTGCATGTCTCGTTGCTTTTCTTCTCTTAAATTAATCACTAACATTATTTTTCGAGTGTAAGTAATAAACTATTGCGCTTAGTTTATGTGTTTGTTTTTTTTTATCTTATTTTATGATTTAAACATACAGGTTGTTGTTTTTATTTTATTATTAGTGTTCTTTTTTTGTATTAATACGATATAATTTGGTTGCAAAATATTAAAATGAGAAAAACAGATTTGCGTTATGTCTGGTTTACAAAGAAATCAATAGTTCGCAAGAGATCTAGAAATTTCAGCAACAGCGTTCGAATTTTGTAGAAAAAAAAACAATTGCTAATATTGTAAATTGCATGACAAATAAAATTTATCATTTGACATATAATATTAAAATATTAAATAAATATTTAATAATAGTTTTTTTATAATTGAATTATTTGTTTATTTTATGCCCGTAATTTCTACACACAGGTAATTTAGCTAAGGTTCTTACCCACGAGTTTGCCTTATAAAATTCAACTTACACGATAGATATCTAGGCACCAATAGATATCTACTCGTACTTGTAGAAATTACGGAGCTTATTAGAGCAGTATTAATAAAGAGTTGTTTTCTAAAAGTTTAAGGGAAAATTTTACAATCAAAACGATCTCATTTCCGTAAAAAAAACCTCCATAAATGCTAAGAGCTAATCAGTGAAAAAAAAAACCTAATGAATGAAATACATTCATGACAGCAGGCTACCGACGACAAGCTGACAAAAATAAAACACCTGCGAACTATTATTTTTGCGATAACACGGCTATACGACTACACAAGCACGGTTTTATACAACTATAGTTTAAGCCGAAGTAGAATACGAGTAATTTCTATATTTCTGTGGCAATAACAAAACGTGTTTGAGGCATATTTTACTTTTTTGCAGGATCGCAGTTTTAAAGTTTCAAGTCGATTTTCAGAAACTTATTTCTTTTGCAGTTAAATTGGAACATTCAAGGTTACAGGGGTGCCATACACTGTAGAAGTGCTTATCTCGACTTAAGCACTTATTCCTTTTTGCCGCAGATTTTTCGCCACAATGAGCATATACAAATAAGTGTTGCCAATGTAACATAAAATATGAAGTAAATAATAGTTTGGAATTATTGAATTGAATTATTGAAAAAAGTAAATTAATTAATTTTTATATATTTTATATATGTATATAAGCCTGATATAAGTAAATTAAAAAAATTTTTCTAAATGTCAAATATTTAAAAGCGGCAACACTGAACTCAGCTGGTTATAGTGTTGCTGCTGCCTAATTACACGGCGGCAATTGTTGCCAGCGCCATTTGTACACTTGTAGTCCGTAGCCTGCAGTCGTGAATGTGTTTAATGCATAAGCATGTTGCTTGGCATGTTGCTTTGTGCGATTTAAATTTATTTTATCGGTTCATTTAAATGAAATCTCGAAAATATTTTGATATTTATTTTTATTGATTGTCTTTTGTTAGTTTTGTCTTGAAAACAAGTTGTATGGTGAGAAAATACTTTTGCTCTTTGTATAGTGCAGCAAAGCAAAGCAAAGCAGTTTCATCAACAGATTGCTGCAAAAAGTTTTCGTCGCGTGCATTAAGCTTTTAATTTAATATTTTGAATGTAAATATTTAGATATTTTCATTCTTTGTTTTAAAAATTTATTAATTCTTTGTGTGTGTTATTTAATGCTCAATGTTAAATTAATATAGCAACTGTTGAGCTGAATCGAATGATTTGAAAATCTAAACAATATGCCTGCCATAAATGCTACTGAAGATACTAAATATTTTTGCTCTTTGATTCAATGCGGGTTTTAAATATCAGCTTAATATATAAAAGTAAAAATTTTGGCTAACATCGGAAATTCAAACACAAAGTTTTTTTAGGAATTAAAAAATTTACATGATTTGTGGATTTAAAAATTTAACCCAATGACAATTCCAGTCCCAACCGTTGACAGAGAAGAGACTCATTTTGCTTTTTGACTTTATATATAAAGAAACAGTTTAAATGTGTCAAGTTTGCAGTTCCCATAAATTGTTGTTGGTTACCATTTAGTAATATGGTCTGGTTAATTTAACCTATTGGAGTTTGTTGTTTGTCTATTTAGTGGAAATTACATGAATAAATAATTTTTTCTGCTTAAAATAACTAATTTTTAATAATTACGAAATTTAAATTTCAAATTTGTTGTAAAAAAATTTTTAGTTAAAACAACCAATAGAAATTGTTAATTTTTTTTGTGTGGCATGACAAGACATTGACAGCTGACTCGTATTTTTTTTGCATTGCCAATTTTTCAACTAAACTAAATTATTGTATTATTATTTGCAATTAATTAAGGTTTATTTTTTAAAGCCAAATTTAATTAAGTTTACTATTGTCTTGGTTAATTTAACATATACACACAGTTGTGTTAACCAAATCCAAGATAATAAGCCAGATTATTGTAGTAAATTTCAGTGGTTAATTTTACTTTAAATGAAATTTGTTTTAGCCATTTAATGAAAAAAAACAGTTCGTCTGGTTAATCTAACAAATTCGAGCTGTTAAGTTACTGTCATTATAAAATATCGCCGCGCTTTGGCTCATAAGTAAAAATAAGAAAAAAAAAATGAATTTTCTTTAGTAGTCTGTGTGTTTTAAGATAAAACTAGAGTCAAAAAGAAAAGCAAAATATTCTTACAAATTTGAGCAGTTAATTTTACTGTAAGAAAAGTTGTTAAGATGCGGTTGAACAAACTATTTTTGCTGGTTAATCTAACTAAGTTTCGTTGCTACTATTAGTAAATGTAAATAATAATATAGTGTGATCTTAGTTCAAACATCTCGCCTCTTTTTATTTAGTTTATGCTGTTGTTATTATTAGGTGAGATTTCTTCCCTTTTTTTTATTAATTTCATGCTATTGAAATTCTAAGTTATGTTATGGCTTTAGAGGCGCTTGATAAAAACATGAGGTGAGCTTGACAGCCTGTGCTAAACTCTTACATAAGTTAAAATATAAAACTTTTAAGTATATAATATTAATAAGTTACTTAACGAAAAAGTTTAATGAGACATTTTTAGATTTAATTGAACTGTAGTGAATTTTAATCAGAAATAATTTCTTAATCAGGCTTGAGTTCAGTAATTTCAATTCTTATTGAATGAAATATTTTTATTAATTAATGTGAGTATCTAAAGAAGAGAAGAAAAATTAAACTAGACTAGAATAAGTAAAAAGAATTAATGTGATGATCGTAAAAGATAAGTAAGAATAGTTAAACATACATAGGTAGAGTGATATAACTTCGTGCTAACCTAAATAGAAAATGGAAAAACAGAAAATGAATAGTGATACTTACAAATGTGTTTGCCAAAGGTAAATCAATAATTGTATACACAATCAATTCTCATATTCCATTTCATAGAAATTTAAGTTAAATAGCTGATGTTAATAATAATCTCTACCCCAGTAGATAGACATGGGTGCTGATGAAGTGCGTGGCTGCACAGAAAAATATCGGTATTTCCCCCAGCTAATAAAGTCTAGTTTAATATTTCTTCTCTTCTTCATTCAATAAGAATTGAAATTACTGAACTCAAGCCTGATTAAGAAATTATTTCTGATTGAAAAAGTTTAATATTAAAATATCACATTTGTTTCAGGCTTTTGCAACATTTGGTGGAAGGGCACAAACAAGGTAATACAAAATCTTCATTTAACTACTTCTTGTGGTCTTTGTTTGTATTTGGATGAGTTGGAGAATGGCAGTTTTATAAAAAGATTTAGCTGCATATTAAGGTATGTTACCCATAACAAATTTTATTATTAAATTAATTTATTTTTACTGCTGCACATTAGTTATTTTAACCAATTTTGTTGGTTGGCTGAAAATTTAACCATCGAAGTTGGTAAGATTGATTTATTAGTTTTTTGTTAGCAAAATAACAAATATTTTTATTAAAAATTCTTCAGCATTAGTTATTTTAACCAATTTTGTTGGTTGGTTAAAATTTTAACCGCCGAAGTTTGTTAGATTAAATTTTAAGTTTGTTTTTAGATAAATATAGCAAATATTTTTATAAAATATTCTTGACTGCTTCATATTTGTTATTTTAACCAATTTTGTTAGTGGTTTGAAATTTTAACCGTCGAAGTTGGTTAGATTGAACTATAAGTTTATTTTAGTTAACTGTAACAAATATTTTTATCAAATATTCTTCTGTGCTTCACACTAGTTATTTCAACTAATTTTGTTGGTTGTTTGAAATTTTAACCATCGAAGCTGTTTAGCTTGATATATGGTTTTTTTTAGCTAGCTATAACAAATATTTTTATTAAATATTCTTCACTGCTTTACGTTGGTTATTTTAACCAATTTTGTTGGTTAGTTAAAATTGTAACCGTCGAAGTAGGTTAGATTGAGCTATAAGTTTTTTTTAGCTAACTATAACAAATATTATTATTAAATATTCTCCACTGCTAGTTACGTTGGTTGGCTAAAATTTTAACAGTCGTAGTTGGTTAGATTGACCTACAAAGTTTTTATAACGCTTTCATGACCTGTATTTTTATTGTTATGTCAACGTATTTTTGCTCTATGATCAGCAACTGATTAAGTTGAATTTTTCTTCAACAATAAAGAGTTATTTTGCTCTAAAATAACTTTAAATTTTTTTATCCATACTTAATTGTCAAAATGGCGGTGATATAAAATTTGTTGTATAATTCTTAAGAAAACTTTAAAGTTACTTTAAATAAAAATGTAATTAACAAAATACATTTAAGAAAAAAAAACCAAAATTATTAGCGTGTGACGTAAACAACATTTTATGAACAATAATTTTTGAATCCTCAAATACATGCATTTGTTTCTTTTTTTTCAAGATTCCAACTTAACAAAGAAACTTATTTTCGTAATTTACAGAATATAATAAAATAAATTAAATATAAATGTTAAAGGTGATTTCTTTTTCATTCAATAAAAAATTTAAACCACAATTTTTGATTGCATTTAAAATAAATATAAATAAATAAGAAGCTAGAAAATGCAATGGCCAGGAGCGTCGACAAAACAGTATTGACAACATGGAAGGTTTCAATTGTTATTTTGATTTTTTTAGTATTCAATAATGAAAGGATTTTTTTTTCAAAACCTGTAATGCCCCCTCCCTTAAATTGTTCAGTTTCTGAAGAAAGCCATTGCCCAGCCTTTAAGTTTATTTTACTGCAATAATTAACAGTCTTTGAGCGTTTGTTAAACAGAATTTTCTACTTCACCGAAGCACCACTTGTTGTTGAGATCCAAAATTTAAACGGCCGTATTCGAAAAGAATTAATTTGTATTTCGAGTGTGCTTTAGTAAAATTTTTTATGGAAATTTTGTTTCGACATTCACTTTAAAACCAAATATTTTTGTTTAGAATACGGCAGAAAGTATTTAAATGTATGTATTGCCATAATAAAAAAAGTCTATTATATAACCCTGATATTCACAAACGGTGTGAAATTGTAAAATTTATATTAATTTAAAAATGTTTAGAAAACCAAACGTGTTTTTTTTTTGTTTGTTTGTGAACAACATCTAAATTATTTTGACAATCAAGGCTATTCAAGGCCATATGACAAATCTATATGTGAAGCAAAGCAATAAATACTCAGCAGATTTGGTTTTCCACAAAAATACGAGTCTGTTAATGTGTAAAAGAAGCAAAACTGTTAAATATTTTTTCGTCGAGGTGTGACCACAAAATATTTTACACTGGCAAACAAAAAAACAAACAAATAATTTTGGGAAAACAAAACTATTTGCCATCAAACAAAAATGTGAACACAGTGTGACCATTTTTGATAAAAAATGTATAAAAAAAACTGACGTGGTATTCAAAACAAATTGCAAATAAATATTATTTATCAAAGAGTTAGACAAAATTTAGTAAATCAGTGTGATTATCTATTTTTATATATTAAAATTGGGTTTCATGAATGTCTTTTTTTATAAAACAACAATTTCTCATACATCAAAGCTTATGCAAAAAAAAATTTTAATTTATCTTTAACAAAATTCCCGTTAATTTCACTTTTACATATCGTTACCTGAAACGCATTAAACGCCCTAACTAACATTTCCATAATTTTACAGAAAGAGGAAACAATATGTAAAAAAGACGAGAGGTGTCTTAGGACACCTGGTTATAGCTATGCTGCTTAGCCATATAAAACAAACTTAATGTGCTAAATAACAATGCAATAAAATTATATTATATGATGATGTCAAATTTGCCGCAAATATTTCAAAATGTTGCCATTTATTTCCCATTACATATTTTCTTTTCTAACCGCGTACGATTGAATGGTACTCATTTATTTCCCATTATATTCTTTTCTAGCGATGTACGATTAAAATAATGTTGTTTTTTGAGTGGCGGCGGCTTTTAGCCGGCTTACAGCCCATCGGCTGGGTTCTCTGGTGTGTGCTCATGTGCAAAAGCAATACAAAAAACAAATTTAGCAATTCTTCTCATTGTTTTTGTTTTGTTTCACTCACTTCAAAGAACGAAACATAATAAAATCAAACAATTTGTTTGTTTGGTTTATTTTCGTACTCTGGTTTTAAGTACAAAGGAATCAAAACAAAAATAAATTTACAACTGTAATAGTGTGGATTATTTTTGTTAAAAAAATCACTGTATGGTGATATAAATAGCATAGCTATAATAGAAAATATTCAGGTGTTCAATGCGAATTTTTGCAATGTAATGAAATAAATAATAACGCAATTTTTTTTTGGCGCAGATTTGATTTGGTATGGAATTTAGAAAAAGGTTGATTTTTAATTTTTTTGTTAGCTAGGCCATTTTATGTTTTTGGTAACGATATATTGCACTGAGCAACAAAATTTAAGAAAATAAATTAATTTGCATTACTTGGAAACACTCAAAATAGCTCACCAGCAAGTAGCTTTTTGAATCCTTCTTGTTTTGACTATTTTAAGGCTGCTAATGGCAAATAAGATAAATCATAAAATAAAATAAAATAAAATACACTAATCTTTAGTCTTAATTTAAAAAAAAATGTAATCAGTTTTGAGATATTTTTTTCCATCATCCGACTACTAATTTTGTGTTCTTTAGTATTCCCTTGACTATCTGATAATTACGGTATATTTATCCATCAAATTTGACGCGGTTTTAAATTAAAACATCGAATTAATATATAAAATACCACTCCATACATAGCCCATTTAACTTTAGACATATGAAGCCAGGGTATAGGCCTTAAATTCAAATTAATCGCTCAAAAGACTTCTTAACATGTGTATATATAGTGAAACCTCTCATAACGGACACCTCTCATGGCTGGACCTCTCTAATAACCGGACAAGCTTTGCAGATCCAAAATTTAAATAAATAAAAGAATGTGTACCACTCTCTTAAGCGAACACCTCTAATAAGCGGGTAAAAATACCACGAAGGTTACTGTCCGTTTATGAGCGGTTTCACTGTACTTATTTCTTTAAATAGTTTTGTAAATAACTGTAAAGCTAATGCAAATTTTCTGTATTATTTTATAAGACTTGAAGGCCATTTTGTTTAAAGATTTCGTTTCCTACTTCTTGTTTGCACTTTTGAAAGTGATTTCCTTGTGTGTGTGTGTGTTCATTTAGTGAATGGTTTATGAGCAACAAGTATTTTTGCTTAAGTAATACAAAAAACTAGAACAACTTGTAAGTGGATAATAAGGTGGTTCCCAAATGGTGTGGGCTCAGGCTGACTAATTCAGAAAAAACTTGGAAATATTTTTTTTTTGAAATAGGGGGATTATAAATATATAATTTGAGGAGGAATACATTATGATAAGGTATGATTTTGTATTAATTAAAATCATATAATAAATACTCGGAAATACATTGCCTTAAATTTTACTTCTATAATGATCATGTTGCTGATAATAATGTAATTTTAGAACATTTGGCAAAATATTATTGATTAAAAAAATTACATCCCTGTGCTTTTAATTTCCACCTTTAATCAATTTTCTTATGTACCACCCTATTGAATACAATTTGTATATGAATATTTAAGTAATTAAGTAATATAAAGACACACCTTAAAATAAATTACCAAGTAACTTTTATTAATTGCAAAACAAGAATTTTATTTTAAAGATTCTTTTTCACTTACGGATCATAAGTTGATGCCTCCAATTGATGATTAGTATCTTTTCCATTGCTTACAGGTTCGTTCATATTTTCCACTGGCAAATCGGTTGCTTAATGTAGTTCCATAGACGTCAGTTTGATCTGTAAAATGTTTACGTATGATATAGATACAAAATAAATAGATATTACTATTACGAGTATTATTATGATTATATCTAAGCTGTCACGCCAAGCCATAAAAGATTTGAAAGATCATTAAAAATAATTTTGATAGTTTTGTTTCAGCTTCAAAAACAGCTGTGTACAAATGTATATAAATGCAATAATAATTTCAATTTACACGCAAACCTGCTGCTGACTAATTTCCCATTTAATAATGATTTAAATAATTTACAATAATAACTTAAGTATCAGCTGTGTTCTTATTACATTGTACGAGTATTTTCCCCTCATTTCATGTGTTTGTTCAATAAATTATAAAAAAATCAATGGAGTGCAAGGCTAATTTTTTTACCGAAATTTTCGATCTCATTTAAAACAAACAATTCAGTAAAATGCAACAGCAATAACATCAACAACAGAAACATTTAAAAATCATTTAATTAAAAGCTTATTTAAGCAGGTAAATAATTGCACAATCAAATATTCAATGTTAGTGACGGAATTAAACATAAGTATACAAGGTAAAGGGTGATTTTTTTAGCAACTTCCTTTTTGGCAACACTGTTTTTGGCAGCTCAGCTGTTTTCGCGTAACATGTTCAGTTTGGCTTATAATTAAACCTTACAAACGAAAAAAGATTATTAAATTTTATTATCAAAATTCCTGCTCGGTTAAGAAAGTGCATCGTGCACTTCTTTCATTTTATAGTCAGTTTGGGCGACCTTCTGAAGCGGCTATTCGGAATCTTGTGACTGAATTTCACACCAGATTTATATAATAGGGCATTAAATCACCAACACTCATACGCAGAGTGCGGACAGAGGAAAATATCGCAGCTGTATCCTCCAGTGTTGTTGATGACCGTGAGTTATTGATTCGGAGCCGTTCTCATCACTACTGTGCCATAATTAAATTTTTTGTTACCTAAAATAAAAGAGCTGAACTTGGCTTACATGTGGTTTCAGCAAGACAGTGCCACATGCCACACAGCACGGGAAACAATGGCTCAATTGAGAGGCGAGTTTGGTGAACAGTTTACTTCACGTTTGGGGCCGGTCAATCGTCCTCCTAATAGTGCGATTTAACGCCTTTGCACTATTTTTTATGGGAAAATGTTAAGGCTCATGTCTATAGAGACAACGGTTCACACACTGGAGTGCAATATTGTAGAATTTAATCCTGAAATACCGGTCGATATGTTGGAGAGAGTATGCGTATGAACCATTTCAGGCCGCGATCAACATTTATATAAAATCATCTTTAAACATTGAATTATATAGATCGTTCTATCGACTCAAATAAATATTTCATATATTTCGTTAAATTATGTGTGTTATTTTTGAAACAAATTCTATAGCTTTTAAAAAATCACCCATTATACTCGTATACATATAAAGAAATTTGTGTGCGGCTCATTTCATAGTGGGGAAAAATCATGTGAAAATTAAAATAAATCAATTAAATTTTTTTGAATTGCAATGAATTTTGAATTCAATTAATAATGTCTTAATTAATAGTGCATTCAGGCTAAGGCCAAATTAAGTAATTTCAATTTCGTGCTGTTGGCTAAAAATTAATAATAATTTCCCATGTATTTTGTAATTTGCCAAATTAAATCATTTTACTTAATCAACATGAAATTACAATAGAGAACGCTGTTTTTGTACTAAAACTACTTTTTTTTGTAAATACGAATGAATGAGATGCTTGAGAAATTTTACTTAAATTCCTGTCAGCCTGAATGGGCCTTAAAAGTTTTTATTACAATATTTTTAGAAATTCTTTTGATTGAAAAATTCCTGGTAAATGCTGCATTTGCTGTGCTAAAACGCAATCCAACAACACTTCTACTTGAGTGGAGATTAATTGTGGACTTGTAACGAAATAAAATACGGGAATTACACAATTTTTTCTGCGGTCGCTGTGCATCAATTTTATTATTTATAACTTTTCATTTGCAACATGCCGCACTTCACGAGGCCAAGTTTAACTGCAATTTAATAACTTTTATAATTAGGCCAATCATGGAAAAATGGTTTTGAGAACATAAGTTTTGCATACACAATTAAATAATCTTAAATAATCAATTTTGTAGAAATCGAAATTTATTTACGTACCAAAATTAGAGCAGGAACTAGAACACAACTAATATAAAATTATATATTTATATATCATATGACAAAATATAAAACAATTTTGCAGAAATATTTTAAGAAAATTTTTGAAAAGCAGTTAAAACCTAATTGGAAAATGTAATTAAAACGAAAAAAAAAATTACGTTACAAATTTTCGATTTCCATTATTACACAACTGATGACTATCAGTGAAGATGCCAGAAATTATATAATTTCTATATCAGCGAAAAAAAATACCTTCATACATACATAATATGTATTATGTCATTAACATTTCAATGTAAAATTTTCGTTTCTATATATCGTTTTAAATCGATACTCAAATGAGAATAGACTTAATTATAATTGGCCATAGTCTTAGTTTGAGTATCGTTTTATAACAGTTATACATTGCAATGGTAATATGGTTCTAGGGTAATACGGTATATTCTCGCCGTAAAACTCTTGTATTTTTTACGATCGTTTACGGTACTCAAACGACATACATACATACATATAAAAGGGAAATTTTCAGTGTTGCCGAATCGCGGGTAATTACCCGAATCAGGTGTAATTTTTATGTGCATGTGTAGCTCGTGGGTAATTGCTCTCAGGTGTAATTTACGGGTAATTTTAAGTTCGTTTGTTTTATATAATAAATCGTGTGTGTTCTGGCTTTCACATCGTTTTCACATGTTTTCTTGTGAGTTTGGATGTTAAACATCTAAAAAAATTTATACAAAACAAGAAAAAATAATTTTTTTGATTCGAAATTTATATTACAGATGAACATTATATAGGAGAGTTTTTTGCCATCGGAAACTTATTTTGGGAAAATTTGAGTTGGATTTCACTGGGGTTGATACCAAATCATAAGTAGACCTTAAACAAGATTTTTGAAATGTGTCAAATATTTATTTTAATATTGGGTGTAATTCCTTTGAAATCGGGTAATTTTGGCTACTACGAGGTGTAATTTTAAATATATGTTTTGGTAACACTGGAAATTTTACATTTAAAAGATACGGTGTTACCGTACCACCGTTATACCTAACCTGGCCATATGGTTTTTGCAATAAAACTGGGCATGATGATGAAAAGTGGAATTTTGAAGAAAACACCGCCAAAAAGTGGTATTTAAAAATATATATCTTTTAGTTAGCGGGACGTGCAATATGCTCATACACATTTTTGTATGTACTGAGAGTTTTCAACTGAAAAGAAACGCTTTTAAATAAACATACATAAATATTTATAAACAAAAATATTCATCAACATAATTAAAAATCAAAAGTCATTCGCATTAATTAAGGCTGCACCGATTTTGCTATTTTTTTTTAATGTGGAATGGCTTTATTTTATTTTAGAATATCTTCGCATCTAATGCAGCAAGAAACGTCAAATTTTACGTATCGGTTATTATAATGTGCGTTGTCTTCAAAAAAAAAAAAAAGTTAGAATTGGACATGTAGGTGTGGCACGTGCCACAAAGAGAAAATTTTTACTTTGAAATATCAAGAAAACGAATATAGGGAGAACCTTGAAATTTTGTGAGTATAACTCTGTTAATTTTGTGCATTGTCTCTGGTAACTATTTCAGAATTTAATAAGTAGGCGTGGTGCCTCTCATATTGTTTGTCTCCAAAAAAATAATAACAGCGTACCGATCTTGCTGATTTGCTTACAGTGTTTGATGGTCTAGCAGCAGCAATATATTATTAATTTTGTAATGCCTAAAGCTGGCATGGCGCTTCCCACATAGAAGCAACATTTCTTTCAAGATATCTTGGAAGCCGAAACAGTAAAAATTTTAAATTTTTTTTTACAAGGACTAATATCAATAAACGGGATTGGACAAGTGAACTTGACACGTCTAAAATAGAGAAAATGTTTACTGAAAAAATATCCTTTTAACTAATACGTTGGCTATCTGTGTTAATAGTAAAGGTTGAATGAACCGCACTGGAACTGGCACTTTTAATATGAAAAATTTTTCTTTTCCTCTCAAAACGTAAAAGGGGAGTAGCGAAGCACACAAATGTCTGACCAGTTAAGCAATAACTACACTGAAAAAATATTTGGAATGAATTTCTATTAGTTAAATTTTAATATAAATCGAATAAGAGATTGAAAATATCAAAACTCTAAAAAGCGGGATAGACCTATGAAAAGCGGTATATCTGGTTAGGTTACTTATGTGTCCTTTAAAAACGATACTACAGCGGCATAGAAAACGAAAATTTTGCATTTAAAAGACACCGTGCTAAATATAAAATTATATTTTTTGTGCCATTCAACCATAGTTTTTTAAAGACACATTAAACAACAATTGAAGGTTAGCCGCGAATAACGTTTTAAGTAACAAAATAATAATTTTTCAGGAGAGCCAAAAAACGTATTTTAAAGCAAGATTGTTTATTTCGTTTAAATTTTTTTAGCTTATCGAAAATAATGATAATTAGCATTAACTTTTCTTTTTATATCTCTGCTACATTTATCAATTATTTTCGACAATTTCGTTTACATGATTTTATTAGTTACTTACAAAGTTTTGCACTGACTGACTGATTGTAATTGTATTTTGACGGCGATAAGATGCATAATTTTGGATGGTTTGATGTTTGAACAACGCAAGAGAGATATCTTACTGTTAATCTGTGAAAAAACTGGTTTTTTTTTAAATTGTCTTTTACAACGCACAGTGGCGTGAATTAAAAAAAAAGTGGTAAAAAGTCCGCAACTTTTGAACTAGTTAACCGATTTCGATGAAACCAACTGTTTTGGAAAGTACAAGTGTTGAAATTTTTAGAAAGCATATTTTGAGGCACCCTGTTGTAAGACAGGGTAGCTCCAAACAGCCTCAAAGTGGGAAAGTGCGGGTATCGAAATTCTTTCGGAGCTTGTAACTTTTGTAAATAGGGACCGATTTCGATAATTTTTTCAGCGGGACAATCTACGTTAAGAAATAAAAATAAAACATGCTAAGAGTACCATTTTATCTCTTTCAGTTTCAAAGTTATTTGACTTGAAAAATTTATTTTTTAATTTTTGGCCCTGACTTTTTTTATTCGTTAGTACATAACTTCTTTATTACTTGGCAAAAATCAGTATGTTTTAATGTTTTTGAAAGAAAACTTCATTACAATTCATATAAAAAAAATTTTTTTTTGATATCTCAAAAATTGTAGCAAGGAATAATTTTGCAATTTGGATTTTTAAAAATTATGAAAAAATTTGGTATATTTTGTGAAAAAAGTATTCTTAATTTTTTTGGAATATTTTAAAAAATTATTAAGTATTTGATAAAAACTTTGATTGTATCTGAGAAAGGAGACATTGAGAAAGGCTGTGAAATAAATTTTGGAGATTCTTGTTGGTGCACCCTACATTCAGCATTGGTCGAAAACTAGCAATTTTTTTTCAAAAAATCCGATTTTCGGATGTGGCAAAAAAATTGCACGGTCGTTTTTGTAAATTTTTTGGTTTTTTATAATAAATAATTTTGTTGTAAGTAATCTGTAAGAAACTCTTGACATCCTACACATAAATGTAGGCAGGAGAGGAGATTTTCTAAAAATTCTAAAATTTTTCTAACACAATTTTTCCCAATAAGAAAAAAGTATTATTAAATTATAAATTGGGAATCATTTTAATTTTTATCAATAGTATACATTTAGCTTTGCAAACTGGAAAAAAATTATTCTCCTACCATCAATACTTTTTGAAATATTCGAAATCCAATTTTGATTAAAAATTTTAATTTTCTACATTTTTTATTTTTTTCTAAATTATTGATCTTATTTTCTTTACTGCAAATGTTTCTTAATTTTTTCTATGTTATTACAATAGTAGATGTAATTGTCTATTCAACGGTATATAATATGTATTCCTTTGCCATTATATCAGTCTTAAAATGTATACACAAATATAACACCTCAGGTAACAATTTACGTGTTTTATCTGATACTCAAACAAACCCACATTTTTTATGAACTCTTGAAGTATATTTATATACCTACAAAAACAAATAGATTGAGTTATTTATTTATTTAAAAAAATTAGTAGTTAATTTAACATTAGAACATTAAATTACGAACATTTTTTTATGTAGCTCCTTTTTAAACGCATCTAAATTGCCTAAGTTTTGAATATAATTTGACAGAGAATTCCAGAGACTTTTTGCCATGATATCAGATATTTGTTTGTGTGAATATAAATACTCATGTATCAAGATATATATGTACAATGTACATATCTATGAAAACTTACAACTAAATTTCTCGTTTTGATTCTGATAATTGTATTAAAAATATATTTAATAAGTTCAGTTTCATTTTCTTTATTACTCATATCTAAGTGCATGGATACATACATATGTTGTTTTTAATTTATATTTGGGTTTTACTTCAAGAATTTGCTTTAAAATAATCTGAGACATCATGGCCTAGCAAGCTATTAATTTCCTCTGCTTCGGGATCGTCCTTCTCGATTTCAATACTTATTTTTGGCAACCATTTCATTCTTATGCCTTGTAGGACTGGATCTGAAGACAATAGCAAATGATGCATTAAATCATTATTTTGAGCAACTCTAGAGCATTTACGTGTATTGAAAAGTCGATATTGCTTAACATCTCTATTTCTAGCTTCCTGTGCTTCTTCGGTTAGTTCCCCCAGAGGAAGAATGTTGTTTTCTATTATTTCTTTTGTATGTGCTAGCACTTTATGTACTGTTGGAGTTATTGATTTCCATGGATATAATTCATTTATTAGAATCAGAGTGTCTTTTGCATATTTTTCAAATTTGTCCTTATTAATTAACTTTTTGCTATTTATGACGGCCAGTATTATTTTGAAACGTCTTATGAGATTAAAGCTAATACCAGTTATAGAAGATGTGGTTTCAGGGTCATCAAAAAATCGCCTGGCAGTGTTGCCATTATTGGAGTTTCCATAGCCATATAAAGGTTTGTCAATGATTAAGCCACGTTTCATAAACTCATCTTGAATTCTTTTCTTTTCTTCCAACCGTATCTGTTTTAAAGCAGAATTATTTGCAACTGGAACGTTCTGAAGTTCTGGTACACTGCGATATTTATTGTCGTAAGATAGATGTAAAATGTACTCCATGAATCGAATCCGAGCATGAAGTGGTGATATTCCAAGCTTAAGGGCATCTTCATTAGTTGGAGTATAATTCTCAATGTCCTTAAAATCGGAATTTTTCTTTCCGCATATATTACAAATCAAATAAGATTTTGTATCGGTTATTGCATTTGCAACTTTTCCATCTATCATTGTTAAATAAGGTCTAAAAGATACTGTTATTACTCGTCCTAATATATGAACGTCAATGGGTTCCATATTAGAAATTTCATGTTTTATACCAGATCAACCAGATTTTGAGTTGTTTCTTTGTTTTCCTTGATGTATTCAAAACGTATTGGTCGGCATAAAAATTTGAGCCTGAAGTAGTATTTACCCACACATCTTTAAATGCATTTGTACTTGTTGAAGGCATTTCATTATGTAGTCGAAGCCTTAATGGTACTAATGATGCCATTAAAACTTTGGAAAAGTCATTATCGTATGCACTGGGCTGTCTATATTCTGAAAATCCAGATGATCCATCACATCCCCATTTGTATATTAGTGTTAGTTCAGAATTATTACATGTATCTAAGTCTCTTTCGTCAAAAGTAGCGATGAGTCTTGATGCTGTATTATGAAGAAGGTCTGACAAACTAATGACTGCACTTCGGCTATCCACTGTTATCGGATGTGGCAAAATTTCCGATTTTCTTTTTAACAACAATGTACTTGATGGCAAAGGCCCACTTTTTTCTTTAAGCACTTTCCTTAAGATATCGTATTTATTTCTTGAAAGGCCCAAATTAAGAATGAGTGCTAGTGCATCTTCCACCGTAAAATGTTTACTATATTTTGGCGTTGGAATGCTTTCCACCATCCGTCTTAATCTTTTTGGAGACGCAACTGGTAGCACATCTACGATTTTGCCTGCTTCTTTAAGTTGAGTCTTCGCTAAAATCAATTTGAATGAATCTTTGATTTCATTTTCCGAATACGTATTTATTTATCAAGTCTTCTTGTTTAATCCTTTTGCTCCTGCGTCGAACGTTATCTAATCTTTATTTGGCCGACCAAACTTCTTTGGGTATATTTCCGTAGATAGTCCCATATCTAACCAATCCTGATTTTAATTTAGAAATTGATTTATTGCATTCACGTATCTTCTTTTCATATAATTTAAAAAAAATTTCAAGTTTTTTCGATAAATCAGTGTTTACAGATAAACCATATGTAGTAGATATTATGTACATCATTTGGTCTACCTTGTCCAACCGAGTACTACCATCAGTGAGGTTTTCCCACATTAACTTGCAGAGCGATTTATTTTTAATTGTTATCTCCATGATAGCTATAACTGAAATAATGACATTAAATGCATCGCAGCTTAAATATATAGCTACTTTACAAGCTGCGAATACAAAACCGATACAAATATCAGGTAAAACCATACCCATATTGGAGATGTGCGCGCAGGTACCTTTGGCCTTGTGGGTATATAAATATACTTATATTTATGTATATAAATTCTTATATTTTATTGTATTTAAGTAAAGAAAGTATTTAATAACAGCTTCAAGAGTTCATAAAAAATGTGGGTTTGTTTGAGTATCAGATAAAACACGTAAATTGTTACCTGAGGTGTTATATTTGTGTATACATTTTAAGACTGATATAATGGCAAAGGAATACATATTATATACCGTTGAATAGACAATTATATCTACTATTGTAATAACATAGAAAAAATTAAGAAACATTTGCAGTAAAGAAAATAAGATCAATAATTTAGAAAAAAATAAAAAATGTAGAAAATTAAAATTTTTAATCAAAATTGGATTTCGAATATTTCAAAAAGTATTGATGGTAGGAGAATAATTTTTTTCCAGTTTGCAAAGCTAAATGTATACTATTGATAAAAATTAAAATGATTCCCAATTTATAATTTAATAATACTTTTTTCTTATTGGGAAAAATTGTGTTAGAAAAATTTTAGAATTTTTAGAAAATCTCCTCTCCTGCCTACATTTATGTGTAGGATGTCAAGAGTTTCTTACAGATTACTTACAACAAAATTATTTATTATAAAAAACCAAAAAATTTACAAAAACGACCGTGCAATTTTTTTGCCACATCCGAAAATCGGATTTTTTGAAAAAAAATTGCTAGTTTTCGACCAATGCTGAATGTAGGGTGCACCAACAAGAATCTCCAAAATTTATTTCACAGCCTTTCTCAATGTCTCCTTTCTCAGATACAATCAAAGTTTTTATCAAATACTTAATAATTTTTTAAAATATTCCAAAAAAATTAAGAATACTTTTTTCACAAAATATACCAAATTTTTTCATAATTTTTAAAAATCCAAATTGCAAAATTATTCCTTGCTACAATTTTTGAGATATCAAAAAAAAATTTTTTTTATATGAATTGTAATGAAGTTTTCTTTCAAAAACATTAAAACATACTGATTTTTGCCAAGTAATAAAGAAGTTATGTACTAACGAATAAAAAAAGTCAGGGCCAAAAATTAAAAAATAAATTTTTCAAGTCAAATAACTTTGAAACTGAAAGAGATAAAATGGTACTCTTAGCATGTTTTATTTTTATTTCTTAACGTAGATTGTCCCGCTGAAAAAATTATCGAAATCGGTCCCTATTTACAAAAGTTACAAGCTCCGAAAGAATTTCGATACCCGCACTTTCCCACTTTGAGGCTGTTTGGAGCTACCCTGTCTTACAACAGGGTGCCTCAAAATATGCTTTCTAAAAATTTCAACACTTGTACTTTCCAAAACAGTTGGTTTCATCGAAATCGGTTAACTAGTTCAAAAGTTGCGGACTTTTTACCACTTTTTTTTTAATTCACGCCACTGTGCAACGTTATTCGCGGCTGTGCTTCAATTGTACATCCAAGCTATACCGTGTTATCCGAGTACCGAATTACCATTGCAATGTAATACTATTTTAAAACGTTACTCGGATAATATAAAAAAATAGGCCTGAGTGAGTAGCAAAGCAAAGCTATAGTTAAAGAAAAAATAATAATCAAGATTTGCACACAAATACCCTGATTTACGTAATTAATGCTTCGACTCGCTATCATACAATCGTACGACATACGATAAAATACAACCCTGATATGATGAATTGTTATTGTCTTTTGTATTTTGTTGTATTTTCTCAAAAATCGCACGATTGTGTGTGATAGTGTATCACGTCCTTTAAGAATATCATATACGTTTGAATGCAATTGAAACTGGAATTCGAGCATTTTCTCTATATGATGTTACATTTTCCTACTGGGTATGTGTTGTATGTGCTCGTGGTTATTATATTCGAAACACGTGCTTAAAATGAAAGGCAACAAAGTTCATTGCTTCAATTAATGAAAAACATGTTTTCTTTCTCAAACGCTATTTTGTAAATTTTTATATGTATGTATGTCACTTAAATTACGTGCGCTTATGTTACATCAGTAGTTTTTTCAATTCAATAATTTGCCACAATACAATTTTTCTATGAATTTGGGTTTTTTATTCCGAAAATTTTACTAAGCTTTGCTGAATTTTTCAAGGCAATTGCAAACTCTGTAATTGTGTCTTATAGGGCATTTACACTTGTGCAAAATCTAGCAGATTTAAATTAAAATCTTTTATACCGTTTACACCTAGTTTGCATTCAATATTATTAATCTTATCGCCATCAAAATACAATTACAAAGCATCAGCCAGTGGAAGAATTTTGTAAGTAACTAACAAAATAATACGAACACAATTGTCGAAAGTAATTGATAAATATACAAAAAGAATGTTAATTAATATTTTTTTATTAGTTAAAAAACAAAATTTAAAAAAAAATAGTCTTGACTTTTAAAAAACTTTTTTTGCTCTTCAAAAAAATTATTATTTTGTCACTTGCTTAACGTTTGGTTTAATGAACTACAAACTTTTTCGCTATTTAATTTGACTTCACAACGGAAGAGCTCAATCAAAGTAAACCTTATAATAATTCTCATAACATGAAAAATTTTAGTTTTTTCAGCTGTTTTTTGCAAAAAATAATTAATTAAATACATGTACTCTAGGAAAAGACTTATGCAATTTGAAAATTTTATTTCCCTCTTCAAAAAAAAAGTTATTTTCGGTAATGGTTGATTGTCTTAATAAAAGTTGAATTAATACAAATTAAATGGTATTTGGCAACAGATTTTAATAAAAATTTATTTAATTATATGGGCATGAATACATGTTTTGCTGTATTTGGAAATTTTTCTGCGATTTATGATTATTGTACAAGATAAAAAAACTTTACGGAGTGTAATTGGGTCACACTAGAGTTGCCAGATGCGGCTGATTTTTAACCCTTTATCACCCCATGTTACAGATATCTTACAAACCATTAAATCTCTATAAAAACTATTAATTAAATGTAGTTATTAATTATATTTCAACTCAATAACTTTGGTACAATACCTAGTTTCAAACTGTAAAATTTATTTTCAATAAAAAATTCTATCTGCTACAGCAGAGCAGATTTAACGTAACCCTACGCTTTTTCTAAATCAATGTTGCCGTTGTGCAGTCTTTTAAAAGTTATATATTCGGCGTACTACTTCATTAAATTTTGTAAATGTCCAAGTCGATTATTTTTTTCATTTCTAAAATAGTCGTGAGTGAAATTATATTTTAATTTGAAACTCTTATCGCAAACATATTTGACATTCCTTACATTTCCTTCTTAACCCATTTTAGCAACAAAAAACAAAATTTCAAAAAAATCCTAAAACAAATTTTTTTACTTATGCAACGAGCATAAGTAAAATATGTTAAATACAATTAGTTTCACGATGTTCAGCTATAAAGGGTTAAAATAGAATAGGGACATTATTCAAATCGCTAAAGCTAAATCCAGAACATACATACATGCCTCAGAATAGAAAGGCCCTAACTTAGTCCTAGTTTACACTAGGCAAGTCTTATTGCTACGCTGATTACTTTGTTAGGATAGAGAGACGAGGGGAAAAGAAACGTTGCTCTTCCCCTCTCTTTCTCTCTCTCTCTCCCCTAACAAACTAATCAGCTTAGCAATAAGACTTGCATAGTGTATATATATAGTATGAAGGGCCTTTCTGTATTAAGGTAACGATATATTTGATGATTTTTATAAACTATGATCATTATTAGAGGACCTCGTAAACAATTTTCCAGACTTCCACTCTATTCTTTATATATCTTTTATACATAAATTTTCGTCCTTTTGAGTGAATAAAAAGTGAATTTTTCCTATGAAATGTGCATCCTCCTCGAAAGAACAATTGATATTATAAAGTTCACATGCAATTTTCTTCCCGCTATCAGTTCCCAGTGAATGTAAAAAAAGGAAGTACTAAGTTATATTCATATAATGTATACTCGCCTCAATTTGCTTTTGAAAAATTCGTACTTGAATAAACAAAAAATATACTGAAAATGTGTGTGTGTTGACATTTGATGGATATACAAATTTTAAGCGGCGAAAATAGTCAGCTGGGCAGTGGCGACCACCTGATATGGATTCGACTTGGGAAGTACCATTTGCAAAACTTAAAAATTAATTCCAAAACTAATAAAAATTTAAGTGGAATAATAAAGTAAAACAAATTTTTGGATTTAAATGTAAAGTTGTTTTTTTTTTTAATATTTTAGATGCAGTGAATAAAAATACTTTAGCACCACCAACTGCGTAAGACTTGTGAACCATACTTTGTGCCAAAAAGGTTTTGCAAAGAAGTATAGTTAAGAATCATCAACATTTGTTCCTGATTTTGCCCTAAAAACATATATTAGTAAACCTTAACCTTTCATTGGAAGGAAAATATTGAAATAACATTATGTAAGATTCAGCTATTTCGTACTGCATTTTGTTACTTAATTGGTCATATCACACAGTTCAATTCTGTTCGGAAACTGAGTTCAATTGACCTTAGGATACCAAGCACTATCCGGAGAGTACCCCAATATACCAGCGCCCCCAACAGCCTGGACAGACCTGAAAAATTTCCGTATTTAATTTTCTTTTTTAGACACCATATGCTACCAAAATGATTTGGATTTGATTCCGATTCTGATTCCGAGCGAAACTGAACTCTCAAAAAGTCAGATTTTTTATGATTTTCTTCGAGAAAGGATTTGTAAGAAAATTAAAAAACAAATTTTTAAAACTTTTGAAATTTCGTTTTTATTTCTCATATATAAAATATCTTCAAAGCATTCGAGGCAGATCCATACTAGGTGCTCACAACCGATCAGCTGACCATTTTGGGCACTTGTAATTTGAATATACGCTAGATGGTTTTTTACATCCAAAGTATAAATTGTTTGAAGCAAATTGAGGTGAGTATACCTTATGTCAATATGCCTTGGTGTTGTTCATATTTTTTCAAAGAGAACATTTTACATACAAAAAGAGCAAGCAATTTTTAAATTAATCATAAATAAATTAGTAATAAAACGCAAATTAAAACTTTGAGAAAAACACCCAAAGTATGAATCTACATCTCAATAAACTGCCCACGGTCCATTATCCAGAATCCCCACTCTGGCAACACTGCGAAATATAAGAGAAATCTCTTCTTAAGTTCATTATCTGAATATGCACTACTTTCCTTTCATAAGCCTAGGATTTTATTGATCTGTGGGGAATTTTTGATTTTTTCCTCGGATAAAATACAAAAGTCTGGCTACACCAATATCTTCTTGTATGCAAAATAAAATTAAAATTAAATTAAACAAAAAATTCAAGGCCTTCAGACACCTTTCATTGCGTGCTAAATACTGTGGAACTTTAAGACTAATTATGCTATTTTTAAGTAATTTTATCAAAATAATAAATCTTAATTTTATTCTTATGCGTGTGTGTGTGTGTGTTGGTGCAATTGTTTTTGCCATTGTATATTTCTCAGTGCCAATTATCTAATAAAATTTTATCTTTATGTCAAAGACTGAATTTATATCTCTGTTCTTTTATAGTTTGATTAATCTTAATTTTTATCTCGTTATTTTTATCACAGTTTGTCGAATATAAGTATGTAAAAGTATTTTCTAAATGTAATTTTTTTTTGTATTGACTAATGTGAATATAAATAACAACTAGCGCAATTGTATTTTAGTTTAATCTTAAGAATTTGTGGGCATGCGAAAGATAGTAAAATCACACTAATTTATAATAGCAAATTTCCAAATTTAAAAATTTATTAATTAAAAAAATTGTAATAATTCACTATATAAATGAAAGATCAACCCCCTTATGCAAACAAAAAATAACGTATGCTTTAAGTGTGCATTAAAACAAAATTTTTATGGAAATATTGTTTTAACGTACGTACACTTTATTACCAAATAATTTTTTTTTCGCATGAAGGGGGTAAGACAATAGTCCTATTGTTTGATCTAGGGCCTTTTTAAGAGTTGTTGTTTCTTTGTTCGATGTTCGCTTTCCTTCAGACTTCTACTATCGAATGTCAATTTCTTATTTCACAGAATATCAGAACTTTACTGTCGATTATATATTTTAGTGCGAAAAATTTTTTCAAAAATAAAAGTGCTAAGCGATTATAAAACTTGGACCTAGGGTTTTGTTCTCATTGAGCGTACACACACGAGAACAATTGTGCTGGCATAGGTGAGAGAGGCAAAAAAAAATTGTTTTTGTCAGCGTAGAGCTTCAATCGGTTACACTTTCGCATAAGCAGTATAAAACCAAGACATACACAACTTTAAAGAACACCCAGTTGGCCATGTCTTTCAGACATCTTGTAAGACGGATGCATGACAAAGTTAAGGCAATGGAGGGCGGGACAGGACAACAAGAGCGACATTTTCGCTAATATTTTTCTTTTAGATGTAGAACTGACAGGTTCTATAATATTGTCATTAATGAAATTTTATACAATTTTAAATTGAACGTTGCAAGACTAGCCTGCGTGCATTATCCATTATCTAGTTTAATACATGACCAGTTGAGTGGTTTTTATTTTAGCGAGTCTTTGAGTACGATTTCGGCTAGATTGTCCTAAAAGAAACTGCAATCGACATATATTTTGCATGAAAATTTCCCTAAGTAGTCGTTGATGAAAGTGTGCTCTGCGACAATTTGGCCAACTAGGCAGTTAAACCTTAAATGAATTCAAGAAACATTAATACGTACAAATCTGTCTGCACGTATACATTTCTCGAGAGATTAATAATCACTCCGTGTGTTATGAAAAGAACAAAAATTGTGCGCTTAAGAATTGTTCTCGTGTGTAAGGGCTTATTGGATTGAGTTGAATTGCATCAGCTGATAGCAATAGAATGAGCGAAATTCACAATAGCAAGGCAGAATAGCAAATGACAATTTACAATAGCAAGGCTGAATATCAAATGTTGGCGCTATGAAATAAGGCTCAAGGAAATAAGTCCCGAATAAAAAAAATGGAATATGGCCCAATAAAAAAAAAACAAAAATAAAAAACAGTCGTTAAGCAGCTCTGGTTGGAGAACATCTCTCGCGTTATCGTAATTATTTCTTAAGTGCGGTCAGGCTTGTGTGTGTTGTTTGGCCTTCAAAAGTTTTTCGTCTCGCTCGCACTGGTTGACTGATCTGCCACGGATAAGCGTATAATCTTGCAGTTTTTTGTGGAATTTCTTTAACAACCACGTTGCTACTTCCTATGTGAAGGCATAGGTCGCGTACAGTCAGTCACAAAACTTTTTAAATTACTGTTAATAACGTCTTGGGCATATGGTCTCAGTTACTCCGCCCATATTTTTGCAACACCATACTATGCAAATTTACTTTGTATCAATTGTGTCAATTCGCTCCATTAGCTCTTTCTTTCATATTTAAAGGCCGTAGGTAGGTTACTTGCAACAAGATTCTAAATTTTAAAAATTTTAATAATAAGAACTCTAGGTAGTTCTATTCTGAGTCAGTAAGATAAACGATAATTTTTTTCGGGTCTGATAATAATTTATTTTAGTAATTAACTTTAGCAAACATAATGATGGCAAGATTATTTCCATAAAAATATTTATAAGCTTTTAATCGAGGTTATCTAAAGGGTTTTTCATTAAGTGCTTTCTATTTTTGAACTTAATTAATTTTGTTATGCGTTTGAAAGGCCTGTCGATGGCATTATGGCATTACGGCTTCTACATATCTGTGGCAATAAGGAAAAATTGCTTAAGTCATATTTTACAGTTTTGTAGGGGAGCCTTTTTTAATTTTTCAATTCGATTTTCACAAATTTGTTTCTTTCACAGTTAAATTGGGAAATTCGGTATTTACTTTTATTTTATTTTTTTAAGAAAACATCATTATATACAATAAAAATAAAATATTAAATTTAAACAGTATTATTTATAAAAATTATTAAGAGTTTTTAATAAAGGCTTAACAAGAAAAATGTTGTATGAAAACTTGTTTTAAAAACCCTTTACAAAGTCTTAATAATTTTTATAAATAAGGCTGGAATTATTAAAAAAAATTTTAGCTAAATTAAGCTTTTATGGCATATGAAATTGTGAGTCGAAAAAAGATGAACAGATAATGATTTCTCTATAGCTTAATAAAAGGATCGCTTAAAATAAGTCGAGATTTTGCCCAGAGGTACTTTGGAATATGAAGATTACAGGAGTGCCACCAACTAAAAATTAGCTTATATCGGCTAAAGCACTTTTTGCTCGATACATATACATATATCATTACCTTTACATAGAAAGGTACTAACTAATTATATTTTTGAAATCGAGATTTTTGCATTTTTCTTTTATCGAAATATACAAAAAACTCGATTTAAAAAAAGGACCTTTTTATATTAAGGTAACGATATATATATATATATACGTCCATGTCATAGAGTTCAATTCCGTTCGGAATCGGAATTGAATAAACCTAAAAATGTCAAGCCCTAGCCGGAGCATACCACAGCATACCACCGCCTTCCACAGTCTGAACACACCTGACAAATTTCTATATTTTAGTTTTATTTTTTAGGCACCATCTCCTACAAAAATGGGGTGGATTGAATTCCGATTCCGAACGGAATTGAACTCTGTGACATGGCCGATATACATATTTTTCAATGCAAACGGAATATGTGAATTATTTGGATTCATCGTACTTTAATTTGTTAAAAACTTTTAATGGAAATTTGTTTCTGTTTTTATTATAAATTGTCTTCCAATAAGGACTTACGAATTTGGGCAGTTGCGGCCATTTCGTTTGCCAAATCGCCATAGACGATTATTGGTTTCAAAAACAAGCGCAATGATTAATTATCTCCGATTCTAAATAATCAATTTTCGTGAAAAAATTAAGCTGTAAAATTATGTCGCTTGCAGGGCATTTACATCAGCAGAAAATCTAGCATATTTTGATTAAAATCTTTATGAAAATCTAACCAGTTTACACCAGTTTTTTTTACATTTATCAAGATTTTATTTATCCAAAACAAAACCCATCAACTGATTTGTTTCCAAAACTACAACCAAACAATTGCATTGTAGCCAATTCACACACTTTTTTAAGCAGACTCACTCACCTTTTGCTGTACAGGGTAGTAAAGAAAAAATAAAAACATTGGCGCGTAGTTATAGTCAAAACAAAGCTCTGGTCTGCAGCTACCCGCTATGGATATTTAGTCAATTGCGAACTTTACCAGGGTGCGTTGGGTCCTGGCCTAAAGATGCAATCTGACTTAGGCTTAGGAGCTGCTGTCATTTTAAAGCTCCATTCAAGGCTCCCCGAAGACATGGGACCTTACAACTTGTACTTCGATAATTTTTTTACCGGTTTACCATTACTGAAGTACTTACGAGAGCAGAATGTTGGGGCAACTGGTACTATTCGAGAAAACCGTATGGAAAATTGCAATTTGCCAAACTCAAAGGACATGAAAAAAGAGCCAAGAGGTAAGCTTTGTTATAAAGCTTCTGAGGATGTTATTGCAGCTAAGTGGCATGATAATAGTATTGTCACCATTGTTTCCAATTGTCATGCATTAGATCCTATCACAAAAGTAGATCGGATTGGATTTATGGATAAGAAACGGACAAAAATTCAAGTCGACTGTCCTTCAGTTGTAAAAATGTACAATAAATATATGGGCGGCGTAGATCGTTTTGATGAAAACATTGACTCAATGAGAGTAGCTCTTCGCGGAAAAAAGTGGTGGTTTCCTCTGTTTGCTTTCGGCTTAGATGCAGCTTGCCAAAATGCATGGCTAATCAAAAGACAGTCAGAAAACAACTGGACCTACTGCGATTTCCGCAGAAATGTGGCTACTATATACCTTCAAAAACATGGCAAGCCTCCAACCCGTAGTTCTGCTTGTAGCGTTCCTGTTGGGATGAGAGTACCTACCGAGGTGAGAAGCGCAGGAACTGCGGATGATCACTCGCAAGTCGACTGCTCTCAACGAAGATGTGGCTATTGTCATCAACGCACTAGAAAAATGTGTGCTAATTGTAATATCGGTCTGCATTTAAAGTGTTGGTACAACTTTCACAACAAATAAATGTTAATACTTTGTACATAAATAAATGTTATTAAATAAATAAATGATTCAATTCCACAACAACAAAATAAAAAAAACGTTCAATTCAGAGTTTTGACTTGACACTGTGCCCAGTGTCACCTATAGGTGACCGCCCCAAATAAAGAAACTGGGCAGGGTTATATATTTTTAATATTTTTTTTCTGGTTAATATAATATTTCTAAGCTATTTAAGTTATAGAGAAGGTCAACATTTTTGTTAACTTAGCCATGGGAATTGAAGAGTTAAATATACAATCAGCTTAATGAAAGATCCTTTAAATTGTCCAACGAGCGCTGTTAAATTAAAAAAATATATGTATATATTTTTGATTTATTTACCTGTTGGTTAAATGATACTTAAAAAAAATTATTTAAAATACTTTAAAAACACTTTTTGTGTATTTTCTTTTTAAATCACGTGTCTCACTGGAAATATTGAGTTTTCTCTTTCACTTTATTATTTTATATATGTAAATGAGATATACGATTTGTGAAAAATATGAAAAAAATTATATTAAAATATTTATTGGTTTCTTAACAAGCCAGTTATTTTTTCCGTTTTGGTAATATCGAGTTTGTCACTTTATTTTTGTTATTTTTTTATAATTTTTTTTTCAATTTTTTTTTTAACTATTTGCTGCTGGTTACACTTGATGAAAATCGTCTAAACCTTTTGAGTCTCTGCATACGACTGAACTCAATGTGTTCGCTGTTCCATAAATGAGGTTTGAAAACAAGCCCAGTCCGTAAACTGTTCGTCTTGCTGACAAATATTTAACTGGCTTTAGCATGTTATTGTAATAAGCGATCGTGTTCGTTTTTATGTTAAAAAAAATTATTACTTGTGGCTTATCTGCAAGAGCATTAATTCAAAAGCTGCAAAAATAACCGGCTGTTGTTTAAGTCTTAATAGAAATGTTTGTTTGCTTAAAAAAAAAAAAAAAAAAAAACATGATCTTATAGTAATAACTGAATTATCAACACAATATGTGTCGATTAAGACACGTTAAGAACTTAACTGTGGGTGTTATAACTTAAGATATTTTAAGATCTGCTTAAGCTTAAGACATTTTTTTTTTTGCTCAACAACAGACTAATGAAGGACGTGCTTTTCAAATATCATAAAATGCAACCTGTTGTGCTTCATTGCTTTTCTATATGAAATAAAAATAATTAAATGAATATGCCGTGATATAATTTATTTATTAATAGAGCAAAAGTATTTTCCAGGGTGCGCTAATTTCACATATCGTCGTTTTAGAGTGTAAAACTGCTAACTCACTTCAAACTAATTTTACAGGAGATGCAAAATACTGTTAAAATTTTCTATACATAATTAAGAAATTAACCTAATACATGTAGAGTTTAAAACAAAATAAATATTTTAGCCAGTCGTTGTGGCGTCTCTTTCTCTTTCGAATGACGTTAAAATATGATTTGTTAAAAAAAGTGGATTTAGCAGGTTTACACTCTAAGCCGACGATATGTTACAGTTTTTGAAGTTTGTTGTTGGCTTTTTTTCTGCATAACTCTTGTGCATAACAAAACAAACTTATAACCAGTTGGTGTTAACAGTTTATTATCTACAATTTAAAATTAATTTACTTTGCTTAGTTTACAATGAAACTTGGTTATAACGAACCCTGTAAGATTACACAAAATATTTCTTTGCAATTTTATAACTCAAAACTTATAAAAAATATAAGAAGACCCTAACCGCCATTAGTACAACTTGGTGTTTAAAAATTTTAACTAAAGCACACTTGAAATTAAAATTAATTTTTTTTTAGAATACGTCCAAAATGCAGTTGTATTCCTTTTTGTGTGAGACTAGCACACGAAGGGACACTAAATTTACATACATATATGTACTCGTATGTAATATTATACGAACTTTATTTAGCCTGTATAATCAAATATTTTAACTGATGAAGAAATAAAAAAATTATGCACCTGGCACTTCGGTTTTTGGCGATTTATTTTAATTTTGGCCTGTTTTCTTAGTTTTGGCGGTTTTTTTATTTTTGGAATTTTTTTCGATTTTTGTCGTTTTAAGTTCTGGTGGTTTTTCGTTCATGGCGATTTTTGGCGATTTATTATAGTTTTAGCGATTTTTTTTTAGTTTTGACACTTTTTTCGGTTTGGCATTTTTTCGGTTTTTGGCGTTTTTTCCTTTTTTTTGGATTTTGGCGGTTTTTATCTGTTCATGGCGATTTATTTTATTTTTAAGCGATTTTTCAGTTATGGCGTATTTTCCTGTTCTTTGCTTTTTCATTGGTGTTTTATCCTTTCTTGGCGATTTTTTGGTTTTTGGCGGTTTTTTCGGTTTTTGGTGATTTATTTTATTTTAAGCGATTTTTTTGTTTTGGCGTCTTTTTCCTGTTCTTTTCTATTTTATTGGTGTTTTTTCCTTTCTTGGCGATTTTTTTGGTTTTTGGCGTTTTTTTCGGGTTTTGGCGATTTATTTTATTTTAAGCGATTTTTTAGTTTTGGCGTTGTTTTTGTTCTTTGCTATTTTATTGGTGCTTTTTCCTTTCTTGGCGATTTTTTGGTTTTTGGCGATATTTTTCTGTTCTTTGCGATTTATTTTATTTTAAGCGATTTTTTTTTGGTTTTTGGCGGTTTTTTTGGGTTTTGGCGATTTATTTTATTTTAAGCGATTTTTTTAGTTTTGGCGTTTTTTTTTTTGTTCTTTGCTATTTTATTGGTGTTTTTTTGGTTTCTTGGCGATTTTTTTTTGGCTTTTGGCGTTTTTTTTCTGTTCTTTGCGATCTATTTTATTTTTAGCGATATTTTTAGTTTTGATACATTTTTCGATTTTTTTCGGTTTTGTCGTTTTTTCGTTCTTCGCTTTTTTTGGGGTTTTTTCGTGATTTCTTTTAGTTTTAGCGTTTTTTTAAGCTTTGCCGCTTTTTTTCGTTTTAATGATTTGTTTTTTCGATTGTTGGCAATTTTTTTGTTTAGGCGATTTTTTTATTTTTGGTTTTTATAGTTTTAGCGTTTTTCAATAGTTTTCCTTTTACGGTTTCCAAGCTACAACAAGTTGTCAAAGTTACTAAGTGAAAATAACATTATCTACTAGAATACCCTTTACTTTTGTTTTTTTTTAATTTCTGTTTTAATTGCTGTAATTTGCATAAAAATACTTTAAGTTTGAACATTTCAAGTGCCCATATATAATTGTCTGTATATAACATTATGATTTCAATATTTTCCATTGCTCGTTTTAGAACACCCTTTAATTTTTAACTGTCATATATCTGTTTCTGTTTTAGCTTTCAAAGTTTTACATATTCTGTGAAAATTTCAGGTACGTAGCTCTTACGGGAGCTACGAGTAAACAGCCTGTGACAGACAGACGCACATCGTAACGAAAACAATAGGGTTATTTTTTTCGCCTTTAGTGTACGGAACCCCAAAAAAAGATTTTATAATTTTTGAAATGACCCCGTTCATGGGAACAAGTGCGATATGATTGAACAGTTGCTTTGTTCTATTGAATTGGCTTTGCTGTCACCCCAGGCGAATCGACTATGCCAAGGCGAATCCACAATGTACACATGCATTTGCCCAAGGCACATGAATCTGCCTTGAATTTGCTTTTTTCTACACTTTATAAGAATTTGCCTTGCTCAACTCAATTTATTAAGGCGAATCCTATATGAACAAGGCAAATTCATATGGATTCGTCTTGTATATGAATTTGCTTTGGTTGAGACCACCTAATTTGGATTCGCCTTGGAATATTCCTTTTGTTTGTTTATATCAAGGCAAATTCATATATCGATTAATAGTATGGATTCGCCTTGGTGTATATGTATTTTATTTTGAAGTTAAAGAAATAAATATTAAATTTAGTTTCACTCCAAACTTTCTCCAATCAACATAAATATATTTTATAATATTTCGAAATGACCACTCCCATTGCCGACACACTCCTTGATCCAATGTATGCAGAATACATGGAAGAACAAAAACCAGTAGTCAAATCCAAAAAAAGAAAAAAGTTGACCAAGGCCGAAAAGGAGGAGAGAAAACGTAAACAGGAAATTGAATTTAAGCAACTGGAAATGAGAGTAAGTCTTAATAAGACAAATGCAAATTCAACTTTGGAAAGCAGGAAAATTATTTTAGGATGAAATGAGGCGGGAATATGAAATGTCTAAGAAAACGGCTAGGAAATACCGTGAACGTTGGGAAGAGATGTGTCGCGCAATCAAGTTAAAACAAATGAAGAAAGAGTTGGAGGTAGATTGCTGGAAAGCGCAAAAAGTATTGCTTTTATCCAAACATTTTCTATTTAGGACTGGGAAGAGAAAGTCAGCAGGGTAATGAAGCAAAAAGATGAAAAAATAGAGCTCATTCTAGATGATATCGCTATAACTGAAGAAATACGCAAGAAAACCTTTTCCACTCAAATACAAATAATGGACTATCTAATAGGTGGCCAAATTATTTACATAAGTTTTAGGTAAAATTGTTTATAAAGCAATTTCTCCTTCTTAGATACTTTGAAAACCTTTCAAGAGCATTCCCAACTTTTGTATGAGGATGAAGTAAGCGAAATTTTACATGACTTTTATCGGGAGCTTGACCAAAGAGAAGCTGTAGAAAATAGCATTAAACTGAATTGCGAAAGTGTGGCACATGCCACACAACTCCTGACCGAGCAAGAACTGTTAAGCGATTATCAAATATTTTTAGAGAAACGTGATGATTATGTTTGTAAGGAAATAGAAAAGCGTTATCAATACAGAGACGCAATCACTAAGAAAATGCAAAGTCTACGCAAACAGTTGCTGGAATTTCGTGATTCTCTAATGCATGCTTCAATAGATCCGCATAAATATGAGCGCATAGATTCATTAATGGAACGTCAGCGAAATTTTCTAGTCGAATCAAATAAACTTAACGACACAGAGCAGCGCAGTTCACGCATTTATACGGATCTTCAACGCGACCTGGTGCGGGAAGAACGAGAATTTAAGCAAAAAATTAACGACTTGAAATTAGAACATGATTACTTTATGAAAATGCGTAAAAATATTGAAAAGGAAATGAAACTAAGTGATGAACGAACCCATGAGAAGCTCAAAATTGTAACCAGTGAAAGTTTTAAGGCGCTCAAAGTAAGAAAAAAAATTTTTTTTTTGTTTGAATCTGATTTACTATCATGTGCAGTTTAGCTCTGTTCAAGGAGTATTAAGCGTGGTTGAACAAATCGAAACTTTTGAAATACATACATATGTACAAGCAGAAGTGCAGCGTGTTAGTTGAAAGTTTTTTCTGATAAATATTAATGGGTCTGCTCAAGGCGAATCCATATTAGGTGGTCTCAACTGCTAAGGTGACTTGAATATCCTTCCGATTTCAACACATATTTTCAGTCAATTTTCTTGATATCAAAAGTATAAAATTTTCAAAGCGAATTCGTTAGAAATCATTAGCCGTGAATTCAATAAGGCCAAGGCAACTTCATATAAGGTATACTCAGCTGAATTCGCTTTGTGAAATTTATACTTTTCATGTCAAAAAAATTTACTGAAAAATGTGTTTTGACATCCAACGTATATTCAAATTACAAGCGGCGAAATAGTCACCTGATCGGTAGCGACCTAGTATGAATTCGCCTTGCTTAAAGGCGAAGCTAAAGCAAATTCTTTTAAGGTATATTCAAGGTAAATTCATATGAGGTATACTCGACTCAATTCGCTTTAAGAAATTTATGCTTTTCATGTCAAAAAAATGTAATAAAAAATTTGCGTTGATATCCAACGTATCAAAGCGAATCCATATTAGGTGGTCGCAACCGATCAGGTACACATTTTCGCCGCTTGTAACTTGAATATCTCTTCCATTTCATTACACATTTTCAGTAAATTTTTTATATATTAAAAGTACATATATATTTCTTAAGGCGAATTAATACGATCTCATTTTCCATCAAGGCGAATTCAATAAGGTTAAGGTCTAGGCAAATACATATAAGGTATACTCGGCTCAATTCACAATTTATTCAAAGTCAAAAAAATTTTATGAAAAATGTGTGTCGACATAAAACGTATATTCTAATTATAAGCGGTGAAAATAGTCACCTGATCGGTAGCGACCACCTAATATGAATTCGCCTTGGTTAAGCTTATCTCAAGAAAAATTCATATAAGTTTACCTTGAGGTATACTCAGCTCAGTTCGATTTGAAAAATTAATACTTTTGATGTCAAAAAGATAAACTGAAAAATGTGTTTTGACAGCTAAGGCGAATTCATACTAGGTGGTTGCAACCGATCAGGTGATTCTTTTTGCCGCTTCTAATTTGAATACATGTACGTTAAATTTCAACATATATTTTTTACTGCATTTTTCGACATCGCCAGTACAAATTTCTTAAAGCGAATTGACTCGACTATTCTTTACATGAATTAGCCTTGATATATTCAAATTAATGCGGCGAAAATATTCACCTGAGTAGTTGAGGCTTCCTAATATGAATTCGCCTCGGTGAAGGTGATCTCATTTTGATATGAAATGCAACACTGCGAAAGAAACAAGTGAATTTGTTCGTGGGAAATTTCCCATTGTCAGAAAAATTAGAAACATTTTTTGCATTTGACACTAGAGAAATTAGTATCTGATCATATGGTGAAATGAGGTCACGCGGTGCAAAGTCGCCTTGTTTGGCATTCAGCAACCACAAGCTCTCGGTTGCCAGAAGGCAAAAAATATCAATAAAAAATGACGTGACTGCAGCTTGCCAGAAAAATACTAATTATAAAGCTGTCATTGCTTTTTATTTTCCAATTGCCGTCGATAACACAGTTTTTCGCAACTGGCAACACATTTGCTATATCCAATCGAGCCATAAGAGATAATTAATTTTAATAAGCTTGTCTTTCCTTACAGTGATTAATACTTTTTTTATAATCCAGCGACCCTAAAAAAAATTCAATAGATACTTCTTTGCTCGTTAGCAGGCATTATGGTGGCATAAAAGCTGCCCACGTTACCATCTTCCTTTTCCATGTATGTAAATCAATTAAATCATCTTTCAGAAATACCAGAAACTTGTAAAGTTTGGCGAGCTTTTATTGTCTCTGGCCGCCAACTGTAGAAAATTTCAAACTCAATCTGAGAAAGTATTGCCCTGGGGAGACTTTCAAGAATCTAGAAATGAGAGTGTTGATGAAAATGAATCCTTCCAATTGGAGGTTATTGATTTAAAAGAGCACGTGGACATAAGCGAAGCGGAATTGCAAAATAACGCACAGCTAATGAGACATTTTTGGCGTCGCCAGGCTATAGCCGAGGCGGAAATTGTCATACTTGAAGAAAAGAAAAGGCAATTACTAATGGAGAATCAAAACTATATTGACACTATCAAACGTTTAAGCAAGGCCGACAATGCTGAGGATCTTAAAGAAACGCTGCAGGTGGAGAGTGTGGCTTGCTTTAGAAATTAATGAAAGGCCAAAATATTCAAAATTATGTTTTATTAAAAAAAGAATTGTTTGTGCCAATTATGTCATGTTATGTTTCTCTTGGATCGTAATTTAGAATATCAAATGTTAAAATTTTATAAAACGACACCGACCAATCTCTGCCATCCGAATCCAATCTTGGCCGATAAACCGCTTCTTCTGCATATTCCGTGTAATCCCGACGAAAACGTATAAATATTTCGGCAAACACAATACGATGCGGTGCCGCCAAGGCCTCATGCGGAGTTCTAAAATCTGTGTCCAGTTTTTGCAAGACATTTTTCATTTCAACAATTTCCTCAGTGGTATCGAAATCCTTTATGTTGCGCAGCCCCACAAACAGCATGTCAATGAAGCAATAGCGATAACCTGTGTTGAAAAATAAAATTTTATTTGTTTGTTTTTTGCAGATTAATAAATTTTTGGTTGAATTTGTTAAGGCTACCATAATTTTGTTTTGTTGCCACATTCATGGGAATGGCTCGACGCAAGTGCTCTGCCTCGAAGCGAACTAGTTTCAGACGTGTATCGTCTCTGGACAGCATCATGTCTCTGGTAATTTGTTTAAATCCTACGGGAGTTGTATATTTTCTTATTTGTATGCCATTTTGTTTGCGTACTATGTTGGTTATTACAACAGCTGCCTAGAGAAGTTAGAAATTGTTTTTTTTTTTCAATATTATGATAATACAGACTTCTATAATTATCTTAGCAACAACTCGCAAACTTTTCTGCTACGTATAACCTGATTTGTTTTTCGTAAATAGAAAAATCTGTATAAATGCTGAAGTTTTCTGTTTCGTTGTATTGTATGTCGGCCATGAGCCTGTTAGAAACTAAAATTTTGTCAACGTTAATTAATTGGGTGACAACAAACCAAACTGATTTCCATTATAAAAAAAAATTAGGCCATAAAAGCATAAATCACGTCAAAAAACTAAATAAAATTAAAAAAATAAAAAACACTGTTTGTTTAGTTTTTCATACAAATTCTGCACCGAAGAATTTTCATAGTTTTCAGAATTTGCCAAATTTTCAAAATATTTTTGTTTGCAGAAACATAAGTAGTACATACATATCACTTTGATGACGTGATTTAAACAATGGGGCCCTTAGCAAGGCGAATTCATATTAGTTGGTTGTAACTGCTCAGATGACTATTTTCGCCGCCAAGGCCAATTCTCATATAAGGCATACTGGGCTCAATTTGCTTTCAGAAATTTATACTTTTAAAGTCAAAAAAATGTACTTCAAAATGTGTGGTTGATATCCAATGGATATTCAAATTACAAGTGGAAATAGTAACCTTATCTGTTGCGACCACCTATTATGAAATCGCCTTGTTCGCCGCTTGTTATTTGAATAACCGTTCGATGTCCACAAAAAAATCTTTTGTTACATTTTGACATCTAAAGCAAGGCGAATTCGGGCCAGGTGGTCGCAACTGATAAATTGAATATTTTTGCCGCTTGTAATTTGAATATCCGTTGGCTGTCAACATAAATTTTTCGGTAAATTTTTCAGACATCAAAAGTATAAATTTTTCAAAGCGAATTGAGTTGATAAAGCTGAACAGCTGACAATAAATTGTCAGACATCGGATAATCGTGTGAACACATTTCGTTGCCATTATCAGATAGTTATCAGGCATATTTTGCTATTGGATGTGCGAAGCTAATGTATCTGAAATTATATATAGATCGTTGCAATTGCTTCTATATGTGTTTAACACAAACACAGACAATTAATAATTCACAATTCGTCGGGTGGTTACTGATTTGCCGCAATAATAATCACCCTTATCGTGGTTGGCCTTTTCGTGGCGAAAATTAGGCGTTTTTATAAAAAGGTATCGTGGTTGGCAAAAACGCCAGTAAATGCGACACTTTTATGAAATCTATTACAAATAAGTCGATTAAATAGTACCGCGTTTGGCGTTTTTGCCTGACAAAAGTGGCGAAAACAGTCGTTAAGATTTTTGTTGCCGCCATTACAGAAAAAATAATCAAACTCAAAAAATTATTTGCATATTTTGTTAATTTTATCGTTTTAATATACATTTTAGTACAAAAATAACTAAAGCTTAAATAAAATAAACGTGAAACAAGAATTGAACGAAATTGCTGTAATTTAAATAGTACTGGACCTCCATTCCGCAATGATGAGGGTTGGATGAAAGTTTGGGAAGTTCATCTCGGACAAAGCTCACTATACATGGCTTCAATACATTCGTGAAACGCATAACTCACCACGGACTGACAAATATTTACAAAAATCTCATATCCAGCACTTTTTTGGTAACTGCCTTTGGCAAGTATCCTCATTGTTGCTGATAGCTTCAACAATTTTGATAGACCATAGTTAGTTCTTCTTTGGCGGTTGTTTAATTTGGATGATATTTTTTTATAATACATAATTAAAACCATTCTTATATAATCTAATATAAGTAATGAATCTGGGAAAAAGTATTTGTGTATGTACTAAATTAAAAAAAAAAAACAAATGTAAACTTACTTTCTGTTTGATAGGAAAAATATGTATGTATGTATGTATGTACATATGTAGTATATTGTTTTTTTTAAAAGATTAAATTCTTTTTTATCACACATTTCTTCGTCTTCAGAAGACGAATAAAAGCACACACTTAATATTATTAATTATAAAAACCAACTATTTTCAAAAATTAACAAATAATTAATTTATTTATTGTTTTGAACCTTCTACGACAGGGGATCTTTTTGACAATTCTCATAACAGGATGTTTCATAATCAAATAAAATAAAGTCATCTATTACAATATGACTCATTTACAAAATAGTTTTAGGCGAAAATTTTACACGATACCACTATAGTAAAAAATCGACTACAAATACGCCAGTCGTCGAAATACGCCTACGCCAAACACGATAAGGGTGAATGTATTCTTAATATCTGTGCTGCAAACCATTAACCACCCGACGGATTGACTATTTCTGTCAAATCTTTTAGAGTCTGGCAATGCCTAATAACCAGGCTTATAATAAATAAAATTCGACATAGCAATTTCCGAACGTGTGAACAGCTGGTATCATAAATAAAATGTGTGATAAAAACTCCCGAATGTTTACATTTTAAACTTTGAAAAGAATTGCAAAAAAAACTTTTTTTTTGCTTTCAAAAAACTTCATACAATTGCAAAATTTTTGGAAATTTATGAAAAAAATTATAAAAAAAAAATTTGTTAGTCGGAAATAGCGGAAATATACAAATAACTTTTTTTATTTTAATTAAATTCAACGAATGACAGTTTAACCCCCCGACCACATGAGTAGATTTTTTGTATCTTAAGCAGCCCTATCATGAATTGCACATGTAAAAGTTTCCGAATAAAATTTTTTCATCACATCGATTTCAATTTCGTATCATCAATTCCATTAAAATGAAAAACTTATATATTTCGTCTATTTCCGATAGAAATCTTTGTGAATAATTTTCTTCAGAAATTTTCAGAATATTTCGCAATCGTTTGAAGGTTTTTGAAAGCAAACAAATTTACAAGCAATATTCTTCGCAGCTAAAAAATGTAAGCATTCGAAAATTTTATTCCTGATACCAACATTCAGAATTTTCCATGTGAAATTTTATTTATAATAAGTCGGAATATAAGCAATAACGCTGCCACAATTTTGACGTCAAATTGCTTGTGTGCAACATTGTATCTAGACCAGGCGAACACGTGTATGCAAATACTTTTGTTTCTTTATGTATATAGTAACCTTAGTTATCAATAATTAGAGCCTTTGGCTAATTAGAAATTGAACTTTTGTTTATTTTATATAATAACAAATTTTTGTTTGTCTTTTTCGTTAAAACAAAAATTAACATCATTTCAATTTGACAGCTTGTGTTAAACGATTATTGTAATAATTAATAATAGCAAAAATTAAAAATTTTAAAAATCACGAATGTATCTAGAAAAGATGTGATATTTTCTATACGGCTTTACCGTTTTTCTTAAAACAATGCTTAGCATAGCTCTCGACCAAGTTTCTTTTCAAACAGAAAAAACTAAATCAAAATAGGTCCAGCCGTTTGGTCTGTACTAGGGATGCCAATCGGGATCGATTTTTAGAAATCCCGGGATTCGGGATTTATAAATCCCGATCCCGAAAATCCCGGGATATTCGGGATCGCGGGATTTTCGGGATCCCAGTATTTTTCGGGATTCCGGGATTTTCAAGATTTCGGGATCTAAAATTTTTTGGTAAAATAAATCATTTTTTTTAATAAATATTACTTTAATAACAAATTTTATGCATTTTAAAAGTTTTTATGTTGATAATATATCATTAAACATTTGTCTTTAAAGTTAACAATATTTTAATACTAGTATGAAATAAAAATCGAAAGAATTTTTGTCATGTATTTTTAAGTTGATGTTAGAGAATTTATACTGAAAACAATAACTAAATATGAAAACTTGTTTTTGCTTTCAATATAAATGTTTTTCTATAATCTAAATCAAAACGAATGTACATATCTGTGGACTTTTAGCACTATCGCTTAAGTTGATTTACTAAAATTTTAGATGCACTTTCATACAAATAAGCTGCAAAAACATTATTGTTTTTTAAATATATCTATTAAGGTTTTTTTAATTGCGATTGACCAACAAGTAGCCATTACGGTTGTTACATATACCAGGCATTGCCTATTTTTTTAATCGATTTCGCCACTACTATGACAACGATAATAAGGCTGAACATGTCGAAAAATTAAAAGAAATGTATACACAATTCTAATCAAATTCTATAAATTACGTCTAATGATCACATTTTTGTAGGCACATACATTAACCGCCGTATTCATAAAAAAAATTTAGGTTTATTACAGGTTTATTTGACAAATTTCCCAAAGAAATACGTCAAATAAGCGCTTAATAAGCCTAAAATATTTTTTATGAATATGCCACTAAAAGTTTGCCTGAGCACTTGAACAGTATTTTTGTTCTACTGAAAAATTTTAAATTCATACATAAGTTGTTTTCTGCAAGTTCAACAGATACATATGTAGTCCTAAGTTCGCTAAGAGGAGTATGGTTTATTAGTGTGATGTCCTTCTACTCTGCAACTCGAATAAAACTATAATTGAGTCGAAGTCATTCAGTCGGTCGTTTTTGACACAAACCTTTGATCAAACCCATGTAATTTAAATAGGTCATAGGTTTGTGTCAGACACGACCTAAACGGTCTAACGAAAATAATTTTGAACTGCAATGTAAAAAAACATACATTTACACTAGAGCAATTTTTTAGACAAAATAGTACGCATTATTCTGTAAATATTTCTCGCTTTTACGTCAACCCGACTTTTTATTTTCTACTTCAATTGTAAGGAGCTGTCAGTAGTACTCAATTGTTACCGAAAAGTGAATAAGGGTTGAGGAGTCGATATACAGAGTTATACACTGCAATTATGAATAAATTTCCGCAAGAAATGTCTCCCTTTTCCATAATTTTTTTTTGTTTTCCCTATTATTTGCTACTGTTTGAAATTATTCCCCGGGCAAAATTTCTCATGGAATTAATAATTGGCCTTATAATATAGAATAAGACGCAATAAATTTGTCAAACTTATTGAATTTTCCAAATGTTATTTTCCTTCCAAAGCTCATATGCTTCTTTTCGTTTTCAAAATAATTCTTAGTTGTATATTGTATCACCTTTGATGAAAATAACCGTGAGAAAGTAGTTAATTTATTTTGCACTTGTTGTTAATTTATAAGAAATATGCCACGAATAGTCATTAAATTGTTAAGACTGCACTTATAAAATTGTATGGGACTTTTAAATATTATAAAAAAATACCATAAAATCAGCGAAAATGTTAATCTATTAAGTTTTTTATATAAAAATTGCTAAGAAATCCCGAAAAAGAAATCCCGGGATTGAATCTTACAAATCCCGGGATTCGGGATTTGCCAAATCCCGAAAATCCCGGGATTTCCGGGATCGGGATTTCCCGTTTGGCATCCCTAGTCTGTACGTGCACTCGGACAGACACACAGACACTCACTACAAAATTATAACAACCCTTTTTTTGGTCGGGGGTTAATAAAAAAGAAATGTATAAAAATTTGTTTTTCCATATCAGTAATTAGATTTTTGAATTAAAAACTTCTTTATAAAATTTTTCCCGAAACAATTACCTAATTAGGTATGTTAAAAAAAATTGCTGGTTTAGTAGTGGTTACGTTTAAGAATTAATATTTGGGCTCTCCAAGGTTAAGTGTATTGTGAATTAGTGTGATTGCTTGTGTTGCTGGTGCATGTCTGGGCTAAGCAATAGTTGTAGTAAGCTGCAAAACCTATTCACAATACGGGCATTTACTATTGTGAATAATCCACCGTACGTTTCTTTTGATTCTATTGAAATATTTCTAAATTTCGTGCATTATGTAGCAGCAGATGTCCAGAAAAGAAATCAAATATTTATCTTGTCGAACAGTGACTGACATAAGTAAGTGGTGCATTTAATACCCTGACGGATTCATTCATAATGAAGTTGTTTCAAGCCAAAATATAAAAGTGATAGAAATGTTATAAGACTATTTCAGTAACACTACATGCGTATTGCACTCCTAGTTACACATAGATATACATACATACATACATATATACCTGTTTGGCACCTCGAATAAATTCAGACTCCACAAACTGGGGATCCCACAATATTCGAAATTTCAGTAAATTAATTTTTGTTAGCAAATAATTCCATGGATTGTGTAAATACACCAGTCTGGGAATGGCTTTTCGCTTTTCATGCTGTGCATTCATTTTGCGTTTCCAGTCGTGTACATCATTCCTTGGCATCCGTTGATGACATCGCCAGCAAGAATTTGTTAAAAATTTTGAGTTGTTGTTGTTATTAATCGAAACGGAACAAGACAATTTACGCAAGAATTTAGTAAACATTTTTTTTATTATTTTTATTTCTATGAAATTTTGTTTATGTTTTTTTTTTTTTTTGTTAATTTCTTTTTGTAATACAAAATGCCAAAAGTTGAACTTTCTTTTGAAAAAAAAAATAATAATTTTATATATCACTATGCATTGTAGTTTTTAAAAACAATCAACCAACTCCCACATCATTTCAGTCTTTTGAAATATTGTTTTCATTAGATTTTTAGCAGTTTTGTGGTAAAAAAAAAAAACAAAATATTATGGGGCAGAACATATTTCATAGTAAATGAATGAATGCATTTACTCCGGGCAAAATAATACAACATACACACATACTTACATACATATTTTCATAAATACATGCTCGTGAGAAATGTGTCACAACATTAAATAAATACCAAAGAAAAAAAACATGAACAAATCGTTGTGAATAATTTTAGCTATTTCATCACTTCAAAACAATAAAAAAAAAGAAGAAAAATATAGTCCAAGTCCCCTGTATTGAGTGTAAAAAATATTTATGTTAGTTATTTATAGTTGAGGAATTTTAAATCGTTGTTCTTTTTTTTTTGTTTGCCGTGTCCCAGATTTTCCCAGATCGTTAGACAGGGAAAACAAAATGGTATTTATTTAACATATCCGGCAAAGAAAAAAGCTTAACATTAATTAATTTAAAAAAAATAAAAAATGAATGGACTAGATTAAAAATTGAAAAAGAAATAAATTTTTTTAAGGGAACTGTTGCGAGTTGGGTACAGAAAATAGTTTTATTTTATTTTATTTTATTTATTTTTGACAATCCTACAAAACTAGAAAAATTTATTAAATTAAAAAATCACAAAATAAGAACGTTTACAAAATTAAATAAAAATGTTTGTTGTGAATTAAAATTTTTTGTTGAAGGCTTCTTGGCTCATTAATCTTGTGCACGTAATTCTCAATAACATTCTGAGATTTTTTCTTTAAAGTTGTTTGATTTTAAATTAATTTTTCAGCTTAACAACAATTCCTATTCCGTTTCTTTTTACATTGAGTGTTCCAATGATCAAACCCATTTAAATTACATGGTTTGTGGCAAAAATGAACTAGTGAACGAGTTCGACCCAAGTCTACTGTTAATTGACAGTGATACAATTTTTTACAGGAGATTCAGGATAGTATTTTTCCCTTCGAGGGTAATACAAATTTCACGGGAACGGAAATTCCACTTGTAATTCGCGGTTGGGGTGATTTTTAAATTTTGATATTTGTTTGTTTCGATGTTTGTGTAGTTACGTACACAATGATATATATGGAGAATCTTTCTATAAACATATGGCGTTTTTAGCTTAGGAAAAATCTTAAGAAACCCCAGTGGTTATAAACTAACTATCAATATATTTCTAAGAATTACCCAACTACAATCAAAGTAGGATAAGAAACTTTTATAATTCTCAATAATTTATTGAGAGTTTGTCTAACAAAGTTGATGTTTGGCCTATAGTTTTTTAAATTGTTGTTGAAGTCTACTAGTGTGTTGCTTGAGCAGCTATGAAATGCATTTAGACCAGTGAATCGTATGCCATACCGCAATTGCGGACAACAAAAGCACACACATTCTTATGCCGTTTCATTTAGTCGTGAGTATAGTTTAAGTTATTTTTCTTAAGCAGACTGAACGAACAGATAATAATAGCATACTTCATTAAAATTTAAAGTTATATAAAATTAATTAGGCAAAAACTTATAACTGAAAAAAAAAACTTCAAGAATTGCATTTCAATGTTTCTTCATCTTGACGATACTTTAATTTTGAGATATTTTAGTACTGCTATCACAAAACATACAGAAGTGTCACGAGACGGAAGATAGGGGTAGTTTTGTGTTTGTCGCGTTTTCCTTCAAATTTTGTCGGCGTTTTTGTTTTAATTCTTCTTTCTAGTGCAATAAAATTACAATGCTTTTTATTAGCTGTGTTAATTGGTAAGAAGTAATACACTACAGTATCAAATACACTTTACTTTTCTCTTTTTTCCACGAATTTTAAAAAAACCTGATTAGAAATTTGTTTGCCTGTTACTTTCTTCACTTCTGTGTTATCTGTGCTGCTATTACGTGTAGCAAACATCAATATATTCCCCGATAAATTCATTGAAATCAAATGAATTTGGAGATTACAAAACAGTGCAAAAAATTGGAAGTATTTATTCAGAAACTACTTTTTCAATAAGTGTGCATTTTTATTTTTCAGGATGGTCGCTAAGCATCTCTCGCTTCATTGTAATTATTTCTTAAGTGCGGTCAGGCTTGTGTGTGTTGCTTCGAGAGTTTTTCGTCTCGTTCGCACTGGTTGACTGAACTGCCACGGCTAACCGTTTAAACTTGCGGTTTTTTTGTGGAATTTCTTTAACAACCACGTTGCTACTTTCTATGTGAAGGCATAGGTCGTGTACAGTCAGTCACAAAATTTTTTTGGAAATACTATTAATAATATCTTGGGCATATGGTCTTAGTTACTCCTCCCATATTTGTGCAACACCATATTATCCAAATTTACTTCGTATATTATGTTAAAATAAATAACAAAAATTACAAAATTTTAAAAACCCCCGATATATCTAAAAGAGATGTGATATTTTCTAACCGGCTGAACCGATTTTCTTCAAACATAGCTAAGAACCCTGCCGATCAAGTCACCTTTCAAACACAAAAAACTAAGCCAAAATCGGTCCAGCCGTTTGGTCTGTATGTGGACACGGACAGACACACTTACAACACTTATAACACCCCTTTTTTTTGGTCGGGGTTTAAAAAAAAACTTCGCCTGAAATATTTAATTTTTGTGGCTTACGATAAAATTGAAAATAAGTCTCGATATGTATCTACAAATAATTTAATGCAATGATTTTTTTCACAGTGAAATTTATTAATATCACACACCGAAAACTATAATAATGCTTCCAAAGGATATAATTTATATGCACATTTTAAATTGAATTAAAGTTTATAAGTAATGAAATCCATAGAGTAACAAAGTCTACAAGAACATTTTCCTGACATTTATTTTATTTTTTTTTTATTATCAGAGACCACCTAAAATGTTGGCTGATATGTATGAAATGGAAATAAAAATCCCATTTGCTTATGAATGTAAATTTCTTTGTCCGATTTTATAAAGTTCCTTTGGCCTTTTCCAAACAATTTTTTTTCAACATGTTTGGTTGTTTCTTTTTCCGTTTTTTTTTTTTTTTTTGAATCGTGAGTCATGAATAGCCTTGGAGAGTTATGTTTTAAAACGCCATTTCGCGCTTAATAACTAGTTAATGATGATCTTTTATCTGTATTATAGTATACTAGTTGCTTCAAGATGTGGCATATTGCTATGTAGCATATAATATGCACTTATGTATATACAGAAACATACATAAATATAAACATACATACAAACATATATGTATATGTATGTTAAATAAAAATTCACACACAAACATAAAACAAATCAAACAACAAAAATATTGTTATACAAAAAACGTACACAGCTTTTGTAGCCGCGGCGTAGAACTCTCTGTGTAGTTATATTATTTAAAAATTCAAACGAAACAAGTTTTAGTTTTTATTGGTCAAATGTGGTGCTTAAGCATGGCCAGGATCCTTTTGGCAGTCAGTTCGCTACATGGCGCACTGATTAGCTATAAGAACTCTACGCCACCAAACGAACTTTAGAGAGACTTGTTTTATATTATTTGGTATATTTCTTTTTTTTTTCTTTTCATTTGAACCAGAAGAAGAAATGGCAAAATAAAAATTAAAGAAAGAAAAAAACAAAGAAATATTTCAAAATCCAGTTTAGACCAGACGCGTGAGTTTTTCTTTTATTTTTCTTCTCTCGTTTTGCTTATTTTTAATTCGAGTCCAAAAATAACACAAATTTTCATACCCTATATTACAATTTTAAATGTATTGTATTGCATGGTTGGGCATGTCACGGCGTTGTTGTATGAGGCATGCATACACATGTGTGTTGCTTTACCTTCTTTTTCTTACTTTGGTTTTTTGCTCCTTTGCGGCAGAAATGATACAAGTGTTTTTAGAAGATTTTTGTTTTTTTACGCTTATACATTTATGATGTGTTGCTTGAGCCGCTGCGAAAGGTATCTAGACGTACTTAAACAATAACAAGTGGATTTTTTGGGTTCATATTAATTTTGGGTCGCTTTGGATAAGGATAGAATATCAAGTGTTTTCTACAATTAATTCAAATCCTCACAGAAACCTAATTCCTGTTGAATTAAAAAGAAAAGCTTCCAAAAAAGCTCGCAAAATTTAGGATAATAATTCCGTTTTCCCTTAGGAAAGAGGAAGTGATATATTTTAAATATAAAAATAGAGCGCACAGTGTCATGTTCAATCTATCTCTGTTTCTGGATAGTTTCAAAAAGAAAGAAATTTCCCCTTACTTACTCTAGTGGTCCTATTGTTTAAAAAAATGCATTCAAAGTCGCATAGATAGTTTCAAAGAAGAAGACATTTCCCGCTACTCTCTTGTGGTCTTATTTAAAAAAAAGGTGTAGCCTGTGTCGTCTTTTGGCTTCACATCTATCTATGTTTTAAACTTCATCAAAATCAGTTGGATAGTTTCTGAGAGGCAGATATTTTCCTCCTACCTCCGTTCGTACACCCAAAATTTTAAAAAGTTTTTAACTTATGTGTCTAAATGGACTTAGATCTATCTATATTCTAAATTTTATCAAAATCGGTTTCGTGGTTTTGCCGTTAGAACGCAACAAACAAACAATAAATTTACTTTCGCATTTACTATAATATTAGTCAACAAAGTCACCTTCAGCTATCGCTGGCACGAACCACTTACCCAAGTCACGAACCTTTTAGCAACGACACAAACCATATTGGAGATTCCAGGCTAAAAATTGTCAAAATCACAGCAGTTAACCCGGCACTTCCCCGGAAAATTACGGCAACACTGCAAATCCAAAACATCCGCAGTGGCAGCACCATTATGCTATGTAGTTGTTACCAGTATTTGTAACCAGTATTTGCCAGTATTTTTTCATTTTCAAAAAAAATTTGTTTTACATGAATGGCGCGCCATAAGAAAAATCTGAGCATACATAATTTTAGGAGTGACACAGAAATATTGGCTCCATGAAATTTATGTACGGCCTGTCCCACGATCTCAACAAAGACGTTCTGTCGACAATTTTTTGTTTTCAATCTAAGCAATCAATCGTACGTTTTCTTTCGACATCGTGGAACAGGCTGTTAATAAAACTTTATATACAGTTATATTGCCAGATTTTTTCATTTAAAATATAAATGCTAAAGCAGCAAAAAAAATTAATTAAAAATAGAAAATAAAAGTATATAATTAAAATTGTTCGATACTGGTTATGAAAACACTAAACATATATTTCTTTCTCATTTTAAATTAAATACAAACTTTCGAGTTATTACACTTCACCAACGATTGACCATGTACACATTCTTACCTTTCAATGTGTAAGTAAGTTAGCGAGTGTATGCGACGACTGAATGCGTTGCAAACAAAAATTATGCATTAAATTATTTTTATGAATTGTTTGCGATGGAGTTATTTGATTAAATTCTTCAGTTATATGTACATACATACTACATACATACATACATACATACGAGTAGATTGTACAATTTCTTTGCCATTTTTATATATTTCTTAAAAAAATTCAAGAATATCTCAGTAGAGAAAATATTATCAAGGGTTTTCGCAACAAAATAAAAACATAGTAAAACTTAAATTAAATAATCAAAATTCTAAAGCAATTTTATCGAAGATTCTGTTAAGTTTGAAATATGTGCTGGCAACAACATTGTGATAGATCGATTTGGATAGAACTCATTCAGTAGCCCGTTTTTGACACAAACCAACGATTAAATCCGTTTAGACTTGGGTCTAGAGTTTTTCCAACAGATGTATTTTAACTTGTTCGTTCTGTTGGACACAAGTGATCTATCAAAAATGTCCATGTAAATTAAATGGGTTTGTAAAAACTTTTAATTCGAACGCTCTCGAACTAGTTCAAAAAGAGGTGTTTGACTAGATTTTTATCGAACTCTTTCAGTAGCTCGTTTTTGACACAAACCAATGATCAAACCCATTTAAATTAGACTTGTATCGAACTCTTTCAGTAGCTCGTTTTTGACACAAACCAATGATCAAACCCATTTAAATTACATGGGTTTGATCATTGGTTTGTCTCAAAAACGAGCTACTGAAAGAGTTCGATACAATTCTAATTTAAATTACATGGGTTTGATCATTGGTTTGTCTCAAAAACGAGCTACTGAAAGAGTTCGGTACAAGTCTAGTTTGACACAACTCAGCTGCGGTCAAACTAATTTATATTATATGGGTTTAGACTTTGGTCGAACTCGTTCACTAGCTCATTTTTGCCACAAACCAATGACCAAACCCATTTAAATTACATGGGTTTGATCATTGGTTTGTGGCAAAAATGAACTAGTGAACGAGTTCGACTTAAGTCTATATGGGTTTGATCATAGGTTTGTGTCAAAAAAACGACCGACCGACTGAATGAGTTCGACCCAAGTCCAAATCCGTTTAAATTAGACTTGGGTCGAACTCATTCAGTCGGTCGTTTTTGACATGAAACAATGATCAAACCCATGTAATTTAAGTCTAGTTTAAATTATATGGGTTTGATGATTCGACCCAAGTATAGTTTGTGCCAAAAACGAGGTACAGAAAGAGTTCGATCCAAGTCAAATAAATAAAAATTTTTACACTAAACGTTTGATACCTAAGTTGCTTATGGCGCGCTGCGCCATACGTGCAAAACAAACATTTTTTGAAAATGAAAAAATACTGGCGGATACTGGTTACAAATACTGGTAACAACTACATAGAATAATGGTCCTGCCACTGTGGATGTTTTAAATTTTCAGTGTTGCCGTACCGGGGAACTTTGGGATTTCGGGAATTTTTAGCTTAGTTTTTGTGAATCTCCAATATATTTTGTGTTTTTGCTAAAAGCCTCGTGACTTGGATAAGTAGTTCGTGGCAGTGATAGCTGAAGGTGTCTCTGCTAACTAGTTAATATTATAAATACGAAAGTAAACTTATGTTTGTTTGTTGCGTCTTAACGACTAAATAACGGAACAAATTTTGATGGAATTTAGAACATATATAGATCTAAGTCTAGATGGACACATAGGTTATATGTTTTTGAAAAACTAGGAGCACTAGGGGAGCTAGGGGGAAGTTTCTGCCTCTCAGAAACTATCTAACCAATTTTGATGAAATTCAAAACGTGGATAGGTCTAAGTCTAGAAGAATGCAAAAGCTATATATTTTATCAAAAATATGCCCACTAGGGGTGTAAGGGGCAATTTCTATAGTAAGTAAAAGGTAAGGAACTACATTCTTACCCAGTGTCCCATGAGAGTGCGTTCTTTTTTACCCTGAATTTTTTTTAACCGTACATTTTTTTACACCGAAAAATTTGTTTACACGGAAAATTTGTTTTTGTGCGTGATGAGCCGCAGAACAATAAGATGATTTTCAATTTTTTTTTTGTAATACATACAATTTGGGTAGAAATCTTCTTGAAACAATCAATACCCCAAAACTTTGAAATGATGAAATAAGCTACTTTTCTTTCTTTTCTGCGGCTGCTCACTAGTGGTTTTCTTAAATTGAAAGAAATAAAAGAAAATTTTACTTGAAAAAATATTTTTTACTTTGTAAAATGCATGATTAATTTGCAAAAAAAAATTTTTAGCACTGAAACATGTACCTACATATATGTCGGTTGAAAAATTTATTATACTGAAAAAAAATGTTATGCTGAAAAAAATTTTTATGCTGAAAATAAATGTTATAATTTTATACACAGAGAAAAAACTCCTTAATAGAATCAAAAAGATTTTCTCAATGAAACGTTTTTCGGATAAAGTGTATCCCGTTATTTTTGGCACCAAAAAAAAACAATCTGTAGAGAAAAACTTTTTGATTCTATTAGGTTTTCTTATAAATTGTAAACTATTGGGATTTATTATTGATTTTATTAAGTTGCCTTCTTGATTTTTTAAAAAAGTTTTTCTTCTTGATTTTATTAGGTTGCCTTATTGATTTTTTCGAAAAGGTTTTCCTTATTGATTTCATTAGGTTCCTATATGATTATGTGTAAATCATCTTCTTAGTTTTTTTAATAAGGAAATCTTGATTTTATTAGGTTTCTTGTTATTTGATATCTATAAATAAACATAGCGTGCTTGTCTATCAGTCAGAAGGTTGCTGGTTCAATACTTGTCTTCTCTCATGTAATAATATGTATGTATGGTGAGTTTAGTTAACTAAGAATATAATATAATATGTATGTATGTATGTATGTATGTATGTATGTATAAATAAATAACATCTACATATACTGCATACATATGTATACTACATATAGCTGGTATATTATTTCAATAAAAAAACATAAGTACAAAGAATAAAGACATACAAAATTTTTTTATTTTTATTAGGTCACCTAATAAAAACAACAAGAAATTCTTTTTGAAGAAATCAGTAAGATAACCTAATAAAAACAACAAGATTCCTTCTTGATTTTTTCAAAAAGGTTTTCCTTATTAAAATAATAAGATTTTCTTCTTGAAAAAAAACTATAGAGATATCATATTAATTTTGTTCTATTTTATGAGGTATTTATTAGGCACTGTTTTCTCTGTGTATAAAAGGTTTATAAAACAGATATCTATACAAAACTTGTTTTATAAGACCTTTATAAAACAAACAAACGCTTGGATCGCGTTCATCTGATTGAAAAATACATAAAAACCAGCTTAAAACTGCTTAAACAATCAGAGCCGAAACTAAAGTTAACCTAAGCAGCCCAAAAATGTATTTTTCATAACAAATCCGTATCAAAAAAAGAAAATCGGTTTTGAACCGGGTAAAAAATGTCCCATATTTGATAGCTTTCCACTGGTGACAAAATTTTCATTATCCGTTTAGCGGTTTGGGCTTGAAAGCGTCAGAAACAATAAAAATAAACAAACAAACAAACTCGCTTTCACATTTACATACATACATACATATGTATAACACTCGTATCGTTGGCAAGGCATTTGTTTCAATTGTTTGTCTTGCCAACAGTGTTTTTTCTAGCGTTTGTTTTACAATATTTCGCTGTAGTAAAGCATTTGAAAAATCTCTCATGTCTTGAAAGGTCTTATAAATGATCTTGTGCAGGACATTAATAAACATATACCTAAGATATTTTTTGTTCTCTATTAAGTTTCAACATTGCGATGAATTAATTTTTCGAGTTATATACGTATAAAATAATGCATTAAGATGCGGTATCTTAAAACCATTAAATAAATAATTAATTTGTGAAAATTGGGTTTTAAAATATAAGATTATTTTTAAGTAATTTTTTATAATAGTGTTTTCACACTGACTTGGTTTTAATAAAAGTTGGTTTTAATGTTAAAACCAACTGTTAAAACCTGGTTTTACCGTACAAATTGATTTTGTTTAATCCAACTTAAAACCATTTCTGAATTGGTTTTATTTTGGTTTTATGAAATGCAACCCTGTTTTTGCTGTGGTAAATTCAGTGCTGCCCAGTTAAAATGTCCGGCAGCAGCTGATAATGTTTATGCCAGTGAATAACAAGAGATGTCGCTTTAAAGGTTTTCAACTTAAAAATGGATGCAGTAGCAACAATAAGTAAAAAATTATGGAAAAATAAGAGTTCTTTGGAAGGAAAACAACAACAAAAAATTTCATTGACCCTTGGAAAGTGAAAATAAACCATATGACATATCGATCCACCACTAAAAAGTTGTATTTTGCGATTTATTTGTGCATTTTTTTATATACAATAACTTTATTTCCAAGCACTTCTTCACTTTGTATTACTAGTTCCATAATTTTAAAATATTAATTTAAAAAATATAAAATAATTTCCATTTTAGAGCGCATTGTAAAGTTTCTTAGTTTTTCATACAAACAAAAACAGTTCTACAGTTTGTCAAATAAGTGTTATAAAAAGCAAAAAAATACAACAACAAACACACATATTTCTGCAGGAGATTTATTTTATTTTGAGAAAAGATATTAGACAGTCTGTGAGTTAAAACCTGAATTTAACAAACTTGCAGTGTGAATGCAAAATCAGCTGCTTATGGTTTTAACTTGCAGTGTGAAAACACTATAAGCAAATTCTTACGATTTTGATATTTCCACAAAGATTGAATAACATTGTTGTAAAGTACATATTTTCAAATGGCAATGTCGTACATACATACATACATATGTTTATACATACATACATACATATGTACGTTTTTATGTTAAAAAAATTTTCTAACTAGTGCAAACTAAAATCATTGTTTGCAAGTTTTTTTTTGGGAAAATTCGATTCCTTATCCATTTAATATGAGGGTCAAGTTAATTTATAAACATTTGCAATTCTTGTTAAGGAGAGAATAAAAGAATCCATTAAATTAAAGTGTGTTCGCTCGTAGAATATAAACTTTATCAACTGTTAACACAAGCATACATACTTACATAAATACATCCATACATATTAGGGATGTAACGAATGTTCGCATTTGCTTTCGCATTCGCAAATAATTCGCTTACTTTTGCTATTTGCATTCGCTTTTGCATTCGCTAAAATGTATGCGAATATTTAAAGCGAATACTAAAGACAAAAATATTGGAAATATTTTCCAGTTTTTGAAAAAGAAAAAGCAGTGTTTGAATTTCGCGAAAATATTTTCTACTTAAGACTAGTCTGTTAGAACTTTTGAAAAATGGTAAGCACATCATTAGTTCGTTCAAAAATTTTTAAGTGCAAATATATTAACTATTCCTTCTTTGTTGTAAATTTTTTGCGAAACAGGTGCCACTCATATTATTTCGCATGTAAACTTAAAATGTTTGAAGATATATTTCAGGTTTTTCTCAAGATGAAGAGAGTACTACTTCTGGAAAATATTTTCGTGAACAATTCATTCCAATTTTTCATAATAGCCCTTATTCTAGTTGTCGACATCGACGTCACTTTAACTCAATACCAAAAAATTGGGGCTTGTTTACTCGATCTCGAGAACAATTTTGTACTACTGACAATCTAATTCCGTTCCCTAAGGTCTAGAAAATAGCATAAACCTACCAACAGGAGTCAGTTGTTTTCGACAACGGGTACACAAGCCCCACTTTTTTGGTATTGTGTTAAAGTGACGTCGATGTTGGCAACTGGAATAAGGGTGAATATGTATTTTGGTACCATTTTACAGGAAATGTTGAACTTAGTACAAGGTCTTAGGGCCAATGGGTTGATTGCCTAATATTTTGTAAATTTATTTTTAATTATTGGGTAATATGAATAAAAAAAGTATTTGCTTTTTACTTAAAAATTTGTTTGAAAACCCCAAATATGTGTGTGTTTTTTGTTTTTTTAAACAAATTTTTATACTACCCATTATCTATACTTATTTTAATATGATTTCATATATCTTTCAGTTTAACAATTTTTATTTCTAATAATATAATAAATATTTGCTGAATTCAAGACTCAAGTAGATATATGTATACAACACAACTTTATGTTCTTAGATAAATTTATTTTCATGTGATATTTTACGTATTGTAATATTTGCATTCGCTTTCACATTCGCATTCGCTTTCGCAAAAATTAAAATGTATTATTCGTTTTCGCATTCGCATTCGCTAAACTGGTATTCGTTACATCCCTAATATATATGTATGTTTATGTTTGCACCACTGTGCATATTTGCAAGCTTGTTATTGTTGTTGCTGCTGTTGATAAATGTTATTATATGTTACATTGTTAAATATAAAATAAATAAAAACAATTGGACACTTCTCGTCTACACATGCATGAAATTAAATATTTACAATACAAAATAATTCCAACAAACACATTCGCTTGCATTAATGTGCATGAACGTGCTTGGCTACATTTTGAGAATGCTAAATCTGGTGTTGTTTTTGTTGCTGTTGTTGTTGTTTTTGTTGTTAGAGTATGATGATATAATAAAAATGTGTATTTTGCTCTACCAAATCACCCACCAACTGGCCGGCAGGCACCACAATACTAGAGTTATTCTCATTTCATTAAATGTGTGTATAATCAATTTAACACACTCACACTCACACACACGCACCACACATAGAGAAATGCACACTTACATGTTCGCATATGTATATGTACAAATGTATGTATGTATGTATATCATAAGTGCACTAATATTGCACATCTGTCTGTGTTGGTGGTTAGTGTAACCAATTTGTAAGTTTTTATTTTCATTTTCTGTATGCGCACTTATTTGTACGCAAACGAACAATGTGTGTAATAAAACAACAACAACAAAGCCAGTAGTACAACTTGAAATGCCGGCAAAACACTTGTGTAATTATTCCAACTGAATATACTCATAGTATATTCCAATAAATACGACTGACTGGCACAACTACTGCTGCTGCTGCCTGCCATCATGCATCATCTACCACCACTGGCTTTCCAACTGCAAAAATAATAAAAACATAAAACATTTGATGGGAATCATTTCTGCTCACACTCGTATGAAAAAAAGAAAACTTGTAACTCACTGGGGGGAGTTGCTCTGCAAAACTGAAGAAGATGTGGCTGCTAAAACAGAACTGCACAGAGCAAAATACACAGAGAGAGCGCAAGAGTTAGAGGAAAAGAGTGAATTTACAAACCAGAAATTGATACGAAAGAATTTCTTTATTTCCATTCTCGATTTCAGAATTAATTGAGTAGAGATGGTCTGGCCGGAGCTTAGAATGAAAGTGAGCGATTTTTTATTCAGAGAAGTGACTAACAAAATTTGAAATGTAATTTAAGTCCCAGGCCAGGCTGGCAATTTTTGTTGCAGCAACTTTTTATAGTATTTTATTGAAAAAAAAGCGAGAGGGGAAAACAAAATTTACATATTTCTATTTCAGCACTCTCCCACATATTCAAGAACTGCTGCAACAATAATTCTTTCTGCCAAAAAAAACCGACTTCAATGCAAAGATCTGATAGAAGAAGATAAGAAGAAGTACGTAAAATATAAAATTAAATTTTAATGGGCGTGCCTCCGCCCATTTTTTAAATGCGAGGTTGTGTGTTTTTCAGGGCTTAGGGCGAGTGTTAAGTTTTGTAAAAATCGGTAAAGTAGAACCACGTAAAATAAAAAATTAATTTTAATGGGCGTGACTTCGCCCTTTTTTTAAATAAAAGATGTAGTATATTTTAAAGCTCAATTTGTGTGGTGAGTTTCGTAAAAATCGGTAAAGTAGAACCACGTAAAATAAAAAATAATTTCTTAATCAGGCTTAAGTTCAGTAATTTCAATTCTTGTTGAATGAAATATTTTTAGATAGACAGGGTGCTGATGAAGTGCGTGGCTGCACAGAAAAATATCGGTATTTCCCCCAGCTAATAAAGTCTACTTTAGTTTTTATTCTCTTTTTACATTAATTAATAAAAATATTTCATTCAATAAGAATTGAAATTACTGAACTTAAGCCTGATTAAAAAATTATTTCTGATTAAAATTCACTACAGTTCAATTAAATCTAAAAATATCTAACGTAAAATAAAAAATTAAACTTTAATGGGCGTGACTCCGCCCATTTATTAAATAAAAGATTTTGTCTATTTTAGAGCTCAATTTATGTGGAAAGCTTCGTTAAAATCGGTTAAGTAGAACCGCGTGGGCGTAACTCAGCCCATTTTTAACTTTCAAAATGTGTAATTACAAGAACCAAAGGTGTTTTAAAGGTTTCTTAGTAATAAAATAAGTAGAATATCATAAAATTATATAAAAAAATTGTGGGCGTGTCCCCGCCCGTTTTTTTTTACAATGCGACCAATAGAAAGGTATACCTTTCAGACAACAAAACATTTTTTTACAATCGGTGTAAAATGTTATGAAGTAACACCTAAAAAAAAAATACACACGAATTGTTAACCTCCTCCTTTTTTTCTAAATCGGTTAAAAAAAGAATCAATATAATTTGAATATCTCCGAAAAAGCGTAAATTAAACGTCACTAATACACATCCACTCATTGACGATAATTTGATTTCGGCTCTGGACTATTATACACAATAGGGCGGTATATAAAAACAGGTTTTTGCGTCTACTGGGAATTTATGAATTCTAAAGTGACACTCTTTGGAGGAGCAAGTGTTTTATATATATCTTCCTTCCTTCCTGCCTGCCGGGGAATGAAAGGTGTGCACGACTTCTTGCGACTGATAACTTTTCACGCTGCCATCTCCACTCTTTGTTACATTTGCTTTCAAATTCTTAGTAATTGATTTTTATACATTTCGCGTTGCGATTATTCCATAGAAGTTAGCGCCTTCGAATAAATATTTTTCACACGTTCAGTAATTGCCATTATTTATGTGATTTCATAAATTCATTGCAATAAAAAGTTTTCAAACTTTTTTTTAATGTCATTATGTATTACTTCTTCTGTTCTGTGCAAAAATTGTATATATTGTATATGTATATATGTGTGTGTGTGTATGTACGATATTTAAGAATTTGCTTTATTGTTGAATTTCATTAAAAACTTAAAAAAAATAAATAAATAAATACATATCGCCGTCTAGATATTTTTAGCATAAAGGGTAATAATGTTTGTAAGTTAATTCATCCTGCTGTATTAAGAAGAGAACTTGTTTTATATTTCGATGAGTAAATTGCATGCACTTTAATCTCCTCTCAGTAACCCAGCAAACATTTACTAAATTTTTTTTATATAATTTTTTTTTTTTATGGAAGAGAAGGACCTTATTCGACTTTGAAATGCAGCGATGTAATTTTGACATTTAAGCGGGAATACAGTGCATTTGAATTTGGATTTGTCAATGCTGTTACAGTGGGACAGAGCTTAAGAAGTCTAGCGGTATTGACGATATAGCAGCCCCTTATTCTGTAACTCGCTAAAGCTAAATAATAAATTGCAATGTTTTAAACCTGTATTGATAAATCAGTTAATAGCTTAACAATTTAATACGCCGAAATTTCACTGTTTTATCTCATCACCAAACATTTTTAATTTTTTATTTCTTCAGCAGTTAAGCGATCAAAATTATGTTGCTCTAGCTTTAGCGAATTGCAGAATAATTGGGCAAATTTTATGTTTAAAAATATCTGATGTCACTACTAGGCGAAGATTTATTAATAATAATTAGAATACAATAGGCGGAAGATCTGGTCCAAAGACCGGCACTGCTACACCTGATGGATATTTTGTACCATAGATCTGTGAATTAAATTAAATCAATCTCTGTATGACTCTCCTTATGAAAGTCAGTCCAGATATTGGAGAAGCCCGCCTAACATCATCTGAAGACAGAAACTCAGAATGAAAAATACGTCTTCTACTGTCACATAATACGATACAGTCACAAAGAATGTGTGTCGTCGTCTCGTCATCTTTCAAGCATAAACGACACAAAGGTGAACGAACTTGGTTACTTTTCTGCAGAGGATAATTCAGTCCAAAGTGACCAGAAAGAAACCCAGTAACAAGCCATAAATTATTCCTGTTGAGGTTCAGGATGCCATTATATATAAATGGCTGGATCAAAGCTTTGGCCTGCCTTAAACTAGGAAAAGACAGCCGCATTTATTTAGCGATCGAAGTGTCATATTCTTTGATCAGAAATGTTACAGTCGATCGAATTACGCCACAAAACGGCTCTGGGCCCATAAAAGGAGCAGCAGAGGCCCTCTTGGGCAGTTCATCCGCTTCTTCATTCCCTGGATGACCGCTGTGGCCAGGTATCCAATAAATGGAAACCTTGTTCCGTATGAATAGCTTTTGTAATGAGTCAAAACTAGCATAGAACGGAATTCCCATGAAAGGAGAGACTTAAGAGCTGCCTGACTATCGGAAAAGATAGCTATCTATATGAGCACCTTTAATGACCCTATTTAAATTAATATCAACACATTTGGTGATTGCCTGTATTTCTACCTGAAATACCGTTGGGCCCAAAAACTCCAGCACCAACTCCATCCTCCGTTTTGGCTCCATCTGTATACCAACATAAACTTCTGGAATCAACATCGGGACCGTTTTCGTCCCACACTACTCTGGGTGGAATTGTGACATTGAATCTCCTGTCGAACCTCAGTTCACAGTTTATCCTGTCACTAGGCATTCCTAGCAGTCCTAAGTTGGGCATTGTACTCAGGACCGACGAGTGCCCGTTGCCAACAAAACGAGCAGATGTCCCGAGGCCCATCCTATGAGCGGTCATTGCCGCAGATGATTTAATAGCTAAAGTTGGACATGACCTCATTGCGCCTGTTGCAAGAAGACACGCCAATCTCTGAACTGTACAGAGTTAAGTTGTCGTCACAACCTGGAGAAGTAGTAGAGAAAACAAAAAAAATCTAATTGGAAAAAAGAGAAATTTCTAGCGGACTTTCATTCATAATTGCCCTGATTATTTATTTTTTAAATTTATTTTCCAAAGGTCTAAAGAGCGGCATTAGTTGCCGTAATACTGAAGTGGGGATCTGATCTATCTGAGAATGGCAGTTAAAGGCCAATATCACTTTTCGCGCCCCTTGGCAAACTGTTTGAGTTCTTTAAATTAACCGGGATTAAGTGCCCAACTGAGGAAATCTGCATTCTAAGCAACTTCCAATATCGATTTGCACATGCGCTATCGAATTCACATATAAACATGTATTTTATACTACATAAGGTTAAGGTTCCATGTAGGAACATAGTGGTCGTGGCCATGTCGTGGTCATATTGTTTCACATAGGCTGGTAAATCAAAGATTATATTCTTTGAAAGTTTGTGAAATTTATGCCAGACCTGGAGCTTCCAAAAGCGTTCTTATATTCCATGTTCCAAGTCGTGTGGAGGGGGGGAGGTGTCTAATCGTGGCATTCCATATCTAACCGTATTATTACATTGTTCGATAGCGTATTAGATAATCTCAAACAAAAAAACGTGATCGAATCAGCACGTTACCGAAAGCGATGATTAGACCCCTGATATTAAAGCTGAGGGTCATTAACGAGTTTCGAGCATTTGTATTTTCTTTTCTTGTAGTTTCATTAATAAAAAGACTTTAAGATGAACCGAATATTAGTCAATTGTATCGGAATCTGGTAACGGCGGTGTGGATTAAAGCATCCAGAGCTGCTATGTGCTTATTGACATCACATGACATTTCAAGGATCATTGGCATACTCGGAATTTGTGGCAACCTGAAAGACCCTCCGAGACTCTCCTCTTGAAATCGCTGACTGTAGCAGCTACTCCGTATATCTACGGAACGTATTACTGTCCTTAACATGTGAAGCGTCCGGCAGCACTCAGATGTGCTTCCCATAAGCAGATAATATACCATATATTTTTGCTCTATATATTAGATTTAATAGGAACATATTCCGGCTTGTTGTTCTTGTTACTAAGGAAAAATCAAAAGCAAAGAACGAAGAACCAAGCCAAAGTCGGTATTTATTCACATTATTTTCTCCCTTCTCTCCTGCAATCTCAAGTAAATTTGGCAAGTGAAAAATTTGTAAAAAAAAACAAAAATAGTTCGATTAAAAATCTAAATTAACAAGAGCTTTATGGTATTTAAAGAAAACAGCATCAAGTACATTTTAGTGATCAATTGCAGAGCATGACGAAAGTATTGTTTAACTTTTCTTTGAGTATTGGCCGTCAAACAACTATTAATGCGTACGTACAGCTATAAATAAAAACTCGCTCATATGCAAACACCTGCATTAATTTTAAACCGAATACGTAAAACTATAAAAATGCAACTACTTTGTTCATATACGAGTACATCTCCTAAATTAAATTAAATTAAATTAAGCACAAACAACTACAACTAAAATAAATAGACTGTATGAGCATAAGTATAAAAATACTCTAAGTATTAATCGGCTATATTATTTACACTCACACACGCACGCACATAAAGCATGTTTTCAAATAGCCCAAACACATTTTGCATTCCATTTTATATACAATAATTTATGTATACGGTGGCGAATTTTGAATAAATATCGCGAGTATCATGCGTATATGTTTTTGTCCGATTTAATATTCATACTCAGAGTATACACATACTCTGATTATAAGTATGACAGAGAGTTCGTGCGCTTGATAAGCATGTGCCTTTTTATTTACAGCTGTAGAGTATTTTAGCTTTTTGTATAAACGAAGTAGAGTTATTTGCTTAAGAGAAAGTATGTGAGCGTGCGAATGGTTTGGGCTACAATTGTGATTATTCGCAATTACTAAAATTGAGACTATTTACTTAACACTCTGTTTCTGGAAATCGGACGGCCGACTTGATTATAAAATTTATATGAAAAACACTCATTTATTTGAGTGATTTTCATACACATTTTCTGAACGAGTGGCCTGCCTGACTTGTGGAAACTACACATAAGTATATTTTTTTCTGAGTACTCATTGTCATTCTCTGATCCATTGCATATGTTTTGATTGCTGGGTTATTTATGTGTGAGTTTGAAGTTGTTCAACAAACAAATGCTTTTTTTTGTAGCAGCAACAACAACAACATTTGGCGGCAGCAGCAGCAGCAGCAGCAGTTACAAACATTGCACTCCAACTGGAATTGTGTTTATTTGCCAGTGGTAGCAACGATTCAGTTGGTTTCAGGCTTTTGTCTGTTTCGGTCATGTTTACAAATAGTGAAGCGACAATAATATCTTCTATAGATTAATGTAATTTTCTGTTTGTTATCATACTTTTTTTTTTGTTTAATTGATTAACTTGTCACTTTGAATGAACGAACGAACGAATGGCGTGTCATGTAAACAATGAATTTTCATTAACGTGTGTTAATTGAAATTGCTGACAAAAGTGCGTGAGTTTGTTTCGAGTGTGAAAATTTACTTTTATAAAAAAAATAAAGAATTTTCTTATATAAAAATTAGAGATACATAATAAAGTAAATGTTTTAAAGATTTTGCCAAATAAACTGTATTTTTTTTTAAATTAAAAATTTATTAAATATCTTTGTGGATTTATTCATGCTGACTTTTGAGCTTGTTTCTGTTGTTTTATAAATTTCCCACCACTTAAAAAGGGGCACACTTTAAATCACTGTACAGTACACATACTTATGTACAAAAACATACTTACATTTAGTACAATTACTGCATCTTTATAAAAAAAAACAAAAATACTATGTACATACATCACACATAAATTCATACTACGATTTTGTACTACGAGCATTGTTGTGTGTGTGTGTGTGTGTGTGTGAGTTTGTAACTGTGTGTACTCGTTCGAATGAGCTTTGCAGATGAAGTAAAGTACAGGGTGTTTTTTTAGAGGTATAGAACTTCGAATTGAAATAAAACACAAGAAAATCGTTTTAATGTCCATCAATTTGGCTTTATTGGAAGGATAATTTTATGCCATTAATGTTTAAATATGATTTCGGGCATGTGGCCGCGGCTGGCTCGAATAAAGCCAATTCTACAGGTCCAATTTTCAACCACTTTTTCGAGCATATGGGGCCGTATGTTGGCAATAACGCCACGAATGTTGGCTTCCAAGTCCCCTAACGTTTCTGGTTTGTTGGCGTAGACGAGCGACTTCACATATCCCCAAAGAAAATAATCCAATGGTGTCAAATCACACGATCTTGGTGGCCAATTGACAGGTCCATTCCGCGAAATTATGCGCTCATCGAATGTTTCCTTCAATAAATCGATTGTGACGTGCGCTGTGTGGCATGTAGCGCCGTCTTGTTGGAACCACAACTCATCCACATTCAAAATCTTCAAAATCTTCCATAAAGTTGATGGACAAAGCTCCAATTGCTGTGCACGGTGGCGAATCGATTCATTCGGGTCCTCTTCAACACTTTGCTCTAAAGCGGCAATTGTTTCTTCGGTGCGCACTGTTCGACGTCTCTGCGGATGCGTATTATCACATAGAGTAAACGTAGTGCGAAAACGATCCATGGTTAACCGAATTAATTGCTCTGATGGACGATTATGTCGACCATAAAATGGACGGAGCTTGAGGTAAACTTCGCGAACTGAACCATTATTTTCGAAATAAATTTGCACGATTTGCAAGCGTTGTTCTTTTGTCAACCTGTTCATGATGAAATGGCAAACCAAACTAAATATTAATCACTTGACAGCTGACAAAATGGCCGCCAGTTAAAAAAGTGATGCCAACTTAAAGTTCTATACCTCAATAAAAAACACCCTTTACAAACTGCAATTGCTGCACGAGAACTCACGGTGCGGTGGATGAATGTATGCTGGGATAGAAGAATGCATCATAATTCCAGTTTTCTTGTTTTGTTGTTTTTTTTTGCATCTTCAGCTGTGCTAGTCTTCATCAGTTGAAAGAGAAGACAGGATAAGAGTCACAAATAGAAAAAGGAAGAACTCAAAAAAAAAAAATGCATAGAGAAGTTAAACGGAAGACAAATTCATTCACACATACTTAATAAATATATTTACTTACAAACTAATTGTAGATACTGAAAGTAATAAATAAAGTAACATAGTGCAGACATACAGACATCATACACACATCAGCACTTACGTACATGCATACATACATATACATATATAAATATATTTAATACTTAATATAAAAACCTTAATGAAATTGTAGCTTGGAACGTTATATGAGATTTGTGGTTTTCAACAACAATTTCAAGCATAAGTCTAAGAAACCCTCGGTACACACAATTGCAATTAAATATCATATGAAATTTTTAAGTACTTACACACATGCAAGCATACATATGTACGTACAAAAATACATACATACATATCGTTGCCTCAGAATATGTTTAGCCCATATTGCACAAAGTTGGAATTTACATGAAGTTTTCTCAAAATATACCCGATGGATTTCTTTTGTATTTGCACCACCGCTCCGGATACATGTTTTGAAGAAGAATCTAAATTGTTGTGAACTTTTAGGCATAAAGTTGGAAGTTAATATTAATTTATTGTAAAAGTAAAAATACGTTTTGTGCCGCATATACCACTTTTCTCCATAAAAAATAGCTTTTTGTACTCCATACGTACATATACTTAACTGCTGTGCCACAGCTGTGAATTGAGAATTTTGTTGTTTTGTTTATTTTTCTTGCTGTCCAGAGAAATAAACTCGATTGTTTAACATAAGCCGCCGCCGTAATATTTTTAACTATCGATCCTCTTACACACTTATGCTAGGAACACAACTGGGACGAACGACGAATTTTTCGGTGCGAAGTTTCGTCATAAAAAATAAAACACGTGTGAACATATGAAAATGAACACAACACCGCCGTACAACGAATTTCGTCGTGCGTGACGAATTCTGAGATAGGTTTATTTCTAATTTGTACGCCGACGAACGACGAAAAAACAATTTTCTCTCTCTCACTCTCTGTCTTTGTACACAAAACAACCAACTTTATCAAATATAAGAGAGGAATTCGCTGCGTAAATTCGTCGTTGTTGTGCTTCACACGACGAATTTACGCAGCGAACTCCTATCGACGAATTCGTCGACGTGGACGAAATTCGCCGTTCGTCCCAATTGTGTTCCTAGCATTACACATGAAAAGCAAGTAGTTGAAGTGTATTTAATATAAAAAAATTAAATTAGCGGCCTCCCACGATGTCACCAGAAATCGTTCGATCGACAACTTGTATTGAAAACAACAACGAATTTCCTAATGTTATTGTTGTTTGCAATACAAGTTGTCGATCGAACGAATTCTGGTGACATCGTGGGACAGGCTGTAAATGATTTTTGCTTTACTCAAACATGCATAATTAAGATTTATTTAATTTAATTTGAGTGTTTAATAAGTTTATATTAAAACATGTAATCGGCGGCTGAGTCTGGGTGATTATGTTTTTACTTATCAGTCACCGTTGAATTTTTCTTACGGCACCTTCTTTTTTTATTACTCATTTCATTTATAGAAATGCAGCAAAACAAGAGTTAACTTTACTTTGTACATTTTGGTATGAAGAATTTGATGCAATCGCCAAACAGTGGTGTGTACAGCAAAACAATACTTATTAAACCTAAAAATAGTGGATATGGAGCAAAGTGAATGCTTAATATCTCAGAAACCATAATACATTTCGTGAAACGCGTTTTTGATTCAGAAGGAGGGTATTCATAATACAAGTATTCCATGGCTAACTCATTTTTTTAAGAATGGTGGAGCAAAACTATTCTATATATCGTTAGCTTAATATAGAAAATTTTAAATCGAGTTTTTTGCAATTTTCAATACATTAGATGTTGTTCTATCGAAATATACAAAAACCTCGATTTAAAAAAAATAAATAGTGAGTTAGGCTGAGTTTACATCTGGAATCCAACATGATTGGAAACTTTTTAAATCAATAAATAATAATAATACGTTTTTTTGGGCACATGACACACAGTTGTAAGCCCGGCCTTAAGGCTCAGTTAGCCGACTGTAATGTAATGTAACTGCAATGTGAAAAGTAGGTAACGTTACATTACATCTCTACAACCATTTTCATTATTTTTCACATAACAATATTGATCAGCTGTTTCCTACTGTTGCAGTTACATTACATTACAGTCGGCTAACTGAGCCTTTAGGGTCTTTCTATGTTAAGGTAACGATATGTATTTATAGTGCGAGTACATTCATGAAGATATTAAAACCTATTTATGCTTATACATGTTTGTATGTATGTATATATTTATACATAATTATTTTAGAAAATACTAACGAAAACAACAATAACAACAATAGCGACATTCACAAAAATTTATCGTTAAAAAGTATTTATTTTTACATTTAAGAGTCAAATAAGAAAAAAAAACTTCAAAATTAAAATAAATAAAAACTTCGAAATATATAAAAACAAAAACAATTACAAGGTGATGAGATTTAACAATATTTTTACTTGCTGACTGACACTGCAGCAGCAACATTCACATGAACAAACAAACAAACAAACAACAACAACAACAAATCGAGGTGAGTTTGAAAAAGTAGCCACAGCAGTTGCGAGTCGTAACTGACTGACGTAATTTGCACATCGCAATTGCCAATGTGCACAAATTTTTAACCCATATTTAGCTTGATGATTTTGATTATTTTTGCTAAAATTCTTTGTTATATTTTATTACTCGTATTTTATACACTAAGAGAAAAAACATTCATTCAGCTAAGAAAGTAGCATCATTGACAATTCTTCATTGTATGAATGAAATTGTTCATTGGCTAATGAATTATATGCACGAAATTCTGCATTAACGCAATGAATTTTTACGTTAGCTCGTTCTTAATGGCAAAATTCATTGATCAACTGAAGGCTTTCCTTTCAGTGTAGGAAAGCACTTTTGAACTTTTAACACTTTTTGGAGAAATTTCTTTCTTTTGCCAACAAATAGGAAAATTCGCTGTTAATTTTTATTTATTAACATTTTATTTAGCATTTTATTTATTTATTGGTTCTATACACTATAACTGATATATTTGAAATATTCTAAAGTATAAGCTAATTAACCCCTTAGGTGGGCAAATTTAAGGTTAGGAAGTAAATTGGCTTAAAACACACTCTTTTTAATTGAAAAATTCAGTTTCAGTTCAGTTTTATTCAGAATTAATAATGGAATATGATGTCGGCCGAACAATAACTGCACTTAAAAAATATTTGGATTCAATTTGTATCATTTTAATAAAAATCTAATAAGAGATTGAAAATTCCAATAGCGGGATGTGTGGTCAGGCTAACCGTAACTGAATTCCGTAGCACCATAAAGGTTTCAAAATTACATTAAAAATTTACAATATAGACTGAGTATTGAATTTCTACTAGTTAATCACCCAATGTATCTATGTTAATTTAAGCTTAATTTGTGTACGCTTGAGTCAATGTGGTGTAAGCCGTTGATCAAGGTGTATGTTGAGGAAAAAGTTGGGAACAAGTATCTCTTTCTTCATAGGGTAAATATTACCTCAACACATTTTTGTTCGTCTACTTTTATGCTCCATTACTTCATCCATAGTTCAATAGGGCACTATTACGAATATTATATATTATATGTACTACAAATATTTTTTTTTGCTTAGTATGTCTATATAAGAAAGACTCCGCTAGGGCATGTATTATGTATTACGAATATTTTTTATTTTTTTTTGTTTAGTATATAAGAAAAACTTGGCTGGGAAAGACAATGAATCGATATAAATGTAGCGTCAATTCATGACTGCCTCTGTGGTCGAGTGGGTAGTTAGTGTGCAAGCCTGTCATTGTTTCAGTCCCCAAAAAAAGTCTGCTCAAAAATAAATTATAATTGAATTTGTAACAATAAAAACAAAAATTACCAGTTTTCATTGTTACAGTTCAGTGTCGGAATGACATTTCTAAACAATTATATTATTCTACACCGAATAGGTCACTGGGGGATAGTTCAGTAACAAGTCAAAAGGCGTATACAAAGTATCAATTAACCCCATCCTAGGCCATTCCCATGTAAAAGTGACTGGTTCGCTTCATAGGAAGTGTTAGAACTCGGAATGGTGCCTATCATTTAAAGACCGGTCATGTGACTAGTCTTTTGTCAGTTCCATTTCCTGCCGGGCAGAGCTGTTAAATTTCGATTACGATTAGTAATCAATTAGATTACATTTTAAAAAGAATTGCAATGATTATATAATTGCCTTCAAAAGAATTGCTGATAAATAATTGATTACGGTTACTAATAATCGAAAAATAATCTGAATTACTTAAAATTACTAAAAATAATCAAAAGTAATCAAAAAGTAATCCGACTACTTTTAAAGATAACTTTTGATTCTAAATAAGTAATCGAAAAGAATCAAAAGTAATCTTTGAAAGTAGTCGGATTACTTTTTGATTACTTTTGATTATTTTTGATTATTTTTAGTGATTTTAAGTAATTCAGATTATTTTTCGATCATTAGTAATCGTAATCAATTAGTGATCGTGCGAAACTGAATATAATCGCATTTAATCATTACTTCATTTTTCGAAAAAAGTAATCAAATTAGTAATCACTACTAGGGATGTAACGAATACCAGTTTAGCGAATGCGAATGCGAAAACGAATAATACATTTTAATTTTTGCGAAAGCGAATGCGAATGTGAAAGCGAATGCAAATATTACAATACGTAAAATATCACATGAAAATAAATTTATCTAAGAACATAAAGTTGTGTTGTATACATATATCTACTTGAGTCTTGAATTCAGCAAATATTTATTATATTATTAGAAATAAAAATTGTTAAACTGAAAGATATATGAAATCATATTAAAATAAGTACAGATAATGGGTAGTATAAAAATTTGTTTAAAAAAACAAAAAACACACACATATTTGGGGTTTTCAAACAAATTTTTAAGTAAAAAGCAAATACTTTTTTTATTCATATTACTCAATAATTAAAAATAAATTTACAAAATATTAGGCAATCAACCCATTCGTACTTTGGCCCTAAGACCTTGTACTAAGTTCAACACTTCCTGTAAGATGCTACCAAAATGCATATTCACCCTTATTCCAGTTGCCAACATCGACGTCACTTTAACACCATACCAAAAAAGTGGGGCTTGTGTACCCGTTGTCGAAAACAACTGACTCCTGTTGGTAGGTTTATGCTATTTTCTAGACCTTAGGGAACGGAATTAGATTGTCAGTAGTACAAAATTGTTCTCGAGATCGAGTAAACAAGCCCCAATTTTTTGGTATTGAGTTAAAGTGACGTCGATGTCGACAACTAGAATAAGGGCGATTATGAAAAATTGGAATGAATTGTTCACGAAAATATTTTCCAGAAGTAGTACTCTCTTCATCTTGAGAAAAACATGAAATATATCTTCAACATTTTAAGTTTACATGCGAAATAATATGAGTGGCACCTGTTTCGCAAAAAATTTACAACAAAGAAGGAATAGTTAATATTTTTGCATTTAAAAATTTTTGAACGAACTAATGATGTGCTTACCATTTTTCAAAAGTTCTAACAGACTAGTCTTAAGTAGAAAATATTTTCGCGAAATTCAAACACTGCCTTTTCTTTTTCAAAAACTGGAAAATATTTCCAATATTTTTGTCTTTGGTATTCGCTTTAAATATTCGCATACATTTTAGCGAATGCAAAAGCGAATGCAAATAGCAAAAGTAAGCGAATTATTTGCGAATGCGAAAGCGAATGCGAACATTCGCTACATCCCTAATCACTACGATTACTAATCATTATTTAACAGCTATGATTGAAATAATAAATTTCAATATGACTAGAATTTCGTTAATGTTTCTTTTTGTTTCAATATGGTTTTTATTGATTTTAAGCTGTTTTTTCTCTGGGCGAAATTACCAGTTACCATAGCAATAAAATACGATAAAATTATATTGCACTAGAAAGAAGATTACAAACAAAACAGCCGACAAAATTTCAGGCAGACCGAGACAAATAGAAAAATACACTTACATATGTATCTTCTGTCTAGTGTCATCTCTATATACTTTGTAAATTTTAGAATCGGCCATAGTCATAGTTGCTTCAGAGGTTGTAGGAGAAACCTCAAATCGAAAACTACTAAGGCAGCAGCACAAGCCCTGAAGGGTTAAATCGCATTTCATTAAATGCAGTTTTTTTTTTATGAACAACAAAAATCTCAACGAGAAATATTTAAGTATATACATACATACTCGTATTTTCGATGCATTAAAACATAATCGCATTGTGAAGATCGTCATGCGAATTTTAATATTAAACATTAAAAGAAAAAAATTACAAGTTGCTGACTTTGGTTTGTGTTTTTATGCCACTTATGCTCGAACGTCTCTTTCTATAGGTTGTGTGATTTAGTTAATTGCAACGTATGTAGTTGCAGTGTATTATTATTATTGTATTGTATTGTATTGTTGCTTTGAAAGCCGTATGTTGGTGGTAAATAGTTTTACAGCTCGCCCGTTTATTTGTTTTAATATTTTCGCATCATCGTTATCAACATTGTCTCAATTGTCAATTGTTTTTCTGGGGACAGTGTCTCAGTATGGAGGCAGGCATTTATTAATTTCCTTTTATTTGTTTTCATTTGTTATGACCAAAACAAGCTGCTGCCATTGAGACAAAGAAAAAAAAATACAAAAAAAATAAAAAAACCTATTAAACATAATTGAAATGACTGACTTCTACGGTTTTCGGCTTTCTTTATGTTCAACATCTTAACACACACACATACATGCACACACACACACACACACGCACACACACATACATTCGCTCATACAGCATAAAAGCTTAAATGCATTCATCTTATCGTAACATTCAGACAAAGCCAAATACGCACAACTTTCTTTCTTTCTTTCACACTCATACATACATATAAACACTCACTTAAATATGTATGTATGTATGTATGTGTAAATGCATGTGCGTATCTATATGTGTGTAATGTGAGCATAAATATAAATTGTAATGTAACTGGCTTCGTTGTAATGTACTACGGAGTTAGCTGCGCTTAAGTTAGTCGGGCGGGCTGGCGGGCTGGCGGGCAGGCAGACAGACTACTGTTATTAAACTCTCTGGCTTTTAGACGCAGTTAGTTAACAAGTCTTTTATCAAGATTATTATTATTATAATTGCAAAACAAGCATATAAATATAGAAATATCTGCTCATGTATGTATGTATGTATGTATGTGTGATGTTGCCAACTATACGAGAAAGTGTGTGCGTGTGTTCGTGTGTTTGTGTATGTTGCCGTAGTTGTGATATTTATGTCTGTGCATCTATCCATGGTGCTGGTTCGTCAAATAACAAAATAATATTTGATGACGCGCTGTCACAATGACAATCGCACATTTAGATGAAAGTCAGTCTGATGGTTGAAAAGAAAAGTGCGTAAAAGTTTTCATCGACATGTTCCTCGCCTTTAAAGCCTTCATCATCGCCTTTGCCGTTTCTTTTCTACTTCAATATCATCTCAGTTAACTATTACAACTTAGTGTGGCGCAGCATAAGTGCTTAAAGAGGCAAGCAGCGCTTAACAAGTGGTATGACCAGGCACACTGTTTATGACCTAAACCAGCAGCATGGCAAGGCAACCAGCTTATTTTAATGTATTTACGATTTTTGCTGTATTTTTTTTCTTCTTCTTCATTTTTTTTTTATAGTATTTATATTATTTTTTCTATAAGAAAAAAAAAACAACTATTATTATTACCTGATCATACTGATGCGAACATAATTATCAGCATGTTTATGTACAAAAAACAGAAAATAATAAACATCAAACAACCTTCAAGTCACTTGAGTCATAAAATGTTTATTGGGTGGGTTAGTTGTTAGTTTTTGTTTTTCTCTCTCCATAAAAAAAGCAGTCAATCCAAAATGGAGAAACTTTGAATTTTTTTTTTTGCTTAATTGCAGTGAAATTTTTAAAATTATTTCATTTTCAGCAAGAACAGCAAACAAGATTTTGCAAATACTCGTAACAATAATACGAGGTAGGCCCAAGAATCCTAAAGAAATATGTAGATTATTTTTTGTTTGTTATTGGGCTAAGCAACGTCTATGGTATATGCACTTCTCGTTTCTGCTTAAGAAACTCATCACTAGACTTCACTAAAAAATGCTTGAGAAAAACTAAATAAAACTCCGTATGTTTATAGAAAAAGTCTTATAATATATTATTGAGAATTACGTACACAAACACAGTCCCCAGTATCCTGTAATTATTTGCCGATGTCACGTCAACACCTTACATTAATAAACATTGGCGCTTGTCTACTCGTTGTCGAAAGCAATTGACTGCTCTTGAAAGTCTGATGCTGTTTTCTAAACTTAAGAAAATAGGAACAGATTTGTCAATAGTATAAAACTGTTCTCTACAGCGAGTTGACAAGCGTCAGCTTTTTGGTATTGTATTGATGTTACGTCAACAGATAGTTACAGAATGAGGGGGAATAAAGCTTAAATTAGACGTGACATAGCCATAACGCCATAGCCATAGCCAAACCAAAATTCAATTGATTTCTATGGTGAGAGTTATGGCGATATGGCGAGTCTCTCTCACTCGCCATATCGTTTATGCCAACCATAATCGAGTAGATTTGGGTCGAATCCGTTTAGTCGATCATTTTAGACATAAACCTGTGGTCAAACTAAACTTGGGTCGAAGTCGTTCACTAGTTCATTTTTGCCACAAACCTATGATCAAACCCATTTTAATTACATGAGTTTGATGACAGGTAGACTTTAGACTTGTATATACTTGGGTCGAACTCGTTCACTAGTTCATTTTTGCCACAAACCTATGATCAAACCCATGTAATTTAAATGGGTTTGATCATTGGTTTGTGGCAAAAATGAACTAATGAACGAGTTCGACCCAAGTCTAGACTTGTATCGAACTCTTTCAGTACCTCGTTTTTGACCAATGATCAAACTTATTTAAATTACATGGGTTTGATCATTGGTTTGTGTCAAAAACGAGCTACTGAAAGAGTTCGATACAAGTCTAGTAGACTTGTGTTCAACAGTTCTTTTTGAACTAGATTGAGAGCGTTTGAATCAAAAGTTGTTTCAAACCCATTTAATTTACATTGATGTTTTTGACCGGACTTGTGTCCAACTGAACGAACTTGTTCAAAAAGAACTGTTGGACACAAGTCTAATGACAGGTTTGTTACAAAATTGAACTGGTGAATGAGTTCGACCCAAGTCCAGATCAGACCCATTAGACTTAAGATCAAGCTTATTTAAATTACAAGGGTTTGATCATTAGGTTTGTGTCAAAAATGACCTACTGAATGACTTCTATATATAAGTCCAAACCCCATTTAATTTAAATAGTACACTTGTATCGAACTCTTTCAGTAGCTCGTTTTAGACACAAACCTTTAATTAAACCCATGAAATTTAAATGGTTCTGATCATCGGTTTGTGTTTAAAACGAGCTACTGCAAATGTTCGATACAAGTGTAGTAAATAGGTTTGATCAAAGGTTTTTATATAAAATGACCGTCTATAAAAGAACTGGGTACAACTCGTTCAGTCGTTCATTTGAGATACAATTTAAATGGGTTTGATCATAGGTTTGTGTCTAAAATGAACGAGTTGGACCAAGCTCTAATAATCGAGCCATAAGTTCAGTTATAAATTAAGTTTTCTAAAACAAGTTCATTAAAAATTTATTTTTTTTTCTTAAATTCAGGTTCGAAATGTACACTTCAAAGTCTATTTCACCAATTCTATTTAAATCTCAGTTCATATTTAAATACAATTTTTGAAATAGGCTCGAATAGAGAATTTACATCATCTCGAAATCTAGTACTTACGAGATTTCGAGCTAAATCTGGCTACTTTTTACTAGATTTTCCATACAAAACGATATCTAATTTGTCAGTAGATTTGTAGAAAATCTACTCAAAATCTATTATTTTTATTTATTTTTGACTACCCTGTACAACATATTTATATAAAAGATGAGTGAATTAGCTACCGTTTGCTTAAAAAGGTGTGTGCATTAGCGATATTGTAACTGTTTGGTTGTAGTTTTGGAAAACTTCCATTTAGTGGGTTTTGTTTTGGATAAAAAACATTTTGATAAATGTAAAAAAAAACTTGGTGTAAACGGTATAGATTTTCATAAAGAATTTAATTAAAATCTGCTAAATTTTGTGCAGGTGTAAATGCCCTATAATAGGGTCTCAAAATCTAGTACTTTATACATTTTGAAGTAGTTCTAGCTGCTTTTTACTAGATTGCCCATGCAAAGCGAAATCTACTTCGTCAGCAGATTTGTAGGAAATCTACTCAAAATCTAATATTTTTATTTAGTTTTTACTACCCTGTACAACATATTTATATATAGAAGGTGAGTGAATTAGCTGTGCTCTACAAAATTTTCTATTGAAGGTGTGTGAATGAGCTAGATTGGCACTTTAAGAGTCAAGTTAAGGATTTTGTCTTGGTTACTAAATCTTGAGAAATGTCAAAAAAGCTTGGTGTAGACGATAAAAATTTCGATAAAGATTTCAAATCAAGTCTATACGATTTCGAGACAATGTAATTGTAAGAGCACAAAATAATTTATTGAACTGAAAGGTTCAAAATAATTAAGTTCAATAAAATTAACTGAAATTAAAAAATTTTTTTTTAACTGAATCTATATTATTTTTAACTTTTTAGTGATTTTTTAAGTTAAATTCGTATCAGCCCAAGATTTTGCCAAAAATCCGTCAAAGCAATAAAATATTTACTTAAGTCAAAGTTGCCTCAATGTCATAAAAACTTGAACCTCATGTCCCAAGGCGAATTCATAACAGGTGGTCTCGATTTGTAACTCTGCATATTCGCCTTGTATATTTGTTTGTGTAAAATTTCCTGCTGTTAGAAAATTTTCGAACGTTTTGCTTTGATTTGACATAATCAAACAGCTGATCACCATATGCTGAAGCTAGATCAACTAATGTCAATTCGCCTTGCTCATGTCCCATTAACAGATATTGAGAGAACTAAAATCTTGCAAAAAAAAAAAAATACGCGTAAAACTCATGTAAAATGATCTGCGTTCTCAGTTCGCAGTCACCCTCGTATTAAAACCAATTAAACAAAAGACTAATTATTATAAAATGTTTCAATTCGCCACACTTATATATCACTGTCAGGGATTATTTTTTGAAAGGTGAAAAAAATAAAACAAAAATACTTGAAACTTTTTTATTTTTTCTTTATTAATTTTAATTAATAACGAATATGTTGTTAAGTGTTTATTTTTGTCATTTCTCACAAAACATTAATAAATTATATTCGATCGTGATTGTTTCAATCAGAACTTGTTTTTTAAAGTTTGCAAAAAACAAGGTTAAGTTTTAAAATCCTGTTTTGAAAAAATGGAGAGTATTCTTGAAAAACTTTGTAAAATAAAAACTCATCAGGCAGTTTATTGTTATTCTGGTTTAATTATTTCCTGGAAACTTTAATTATTATTACAAACAATAACAAATGCTTGTGTATACTTTCCAAGTATAAATAGTTTAATTTTAAAACTTAAGAAAGCAAAAGGAAACCAAACTATAAATAAAATGTCATTTTGCATATTGAGTTTGTATAAATTATACATAAGTATATTTAAAATGCAGTGGTGAAAGCTCTCAAGTGACTTCTCCTGCATACATATTTGATATTGAAAATTTCCTTATGAATTAAGGTTGGCACATGAACACAACAGCAAGTCTCTAAACATTTGCTAGAGAAATGCTTGGTTTAACTCGTAATAAATTTGACATTTTGATTTGTTAAAGGTCATCAAATGATGAATGATTTAAAAAGCCATGAAAGTTATGTATAGTACGAGTATGTATGTATGTATAAACATTTTATTTAATAAGAAAATGTTATGAAAAGTTTTAAATATGTTTATAAATTGTGTGAGTTAAAGTGGTGCTTTGTGGAGTTAATTCATTTGCCAAATTATAAATCAATTGTTTCTTAATAGCCCAACTAAATTTTGTTTTTTTTTTTTTGCAACAAGAATGGGCGGCTTTTTATTTAAGTTGAGTGCTTTTTATAGGGAAAAAAACACAAAAATAATAATAAAAAATACAAATAAATTAAAAGAGCATCCAAGGAAGTCAATATGATCAAGACCTTGTGAACCGGATACAGTTCGAGACGAAAGATTTGCAAATAAAATAAATACATTTAAACTTCGCATAGCAAAGTATTCTCTCTTATGATTTATTTATTTATTTGGTGGCTGATTAGGCTTTGAAATAATGCTAAAATTAATATTCAAGGTATTCACATTAATTCTTGCAATGGTGCAAAATATATATGTGACCTTCTACGATTTGATTACTTTTTTTAAGGTGAATTAATGAATAAATTACGATTATATTCAGTTTCGCACGATTACTAATAATGGAAAAATAATCTGAATTACGTAAAATTACTGAAAATAATCAAAAAGAATCAAAAGTAATCAAAAAATAATCCAATTACTTCTAAGGATTACTTTTGGTTCTTTTTGGATTATTTATTAAGAATCAAAAGTAATCTTTGAAAATAGTCGGATTACTTTTTGATTACTTTTGATTCTTTTTGATTATTTTTAGTAATTTTAAGTAATTCAAATCACTTTTCGATTATTAATAATCGTCATCAATTATTTATCAAAAATTCTTTTGAAGGCAATTATATAATCATTACAATTCTGTTTAAAATGTAATCTAATTGATTACTAATTGTAATCGAAATTTAACAGCTCTGGTTTGAACTTAAGAGTGTATTCTGGTACCTTAAAGGGTGTAAAATAAGATGAAATTAGTTAGATTTCTGATAAAAATTTATTTACCCCATAAAAACGTACAAAGCGAACTTGGGAAAATCGATAAAAATGAGAAAAACATTAACGGCCTGGCCCACGATGTCACCAGAAATCGTTCGATCGACAACTTGTATTGCAAACAACAATAACTTTAGAAAATTTGTTGTTGTTTGCAATACAAGTAGTCGATCGAACGATTTCTGGTGACATCGTGGGCCAGGCCGTAAAATTTAATTTATTTTAATTTTTTGGTTTTAAATTGTTTTTTTTTTCGTCAGTCTTCGAATTTTCTTGGAGTTTGAACTTTTTTTTCGAAGTTTTATGATCTGCTACTTCGATTTTCTTCCGTTTGATAGTTTCAGTTTTTTTATTTTTTCGGCGCGTTGACTTCAGCTTTCTTTTTCTCGTGATCCGGTGCTTATATTTATTTTTCTTTCTTGCTGGCAGGTTCAACTTTATTTCTCGATTTTTTTTCGCCTTGGGTTCACTCGGTTTTCTAGATACAAAATCCCATTTCAGTAAATCAGTACATAAGACCCTGACATTCTCATACAAATACCATTTGCGATCTAACGATAAACCGCTTGGTGCCATGAGCTTAGGTAATTCGCTTGGTAGTTCCGCCATTAATTAAATCTTTCTTCTTCTGAGTCCACAAATTCTTTACATACAATTTGGTTTTTTTTTTGTAAGTCAAAGTGGTGGTACTTGGTAATACCTTACAAAATTTTTTACAAAATTAATTGAAATGAAGTTGAAAAATTAAAATCACAAAATCGCGACAGTTTACCTGGTAATCTTTTGTAAAGTCCTTCGAAATGACTATCCCATATTCACCACTCTACTTTACTTCCATTCACAGCGTTGTTAAATTTATTACTGCTAGATCTCTTGGCCACATCTTCAAAATCTTGGTAATAATCTACATTTGAGCGACTATGTTCTAGTTTTATTAATCCGAAAGAGCGATCTTATAGTTATTTTTACAATGTTCTTCGTATTAGTATACGCACATCATACAGTTATACAGTTGGCACAAGACTGAAGCGTCACTTTATTCTTTTCCTTTCTTATAGTTATTTTTACAATATGTAGAGAGCAGCAACAATAGCAAAGGTATTGTCACACTAAAAGCGAAAAAATACGTCACCAAAGTCGGCACCCAATCATAACTAACCATACAAAATCATCATCTCCCAACTGAAGTTGTGTGCAAAGTGATAATGCGTTATTAAACTTTAAATGCTCTCAAAGCTGTATTTTCACACACTAGGTCCATTTTCTCGGAGAAGGTCATATGTAATTGCTTTTTGGAAGTCAGCAACCTATTTTATTTAGGGGCTATTCACATATAACGTAATGCTGTTTTTATACCCCCTTCCCACTTGGTAAAGCTTTTTACAAAATTTTCAGTATACATTTTCTAAACCGTAACAAATCGTCATTTGTGCCTTATAGTGCCTTAACAATTTTTTTTACACAGAGAAAACAATGCCTACTAAAGACCTCACAAAATAGAACAAAATTAATAAGAAATCTTTATGGTTTTTTTTCAATAAGGAAATCTTATTAATTTCATAGAGAAAACCTTTTTGAAAAACCAAGAAGAAATCTTGTAGTTTTTATAAGGTCATCTTATTGATTTTTTCAATAAAAAAAATTGCTTATATGTTATTTATTTATACATACATACATACACATTATGTTATATTCTTAACTAACTTACTCAGCAAGTATTGAACCAGCAAACTTCTACCTGGTATACAAGCACTCTAACCAATATGCTAACAAGCAGCCTGAATAACCATTGAAATAATTGTACAAACATGCTTATATAAAAATGAAAAAGATCATGAAAAAAATTGTCTGTATGTCTATTTATAGAAACGAAATAACAAGACACCTCATTAAATCAAGAAGATTTACTTATTAAAAAATCAATAAAATGCTTTACACATAATCATATAGGAACCTACTAAAATCAAGAAGAAAACCTTATTGAAAAAATCGATAAGATATCCTAATAAAATGAAGAAGAAAACATTTTTAAAAAAATTAACAAGGCAACCTAATAAAATCAATAAGAAATCCCTATAGTTTACAATTTATAAGAAAACCTAATAGAATCAAGAAGTTTTTCTCTATGGATTGTTTTTTTGGTGCCAAAAATAACGGAAATTGAGTAAAAAAAGTTGTGAATAATAAGATTTCTTCTTGATTTTATGTGGTTTTCTTCTTGATAAAATTAATAAGATTTACCACATAAAAACAATAAGGAATCTCTATGAAAAAATCTTCGCTTCTTTCTGCTGGCATACCCCTTAGCCTAAAAACGGTTTATAGAGAAAATCTTCTTGATTCTATGAGGCAGTTTTTTCTCTGTGTAGTTAATAATACATAGTAATTCAGCATTTCGTGACATAAGAAGAATATTCCTTCATAACCTGGTATGTAAATTCAAAATTTGAAACGCATTTTCTGCAAAACGTAAGTTTTTTGGAGTTGCGACACTATTGTACTAAACGAGCGATATGTCTTATATAAAATTTTTAGTTATAACTTGGTATATTTGTTTAACATCTTCAAAATAAAAAATAAAAAATTAATAAATAACATATTCCACTACATCTTGTATCAAATTTATTTCCTATTCAAATTTGTATAATTAGAAATTTTAGATACAAAAAGATCACGCACGGCTGCTAAAGCCTTTAACGTTTGAGTTGACAAAAATTAAATGCTTTTTATTATAAATGACTAATGAGAGCAGCGCATCGCAACCACCCCACGTAATTTTAAACGAATTACAGAAGAAATTCGAAATTTATATGAAGACATCGTTACATATTTTGATTTATTGGAGAAAAACGAAAAGTAGCTGATTTATGTTGTAACAATGAGATGTGGGAGCGTGGGTGGAAGATGTTTGCTTATGGTGCCAAACACTTTCATTAGTTCAAAAAAATGCCTAAACTTTAAATAAATAAATTTCTACAGCAATAAGAAAATAAAAAATAAAATAAAAATTATTTTTATGGAAGTATGACATCAGTTATTGTTAACTAATACCAGTTAAAAAATTTCCATCCAAACAAATTAAGTAAAAAACTTACTGAAGCCACAAATTATATCAATAAGATTTTTCCAAGGCCATACTACGCCGCACTACGGCTCAAATTATCTTCTAATTATTAGTTATTGAAAACAAAAATGAAATTTATACATTCAATTTGACAGGTGGTATTTTGAGTGCATTTATTTTATTAATTTTGTATGACTGTCTTAGATCTTCTAGTCATGTATACTTTTTTTTTAAATAAATGCAGTTCCTGTCTCCGCTTATCAAACACATCTGTCTCTGCTTATTAAATATACGAATACACTTATCCCTCGACTTACACGATACTTTTTTCTTACACGATTTCACTTTTACACGATTATTTTGGTTTTCGTGTAAATTGAGAGATTTATGAAATACCTCGATTTACACGATTTTTCTGGGTTTTATTCACCCTTAGCGGGAATAAAAGGTTACGTGAAAAGTGTTCCCTTTCCCTAAAATCGTGATCGCCAATGTTTGCGTTGCTTTTTTGTCAGTATGCTATTTTCTAATTTTGTTCACCAGTTTTTTGTTCACGGAAAATATTTTACGTGAACAAAATGGTCGCCTTTTATTCCCGATAAGGGTGATTGAATATTTTTGAATATTTTATGAATTAAATGAATTTTTTTTTGAATTTTTGGTTTTTATGAATATTATTTATTTTGTTTAATGAATAAAGGTTTATTTTTATGTGTTTTTTTTGAGTAAGAGCTTTTGATATTTTAAATAAATTTTTTACGTGATTCTGCCTTTATTTTCGATTTACACGATTTTTCATACAACATTTTAAAATTTCGATTTATACAACTTTCTCAGGAACCTATCTATAGTGTAAATCGAGGGATAGGTGTATACGAATATGTACAAATGTACATACACATACATATATATGTTTAGGGCCTGCTTTAAGTCTTCATCTATGTGATGAAAAAAGAGCTATTTTCAAAGCATTTCATGCACTCTATTTAATTAAATAAAAAAACTGTGTTAAAAATAGAAATATTCATATTGAAAAGCACGCAGCCGATGTAAAATGACGATCGGTAACGCCTAAGCAAAATTATATACAGGCGGCTAAGCTGTAAAGTTTTCGGCGGAGGTGACCAAATTAGAAATCTCGGCTAAAGATCCACCTTAAGGTTAGGTACCTTCTAAATTAGGTAATTTCTTGGTCGAAAAAATCAATTTTTACTTCTTTTGAGTTTCTTATAGTAGACAATACGCTCTTTCTAAAGCCAGGTTTACATCTGTGTGCTTTGTGCCCAAAAAAAAATCGTAACCACTAATTACTAATGAAAAACTGTTTGATTTAGACATGTATTTATTGATTTAAACTGTTTCCAATCATGTTGGATTCTATAAAATATATAAATAGTAGATATGTGTCTAAATCAATAAGTTTTTCATAAGTTATAAGTGGTAACGCTTTTTTGGACACATAGAACAATGATATAAGCCCGGCCTAAGGTCGAGGCTACGCACTGAGAAAAATTTCAAAACAAAATTTTTTTTTTATTACATGATATTTTATTTATTGTATCTTCATATATGAACTAACAATAAGTATTCAAATCTTAAATATAAAAATATAATTAGGCCCGACCAGTGTCGGACATAAGCTTAGTAGTAGTTATATATAATACATAAGTATTGATAATCAAAAGGAAAAAATATAAAAAATAAAAGAATTTTCAGGAAGTCCCATCTGGAGTGCTGTGAATAAGAGCCCTTGTATCCCTCTTTTTTAGGCGTATGTGTCCAGTAAAGTTCAAAATATTACGAGCAAGCGGATTAGGATGTGATTCGAGTTTTGTTAGATATTTGCCTGCGTATTTTGCAATTTCTTCAGTCACTAGAGGCATATTCAAATCACGATGTATATTTGAATTTTTGATGTACCATGGAGCCGATGTTATCATGCGTAAAATTTTGTTTTGCCTGCGTTGAATTTTCTCAACATTTGAAGCTGAAGCAGTGCCCCATAGTTGAATTCCGTAGCACCATATCAAAATTAAATTAAAAAATTTTCGGCAAATTTTTCACTTTTGCGGCTACCTAAGCGCTACCTAAACGGTGCTAAGAATCATTCTTAGGAAGTTCATAGGTTCTAGAAAGTTGTTTATTGACATCTTAGGTAAATTTTTGTAGTTGATTGTTTCCTTGAATTTTGAACGGTTTGCTACCTATGGACCTGAACAGGAGCGAATAGGTAAAAAAAATCGATTTTTTTTTTAATTTTTTGCGATTTTGAGCTTGAAAATGAAGTTTTTTTGATTTTACATGTTCACAATTTTTGTTCCTTGTGACAAGAGCTACAACTTTGCTTTAGACAGTAAATCAAAATACCGAACGGTTTGCAAGATATGGGCCGGGGAAAATGCAAAAATGATACCGAGGCTCCAAATCTTTGGGGGCCCATAAACAGGGAGACACAAGTCTTTTTTTTTTTTTTTTTGGTCTTTTATCACGCAGCGGTGTCCGTTATAGTGGTTATATTTCCATGACTTAAACAATTACACACAGTGTTAGCAAATAAAAAGTTGCATGAAATCCCATCAATTAAAAAAAAACTTTTGTAATGTTGTAAAGACATTTGGACATGGAAAATAAATTTCATCTGGTTCATAATTCAAATTTTCAAACAAATTGTTTCTGATTTTAATTCAAACTTTTATTTATTTTTATCTCTTAACCCAATTTACTAAATAAAACCGTTCAAATGTTATATAACAAATGCTGAGAGTTTGTTTAAAATTATGCCATCAATTAAAAATAAAAAGATGCATTTTACAAAATCCCTCTTTAAATATTTGTATAATTTCCTTAATTAAAACGTAAAAACTAAATCAATTTCGGACTACTGAAATCTCGTACATATAATTATCACATTCGAGTTAAAATGCTAATTTTATGATTGTTATATTGTCTGCCGCCAAATGATGAATTAATGGTCAATATGTTCATAATCGAAAGACAATTAAATATAAGTTTCGTTCGTTTTATGTGTGTAGGACTATTCGCGCACCGTTACAATGGAATCCAAATTAGTTGAGACCACAAAAAAAAACATTTACAAAATTTCTCATACAAAAGCGGTAATTTTTGTTTTATCTTTGCAACGTGTTTACACTGGTTTGTACGTGAGTTTAACGTTTAAGGTCTGTTTTGTTTTAAATTATTTGTTTGTTTTTATTTTTATTGCTCTTATACATATGTATATGTAATTTACATTTTAATGGTCGTTCTCATTGTGCGACAACAATACTTTTCCAAATCACATACAGCGCCAGCAACACAAACAAACAATGATTGTCATCAAATTGGCAATTGTTTTTATTTTTGACCATTTGTTCCGGTATTGAAATAAGCACGTATTATTACATTGGACCAGTTTAGCTGTATGTGAAGATTTCTGCATACATACATACATACATACATACATATTTATAGACAGGATTAGAGGATTGTGGGTCGCTTGTGGATAGTAACCGACCTTCAATGGCGTTGCTAGCTGCCAAAAACTGTGCTACCGACGGCAATGGGATAGCAACAGCTGTCATTTTCAATCATTCTTATACTCGTTTTATTAAGGGGTTTCACGATGGGAAAAGCAATGCGTGCAAGTGATGCAAATGAGTGCAAAATGCACATATGGGCAAATATGACCGCGAGGTGCTCTCTCCAGGATTGCAGATCTACTACATACATATTTGGGTCATATTAACCTCGCTGTCGAGCATATTAGACTGACTTGCAACATCTTGCAACATTTTAACGGTATGCTAACCATTTGATCCCTGTCAACCATATTTCCGTGCAATTTGCTAAGCTTTGGAAACCAGAATAGCTCCAGGTTTCAATGTCTCACATTCTCGCTTAGAGATATCCGGCATTCATACACCAAACTGGATGTTGTATAGACACCCGATAGAGACTTGATCGCAGCTTTAGTGTGGGTACAAATTTTGATATACATATTAATTTTTTATCCTCTTATACCTTGTGCAGTTAACCATTTGGTCACGGTAAATTGCAGGAAGACATGGGAGTGTAGCTCGGACTACATCTTTTCGGAAATAAACTTCCTTGCCAAACCAGGGATCACTATAAGGGAAGAAGAATATACTGTAAATTATATGCTAAGATATATCCTGCAACGAAATTCCCACGGCGCCACCATATTAAGATTTTTTGCGAAATTTTTTCTGAAAAGCGATTATCACAAGGTATACGAATATTTTTAGGCCATATTAAAAATATCGAAGAAAAATATGCGACCTCAGTCAGTGTTGACATTTATCAATATTTAGATATGTATTTCGCCATTTAATATAAACTGAATAATTTAATTTACAATACACTTTGTTTGTTTTTTCTTCTTGCAGTAGAGGTTGCAAAACCTCCGCAAGACATTGACAGTTTTACAAATAAAATAAATAATAATAAAAAAAAAACGAAGAGTAAATGAATGGAAAATTAATTTCAATAAAAAGAAAACCTTCAACGTTTTGAAGTTGTTAATTGACTGCAAAAGTATTCATTAAATAAATAAATAAATGGATCAATTGCTTTAGCTTCTATTGCTGATGTTGAAGTTGTTGCTGCGGCTGCTGCTGCTGCTACTGCTGTTAGTGTCATTGTTGTTATTATTGTTGTTTTTGAATGACCTGCTACGACTACGGGTATTTAACAACAATCGCAATTATAACAACAAGCAGCTCCTCAGCAGGTTGAATAAATAAAATTTTACTCATAATAAAGATTGTAAATGTGGAAATAAATGAATTTTATTTACAATGTTGTACATGTCGCTGCTGATTAATGATCATGATAAGTATGTATGTATGTTGTTGGTACTGGTACATAATGACTTTTATTTTAAATTATGTAGTTGAATTCATTTAAATCTTCTAAATGCCAGTAAGCAGCTTTCTTTTTCACATTAACATACCCCTCTAGTCAGCTTAGAACCATATGTCTCTATGTCAACAATCTTTTTCTCTAGCGACAATTGCACTAGTTGAAATCGAGTAGAGATACGTTAGAGACAACAATTCTAGTGTATTTTCAGGTGACATTCTCAATGAACGTGTCAATAGTTTGTTTTTCTTTTTTATTATGCTATGCAATAATGTTAAAGACTTACGTTCATATGTAGGTATTTAAGCTGGTTGTCCAAACCCTTATAAAATTGTAGACGAGGGTCACTAAAATGTACTAGTGAATATTTAGTTCAAATGTCTCCATATGGCGGTAAAAGAATAGTGCCAAAGTCTACTGGTAGATTTTCAAGGCCAACCCTAAGTTATATGTCAATAGGCAATTAGTTTGGCTGGAGTACAACTAGTCAGTAGTATTATTGACAATATCACTACAATTTTACTATTGAAATGTCGATATTGTAGACTAGAGCCCCTAAAATATACTAGTGAATCTTTGGTGCTAATGTCCCCTCCATGTGGTCCCAAAAACACTACTTAGTCAGTAGTGTTACAGTCTAGTGGTGGATTTTCAATGACAAGCTAATGTTAAATGTTAATAGATGATTACATTGGCTGGGGTACACCTGGTCAGTAGTACTACTGACAATATCACTAGTAAATCACTACAATTTCGCTATTCGCATTTCCTACAGGGTACATACATGCGAGTACAAACACACACACACTATTGATGTTTGTGTGTCACTCTAATCGTTTTTATCTAATTTTAAATTGTTGCTCAATTTGCTTCTGTGCGTTTTACTTTATTTTTTATTCCAAGCATTATTAAAGATTTTTTTTTCTTGTCATATATTGTTTCTTACTTTTATTAAGTACCATAAATAATTTGTGGTTTTTCCTACTTCCTCATAGGCGGCATTAATGTACAATATGCAAAAAAAAAAATCATTTACATACATTCATACATCTGATATTGATGTAACTTTATAAATTTTTACCGTTCGAATATGTACAAGTTAGGCGATTAAAAGAATGTTTTCATTAACTTAAAACGAAATGTTGCGGCGTCTCATTAAATAATTTTAATATATTTCAAAATTTTATTCATTAAGCATAATTTTTAATTAATTAATCATAATGCTAGAAATATTAATGATGATTAATAATTTTGAACAATAAACAAGCGCAAACCTTGATGTGGCATTAACTACTGTTAGAAAAAAATAGAGAAAAAAAAACTTATGAATACTGTTATGCTAATTTTGTCTACAGATATCATAAATCGTTCAATATTCATTAATAGCATGCATTAGCAACTCACTAGCAACTTACTAGCAAAAGATGCAGGCAGCATGGTCATAGCAACTCTACTGTGTTCCCTGTAATCATATACATGCACACTTATCATTGCCTCAAACAAGGCGTGCATAAATTTTCACAAGAATGCTGCAACACCTAAAGTTAGCCGTTCATAGTAATTATAAATTTATCGTCCATTATCTATAACATATGAAAAACCAAAAGCGATAAAGCGGCCTCAGGCAGGGAGTTCTGAGCTTAAGAGAAGATTTGAACACATCAAAGAAAAATAAAATAAAATAAAGAGAAATTAATGGGCTGTTTCACGAGGGCATTAGAAAACTTTCGGTTGAAAATTAATATTGAAAAACAAAAATCGAAAGTTTTCTTTCCATATCGTGAAATAGGCCCTAAATAATTCAAATAAAAATTGCAGTGTGACTGTTCAATGTCTGGCCTCTTAAATGCCCTATAACATATTGTCGGATTACTAATTAATCTCATCGACAGTTAAAGTATTATTACAAGAACCTTTTAGAAAACATTTTTATAGGTTCCCAAATTCTTTTATCAGCTTCGAAAATACACAATGTTCAATTAATTCACTGCTATAATACCACGATGTTAACTTTGCTCCACTTTACAATATACAAGACTCTACTAAATTGAATCCACTCTTAGCAGATGCAGCAACCCTTTTCTTATAATTAAAACAAAGTTTTCAGAAGAATGCTAGCAACATCCAGCAAACCTCAACACTTGTAACATCCTAAAGCGAATTTATTTCCAGGTCTGTGCATAGGCGAATTCGGCAAATTAGTTATCAATTGGCCTGAAGGCCCAGGCACATGGAATCCATCATACGTTAAGCTTCGTATCTTTTAACTGACATTAACGCAACAATGCAGAAGGTTGTCAATGAGTACTTTATTGACGGAAACATTTGAACCGCTTCAATAATTTAGTTCTCCATTTGATTTATTAAATTCAACTTGTGTTGCATTGTTGAAAGGGATTTATATACATACGTATGTATGTACCTTGTTTTATTGTATCATGCAACAGCATCTCGAGCTGAGTTCAACTCGTTCAGTCGATCACAAACCCATTTAAATTACGTGGCTTTAGACTTGGGTCGAACTCGTTCACTAGTTCATTTTTGACACATTGGTTTGCGGCAAAAATGAACTAGTGAACGAGTTCGACCCAAGTCTACGTGGGTTTGATAATAAGTTTGTGCAGAATTAGTACAGAACAAACAAGAATGGCAAGACTGTTGCAAATAAGAGATGCTAAATTTGAGCTTTCATTACAAGAAAAGCTTTTAGCAAATTGTAATACGATGATTCAAAGCAATTCACATATTCCATTTGCACTGAAAGAAAAAAAATTTATATATATATATAGTATATACTAGCTAAGGCCTGCAAACGTTGTCTTACCCTCAATTATATTTTTTTAAGCACAAATTACTCCACTTGGTCACTTGTTGGGTTAAAAAGAAAACAAAATCCTACCAGGTATTAACCCGAACCTGTGTTGAAAACTTCACACCTCGACTTCAATTGATACCACGTGCAGAGAGGGCCAAATACAAACCCGCTGATGACGAAGGTATGGCGGGCGGCCTTCAAAAACAGTATGTTGTTCCGTTCTGCTAGTGTTTATCGCAGTATTTTTTAATTAACTTTAATCTTATTTGTTCTTTAAAAATTGTCACATGTAATTTTTTTTAATACGAACTTTAGCATACACAAACAAGTTTAAGCAAGCTTAACTTTACTATATTAGGTCCACAGCAAGTAACTCCGTATGATATCATCAGCTTAACGTTAATATAGATTAGAATTCAGCGACTACCAATAGGGTGGCGTTGGCTGAAGTAGTTAGCACGTTGACTACAAATCCCTGTATCCAACAGTCATTAAATAACAACATTACGCATTTTTCTGATGTGCATTTGTGTCAGTTGTTGTAGGAAAGTTCAAGTGATGAAGGCATAGTCACTGGTCACTGAACTATACCGACTTCAGCAGGTACTAATCCTAATGTAACATCAGAGCGCCCTCCTTCGTTGTGTAGCAAAATCATTGGCGAAGTAAAATAATCAATAAAATGGCTACAAGACACAGCTTCAAAAAATTAATACGCCTCATTTAACATCAGAGAGGCGCTGCAATACTGCATTATTAAAAACGTGCAAAAAAGCAGAGTTGTAAAAGAATGAAGCTTTCCTCTATCTCTTCCTTCACCACCTGTCTTCTCTCTCACTATCCCTTTCCTAAAAAAGGTAACACCTAGTAATAGTAGTAGGCATTAATTGCCTGAGTGTTACTTCTCTTTATAAAAAAAAAAAAAAAAAAAAAGTCTACATAAGTCTACATAATTAAACTTATATTGGAGATAACCCCCTTTATTGTGAATGATGTCGTCGACGTTACATCAAGACGATAATAAAAATCGTCACTTGTCTACTCTTTGTCTACAACAATTGACTACTATTAACATGCTCCATTAATTTACGAAGAGGGCAATTATGAATAAAATCCGCGAGATTTTTCCCGGCGAAAAATTCCAACTAATAGCAAGTAATAGGGAAACAAAAAAATTCTAATTGGAAAAGGGAGAAATTTCCTGCGGAATTTTATTCATAATTGCCCTGAAAGCCTTAGAGATTACAGCCAATTGTCGCCTATAAAGAGTAGACAAATGACAATATTAAAAAGCGTTACGAACAGTAGCCTAATTCAATTCATAAGAATTTAAGGAATATTAACTGTCGTCTTGATGTGACGTTGACGACGCCATTCACAATAAAAAGGGATTAAAAACACGAAGGAAACATTTGTTTTCATTTGATTTCGTTCTTCGCAGTGAATAAAACTGAAATAATGATAACTATTGCACAATTTAAAAGCTCTTTCTTTTACCCAAATAGGCGACTTTCCTAAAAAATTTATATGAAAAGTACTTTTTTTTAATTGATATCCATGAAAAATTTTTCTGGCGAGTCGACTAACTGGGTTATTGATTTTGTTTTTGCCCCATGGGCATAAATTTAGAAACTTTTATTTGGTATAGTTGGTATTACGAGTACGATAACCGCGATCTCTTGGTCTAAATCAGCTACAGCTAAACACACATACACTGATATTTGCATTTGAGGTAAACAGCTTTGAAAGTTCTTACAATTTGTTCTTGTTTCTATGCAAAGTAACCAGCAAGCAATGTTGTCGCTGAGTTATGATTGGCTGTTGGGCTCTGGTAGCTTTTAAAGCACGAAGCTCTTTTGTAAAAGCTCACACAATTTGCATATGGCCTCAATTCTAATACTATGTTCACACTTATGTTTTTAAACGTGTTTAACGCCTCATTCGTGCTTAAGAGCTTAAACACCACGATTTTGAGATGTTTTACCATACATTGACTTGTTTTGTTAAACATCTCAAATGAAGTGTTTAAGATTTAAACACTTCCTTAAACACGCAACTGGAGTATGTTCAGTGCGTTTTTTGATAACTCTGGCATCTTTGTGTTGTTATTAAATGGCGTCACGTGAAAAATTATTTGGCAAACAAGTAATTAGTGAAGAAGTACTAAATTATTTACAAAAACATTTGTTGTTTGAAAATAATAAACTAATAAAAAAGCATAATTATTCGTAATTTTTTACCAATACAATCATTTACTCACAAAACGTCAACCTTAAACATCTCAAATGTAATGTGAACGGTTGTGTTTAGTTTTTTAAAACACTTGCCTAAAACTCGTTCAAGACCATAAGTGTGAGCATGGTATAAGATGAATATAATAGTTCGTACCTCGTGTAGAATTAGGGAGTTATTTCAAGTCGGCTTGCCATATAAATAATGAACATTTACTGAAGTCTTAAGCATCAGCTGTTTTTTTTCAGTTCAATTGAAAATCTTTATGATTGATTAGTTTTTCCTTTTCTGTTCTGTTCTATTGCGGACAAATCTATAGCAAATATAATTCAAGGTTAAGTTACAGCCAACAGTGTGTATGTGTCTGAAATTGTTGTCAGCTTATCAGCTGATTCCTTTCACAGAAAAAGTAATTGCAAAATATTTTATACAGAAAAGAACGGCAACGAACAGTAAAAACTAAGGAAGCCCTTAGGGTTAATAAATCAGTGCAAGTTAATCTCTATTTTTGGTGTAAAATGTGTTTAAACTAGCAAACCTATAAATCAATAAAGTATTTAAATCTGTAAACGCATAAAATTGGGCGTTTAAATACTGGTAATACGGGCCCTATGGTTTTGTTACTTATAAAACATTTGTTTTGCATTAAAAGAGCACTCAACTTTTTTCCAATCCTCTACTTTTTCTTCAGATCTTGTTCGACCTGTTTTCTTACACTATATTATTCATTTATAATAAATATTATACTTCGCCAAGCATTAATATAATTCCTTTCTCAGTAAAATTTGGCGACCTTTAATTAAATCAAATCAAATCAAATCAGCAAATCAGCTGTTTTTTGACATTTATGCTAGTGCTGTTACAATATTATTTTTTTAACTACGCATAGGGTATGGTTCACTTATTTACTTCTGTTGAGTTTAAACTACATATAAATCTGAGTTTAGTTTAACTAAACCAGCGTTTAAACTTTGACTGATTTATTAGCTCTTAGAGTTTTTAAAGACGCAAGTGAATCTTGTAGCAAGGAATTTTTTCAATTAAGGACTTGCAATGCTTCCTTTACATTTGATATGACTCGTTAAAATAACAGAATCCGGACAAGTGTAATAAAGCAAAAAATACATTCGGGCCAAGAAAAAAAAATTATAATAAAGTTAAATCATCAAAAGCAATTACCATCTCTACTAAGTACATACATACTGCGAGTTTTTTCTAATGGGTGTTTTTTATTGAGGTATAGAACTTTAAGTTGGCATCACTTTTTTAACTGGCGGCCATTTTGTCAGCTGACAAGTGATTAATATTTAGTTTGGTTTGCCATTTCATCATGAACAGGTTGACAAAAGAACAACGCTTGCAAATCGTGCAAATTTATTTCGAAAATAATGGTTCAGTTCGCGAAGTTTACCGCAAGCACCATCCATTTTATGGTCGACATAATCGTCCATCAGAGCAATTAATTCGGTTAACCATGGATCGTTTTCGCACTACGTTTACTCTATGTGATAATACGCATCCGCAGAGACGTCGAACAGTGCGCACCGAAGAAACAATTGCCGCTGTAGAGCAAAGTGTTGAAGAGGACCCGAATGAATCGATTCGCCACCGTGCACAGCAATTGGAGCTTTGTCCATCAACTTTATGGAAGATTTTGCGCAAAGATCTTGGCTTGCGACCTTACAAGATCCAGCTTGTGCAAGAATTAAAGCCGCGAGACCATGCAATGCGTCGTGATTTTGGTGTATGGGCCGAAAATGAGATTGATCTCGATGCTGATTTTCATCGCAAAATTTTGTTCAGTGATGAGGCTCATTTTTGGTTGAATGGCTACGTCAACAAGCAAAATTGCCGCATTTGGAGTGAAGAGAATCCACGTGAGACCCTTGAGACGCCATTACATCCACAAAAACTGACTAATTGGTGTGCTCTATGGGCTGGTGGAGTCATTGGGCCATACTTCTTCCGAAATAATGCTGGAGAGTTAGTTACCGTTAATGGAGACCGGTACAGAGCCATGATAACCGACTATTTTGTTCCCGAATTGGATGGCATGAGTGTGGATGAGTTGTGGTTCCAACAAGACGGCGCTACATGCCACACAGCGCACGTCACAATCGATTTATTGAAGGAAACATTCGATGAGCGCATAATTTCGCGGAATGGACCTGTCAATTGGCCACCAAGATCGTGTGATTTGACACCATTGGATTATTTTCTTTGGGGATATGTGAAGTCGCTCGTCTACGCCAACAAACCAGAAACGTTAGGGGACTTGGAAGCCAACATTCGTGGCGTTATTGCCAACATACGGCCCCATATGCTCGAAAAAGTGGTTGAAAATTGGACCTGTAGAATTGGCTTTATTCGAGCCAGCCGCGGCGGCCACATGCCCGAAATCATATTTAAACATTAATGGCATAAAATTATCCTTCCAATAAAGCCAAATTGATGGACATTAAAACGATTTTCTTGTGTTTTATATCAATTCGAAGTTCTATACCTCTAAAAAACACCCTGTACTTGTGCTGCTAATGCTAATGCTTTATTATTCTCACTTTAAATGAAGTATTCAGAGCATGTCAAAGTGGGTCTGTGTGTTGCTACATTTGTTGCTCGGTGTATGCAATCAACTCACTCACTGCCTATTAGCATCTTGTTTGTGCAGTTGTGCAGGATGGTATTGCACAAAATTTAATTTTGCATACAAATACATACTTACATACATACATACATACAGACACAAAAGTAAACACACAGTTACATACTTACATTGACACACTGTATTTAATTGCAAGATGTTGAATGTTAGATGTCGGATTTCATAAATTATTAAAAAAAAAATAAAAAATTGTTTCTTGCATTTTGTTGTGTGTACGAGAGTATCTATTGTCCATACAGGTTTTATGTGTTTCACATTTGTTTATTTATTTTTTACTTTACTCTAGATGCCTTTAAAACGGGTGTCATGATATCACTGACCAACAAAATCCATCCACCTTGTTGCAAGCAACAAGTTATGCACGCACGCACGCACGCACGCACGCCCAACATATAAACTCGTACATATGTATAACACTCCAAGAGTAGGATTGATTGTTTTCACAAAAAATAAAATAAAACATATTAAAGTAAAAAAAAAATAGTAAAACTTAAAAAAAAAATATGTATATCAGGATTTAATTACTTTTACAAAACCAATTCATTGGCACTTTGCAACAGAAATATCAAATAATCACTAAGACGCCTCAAAATCAGTCAAGTTTTTAAACATACAAACAGTTTCAAATCGAATTACGAATTTCGTTTGCCTTACAAATATTTGAAATTTGGCTGCTGGTTTGAAGATCCATTATATAACTTGGCTGGTGCAAGCAAGAGTTTCATTAATTTTTCGTTTTTTTAGTTTTACGAGTATTTAATATCGATTTCTTGTTTTGAATTCAAGCGACAATTTCAAAAAAGAAAAAAAATTAATCGAGATAAGACTGAAACTAGAGCACATGTACATACATGTATATTTTTTTTTTTAATAATTTGTGGGTATTTTTTATTTATTTTACTTTTGCAACAACTTTTGGATTTCAATTGACTTTTTAATCGCAGCAGTAAAGATATTTATTTGTGTTTGTTAGTTTGGGACAATAAAATTTTACCAATGATTAAAGTAAAATCGTAGCAATAGTTTTATGATAAGTTAATTGATATAAAATGTACTTTGACATATCGCCGCTGAACTTTCAAAAGACAACGATTTAATACTTCCCTCTGTGAGATTATTTCAAGTCACACGAAAAATTTTATATTATAGAAATTCTTTATACATATTTATATGTATATATGTACATTTTATTTATTTATATCACTCATTCAATCAAAAAACGTTATAGAATTTTTGAATTAATGATGCCGAATTAATTCTCATCTCAGTTCGTTTTTCATATTGTATTAAAATTTGCTTAAAATGTCTTTTATACTCAACTCTTGAGAGAAAATACAATTTTCTTTTTCCCTTAAGTTGTGTGTAAATTGAAAACTTTAATACTCTATAACTATAAATAGAACTGCACATTCGAATTGTGCGTATTGAGTGTCTGTGATGCTTGTACTCGAAATATGCTTATACTCAGAGTATGCATATTTAGTCGGACAAAACAAATATATACATGATACTCAGAGTATTTATTCAGCACACGCCCCCGTACGACCTAATGTATGTGTGCAAAATGGAATGAAAAATGTGCTTTGGCTGTTAGAAAACATTAACAAGATAATACGAATTTAAAATTGTGAATAAATATCATCTTGAAAACCCGCGTTTAAGAACGTCTTATTTGTATATTTTGTATGCTCCTGCTCATACTTTTACTTCTGAAAATTTAAAAGAGTCGTAGTCGATAGATTTGTATCGAACGCTTTCAGTAGCTCGTTTAAATTACATTTAATTCAAATGGGATTGTTTATAGGTTTGTGTCTAAAACGAACTATTGCAAGAGTTCGATACAGGTCTAGTAGTCGAAGTTAATACAATAAACTAGACTTGGATCGAACTTATCCAGTAGCTCGCTTTTGACACAAACCTATGATCAAACCCTTTCAAATTGCATGGGTTTGATCAAGTGTTTTTGTCTAGACTTGGGTCGAACTCGTTCTGTAGTTCATTTTTGCCACAAACCACTGATCAAACCCATTTAAATTACATGGGTTTTATCATGGGCTTGTGGCAAAAATGAACGAATGAACGAGTTGAAACCACCTCTAAAATTGATAGACTAGCGTCAATGTAAATGAAATGGGTTTGAAACAACGTTTGATTCGAACGCTCTCAAACTAGTTCAAAAAGAGCTGTTGGACACAACTCTAAAAATTGAGTTATTGAATGAGTTCGATCCAAGTCTACCATAGACGAATAGCTATACACAATAGAGCTGGGTCCAACTCGTTTATTCGTTCATGTAATTTAAATGGGTTTGATAATTGGTTTGTGGCAAAAATGAACGAATGAACGAGTTGCACCCAGCTCTAAACGATGAGCTTGAGTTGTTCAGATGTTCGAACAGTTTTAGGTTTGAAAATTTAAAGTTTAAATAAATTCGGAAGTTAAAGCAGTAGAGATGTTATGTGTTCTTTTTTTCCTTTTGCTTTTGCAGTTTGAATTGCGTATTTAATCCCTTGCTGGAAGAAATGTTGTTGATGTTGCTTGTGTTACTATTATATTTGTACCCACTTGACCTGAGATTCGATAAAGCGAAGAAATTTCGAAACAAAATTCTTCAATATTTATTCTCGAATAATAATGTTCGCTAAAACGAACTTCTCTCGAATGTATGACGATAGCAAAGTGAATGTGTGCTGGTCTGTTAAGGAATTAAAAAATAAAACAATTAAATAAAATAAATTACAATACATAAACTAAAAAACTTATTTATTTTTTTTCTGCTGCCTTTTGGTGATATCGAAATTAGTTCCGTATTCTCATACCTTTCATTATTGGTAGCGAACCTACGAAATCAAATGATTTTTGACACAAAACTGAGCGACAGGTAAAGCTTTTTCGACTCATTTTTTTGGTGTCATTCTCGAAAGTTTTACACGATACATTTTCGAGATATATTCGAAATCGATATCATTAACGAAGGTCCTGAGATTCGATATAAACGAATTTTCACTAAAGCGAAAACATTTCGAAACATCATTGTTCGTTATTCGTTCAGAAATATAAAAAAAAATTTAATGTTCGCTAAAGATTCGAACTTCGAACTTGTCCCGATAGTTTCTCGCATGTGTGTAGAGTTGTATCCAACAGCTCTTTTGAAATAAAATGAGTTGTGGGACACAGGTTCTCTTAAAAGCGTCAATTTAAATTAAATGGGTTTGAAACAACTTTTGATTAGAACGATGTCAAACTAGTTCAAACTGGCTCGAGCCAAGTCTAAGTTAATACCTCATAAACAGCTAAGATACTCGACAAGCCGCTCGCTGTATAATATACACTTTAAACATGCATGAGCAATGATTTCGCTAATTCCAGTGTTTGAAAAACTTAAGTCGAAGTAGCAAAAATTGTAAAATTTTTACTTTTAGCTGCTTTTGATTTTTCAGCAGGTTTGGTCAACTATTTTGTGGTGTTTTTCATGTTTTTGTTGTTATTTTTTCACATCAGACAAGAAGCAAAAACAAAAACCACTTTAATGCGATTGCTTAAACATCTAAAAGCAAACGTTTTTGCTTCTTCGACAGTGACTATTTGCGACTTCCAAAAGCATATAAACTGCTTCTGCCTTTACTTACGATACTAACCAAAAGCAAAAGCAGATCAAATTCAAACTTTTCAAATTGTGGACTGCTGAAAGTACTGCGTAATTGGTCATAAATCCTTTTGTGATTTTGCTTTGAATGAAACTGTTGTATTTTTCAAAAGCGAAAGCAGAAGCAAAATGAAATGAAATTAAAAGCATTTTAGTTTTTTAAATACTGGCTAATTCAGTGAATTATTTCAGTATTTCTTCATGTTCATTAGTATTCTTTATAGTGACTATGAGGGCAATTATGAATAAAATTCCGCGAGAATTTTTTCCGGGGAACAATTCCAACTAATAGCAAGTAATAGGGGAAAAATTCTAATTGGAAAAAGGAGCAATTTCTCGCGGAATTTTATTCATAATTGGCCTGAAAATTTCAAGTAATGATTTTCGCTCGCGAACTTTCGTGATTGTAATTGAAAAGCTATTTTCGGGACTATTTCGTATATGAAATGATAATATTAAATACTTACTTTATTTTAACTGACACTGTTAAAGAAGTATGGAAGTATGCATAATTTCAAAGCATTAATTAAATGAGTTATGGCAGTTAATTTTCGTTTTGGAAAAGTAAATGCGGGTATTAAACGAAAAATTTAGGTGTCCTTGTGCTTTAATGTTTTTTCTTCTTTTCTTTTCTTTTTGTTAAATTTTTTTCCTTTTAAAAATGATCATATATGCAATATTGTTTTTAATCACTCTTAATGGTGCACAATATGCGATAGTAAATACTTTAGTACTACGTGTGTCTGTTTTATTGCAAGTCTTATAAAACTAAAACAATTGATTACTTGTCTTGCCTTGGCCAAGTGTAAATTGGAAATGTTTTCTTCTGTTACCGGTAAAACTGGCCGATCGAGTGCTAGTACTTGCTTACATGTGTACGTGTGTGTGTGTGTGTGTGTGTCTGCCAGCAAGTAAGTGCATGTTTCTGGTTTTGAAATGGAATGGAAGTAAATAAATCTGTGTACTTGCAACGAACGAGCGACCGGGCCTACTCATTCTCAAGTGATATCTGGGCATGCATTTGCTTCAGCCAGTGCAGTGCATCTGTGTTGCAATATATTCAAGTGTATTTATTTCTGATATGTAAATATTTGTTAACAATCGTTATGGTTTAGTATTTTTTTTTCCTTATTTCGTTTTATTGCTTTTGAGCTTTGTAAAAGCATCGATCGCATCACATCACATTCTTTTTACTCTTAATGGGGAGAACTGACAAATATGTTCGTTCACATTAATTACAATAATTTGTCTCTGTTTTGTGCTCCTCCAACAGTCGGTGCCCGTTCCATTCACATTGTTGTGCAATTAAATTGGAAGTGAAATGAAAAATTATAAAAAATATATAAAAATTTTTAAAATACTTAATTTAAATAACAAAAAGGTATTAAAAAACCCAAAGTATATCACACTCTTGTAGGCAATTGTGAACGCTGGCATCAACGTGCGATTTTATTTTATTTTATTTTATTTTTATTTTTGCATTCAATTGTCTGTTTTAAGTTTAATTATGGAAATATTTTTATAAGTTTATTTATTTATTTACTGTTATGTAAAAGCGTTTTTCCCAGCAATAAAGGGGATGAGTTTAAATATACATATATTTTTTTTCTCAACATTTTTCAAAACTCATACCGACACATACGTTTAATAATGGACGCGTATGATGGACTCCAGCTGTGTGGTGTACAAGTGGTAATTGCTTGGCTTTGTTGCTCTTTAAATTATTTTGCGTTTACATGATTTTCTATATCCTGACCTGTGTGTGCCTGCCTGCCGCGCGCATGTTTTGCTATTCACTATTCATTTGAAAACATCTTAAAGAAGTATTTATTAATTTATGCATTACATTTCATTACTCTGCCATTCAATTGAATTCATTCATTCAGACCAGACATTCATTCTTCATTCATATGATGTACGCGAATAACAACAACAACAACAACAACAGCAAATCATAACGAGCGTACGAGTAGAGTTTTTGCACACATATCAATTGTAATTGTGTGAACTTACTTTCACTTTATATCAAAATATTATCATTTTTACTGTTTTAGTATTCATTCCTACGAACCAGCGTTGCGATGACGCTGGCGTTAATGTTGACGACGAATCCATTTAAAGTATGCACTGGCTCTTAAGCCAATATGCTTTTAGATGGCTGGCGTGTGTTAATAATTTAATAGATGCTCGTACAACATGCAGCAATTCCTTCATCCGCAATCTTAGTTACATGCATCCATCCATTTTTCCATACATCCATCTCTCGAAGCGGGGCAACCAAAACAACCGAACAACCAACCAAACACTCACTCACCCCACTCATTCTTTTATCTTTTTCCATTTAACAAACATTCAGACAGTCAGTCCATTGTATGCAATTTATTTGCTTATTGTTTTTGTTATTGCAATTTTTTGAGTTTTCACGTTCCTATTCGAAACTTAACTAAGTAATACATACTTGCTTATTTACATGGATGCCATAAAAAAAAAAAAAAATAACAACAACAACAAAAACAACAAAACAAAAACTTCAAGTTCGCATGAAAATAAAATTAAAAAAGCCAAACACCCACCACCACCGACAACAAAAACATTAACAATAACAACAACAGCAGCAGCAGCAGCAGCAACAATACCAATAGCAACATTTAAGTTAAGTTATGCTGCAGCAAGTTAAAACAACTTCTTGTTAAAAGTGAAAAAATAACATAAATTCCGCAATAATATGATAGATACTCGTACTAACTGTGCCGTGTATTAGAGTGGCCTGACAAAATATAAGGAAAGCTAATAATAACAAAATATAAAAAAAAAATTTGAAGCTGAAGAAAGTTGCTAAACACCTAAAATTCGTATCGATTAATTTCATTTCGTTTATAGGATATTTAAACTTTATTCGAATAAAATTTAATCAAAATTAATTTAAAAAATTTTGTATAAATATTTTTTTGACACGTGTTAAATAAAAATATAAATAAGATATTGAAATTTTAATAAAAATATTTCAATATTTTGAAATATTTAATAAAAATATTTCAATATTTCTAAAATTAATTTTATTCGAATAATTTATAATTAACATATTGAAGTATGTATTCGAATAAAATAGTAAACAAAAACTTGCTATTATATACATACATTCATTAGCATTTCCATTTGAAAAATTTTATAAAAAAAATATTTTTGACAATTTTTAAACAAATAGCCTTTATTGGAATAATTTTTATTTGAATAGCATTTCTTCGAATAATTTTTGTTATGTGTGCCTCGACATAAAAAAATTTAAACTAAAATATATATTTTGGTTAGCAAATTTTATTCGATTAATTTTAATGAATAATATTTATTCGAATAATTTTTGTTATATTAATACAATTTATACTGTTTATATTTATGTATGTGTGTCTGTATTCGAAAAATTTTAGTTAAAATACATATGTATATAATTTATTCGAAATTATTCGTACAATTTTCATGCAAAAAATCATTTCATGCAAAAGTATATATCGTCCATTTTATATGCAAAAAATTAAATGGACTGCACATCGTCCATTTTTCATACAAAAAATTAAATGGACTATACAGCGTCCATTTTTCATGAAAAAAAAAAAATAATGGACATACAAACATAATGGATATACATCGTCCATTTTTAATGCCAAAAATATAATGGACTGTACATCGTCCATTTATCATGGAAAAAATTTGTTCATTCAAAAAATATAATGCACTCTATATAGATCGCTAAGTTTTCATGCAACAAATATAATGGACTATACTCGTCCATTTTTCAATGAAAAAATTAAATGAACTATACATCGTCCATTTTGGACGCAAAAAATTTAATGGACTATACATCGTCCATTTTTCATGCAAAAAATTATTAAGTGCAAAAATTATAATGGACTGACTAAAATTTATTAAAAAATATTTTTGAAAATTTTTGATTGCAATAATTTTGTTTGCGAATAACTTTTACTGGCATAAGTCTTTTTCGAATAACATTTATTCGATCAATTTTTGTCACTTTTAATAATTATATCCGATTATTTTTTTTGATAACAGTTTTTCGAATAATTTCGGTTGCTTTTATAATTTTAATTGAATAATTTTAATTCGAATAATTTTTATTGAAAAAATGTTTTATTCGAATAATATGTGTTATATTAATAGAATTTCTATTTCATATTTCCTTATTAAAATTTGATTCTAAAAAGTTGTTTTAATATTTTTTTGTATTGTTTTCTAATATTTTTTATACGAATAACTTTTATTAAAATAATTAATTTCGAATAAAGTTTGTTTACTAAATAAAGTTGTTATTTTAAACATATTTTTGTATGAAAAGCTTTAGTAAAAAATACATAGCATATTTTATTTGAAAATCTTTTATTCAATTTATTCGAATAATTTTTGTTGTGCATATAAGATCATAGGTAAAATATAAATTTGATTAAAAAAAATTTTATTCGATTACATTTTTCGAATAATTTTTTTTTATCTCTTATTCGAATAATTTTTGCTATATTTACAGAATTTCTATTTCATATTTTCTTATGAAAAACTTTTATACGAATAACTTTTGGTAGAATAATTATTATTCGGATAACATTTACTCGAATTATTTTAGTAATATTTATAAAATTATTATTTTAAACACATTTTTATGTGAAAAATTTAAATGGAAATATGAATTTTATTTAAAACTTTTCATTCGATAATTTTTCTTGTTACATTTTTATTGTATGCATATGAAACATATGTATATGTTAAATTATATATTTTATTCGAATAAAATATTTGAAAAATTTTATTAAAAAACATTTTTGAGCTTTGTCATTCCAATAATTTTGGTATTTTATATAAATTTTATGGGAATAATTTTTAGAGAATATGAACATATTTTTATTATTTTTCTAATAATTTTTATTCGATTTTTTTTTAATTTTTAATCGAATAATTTTTTTTAATAAATTTTTACTGAAATCATTTTTATTCCAGTAATATTTTTAGAAAACAAAGTAGAAATAATAACTTATTAGTTTCGAGAGGTTTGTCAAGGTTCTGTTAAAATATTAGTGTTCGTCAGATTTACAGTTTTTGTTATCGATCACTCGTGAAGATAATATTAAATATCTTTAATGTGCCATAAGAAATTTTATTTATACAATATACAATAAGTTTAAAAAACATCTAAGATGGCCAGTATGCAAAACGATTAATGTATATAGATGAAACTTTCTGAAGTGCAGCACATTAGATTTTATAAAATATATTATTTTTTATTATATCTTTAATTTTTTTAAACATTTCAAATACAAACTTCATTTTTGAAACACATTTCATTGACTCAAAATTATTCTAACGTCCATATAATCCAGATGAAAAGCGTGAGTGTTGTGGCCGATAATAATTGTATGATTTGGAGGAAGATGTGCTGTATCTTGGAACAACAAATGAAATAACAGCGAACAAAATTAATGCTATCGATATAAGCAAAATATTTAAAAACTGCATTTTGTATTTTCAACTATAAAATTTAATATGTTAATGGTAGACCTGCTTACTATAAACTGAATGAAGATCTTTTAGGTTTTTTAAAAATGTATAAGAAAATGTTTTTGTTTTGCGGTTTATTAAATCAACAGAAATACATTCTGATTCAGATTTATTGTGTAAATAAGCTTTCTGTTCGCATGAAATGGGTTTATTTTTAAAATTAAATTAAATTATAAAATTAATAATTATAAAGGTTTTACTCACAAGCAGGGACAAGGACTTCATGCATTTAAAAAAATGTGTTTTAGGCGCCTAAAATATGACATAAAAAGAAATCAAAATATGCACTTAAAACAATTTTATTCTAAAGAAAAGTTTTCAATTTCCATATAACTAAATATAGATATAAAAATTTGTTTTTTTTCAAAAGTTGCGAGAACAAGCCTTTTACATTAAATTTCTACACAAGATTAAATATGATATAAAGATTGTTTCAATATTTTCGGTAATTTTCTCTTAAAATCATCAAAATTACAATTTCCATTGAAATCGGTTCGTGTGCTTGTGCGATCGTTCTACAATTCTACAACAATTCAAGCGAACAAATTGTCCTAAAAACAGTTTTGCATTAATAGTATGTCAACAATATTTTTTGAAATTTGAATTTTTGAGAAAATATGACCCAAAATAATGGGTTTGTACTAAAATATGAAATTAAAATATGCATTTATGACAAAATTATGCAAAAATATGCATTTTAAGCAAAATATGCAAAAATATGCACTAATAAATCGATGCCATTTTTACGTAAATTCATTCTTACGTAAAGATATTTCGTTTTCGCTATTATCAGGGTTAAGGGGGAAAAACGTGCATTTGCATGAAACCCCTGTCCCTGCTCATAAGTATCTAAAACTCTATTTTTGTAGCTCAGAAAACATAAATTTTTCATGCATTTCATACATATTTAGAGTTATTGCTTATAAACAGGGAAACCAGAAATACTCTGTACAAAAAGTGTTTTATGCAAACTCAATATGCACTAAAAACTAAAAAATATGCTCTTAAAAATAAACCAACACTTGCATATAAAATGGGACAAAAATAAAATAAACAAAAAAAAAATAAGTAATAAAAATATTAAAAAGAATAACTGCCGTGCTAAAAAGCAATAATTTGAATTTGAAGTGGCCGTTAAAACAAACCTGCGAATTTTGACTTAAGCATATAAAAAAAATAAATATTTTTGGATACTTTCGTAAAAATTTAACTTCACTTCTAAAGAGATCGCGGTATCAGTATTAAAACTTTATAACTGTATTTTGGCTAAATAAGACAAGATTTTTATTTATAATTCTTATTGCAATAGCCAACAAAATATTGACCTAGACTTTCAAATAAATATCGTTGCCTGTTACATCTAAATAAGCTTTCATACAACGTCTACTCTGCGTAGAGTCCGTCACAAATAGCAAAACCGAATTTGATTGAAAGTAATGTCCGAAATAATTGCGTAATACGAGGGCGGATCAATAAGTCCGTAACTTTTTGAATTAAATACAGTTTTTTTTGCAAAACAAAAATTTATTTTCCAACATAATCTCCTTTTAACTCAATACACTTAGTCCAACGTTTCTCCAGTTTTTGTATCCCTTCCAAAAAATAGGACCTCGTCCTTAAAATAAGCATTTGTTTGGTCTTTGGAGCTAAGTCTCTTTCCACCGAGCCATTTCTTTAGGCTTGGAAATAGGAAGTAGTCACTAGGGGCTAAATATAGAGAATATGGCGGATGGTGTACCAATTCGTAGCTCAATTCATAGAGTTTTGCCATTGAGACTGCACACGTGTGCACTCGTGCATTATCTTGATGAAAAAGAACTTTTTTCTTGGCCATATGGGGCCGTTTTCTTTTCAAACCCTCATTAATGCCCGTAATTTCTACAAAAAGATATCTATTGGTGTCTAGATATCTATCGTGTAAGTTGAATTTTATAAGTAAAACTCGTAGGTAAAAACGTTAGGTAAATTATCTGTGTGTAGAAATTACGGGCATAAATCTGTCTAATAAGTTGGCATAATATTCGCCGTTTATTGTTTTTCCCTTTTGAAAGTAATCGATGTGGATTATCCCGCATGCATCCCAAAAAACTGTTGCCATCACCTTGTTGGCCGACAAACTCACCTTGGCCTTCTTCAGAGCAGGTTTAAACTGCTGTTTGGTCTCCGGAGTACAGTAATGGATCCATGTTTCATCCAAAGTTACAAAATGCCGCAAAAACTCATTTGGATTGCGGTTTTTACCATTGAAATTGATGGTGCAGAGTCCCCATAGTATTTATCGAGCTTTTCCTTGGTTTGATTGACGGGTTTTTTCAGCAAAAAATAATGTTTAATGGCCACACGAAATTCACTTTTTCCCATTTTCTTCTCAAAAGACGAGTTAGTCTGTTATCAACGGCTGCCAAACACAAACCAAATGACACAGCTTGTTAAAATTTAGACAGGAGTCAACTGACGTCTGCCTCTTGACAGAAGCAGTGTTGCCATTTCAATCAAGAGGTGGGAAAATCAGAAAGGCACTGAGTTAATGATCCACCCTCGTATATAAGAAAAATGCATGGTGCATTGGAAATGAGATTTAGATGGCGGAAAATAAAAATAAAAATTTTGATCAACACATAGGCTTTGTAAGCATATTAGAATCAAAAAATTCAAAATATGCCCAAAAAGTGTAAATTATGCTCTAAAAATTAGAAAATATGCTTAAAATATGCGTGTAAGACTGATACATGCAAATATGCAAAAATATGCACACAAATCGATGCCAAAATTCATAAAAAGTTCTGCAATGGATAAATATCTCGTCCCCGCATTAATACTTCACTTAAGAAAAAACATGCAATTGCATATTTGCGATTTCCCTGCTTATAAAAATATTCTTTTTAATTTTTCAACATACGAGTATATGGGAGGTACAGAGGGTGTTGATTTGATGGCAGGATTTTCTTTGTAAGAAAAGCCACAGTCGTGTACAGTACATAATCATTTGTTGTGTACTGTATTTTTGCTTTTTATTATAATATGCCCTGCGCACTATATTTGGGAAACGTCTGTAGTTGGTCCACTTCAATGTTTTGGCAAGTTTTTGTGTGAATTTTATGAATACAGTAATAATATTGCTGTCATGCATTCATTGCAACGTTACTTTAGCAGGAGGGCTTCAGGTGTGTGTGTGTGGGTCTGTAACTCTGTTATACCTTGATAGCTGGTGGAATTTTATTGCACCAAGCCAACAAGTTGTTCTCATGGCATTTTCACAAACAGTCTGTCTCTCTTGTCTTGTCTTGCTGGTTCATTACTATTAATGTTGCTGCTGCTGTTGTTGTTATTTTTTTTCACTTTCGGATTCATGCTAAAATGCAGCCAGTTTTAAAAATAGTTATTAAATCTTGTTTCCTCAGTTGGCTTTTTAGTTATTATTGTTGTATTTTATAGATCTGTAATTAAACTTTTTTCTTACAGTTAAGCTTTTCGTTGGAGTTTAGATTTTATTTGCTGTTGTTGTTGTTGTTCTTGTTCCCTGTTACGTTGAACGAAAAAAAAATATGGCAAGGCACAGCGCAACAGCAAGAAGTGTCGTTTGAGCATTTAGAATTATTGCAGAAAATAGTGCAAGTGACTGACTGACTGACTGACTGAGTTCAACAACAAAGGAAAACAATGGCAGCTAAATAAAAAAAACATTGGTACTTTAATATTTAACGGCTTAGGCAACAGCAATAGAAACAACAACAACAACAACAACAACAACAGCAATAGCAATAGCAATAGCAATAGCAATAGCAGCAGCAACATCATGCAGAATAATGGCATCGGAAATTCTTGTTAATCTGAAAATGTGAGAAAGAAATCTTATAAAATAAATTTTTTTAGGGGTCTTATGGATGGTTGTAAGTGTGTGTATGTGTGTGTATGTATGTATGTGTGTGTGTGTGTGTGTGTGTGTTTGTGTATTTCTTTCTGCCTTTACAAATATCCGGTAGATTTGCATATTTCATTAAAAGCTGCTTGTTATAGAAAACTATAATAAAAGCCAACACCAACAGCTATAGAAGAAGTAAGAAGAAAAAAACCAGATAAGATACTTAATAAATTAAATGTAACCAGACCCTACGATTCGGTTAGTTAAACGTCGTCATAGTCGAAATATTTATCTGAGGAATGGTCTTTTGTGGCAACAAAATAATTTGCCATACGGTTTGACCGCCAAGATGCGGCCGCGGCGTTGGTGGTGTTGGGTTTTGTTACTGATTTTCCGTTGGAGTTTTAAATACAATATATTTTTCCTCTTTTTTTTTTTTTTGTTGTTCATTATGTGAAAATGAGCGAATATACTTTCCGCATCGCTAGACACATTACTAAGTCACTCACTTAGTCAGCCAGTCACTAAGTCAGTTGTACTTACTACTTACTCTTGGTTGTTGGTTCAAAATGGGAGGGTGGAGGTTCGAGGGAGTAAGTAGCCTATAATGTCAGTGCTGGTGGTGTTTGGTGTTTCAAACTACTTGAGCTAATATGTATGTTTGTATGTAATATTGTTTTGTTACATATATGTTTGCTGGCACAGTAGTGCGCTGTTGCTGATGTTTTGTTTTCAGTACGCAATTAATTAAATTTATTTTAATGAATGTTAATCAAATGTACGGATGTTGCCTTTTTCACTTGTACCCGCAAATAACTAAGCTCAGACATTTATTTATTTGAAAAACATACAACACATGACGTAATTTTTGCGGTTTTATAACCGGTCTACTCTTAAACTTACTATTGAGTCAGATTCAAAGGTTAAAGTTTTCAAAGTTTTCAACGTCTAACCACACCAAGCTTTTCATAAGTTGATCAAAACTAATACCAGGGGGTATTTACTATACGAAATTTCCTAATGACATTTGCTAACTGCAGGGGATAATAGTCTGTTTTAAGTCCATTAGATTGATGGCCAAAAGTCTACTTAAATTAATTATTATGAACATTGAAACTTAAGTTTTTTTTTCACGCCAATAAACGACGGTTAGTAAAGTTAATTGAAAAAGTAGTTATTTGTTACATAAAAAGGCCATATAAATGTTAATACCTACATATAACAAAAAAAAATGTTTTATATTTTTTACAAAGATACAAGTAATATTTTTTTGTAGTAAACTGATTAATAGCCCGGCTAATTATTTAAGCTTGAAAATATTTATGTTTATAGAAATGTTTATAAGTGAAATGCATTTTGTAATCAGTTTTCCAAGTGAAAAATGTTTTTTTGTCTTATAAAATCAATTTATCGCCAAATTTTTATTTATTTAAGTGCATGGTTGCGCCATCCTTTTGAAGCCACATCTAGTCCGGATCAATTTCATCTATATTTTTAAGCAAAAATCAATTGATCATGATGCGGTAATCATTTTCATAAAACCTAAGGTGGGCTCCGTCTATATTTTTAGGGAAATAAGGCCCAGTGATGCCACCTACACGCATTGGTGGCACCAAACCGCATAAAACGAAGCAGTTTACTGGATGTAATGGAGTCTGTAGGGTGTTTTGTCGATAGGTTTAACTCCATATGCGGCAATTTGGTTTATGTATAAACGCAATGGACAATCTAAATACACCAAGTCCCAAAACTTAACTCAAACTAGCCCAACTCAAGAGTGACAATTTTTATTCTTACAAATTCCCCTGTGGGACAATTAAAAAATTTAAGGCCCAATTTAGAAAAATTTTTAAAGCTTAACAAAGGCTTTATAAAACAAATTTCCATAAAAAATTATCTTACTAAGCGTTTATAAAGCCGTAATATTTTTTTAAACTAATGCAGCAAAAACATTAAGTTCTCACAAGGGAATTTTTGGGAAGAAAAATGGTCAATCTGATTATATATAATTTTTTAATTGTCCCACAAGACAATTTTTAAGAATAATAAATTCAGCAAAGTTCGGTCGTTTCTTTTAGGCAATTTTTCACTTTTCGGTCTTGGCTATTTTTTTTTTAACATTAACGTTTCTTTTCATTCTACCGTTTATTTTCGTTTTGGCGATTTTTTCGGTATTTTTGTTTCTTTTTTTTAACAAATTTTTAGTTTTTGGCAAATTTTTTTAATTAAGGCGCTTTTTCCGTTTTTCCGACGAATATCGCAGCGATGTTCACCTTTGGAGTACGGAACCTTAAAAAAAACTTGTAAAAAATTAGTTTTATTTAGATTTAAGAGCTATTATTTATTATTTTATTGATTTACATATTTATTTTATTAACCCCCGACCAAAAAAGGGGTGTTTTAATTTTGTATTGTGTGTCTGTGTATCTGTGTGTCTGTCCGTGTCCACGTACAGCCTAAATGGCTGGACCGATTTTGATTTAGTTTTCTCTGTTTGAAAGGTGACTTGATCGAGATGTTTCTTAACCACGTTTGAAGAAAATCGGTTCAGCCGTTTAGAAGATGTCACATCTTTTCTTGATATATCGGGGGTTTTTTAAATTTTTAATTTTTGTTATTAACTTTTTAATGCAAGTTTTAAATTTTCTCGCCACGCCTACATTTGCAAATATCGGTAGCACCGGCCATTTGTCTAAATTCAAGATCGCTTCACTTTCAGAGCTCAAAGTGTGTGCGGCAAGTTTCGTAAGAATCGGTCAAGTAGAAGTGCATTAAATCTAAAACTATCTTTTAATAGGCATGGCTCCGCCCACTTTTTTTAAACACAAAATTATTCTGAGACCCCCAACTACTTTCTAAGTTTCATGGGAATCGGATATTTAATTGAAAGTATGTATATATAATTTAATACTCAACTGTGATAGGCGTGGCCCCTCCCTCTTTTTCTAAATGGAAATCTTTTCTTTTTCAGAGTTCAGGGTGCACGGCAAGTGGCATAAAAATCGTTCAAGTCGGAACATGTTTAATATAATATTAATTTTTAATTGGCACTTTTTTTAATATAGAATTATTCTAGGACGTCAGGCAGTTTCCTAAGTTTCGTGGGAATCGGATAAATAAAAGTTTGCACAAACAATTTAATACTTATGTAAATCTTTTTCAGGGCTCAAGCTGTATGCCAAGTTTCGTAAAAAGCAAGTGCAATATAATATTGATTTTTAATAGGCATGGCTCCGCCCACTTTTTTTAAACACAAATTTATTCTCAGACCCCCAACTCATTTCTAAGTTTCATGGGAATCGGATAGTTGGAAATATGTATATATAATTTCATACTCATTTTTGATGGGGCTTGGCCCCTGCCACTTTTTCTAAATAGAAATCTTGTATTTTTCAGTGTACAGGGTGTACGGCAAGTTTCGTAAAAATCGTTAAAGTAGAAACACGTTTAATAATATTAATTTTAATATCTTTTATATAATATTATTTTATAATAGGCATGGCTCCGCCCACTTTTGTCAAACACAAAATTATTCTAAGACCCCAAACGGTTTTCTAAGTTTCGTGCGAATCGAATGACTAGAGGTATGTATATATAATTTTATACTAAACTTTATAAGGGGCGTGGTGCCTCCCACTCTTTTAAACGCAAAATCGTGTGTTTTCACAGTTCAGGGTGTGTGATAAGTTTCGTAAGCATCGGTTAAGTAGAAAAACGTGAAAACACGTTTAATATAATGTTAATTTTTAATATTTTTTATATAATATTGTTTTTAATAGGCATGGCTCCGCCCACTTTTGTCAAACACAAAATTATTCTAAGACCCCAAACTAATTTCTAAGATTCGTGGAAATCGAATGACTAGAGGTATGTATGTATATATACTTTTATAATAAACTTTAAGGGGCGTGGTGCCTCCTTCTCTTTTAAACGCAAAATCGTGCGTTTTCAGAGTAGAGGGTGTGTGATAAGTTTCGTAAGCATCGGTTAAGTAGAAAAACGTGAAATATAATAGTAAATTTTAAGGGGCGTGGTTCAGTCCAATTCTTTCGAACACAGTAAACTTAAAAAAGTAATTTGTTTATCTAATAGTTTAAGCTATTTATGGTTTAATTCCCAATAATTCTTTTTTTTAACTTATTCTTATTTTTGTAACACAAATTAGTTATATTTATGCATTTCTTAAATCTCATAAACTGGAAGCCTTACAGTTGCCTTTTAAATTCATCTGCCTTCCAATTGTTTTCCGTAAACAATTTCTGAAGAAATATTATATTTATATTTAATCATAAAATTCTGTTTTATTTCCCCCATCGAAAGGGCTGTTTGACATACATAAACATAATATGTTCGCCCTTTTGCCTTTGCTATTGCAAAAAAGTTATATAAAACACATCATTTAACGACTTCGACTAAGTGCAATTGCCAAACAACAAAATATCTATCCCTCTTCCTGCAATTGTTTTTATGTAATGATGTCATTATTAGGTTGCATTTCATTTTGTTTTGTTGCAAGGTTTCATCACAGCGTGCAGCATAAAAAAGTAAATTTTATGTCCCAAACGTTTTATGACAATTCAGCTTTAGTTTTAACATTTTGTTTTTTTTTTTTTTTTATGGGTTGTTGTTGTATTTGGCAACTATTGAGTGGAAAAATATTTGTTAACTCACCTATTTATTGCTGCTAATTGAGTCAATTGTTGAGTTTTTTTATCTTGTTGCAATGATCATGACACGACTTCCATTTTATAGCTGTTGGTGCCTGCGTCTCTCGCTCCTTTTGTGAGGTTTGCATTTTTAGCCTAAAGATCTTCCTCCTTAAGTTCACATTTAGTGAAACTGTGGAATTTTTCAAGCAGAAACTTAAAGTAGTTAGTGTTACTTTTTCTGCTGTTTGTTCGTATGTTCGTTTTTTATTTTTCCTATAATCAGCTTAAAACCACTGCCATAAAATTATTAAAAGACAAGGAAAAATAATAATGAAGCAAAAAAAAAAAAGTATGACATCAATTGACTAAGATTTGCATAAAAATCATCTTTAATTTAACTTTCATTTATGAATTTAAGAAAAGAAAAAAATATATACATATTTTCATAACAAAAGAAAACAAAGAAACTAAAAACTACAAAGCGAAATTTATGCAGTCTTGAAAAATACTCGTATACAAAGAAACCCTTTTTTACATCCAACAACCAGCCAACCAACCAACCAACCAACCCACATTAAATATTTAAATGACGGAAAGAGAATTTGAACAAATGCATGCAATTATCTTTCATTTTATTCTGTATCTTTGCTAAACTTCTATGAGGTTTAATAACACTTTGTGTTATTTCTAAAGCATATTTGTTCTCTCTTATTCGTGTGCTTTTTTTCTAACTTTTTATCATAATTGAATCTAATTATGGGAAACGTTTTACTTTTTTTTTTATAGTTTATAAAAATATTCTTTAAATTCACATTCATTGTCCCACAATAAGATTAAAACATAATTTGTAGGTACGAGTACTTTGTTTGTTAAAGCGGGTAATTACTCGTACTTTAAAGCCAAACACCACAAATCACCAAAATTAGTTGTTCTTTTGAATAATTTCTTTTCTTTCCTTTTCTTAATTATGTATCTCAAAATCTAGGTTAAGAGAAAATTCACTTATCCACGCAAGAAATTAACCCATTTTTTTTTTCAAATAAAAGAAAAAAAATTAGAAAAAACTGAAAGTCTTATAAAATTATTTACAGCGAATAATGATTTATGGAAACTGGTATATAAAAAAAAGTAAAATTTAATTCATTTTTTTTATAATTTTTATTTGTTTAATCGACCCACCGTCTTCATATCAATTGTGTTCGCACTGCAGCAATATCAGAAGAAAAAAAGTTATTCAAGACATTATTAGTGTTTACATTTATATGGAGGTAATAAAAAAAATTAGATTGTTGTTATAATTCATTTCCTGAAAACCTAATGCTGCAAATACTGATCCCTTTGGGCCAAATGATTGCAAGCGACAATTTTCATTTAGTATATATTTCGCTTTCAATTTGTTCTAAATCCTCTAATGCCGGCCATACACGCAAAGAAAAAATATGGTTGAGGGAACCATAATCAAACAGAACATACTATGATTGAATTATATGGTTGCAGTCAAATCATATTATTGCCAATGGAAAAGCAAAGTTTAAATAATATTATCTACAAAAACAATTAACTTTGTTATACCTAATCTTAGTATTGTAAATATGACAACACTATTGTTGGATGTGACTAAAATATGATTGAGACTTACCATACCATGTTCTAATTTTATAATAATATTGTTAAATATAACCATAGTATTATATTATGTAATAATAATATTTTGTTTTTTAATCATATATGTATTGGCAAATCTTATGTTTAAAACAGCTGTGCGGTAAATCCGAAATAAAAATAAATTAATATTGTTGAAAGAAAATGTATGTATGTATGTATAGAAATGTATACTTACATATATGTGTATACACGAATTACAGACATATCTGTATAAAGAGATATACATACATACATATGTACATATTATTTTTATTTATCTACCCTTTTGTTTATACTTTTTTTATTTATTTAACACCACGCGTGCGTGCACTACCGATAGCTTACAAACGAAACACTGAAGTGACAGAAGATGTTTCTGAAAAATATTTTTTTAAAAACTTAACATAGTATTGTTTTGGATAACATTATATTGTTGTTTACATCATATTATTTTTACACAATAATACAACTTATATTGTAGTCATAAATTTTTAACAAAACTATATTGTTAAAATCTAACCATATCGCACTTTCTATGAATATAATAATGTTATTATTAAATTCAAACATTAATGTGTTTATCGTAACGAAATTAATGTTTAATATAAAAATAACTAGTTTTCAATGACCACACATTTGTTTCAGAGAACATAATATTGTTTTCTCAACCATTTTACAACCATATCTTTTCTTTGTGTGTACACTACACAAGTTCAGTGCTCAAGTCTGGCACTGCGTAAACTAAGCTTGTGACACACACTATAAAAGTAAACTGTGCTAATTTTATTTTAATGCGGTGCTTCTTTGTATAATTCCAGGAACTCTGTCTAGAATATTTTTCCTGTGCTCATTTCTTGTTTTGAACTCTTAAAAAATCACGAGACAACTGAGCGTTTGGAACATACACTACACAAGTTCACTGTACAGTTTTCAAACTTGAGCAAATATCAAAATCGTTTTGATATTTACTTAGTTCACTGCGTAAATAGCACAACCACCCCCATACACTACACAAACGCACTGTACAGTGGCAGACTTGTGCAGTGAACTTGCGTAGTGTATGGCCGGCATAAGTCTTCATTTGGTCATATGGCTTAAACTTAAGCACCCCTTTAGGCCAAATTATCCTATGTGCCAATTCGCAATTAGTATATTTATCGCTTTGAATTTGTTCTTAGCACACTAAGTCCTCATTTGGTCGTATTGTATACAATTAATTACCCCTTTTAGGTCAAATCATGGTATGTGCAAAATTTTCAATTCATACATCTATCGCTTTAAATTTATTATTATTAAATAAAAGTAATCAACCCTTTAGGCCTAATTATCATATATTCCAATTTTCTATTAGCATATTTATCGCTTTTATTTTTTTTAAAATCCCCTAAGTCCTCATTTGGTCGTATTGTGTAAAAGTAATTACCCCTTTGGGCGAAATTATCGTATGTGGCAATTCTAATTTATTATACATATATCGCTTTGAATTTGTTTTAAATCTACTAAGTTCTCAGTTGGTCGTATTGATTTAAGGTAATCACCTTTCTAAGCCAAATTATCGTATGTGTCAATTTTTAATTAATATATTTATCGCTTTAAATTTATTCTAGATCCCCTTAAAATATATTTCAATATTCATTTAGCATATCGCTTTAAATTTGTTCTAAGTCCGCTAAGTCCTCATTTGGTCATATTGCATAAACGTAATCACCGCTTTGGACCAAATTATCGTATGTGCTAGTCTTCAATTATTATATTTATCGCTTCTAATTTGTTGTAAATCCACTAGGCCAAATTATCGCATGTGCCAGTTTGCAATTAATATATTTATCGCTTTGAATTTGTTCTAAATGTACTAAATTCTCATTTGTATGCGCCAATTTTGAATTAATATATTTATAGCTTTAAATTTATTCTAGATCGCCTAAACATTTGTATCTATTTCGAGATTAATTTTCCATTTAAGACGTGTCAAAATGAATACGAATTTCAAAGGTTAATTTGTTGATGGTTTAGCATATCTAGATGCATTTCGTTGCAGCTAAGCAATATGAAATATATAGGGCCAGACCCACGATGTTGACAACGTTCGACTTGTCGCACACTTACATTCAAACCAAAAACAAATTTTAATATTTTGTTGTTGTTTCAAATGTAAGTGTGCGACAAGTCGAACGTTTTCGATATCGTGGTACACGCCGAAAATCTGCATAGTATTTATACTGTTTTGATGCATTGTAAACATACATTGGGGAAGTCAGTCTATCTCGGTTTTATCTTAAGTCGAATTCGCCTGCAGCGGCGATGATTTCAGCAGATCTTGCATCACTTGATTGTTTATTAAAGAACTACACTGTAGGAAGTTTTACCCATTGTACGGCCATACGGCAGTACCGATTGATCAAACTTCGGAAGCCTCTCTTTCATCCTTAAAGTATTTGTTACTTAATCTCACGAAGAAATATTTTTTTTCTCACTCTCGCTCACGTCCTCTCACGCGTGACAACTTTTGACTAATTATAATTAAACAATCACGTTCCACACTATTTTAAATTTTTTTACCTGCTAAAAACTATACATTTTTATTATGAAAATCTTTACTACACTCAAACGTTATTTGAAATCACACACAAAAACACTTAATAGAGTGACAGCAAATCAAAATTGCAGAAAATTTTAAAACAGATTTTTTTCTTTGTTATTTTTTTATATTAAAGCAGACAAAAATAATTTGTTCACTCACGCTCACGCTTTGTTCACGCGTGACAAATTTTTAAACACTTCTTTTTTAGACCTTTTAATTTGGCTTAAGCATGCATTAAAATAAATTTTGTTTTAAACTGGATGTAAGAGCAATAAAGAATGTAATTGAATAATTTGGGGTTACACCACTCTTGCGCTGATAGCCTCAAATATGATTCAAAGAACGGTCAGGGTTTGATTAAAGGATTAATTAACTACAATCGTGTTATTGAAGAATAACATGTTACACTTTCTTTTAATGGAAACGCTCTTAAGAACTGAAAACGAACAGAATACCTCAAAGGGTTAAGGAGAAATTTATAAAATATTTTAAGAATTCAGTTTAGTTGTTCATAGCAAAAACTAAGGTTGCGTAAATGACCCCCACAGCAATTTGACAATAATTTTGACACAGAAATACTTAAACGTAATAAAAATGTTTTTCTTTTTCAAATTTGTTGAAAATGTTTAAAACGATTATTTACACTGGGTCAGCACATAATAATATTTTGCCTTACAAAATTCTAAGTCATAACAATAGACAGTGTGTAACAGAGATTTGCAGGACTACGAATCAAACAGTATAATTTTGCATTTTCTAAAATGAATATTGAGCTAGCACTTAATATTAAAAAAATTAAAGATGCTAATTCATGATTGATATCAATGACACTGTTGTTAATAAATGCATGCCACTGCTTGCAATTTCTTATCATTCATATGATTCACTAAAGCATTGAATCAGTATGATTGTTTTTTGTTTTTAAAACTTCTTAAAACCCCTTCTGACAAATATAGCTTTATGTAATATTATAAAATAAAAGAGCTAGGCTCATTTTATTTTATAAATTATTTTAATACGAGAAAAAGTATTAATTAATACGAAATGTCTTATTAGCTTATCTAGTCAACGTGCTGATGTTAAAGAACAAAACAAAAGCATTGTAAAAGTGAGTGGAGAGCGAAAGTGCATCAACTCATGCAGTTCTTTGGTGTGTAAGCAGCAAAAAAAAATTTACTTTAGAAAAAAAAACTAAAAACCCAGTTTAATAATTTGAAGAGGGTACACAGTTTTCAGCTTTTATTTTCTTGTCTTAACTTTGGGTATAATTTTTTTTGTAAGGAAAAATCTGGCTTCTAATTGTCGCTTACGATAACTAGCCGATTCGATCACGTTTTTTCAGTTTCAGATTACGGCACTAGATATCGAACCATATTATTACATTGTTCGATAACGAATACCATAATCTCAAACTGAAATAACGAGATCGAATCAGCTCGTTATCAAAAGCGACGCTTAGACCACTGATTTTTATGAATTGAAATTTTACGATAAAATACGTTTGCTCTAAAGTTTTTGCTTTCAATGTAATTTTTGGAACAAATGTATACTTTCGTTGTCGTTGAACCATTATTGTTTTAATATTATTTTATAAAATGACTTTCTTCCACAACCGCCAATTGATTTCAGCGAGACGAAGTCTACAAATCAGCATTAAATCCTAAACCGTGAACTCGGTTTAAGTTAATTGGGTTAAATTTATTTACAAGCGCAACTACTCCAAATATTCATTCATACCAAGTACGTGTGTAACCATAAATCATTGGGCAATTATTTTTCCTCTAGTAATGTTCAGCTCCAGCCAGATAGATATTTACGATCATGTCAATGAGTCTTTTGTTTAATGTTTTTTTCTCTCTTGCACCCAGTGTACTCGTCGTATTCATTCGTCTTCATAATTTTTTAAAGTTAAAATTTTCTTCTTCTTTTCTCTTGTGTTTTATTTGATTTATTTTGTTTTCATCTTGCTGTCAAATTAAAAACACATTACAGAGGTAAATGACAGTAGTTGTTGTTGTTGGAGATACTAAACGCTGAACTTAATTATTACACTGATAATGATCATTGACGAGTCATTATTTGTAGAATTGTTATGTTTTGAAGATGAATTATAATAAATACGTGATCTATTTATGTCTGCTATGGAAATGTACAAGAAAAACACTTTTTGGGGAAACAACACGCGCAAGATACTCGTATGATTTAGTAGGGTGGTACGGATTTTGCTGCTGAAGGTGCTTGTTTTAAATACCTTAACGAAGGCACAAGAAATGCTTTTTAATTAAATAATTAATTAAATTTTGTTTACTTATTTTTAATTAAACTTAACCCCTTTTGTTATTTTATAAAAAAAAAATATTTTTATATTTATACCAGAAAACACCCAAAAATCTTTTAAAATTACAATTGTGTTAATTTAGATTTTTAATTATTTAAATTGTTAAACAAAAGTTTAAGTTAAGTTATTATAAACAAATATTTTTTCAATCAACACCTTCTAAGTAAAAAAAAGATCTTCCAAGGTAATCAATCACCTGGGGGCAAATTACTGCATTCGATGCGATTCGAAGTTAAAAAATATTTCCATATAAAATCTATTGAAATATTTCGTAATTTCGTTCGATAACGAGTGCCGTAATTTGGCCCCTGTATTGCTTATGTCGCGTCGAATATTCGTCTATGAGAATTTTGTTCTAGATTAAATGAAACGTGTACAAGTTTTCTTTATTCTAGAAACAAAACTGTCTTAGACGATTATTCGACTCGACATAGTACGCAATATGGGTGAATAAGATCGTAAACTTGTGATCCAGAAGTACTGCAAATTTTAGATAATTTCTACATAGGGTTGTAATTCCAAGAAGTTCTCTTTTTTTATCCATATTCAGTGAATCCGAAATCGTGTTTATGATGCTGAGTAAATCTGATTTATCGTACGGTTTTTCTTTTGAACCAATATATTTTTAACCGCCGACCAAAAAAAGGGGTGTTATAAGTTTGTAGTGTGTGTCTGTGTTTCTGTGTATCTGTGTGTCTGTCCGTGTCCACTTTCAGAGCAAACCGCTGATTTTGATTTAGTTTTTTCTCTTTGAAAGGTGATCGAGAGGGTTCTTAGCTATGTTTGAAGAAAATCGGTCTAGCCACTTAGAAGATATGACATCTTTTCTAGATATATCGGGGGTTTTTAAAATTTTTAATTTTTGTTATTTATAAATAAAAATCTAATACTTCGTGACATTGACTTCAGTTTCCTAAAAAATCCAGACATATCGTTATATTTGCGAAAACTACACATGGTCTTCAATTTTGAATAAGTCAAATAATTTCTGAGTTATTTCTCTGGATGTTGTTAATAATCGATTCATGAAAAGTAAAAAATACACACTTATTGATACTTTGGAATTAGTGAAAAACTAGTGCCTGAATAATTACATACTTACATTTTATTTCACTGGGTTTAATTAAAAAAAAACAACCACAAATCAATTAAAATATTAATTTTTAAGCAACAGTGCAATTAATTACTTTTTATTTTTATTTTAATAAATTATATTTTTAATTAAACTCTTAATCAACTAAATTTTCAAGCAAAATTTTAATTAATACAATTAAATTTTTAATTGATTGCTTGTATTTTTTTCAATTAAAGATATTAATAAAAGAAAATTAAAAAATGAAAAGTCGGCTCAATATTTGATGAACATGAACTTTTTAACATTCGATAGTTCTGTTCACATTCAAAATATTGATCTTTTTTTTAATTTAAAGCAAAATGTGAGTTTATACTATGGCACTTTGTGACATCGCAGTAGTGTGTACTAGTGGCAACGTTTGTCATTTCCGATATTTTTCCTTGTGTGGCATTGCTTTCCATATAAAAAACATAACGGGAATGGTGCTGCACACATTTTGAAAATGACGCCACAAAATGACAACATAATAAATGCCAGATGTGGCATAAGACACTTTGCTGTAATACACGACCCGAATACATTTATTCGTATCTTATCTGATATCTGGTCATATTATGGCTATATGTCCGCTAAAAAAAACATACAGTATATATGTAATATCGTCGGCCCATTTTTGGTTTGGAGCATACGCCAAAAAATCAGAATAGAGAAAAACGACAAAACAATATTTATTAAACCTTAAAATAGTTGATATGGAGCAAAATTAATGCTAAATATCTCGGAAACCATAATTAATTTCGCAAAACCTGTTTTGGATTCAGAAAGGGGATACTCAAAATATATTAACTCTACCTAAGTCATTTTTTTAAATGGTCGGTGGGTCAAACCAATAATGGGCTGGCGATATGTATAGAAGGGTCATTCCCGGGCGAGCGGAGAAATGCCTAGAATTATTAAACATTTTCTGTAATTACCTTTTTTAAAGCCACTAGTCGTAATGTCCCCCCCCCCAAAAAAAAAACTATTTAGCTCCGCCAGTGGTAATGTAAAGCGAAAAATCTCAATACCCATAATAAAAAATAAAAGTTAACATTTTAAAGTTTTTTTTTTATTTGTAAGAAAATATATACATATTAGTGATGTAACGAATGTAAATTTTTGATATTCGCGAATACGAATACGAATATTTGAAACGATATTCGCGAATACGAATGCGAATATGAATATAATATATGAAATTTATTGACATTAAATTGGGGTTCTATTTACGTCTGCAATATGAAATATTAAAAAGGTGTTATGAAAAAGGACTTCATACTCCTATTGGCGTACTTTAAAGTTAATAAAAACTACCCAAAATTTTAATGATCGTCATTAAATAATATTTGAAAATGATACAAATTTCAAATAAAAAATTAAATCGATTTGTACAAACTAATATTTTAAGCCATTTATTTTATTTATTTATTTAATTTGTTTGGAAAAATATTCGTATTCGTATTCGCCTGAATTTGACGAATACGAATACGGATACGAATATCTAAAAATGGCCGAATATTCGACAATTCGAATACGAATACGAATATTCGTGCATCACTACTATAATATAAATATAAAAAAGTTACTACCCTAATAAATGTTTAAGCAATATGGCTGTTATCTATTATAAATAAAGTGTTTGTTTTCCTATATAAAAATTATGTTGCAATTACCAGATTATACGCTTTACGGCAATAAATATAAAATATATTTTTTTAAAATAAATTAATTTAACATAAAGCACTGGATTAAGTTTAATAATATCAAACCAAAAAATCGAGAATTTTTTTTTCATTTGAAGCCATGATTCGTCAAGGGATAATGAAAAATGCTTGCGCATTGGTGGATGCTCTCCCCCTTTTTGTATATTTTTGAATATAGAAACAATATATAGGCAATAGAAAACTTTAGCCTTATGCATAAGAAAAAAACTGGCATGAAGTTAGCATAAGTGGCAAAATTGAAGAGGATCTTAACACACATTAAAAATAAAAAAATGGTCATTAGTTGAATATGTACAATAAACTCAAATTCTGAATTTAATTCACTTTAGTTTAATAATAATAAGAACCCTGCTTAGTAATGTAATAAGTGCTGCTACTTTCAAATATATCATGATCTAACGTTAATACCAGTGAAATTCGCAAGCCAGTTAACTCGCCCCCTGTTAATCACTTTCATTCTATTTACATACATATCTACATATCGTTACCTTAATAGAGAAATGCCCTAACTCATTGTATTTCTGAAATCCAGTTTTTTTTATATAATTCGATAGAAAACATCTACAGCCTTATTTATAAAAATTATTGAGGTTTATAAAGGCTTAATAAGAAAACCTTTGTATGATAATTTGTTCTAAAATCCCTTTATAAAGTCTTAATAACTTTTATAAATAAGGCCGCTAATGTATCGACAAATTTAGAAGTAAAAATATTGAGTTAGGGCCTTTTTATATTAAGGTTACGATATGTATGTACTTATATAGAAAGATATAATAAAATAAATCAAGCTTAACTAATTCTATGGAGAATTTGTTTTTAAACTGGGTTACATTTTCCTAAAATAGAATTAGCGCAGTGTTTTTTTATTATTTTTTATATTTGACAATCAGCAATTTGGTAATCAAATATTTTTGGCAAGATTTATAATTCAAACATGAATAAATTTATTTTTGAGAAACTAATTCTCTATTAAAGCTTGTTAATAATAATAAGTAGCTTATGGTGAAACATTTAATGCTCTCCATTTATGAAAACAGGTTCAGTTATTAAATATAACTAAACTATTAACGTTGGAAAGATGTTGTTGTTAAACTTTTTTTCTTTCAAATTAAATATTATTATAAAAAAATATGGCTCAAAGCTGAAATTAAGCAACTAAACAACAGAAATGTGTAAATAATGTGTAAGTGATAAGTAAAAAGTGATTAATTTTAACATTTAAAAAAATATCATTTCATTTAAGAGAACCAAAAATTATTTATAAAACTCAAATATTTTAGATGGAGCTGGCTTAAATATATAGCTCCAGAGCATATACATAGCTGGAGTAAAATCGGTACAAGGTCAAACGTTTAAATTAAAGTGCTTTTATAATTTAATTTCAAATATAAACCAGAAGAACGATTTCTTATGCCCTAATTCTGTTCGACGAATATATCGTCTTGTCTATGGACGAAAAAAAGAAGCAGTTTTGATTCTTTAAAACGATTATTATTTATTGTCTATGCTAGAAGGTTCGTGTATTTGCTTTATGATTTTGTTCTAAACATTATATCCAACATATATTTTTGCATATATTTTTCAAACTATTGTATAATAATTTAATTGAATTTTTATGCTTTAAAAACATGGTAATAATATTTATATTTTTCATTGTCAAAGACAACAACCATTTTTGAAGAAAATAATTTAGAGACTTCAAAGACAAGAACTCAGAAGCATTTTCAAACAAAAACGTCCTAAATCTTCTTACTGAATTAGGGCATTATTCAAAACATTTTTTCTAACAGTTTGGCGCTTCAAAATCAAAGTGAATAAATGTTATTAAAATGGCGAACAAATTCACATAAAAAATCATTCACAATGGAAAAAATACTATTCGAAGTTGCCATATGTTTATGTGACTATAATTTGAAACAGCGGTTTTTGGGGGAACAGGAAACAAAAGGAAAGGAAAATTTCCCAGACAAATTTTAAACACAATAAGGTTAAATAAAAACTATCTTTATTTAATCACTAACATTTTGCTATTTTTTTTTTATAAAAATTGAAACATGGATTCCTTTAAAAAATCTTACATGTGACAGGATATAATATAAACATTTTGCTTTATTTTCCCAAAAAATGTCCCAATGTGCCCACAAATAATTCGTATTATACAATAGAAAAGAAAACAAGCGAAAATAATTTAACCCGCTTGCTTGTTCATTTTATTTTGTATCATCACAAGCATGATGATAATTTTTAATATCATTATCGCACAAAAAGTTGCTCGTTCATATTGTACGAACTCATAATTACACACATGAAGATCTCAAAGCGTAACAAAAATCAACAACCAACGTTTGTTTGTACGTCTTATGCGCTGCTGCAGTCATATGTGCTCCAAGACCACAACCCAATAACTTATATAATTTTTACTACTCATTTCAAATTTGCAGTTTTGTTTCTTTTTATTAACCAACAATAACTACTTATATCAATCGTCAGTAGCAGAGCAACTTTTAAAGCGCGTAAATATGGGGATATTAAGTGAGGTGCTGCTGATTGAGTTTAATGTGTGTGTATGTATGTCTGTACGAATTGGTGATGGGAAGGTGATGGCATATAACACTACTTTCACCAAGTGACTTTTTAATGCTTCAGTAATAGAGCATCAGAAACTAATAGTATGTTTCCATCGACTTTAAATGAAGTTGACATCTACGAGGGCGGTTCGGAAACTTCTTAGCCTAGCACAAAAAGCGCGGTATAAACAGAAAAAAGTTAAGTGTTTTGGAAACTTCCATCTCTGCTATGAACACATGTTAAATTTTGTTTCGATCTGGCAACTCCTTCATATAGAAACAGGTGTTCACAAAAGACGCATCCGCGATTTTTTAACAATGGAAAAATTAGAAATGCGTGGTGTCATTAACTATTTACATAAAAAATGTTTATCGGGACAAGAAATTCATAATGATATGGTGAATGTCATATGCAACAGTAAAAAATTTGGTTGCTGAATTTAAATGTGGTCGTACAAGCATTGAAGATGAACCACGTAGTGGACGTCCAAAAACAGCAACAACAACAGAAATTGTAGCCAAAGTGCATGATATGGTATTAAATGATCGACGAGTAAAAGTGCGTGAAATAGCTAATATCATGGGCATCTCAAATGATCGAGTCCATTTAATTTTGCATGAAGAACTACAGATGAAAAAGCTTTCTGCAAGATGGGTGCCGTATTTGTTAACAGTCGACCAAAAACGCATAAGAATGAACATTTCTCAAGCTTGTTTGGATCGTTTTAAGCTAAATAAAATGGATTTTAAGCGTCGTTTCATAACTGTTGATGGGACATGGATCCACCACTATACTCCAGAGACAAAAGAACAATCCAAACAATGGACTGAAGCTGGAGGAAGTGCCCCAAAGAAGGCAAAAACAATTCAATCGGCTGCTAAGGTTATGGCAACGGTTTTTTGGGACTTCAAAGGTATTTTATTGATTGACTATCTGCAAAAGGGTAAACAATAAATTCAGAGTACTATTGCAACCTTTTGGATCAATTAAATGTACAAATTCGAGAAAAACGTCCTGGCTTACAACACAAAAAAATAATTTTTCATCAAGACAACGCACCAGCGCACAAGAGTGTTTTAACAATGGCTAAAATCAACGAATTAAACCTTATTCTCCTGATTTGGCTTCCAGTGACTTTTACCTGTTCCCAAATCTAAAAAAATTCCTTGCTGGCAAGCGTTTTACCTCAAATGAAGATGCAATTACAGTTGTAAACCACTACTTTGAAGACCTTGAGGAAAACTATTTTAATCAAGGGATATAATTGCTAGAAAAGCGTTGGACTAAGTGTATTGAAGTTTCAGGAGATTATATTGAAAAATAAAAATATTTTTGAAAAACTAACTATTCTCTTTCATTGATAGGCTAAGAAGTTTCCGAACCGCCCTCGTACACCTGATATATTTTTATCAAGACAAATGTCAAATTCCATATAGAAAAATGAGCTAACATAAAAATATTATTTTTCAATATAAAGTTTGACTTTTGTAATGATAAAAATATATCAGGTGTAGACGTAGGGTTATGTAATTTTTTCGAAATTGTCAATCACTATTGATGGATGACTCAGGGACGGAGTTTGTAATTTTAAAAGCAACGCAGGTTTGCATAGATACATACGTCCAGTTCGAAAAATAGCATTTTCGAAATGATTTAAAATAAATCAACTACTTTGAGTTGATTTATCCATATGAAAAATGTATGGTAAATCATGTAGAAATTAACATGATTTGCTCAAATCACCATGATTTGTCTAAATCATGGCGGTGGAAACATACGAGTACTTTAATTGACATTTTGAAACCAGTACATATTTTTCCTGGTATAAAAATGCTTGTTACAGTGGGCACGTACACACATCGTCGGTTGATAATTTAAATGTCGTATGTGCATTTTTTGCGGTTTTGAGTTGAGATCAATTCCTTAGGGTTTCCGACCTGATCTTTCATGTGGCGCAATCAGTTTTTCGATACTTCATATGGTATTCGAGATATGGAGTGTTGAGTGTGTCGTATGTGGCACTTGCTGATACAATTTTCAAACTTAAAATTCAATTTACTCGAAACTATCAAAATCCACATACGACAATTATGTGGAATAATCAACCTGATTACAGCTGGCGTATTTTGACTACACCTAGCACTAGATTAAAGAAAAATGTTTCGGTGGTCTTTAATCTAGATGTTTTTCTTCTTAATTATCTGAGTATTTATTCCTTGGTTATGCCTTTCTTTTTAAATTTTCACTCACGCTTCCACCTCTGCTGTTAAAACTTTATAATGATAATAAAACTAAGTATGTAACAACAATTAGTATTTGTTAAATGAAAAAGAAAAAAAAAAGAAGCAAATGTGTCTAAAGTGGGCGCAACAAATGTATAAAACATAAAATTAAACAATTAAATTCAGCTCACCCCGTGTGAATTACTCCTCTTTACAACTGGTATTGAAATACTCGTAATCATAAAAGTAGTTGAGGTACAAGTAGCAATTTCTTTCCATTCGTTTTTACAAAAATAACTTTATTGATGACACATCTCAGACTTATTGAAGGCGAAAAGGAAAGTTTACACAAGACATATTCGTTTTGTTGGAAGATTTCTGAGTGGTAGTGCGAAAGTTGAAACGGAAATGGTCTGGCAAATAAGAAAATCTCTATAGAAATATCCATACATACTTCATGGCTATAATTGGTGATACCAAAACTTAATTAATGAATTATAATTTGACAAGGGCAAACTTGCTTTCGATTCTCCTTACTGATAAGAACTGTGGAGTCTTCTCTACTCTATTACATCTAAACGTGCTAATATCCTGGCGTTCAGGTGGTTTTAAAAACTTCAATTTACAAGGTAAATATGTGCCCTTAATTATAAAAGTAGTCTAAGTCATATATTCATTCCTTTGGTCGAGATATTTAGTAAATTACATTTGAACAAATCAAAAAATATATTTTTATATTATGCCACATTTTAATTTAGAGTTGTTCTTGTCTCGATTAATATAAGTTTATTTAAAATTTATTGAATTTTGTTCTAAATTAATTTAATATTACGAAGCACAAATGCATGTGACTTAGACCACTTTCATAATTAAGGGCACATATGTGGAATAGGGTATATCATCGTAAGCAATAAAACCGGTATTAATAAACGATTGTTAAAATTAGTTTTGGTTTAATATACAAGCTTAGTGTGTGAATGGCAGTTTAATGAATACTTTAGCTTTAATAAGCGTTTATGAATACCGGTACAAAGGCCCTTTCCACAGTGTACAATTAAAAGCTAACACGGACTTTAACGGAAAGTTTTATATGAAGGATTGCAGTTAAAGTTTACTTTAACTCTTAATCATACATTGTGAAAATGGACATAAGCAGTTATTGTTGTCAAAAGACAACCAGGAAGCAACATGAAAGGCTTTAAGAAGTTACAGTCCCTAAAAACTATTTGTGGCCCACTTTCATGCTCAAAAAGTAAAAATTTATGTGTTAACATTTTTTCGTAAATGATTGGGTCCGCTCACAGAGCAATTATTTAGTGCCTTGGAGATAGAGGGAAATATAAAGGCTCCCTTTTCATTTTATTCTTGTATCTCTCCCTTAAGGTCAAAAGTTCCTCCACGAAAATTGCCGAGTCTCTACAGTAGGACACCGATAAAGGGAACCAGAAATTGTTCACGAATTACAAAAGTTTTTGATTTGAGAAGCATATGGTTTAATTCGTTTAGAAAAGGATATACAAAAACTAAATAATGTAAAGGACATTCTTTACCTGCATCTCGTAGAGGACTTTGTAGTGTGAAGGACGGCAAAAAGTCTCCGTAGACTCTAGGAGGAAGTTTGGCGAATAAAATATTAATGCAGCAGTCTTGAATTAGCTCAGTTTAAACGGGCGGGTTTCGGTAGCCTCTGAGTTAAAGGTCTCTCAAATCGTTGAAATTGATCAGTAGGACACCTTCGCTTGTAATTCTGAATAAGGACTTTTGGGTCAAATTTGATAAGCTATATTAGGGTGATACGGTATTTGCAGACAGGTCAACAATGAGGAAAGACCCAGGTGATGACATCACGGCGATCCTCAGTTTCACAGAAGTGGTTTCCAGAAATGTGTCTAAAGGCGAGGGGGTAACCTGTTGCGTGTATAGCTGAATGACGCTAAAAGCTTTGAACGGCTCCAATATTAAATGGAAGATAGTGATTGTAGGAAAGTCGTCAACTTACTTTTAACAGACTATGTTGAGTTCCGGGTCACTGTAATGCTGTAATAAATAAATATGCCGGTGAGCTGGCAAAAATAAGGTCGCCATTGCATAAAAGAATGTGTGACAAATTGGTTAAACTATCATTATTATAGGAAACTGCGTAATTGGGTGTTGAACAGAGCCAACCGTGCATGGGATTATAGAGTCTCAAGGGCTATGGGCCCAAAACCTGTTTCAGGAAGATCCCAACTGCTACTGGATATAAATAAGAAGATGCTAAGAGTCTTGATAGTCGCGTTGACGCGGCACTTCCATAATTTGGAAAACTGCCACTCCAGATTTCTGTAGAAACCATTGAGCACATTATCTACCATTACAGAAGGTTGCAAGCATTGAGAGCATTCGTGGCAACGGAAAGTGCAAACTGTTAGATATCAGGGGCTTCATCATGGGAATTAAGTGGTTTAGTGGCAGATAATGGAGGTTAATTTTACTAATGGGAGCCAATGGAAGATAATCACAACGAATCCAATTGGGTCTCCGAGTATGTGTAACAACACTACCCTCCTTCCTAACTCAACCTTATTAACGGGATGTTTGAATTAATCACAATTTTGGCAGAAGAATTGTGTTGTTAGTCCAAGAACTGAGTAAACCGGGAAACTAGAGACCTTACTACTTGTAGATATTCAGGCTTCCTTTTGCTACTTAACGATACTTTTAGTCTGAATTCTCGTTGTTGTAATATTTTAATCCGACTTAATGTAGCAACATTAAATCTTCATTCTTACTTCGTTTACACCATTATCAATGGCTGAATTTAATTTAGGTTAAGTTAGGTTGACGAAAGGAGTCATTACGTTCATATCAAAGGACATACTCATAAGCCAGTACAGATCTGTTGTGCGCTTTCATGTGAATTAAAAACTTACCTCCCAACTTCATAGGAACTCAATATCATCGACGTATTTACTCAATCTTTTCCAGTCAATACCTCTAAGGTGAGTAATGTCCGGTAAGGTGCTATCTGCTAAAAAATGTAATCTCGCCTGGGTGAAAGCTGGACAATGGCAAAGAAAGTGCTTTATTGTTTCAATGTCGTATCCATGCATATCCTACATTCATTATTATCTGTGGCTCCAATCTGGTTCAAGGGATCTCGTAAGATAGAGTGGCCCTTAAGATGCCAGTCTACTTTCCTAGTTCGTGCTTGTTTGGTTTCAACCACCCACTTGTCTGTCTTCTTCCGGATCGCCCCATAGAACCTTGGTTATATAACCCACAGTATCACTATCCCATTATGTAATGTGGGTCGCCTGCACCCAATTTAGGAACGCAATCTTATTCTTCTTCTTATAATTTAATTTAATCTAAGGTGTTAAGAATTATCGGGATGCTACTCTACCTAGTTTTTTTGGAAAAGGTGGCGTGGGCTAAGCGTGCAAAAAAAACCAGAGTTGTAAAAGAATGAAGCTTTCATCTATCTCTTTCTACACCACCTGTCTTCTCTATCACTATCACTATCCCTTCCCTATCACCCTCTCTCACTATATTCTCTTCACCACACAGGTGCCACAAAGGAATCATTGTATTTGACTTAAGTGAGCTGGACTCTACATTTCACCCTTCCTTAGGTTAACAGGCTGCTTACCTAACCAAGCCTAGTCTTTTTTAGTTTTATGGAATCTGGGCAAATATTCAATAAAAATATAATATTGAAATGTCAGTCGTATTCATAAATTTTATAATAAGATATCGATAGCACATCCAGCACCTCCTCCACCCACCCATTTTCTCCGCTCCTTTTCTCACCCAGTTTACATTTCTTACAAGTTGTAGCGAATGTAATAATAAAAAAAAAATAGAAGACATGGGAGATCGCCACAATAAAATGATATTTAATATGTACGAGTACAAAGAAAATTCCATATTTTATTCGCGCTTATACACAAATTTACATACAAGTACTTGTGAATGTATGAATGAATGCAGCACAACAGTAATTGTTGCAAGTAATAAGCAAGAAAAAAGTGTTAATTTACATTTGTGTAAAACATCTTAACCTACATTGTCAGTGCAAGAAGCTCAGCATACAATAAGTACTTGTATATATGTAAGTATATGTACAAACTTGTTCATATTTTATTTTTCTTCTCCTTCTATCCATTTAAACTTTTAGCTTTCAGACTGGTACTCGTACTTGCAACATGTACTTATCAATGTTAACATAAATGTTATTTTTAAGCTCTCAAGTAACATCGTGTTACAATTAATAAGACACGATATTTTTTCATATTTTCCTACAAAAAGAAGTGTTTATGTTTTAATAAGTCTTGAGTTTTAAATACTCGAACTTTCTAACAATTTGCAATAAAGTTTGCTTTTTAGTGTCAATTTTATACGCTTATGGTAGACATCTTTATGCAACAACTTTTGCTGCTATCTATATAAGATTTGCATTACAGGCTGTTGAATTTAATTATACATGAAAATTAAAAACAAAAAGATATTTAAAATTTTACTGCTGCAGCACAAGAAGAAAGTTTGCTGCAAAACCTGCGAATATTCACCTACAATCCCTGCCTGTGCAACACTCTCTATTAATAACAATTGTTTGGTGTCAATAAACGACCTTCCGCAACAACAACAACAACAAACATGTTAAAAAAAAGTACATGTAACGAAACAGGTTCATCAACAACTACAACATATGAGTACGAGTACCACGTTGTAAAGAGCAAAAACTATTGTATAAATTAAAAAATAAAAATAAAAAATAAAAGCCAAACAGTAATTTTTTTTTATTTAAACTGAAATATAATTAAATGAAAAGAAAAATGATCATCAGCGCCCCCGCAATGTTCACATAATTGAATATTAAAGGCAGCAAACGAAATGATAAAACGCCATATTCAAATGCGGCGGCAGCACACCCGCCCAAGCACACACTCTCACATACTCACTCACTCAGAGTCACTCGTAGATACTGCAACATTATAATTATTTGTTATTCACGTACAAAAAAAAAACGAAAAGAAAATTTATTGATGGCGCCAACAAAAATACAGTTTGAGCTTGTTACTCTTATACGCAAAAGTTTGATGTTTGCAAAACTTCTTTTCATTAAAAACATCTAAGAAAAAAATTTAAAATATGCGTTAATGCAAATTTTTGTATGATAAATGTGAATCAAGAACGCATATGATGATTGGAAAGTAGCAAAATAGCATATTGTTCCGTTCTGCTAGTATTTGTCAGAATGGCTGACTACAAAAACGTATCAATACAAAGGTTGTATACTTTTCGGGTGCTGTACAGATAGGTTTGCCAGTCCCAAACATTTAAAAATTTTTAAATTCAAGGAAAAAATTCTTTATTTGCAAAAAAAAAAGCTTGACAATAATTTAAAATATTTTTAAAACAACCATAATGCAATGATTTTTAATAAAAATTATATTTAGTTAAAAAAAAACAGTTGCAAAGTCATATATATTTTTAAAGTATGTGTGGAAATACAATATAATTTAATATAATTTCATCAGCTGATCGCTTATAATGTCAAGTTACCAGTATTGTCAAATATTGATGTGTAGAGCTGGAAAATACTTCTCGACACTTATTAGTGTTGCAGCTATTGCAACATTATTTATAGTTATACAATCAGCATTTCGAAATAAACCTAAGATATATTTGAATCAATTTTTAGCTTGAATCTTGACAAGCCTTGAAAAAGCTTGACATGACAATCCAGCCAAATCAAGCCCGCCTGGCAAGCCTAGGTACAGAGAATGACAATAAGTAGTAAAAAAAATAAACATAAATAAAGTTTTAATTTTTGTAACTGCATATAATCATAATTGTAGCTCAAACAATTCATACGCTCACTTATTTACTCTCAAGCAACTAGAACTATAGCCGAATCCAACATACAAGAGCAACTCTACTTCGTTTATGTAAAAAACTAAAATACGATATAACTAAAAACAAAAAGGCACATGTGTATCACACGCATTGACTCTCTCTCTCTCATACTTGCAGTCTGAGTATGCTTATAGTCAGGCTATGGATAACTATTTAATCGGACAAAAAAAAAAAATACTCATATACTCGGAATATTTATTCATCATTCGCCACCGTATGCATACATTTGTGTATATCCAGTGGAATGGAAAATGTGTGGGTGTGTGTGTGTGTGTGTAGCTGTTTGAAAACATGCTTTATGTGTGTGTGCAAATAAAATAGCCCTGTAGATACGCATGTGTAGCCGATTAACAGTCAAACTATTTTTATACTCATAATATGCTAGTATCTTATACAGTCTATAAATTTTGGTTGTAATTGTTTTTATTTTATTTTGTATGACTTTTTTCATTCTCTAGTGCGGTATTCATATCGTGTATAGATACTAAGTTGCGAAACATTCTAGTTATGATAATACTTGTAGGCGACATTTTGGAAGAGTATACGATGTCAGTGTATTGTAGTGCAGCGTTATGAAACTCTTCACGTTGTTCGAAGGCCATAAGCAATTGAATTTTTGGAAGTCAGCCAATATTTATATTTGTCTTTGATGTTATTTGTTTCTCAAAAATTGTTACTTGTAATTTGGCTTCTTTAAAATACCAACTTCATTCTTATTAAACCAATTTTTTTTTGCAGTGATTTTTCTAGACGAGTCGTCTCGACTGCCTGACTTGTGAAAACAGGGTATAAAGCAAAGAAAGAAATAAAAAGTTTACTTTAGGATTCTTTTTTGTAAACAAAAGCGAAAACACTTAAAATTGTTTTGGTGTTCAATATCAATTTCCAACCTTAACTGCCAGTTTATAGAAGACAAGTAAAAACTGTCGTCAATATAACTACAAGGCTGTACAAATTATCGCCCAAGTGCAAATCGCATGAAAAACAAAAATGTAGAATTGGCCAAAAATTGTTGTAAACAATTGGGTGATTGTTCGCCGACTTTAGACGACTCGAAATTTTTAGATAAATATTTGGGTTTTTGTTCACAATGAATACTTACCACATTTCCTAAAAATGTTAAAAAAACCACAAAAAAACATTTCTCAGCGATTATTCATTCCATTCATTCGGGTGATTGTATGTAATGAGCAAACACCAAAAAATTTAAGGCGACTATTCATTTTACACTTTTGCGTTATTCTGCAGATTTTTGGGTCATCGGGAACTGTTTTTTGGATATTTCTTCACAATGACTAATCGCCCAACAATCTTGGGCATTCCTTCATTTACCTGTTTCGGGCGATTTGCACTTGGGCGATAATTCGTACAGCCTAATTTGACAAACGAGAATTTTCACTTTCACTTCACTGCTATGAAGTGGCACAAACTGCTTATCCCCTGTTTACACAAGCCACACGATCGTTTTGAATAGAAACTTTATATGAAAAGCACACATTTTTTTTGATTCATTTCCATTAAAATTTTCTACACCGAAAGAATTTTGTTTCATAAGTCCAATGAAACAATTTATTTAAAATTTGTTCACAAATCCAATGAAAATTTCATGAATATTGTGATAGAATTTCATAGGAATTGCTTCGTTGGTATTCTGGTTTCGTAAGAATATTTTATTGGATTTATGACAACAATATTTTCTAATTATTAAGAAACCCCTTTATATATAAGTTATTGCATTCTTTTCATGAAATTATTTTATTGTTTCGATGAAGTTATATTTGATTTGATGAAGTTTTCAATAAAATAATTTTGACGAAAATGGTTTCATTAATCCAACGAAGCTTGACGTTGGTTGAATTTTAATGAATTTTTCATTAGATTAATGTCGAAATTCATAGAATTTAGGCCGAAAATTCTTTCAGTGCAGGAGAATCTATTGCTTGCGTTGTGTAAAAAGAGTGCTATATTTTATTTATATGTAAATCGATTTATTTCATGCTTTTAACTGATTGTGAAAAATTTTAAAGTCCTCTTAACAATTTTCACTCGCATGAGAAACAGAATGAAAGTTAAACGGAAACAAAAATTGAAGACGCGCCGCAGTAGTAAACAAAAGCAATTTAATGAAAGTAATCATGGTGAGAGGGTGCATACGGTGTTAATTGAAGTTAATCTATGATGATCTCTAACTCATTGTAATTATCTAAGGTTTTTTTTTTGCATTGTTTTGTAGAAAAGTGTAAACGCGTGGTTGGTTGCATGCTTTTTGCAAAAAAAAAAAACTTTGCTTATTTTTGAAGGTTGTTGGTCATAAGCGAAAACATTGGTAGTGGGTGTATTTTCAATATCTTCTAAATGAATATTATAGCAAATAAAATTTATTTATAAAATTTATTTATAAAATTTTATTTTAATCTCAGCTGAATTTAGCATTTAAGCCTCGTATTTCTCTTGAAGTAACAGGGAATATTTCAGCAGTATTTTAAACAGATTTTTCTAATTCAAATATTGATCATCAACAGTCACATTTATTGGTGTAACTAAATTCGTTGAAAACTTTATGATTGTGAAATGATAATTTTCAGTTCTAAAAACTGCATTTAATGTGTCGAATCTGTTAACAAATCGTCCTCTTCGTAATACAAATTGAAGAGCTTGGTAGTCATAACTTTTTTATTAAATAGTAAAATATAACGAAAATTACAATATTTAAAAAACCCCAATATATCTAGAAAAGATGTGATATCTTCCAAACACCGATTTTCTTCAAACATAGTTAAGAACCTTCTCGATCAAGTCACCTTTCAAACAGATCAAAATCGGTCCAGCCGTTTGGTCTGTACGTGGACACGGACAGACATACCGATACACAGACACACACTACAAACTTATAACACCCCTTTTTTTGGTCGGGGGTTAAAAATAGGTTTTTATGTTGTTTTTTATATATATACGAAAAGGACTTAAAATTTTGAACACCTTTGCACAGTGAAATGGATTCATATTAATTTTTGTGCAAAAACTATAAAGAGTGGAAATTGAAAATTGCCACCGAGCATTATATTGAATAAATTAAAAAAAAAAAATGGGATGTCATCATAATCGGCCACGCCTACCGCCCATACAATATCAATTGATTTACCGCTAATGCAATTCAAAACGATTCTTTCGATTAAAAAATTAGTTCTAGGAAAATTCCGGAAGTTTGGGTTAATTTTTTCTATGAAATGCAAGAGAATTTATGCAAACACTGAAATTTTTGTCGCCTATTAGTTGCATCAGACCCTCTTATAACCACCTTAAGACACAAGCCATACCAACAGGATTCAGAAGCCAGAACATAGACGATTCCCACACACCTTTCATTTTATTGAAAGAACTGCATGATTTTTTTCTACTTAAAATTAGAAATAAGTTAATTTTTAGAGGCTTATAGATTTAAGCATAAATATTTTTTTACCGGTTTGTGATATATCCATCATTTTGTTTTCCAATTTATGGAGAAATTATATAGTTTTCAAAAAGTCAAATGCTGCTATCAAGAAAATTATAAATATCCTCGCCTCAGAATAGGTTTAGCCCATATGCCATAAAGTTGGAGGGGATAAAAACGACAAAGAAGGTTTACATGTTTTCCCAAAAAATACCCGATGGATTTCTTTTGTATTTGCATCACTTTGTATTTGCTTCCGTCACATGTTTTGAAGAAAAATGTAAATTTTTGTAAACTTTTATCAATGAAGTTAGAAGTTAATATAACTTTATTGTAAAAGTAAAAATACGTATTGTGCCGCATATACCATTTTTCTTAATTAACTTTCAAAAAGCAGCTTTTTGTGCTGCATAAGTATACTTAACTGCTGTGTCACTCACAGCTGTGAATTGGGAATTTTGTTGTCTTGTTTAATTTTCTTGCTCTCCCGAGAAATAAGTCGATCGTTTAACCCTGACCAAGAAGCCGTCGCATACACTGTTGCACAAGAAAAACAAGTAATTGAAGTATATTTAACATAAAGAATGAAATTAAATGATTTCTCTTATACTCAAACATGCATAATTAAGGTTTCTTTTATTTAATTTTGGTGTTTAATAACTTTATATTAAAACATTTAATCGGCGTCTGCTAATGTTTTTGCTTAACGGTAGCCGTTGAATTTTTCGTGCGGCACCTTTTTTTTTAGTATTCATTTCTTGTAGAAATGAAGCAAAACAAGAGTTAACTTTATTTTGTACATTTTCTTTTATGAAGAATTTGATGCAATTGCCAAACAGTGGAGTGTACAGCAAAACAATAACTTATTAAACCTAAAAATAGTGAATATGGAGCAAATTGAATGCTTAATATCTCAGAAATCATAATAAATTTCTTGAAACGCGTTTTTGATTCAGAAAGAGGATATTCAAAATATATATATTCCACACCTAACTCATTTTTTTAAGAATGGTCGGTGGGGCAAAACTATTCTGGGTCGACGATATATGGACCACTGAATTGGGTGAATATATAAGTAACTTCTTGCTTAGCGCTCGTGCATTGACTTTACTGCAATTTTCCAAAAATCAAATTTAATTTATCTAAAAAAGTATAGCCTTATTTATAATAAATTCAGTAAAGTGCGACTTTGACTCGCATACGACACTTTATATGTACACTGAAAGAATTTTCGGCCTAAATTCTATGAATTTCGACATTAATCTAATGAAAAGTTCATTAAAATTCAACCAACGTCACGGTTCGTTGGATTAATGTAACCAGTTTCCTCAAAATTATTTTATTGAAAACTTCATCAAATTTATTTAACACACTGAAAGAATTTTCTTCATAAATTCTATGAATTTCGACATTAATCCAATGAAAAAAATTCATTAAAATTCAACCAACGTCACGCTTTGTTGGATTAATGAAACCAGTTTCGTCAAAATTATTTTATTGAAAACTTCGTCAAATTTATGATACTATTGATGCAATGAAATAACTTCATCGAAATAACAAAATAATTTCATAAAACGAATGAATTAACTTAAATATAAAGGGGATTCTTTATAATTAAGAAATATTGTTGTCATAAATCCAGTGAAATATTGTCACGAAACCAGAATACCAGCGAAGCAATTCCAATGAAATTCTTTCACAATATTCATGAAATTTTCATTGAATTTGTGAAATTATCATTAGATTTGTGAAGAAATTTTAATCAAATTGTTTCATTGGACCTATGAAGCAAAATTCTTTCGGTGTAATACTATACGAATTTTAGCCTGTATATTCGAATATCTTGCCTGGTCTTGACTAAAAAACTTTTTTTTTGGGTTTTTGCCGATTTGTATGTTTTGTCGTTTTTTTTTTCTTTTTGGTTTTTTTTTTGTTTTTTTAGTTTTAGCGCTTTTTTTTGTTTTTAGCTGGTGGAAAAATTTTACCACTGTGCATTGGTATGGTTGTTGTTGTAGGCCTAAAAATGTTTTCCTGCATCATTTTCCGAATTCACCAAATTTAATTGAAATGCAAATTAATCAAATGTTAATTTATTTTAAGTTGATTGAGGCTGTTACTTCAGTGTTTTTTTCGAAGAAGGAAATTTCCAAATTTATGCTTACCAAGTAAATATGATAATTTAAAGCGTTTTGTTTTAGATAAGAGATCTTAGAAAAGTTAAAGTAATTGCAGTGAAAATATGCAAAAGTGTATTTGAAGCACAAGTACTTTCATTTTCATTTGTTGGATTTTCGCATCATCAGATGTATTAAGATAACATAAATTCATTCAGTCATTCATTCATTCATTCCAACGTTCGTTCATTTATTCATTCCGCAATTTAAACACACTCGCATGCATACATATGTACATATATGCAACATATGTGCAAATATATTTACTTGCATTCATTAATATTTTTTTTTATATCATTCACATGTACTCCTCGCAAATATATTCATGTACTTAAAACGTTATCACACATCTCTTAATACTCGTGCAACAGAGCAGCAGCACTGCCTGCAAACTACGATTACAACGCAAGTGAAGCGAGGTTTTCTGTTTGTTTTTGCTTAAATTATATTTCTTACAACACAGAATTACAATTGCTGCAACTTTAACTGCAACTGTCTGCCTCATCATCAGCATCATGAAACTGCAATTTACATTTTATGTTACAATTTTATTTCATTATACATATTGGAACAATAAATACAACTTTTTTGTTGTTGTTGTTGCTGAGTTTTTCTCAAAAATTTTCAATAATGTTAAGTTTGGAAACAATAAGACGACGTTTCGTCATTGTTAACTGTAACAATGTTGGATTCACAGAGTCAGCAGTAGCGCACTTATTAAGCCCTTCACTTGCATTCGTTTTTAATGAATATTAAAATAAAACTTATGCAGGAAATGCAGTTTGCATCTGCACTTACAAAATAACATGTGAAAAAATATGATATCTTTTAAATAATTGCAAGCGATCTGACTCTAGATGTTAGAGAATAGGGAGTATAGCGAGTCAGTGAGGAGATTGAATAAACTCATTTGATTTTATGCAATAATATTTCTCATTATTTGCTTATTATCCAGATTAAAATGGTACAAAACTAAAATAATCTTATTGACAATATATAACATGATTCTGCCAAAAGCGGCTGAGCAGAGAGAAACCATTAATCCTTCAGTCGAAATTAAGTTCTCTAAGATTTCTGGATACTTAAATAATTTATCAGAAGAATACGAGAACTTCGTAATGGAAGCAGAATTCCAAAATTTTCTTATTTTCAATAGTTTATAATTTCCTATAAGTGATGTTGTTATTGGCTGAATTAGCTAAAGTATTGACTACTAAAGCATATCATAATTGAGATCGTGGATTCGAGCCCCTTCACACAGAAAAAAATTCATATTAAAATCTACAAAAACAAGGTTAATTTAACTATGCTTTATGTGTGTTTCATGTTAATTCAACATGATTTGCGGTAACCTTTAAAGAAAAAATCCCAAAATTAATAAATCGCCAAAAACCGAAAAAATGCCAAAATGAAAAACCGCTTAAATGAAAAATATCACCAAAAATAAAACAAATCACTGAAATACGGAAAAATCACCGAAAGTAAAGAGGTTGCCAGAAAATTAATAAATCTTCAAAAACCGAATAAAACCGCCAAAACGAAAAAAAATCCCCAAAACTAAAAAAAGCAAACAAAAAATCGCCGAAAACCGAAAAAAAACGCCAAAACTAAGAAAGGACAAAAACGAAAAAGATCGTCAAAATAAAAAATTAACGCCAAAAACCGATAACGTTAAAAAAACGATAACATTGCCAAAAAAAAAAACAGAAAAAAACTTAAAAATAGAACAAGCGCCGTATGGAATCCTTAGTGTGCGAGTCAATGTCGCACTGTTCTGAATTTATTTTTTTCTTCCTCAAAGTTTGCACGAGAGCAAAGGTAAACCTACATATTTCATATACCGTGCAACATGTAAGATTATCCCAATCCTTGAAAGCTCATCAGCTCTAGAGCTTCTTTGAAAGCTTCTGTGTGCCGAAATACAGCCGATTCTAATTTTAAATTATAATGTCATCTCGGTTAGAGATGATCAGCAGTAGAGGTCTGGTTTTGTTCTTAGAAGCTTAGCTTCTAGGACATGAAAGCGGCTGGACTATCAATGTATATGTTCAGTAGGCTTATTGAACCCTCTACCAATCCGCAACTCTCTTGATAGCAAGGGTCTGTGAGTGGGAAAAACTACAGCGATCCGGAAATCAGCTTACAAAACGATGACCTAATAACCCTGAGTAAACTCCGTAACCCGTAAAAAATGCAACACCCCTACTTCTACCGCTTCACGGGACATCACCAAAGTTCTGTAGAGATATTCCTGAACTCATGGGGACTTACTCATAGGGACATTTCCACCGAAAAATCCACGCGTTGTCACGTTACGTTTCTTGGTCACATAGCCAGTTTTTAAAACAAAAATTTATATTTTATATCGTCAGCTTAAATGCAAAAAGGCGTAACTAACAAAAAATTCAAAACCGAGTTGTTTTTATTGATTATTATGAATACCATTAAACTACATGTCTTGACAAAATATTACACTACTGCGATCAAAAATTACGTTTTTATTAACAAATAACCAGGGGAATTAACTACACGTTTGTTCAGTTTTTTGTTTCTCCTGTAAAATTATATTTTTGTTAGTTACGCCTTTTTGCATTTTAGCTAACGATATACTTTATTGCTTGTTGGTGTTGAGCGTATTTAGCCCTAAATTTGGCAAAAGAGGGGGGGAAAATGGAACGGGATGGCTCTAAAATACAAGCTTAACAAAAAGTGGAATTTTTTGTGGAAATTCCCATATCCCTTATGAATTAACAAGGATTGATAATAAAAAGTAAAAATAAATATGACTTTGTTGGTCACTGGGGCTCGAACCCAGGAGTGAGTTCTTAAATCAAATGTATTGCCCAGCTTGTGCAATTCAACTGAAGTGTCATAAGCTCATCAAAGACCTTTAGGTATTGTGGCATTAGAAAAATATTGCAATGATGTAAATATCGAAACCTTTTGCAGCAACATGAAAATGTTTGTTGTTGCATCCATTCATATACCCATTGATGTTGCATCTATAAACATAGCTATAGACGAAAATTCAAATTATAATACTACAAACAAATGTTAAACAAACAGCAACAACACACATACATATGTATGTATACATGTATATGTACAACAAGTCATGAGCAGCCATTTGGTTGCTGCATCCAAACTGATTTATTATTGCTTAGCGGTGTTGCTAAAGTGCCACCACAGTCACCACTTAAACAACAAACCAGAGCAAAGATCTTGTTATTGTTGCTAAAAAAATATATTTCATTTGTTTTTCGGTTTTTCATTTGTTTTTGCCGCATTGCATCTGACACCGACCGAACTGAGAGAAAACAGCAACAATAACAATGAAAAACAAACTATTGTTGCAGGTTTCAAGTTATTTACTACTACTGTCTTTGTCATACTTGGACAATGTTGCATGTTTGCCTTAAAAAATTTTATTGTTATTGCTATTTTTTTTTTAATTCGGATTTTGCGTCCACTAGCACTGAGTGGCATTTCCCGCCGAAAATATTTGTTAATATCCATTCCATGCATATGAAAATGGGCAGAAAATAAGAAGAATAAGAAGAAGAAGAAGAAGAAGCAGAAAAAACTTAATTTGAAATAATCCCCACAATGGGGATGGATGGTACTCTTCACTCTATATGCAGTTGTAAGGTGTTGTATCTGTTTTAACTATTTTGGTATCTTTTTGTTTGATTTTGTTTTTACTTGGTTGTTTATGTTGCAGTGGTTGTTGGTGTTTTATTGTTGGCTGATTAGTTGTTGCCGTTGTTGTTTTATTTTTAGTATTTATTTTTCTATCCACATGAAGGGGGGAAGAAGTTTGGAAAAAAACATTGCCACCGATGAAAGCTCATTAAAAATAATTTCACTTCAACCTACAGTGTCGTGGGGGAGATAAAGTACAAATGTGTTGCAACAACACGACATGTTGTTGTTGTTGTTGTGGTTCACATTGTCTTTTTAAATGTACTCGTCTGTATGTACATATGTATGTATGTCTGCACATGCATCCATATGTTGTTTTTGAGTTTTTTTTCCCAATACAGGCAAATTCCGGTATAACGAACGATATAATGGGCTTAATTACGAGTGTCGTATTTCGACTACGCCTACGACGATTTTGTGCTAGATTAAAGAAAAAATTGTCCAATGTTCTTTAGTCTAGTACAAAACCGTCGTAGTCGAAGTCGTAATACGACACTCATAATAAGACCCAATGTCAGGCCTATTCGTAGCAAAGTTTTTTTTAAGTGTTATTTTAAATATTATTATTGTAGACATGACACAATACAATAAATAGAATAGCATACCAAACACAAACTCACGGTACCACACATTTTGCACTTACGTTGCAACTGTAGATTTTGTTAATTTTTTTTTTAGAGAGAAGTAACACTCAGGCAATTAATGCGTACTACTATTACTAGGTGTTACCTTCTTTAGGAAAGTGATAGTAGTAGAAAAGACAGGTGGTGAAGGAACAGATAGAGGAAAGCTTCATTCTTTTACAACTCTGCTTTTTGCACGTTTTTTTAATAATGCAGTGTTGCAGCGCCTCCGATGTTAAATGAGGCGTACTAATTTGTTGAAGCTGTGTTTTGTAGCCATTTTATTGATTATTTTATTTGGCCGATGATTCTGCTACACAACGAAGGAGGGCGCTCTGATGTTACATAAGCATTAGTATCTGCTGAAGTCGGTATAGTTCAGTGACCAGTGACTTGAACTTTCCAACAACAACTGATATAAAGGGACACTAATCCACATCAGAAAAATGAGTGGTGTTGTTATTTAATGACTGTTGGATACAGGGATTGAACCCAGGACCTTCGGTTTTGTAGTCAACGTGCTAACTAATTCAGCCAACGCCACCCTCAAATTATTTTTTCTTGCCGTTTACTAAACAGAAGACACATTTATCAAAACATTCAGTACATAAGATAGTACTAAACGTTAGAAATATAAAATTAAGATATTATTCGCTATATCGTCGGTTGGTTTCAGGTTTGCTGCAGACTTAATGTATTTTGAATATACTGTGTCCGCAAACCAGAAACCAACCGACGATATTAGGTTGTTAATGTAATAAATTTGGACGTTCGCTATATCGGATTTTCGTTAAAGCGATATTCGTTATACCGAGATTTGCCTGTACATACTTGTAATTTGCACACTGTGTGTGTATTTTCATTTTAATCGCACGATCATAAAATGCAGCATAGAAATGAATGATGCATACATTTGATGAAATTTATGCATGTAATTGATATTAAAATTTTGTGAAAAGAAAATCAAAATTTATTTGTCTTGTTTGCATGTGGCAGCTTAAATACTCGTAAATAAAAAAAATTCGAACATACTCATGTTTTGTGTTTATGCAGTGTTAATGAGGTTGTCATACTCGTACGGAGATATTTCTCTTTTTTTTCGAATACTAAATTGATTCATATGTTCCCACATATTCATATAATTTAGGTGTGTCTCTTTTTTTTTTTTTTTGTAACGCTAAAATCAGGGCCATGATTAAGATCTGAGAGATCTAAAAAGTTTTGCAATTTTGCATTTTCACGTATTTTTGAAACAGTTGTAGTGACGCCTTGAATCGCTATTCACCTGTCAATTCGTTTTAGTATCAAATGCATAAAAGGTGGGTGTGAGAACTTAGAATTCATTGTTGGATTAAAATTAGAAATTACTTTTAAGGTACATATGTACGAGGGTTAGGTTAGGTTAGGTTAAAAGTATGGTTGTCGCGTTAGTTCACAATAAAATAAAATCTCCTCGAAAACCTATCAAACTTGGTTAGATTATGAACCTAGTTTCCTCAATATATGTACTTCCTTAAGTTTATACAATCTAAATTCCTAAGATATTCTATATCTGGTATCTTTTTTTAAAGAGAAGTAACACGAAGGCGCTGAAGGCCTAGTAGAGGTCGTGATACCTTATCCTACACAAACGCACGATTTATTAAAAAATATAACGCTGGTATGATGAAGTGTATGAAAACTTTCAGAAGACAACCCTGATCTGATGAATCAGATCAGGGTTGTATTTTTTGTCTAAATCGTGCGATTGTGTAGGATAGTGTGTCATGACCTTAAAGGGTGATTTTTTAGCAAATTGCTTTTTGGCAACTCAGCTGTTTTCGTGTATCCTGTTAATGTTAAACATGTTCAGTTGGTCTATAATTTAACCATGAATCGGCTTAGAAATGAATAACACTTGCAGATTATTAAATTTTATTATCAAAATTCATGCTCGGTTAAAAAAGTGCATCGTGCACTTTTTCCATTTTATGGTCAATTTGGGCGCCCTTCTGAGGCGGCTATTCGGAATCTTCTAACTAAACTTCGCACCAAAATTACGTTATTGAGTATTAAAACACCACCACGCATACGTAGAGTGCGGACAGAGGAAGATATTGCAGCTGCATCCGCCAGTGTTGTTGATGACCGTGAATTATCGATTCGGCACCATTGGCAGCAATTGGGCCTCTGTTACTTTTTTCTTTTTTCTTTTGCCGAAAATGGAAGAGCTGCACTTAGCTGACATGTGGTTTCAGCACCGTCTTGCCACATGCCACACACCACGCGAAGCAATGGAAAAATTGAGAGGCCAGTTTGGTGAACAGTTTATGGGGCCTGTTCTGCAGATCACGACATGTCAAATCACGGTGATTTCAAGGAATTAATGAAAGCTAAATCATTGATTTTGTAAATTGCACGATTTATAGCGTTGGAAGTTGGAAGAAAATATTCAATTATAAATCACAAAAACTTAAAATACAATAAAAACCCACTATCAAGTCAGCTATTAGTAGTTTACTTTTGAAATCACCGTGATTTTCAGAACAGGCCCATATTTCACGTTTGGGGCCAGATAAGTGGCCGCGATTTAACGCCTTTAGACTACTTATTGTGGGGCTATGTTAAGCCTTATATCTATAGGAACAAGCCTGCAACGATTGAGGCACTGGAAGATAATATTTAAGAATTTATTTGTGAGATACCGGGCGATGTGTGGATAGAGTACGCCAAAATTGGACCCAGCGTATGAACTATAGACAGACATATCCGCGGTCAACATTTACATAAAATCATCTTTAAACATTGAATTATATAGATCGCTTTGCCGCCTCAAATAAAGATTTCAGAAATTTCTTTAAATTTTATGTTTTTTTTAAATCAAAACCGAAAGCTATTAAGAAATCACCTTGTACTATTACTAGGTATTATCTTCTTTAGGAAAGGGATAGTGATAGAGAAGACAGGTGGTAAAAGAAGAGAGAGAGGAAAGCTTTATTATTTTTCAAATCTATTTTTTGCACGCTTTTAATAATGCAGAGCTGCAACGCCTCTGGTGTTAATGAGGCGTATTAAATTTTTGAAGCTTTTATTGGTTATTTTACTTCGCCAATGCTTCTGCTACATAGTACCAACGAAAGAGGGCGCTGATGTTACATTAGGATTAGTATCCGCTGAAGCCGGTGTAGTTCAGTGACCACTGTCTATGTCTTCATTACTTGAACTTTTCTACAACAACTGGCACAAAGGGACACTAATGCACACTAAATCCATGGTGTTGTTATTTAATGGCTGTCAGAGACCGGGCTCGATCCCCGAAGCTTCGGTTTTGTAGCCAACGTGCTAACTACTCGTACTTCAGCCAACGCCATCCTCATGTATAAGGTTTGTCTTCTGATTTCACTGAATACTGGACAATAACACCAGTGCACAGTGGGTAATTTTACACGAAATCTTGGCCAAAAATAATTTTTTGCCCAAACAATAATAATGTTTTTGTTCATAAATTTCGATTGGGTATATATAAAAGCACATAACTGCCTATTTGGTTTTTATAAAAAAAAAACCAATATCAGCCGATTTATGAGCAGTAGAAGTTGACATTTGCCAGCAATCTGCGCAGTGCAGGACAAAGACTGTAATTTTGGTATAAATTGAAAAATTTTTTATTACTTCTTAAACAAGTAGAAGAAAATGGTGCATAATACATAGTATATACCATATACTAATCCTAATGTTACATTAGAGCACCCTCCTTCGCTTTGTAGCAGAAGTAAAATAACCAATGGCTACTAAGCACAGCTTTAAAAATTGAATACGCCTAATTTAACAGCAGAGGCGCTGCAACACTGCATTCTTAAAAAAACGTGCAAAAAGCAGAGTTGTAAAAGAATGAAGCTTTCCTCTGTCTCTTCCTTCACCACCTGTCTTCTCTATCAGTATCCCTTTCCTAAAGGAGGTAACACCTTGTAATAGTATAGGGTGGTGAAGAGGCGGGATAGTAAGTATTTTAGTGGATGTTAATGCTTTTATTAATTAAACTTGTAATTCTAACTTAACCTCAAAAAAATTACTTTTTCCCATAACAGTTTAAGCAAAATGTTGAAACTTTTTGTAAAAATTTATCGTTAAGGTGGCTCAAGGCCACTTTTTTTGTTTTCATTGCTTATACGCCATTTCGTTAGCCCCCTTGCGTATTTTCATCGAGACAAAAAAAATTTGTGCGTTAGTTTTCCAGATATTTAGTTTTTTTTAACTTTTTTGATATAAAAATCTCCACTACTACAAAAATAAAAAGCCCAGCTGTGCGTTGCTTGTAAAAAACTCTTCAATTCCAAATTTCAGCCATAACGATCCAAAACTATGGCTGAAATTAATTTTGGCCTAAAAAGTACATCAAATTACCCAATGTGCAGTGGCATTCGAGTTATGTATATTAAATCCATTTGTGGTACATTAAACAAAGAAACAGATTCAAAATATTTTCTCCAACTCTCTTAGGTGTTGCTTAAAGTCAAATTAAAAACCTAAAAAACAATGTTAAACAAATTATATTTAAGCAATTATTTTTCTAGATCAAGTTCGTTAAATCAGATCCCTTGCCCACAACCTTCCACTATATATGTATAATGTTGTTGGGGAGAAATTCCAAACGGAAAGGCATACTCCAACACTTTTCTCACAGAATATAATTTTTACATACAAATTTACTTACGAGTGTATGTGTGTACCCTCACCACCTGTGATGAAAGGTATGAGAAAAAAAAAATATTCAAATAAAAATATGCACAAGATAACTCATCTTTTTTCGTTCCGTATTTAAAAATAGCCACTGTTTGTGCTGTTAACCTTTTATTATTATTATTATTATTATTAATATAAAGTTTTCTGACCTATTTTGTTCGTCGCTCTAGCCTTCACATTCACATAAATTCAGGTGGTTTTTTTGTGTTTGTAACAATTTGTAACAGTTAGCAAATTTTGCTGCTTCGAGAGACTGACTGAATGTTTTATATTCATTAAATGTGTGGCAAAAAGGAAAAAGTGCTTAAGTCGATATATGCTGATTTTGAGTTAATAATAGCTACGTAATCTGTATATTTGAAAGTACCCCTGGGTAGAATCTCAATTGATTCGTGCGATGTTTCAGAAAGTTATAGCACAATGACTTGTGGCTTATCTTTTTTAGACTTCTAATCTCATTTGGAATAATAGCTTAATTTAGGTTATACTTTGGTATATTTCGACTTGAGTGTATTACTTACAGTGTGTAGAACGATGTTTGCTTAAAAAAACTTAAGTTTAACAGAGAATTTCCCAATTTAACTGTAAAAGAAATAAATTCCTGAAAATTGACTTGAACGCCTAAAAGTGCTCTCCTGCACAACAGCCAAATATGACTTAAGCTCTTTTTCCTTATTGCCACACTGCTTAAATTGTTTTACATACAATAAATACAATTTTTAAATGAATACATACTTGTGTTGTATTGTATTCTTACATTCTTTAAGAATATTTTGTAAACTCAAACCTAACACATGTTTACCACCAACTGTGGAGCACCAGCGCTGCTGATCAGTGGTTTATTTTAAAAAGTTGGCATATTAAAACAAAGCCTCTATTCTTCTTGAATTTGATCATAATCTGCAGCCATTAGCATTTATTAACCCTTTTAAGGACAACATAATTAGACACTTTAAAATTTGTGGCGATGTTTTATTTACTCATATACAATTAATGAATACACTTATAAAAAAAGCCAAAAATTAACTGCTGATATGTTTAACTTATATATAAACTATATATCCAAATAGCTCAGTCGTGTTTTACACACGTCAGTTTTTGTTAAACCTATTTCGCTAATTGCAGCGCTATAAAAGATTTTGATCTGATTTGCTTCTCCAGGCCTCCTATTGACAAGTGAAAAAATTACGGAGTCTAGTTTATAACATAAAGTACGGAGTGTGGTCACTAAGGTCAGTCACACTAAAATGGTTTGGTTTTTTTTTTTAAAGACAAGTAACACTCAGGCAATGCATGCGTACTAGTATTACTAGGTGTCACCTTCTTTAGTGATAGATAAGATAGGTGGTGAAGGAAGAGATAGAGGAAAGCTTAATTTGTTTACAACGCTGCTTCTTTCACGTTTCTAATAATGCAGTGTTGCAGCGCCTCTGGTGTCAATGAGGCGTATTAATGAGGCGTTTAATGACTATATCGGATATCAGGCTCAAACCCAGGACCTTCGGTTTTGTAGTCAACGTGCTAACTACCTCAGCCAACGCTGGTTTGTTTATAAGTCGCATAATAATACTACAACGAACGTTAAAAATGTAAAAAGGATTATTTAATTTAATTTTCATCATCTAATTTTTAATAATCAAATCATATATTATTCTTATAACTTATAGTTATAATTAATAAGTGAAATAAGGATAACAAAGGAATTCAATTTTCTTGTGTCATCTTTGTTGTTATAATGTGATTTAATATATCATCAATTTCGGTTGCAGTACTTATGTAAATATAGCTACTCTTGTGGTTACATTTATAATACTGCATGCTAACTTCCCTGAGACTTGGCAGTATAATATTCAGCATTGAAAGCAAAAGTAAAGTCATCTTCGCTAATATTCATATACGAAAGGATATTTTCTGCTTATTGTTCAATTATCATCCTCCGCCTCGCTGCTTCCACTAGCATAAATATCAGGTATAAAGTAATAAAGGGTCCGTCAGATAATTTTTTTTTGAAAATGCTATGCAAAACATTGAGTGTAGCTTCGGCTGTGTGGCACATAGCGCCGTCCTGTTGAAACCAAATGCTACCAATATCCTCTTCTTCAATTTTTGTAAACAAAAATTCGTTCAACATGGCCCAATAACGATCGACATTGACTGTAACGGCCACTCCTTGCTCATTTTCGAAAAATGGCCCAATTATGCCTCTGCACCAAAATCCGCACCAAACAGTGACTCGTTTTGGGTGCGTCGGCTTTTCAATGTATGCGTGCGGGTTTTCTGTGCCCCAAATGCGACAATTTTGCTTGTTTGCATACCCGACAAGATCAAAATGAGCTTCATTTAAAAACATAATTTTTTTTTGGCAAAATCGGCATCTTCTGTAAGCAATATTTTCCAGCGTAGTTCAAGCGTATACACAACCATATTCGTTCAGCGGAAGGATAAAACTAATTATCTGTCAAATCAGACATGAGCTAAGTGTTACCATTCACGAAATAAGCACTAGTTGAAAAAAAAACGTTAGATGGCGGACCATTTAGTTGTCCCTGTCAAAATCTGCGTGGATCCTCCTCACTATCATATAATGATATAATTTTTTCTGCTATTTTCTATTTTTGATTTAGCAAAATAAAGCAAATCTGTAACTTTTATTCAGGAATAATTAAAAAACTATTCAATTAAATTTAATATGTATTACGAAAATCTGTAAAGTAAAGTACGACAGAGGGTGACTTGGGTCCCCCTAACGAAAAATTTCCTTTATATATAATTAGAAAATAAAATAATGCCACTTAAGGGCCACTCAGACTATAATACAAGTATTAATACTTTTGACGAAAATGCCTCCCTGATCTGATTTCTGTTTCAAAAATTTCAAAACACAATTACAACTCAACATGTCAGAGTTACATTTTCCAGAAAAGTATTAATACTTGTATTATAGTCTGAAATGGCCTTTATAAGTTTTTATATTTTATTTTAAATAACCCTCGACTACCTAAAGGGAAAAAGGTATAAGCAAATTATTTTCGAAGTTCTTCAACCCCACTCCGTACTCTAAGGGTTAATGTAAATTAAATCCTAAATTTTTGATTTTCATAATTCGAAAGAAGCAGATGGATATATAAAAGTTATATATTACTTTCTCATCTCTCTCTTACACAAAATCAGCAGTCAAGCAACTAAAACTTAACCCCCATATTCATATAAAAAAAATAAAATGAATTTGAAATCAATTTTAGGAAAATTTTTTATGAAATCTTATGAATATGGGGGCACACACTTGCCCGACTAAGCAATTCAGAAGAAATTTTGTGAAGATTTTACTTGGTTAAGGCTAGGATTCACTATGTTACACAATTGTACGACTTTTGAGAAAATACAACCCTGATATGATCGTGTTTGCGAAAATTTTCAAAAGACAATAAAAATTCATTATATCAGGATTATATTTTTTCAAAAGTCATGAGATTCTGATTGACATCTAAGTTTCTAAGGAATCGTCTAAAAGGAAGTACAAATTTTTTTTTTAATTTTCTGGAACATTTTTTGGTTGAAGTCTACTGATGAGTTTCTTAAGCAGACAAGAAGTGCATCGTCTAGTGCTTAACCAAGAACAACAAAAATTATATATATTTAAGATTTTTTATTTGTTATTTAAGGCGTGTCAAAATCAATACGAATTTAAATAAGTTTGCTTTTTGTATCAGTTGTTGTAGAAAAGTTCAAGTGCTGATTGCATAGACACTAGTCACTGAACTACAACGGCTGCAACAGATACTAATCATAATGTTATATCAGAGCGTCTTTCCTTCCTTCGTCGGTATTGTGTAGCAGAAGCATCGGCAAAGTAACATAATCAACAAAATGGCTACTAAACGTAGCTTTAAAAATTTAATGCGCCTCATTGACACCAGAGGCGCTGCCACACTTTATTATTATTACAAACATGCAAAAAAGCAGAGTTGCAAAAGACTGAAGCTGTCCTCTATATCTTCCATCACCATATGTCTTCTCTTTAACTATGTATTTCCTAAAGAAGGTAACACCCAGTAATAGTAGTAGGCGTTCATTGCCTGAGTGTTATTTCTCTTGAAGAAAAAGTGTATTTCAATATTATTTATGTTATGCTGGCATCTTCGCGTTCATTGCATCTAGCAAGAAACTGAAATTGTCCTATAAACTGTCTTTCTACCAGATTTACCTCTTAAAAATTACCTTATCTATATTGGACTAAATGTCATCCGTCTAACAAATCGCATCCAAATATATTAAGCAGTCTTTTCACAAACATACAAACGTTCACATTTAGAATGTGAGTCGAATTGTTGGCCAGTAATGGGTTAATGCATGCCAAAAATCTTAAAAGGTTTTGCTCATTCTGTTATGAAAAATATAACCAGGAATGGAATTTTTAAAATGCTTAAGAACAATACAGCCTATGTATCAATCCAGCATATTTATAACCAGTCTATATGCCGAATTTAATTATTAAAATCCCTTCAGCAGTTCTGTTGTTCTAAGGTAATAAATTATCCAAACATACCAACTTTCACATTTAAAATATTGTAATGAGTAGAATTTACATTTTATTATGAACAACTCAAATGAATCAATTAATACTACGAAGGAAATTGTAAAAAAATAGCGCAGATTATTTTAGTGCCTCCCCTCCTGAAAACGTGTTAAATATATTTAATGTCTTTATATTCGATTGAAATCAACATTGAACAGTTTACTAAACCGTTCGATGTTTCCTTTTATATCATATTTTTTTTTTGTATCTGATAAATGATTAAGCAATATTTTCAGTGTATAACAAAGAAACTATTTTTTTTCTATTCAACACTTTAAAAGTACACTTCCTGTAAATTAAACAATTAAACGCACATGTGTACATATCAATTATACGTTTACCTACGTTCATAAATATTTTTGTATGTGTATTTTTGAGCAGTCCAAATTTCATTATAATTATTAACAATTCTTCATAATTAGCATTTGTAAATGTTAACACTAACTCGTAATAGAAAAGCTACAGCGTCCCAGCGGGAAAAAAAGGTGTAAGGGTGCTTTCTAGAAGGCCTTTCCATTCCATACTCACTTTTTTTCACGCGTTGTCATTACGGGGTAAGCCTTCTGCTATCGCTTCTTTCGCTGGCGATTCTGAAAGGCCTTCAAATTAATGGATTTTGCTTTTATTTTGGAAAAAAAAAACAAACAAAAAATTTTACTCCTCTTCTCCCTTCTCATAGATCCGAATGTGGAGTGTGTATCTTATCTTTCATGCTAAAAAGTCGAGACCTTCTAAAATGCATTCTTTAGAAGTAAAATAAGAATAGCAATTAAATCCAAAAAAATGCCTAAGCAGCATTTTGATAAGGCCTTAAATAAGAAGGTACGAGGGCGGTTCGGAAACTTCTTAGCCTATCAATGAAAGAGAATAGTTAGTTTTTCAAAAATATTTTTATTTTTCAATATAATCTCCTGAAACTTCAATACACTTAGTCCAACGCTTTTCTAGCAATTCTATCCCTTGATTAAAATAGTTTTCCTCAGGGTCTTCAAAATAGTGGTTTACAACTGTAATTGCATCTTCAGTTGAGGTAAAACGCTTGCCAGCAAGGATTTTTTTTGGATTTGGGAACAGGTAAAAGTCACTGGGAGCCAAATCAGGAGAATAAGGTTAAATTCGTTGATTTTAGCCATTGTTAAAACACTCTTGTGCGCTGATGCGTTGTCTTGATGAAAAATTATTTTTTTGTGTTGTAAGCCAGGACGTTTTTCTCGAATTTGTACATTTAATTGATCCAAAAGGTTGCAATAGTACTCTGAATTTATTGTTTTACCCTCTTGCAGATAGCCAATCAATAAAATACCTTTGAAGTCCCAAAAAAACCGTTGCCATAACCTTACCAGCCGATTGAATTGTTTTTGCCTTCTTTGGGGCACTTCCTCCAGCTTCAGTTCATTGTTTGGATTGTTATTTTGTCTCTGGAGTATAGTAGTGGATCCATGTCTCATCAACAGTTATGAAACGACGCTTAAAATCCATTTTATTTAGCTTAAAACGATCCAAACAAGCTTGAGAAATGTTCATTCTTATGCGTTTTTGGTCGACTGTTAACAAATGCGGCACCCATCTTGCAGAAAGCTTTTTCATCTGTAGCTCTTCATGCAAAATTAAATGGACTCGATCATTTGAGATGCCCATGATATTAGCTATTTCACGCACTTTAATTCGTCGATCATTTAATACCATATCATGCACTTTGGCTACAATTTCTGTTGTTGTTGCTGTTTTTGGACGTCCACTACGTGGTTCATCTTCAATGCTTGTACGACCACGTTTAAATTCAGCAACCCAATTTTTTACTGTTGCATATGAAGGAGCACTTTCACCTAACACATTCACCATATCATTATGAATTTCTTGTCCCGATAAACCTTTTTTATGTAAATATTTAATGACACCACGCATTTCTAATTTTTCCATTGTTAAAAAATCGCGGATGCGTCTTTTGTGAACACCTGTTTCTATATGAAGGAGTTGCCAGATCGAAACAAAATTTAACATGTGTTCATAACAGAGATGGAACTTTCCAAAACACTTAACTTTTTTCTGTTTATACCGCGCTTTTTGTGCTAGGCTAAGAAGTTTCCGAACCGCCCTCGTATTGTGAGTTTTTCCGCTGAGGTAAATTAGGATACACATATATACCAAAACTGTTAAATTTAGATTACGATTAGTAATCAATTAGATTACATTTTAAACAGAATTGTAATGATTATATCATTGCCTTCAAAAGAATTGCTGATAAATAATTGATTATTAATAATCCAAAAGTAATCTGAATTACTTAAAATTACTTAAAATAATCAAAAGTAATCCCACTACTTTCAAAGATTACTTAAGATTCTTAATAAATAATCAAAAAGAATGAAAAGTAATCCTTAGAAGTAATCCGATTATTTTTTGATTACTTTTGATTCTTTTTGATTATTTTTAGTAATTTTAAGTAATTCAGATTATTTTTGCATTATTAGTAATCGTAATCAATTAGTAATCGTGCGAAACAGAATATAATAGTAATTTAATAATTACTTCGCCTTTAAAAAAAAGTAATCAAATTAGTAATCATTACGATTACTAATCATTACTTAACAGCTATGATATATACATACATACATACATTTATGTGTACGGCTTTATATACAGGTATCGATGATATTTTTGGTAAAGTTGCTCCCCCGGCTTTTAAAGGGTTAAGAAGTTTAAAGTGTCTCTTTTTCTATACAATATCTTGTATCCACACAAATTTTACTTCACAACTGTCTGAATATTTGTGCATGCTGTGTATGTAAAAGCATTCGAATGTTTGTTTGCTTGTCTTTTAAATTGACTGACTCTTGAAAGCAGTACATTTATTTCACACATTCCACCTTTTGTTTGCCTTGTTTTTGCTAACAATGCAAACGTTTTATTTTTGCCTTATTTATGTCTTCCATTTTGCTGTTTGCACCCTTCACCACATGTGGAGGGGTCATATTGACATGGTCATTCATTTAGTTTATAAGTTCTATATTATTGATTTGAGGCGTCAGAAGTGATGTTTGTACATGAAGACAAAGCACAACCCGTTTAATTAACATTCATGTTCATATAAGTCGATTTTTGAATCCCGCAATTTTCTGCTATATTTTAGTTACAAATAAATCGCCTTAAAGATTTGACCCCATATGCATAAAAATTAAATTATATTAAAATGTATTTTACTAGCTTTTAACCGCGACTGCGCTCCGTTTATCTCTTAAAAAAATCCAGTTTAAAAGTGGTTAAACAATCAAACCCGAAACGAAAATTACCCTAACTAGCCCAAAAAAGTATTTCTCGCAAAAAAAAAAACCTGCTTACCAAATATAAATAAACCGGTTCCGAACCGAATATATATATCCTATATTGGACGCTGGTAATGTAGCTTTCCTTTGGTGAAAAAGTTTTCAAAATTGGTTTAGCGGTTTGACCGTGAAATCGTAACAAACAATCAAACTCACTTTCACATTTATAATATTTATAATATGTAATATAATAACTAGGATTTAAAATTTTCCATAAAAAATAGATTTAAAATAAATTTTAATTTTTATGAATGTAATTAATTCATTTCCAAAATAAAATCTTCCTTACATTTTTTGTCTTCAATGACACACAATTCATATTGGCTACAGCTCTGAAACGCAATGCAGTGGAATTCGGTTATAACGAACTCTGTACCTCGTTTCTGTCATTTCTGAGAAGTTTTCGCATCGAGAAAAATTAAATAGTTATATTAATTATCCTTTTTTACACAGGGTTATTCAAATAAAAACTTAAATAAACTTACAAAAAATATCATGAAATTAATTTTTTTTATTAATCATCCTGTCTTTCACAGAGCGATAAAAATTATTTTTATTCGAAAATTTCTCACATTCGTTACAGAAACGAAGCACGATTAAACGGAAGATTTGCTGGTTAAAAGCGAAATTCTTTATAAGCCCAATATATATCATCTACAATTTAAAGAAAGTAACAAAACATAAAATAATGAATTTTATCTTGAAAAAATAATGCAAATCTTCTTAAAACTTAACAAAAAAAAAATTAACTGGCTTTTTTCATTTCGAGCTGAGAGAACAGCTACATAAAGGCATTTAAACGAGAAAGTCCACTTTTGTGTCACGTGCGACAGCAAGTAATTAAACTTGTATGTGTTTCAGAACAATGTGACTCGATTTTTAGATAATTTAGAGCTGCTCACGGCCTAGACAAATAAAGAATTAAAAACAATTACTTTTATTTAAATAAAACAACCATATTCTTTTGGTGTCGCACGCTACAAAAAGTTTACATTCCTATGGAAATGCCTATATCTTAAAAGAAAACACCAGATAATAACTTGCATTTTTTTTTGTTGTTTTTGCTCGGCCTTGAAAAACGAGTTCGTTATGATGAAAAATTCGTTATAGCCCGAATTGGCTGTAAGCGTAATAATTGGTGTGAAATATTATTGCATCGTTATACACCATAATTCGTTATAACCAAGCTCCACTGTGCAATCAAGTTTTGATATGCTAGCTAATTTTTATGGCTGTTATGGCTTTTTTATGTTTTTATTACTACTAGTTTATAGAATGCATGTAAAAATTCTCGTTTGCTATTTATATTGAAAATTAAAACAAATTTTAGTTTATAGAAGTGAAAATTCTTGTCTGTCATTTGTATTGAAAACAAAAACAAAGCACTCAACTTTCACTTGTCTTCTTTAAACTGGCTGTTAATTATTATAACTAAATACAGTTTTTTAAGTTAATTTGCCTGCTGTTTTTACAACACGGACAAACGTTCGACGTCCGTAAAAAACACTAAAATTTTTTAGTGATTCCTATATACATTTTCTAGACAAGTCGCTTGCTTGTATTGTGGAAACAACACATTTCCACAACACGGACGGGGGACTTGAGTAGAAAATTTTTATGAAAAGCACTAACGCCCTTATTCAGTAAGAAGATTTAGGACGTTTTTGTTTGAAAATGCTTTTGTGTTCTTGTTTTTGAATTCTCAAAATTATTTTCTTCAAAAATGGTTGTTGTCTTTGATAGTGAAAAATAATAATATTATTGAAAAATATATGAAAAAATATGTGTTGGATATACTCGTAATGTTTGGAACGAAATCATAAAGCAAATACACGAACCTTCTAGCAAAGACAATAAATAATAATTATTTTAAAGAATCACAAAAATCAATTCTCATAACAGTAAAAATGCAATGTCTGCTTAAAAGTCCGATTTCGGGCCTATTTTTTTAGCATTGCTATCCGTATATCACGAATAACACGAGCAATATTGGTATCTAAGGAGCCAACGGTTGCTGGTTTAAAGTTATCATTTTAAATCAGTGACTTCAGGTGGCCCTAGAGAAAATAATCGTGAAACTGTTCTACTACAATCATGGAAATACTTCATTTGGCAAAGTTTAAAGGCTTATTGCAAGCTTTAATTTTCTGTCAATAGGGTGCAACATTACTGTTGCACGAACTGAGATCTGTTGGGTGAATACTGGGAAGGGATAACTTAGGGAAATGGCCCATAGTGCAAAACATTGGGTCAGCTCGAGTCAAAAATAGCGATATATCATACCTTAAGATCCGACTGTAAATACAGAAGTTATAATAAAAATTTTAAAAATGCGACCCCTACGTTCGGCATAATGTAAAGAAGAAAAATTGTTCTCGCAGTAATACTTTATATTTGAAGGTGTACGGCGCACTTTAATTCTTTTTTTCTAAGGTGGTGACACGCTAATGTGTACGTATATATGTATGTATACCAGTTACATATGTTAGTTGAAGGGTATACAAGATACGGTGCACACTTGTTCTCGTTTGTTTGTTTATTTTTTTGCTTCTTAAAAACTATCTTGGCTTGTCTTTTATACTTTTAAGCTTTAAATCACAAGACAGACAACAACAAACTCCCAAGAGTTGGTCAAAGCTGGTACCATATCTTATTTTAAACAATGTTACAAAAATATAAACTTACGTGTGTTCATAAAAATGCAAAAATAACCCTACAAAAAAATAAAAAAATAAAAACAAAATGAATAAGCGAAATAAGCAAAAACTAAGAATATGAAATATAAAATTATCGCACAAAAAATTAAAAAAATAAAAGAAAGATATTAAAAACACATGTACATACATATCTACTCGTATATACACATTTGTAGGTGATGAGATCATAACTTTTATTTGCTGAGAACAAACACAGCAAAACCACTAAAGTGATCTAAAAAAGCACTTAAATAAAGTGCACATCAACTGAACTATTTTGCGTTCTAAATTTATTTTTAAAAACTCTAATTAATCCTTTTGCGTTAATGAATTTCTATGCCATTTAAGTCAACAACTTATTTACGATGGACATACATACTCGTACATATTTTCTTTCCTTTAGAAAATTCTAATTTCATTTATTGTAATGTTATTGTCAATAATATGTACATGTTAATAGAGTTACGTTTAATATCATTTAATTGCATATTTTAATTTGAATTTTATTTTTCAAATACGATCATGTTGCCATAAATGAAACACAAGCGATTTAATTGCAAATGCATATGAGTCGGCTGCTTAAAAAAAACACATTTACAATCAGACAAAATAAAAACCCTGACAAGAACGCATTTCCATGAGATTTCTGTGCGAGCACGAACGCTTTTGCCAATACAATTTTTCATTATTTTTAATTTAAAGCAGTATGTGCAGAGTATAAAAAGAATTCAATCACTAGATATAAAAATAGTTAAAAGATATATTTTTTATTCATCTATACGTTAAAATAGATCCGTCTGTCTGTCACAGGCTATTTTCTGGAGACCCATTAGAGCTACGGACTTGAAATGTTCATAGAGTATGTAGAACTTTGGCCTTTGTATATGCGAGTTCAAAATTGAATTGTGTTCCAAAATGAGCAAAGAAAATATTAAAATCTCGTATAATATACATACAATTATACATATGGGCATCTCCATAGGAATGTCAACTTTTTGTAGCGTGCGACATCAAGCAAATATGCTTGTTTAAAAAATTAAATTTTAATTCTTTATATACATATTTGTATAGGCCGCCAGCAGTTCTACATTATGTAAAATTTTAAGAAAAATCGAGTCACGTTGTTCAGAAATACAAAGTTAGTTGCTTGCTGTCGCACGTGACAAAAAAGTGGAATTTCTCGCAGAAATGCCCATATATAGGCACTGGAAATTTGCAAAGCTACTGTATTTTTTTACAGACTACAAGAATTAATACTAAACTTTAAAATATCAAAATTAAAGGGTATTCTATCAGTTAATGTAATTTTAACAACTTGCTGTATCTTGGAAACCGTAAGAGGCAACTTCTTGAAATTTTCAAAAACTCTAAAATTAAAAAAATTTCAAAATTAAAAAGTTAGTCAACCAAAAAAAATCGCCAAAAATCTAAAAAATCGCCAAAAACTAAAAAAAATGCAAAAACCGAAAAAGTCCCAAAAGCGGAAAAAGCTCTAAAAATAAGAACAACCGAAAAAAATTAGAAAATCGCCAAAAAACGGAAAAATGTTTACCGAAGTATGATTTGGGCATCACTGATTTATTTGAGCACCCGTTTAACAGATGATAGTTGCTTTTTGTTGAGTTTGCTTTGAAATTTCGTTATGAATTGACTTAAACCAGAGCAACGCGTGCAAATTATTGAAATTAAAAAATAATAATAATTGTTATAGTCGTCAAATTCATCGTGCACTTCTTCCATTTTCCGATGAAGCCCATTTCTGGTTGAATGGGTACTTAAATAAGCAGAATTGTCGTATGTGGAGTGAGGAGAATCCACAAGTTTTTGTCGAAATACCATTACATCCACAGAAAATTAATGTTTGGTGTACTTAATGGGCTGGCGGAGTCATTGGCCCATATTTCTTCAAAAACAATGATGGTCAGAACGTTTCTGTCAATGGTGAACAGTAAAGGGACTTGATTCAATCTTGCTGATATGTAGTTCCAACAAGACGTAGCCACATGCCACACAGCGGGCGCTACAATTGATTTACTCAAAGAAACTTTTGATGAAAAAATTATTTCTCGTAATGGCCCAATTAATTGGTCACCAAGATCGCGTTATTTAACTCTATTGGTTATGTGAAGTCACTTGTATATAAACCACAAAAAATTTAACACCTGGAAATCAACATTCGAAGAGTTATTGCCGAAATACAGCCGCAAATGCTGCGAAAAGTTGTTGAAAATTGTATTCCAGATTGCACCTTCTACGCACCAGCGTTGGCGGTCACATGGGAGAAATCATATTTAAACTTTAATTTCATAAAATTTTCTTCGCAATAAAGCCCGTTTCATTGATATTAAAAATATAGTTCCTTGTTTTATTATGATTTAAACTTGCGTCACTCTATAAAAACACCCTTTACTGAGAAAAGCATTTACGGACGGCATATCAATAAGTGTATGTACAACAAAAACCATTTCTCATATTCTATTTTATTAAAGATTCACCTTACGACCTTCTTCACCAATAAAAGGTCGTAATAAAGCTAAGAACCACCCACCAAATAATAATGTAACCATAGCTGTTAAGTAATGATTAGTAATCGTAATGATTACTAATTTGATTACTTTTTTTAAGGGTGAAGTAATGATTAAATTACGATTATATTCAGTTTCGCACGATTACTAATTGATTACGATTACTTATAATGGAAAAATAATCTGAATTACTTAAAATTACTAAAAATAATCAACAAGAATCAAAAGTATTCAAATAATAATCCGATTACTTCTAAGGATTACTTTTGATTCTTTTTGATTATTTATTAAGAATCAAAAGTAATCTTTGAAAGTAGTCGGATTACTTTTTGATTACTTTTGATTCTTTTTGATTGTTTTTAGTAATTTTAAGTAATTCAGATTACTTTTCAATTATTAGTAATCGTAATCAATTATTTATCAGCAATTCTTTTGAAGGCAATTATATAATCATTACAATTCTTTTTATAATGTAATCTAATTGATTACTAATCGCAATCGAAATTTAACAGCTCTGAATGTAACATGTAATGTAATATTTAAAAAGCTTTAAAAATAAAATAAAAATATTAGATTTTGAGTAGATTGCCTACAAATCTACTCACTAGCTTAATTTTGTTTTTTATCGGAAATCTAGTAAAAAGCAGCTAGATTTATCTCGAAATCTCGCAAGTACTAGATTTCGAAATAATGTAAATGCCCTAAAATATTTTCTTTTTTGTCGACAACGTTCGACTTGTCCAACACTTACACACACAAAAACAAAATTTGTAACATTTGTTTTTGTTTTGATTGTTAGTGCGCGACATGTCGAACGTTGTCGACATCGTGAAATAAGCCATAAATTTTTTCCACACATTATACAGTGTAGAAATAAACTTTCCATACACCCATAATTTTTGGGATTTCAGGAAACTTCTAAAATACTTCTTTATCTTTTTAACAAAATAGCTTAAAAACAAATACTTTGAATTCTAAATATTCCCCGTGAATAAATTCTCTTATTGGAAAACCCCTTGGCTATTGAGGTAGCATACTAGCCTGTAGACAAATAAAAATAGCTTCACAGTTTGCACTCGTATTTGTGTGGTACGTTGTACACTGTTCTGATAATCATCATTATTTTTGAAGACACGTGAACCAACGACCCATAACAATTTAAGCAAAAGTGTGAATTAAATAACCAAACAATGGAAAATTGAATAATTTTCGTAAAGAACATTTTCGAAATGTGTTTATTTAAGGTAATAAAAATTAACATTTCAGAATTGAAATAAAAATTATTATAATTAATAAAACCTTTATTTTTTCAAAAACTTGTTATTTGTCAAAAAAAAAAAAAATACTACATATCGTCGGCTTAAAGTGTAAACCTGCTTAAGCGAGTTAGCAAATTTTATAGGAGAGACACAAACAAAAATTGTTAACATTCGCTATACATATGTAGCTTAAGAAATTAGCCAAGAAATTGGCGTAACAGATAAGTTTTTTTTTCACAAATAGTGTTTCAAATTAAGGGCCTGTTCATCTAAATGCGAGCAATAGCTTCGATCGAAAATTTATATTAGAAACAAGAACAAAAAACTAAAATTTGTTTTTGTTTTCAATATAAATATTCGATCGAATCTATCCCTCGCATTCAGATGAACAGGCCCTAAAATATGTAAATACTTTATCGAGTCGACGCGAAAGAAACGTCTTTCTCTTTCGAACGGGATTAAAATTCCATATGTCATAAAAAGTGGCACAGTCCACTCTATGCCGACGATATGTATTTGTATAATAAAAAAAACATTGTTAACAATTTTTATATTTTAATTTTAATTCACACTTTAAAGGTCTGCTTGTGAGAATCACTTTTAAGCCAAGTTGGGTAAACTTTATTATTTTTTTTAAATAATTACATGCACGTAAAAATAAATTCACACACACACACACATATAAACACACACAGAAGCGTATTAACTCACATAAAATTTAAGCTCTACCAGTTTATTTAAAATGTTTTCTTCTGAATCTAAATCTTTTAAAGTTCCCTGTCTGTACGTCTGGTAAGTTGACGCTTGGTTGCTTGTTTAGTTGGTTATTGTTGTTGTTGTTGTTTTTGTTGTTGTCTTGTAAATATCTCACATACGCTAAATGATGAAAAGTCTTTTATTTTATTTGTTTTAGTTATAGTCAGTGCTGCCAGGTTTTTTCTAGAGCTTATCCCCAATTTTTGATTTGTCATCCCCAAAAATCCACAGAGAAAACAGTGCCTACTAAATACCTCACAAAATAGAACAAAATTAATAAGAAATCTCTATGGTTTTTTTCAATAAGGAAATCTTAGTAATTTCATAGAGAAAACCTGTTTGAAAAAATCAAGAGGAAATCTTGCAGTTTTTATGAGGTTATCTTACTGATTTTTTCAATACAAAAAAATGCGTCTTTATTCTCTGTACTTATGTATTTTAATTTAAATTCTATACCATATACATATGTATGTATGTATGTAGTATATTGTAGATGTTATTTATTTATACATACATACATACACATTATGTTATATTCTTAACTAACTTACTCACCAAGTATTGAACCAGCAAACTTCTACCTGATAGACAAGCACTCTACCCAATATGCTAACAAGCAGCCTGAACAACCATTGAAATAATTGTACAAACATGCTTATACAAAAATGAAAAAGATCATGAAAAAAATTGTATCTGTGTATATTTATAGTTATGAAATAACAAGACACCTCATAAAATCAAGAAGAAGGAAATCTTCTTTAAAAAAATCAATAAGATGCTTTACACATAATCATATAGGAACCTACTAAAATCAAGAAGAAAACCTAATTGAAAAAATCAGTAAGATAGCCTAATAAAATCAAGAAGAAAACCTTTTTACAAAAATTAATAAGGCAACCTAATAAAATCAATAAGAAATCCCTATAGTCTACAATTTATAAGAAAACCTAATAGAATCAAGAAGAATATCTCTATTTGTTTTTGGTGCCAAAAATAACGGAAATTGAGTAAAACAGGTTGTGAATAATAAAATTTCTTCTTGATTTTATGTGGTTTTCTTCTTGATAAAATTAATAAGATTTACCACATAAAAACAATAAGGAATCTCTATTAAAAAAATCTTCACTTCTTTCTGCTGGGATACCCCTTAGCCTAAAAACGTTTCATAGGGAAAATCTTCTTGATTCTATGACGCAGTTTTTTCTCTGTGTACTTGTATTAATGTTTTTTTTCTTAGAAATACTGCCTTGATACTTTTTCTTTATTAGAAACCATTCACTATGAATAGTAACACACATTTTTAGACTTCCCAGACGCATATTTCTTAGTTCAAAAATCATTCTTGTTACCGCCAGTTATCAAAAAAAAAATCCCCAAAAAAAATTTCTAAAATTTGATTATCATCCCCAATAAATCCCCAGATCTCCAATACGAAATGTACATCCCCAATTTGGGTACGAATCCTCTAAAGTGGCAACACTGGTTATCGTATCGCTTACACTCACTTATTTATTTGTATTCTTATATCTCATTTCAGTGCTGGGGGAATAAATACAACAGAAATGTGTACAGAAATTAATGAAAGAGTGCCTTGGAGTTGGGAGTTTGAACTTAGACTCTCGTTTTCGTATTCTCGTAATCGCACTCTTGCTCAAACATCTTGTTGATAGCTTAAATATTGGCAACAGCGATAGCAGCAACAGCAACAGCAATAGCAACACAGCAGCACTAACAGTAACAACGACGACTTGGCCAAAAGGAAACACAAATTCGATACGTTAGTCGATTGTCATACGCCGTCGCGAGTTGTTTGCAAAACGTCAAAATCATAATTTTCGTATAAGATGTCAAGGCGATGAAACGCGTGTGTGCAAGTACGCGATAATGTTCATAAAACGAAACAAGAAACAGAACAACAGAAGTTTGACAACTAATAGAATAGTTTGTGTGCAAAACTTAACCCCGGAAGAATGATTAATTATTTTAATGCTATTGTTTAAAGTTCAACATTTGTCGAGAGCTTAGAAGGCTTTATAGCCCGGTCGGTAGTTTATAAAAGTGTTCTAACTAATTTGAAAGTTCTCTTAAGCAAAATTAAAAAAAAAAAATAATAATATTTTTATTACGTAAAAGTTAATAAGAAACTAAAATGGGTACAAAATCACCGGGTGGACCTCAACGTTGTCGCTTGATACTTAAACAATGTATTGCGGTGCAATTATCAAAACCAGGTCATACACTTGATGATTTTTGGATGTACGATTCCGGCTACATGGTTTTTCAGGTAAGTTTTTAAATTAATTGTTTTCAAATTGCGCATGACAACCTTTGGCTTCTACTATAATGCATCTATGAATATGTTTAAACAATATGAATATTCATCAAACTAACAGCGTTTAGTTTTCTAAAGGGTACAAAAAAGTTCTCACACTAAATATTCAAAACTTTGTAACATTAGGCGATTTGGGTGCGTTTTACTGAAAGAAAAAATGTTCTTTTTTTTTTTTTTTGCTAAATCAACACAAAGTGTTCACACATTAATGCAATTCGGCAAACAGGTGGAAAACAGCAGCAGCAACAGCAACAACAACAGCAACATTTAAATAAATAAAATTATGATTACTATGACATTATTTTTTTAGCCCACATTTTATGATTCAGAATAGAAACTGCAGCTGTGTGTATTTGTATTTTGTTGTATTGATTCTATCAAACGTTCGCAACACATTTCCACTGAATATTAATTTGCATTTTCTTTTTTGCAATTTATTGTGTCATTTAATATTTTTTTTTGTGGTTTAATAAAAAATAAATAACTGTTAGTTTTATACCGGTAGGCCACGTGATACAGCAACCGGTTAGGAATTTTTAAACGTATTAATACTTCTATGCAGTTGGAATTATAATAAAGTAATTTAGTACTAAAAGCTGCATATAATACATATGGACATTTCCACGAGAAAGTCCACTTTTTTGTCGCGTGCGACAGCCAGCAATTAAGCTTGTATTTCAGAGCAATGTGGCTAGATTTTTCTTAAAATTTTACATAATGTAGAGCTGTTGATGGCCTACACAAATGTATAGAATTAAAAATAAAATGTTTTGTGTCGCACGCTACAAAAAGTTGAAATTTCTGTGGAAATGCCTATATTTGTTTTAAAATCTATCACTTGAATATTATAGAATTGGCCCTTTTACACCTTTTACGGGCGCTTATACTTTTTTTTTATCTGCTCACTACAAAATTAAAAATGGCAAAACAAAAATAAATAATAAATTTAAGCCGTCGCTCGTTAGATTCAATAATTCATCTATGTGCCCATCTGCAAGGCTTTTTTTGGACTTTAGTTCACAAAATGTAGCATCAGTTTTTTTAACATTTCAAAATGCTGCTGCTTAAGTCGTTTTCTTTTTAATTTCAACCTTTAATTTTTGTTCTCTATTCGAGTGCCTACACTTCTAGTTTTTTCCAACATACACCGAAAGAATTTCGCTTCATAAGTCCAATGAAATAATTTCATTAAAATTTTTTCACAAATCCAATGAAAATTTCATGAATATTTTGAAAGAATTTCATTGGAATTGCTTCGTTGGTATTCTGGTTCCGTAAGAATATTTTATTGGATTTATGACAACAATTATTAAGAAACCCCTTTATATTTAAGTTATTGCATTCTTTTCATGAAATTATTTTATTGTTTCGATGAAGTTATAGCACAATAACATAATTTTGACGAAACTGGTTTCATTAATCCAACGAAGCGTGACGTTGGTTGAATTTTAATGAATTTTTCATTAGATTAATGTGATATTCATAGAATTTATGCCGAAAATTCTTTCAGTGTATGAATGAAAGTTCCTCCCCTTGTTCTGTAAGTTTTCTCTTTGGTTTTCACCCATCTTTTATATTAATTTTACATGTCTGGTTAGACAAATGGGGTAATGCCCTAGTGTACCAGTACCAGCCTGGGTGTTTTGGGTTTGACTCCCACCGAAAGAACTGCTCCACTCCACTATGAAAGGTGAATATCTTTTTTACTATGCTCGTTAATATAAGCTGCTCGACATCGATGATTACTTACTTCTTTTAGCCAGAATTTGATGCTATGGACAGTAAGGAATATGCTGTCCATATAAGACATTCTGGGAGAGCAATTTGAGAACCTAGTCATCTCACCTGAAGGTGATATGAATTGGCACCGAGCTCGTTAGACTTTTTGTTGTGGGTTTTTTTTTCAAAGTCGCAGCTCTATGTGAATCAACCTTAAATCACACTGACCCTCAAAAGCAACCTAACTCAAGTAGGTTACACACACATAAATGTCAAATATGAGGTGAAAATATGGCTACTGCTAAAAGAGATTATCAGCTCACTTTTATTGCATTTAAATTAACGTTTGATCGTATGATGCAGAGCAGTGATGCATTTCCGAACAAGCCAAGCGCACTGCTTTTGGCTTACGCATTTCTTGGCAATGCAGTTAAGGTCTTTTGAATTATGTTAATGAGATCGTTATTTTTTAACGTATTCATGTGAAATTTTAAGGAATGATGTATTTTTGTTATTTACATCATTATCAATCAAAAAGTCAACTTAGAATTTTTGGCAGTTACGGCCTTTTGGATTTAAGATGAATATCTATGTATGTACTTATATATAAACTGATAAAATTAATACCTATTTCTATTCGTTATATTGAATTAAAAGGGCGACAAATCGAAGAGTGCCTAGGGAAAATTTGTATGAAAATCACTCAAACAATTTAGTGATTTTCATATAAATTTTTATAAGCAGAGTGCCTATAAATAAAAATAGTTTTCCATGCAAAGGTTGATAAATATAATCTTGACAACCTCGTCTTAACTCAATCCAATTTACGAGACGCCTCACAGTGTATCATGTGCGGCTAAAAAATATAAAATGTTGCAACTACATTTTAAAATTGTTTTCTAGCATTTAATAAAAAAATATTTTTGTTAAAATATGTGAATCAAAAAGAATTTAAAAAACTTATTTGATGGTTTCGCATACTGGCTTTGTAACCTTTTTGAATTGTGGTTGAAGTCTAATTTGTATGCTGTCATTTTTGGGCGCTCGTTTTATGCAAATGCTACACTGTGCGCCGCTGCCCTCCTATTTATCTGTTATCTATTTATTTATTTTTTTTTTGTAAAAAAATTTGTCTTTAGTAATGTACAGTAAGTTATCCACTAAATCTTTTTCATTTTGAATTACGAGTCTTTTCCTTTTTCATTTAAGCTCTTTTAAAACTTTTTTTATCTGAGTCGTTTTCTTACGTTCTTGTCTTAGGCACACACATATCGATCCACAACCGTCAAAAAAGCATAACCGACATATTTATTGAAATTCGTTTTTAATGACTAAAATTTATTATTTACGATAGCAAATTATCGATTTTGGTCAAAAAATTAAGTTCGAAATTTGGCGGTTATGCCACGATATATTGGTGTATATTTTCCCACCGTTTATTAAGGTCCGCATACTTCTGTATCCATCCCTAGTTTTTTTTCCAACTGACCCCATGGCAATTTTATGTTAAGTAAAAAAGTACTCCTAAATATCGACACCTAAAACCCTTTACGGCCTCTTCAAATCGTTACTTCAAAAGCAAATTTTGTATGAAATACTTTTTTGCAAACCCCTGATAAATCAGGAATATATATCATGAATAAAGCCTTAAGCATACATAATTAATTACAACTATATACTCGTACTTAGGGCCTAATTCATAAAAAATATTTTGATTTTATAAAAAGTTTATTAATTAAATTTCCAGACATATTTTTTATGAATAAGGCTGCTAAAATAAAAAAATTAGACAAAAATATATTTTTATTAACGGAAATAACAAACTAAAAAAATTGGAAAACCCCCGACGTAGTTGACTGACGCTGATAAGTTCCAAACAGCTGGACCAATTTTCTTCAAGTATATACTAAAGATATTAGATCAAGTGTTTTTCAAACGAAAGAAACTAAATTAAAATCGGTGTAGCCTTTTGGGAGTTACGGCATCAAAGACATACAGATTCAACAGAATGTGTCTTGGAAAGACGTGATATATTCTAAACGGTTGGACCGATTTTTTTTTAAGCAAAACTAAGAACATTCTCGATCAAGTTACCTTTCGGAAAAACTAAATCAGAATCTATCCCGCCGTTTGGTATGTACTTGGACTCGTACATACACACAGATACACAGACACACACTACAAACTTATAACACCTCTTTTTTTGTCAGGGGTTATGTAAACACGAGTTGAGAAAATAATTGGGGGATTCAAATGGTACTCAGAGGTCATAGTGCTATGATGCTTAAATTATTTTAATATAACAGTTTTAGCTTTTGTTTTTCAATAAAAAAGAATTAAAACATTATCCCCCATATGCAAATAATAACGAAACACGTTAGCAAAATCGTTATGTTTTAACTCATCTGTGCAAAATTTTAATTCTTTGTTATTTACCTCATTATCAGTCAAAAAGTATATTTTAAAATTTTTGTCAGTTACGTACGCCCTTTTAAATTTTAGGTGACGATATGTAAGACTATTTTTATACGCATGTATTTTAATATTTTTTCAAACTTTAAGTGCATATTATGAATCACACATTCAATACAAGACAAGACTATTTAAAATTATTGATAAATACTTAAGTGACTCTTATCAAAGTGTATCCTTCAAAATAGTTTGTTGATTTTGGCACAAAAAGTAGATTGAATAAAAAATAAAAACTAGCACACTGTTTAGGTGGCATTAGAAAAACAACATTAAAAAACAAACTACAAGACAAGTCTCATTTTCTAATTTAAAAATAACGACAAAATTATTTATTAGCATTGGCTTGTTAGAGATAAGATAATTTACAAACTACAATTTTAATTGATATTTTGTGTAAAAAAAAGTTCCAAAATAGTTACTCGTACAATAGTAACAGAAATCAATAGAAAAAACTTTAATATAATTTATTCGCATAACTATTTTGGTTCGTTAAATTAAAACGGTTTAAAAAAACATTTATTTAAAATTTTATGCGGTCTTAAAATAACAAATTTCACGTTTATGAAGCTGTAATAAATTAAAATCTTTTTTTGAACTCGGTAACTGTTACTGATCTAATATACATATTTTCATAATTAGACATACATACATACACATAAACGTATGGTGGTGAAAACTTGTTGCCAAATTAAATAGCTACTTAAAGGGTGTTTCAATAGGGACTTTCTAACTTTGAAAGTTGATAGTGGACATGTTGTTGAGGGTAACATATAGCATTAAACAACATTTCCCATTACTTATAAAAATCGGTGTTCGGTTCGAGTGACGTTCCGCGTGATTTTTTGATTACCAATAGAATTGTACGATATGAACACCAATGGACCTAATTGGGTCTCCCATTGAAGGTATTGCGGTATAGCACCACCCTTTTCAACACTAAGGACATGTCGCTTAAATAGGACACCACAACGTATCACACAACTCATGCCACATTAAACATTCTGCCTGAGCGATTTAAGCGACTGGTCATCTCACTTGTAGGTGATCAGAACTGGGGAGTTATTGTGTAATTCGATTCGAAACGAAAACTGTTCGAATTTGTTTGTTATTAACATTGCAATTCGAACACATTTCCGTTCGATTCGGATTACATAATAACCTCCCTGGACATATCAGATGCGTGCTAGCCACCAAAGACACGCCAGACATTTGCATCATGTTCTATTCCAGACATAATGGCATTGATTGGTATTTTAAATATATCGATGATATCTCACACACACTTTGTTATATTTGAACTTAAAGAGCGGTCCCAAAACTATCTAACCGCACTTATACAACCGAAAGTAGTTTGAAAAAAGGTGGCAACCTTTTTTAAAGTTCCAAGTTTTTAAACGACATGTTAGAGCAATTTAATATTGGGATCACCTGAATACTGGGTTATAAAGTCCACTTTAAAGCAAACGCTTCTTAAAGTATTTGAACGAAACTTTGTAAACGAGTAACATGTGGCTCAGATTAAAATACCGCGTACTTTTTAGGGGGTAAAATGGGCAAAAGTTTGTACTATTGGTACTTTTTCTGTTCTTACTAAGTTTGATATAAATAAAGTTTTTAGAACCCTTTCAGTTTCTTTCGAGATGCAAACGAAGTTGCGAAAAGATGCTAGTTATAAATAAATATATGTATATGAAAATTATCTGAAATCCAAATAAACTTAACTATTTTTTGTTTTAATATTATTTCAGAATTTTTTGTCTGCAAATGCACAATGTTGGTGGAATGCCCCACTAACGGCGGCTACACGAGCCCTCAAGTACGCTGGTCATGTGGCGCCAGGAATGCTTTTAGTAAGCGGTGAGCCTTGCGCTTTAGAAGTTGTTAGAGGTGCTTTTGCCAGAAGTGTTCTCAAACCACCAGCTACTTACGTCATCAGTTCAGTCGGTAAGATTGAAAAAAAAATTATGAAATCGGTCTAAGTTATATATTTTCGTTTCGCGATATTCAACCGATTGTAATTGAATAAATTAAAAAGAGTTTTAAATGATTCACAATAGTTTCATTTGGGGTATTCAGATGGTAGTGTTAAGTGTCTTAAGTGCATTATGTCTTAATATTTTGTTGTTGCTCTAACAAAAAAGTCATAAAATTCCGTGTAAAATTTCTCCCTTTTCCAATTAGAATTTTTTGTTTTCAATATTATTTGCTATTAGTTGGAATTTTTCTCTGGGAAAAATTTCACGTGGAATTTTATTCATAATAGCCCTGAATAAGACTTTCTGAGCTATGTTTATTGTTTTGTCATAACTAAACGTAGAAATGTGGGAGAGTTTACCAAAGGAATTGAGAGAGAGAGAGAGAGAGAGAGAGAGAGAGAACAATAGCCCAATTCACAATCTTGAGCAAATAGTCTTGCATCGTAGCAGCTACAAAATGATATAATTTATGGATATTCACCACTTTACAATTCTTAGTGGTGAGTATCCATATACTATACCATTTTGCACATGCTACCATGCAAGACCATTTGCGCAATATTGTGAATTGGGCTAATATTTATAGTTGCAAATCATTGGTGGGCGCTGTGAATGTATTGGTGCACAGTTCAAAAATGAATTGAAAATAAAACATTTGCTAATGCCGGCCATACACTACACAAGTTCAGTGCTCAAGTCTGGCAAAACTAAGCTTGTAACACACACTATACCAGTAAATTGTGCATTTTTTATTTTAATTCGCTGCAATGCTGGTGATTATTTGTATAATTCTAGGAACTCTAACCAGAATATTTGTTCTGCGCTCATTTCTTGTTGTGAACTACTAAAAAATCACGAAACAACTGAGCGTTTGCAACATACACTACACAAGTTCACTATACAGTTTTTAAACTTGAGCAAATATCTAAATCATTTTGATATTAACTCCGTTCACTGCGTAAATAGCACAACCACCACCATACACTGCACAAACGCACTGTACAGTGCCAGACTTGTGCAGTGAACTTGTGTAGTGTATCGCCGGCATAAGCAAACAGTCAATTGTAAAAAACTTTTCAAACCTTTATGGTATTCTCCACTGATAGCAACAAAATATGTAAGCATCTGCCTGATGTGCATTCGTCTCTGTCTCCTCAAGGACTAAATTAAAGAGGCTAAGAATACGTGCGAATTCTCTTAGCACAATTGTGCAAAGAAACGTGCATCAACGTTGTAAATTATAAGCGGTTGCTCACAGCAGTCAGTCCCAGTTCACACTAGTCAAGTCTTATTGATAAGCTTATCACTTTTTATTCTTTGAACTTTTATCGGCGTCCACACAATTGAAGTCTTATTTTTCAGCTCATATTTTTTATGCATAGTTTTGTGTATGCATGTGTGCTTTTTTAACATTATGAATGGGAAAGCAAAACGTATTGACAGTACATGAAGCTGAGTACTCGTTTCTTTTCCCCTCGTCTCTTACAAACTAATCAGCTTAGCAATAAGACTTGCATTGTGTAAACTAGGACTCAGCAGTTTTTCGTGTTATTATTTTAAAATATATTTATTCATGACTTTTACTTGAATACCCCAATTGTTTATGTCCATTTGTTAATTAATTTTTTTTGATATTTAACTTAATATTTCGAAACAAAAATATAAGTATATGACTTACAGCACTTTTATAATTAAGGACACAAATGTAAATTAATTGTATACTCTTATGTATGTGTGTTTGTGTTTAGTCAGCTGCAGCTTAAGTAATGGAAATTAAATAATTAGTACGTAAATTAGAACTATTAGCTTAAAAAGGTCTTATGCAAATTAAAAAGAAACTATTCATACAACTTTTCCTAACTATTTTATCTTAATTAACTTTAATAAAGAAGTTAATTAGCCATAATGATTGTTGAACCAAGCAAACCATGTTGCCGATTGTTGGTTGGTCTGCAGTATCATAATATTTCTGACATTTTTCATTGGGTCGTTTCGTTGAAAGGTTACGCTAAAAACGTAATATTTTTACTAAGAGTTTAGCGCAACTATGGCGTCGTCTGAACTTGCATTTAGAAAGTGGAAAGAATTTTCCTGAAGTTGCGGATTTATTCTATTTAATTATGAAGGCGATATCTTTAAACCAGAGCTGTTAAATTTCGATTACGATTAGTAATCAATTAGATTACATTTTAAAAAGAATGGTAATGATTATATAAATGCCTTCAAAAGAATTGCTGATAAATAATTGATTACGATTACTAATAATCGAAAATTAATCTGAATTATTAAAAATTACTATAAATAATCAAAAAGAATCAAAAGTAATCAAAAAGTAATCCGACTACTTTCACTGATTACTTTTGAGTCTTAATAAATAATCAAAAAGAATCCAAAGTAATCCCTGTAAGTAATCGGATTATTTTTTGATTACTTTTGATTCTTTTTGATTATTTTTAGTAATTGTAAGTAATTAAGATTACTTTTCCTTTATTAGTAATCGTAATCAATTAATAATGCGAAACTGAATACAATCGTAATTTAATCATTACCTTATCTTAAAAAAAAAAAGTAATCAAATTACTAATCATTACGATTAGTAATCATTACTTAACAGCTATGCCTTAAACCATGTCAGTAGGTTTATAAAATTTTGTCAAAGTTCGTTTCAAATTTTGTTTGTAATAAAATATTCTTTTGAAAAATTAAATAAAATAACAAAAAAAATTAAATAAACTTTGACGATTTTCGCATTTGCAAAATAAATTTCAGTTTATCCCAAATTTACTTGTAATGTCTGTTCCGAAAACAAATAGTTCTTTAAAATCAACTGCGAACCCTTTAGAGGATGATGAGCTGTCTGACATAACGAAAAAAGAAATAATGTTCTGGTCGCAAAAGCTGAATATAACACCCTCCCAGCTTTTTATGATGCCTAAAAGTGATCTTGAGAGAATTATGCAAAATGAACTTCGCGGCGAAAGTAGTGTAGAGGAGCAGAAATCAAGCGAAAATAAAAGGAAGTCTAGAGACAGGCGACAAAAAGATCGATTGATGGCAGGTGCAACGCCAAATTTGTATCAAATTTTGGCTCGGGCTGCTGAGGATATAGAAAGTGCTTATGGGACATTTTCCGGAACTACCGATCCATCTGGTGAAATGACTTATCAAACATCTATCGATGACGAGACGTATGGAGTCGCTGGCTATAGTGAAGAGGAGGAGCAAAGTTTTGAAAGTTCCCCGGATGACAATGAAATAATCTGCCCACCTGGCTGCATACCCGACGAATTATCATTTCACCCCGAACGTCGACCAGCCTCTACGCCAAAAACTCCATATAATATAGGACATATTCCTCGTGAAAGAACTTTTATTGTACCCAGGACGCAATTAGCAGGGAATGGAACTTTTAATGTACCCCAAGGTCGACGTAATGTTACTTATAACGTTCCCGACTCTTCCTACAATTTTTCGGATGTCACGCCTACAACCGGCATAGAGACTGAAAGCTGGGGACCGCAACATTTTGAGTATACTGATGATTCCGGCACTTGTTTAGCTCCATCATTTCGAAACTATACAGACTATTCCATTGAGTATGGTCCAGTTGCAACAGAGGAAAGAGCCAATAGCATATCGTTGGAAAATTATGATGAAAATTCAGGAAAGGTAATAGCATCTTCGCGTACCTTTACACTCCCACCAGCCACTTCAGCAACTAAAGCTTTACAAATGTCCAACATATCGCCGCCATCGATTGTAACTGAATGCTTGCGACGAGGACTATCGCTGACCACCGACAATACGCTATCAAATATATCGCCACCACATCTGGTCTCGGGTTGCAGGAGGCGTGAGCCGCGATCCAACGACCTAGATAATGTTTCTCCACCTTCGTTGGCTTCTGGTTGTCCAAGGCATCATATGAATTCCTCTAACCGATCATGTTACAATTCGTCAAATGTTTCACCTCCAACATTAGCATCTGGCCGTCGACAAAATCCGCACAGTGGAAGACAATTTAGAAATGATTCAGTCTCACCTCCTCGCACTGCAGAATATGCGTTTAATATCGAAAATATTTCGGCACCTCAAGACATGGCATCACCGTTCCAACCAGCTCTAACTCCCCTGCGTCTAAGAGCAAATCGACCATACCAACCTCGAAGAATTGGTTAATTATAAAGTCAAGAAACAAAATTCAAGTAGCAACACATTTTACTCAATATTTCAAAGTTCAAAATCGTTAATAGCAACGATTAAGAATATTTTATATTTTGTATATAGAAATAGAAATAATTGATAACTCAGAAAAATAAAACAAATTTGTTTGTAAATACAAAAAGTGAATGTTTTTATAAATTTAAGGCGACATTGACGATTGCATTGTGACACCAATTATGCAAGGCCAGTTTACTCCATTACCTGAAGCGCTTTGTGATGTCATCATGGATCTGACAGCCGAAGGCCATTCCGCAACAATTGAAAATATTCGCACTAGAATTGAAGTTCGTTTCCCTCATATGACTCCACCCTCGATTGAAGTTATTTATGATTCTTTGGCACAACTGATGCAGGAACAAAAAATTTATCAAACAGCGAAAGGCTATTTTATCTTGACACCAGAGTGAGTTTAATAAATTGATTAACACAATCCGGTTTTTATTCATATTTATGTAATTCATTTCATTTACACAGGCGTCGTCGCAGTCGTTCACGTCCACGTAGTCATCATAATGGTTATATGGAATTCGATGAATCAACTGATAGTGTGCCACAGGAAGCCCGCACTATGCTGATGACAAATGCCGAAGCTTTGCACTCATTGTACGGTGAAATTTCTACAGAACGAGATGGAGACTTGACACACCAGTGCATACAAACCAATTTGGCAGACGTCATTTGCGGTGGTATGCATTTCCTAATATTTTCTTCTTATTTTGTTTATCTCGTTACCTTAATATAGAAAGGCCCTACTCATTATTTTTTTAAATCAGCAATTTTTGCATTTTTCGTTACATTAGAAGATGTTCTTCTATCTAAATATGCAAGAAACTTGATTTCCATAAAATAATGACTTAGGGCCTTTCTATATTGAGGGTAACGATATGTTGTTACTTTGCATGTAATTTTTTTCTTTCTTCGAAGGCAATTCAAATGACAAAATACTTTATCCACGAACATCGAAACGAAGAAGCTCTTCATTTCCAACACCGCGCAGCTTGGAAAGAAGGCACAGTTTACGGATTTTTGGATCTTCGAAACGTTTGCAAAGATGTGCCTCGACAAGAAGCCTTTCGAAAACATATGCACAAACCCTTCATACCGATAGCAGCAGTTCGGAATATCAAAGCACAGATTCTTCATCACCAAGTAAGACGATTTTTAAGTAATTTGATAACAATCATAATTAGAAAAAAATAAGTATATAATAAGGGATAAGGGGTAAATCTTTGGGTTAAAAGGTTTTTCTTGTGTTACTGCTGCTTGCAATTATTAATTAATTTTTTATAAAAAATTTCTAATTCGGTTGAAGCTGTTGCCGAATGCAGGTGCTCAACATTCGTTTTTAATTTATAATTAAGGACACAAATGCATAGTTAAATGTGATTGTTTAGTGGCTTCAAAAAATTAAAAGGATTTAAATTCATTTCTGTATTTTATCGTAGTTATTTCATGACTTCGTTAGTTGTCAAGCCTTTTGTCTTATTGTCAAAAAAGTGGACAGGCTCGGCACATTAATATTTATTACAATTTTAAAAGAAAACGTTATTTCCTTTCCTTTGTTCTTTCTTTATGTTGAAAACAATGATGACATATGAAAGTAGGTTTTTTTTTTCTCTCAAAAGGTCTTATTATGAGTGTAGAATTTCGACTACGACTTCGACGATTGTAACATTTTATCTTTAATCTACTACAAATTCGTAGTAGTCGTAATACGACACTCGTAATTAGGCCCAACGTTTTCTTTCGACATCATGGAACAGGCAATTATATTCATGCAATTATATTCAAACGATTCCTAAGAATTTTTGCACATACCGCAGGCTCTTCTGATTACACAATCTTTTGTTTAAAAAAGTTAAGGCGGCCGTACTTGCTACAATTTAACGTAGAAATTCCGTTAGTTCTACTAAATAGATTCGAGTTAGAAAAAAGCGACAGAATGGGATCTTAAAAATATCATCGGCAAATTTTAAAAAGTGTACCAAAAAAAAGTTATCGTTCAATCATATTTTTAAGTTATCATAAATCTCTTATTTTTAACTCTAGCTACCAGAAAACGTTAAAAATAAGATTTCAAAAAAATGAGATACCCCCTTTTTATATTCAGCCATCTATTTATTTTCTATATTTCTGTATTTAAGGGTGATGGTATTAATTAATTTTGAATAGAACTAACTGTAAGTAAAGATTTCGTTTATTAGTTGTTAAGCAACTTTTATGTATATGGGTATTTCCACCGAAAATTCTACTTTTTATCACGTTACGTTACTTTGAGACGTAGTTTGCTTTTCAAAGAAAAACCAATGTTTTATATACTTTTTCGTATGGCAGTGTAGAGCGCAACTAGATCTACATTCGGTAAAAATTAAATAAAACTCGAGCATCATAGCTTCAAAATACAAGCTAAATTGCATGGCAATGTAACGTGACAAAAGGTAGACTTTTCCATGGTAATGACCATATGCAGTTCGTTTATTTAAAAAAAAACCATAAGAATGACATCGATAATTACCTCCAAAAATATACATATAATCACCCTTATTCTAATTGTCGACATCGACGTATTTTTAACACAACACAGGAGAAGCAAAAAACTAAAGAAAAAATAAAGCATTTATGTACATGCAGAAATAGATTTTTAAGTTGCCATAATTCCTTGATTTTGAACTGTAACGTACTAAGATCTTCAAGGAGGATGCAATTAAACGTTCTCGCCCAGAAAACATTAAAAACGCGATTTCAAAAAAAATTGAGTTAGTCCCTTTTTATATTAAGCCATCGATGTGCTTAACCAACAACAAATGAAAATTTTCTTAATTTGTATTCATTTTAATAAAAGTAAAATAAGTATTAAAATGAGTTTTAAATAACATCACATATGGCTCATTTACTCCAACAACATCATAACTGAAAAAACTAGTTTTACAGAAAGCGAGTATTAATAATGTTTTCAATTTACACACAACTTAATGGAAAAAGAAATTTTTAATTTTTTTATACAATATAAACAATGGTATGAAGATTAATTCTGCATTTTTAAAACAAAACTTAAATTTTTTGACTTATGATGTTATTGAAGTAAATGAGCGATATATAAATAAAATATAATAAGACTTATTAAATGTTATACAAAAAAAACAATTGCCATTAAATTTTAATTAACTTATTTTTTTATAGAAAAAGGATCTTTGCTATCACGTCTATTTCGCCGCAGTGGGCGAAATAAGGCGCGTCAACTCGAAACATATTCTGGACAATTCCCACCAGCAGAATGGTTTAACTCTAAAGCCGTACATTTACACAGTGTGGGTACACAAACCCAAGATCATGTAAGTCTTAGGAATAGCAAAATTTTTTTAGAAGTTCAAATAACATTTCACAATTTTACAGGACATGCCAACAATACACACACTATCGAATTCAACATTCTATGATGGTTCGGAATTGAGCCAGCGCTCTTTAACGCTGCCCCGACGGCATCGACGTAACCTATCCAGTGAATCAACATTTTTAATATCGTCGCGAGATTGTTCGCCAATTCGACGACGCTCACCCGCTTATTGTAGTAGTTCTTTGCCTAGATCAACGCAATCCATACCAGCGACGGCAAACACCAACAGCAGTGTAGCAACAGCACCGAAAAGCAATCCATCCTCAAACACACTATCAACACGCACGAGTACACCCTACAAAAGTTCACAAAAGTCCATACAAAGTGGCACCGTGGCACGCCACCTGCTAGAACATTCTCCCTCCCGCAGTGCTAATTCTTCACAAAAGTCTTCAAATTCGATTGGAAGAGGCCAGGATACTAGAAATGACTATCGCATGTGGCAGAGTGGTCCCTCTAGCTTGGAATCGGGGAAAACGTCCCTGTATCCTTCAGGTCCTTCTAGTATCGATAGCGGTAAGGTATCATACAATAGAATCAGTGGTCATTCTAGTCTTGAGTCTCAACGTTCGACAAGCTCAACAGTTGTACAACCTAGATCCATAATTATGCTTAATGGTTCACCCAGAGGCACACCTAGACATCAAATACTGAGAGCACGTAATGCCGAACAAGTCATGCGAAATCAGTCATCGACTACTTCCAACTGCTCAACGTCTTTTCCCGCAACGGCAAATGAGTTCCAAGCCACAAATAGTAGAGACACATCAAATGCCGACAAGTCGGAGACTACACCGGCAATTACCAATTCTACTTCAAACAATTCCATAACACTCAAACTAACCACCTCCAATGATGGCCAGCACAATCTTCCAAATACGAAAATTGTGGTACAAAATACCCCGGCCCATAGTGTAATCACTTTTGAAAATAGCAAACTAACAGAAAACTCCAATGTTTTCATCATCAACAACGAAACCACTACCAACGAGCGGGGAGAAATCATAAGAAAAACCTTGTCCAAACAGCACATGCCGTCTGCCGCAGAACGACGAGAGAGAAACAACCATCACTCACCGGAAGCTGTGAGCGAGCAAAAGTCATCGGAAAATAGTTCTTGCAGGGAATCCGATGCGGACACTTTGTCGTATATGAGTAGTTTTTCAGCCGATAGGTCTATTGAAGCCAATGAATTGCCAAAGCTTTCCAAATATATTTATAACGATAACTCGATAGCTATGAACAACAGCCGAAATCTGGGCCTACCTCTACTCCCTACAAACACCAGTCATCTCATTTATAAAAACAATGTGCTCAAGAATTGCGATTCCCCAACCCAGTCTCCCAGCGAGGAGAAGAGACTTTCAGTGTTAGACTTTTCCAAACCGAGCACAGAAATATCTGGTTCGGTGGGTAACTTAAGATTTTTTGAAAAAAAATCCCGAGATACTTTGGCGAAGGCCATCAACTCTAACTGTGAGCTGAACAACTTACGCTACGAATCCTCTACCCTTTTGGCTAAAAATGACAACCTCAATTCCAATACGTCCTTAAGTGGTGGCAGTTTGGTGCAAATTCTACAAAAGAATAGCATTGCCATTGGCAGTGAGCCGAATTTGGCACAAAAGGATACCAACTGTACCTCAACAGCCGACAAATCAATACGTAAAGATACTTTGGATCGTCGTCTCAGCCTTTCCAAAGATCATGCCGAGGCCGAGGATCTATTTAACTTTCCCAGCTTAACGGACTTATCCTTCAATTTCACCTCATTGGCCGCACAGAAAATACTGCAAGGTGTCAGCTTAAACAGCATCGATACATTGGTGGAACTGAATATGGCAGCAGCAGCTGCAGCCGCTGCAGCAGCGGCAGCTGCAAATACCACAAACGCATCAGCCATGGAAAAACCACAAAATAATCAACCCACATCTGTATGTACGGATTTTGGTCTAGTTTAGTTTAGTTTGAAAAACAAAAATATAAATACATACAAACAACATTTTAATATGTGTTGGCAAAGTAGAATCTATAAATGAATGTACACGTAGTATACAAGCGAAATAATTAAATACGCTGGATATTAGTCAATGGCCAATGTTAGAAATATCAGTAGAATGTACACGCATAAGTGCCACATTTTGCACCACCATTTTAATTAAATTATTCCAAAGTTATGTGTTACCAAACATAAAAGAAGTATTTAGTTGTTAAACTGAGAATCGGAATAATTTAATCAATACATTTGCAAGCATTTAGTAATATACTTATCTACATACATATTTATGTACGAGTATGTATGTCCATCGCAATAGTGACTGCTTCCAAAAACTTAGAAGAGTAGCCTAAAATTTTTACGTAATAATAATATGTAATTTCCTTAAACTTAAGTATGTATGTAATTGGAATTTATTTGACCTACAGGGGTATTAACTTAGAATTTGGCCAGTAATCTCTTAGTCCTCCAAGGATCAGTTGAAAATTTAATAATTAAATTAATCAGTGCCAAAATATATGTTTATGTTAAATAATGAATAAAATTAGTATAATATTGTAGTTCCACTTCTTAGTCAGTATTTATAAAAAATAATTGAAACAAATATCTAAAACTACCATGCGTGAGGTATGTGAAAAATTACAGCAGGTAATGCACAATATATGTATGTATGTTGGCTTACCTCTGACTCAGGAAAGTAATTCAATTACTTTACACAAAACGATATTTAAATTCTAAATTAAAATATGCATTTATTTTGAACACAAAACAATATTCAACAAGTTTTAAGTGGAATCACATTTTTACAAAGCAACAACATTATACACACATATATAATAATTTTTAAGACACATTTGAACACGATATAAAATTATATATACGAGTGGGATATACTTTAAAAAACATTCAATAATTTTTAGATTTTATATAAAAATTTTGTATATAAATCAAAATGTATAATATACAAATAATTTAAGTAGATGTACGCAGCTTATAATAAACAATAATAAAATAATTTAAAAAAAATCACAAAAGTATTGACAATACCATTTCAAGTGATAGACAATACAATATTTGTGGATTATCTTGGTCATTGAAGTGATGGGAATTAACTAACGAAAGAAAAAAAAATTACATCAATATAATTAAAAAGTATGATTTGTGTGCTAGTTCATACAAACGACTTATTCCTCTTCCATCAAGTTTATTGAAAAAAATAAAATTAATGAATGATCCCTTAATTTTTGGCGCTATTGACTGTGAAGAAGAATATTTTCCTGCAACAATTCATTATGTAAGCAATCGTGAAGAAATGGTAACATTTTATTCCCTGTATTACCGAACAACAATTTAATATCGTAAATTTCCCGTAATTTTTTTTCCTTTCGAAACTTATGTTTTTGCTCGAAACTATACAGGGGTTGAGAATACAAAATTAAAATTGTTTAAGTCAAAAGATGGAAATCGAGTTTTCTGTGTTAAAATTAATATTAATCGATTTTAAATCGGATTTATCGCCAGAGTATGTGAAAATAAATTCAATAAAGTGCGACTTCGACTCGCGCACGAAGGGTTCCGTACGTTGGGCTTTGAGCATTTTTTTAATACAGTGTTTTTTTACGTTTTTTCAGCTGAAATAATTTTTTTTTACTATTTTTCGCTTTTTTCTCGTTTTGGCGATTTTTTAAATTTTGGCGATTTTTTCATTTTGGCGATTTTTTTCATTTTGGCGATTTTTTTTTCATTTTGGCGATTTTTTTCATTTTGGCGATTTTTTCATTTTGGCGATTTTTTTCATTTTGGCGATTTTTTTATTTTGGCGATTTTTCCGGTTTTCCGCGATTTATTTTCGATTTAGAAATTTTTTTTAATTTGGTGCTTTTTTTCGTTTTGGCGATTTTTTTTGGATTTTGGCGATTTTTTTCGGTTTGGCGATTTTATAATTTTGAGATTTTTTTGTTTTACCGGTTTTGAAAATTTCAAGAAGTTTGCTCTTACGGTTTCCAAGATACAGCAAGTTATCAAAATTACATAGTCAAAATTACATTAACTGATGGTACACCCTCTAATTAAATTTTTTTAAATTTTAGTGTTAATTGTTGTAGTCTGTATAAAAATACACTAACTTTACAAATTTCAAGTGCATACATACAATTGTATGTATATTACATGGGATTTTAACATTTTTCGTTGCTCGTTTTGGCACACCCTTTAATTTCCAACTCTCATGTATTTGTTGTTGTAGCGGCCAAGGGTCTACACACTCTGTCCAAATTTCAGGTCCGTAGCTCTTACGGTTCTCGAGAAAATACCCTGTGACGGACAGACGGACAGACGGACAGCGTAGCGAAAACAATAGGGTTCCTTTTTCACCTTTGGTGTACGGAACCCTAAAAAACTACTTGTATATCGTTAGCTAAAATTGGAAAAAGGCGTAACTAACAAAAATATAATTTTACAGGAGAAACAAAAAACTAAACAAAAATCTGAACAAACGTTTAGTTAAGTTCCCTTGTGATTTGTTAATAAAAGCGTAATTTTTGATCGCAGAAGTGTAAAATTTTGTCAAGACATGTAGAATGGCATTCACAATAATCAATAAAAAACTCGATTTTGAATTTTTTGTTAGTTACTCCTTTTTGAATTTTAGCTGACGATATGTATGTATGTTTAATTAAATTTACTTTTTATATTTTATTGAGTTTAAAAATTACAATTTTTAGGACCTGATTTTATACTAAGCGATGGGTTCAAATATTTTGTATGGGATAATTGTAAATTACAAAAACAAAATACATATAGGGCCTAATTGGGTAAAACGCGACGCTTAGCTTTGACAAATTTTGTATGCTTTTTGTTTTTGTAATGTACAATTTTCCCATAAAAAATTTTTGAACGCTAAGCGTTGCGTTTTACAAAATTAACACACTACTTTTTTTTTAATCATAACATTTTCCCGTTACATATATATTATGGAATCTAAAAATCCCATGCTACCATATGGTGTGTAAGAAATAACTCCCCACAGTTGACCGGACTGCTGAAATACATGGTGAAAAGATTAGGTTGGTGTCTTTAATAACAGCCATTTGTCCTTACTAAGATTATTGCCAGTTTTGATTAGTTTTTATTTCCAATATACAGACGCGTGGTTTTGTGAAACACATTTGACCTTTCTCCATTTCTTGGTAATTTCCAGCCTGTTTGTGTAAGACGTTGGCCTTGAAATTATTGACGTTTCTGTAATAAATTAAACAAAACTTGTACACATTTCCTTTAATCTATTACAAAAACGCCAAAGTCTTACACAAACAGGCTGTAAAGTCATACTAACGTGTTTTTGGTTAAATTTAACCCATCAATAAATATGAGAAAAACCAATACGATTCTCGTATTCGAGCTTTAAACTTCTCGTTTTTACACTATGGAACTATGTTCCTCGAAAGTCATAAAAATACATCGCTGTTAACAATTCTTTTACAATTTTTGTACTACGATTCTCGAAATCAAACGTCAAAAGTTGCAAAAATAGTCGTTAATTTTATTTCATTCGACAAAGAAGAAAACAAAATTTACAAGTTATTAAAGCATCAAAGAAGTAATGCCCTTATGCAAAAATTATTGTTAAAGTTAAAGCATGATTTAAAACCGGTTTTGCCATACCAAATTCGTTTGTTGAACCAACTTTAAATTTAACAATCGTTTTTGCATAAGGGGGTAAATATATATTTGTTACTAAGCTTTATAGAAACTGCTTCTATGTAATGAGAATAATCTTAGATTGAAAATAACCACAAGGAAGCAGTTAAAAAAATGCTTAAAAAAATACATAACTGGCACAATCGTACCGCAATAGCATACGCAGAGTGGACACAAAGTCAGAGTGGGTAGAAATACTTTAGAGCACCATCTTGTACGGGGCCTGAATGTATGAAAGTGAGGGCGCACTATAAATATAATTAAAAGAACTTCTTCATAACAAAACTGAATGGCGTGTAACGGTTGAAGGTTTAAACAACCCATATATGTATATTCTGCTATATATTGACACCGTTAAAGAGATACTCATCTTCATCACCAGAGGATGAAAATAAGGCACAAATCAACATTTTAATATAATTTAAATTTATTTATCACAAAAAATTAAACTTTTTCATTTTTGTTAGCACCAATTTATTTTTAATATTATTATTTTTGACAGTTCGCAATAGACTGCTTCATAATATTCAACTAATTTTAACATTTTGTGTCACTCTCTTCTTTTTTATTCTGTTACAAATTCCTTGCAGTCGAAAATTTTACGTAGTACCACAAAGAAACAAATTCGAGAACCAATACGACAACAGTCGAAGAACATTTTCGAGAACCGTATTATTTATTTACCCTTATTCCAGTTGTCGACATCGACGTCACTTTAAGACAATACCAAAATATTGGGGCTTGTGTGTCCGTTGTCGAATACAAATGACTCCTGTTGGCAGGTTTATGCTATTTTCTAGACCTTAGGGAACGGAAATAGATTGTCAGTAGCACAAAATTGTTCTCGATAGGGAGTAAATAAGCCCCAAATTTTTGGTATTGTGTTAAAGTGACGTCGATGTCGACAACTGGAATAAGGGTGATTTATTTATATATTTTATTTTTGTCAAACGCTTTTTTTGAATTTTGGTAGAAGTCTACTGACTGTTGTGTTTAGCAGAAACGTGTTAATTTTTAAAATAATTATTCATTTGTTAAAAATATCTCAGAGTGAAGGCGATTGTGTACAATATTTCGGCATATATATGTACATAACTACTTATAATATTATGTAAACATAATGTACTTGCTACTGTACGGATGCAAAACATGGAACATGGCATATTATTACGTATACGCACTGCAAGTATTTACAAAACGTTGACTTCGTAAAACTTTTAAAATCATTTGGCCAAATACTAAAAGCAACCAACAGTTATGGGAAAGGACAGGCCATACTTCTATAGGTGTTTAAAAAAATCAAAAACGTAAATGCAGAAGACAAGTTCACATAACCCAAAAGTCTTTGGGACTGGAATCCACCAGGCAGCTGAAGAATGTAACACTTAAGACACATTTGGCGTCGGTAAGCAGCAGCAATGAACAAATGGAGGAATGCAGGGTTAGCGGATATGGCAATTTGTCTCTAAACGTCCCGATTTTACAATTTGTTTGGCGCCCAAATTTTTGATTTGGTGATAAATAAGCAGTGAAATGCGCATAGGCTCCAGCTAAACCCCTCAATAATCAACTTCAATGTATTTTTAATAAAAAATTATTTTACCGAATAAGTAAAATAATAATTTGGGTTTATTAGTGCGTTAATAAATTTTAAACTTAAATTGTAACAATTCTCAAAAAAATAAAACGATACATAAATTTGTTGGCGAACTTTAAAATTTTTGTAATTCAGTAAATTTAATTTGTTGTTTTTGTTCAAAAATAAATCCTACCAAAACTCGTATGAAAGAAATAAAAAATTTTGATGATTTTTTTTAAATTAATTATAGTAATTAATACATTTTGAATTTGGATGAGGAAAATTTAGAGGAAATAATTTTTGGTGATTTTAATTTTACTTCTCTCGATTTTCTGCTTAATTTTTATACGATTATTTTATTAAAATTTATAATAAACGAAGCGTTTTATAATAACAAATTTATTATTAAATATGTATATATTAAGAAAAACTACATAAAATTGATTACAGCGACTTTTAGCGATGTTTAAAAACAAACTAGCGAAATTGATCGGAAAAAATCCGACAACACTGGTGGGATAAATTGAAGATATAATTCGCAACAAGCTGGTCAAGAGCACTAACTCTCGCAGTACTATTGTAATAAAGTACACCGAGAGAAAAAAGAGCCTAAAATCAATAAAAACCACATTGAGTTATAAGAAACATTAACGAAAGTCTAGTCATGTGGAAATTTATTATTTCAATATGGAAAAATATTAATTTACAGTATTAATTTATTAATTTTATTTATTTTTGAGTATCTCTCCATACATTTTCTATTATATTGAAAATTATTGAATTAATGTTATGGGTTCTTATTTTTAAGTTGCAGCTTTTCCCTCAATGTAGAAACTCGATATCGGAAGTGGTTCTAACAACCTAATGGTCTAATTCAGTAAGAAGATTTAGGACGATTTTGTTTGAAAATACTTTTGAGTTTTTATCTTTGAATTCTCTAAACTATTTTCTTAAAAAATGGTTGTTGTCTTTGATAATGAATAATAAAGATATTATTGCCATATTTTTAAAACATAAAAATTATATAATATATTATATAATAGTTTGAAAAATATATAAAAAATATGTGTTGGATATAATGTTTGGAACAAAATCATAAAGCAAATACACGAACCTTCTAGCATAGACAATAAATCATAATTGTTTTAAAGAATCAAAACTGCTTCTTTTTTTTCGTCCATAGACAAGACGATACAATCGTCGAACAGAATTAGGGTATAAATATCAAACGCTCATCTAAATAATAAAATGTTCTACCAATTCACATATTCCATTTGCAATGATGGCTGAAATCTACACCAACTGACACCACACACAGTGGACCACAAAAGAGTGCTGATGATGAATGTTTAGTGGCCTTCGAAAACGGCTAGTTGTTCCGTTCAACTATGTGCTAGTGAGAATATTTACAACTAACTTTGGTGTTATTTGTTCATTAATAATTATCACATGTAATTTGGCTTACAAAGCAATACGAACTTTAGCCTGTTCAAATTATAAATATATATAATGTTCTAAGATTTAATACCATTGATTTTTTTTTTTTTAAATGTCATAAGCGATTTCTTTAATTGCTTATTATTTTTATTTAATGTACCGAACTTTAACAACCAACATCTTTGCACACAGCAGACATATGCATCAACCGTAAAAAAACTATATCAAAGTAATCAAGATATTTTCTATAAATCTTTAGTTTACGAGTACTCGTACCAGGATTATGTGGTTTATTATCGTATACACACATAGTTAAATATTTAGGTAAATCAATTTATTTACTATTCAAGTATCTAAATGTAAAATTATTTCAATCACGTCTACTTTCACAAAACTAACAACTGTGGACATCTTGCTGAGGTTACTAATTTTCATATGTCCTTTTAGATTGACAGCAGTTGACAAACAGTTTAACGCTTCAGCACGTTTTCAATTTAATTTTCAAGACACTTTTGGGCCAACAATGTCACATTAACAGATGATGTATGTATGTGTGTAAAAGTGTTTGTGCATGCATGTGTGTTACTTGCACTACCCAGTTGGCCAACTTGTCGCAGAGGAAACTTGCATGAGCGACTACTTAGGTAAAAGGGAATTTTTCCAATGTAATCAAATAAATGAAATCACAATTTTTGTTTGCGTAGATTTGGTTTTCTATATAGCAATTATTTTAATAAAATACCACGGAATTTGAAAAATAAGGGATTTTAAATTTTTTGTTCGATAGGGCGTTTTGCGTGTTAGGTAACAATGCGTATAGAAATGTCTTAGAGTTATCAAAATGGTCAAATTATTTATAACTTTTAAGATACGGGCTATAAAATTGTGTCGTAAGCGACAATTTATGTGTATAAAACATATTTGAATATTATATAAAACTTCTCCTCAAAACTTTAATTTTTGTCGTTTACGATTAAATAAAAAATAAGGCTCGATTATAAAGACAAATCCTACATAAGTCATTGAAGACAATGTCGCGCACGAGTAATATGGCCAATTGGGTATTTTCAAAGTTTTCAAAGTATATATGGTTGCTTATGTTTACTTCCACTTCCATAGATAGAAGCGTTAAAGCGTTTCAAATCTGAGAACTGTTAAACAATAGAAATTAGATCTGGGTTTCGATGATGTGAGAAGTTGTATGTAATTACAAAGCATGTGTGTATGTATGTACATATGTATTTATTTATTTATTAAGCAGTAAATAGCAATTATTTATCGCTTTCGTGTAATGTTTAATTAGTTAAATACGAGTAATATGCACATCCTGATTTTTTCACTGTTGAAATTTTAAGTTTCGCCTCGGGCGAGGCAATAAAGAAGTTTACTTACAGATGTGAGACAAAATTTGGAGCCTGTGCTGCACTCCTTATCAGGCAAGATACAAAATTATTCAAGTGCTTAATATCAAATTTGTTTCAGGACTAGAAAATAAAAATTTACCTAACTGATCCTAATGCAACCCTTGCATTTCTGGGCGTTTCTTTGATTATGTATTATATGTGAGAAGCCACAAACCTTTGCAAGGACTATTCTACGAGTATCTCTGATGTTGTGAGCTATCTGAAAAATACATATGCGGCTGCTGAGAGTTGTGAGAGAGAGACAGAGAGAGGTTGCGCTGAGTGTTTTTTGATGTGTAAACCTCTATACGCTAGGGGGTAAAAATCTTTTTCACAAAACAATCACAAATTTTGAGTAAGATGCGTTATCAAATCGGTGTGAGCTATGTATGATGAGTGTATTAGTGTAATCATACGGGCAACAAGAAGTACAGAGAAACTTAACAGCTGCATAGAAATACACTCAACCAAATTTTAAGGCATACCTTCAGGAGCAATGTTAATTTTAATAGAGATTACTGGTGAAGTGTAATAGTGTTGCCAGTGGGGATAATTTTGTTAAAATATAAAATAAATATAAACTTTTAAATAAAACAGCATTTTAAATATCAAATATTTGTTTAAAAGATGTATAGCAGTCTTTATAAAGAATTATATTATATTATGACATATCTTCGAAGCTGCTGCACGACAATTGGGTAAGAATCTCCATCTCATGCCAATTTTTATGGGTGGAGATTTTAATACAAATTTTGCAAACCCACAGTCGCAAGCTGTATCAAAATTTTTATTTGACGTTTTCCACTTGCATATGAGCAATTCTCCACAAACCCCTACAACTAATAATTCCACTACTATAGATGCAGTTTTCCATTGATTTTTAAATACAGTAGAGTCAAAAATTTATATATCTTATTTTAGTTACCATAAGCCAATATTAAAAAAATAATTTCATTACTAGATGTTTACACATCTCCCCTGTGATCGGACTACCATTGTTTTTTTTTTAAACTTCACTTGGTGGCGTTAAGCGCACAAAGATGATAATCTCAGGTTGCAATAGAGCTTTGCCGCAGGTTAAAAATATGATTTAAGGATCTCTGAGTAGATCTAACATCTTGTCTACACATTAGTGCAAGTTTCTGTGAAATTTCGCTGATGGCATTCCCAAGCACTGAGTTGAGTGATGAAGATCAATCTATCACTTAGTTGTCCACTGTGCAGATACATAAAACCTAAATTACTTTTTTACTTAAAATATACCGAGCAGTTTTAAATTTTTAGCAATACCTTTTCAACTTGCGACTGGTTTATAAGATATATAAATTTTTTTAACTTTATAAATTATTATGAACGACTGGTTCTTAAGAAAGAGAAATTTCTTTATACATACATTTTAAAGAATGTTGCTGTGGAAGCTTCTCATATTTATTTCCCTTTAGTTTTTAATTGCATATTAATTATGTTCCTTAAGGATTCATAAACACCTCCAAAGGAAATAAACAATAACTATGTAATTCATTTAAACACTTAAACATTGATATTTCACAAAAGTATGTCTGAATTTAAAATAGTATAAATCACATGGGACAAACTTTAACTTTGAAAGGGTTTATGTGTTTTTTCGTTTTGTTTGTACTCACAAAAGCCAAATAACAATTTATGGTTTGAAACAATAAGCAACTTTTAAAATTGCATAAATCAAAAATTAATCCTAAGATGACAACTGAAAACAACGCAAAAAAAGAAGCGAAAAACAATCGAAATGAACACAAACAACTGTCAAAATGATAATCGCAAACAACTGTTTGTTGTATGGAAATAAATAGATAGACGGACAAACAGACAGGCCACAATGCTGCTTTTTTAAGTACGAGAATTTGTGCATGAGCTGGAGTATGAGTGTCCAACAAACCCCCACAGCAGAATTAACGAGCAGTGGTAGTGAATGTTTAGATATTGTTTTTTGTAAATCGGTGGCTAAAGTAGTCAAGAGCGAAGCTGAGCGCGTGTGTGGTCTCTGACTCACTGTCATGATTAGTGAGAAATTAAAAATTGATATCAAATACAATATTTATACAGACCCATAAATCAAAGAATACAAGATTACGCATTCAAATTTTGAAAAATTTCTATTTCTGCCCATTTACGTCACATCAGGCGATAAAGATAAACACATTTCGATTTCAACATCACTTTGACGTCACATCAGCACACTCAAGTTAACAGACACGAGCAATGCGTAATCGTGTGTTCTTTGATTCTTGATATAGGCCAACTGTTAATATTCTTTGAACAATAATTCCCCAGAAATTTCTTTTTCCCGATATTGAAAAACTCCTATTCCAAACAGAGATCGAATTTAAAAGTGAGAGATAGTTTCGAAATCATTTATTTTGTTTCCAATTTTTTTATTTTACCTGAAATCTTGGAAATGATCTAGAAGCAGGGGAATAAGGGATTTTAAAAATATTATGGGGAACTGTTACTCAGAATAAGATTAATAGTTTCTGATGTCTCTTACAGCCTGTTTGTGTTAGACCTTGGCTGCGTAAATCTTGACGTTTTCGTAATAGATTAAGAGAAACATGTTTAAGTTTTCTTTAATCTATTATATCTAACGTCAACGTCTTACACAAACAGGCTTTTAGAATGAGACAGCGAGAAAGGTGATGGAAATAACATTTCTTTCCTACAAACGAATCGCACAAAGTCCGGTTTTGTGAGAATAGGTAAGAAGTTGTAAATGGCCAAGAAGTTAACTCTGGGAGATATTTTCTGTTTGGACTTACTTCTAGTGTTTAAACGTGTCAGTCCGCTGCTTCAGGATTTGACAGCCTCCTGAAACTGCGATAATAGACGAATAAACTGGTTTATCCGGTCGTTAGATAGGTTCAGTACTGAACTGAACGGAATAATGTACAAGAGATTTTTTTTTCACGTTTTCGTTTCAGGTAACACAACGGTACAAACTAAGACCGAAGTGGGCTGGTTTTGACCTCTAAAACTGGCAACCTGTGCACCCAAGTCTAGCCTAACGTAACCTAACTTAGTGTTTAAACCGAATCTCGGGCTTTGGTGTCTTCGAAGTCTTGCAGTAAAATTTAATAGCAAATATTGTTGCAAAACATTTTAATTAATTATATCCCAGTTCAAAAATACGTTAATGTCCCATTTTGTGAAGGCGATGACTATACACAGGTTTAAAATGTTGAACAAAGGTATCTTTCCCGGCAGTGAAACTTTTGTTCCCCAGAAATTTAGGGGAAAATTGCTACCGTGAAGTTCACGTGACATTTTCTTCCCACTATCATTTTTCAGTGAATGTAAAAGAGGGAAAACTTGTTCATAAACTATTACCACAATACACCAATTTGACTCAATTTTTATTCTGCTGAATTGGCACTCAATAAATAAATTGTTCCAATAAAACTTTTTTCCGCCACACAGTTACTTCATTTAAAACAAATTTGATTGCTGGTGTTTAGCACAAAACGAAGCAATGTCAACAATTGCCTCTACGCTGTCATACGATTGTTCTAGCTTGTGGCATCACCAAGAATCAGCTCTTAAGGCCGGGGCACAATGAATCCGTCTTGCGTTGAACTTCGCATTTTTCAACTGACAGCTAAGTTGAAATACATGGTTTCTTATGAGGTCGGTTACATTCAGTACTAGTCCGTCAACGCAAAGTACAAAATTTGGTCAACTTTTAGCTTTTTGCATACGTTGAGTAGTTTGACAGATATTGGTTGGTTTTTTGGTATGTTCTGATTTAGATTTTTGTGTTTTGTGGCAGCAAAAATAAAATTAAACAAAAGAAATAAACAAAATAAATACAAAAATTTGAATTTATTAAGTATAATGGAAAATCGCCATTTATAAGATGTTCAAATGCTTCCGTCAATAAAGTACTCATTGTGCCAACCTTCCCCGTCGTTGCGTTAATGTCAGTTGAAAAAGACGAAGTTTAACTTATGACGGATTCATTGTGCCCCGGCCTTTATGCCAGATTAAAAATTTTGTTTTGTTTAAATAAATTTAAAAAAGAATACATTTCTTAATCGGGTTTAAGCTCAACATTTTTCAATTCTTATAGAACAAAATAATTGTACTAGTTTTAGTTGGGTGGGAAATCCCAAACTTTTTCTTTGCAGGCATGCACTTCATCAGAACCCATGTCTAGCTACTTGGGTGAATTTTTAATGAAATAGAATATGAGAAATGATTATATTGATTTACTTTTGGTAAATGTATCACGAAAATTTAAAAATTTTATTTTACTTTTTCTTGCTAAAAGCTGCTTTATTTTTCTATAAAAAAAAATAAAGAGGAATTAACAGTTTCCTGTTTTTTTTTGAGTCAGTTAAAAAAACCAAAATTTCATCTGTCTTTTTAAAATAAAAGAAGTTTTTTTTTGCAAAAATCATTTCTGCTCTTAATTGAGTATTGCTTCCGTGATAGCAAGAGAAAAGACTTCACTCAGCGATCACAACTAGCGCTCTGAACGTCAACAGCTCACGCTTACATCTCCACTAAAAGAAGTAAAAATATTTTACATACCAAATAACAAAGATGTACAGATTTTTAGACCGGTTGACAAAACATAGGGTGTTCAAGATACTGAACACTGATTTAATTATAAGCGACGAGGCAAGCAGCCAAAACGTTAGACAGACATACGAAAAGATGATAAAGTATATGAACAAGTTAGTGCAAAAAAAAAAGAAAAAATCGAAATCAATTCAACTGACAACGCAAAACGCATTTCACTGATTAGGAATCCAAAGTGGAACGAGCTGATGAGGGCATTTGTAAGGAAACTCAATGAGTTTAAAGGATGAGAATAAAAACAACGATTATGAGGATGATGACAATAATCATAAAAACAAATGTAGAATATGAATGGGGTGGCAGAAGTATCAATCGTTCACTCACTCATTCATACGTTAAACACACACATACACACACACAAATACATTCATACGTACACAACCCCATAATCCACTTGTTTTTGTTCATTTAATGGCGTTTATTATAGTGGCAACTTTGGCATTCAAGCCATGCTATAAAATATGAGGTCATAAATTGACCCGAAATGAATATTGTTATAAACTTAAGTGTATTCAATCTATTGAGTGTGTATTATAATGAGAAAGAAGTTCACATTTCCACTGTGTTTGGCTTGGTTGGCTCTTTTTTTTTATTTCTTTGTTTTCAAATTTTGGCTGTATTCATATTTTTCTTTTTTTTTCCTTTTTTGCTTTTGGCGATTAAAGTGTAATAATAGGGATGATTTTGATTACAACAACAAAAATTTGTTAACCGGAATGAATTATGGAAATGAATAAAAGCATTTATTTATGTAAACACGAAATGTGCACAGACGTTGGCCAATTAATGTAGGACATTACTTGTTAATGAGAGTTGAATGAACAGCATAAAATAAAATTTCAAGGAAAAATTTTAGCTTTCGTAAATATTCTTTATTTATTTGTTATATTTACCTGGAAATTTTCTTTTTACAGGAATGGTGACCCCGAAATCGCAGATAATTTGATCGTCCAAGTCAGTCTCACTGGCTTTTATTAAAATATTCTAGCAGACTACGATCTAAAGCTCGAAAGTAGACATAAGTTTAATTGTGTAGTGTATTGAACCAACATTGATTGCCTTATTTTTAACCGAATATATAGCTACTTTTAAAAACATGATTTATTAGCATGCACCCATATAAAGGGTATTTTTTTAGAGTGTCACAACTTTGAATTGGCATCACTGCTATATTTGAGCACTCGTCTAACAGCTGATAGTTGCTTTGAAATTTAATTATGAGCAACGCGTGCAAATTGTTGAAATTTTTAATCAAAATAATTGCTCCATTCGTCAAACTCATCGTGCACTTCTTCCATTTTCCGATGAAGCCCATTTCTGGTTGAATGGGTAAGTAAATAAGCAGAATTATCGCATTTGGAATGAGGAGAATCTATAAGCTTTTGTAAAACACCATTACATCCACAGAAAATTAGTGTTTGGGACGCTCTAGGGGCTGGCGGATTCATTGGCCCATATGTCTACAAAAACAATGATGGCCAGAATGTTACTGTCAACGGTGAATGGTATAGGAACATGATTCGAGATTCTTTTGTACCTCCATTACGCAGCATTAATCTTGCCAGCAGGACGGAGCCACATACCACACAGCTGGCACTACAATTGATTTACTCAAAGATACTTATAATATCAACTATTTATTAGCTGTCCTTTATGGTGAAGCTGTTGTAATCTTTGAAGCATTTGAAGTGACCGATGAAAATTTCTCAAAAAAGCAGAACAGTTAAAGGAGCTCTTGCCATATATCACACATTTGTACAACACTATTATAATGACTAGCACTTTCCCGTTGAAATGGAAATACGCAAAAATAGTGCCTATACCTAAAAAAGACTCAGAATTCAGGCCAATTGCCATACTGTGCTTTATATCTAAGGCTTTTGAAAAAATTCTTTATAATCAGATGTCGCTTTATATAAAAAATAATAATTTGTTGTCTAATATGCAATCAGGTTTTCGTCAAAATCATAGCTGTGTCTCCGCTTTAATGGATGTAACTGAAAACATACGACGTGAACTTGACGAAGGAAAAATTAATTTTTTGATTCTTCTAGATCATTCTAAGGCCTTTGACACGGTCAACCATAGTACGCTTTGCATGAAACTTCAGTATTTCTTTAATTTTTCTTTTAAGTCAACTAGACTGCTATCATCATATCTCTCTAGTCGTAGGCAATTTGTTTACGCGAGCAACCACCGATCCTCAGCATTAAATTTGTCAAGGGGAGTGCCTCAAGGGTCAATCCTTGGACCACTACTTTTTTCTATATATGCAAATGATTTGCCTAAACAACTTTTGCACTGCAAAATTCATATGTATGCTGATGATGTTGAGTTGTATTTGAGTAGTCCAGTCAATTCTGTTGCTGATAATATTTCAAGAGTTAATGATGATCTAAATAGAATTTATCTTTGGGCAACTGCAAATGGACTCTGTTTGAACCCGCACAAATCAAAATGTATCATAGTACGTAAGAAAACAATTAATAATATTGCCGATGTTGAGATCTTAATAAACAGAGAAAAAATTACTATTGTAAATGCTGCCAAAAATCTTGGAATAATTTTTAATAACAACCTTACCTGGTCAAACCATGTTAACGCAGTTGTCGGCCAGAGTTACTCAAAGCTGAGATGTCTTTGGTCATCAAAGCACTATACTCCTTTCAATATAGGGCAACTTCTTGCTAAGTCTTATATAGTTCCTGGCTTAATCTACGGTTCTGAACTTTATGCTAGCTGTGACTCAATTAGCAAAAGAAAGCTTAACGTTTTATACAACAATATTATTAGGTATGTATACGGATTGAAAAGATATGATCATGTTTCTCAATTTTCCTCGAAACTATATGGCATTTCGTTCAACAATCTTCTTAATATACGTGTGCTTTTATTTCTTCATAAAATTATTTATTCTGAAATGCCACGATATCTTACTGATAAAATAAGGTTTGCAAGATCAGTTAGGGGGAAAAAGATCATAGTTCCTTTACATCGTCTACTTGTTTCTGAATGGCAGTTTTATATACATGCTGCGCGTCTCTGGAATACTCTTCCACATACACAACAACTTAATAGCAACGCAACTAGCTTTAAGCAATTTTTATTTAATTACTTCTCAAATTAGAAAATCATAAATATTGTTCCTATAATATATGCAATTAATTAATTTTGTTAATTTGTAAATTTGTATCTTAATGTCTGTTAATATGTTTGCTGCCGTAATTAAGTTATGGATACTACTTTCCTGTACTGTAAATATAAGATTAATTCTTGTTGTATAGGACTTGAACATACAAATAAATAAATAAATAAATAAATAACAAAAAGCAACACAATGTTACGAAAATATGCGCGAACTGAGCTAATAGAGAACTGAGATGGTAATCCAGATATTATTAACACACACATACAAAATGATGTTGAAGTAAACATTCAAACCACAACAAAACTATTATATTATACAACCTGCTTATTAAAAAATATACAACCACACAAGCATGTAAGCCAATGCAAATAAAAACACAAACAACAATAACTATAAATGATTTTACAACCAAAATCAACACTACGAATTGTAACGCGAACTAGCAAACTAATGACTTGGGGGCAAATTACGGCACTCGCTATCAAACGGAAATTGCAACATATTTCAATAGAGTTTATATGGAAATATTTTAAAATTTTTTTGATCGGTATCAAATGTCGTTATTATCGTCCTAATCGAAATCTAAGTTGAGATGCTATTGAATGTGCTGAGATTTTCTTTATCCTGCTAACATTATTCTGCAAACTTTATGTTAAGTATAGAAGGAGCCATGCATTCGCTAAACTGTTAGTCGAGTCTAGGCTAATGTAAAAAACTGCGAACCTAACATCGTGGTATTCTAGGAATTGCCTAACATAATGTCTTTAAAAACTCTTAATATCACTGTCCTGTAAATAAAATGTTTCAATTTGATAATAATTGTATTTAAATGCAAATCCTCGAACCTGCAAAAATAAAGCTTTTAAAAAATAAAAACGTAACAATGAAGCATATGCAAGGCAAAAGCAAAGTATACTTTATAATTTTAAACCAGTATGACCCTACAAGATACCGGTTTTAAACTTTTAAAGTATGTATACTTTGTTTTCACTATGAATATTCGCCTCTATCTTTAATAATTATAAAATGGCTTTTCTGACGGGGTTTATTGTTCCCTGAAAGGGTGAAGATTGCGTACAAGCGATCACGAATTTTTCCATCGTAAATACATACATATCGCTCATTTACATAAACTTAATTTTTTCGTTAGTGATGCAGAATTAATTCTTATATCATTCTTCATATTGTGTAAAAATTTCATACAAATATCTTCCTTACTCAACTCTTGAGAGAAAAGTAATATTTTCTTTATCCATTAAGTTGGTTTTAAACTGAAAACTTCAAACTCGTTTTCTGGCAAACTGACATTTTTTTAGTTATGACGTTGTTTGAGTTAATAAACGATGTGTAATATATATGTATATAATAATGTTACTTATGATATTATAACGCGTTAATTTTTTTTTAAGCTAAACTTGATATACGATAATTTTACACTGTTGCTCTGTGATGTGCGATAACAAATAGAAACTTAAAAACTGTATGGGTCACTAAATCCTAACTGATGTTTTTAAATTTGGCACGTTCATGAATATAACTCCTTCACGAGGATATATTTATTCGTCTTTAGTAAACTGGCCTCTCCCTGTACATGTTTAAGTACTTAATATGAATACATATGCGTGCATGGATTTTTAAAAAGCTTTAGTGTGTATTAATGACAATTTTCAATTAATATCATTGCTTGTATAAATTAACCATTAAAATATTTATAAAGAAATATATAAGTTCGTTAATATGTCACCATATGTAGAATACAAATCAAAATTTTTGTAGGAACACTAATAGCAGAACAAAGAAATTAGTTTGTGCTAAATGATTTGTTATTGCTAAATCATTTTAGATAAGTTTTAAATATTTCTATACATTTGAGGATATTTAAAAAAAAAAATTTTACTTATTTTCTTTTTATGCTGTAGTCTAAAAAATTACCTTTGCAATGGAATATGTACAAGTATTTCTTTAAATACTCCCTGTGGGAGAATGTATAATTGACTGCAAAAGAATCAAATTATAGTTAATTTTTCTAAGACTAACTGAAAGCTTATTACAATGTCATCCAGAACGGATCCAAAATAAATTTTTAAGTTGAGTACGTAATCGGATTTGGTGAGAGCCAACAAATATACTCTTAGCTACTTTGCAACTCATTTAAATTTTATATAAAAACTTTGCTGTTATTATTTTAGATAGTTCCTGAGATGGGTAGTAGGGCGTTGACTATACAACGTGTGATGATTCGTAGTTCGAATCCCAACAAAAGTTTTTGTAAATTTACTAACTATCAGATGACTTAAATAAAATCAACTTTAAGTTAGTTTAAAAGTAGTGCAGAGTGAAACAATTGACTACCGTCTAGGTAGTTACAAAATAGTTAGCTTAAAGTTAGTTAAAAGTTAACTGAGTTTCCGACAGGGTTATTACTGCTCCTTACCAAGTATGCATTTATATAGCAGAATAATTCTTTTAACAAATGTAAATTTCTTAACTGAACAAAATAAGGAGTTTAAAATTTAATATCACAAATAAAAAGTTTATTTAAATTAGCTCAATTTATCTGTTGAACAAATTCAATGCCCCTGTTTAAAAGAAATATTATATTCAGTTTTATTTGCAAGAGACACTAGGAAATATAAAAATATACATATATATGAAAAAATCAATAATCAATCTTAAGAAAATATTTAATGGTTATAAGGAACAAAAGAGCAGATAAATATTTATTTTTATGGAGGTAAAGTCCTTTGGCACCAGTATTGCCGCAATACATTAACACAGAAAAAAATTTATAGCAAATCTACTCGTAACCAAATTTTGGGGATTAACAAAAAATTCAATCTGCGAAATTGATAATAAAATTTAGTCCCAAAAATTATTATAATATAATATTATTATAATGTTATAATATTATAATACTATTATACTATTATACCATTATACCATTATACCGTTATACTATTATACGGTTATACTATTATACTATTATACTATTATACTCTTGTACTATTATACTATTATATTATTATACTATTATACTATTATGCTATTATACAATTATACTATTATACTAGTATTATACTATTACTATTACATTACTATATCATTATATAGTTATATTATTATATTATTGTTTTTATTTATTTATTTAATATTACAAATACAATTACAAAATATATAGTAACTTATTTGGACGAGTAAAGTAGCAGAGACCTTCACCCCATTTAGCGAAACAGACCAGATTCTTTGGTGGGAAACGAACCCACTATCACCGCACTAATAGCCTAGCACACTACCCACTAGGCTACCTGGCAACTATTATTGTATTATGATATAATTATATTATTATATTATTATATCACGATATTATTATTTTATTAGTTATATTGTTATATTATTGTACATTATTATTTATTATTTCTGCAGTTATTCTCCAAGGGAGAATTTATATATTACTTTATAATCCTATAACAAAGTAAATATTGAAAAGTAAGCTTTTGCCTCTTAATTATTTTTTTTTACAATTTGTACGTTATATAATGTATAGAGGAACAAAAGAAAGTGACTCATAGTCTATATCCAATCCTTTTCAACTGACAGACGCACCCTCTGTCATATCAGACTTGGTGTTCCCTGTTCCCGCAAACGAGGCTCTGTCGGATGATCATTTGCGGTATAACCCCGATATCAGCTCAGCTAAATAATTTGTTAAACGCATGTCAAGATGCACAGCCATCGACCCTGGCACCAGAATCAGACCCGCCTTAAATACCACACGATTAATGAAACCGAAACAATATCAAATAAATGAATGGATAAACGGCCCTTCATTCCACTTATGAACTACGGGAAAATATATATACATATGTATTTAATGTATAAGTTTAATACAGGATGCTTAAAAAAAATATATACACAGTAGTGACACAGTAAAATTTTTTCTTAGAATAGTGTGCTTTGTTTGACACAGTAAACTTTTCTAGAGAAAAAGTGTGCTGTGACACAGTTATATTTTCCACAAGCAAAGTTTACTGAGACACAGTCAACATTACTATCAGAAAAGAGTGTTGGTACATCTTCAACTTTTCTATACGAAAAGTGTGCTTTGACACAGTCAGCATTGCTATAAGAAAATAGTGCTGCAACACATTTAAGTCTCCTACTAAAAAAAGTGTGCTGTGATAAAGTCGACTTTTCTATAAGAAAATTATTCTATGACACAGTCAACTTTTCTATAAGAAAATTATGCTATCAAACAGTTTTCTATTAAAAAAGTATGGTGTAGCATAGTCAACTTTTGTATAAGAAAAGTAATCTGTGACATGGTTAAGTTTGCTAAAAAAAAGAAAAAAATAAAATGTGATACAGTCAATGTTACCATAAGGAAAATGTGATGTGATACAATACATTTATTTTATAAGAAAAATGTGTTGAGGTTCAGTAATAATTTTCTTGTTATCGAGCAAATTGCAACCACAATTTTCATTGTCAGTAAATTAACAACTAAACTATAAGAAAAGTTTACTGTGATAACATAAGTTTTGCTTTAAGAGAAGTGTTCTCTGATGTAAACAACTTTTTTTTAAGGAAAGTGTACTTTCATACAGTAAATTTTTCTATAAGAAAAGTGTGCTGCGGCACTATTAAGTATTCCGCAAAAAAGTGTGCTGTGGAATACTCGACTTTTGTATAAGAACAGAATCATATGACATAGTCAGCTTTTCTATAAGCAAGTTATGAAAATGTCTCTCTCTTTTATGGGAAAAGTTAGCTGCAAAAAGTTTGTTAAAATAAAAATGAGTTGTGATATAGTCAATGCTGCCATTAGGACAACAATTTTTCTATAAGGAAAGCGTGAACTGACACAGTAAACTTTCCTATTACAAAAAAATGCTTTAACATAGTCAACTTTTATATATGCAAAGTGTGCTGTGACACAGTCAACTTTTCTGTAAAAAAGTAAACTGTGACACAGTAAATTTTTCTATGAGAAAAGTGTGCAGCGACAGAGTCAACGTTTCTAAAAGAAAAGTGAACTGTGACACAGTCAACTTTTCTATGAAAAAAAGTAAACTGTGACACAGTAAATTTTCTTATAAGAAAATTATGATATGACAAAGTCAACTCGTTTATAAGAAACGTTAGCTGTAACAATTTTTCTAAAATAAAAGTGAGCTGTGATGCAGTCAATGCTGTCATAAGGAAATTGTGCTGTGACACAATAAATTTTTTTATAAGCAAAATGTTCTGAGCCTCAGTAGAATTTTCTATAAGAAATGTGTGCTACAAATAAAATGAGGCTAAAATGAACTGAAAGATAGAAAAGGCCACGAAAACAAAACATAAATGTAGAGGCTAAGCGACATAAAAAACAATTGACATTGAGTAACTTACCACAACTTGGCAACGCTGGTTAATATTATTCACCTTCATTAGATATGATAATGTGTTCAAACTAACTGCAGGTTACGGAAGTTAACAATTTAAGTTTGGGTGATTTTTTAATGTAAAACATTTTCCACCATTCAATTTTAAAAGGCCAATAGGAATAATAATTCACTTTAAGACTACGTACGATGTGTACAAATAAAATATTTGATTGGCATGTTTGCTCTTCTTTTGTTATACTTTGAAGTAATAAAAGCTAAAAGTGTCGTGTAATGAGGTGTAAACAATTGACCTTTAATCAATAGGAAACATTTATTTGCTAGGGATGTTTTGAAATATTTTAATATAAAAATACTTAAGTTATTCCACATTTACAAGTAGAAAAACAAATTTAAAGCTCTAAATTTAGTAACAACTCAATAGTAAAGTGACAAATAATTTTCTCCTCAAGATGTCAGTATGAAAAATATTTATATATGTAATATAAAAATTGATTCTGCAATATTAACTAAAAAAATCTAGTTTTTTAAGCTATAACGTTCCTGCAGTAAAGACTCCCTCGATTTGCACTCGTATTGCATTTGCTGCTGATCGATAAGACAATCTTTAAGTGCAGTAATGCCCCTAAAATTAATTCAATGTACAAACAAGAAATTACATGATTGAAAACACAATCCAACATTGTTAATCTGAATAAATAATTTGACATCAACTGCTGGACAAGATAAAAATGTTTGCATTCCGGCTTTTGTTTAAACATATTTAATGTTGTATTTGCTAAACCTGGTTAGTCAGCTTTGTGTCATTAGTATACATATAACCTCAAAGTCATTGCATTGCATTTACCTTTAAATCAGCCACAACCCCTAAACGCAAACGGATAGACAAGCCACCATAATACAACATATGTTGATGCCACATTAGATAAACAACTTTGCTAAGCTAATACATACCGTGAAAATTAATAGCTCACACCATTCAACCCACTTTTAGATTCCAATCGCCATTTAAGGTTCAACCAAACAACACTCATACAAACAGGTCCAAATGGTTTCCATATCTCTAAATGCCAACGAGTTGGATTGTTAAATGAAATACAAAATTCAAATCAGATTCACAAAACATAAGGAACTTAAAGAGACGACGTTTAACACGCATATGTCAACATTTCGGTCACTCAAATGGGTCTTTGATGGTAAACTCAACATTTTCAAATCAGACACTCTTTTGCGGTTTGATTATAATTACAGGCCATTCGAACGAAACTGGTTCGCTTTAGAAATTCACCCCCTGCAAAACAATAATCGAAAAGCTAACAATCCCATCAAGACGACGATGCCGAGTAAAAGTGCAATGAATTTTTTAACAAATAATAGATGTAAGAATCTGCACAGATGTCATCTTGTTAAGGGAATGCCTTGCAACAACAATACTACGAGCACGATACTCACTCCACGAAAAGGGTAGTTTTAAGTGCAGGACTGTGTGCACTCGTGTTCTAAAATAATAAATAAAACACTGTTTATTTGCTATTTAACGCACAGTGGAACAGTATTCGATAAATATAGAAAACGATTCGTTTGAAAAGATGTTTTATGAGCTCAAGGTAGGGAAAGATAATCATAAATTATTAAACGAACACTCTCCAAATATTAACGAGAAAAAATTATTACATTTTTCAATAGTTCTGGAAGTTATTTGAAATTTGAAACAATAGCATAGTGTGACAAAAACTCAAAAACAAATAAGGAAAAGAAACAGAAAAGTTTTCAGTCCCAATTTTGATAAAGGAAAAACACATGTTACCGAGTTTTAAAAACTTTCTTTCGTCTGTCTACAAAAAAGGACATTTTGATATTTCGCCACTGCTTTTTATAATTCTAAATAGATAGCAACAATGCGGCTTATTCAGGAAATGATTTTGTTTTAACAAAAAAAAATTTTTTTTATTTAATTAAACTTTTTAGCTTAGCTTTGTCATCTAAATTGTTTCCATATCGCAAAGGCGTATCCCTGTTCCCAGGTTTTTCCTATCCATCAGGAAGATTGGCAGAAATTTCTCGTAATAATGAATGTAATAACATTTAATGTTTGGTTTTGCTTCGGATAAAGTTCATATTTCTGGGAAGTCAAGTTACATGTGATAGTTTCTAAGGACATTTGAAGAAATTTATTATGTGACATATTGTCAGAAGTTAACATACAATAATTGAAATTTATTTGCTGTTGGTTTACAATGTCTTTATACGCATTTCATTGGCGCTTCAACAAAATCCACTGATGATTTGGTTGAAGCGCCAATGAAATGCGTATATAGACATGCTAAACCAACAGCAAATAAATTTCAATTATTGTTTCTAAGGACAAATAACATCACAGTTAATTTTTAATTAATTCATTAATATTTTAGATATTCTGACAAACCCCAGCAGAACGGAACAGCAAGCTGTTTTCGACGACCGCCACACCTTCATCATCACCGTTCTTGTGTGTGGTGCACTGCGTGTGGTGTCAGTTGATATATATTTCTGCTTTACGAGTATATACTCAGTTTTTAGTGCAAATAGAATATGTGACTTGTTTTGATTCATAGTATTACAGTTTGATGAAAGCTCAAATTTACCATTTCTTATTTACAACAGCCTTGGTTAAGACATTTTTGTTTGTTGTTTACTTTGTGCATAAGCGTTTTAATTTGCTTATTTTGTTGTTTATGATAACTTTTATTTTTGCAAATGTCCCACTGTTAATTAATTTCAAATAAGAATTATTTGAATTCCTCAATGAATAGAAATATAACTATACTTGTTAGCCGAAAACCTGCTGATTTAAAGAGAAAAAAACCTGTAGTTCCTATTACAACAATACGTCTGTAATAGAATTACACAATATGTGCGTACATTAATTTAGCGACCGAACAATTTACTCTTTTTAAAAATAAAAGCAAAAACGTATTGTTAAGCTATTTACAAGGGTAGATTATGACTTACTTGATAGATTGATTATTTGGGCTCAGTATACGAGTACTCAGGAGGTAGTTATGGTGGTGGAAATAAAAAAATAATGCTGGATGTTAATAGCAAGCCGATCACTGCACTACATAGAATTTTTTCTTTGCCTTTTACCAAAGACAAGCTGCTAACCTTCTCAAAATTATCCTGTCAGCTTGCAGGGAATCTCTGTGCCAAATGTAGGGTGCCAGCCATTGATAACACAAAAGAGTATTTAATACCCGTAAACATACGTGCCAGTATTTAATATAAACGAACATACGGTACCATATTCCCTTTTGTCAAGTGAACGGAATGAATAGCTGGGCGAGTTAGACTTTGATTTCATACCAGAGAGAATTTATTCATCATTATTGTCGAGTATACTTAACAATATGCCGATTTTTCAATACCATCAGTTGTGTTTTGTTTATGGTTTCTGTTTTTTTACAATTTTTAACTCGCCACAAAACCACCGCACATTAAGTGCGCTCAATTGAGTTCGTATGTTATAAAAGCGTATTTGTAGCAAATACGCACATACATACATACATATATATGAGTAAATAAATCGGAAAACAAGTGCTCGCACAAGTGAATTTCAACATGTTTAAATTCAAAAGTGAACTAATAACCAGCAAATACGAGTATCTCATCTTCACATTATTGAAGATTAAACAGCTCAAATGAAAATTTAAGCTGTTTGTTAAATATACTCGTATATCTAAGAGTTTCGATTCTTTTGTATTAGTTTTTTCTTTCTCAACATCTTGCAAATAAATTTTTAGCTTGTTTTAATCAACAACATTCAATATTATTTAACATTTATTCGTCGAAACGATTTCAAGCGGAAGCACTGGAGATAAGCTCACATATATACTCACATACATATACATACATACATGAGAGGCATTTGTATTTGTGTTTGTTAATGTATGCTAATTCCACAACACTTTCTACAATTCCTTCTACACACATTTATCTATTTTGTTACTTGCATTTTTTTTTTTTTTTGATGATTGAAATAATCCCATTATGCTGTAACAATTCATGCAGGTGTTAACAAAGTAATAATACTCGTATTTGATTTCGTTTCCTCTTTCTTTCAGCGATGCCAATTTAGCGCCTTTCGTGCTAGTTTTAGCGCGTTTTAACTACGCCAAACGCGTTTTTTTCGTCCTAGCGCGTTTAATAAAAAAAGCGCTAAGTTAGCGCGTTTTGATTAAAGTCAAAAATATTATCTCAGTTCAATATCTTTTTACTTTTTTGTATAAATTTAACTTTTTTGGTTTAAATTCGTTAATGATTCAGATGTTGCAAATAAAATTCCCTTGACTGTGGTTAGAATTAAAAACGCATTTTAAAATTGTAAATGGCAAATATTTTGAAATTTCACAGTTAAAAATATGTAGATACTAGTACTCGGACCCAAAAAATTTATATAACTTATTAAGCATCTATTCTTTTTGTACTTCAAAAAGTATCTGAATCGCAACACTATTCGACAATTTATATAAGTTGTTACAAAGTTTGACAAATAAAAGTAAAATCAAAACTAAGAATTTCGAATATTCGGAAGGCGAGGCTGATTCTTTATTAAATGATTTTAGTTATTTAGGATATATGTAATTTCGAAGAAGCACTATTGCATAATCCGAAAAAGAGTTACTAAAAAATTAATTGTACTCGTATTTACTAATAGATACATCGACCTTTATTAAAATTTAATTTAGCGCGTATAAAAATAGCGCGTTTTGACTATAAATTGTTGATAATGCTGTAACTTAGCGCGTTCTAGCGCGTTTTGAGAAGGGGTATAGCGCGTTTGGGTTATAAATAGTTGGCATCGCTGCTTTCTTTATTTTATTGTACTTTTTATTATACTTTTAGCCGATTATTTTCATTTTTATGTACGTACTTTTGTGTGTGTGTGCGTGTGTGTAATGCATTTACGTTTAAGAACAAATGTATTTTTTATTCATTTCAATTGGTTTATCATTTGCAAAAATGCTATAAAATAATCTGTAGATATTTGAACTTTAAATGAATGCAAATGCATAAAAGCAAAATGTTTATTATGCTTATTCAATTCTATCTACAGCTCAAATAAGCTGGTGGTTTAATGCTGTTGTTAAAAAATTGTTTGACGGTCTAGGCATTTAGTTATTGTTAAAAAATAAGATTATAATAATACACACTTATATATACATATGTATCAACCTTAGTTACCCTGGAGTTAATGTCGACGTCGTCGACGGCGTCAAATGTCAAAAAAAAAGTTGAATCGTATGAAATTGTATGAGAGCAGTTAATCTCAACGCGTTGCAACGCCGTAAAAGTTCAATCTGTTTCAACTTTTTCGGCGTTGAAACGCCGTCAACGACGTCGACATTAACTCTACTATTAATTTATTTTATACAATTTTAGTCTACTTAGATCAAAAAAGCGATGTCCTTCTGTCCATTTGTCGTTGAAATCGCAGAAAAGCTAGAGACTAGAAACTGGTGTATCAGAAATGGTCCGAAAATCATCAAAATCGAGCAGACGGTTCCAGAGCTGGGAAACTTTAACTTTATTTTGCCATATAAAAGTAACTAGCTAAAACTAAATTTTATTTATTTTTTGTTAAATAAACTTATTTCATGTTTCAGTACGAATAAAATTGAAGTTAAAAATAAAAAAAATAAATAAATTCAGTAAAGTGCGACTTTGACTCGCGCACGAAGGGTTCCATACATTCGGTTTTGAGCATTTTTTTAAGTCATAATTTACACTAAGCAAGTCTTATTGCTAAGCTGATTAGTTTGTAGGAGAGGGAGACGAGGGGAACATAAAAGTTTCTTTTCGCCTCGTCTCTCTTTCCTAAAAAACTAATCAGCTTAGCAATAAGACTTGCTGAGTGTAAATTAGGACTAATTTAGCGCTTTTTCAGTTTAAACGATTTATTTACTTGTGTCGCTTTTTTTTCTCATTTTGGCGATTTTTTTCTGTTTTTGAGTTTTTTTTATTTTGGCGATTTTTTCTCATTATGGCGATTTTTTTTTCATTTTGGCGACTTTTTTCTGTTTTTGTGGGTTTTTTTATTTGGGTAATTTTTTTTTTCATTTTGGCGATTTTTCCGGTTTTTCGCGATTTATTTTAGTTGTATAATTTTTTTAATTTGGCGCTTTTTTCGTTTGGCGATTTTTTTTTTTTGCTTTTTGGGGATTTTTTTCGGTTTGGCGATTTTATAATTCTCTGACTTTTTAGTTTTACCATTTTTTAAATTTTCAAAAGTTTGGCTCCTACGGTTTCCAAGATACAGCAAGTTGTTAAAATTGCATTAACTGATGGAACACCCTTTAATTTACATTTTTTTTAAATTGTTGTAGTCCGTATAAAAATACACTAACCTTACAAATTTCAAGTGTATATACATACAACTGTATGTATTACATGGGATTTTAAAATTTTTCATTGCTCGTTTTGGAAAACACTTTAATTTTTAACTCTCATGTATTTGCTGTTGTAGTGGCCAAAGGTTTACACACTCTGTCCAAGTTTCAGGTCAGTAGCTCTTACGGTTTTCGAGAAAATAGCCTGTGACAGACAGACGGACAGCGTAGCGAAAACAATAGGGTCCCTTTTCAACTTTGGTGTATGGAACCCTAAAAAGACGTTTGCAGGGTTGGAAAAGTAAATTTTTTTGTTATATAAAACTAACCTATTAAAACTAATTTTTCCTTTTTCTCTATCTTTTATTCTTAAAAGAAAAAGATTAGTGTAAGAAAACATGGAAATTTAAACGGATGATTCCAGGGTTGGGAAACTTACACTATTTGTGATATATAAAAGTAACTAGATCTAATTTATTTTATTTTCTTTTTCTTTATAAATTAAATATATTTTTTGTTGTGAAAAGAAAAGTTTGGTGTGGAAAATTAGAAAAAAGAAAAATCAACAGCTGCAGATCTGGAAACTTTAATTTTTTTTTTTAAATTAAAGTAACTAAATAAAACTTATTTTTTCCTTATTTCCTGTTTTCTTATTTCATATTTTTTGAAACAACAAATAACCAAACATAATTTATTTTTTTCTTGTGCCAGAATTATTTGCCTTCCATGAGCCGGAGCCTTAACAATTTCAGTTAATAAACTAACGTTTGCTTTAACTTTAAATCATTTTAGAGTTTTGGCTTAAGTTATCAACTACTCAAGATGTTATACTTTATGATTTTTCAGGTCCCATTTAAATTTAGTTATAAGCTACTAAAAATTCTCTCAAATACCATGAACAACTCTAAATCTTATAAATATGTACGAGTTTGTACATGACATAAGAAAGATGAATAAGCGAATTAGTTGTTAAGAAAGAACACAAAAACGAAATAAATATCAACTAAATTACAGATGTGTGATTATCTAATACTCAATCAAACACTAAAGACAGTTGTCAAATCGAAAGGCGTGAAATTGCTTTATGTCAAAAATGAAAGCTACACAAGAATGTGATTTCTCTCCCCCTCCAGCTATTCTAAACAAGTAAGTGTGTACATATCGTTCAGGATTTGAAAGTTAGCTTACATATTTTCCTTAAAGCAAATAGAATTACTATGCATACGTATGAGTATAATTTAGTTTAAGGATAAAGTAAATTACATTGTACAATATTTAGTTATGAGCTTATTAGAGATTCTGTATTTGTAATTTAGTTGTTCAAAGCGTTAAGCGTTCATATCATTTTAATTTACCAAGCTGTGGCATAGACTTAATTAGTTTTTGCATAAATCCATTAAAATTTATTTGTGGTACTTTATTTTGGTTTTTATTATATTCTATTATTATATTTTTTTAGTTTCATTATCTGAAATGTGTTTCAAGTAGAGTAACGATAATGTCTTTGTTTTGCTTTGAATAAGCTACACCAACACCAGATAATTATGCAAATTTATTATCATTTCTTGAGTGATAAGAAACATCTTTAAATTCGTTGTTGTTTTTGTTGTTGTTATAAATATTAGGAAGTGAAGATATAAAGAGTTTTCCAATAAGTTGCGGCTACCATTTCATGTATAAATAACAAAGCTTTATTTTAAAAATGTTGAGGGAAAACGACGGCATTCGATATCCTTCGAAATTGCAAAATATTTAACTAGGGTTTAAAGGAAAATATTTTCGATATCGAACGCTGTAATTTGCCCCGTGTGCAAATTAAAACCTTGTACACTTCATGTGAATAAAGTTGTTAATAAGAATCATCAAAATGATGACAGCAATCATCAGAACAGAAAACCCTTAACCCTTAGGTTAACTTAGGTTTAAAAGAGGGGCACTCAATATGGACACATTCGGTTTCGCACTACACTTATGCTTTTACAGCTTGTTGTGCGCTCTTAAGAGAGATATTTCTCCTAAGAAAGATATTTCTCTTAAGAATATATTTATCTTAACCTTCAATAACATGAGTTTTGATTCCGTTTTGAAAAAAATTTTTTATAAGCAATGCGATGTTCTTTTTTTAAAAAAGATGTATGTGAATTTTTGGCAACAATATGCGTCTGTTACTTAAATTGTTGAGGCATAGACGAATAACCATATATTTATATTATAGACGTATAAGATTCAAGCATTAGGTGCTCTAAGTTTTTGAAAATGCCTGGAAGAGCAGCCATTTGAATCATGCCTCATACCACAAGTTTGCAAATATAACAACGATACGTGTATCATGCAACCAATATATTGTTAAAGGTATTTCTCATTTGTTTTCCTTAAACATTTTAGAGGATCATAATGTCTCAGAAAGTCGGAATGCAAAATCTGCCACACTGTTTGGGTGAGGTATATATTGCCAGCGCTAAATGTTCTTGTTGGCTATAAGGCTTTTAGTTAAACTCCGTACTGAAAATAAAAGCAGCCCTTCAGTAAAGTGAAACCTCTCCTAACAGACATCTCCCATAACCGGAACCCTCTAATAACCAGACATGTTTTGTAGATCCAAAATTAAAATAAAATAATAAAATAATGTCCGGAAAAAATACCTCAATGGTGAGTATCCGATTATGAGGGGTTTTACTGTATACTGTTGCCCTTCCAGTCCATCTGTACAACATCCGTTTCAATCTACACGCCCGTCCGTCCCCTGTTCAAAAGAAAAAGTTCGGGCATATTTTATGTTTTAGTGATTTGTGTTTTTTATCTCTAACTTTAATCTCAAAAATTTTTATATTAAAAGATCAATTAAATCATATTGATTTAAAGTATAATTCACCATAATGATAGTATGTATTTTTTTTAGTATGTATGTAAAGAATGTTTAAGGTTATTGAGGCTACAGCGGTTAGCACTTGGACTACCCATGTGATGAGTTCGAGTTCAAATCTTGGTCGGAGAAGCCAACACGTGTGCACATTTTCCTGATGCCTGTGCCAGTATATACGCTCACGTAAGTTAAATAATTAATAAAATAAAATAGGTGCATTAAATTAAATTCAAGTTGATTCAACTTGAAATAACTTTGGTTCAACATGATGATGTATTTTGATGTAACAGTGCTAGATTATTAAATAAACATGAAATAAGGTTATTTTCTTTTGAGGTTACTGCAAATTATGTTGAATTAACATGAAACACATATACTCGTATATGAAGCAGAATCGTTGCTGAAAATATTATATTAACCCTATTTTGAAATATAAAATTTTCCTCTGTGTATGTATAGGTAGTTATTGCATTTACATATTTTAATCAGCTTTTTGTGCCAAATTTAAATAAAAATTTAACTGCAAAAAGAAAATCATGTCTGCCTGCACAAATCCTCTCAGCTTAATTAAATTGTAATATTATTTATTGCCATAAAAAATTAACAAAAACAAGCAAAAATTACCGAATGGCAAAATTTACATAATGCATATTGTTGCATATAAAACATACACATACACATACTGTGCGCAGATACATTATGAATATTATACTTATTTGCGTATAATAAATTTAATTTAGTATGCAACTCATATGTTTGTTGAACAATTATCACCTGAAAATATGCAAAAATTAGGAAAAAAAAACAATAATAACACAAGTCAGATAAATAATAGAGACACAAACAAGGACATTGTGTATGTTGTACAATCGTAAAAAAATAAGCATACGTACGGGAACTAATTTAAATAAAACGAAAATGAACATTTTATATGTTTTATAAACACTACATATGTTTGCTTGTGTGTGTGTTTTTATAAATATGTTGTTGAAATTTTAGACCAGCAGCAGGGGCAATGTGTACCCAACATACATACAATAATATATATCGCTCATTTACTGAAACAACGTCATAACTCAAAAAAAGAACAGTTTGCCAGAAAACGAGTTTGAAGTTTAAAATTTACACACAGCTTAATGGAAAAAGAAAATTTATTTTTCCCTCAAGAGTTGACTAAACAAGATATTAACGTGAATTTTGTACACCATATGAGCAATGGAATATGGAATTTTTTGAGTTATGACGTTGTTTGTGTAAATGACCGATATGTTTGTATGTTTGAATAAATTCTCTATGTGAGCCAATACAATGGTCAGATATGAAAAAGTGGGGTGCACGCTAAAGCTTTCCATTTCTATTCATGTTGTACACGCAGAGAAAAGCAGGCACTTATTGTTTTTTTTTCATTCTTCAGGGTAACTATAATATGTTCTCTGCAAAAATTTTTGACTGCAACAATCAAACTATTGACATTACTTTGACAATGATCATTTGCATTTAATAGTTTATATAATTTTTTTTTCTATGCAAGAAACTTTATTTTTTTTTCAAAAAGTGTGAAAACAGTGCCAACTTCAGGACATAAAATTTTGTTGTTAAGCATCCCAGTGAAAAAATATTGGAAGTAATTATTTGAGTAACTACTTTTTTTATATTTCCCAAGTATCAACTTTTTTTTTTAACTTTTCGGGAAGTGATTATCAAAAACATACATTTCATTAACCTCGATTGCGTTTTAAAGCTCTATAAAACATTGATTTTAATTTGAATTTATTGAAAATAACATAAGAAAATCAGATTTACTTAACATAATGAGAATGACTTCGGATTCACTGAATAGGTATCGAAAAAACAAAACTTCTGTCATTGAAAAATTAACACTACTTCCGTATTCCAAGTTCAGGATTTTATTTACTTCAGTGGAAGCTCTTTTTTTACTTAAACAAAACTATGGTATCATATAAGATGGTGGAAAACGATGGTACTCCAGCTTGAGAAAACCCAGCTATTCTATAGTGGTTTAAGTACAGCTGGGTCCAACTTAATCAGTCGTTCATTTTAGACACAAGACTTGTATCGAACTCTTTCAGTCAAAAACGAGCTACTTAAAGAGTTCGATACAAGTCTAGATCAAACCCATGTAATTTAAATGGGTTTGCTCGTTGGTTTTTGTCTAAGATTAATGACTGATCGAGTTGATCCTAGCTCTAGTTTTAAGAGAGTTTTGCACATCGAGTATTTTGTGGAACATTTATGTTGGATGATGCGATTTCCGATGTAATAGACTAGACTTGTGTCGAACTCATTCAGTCGGTCGTTTTTGCCACAAACCTATGATCAAACCCATTTAAATGACATGGGTTTGATAATAGGTTTGTGGCAAAAATGAACTAGTGAACGAGTTCGACTCAAGTCTACTATGATCAAACCCATGTAATTTAAATATGTTTGATCAACGGTTTGTGGCAACAATGAACTAGTGAACGAGTTCGACCCAAGTCTAGGACTAGACTTGTGTGCAACAGTTCTTTTTGAACTAGTTTGAGAGCGTTTGAATCAAAAGTTGTTTCAAACCTATTTAATTTACATGGATGTTTTTGACCGGACTTTTGTCCAACTGAACGAACTAGTTCAAAAAGAACTGTTGGACACAAGTCTATGTAGGACCAATTGATTCGCTGGTGTAAAACCGCTTACGCACACGTAAAGTTTACTTTGCAAAGTGTTGAGTTTGTAGGAGAGAAAGGAATAATATAGTTCCTATTCTCAAGACTTTGCAAAGTAAGCTTTGCGTGTGTGAAAAACATCTAAAATTGTTTATACTTTGGTTCGCCATTGACTCATCCAACTTGTGTAATAGCTTGTTTGTCGAACAGTGGACTTGGATCGAACTCATTCAGCCGGTAATTTGATGATCAAACCCATGTAATTTAAGTGGGTTTGATCACAGGTTTGTGTCAAAAACGACCGACTGAATGAGTTCGACCCAAGTCTATCGAACACCCATACAAATCAGCATTTTGTTGTTGTGGTTGCAATGAAGTAATTAAATTCAAATTAATTGCTTAATTAGTCTTATGCGTTTAAGTTTCTATATTGTAGTCTATAGCATTGTTATATTGCCATTATTTTGCTTGTGACAAATTTTCAATTTTCATTTTATAAATTTTATTGAAATTTACATAATTACAAAAATTATCCTGATGAAAGGTCTGACATTAATCCCACCAAACTCATCACTGTTCGCAAATGTTTTTTTAATTTTTTTAATTTGTAATCAAAAATAATTTCTTAATCTGGCTTAAGTTCAGTAATTTCAATTCTTACCGAATGAAATATTTTTATTAATTAATGTGAGTTTCTAAAGAAGAGAAGAAAAATTAAACTAGACTTTATTAGCTGGGGGAAATACCGATATTTTTCTGTGCAGCCACGCACTTCATCAGCACCCATGTCTATCTACTGGGGTAGAGATTATTATCAACATCAGCTATTTAACTTAAATTTTCTATGAAATGGAATATGAGAATTGATTGTATACACAATTATTGATTTACCTTTGGTACATTTGTAGGTATCACTATTCATTTTCTGTTTTTACATTTTATATTTAGGTTAGCACGAAGTTATATCACTCTACTTAAGTATGTTTAACTATTCTTACTTATCTTTTACGATCATCACATTAATTATTTTTACTTATTCGATGCACCATCGTTTTAATTTGTTTAATTTGTTTTTTAAAAATATCTTTCAGTGTAGAAGGAAATCGTGTTACAGACACTTACAAATACACAAATACATATGCACACACATACATATGTATTTATACATATGAATTTGAAAGTTTTTGTGGGAATAAAAAATATATTCGGACACGCGTTGGGTACATAAACATAACGTTTTTATAATAAAACTCGCACATATTTTGCTTAACTTGAATGTGACCATAAAATAAGTAGTTGTAACATAAAAAAGAATACCCAGACAGACGTTAATATACCAACTTTCACACATTAAGGATTCCTTCTAGAATGTGTTAAAAAATTACAAAAAAATATATCCTTAATTTTATTAGAAAAATGCTCTCAAACTCTTATAAAGTCCAGAGTTAAACTTTGCGGGCAAAGAAAGAACTCAATAACATTTTTGTACGCTACAGCTTAAAGTGAAAATCTCATTAGATTAATTTTTGTGTAGTTAAAATCCAAATCGAATAGGAGTTTGACTGAAACATGGATTTATTGAAATCCTACTGTTCAGGGAATTATCCTTCAACTACTGAGAAACTTATCAAGGTTTTGAATTCAATCGGATAAAGTATTTAAATGTTCGTTCAATTCACTTATAAAGTTTAGTATTGATATCAGCAACAGAAACACCAACAACAATACCAAATTGTTATAATATGTGTTATTTACTTTTACAAGAAAAAAATATTGTAGCAACAACATATTTAAGTCTGCGTGTGTGTGTGTGCATGTGAATTGTCCATATTTAAGGCCATTCCATTATTTTGTAGTCTTGACACAATCAACCTGTTAGTGAAACAATTGACGAGAGCAGCCAGCAGAGTGATATAGAATTTGTAGCATGGTGCTCCGCCTTTTTCTTCAAACAATATACTACATGTTGTACGCGCATGTTGAATTTTATTTAGGGTTGTTTCAAACCATATTTTCACTGTCTATTTGTGCACATGTTGTTCTTTAGTGCAACAGTGGGACAAAATTCTACTTGATAACTTTTTATTATACATAATTTTAATTTTAACAAGCTTAAAGTTTCAAAAGAAGATTTCTAAATTATATGATAGCTTTAAAGAAACTTTTCCTAAAATGTGAAGAGTACGTAAACAAAAGTTCATTCAATGCCACTGCTTTCACCCTCGTTGAGTAAAGTATAAATATTTTTGAGTACAGCTAAATAATGAGCAGAATATAATAAAATACAAAAGTTTACCTGATACCTTTTTCAACATGCGTTCGGTCGTATCACGCAAATGAAAAATATGGTTGAGGTAACCATAATCAAACAGCAAACATACTATGATTGAATTATATGGTTGCAGTGAAATCATATTATTGTCAATAGAAAAGGAAGGTTTAAATAATATTATTATCTGAGTTAATAATAATATTATCTATAAAAACAATTAACTTTGTTATACCTAATCTCAGTATTGTAAATATGACAACACTATTGTTAGATTTGACAAAAATTTAATTGAGACTTACCATACCATGTTCTAATGTTATAATAATATTGTTAAATATGACCACAATATTATTTTATACAATAATAATATTTTGTTTTTTAATCATACATTTGTTGGTAGATCTTTTGTTTAAAACAGCTGTGCGTTAAGTCCGAAACAAAAATAATAAAATGTATATATCGCACACTAAATCATAAAGAGTCACAACTCAAAATTATAAAATTGCTTTTGCTTTTTTATAAACCAGTTAATTGAAGAAATCTATAACGACGTCAACAATTTCTTTTGCAATACAGTCTTCTTGAAGAATATAAAATACCGTTATGCTTGTTTTTATGTCAGATACTTGCGTCATTTGTACAGTTTCAACAGTTCTTTGCAACTACTCAGCATCTGAAATTTTTTGAGTTGTGACTCTTTATGATTTAGTGTGCAATATGTACTTACATATGTATGTGTGAATACAAAAACTAAATAATAAAGAGATATATGTATGTACATTAGAGTGACCGTTATATATATTTTTTTGGATTCTCACCCCCCAAATCGGTTCAGTTTTATGTAAAAAAAAATATACAAAAAAATTTCATAGTGATAAGTTGTGTTTTAGGGGGTGCGTCCGCCCCTCAAAGTTGGCCTTCAAGCCCATTTTTCAATGTGATTTTTTTGCAAATGACTATATACATATATGACATATTATTATATTATTTTTACATAATAACACAAATTATGTTGTAGTGATAAATTTTTAACAAAACTATATTGTTAAACTCTAACCATTACGCACTTTTTATAAATATAATAATGCAATTACTAAATTTAAACATTACTTTGTTTATTGTAACGAAATTAATGTTTAAAATAACAATAACTAGTTTTCAACGTTCACACATTTGTTTCAGAGAACATAATATTGTTTTCTCAATCATTCTCCAACTATATCTTTTCTCTGCGTGTATAACGTAGCATTTCTTCATCGGTATTTGTAGTAATGAATCGTGCGCGTTAGTTAGGCCAAAATAAATAATGAAATGGGTACAGAGCTTAAATTAATGCACCTACTAAACACCAGATACGCTGCTATATTATGGTTTGAAAACGAATTAAAAAAATTTTAGTTAGTTCTTACAATTAAAATGAATTAAGATTCCCTCTATCTATATATATCACTTTATCATCTGTACTTGCACTATATCTTTTCTATTCTCAGATAACATAAGTGGACCCGTTATTTGGACACATGTGAACTGAAAACTTATTTGCTCTTTTCAGGAAAATGGCAACCTAACTAACCCTACTACCACGAGCCTTTAACCACCAAATTAAGATCACTATTTTTTTTAAATGACTTAAGCTTACATTTGCGGTAGCTTACTATTTAATCACGTACACCCACTTTAGACATCATATATTACAAGACTTAATTTTAAATTATATATGATATAGCCATAACGCCATAGTCATAACCAAACCAAAATTCAATTGATTTCTATGATGAGAGTGAGAGAGACTCGCCATAACTCTCACCATAGAAACCAATTGAATTTTGGCTTGGTTATGGTTATGGCGTTATGGCTATGTCACGTATAATTTAAGCTTTAATGTAGCTACAAAAACTATTCTTTTTGCAAGGAACTTCATTTCATATATTTTGTAGAGATATCTTTCACATATTGAGCATTTTTTTTTAAATTATGGATTAAGCCTGTTCCACATGCATATAAATTAAATTAAAAAAAATGGCAAAATTTTAAAGAAGTTATTGATTTTACCCCAATTTTTTTAAAATAGAGTTTTCATCATATTTCCACATTTGGAGGTCCTGGAAGTCGATTCTAACTATTTTCGCAATGGTGATCGTAGAGATGTATGTGTGTGTATGTATATATAATTTATTTTAAGGACGGGTAAAGATATCGGACGCAAATTTGCTGCATTTGAAAAATGTTGGGATCACATAGATGTCGTAAAATAGTGAAACGATGCGATCCCAAAAATTCTTAAAATTTTCTCATAAGTCTTTTTATAAACAAATTTTAAACTGCTAAGCCCATCAGATTTAAAATTGAATTTATCGAATGCTGCCTTATATGACTTAAATCGAGCAATTATTCGTTAAAGATATATTTCGAAAAAGTCGTTCTTTTTTTATAACTTTGATACCATTTTCACAACTTACCGTTATCTAAAGGGAGTATTCATTCATTGGGCCTTGTTATGAGCGTAGTATTAAGACTTCGACTACGACGATTTCGTACTAGACTAAAGAACATTGCAACAGTTTTTCTTTAATCTAGTACAAAATCGTCATAGTCGTAGTCGAAAGACGACACTCGTAATTAAGCCTATTATTTTTTATATATATTAAATTTTATTATTTTTGATAATAATAACTATAAAAAATTTAAGTTCTAATAATGCAAAGCTATTTATCGGGCAGACAAAATCCTACCTATAGCTAATGGCAAGTTGTGAAAATGGCCCTAAAAGTCTTGGTCAAATTGATTTTAGATAGTCGCTTATTTTTATAGACTTAAAAATTGGATCTTATGCCAACAATTTAACCAAAATGTGTAGCTTAGCTGGTGCGCGGTGTGCTCCATTTCGATGGTACTTTTCAATTTTCGAGGTTAACGCCAGTTTTCGAGATATTTTGCTTTAAAGATTAATTTTGTATAATTTCCGAAAATTTAATACTTTAAGCAAAACTAAAGTCTTGAATTATATTAAGAACCGAAGCACATTTGACACAAATTAAAATTATTAAATCAGTGACCAATAAATAGATCTGCACTATTACGTCTTAATTCACACACGTCAGGTCTGACTCGTCAAGTCTTGCGTTTTTAGGAGAGAGAGGAAAAGAGAATGGAGAGGGGTACTGACTTGACCGTACAAGTCAAGTTTGTTCTTTCGTTTTGCTTTGTCATTCGTAATACTCTACGACAACGAAAATTGACGAAACTTGATGAAACAAACTTGAACCTGTGTATGAACGCAAATGCAGGTTAAAAAGAACTTTAGTAATATTCATTAGCAAACATTTATAAGCAAATTTGTATCAAAATATAGCAATTAACAATTTAAATTTATTAAACAGTTGCATTAAAATATGGATCTATATAGTCTGAAAAGCCTTTATCTTTAATTTTACACAAAAATTGTGCATTACAGTAGTTTCCGCTTAACTGATCTTTAGTCAATTGTCTTGGAAACTTAATAAATTGCAGCGGCATGCAATTATATTAGTAAATGAATGAATAGATTATCGCCATGCATTTCTTAAAATAAATAAAGCGCAAATCATAGTAATGAAGAAACTTAGCAAAAACCTTGATTTACTTTTTGCAAACTTTTTAAATAAAGACATCTCAAAAACGAGCCTTAGCTTTGATCCAATTTACAATTTCAGACACAGTGCGATTAATAACGAATTTTAAGAACTGTGATAAAAAAGTTAGCAATCTTATAAACCACTGTGGCAACTTGTGCTTATTGTTTTTATAAACTAAAACAATTCAGCCAACCAGCGTACGTTTTATGCTCACTCCATCTCGCTCTTCAACAACAATAAAGCAACAAAATATGTTTGCAACATTCAAAGCAGATGCACCTTTTTTGAAAAAAAAAAAACACATTTAACAAAGTACAAGATGCAGAAGGCAAAAACATTACGAACATAAGGGGTGTTGTTTCACTTTTCACAACAGCAACAATCACACACAAACACACACAAGCACACACAAGGACACACAGGCTAACCCACACACTCACTTGCAGCAGCACAAGGACAATAAAAGAAAAATCAGGACAGATGTGTGAGTACTATTGGATTGTGTGTGCAACAATTTTTAACCAGAATCCAACTAGATTTATATGTTCCCTGCTTTTGTCTATCTAGCTGCTGCCGAGATGGTGAGTTTGCAAGAATACACGATACATACATATAGAAGAATTAAATACTCTGGAAAAAATCTACTTAAAGAGAAACAGATTGTCGCGGCGCACCAGTTTTCGTTTAGACTTTGAAAGCGTTGGAACAATAAATGAAACTTAAACGGCCATAAAGACTATTAAAAAATCCTATTGGAAAAAGACTTGTATTAAAGAACTTTAGCTAGTGAAAAAAGTGTTACACAAGCAACTTGTGGAAAATTTAAATAAAAATAAAATACATAATACATACGAGTACATACGTTAATATTTAAAAAGTGATTTATTTAAAATACTTGGCAATTAAGGAATATTTATACAGTGTGCTTATGAATATGATTATGGACAGTGGGCACTCGCATAGCATTCCAAGGGCTGCGCCCATAGAAGAGTGCCATCAACCCAAGGATTTACAAATATCAACTACTCCGCCGACACCACCTAACGATGACAGTTATCATGGTAACAGCAACAGCCAGTTGTCGCCAAAGATAACAACAGTGCAAACAACAGCCACAAAAGGCACTTTAAAGCGCTCATTTGATGTGGCATTTCTAATGATGCCTGATGAACGTTTGAAAAATAATCAACTGGAAAAACAAAGAGCACAAGGACATGTGTACCAACAATCGAATCGGCAACCGGAAATTACTGTAAAGCAAGATTTACGTCGGTATCCGCATATAGCAGTAAAAGCTCCACGCATATATGATGACCCCACTTTAGTGATATCCTCACCGGAATGGGATACGACTCCGCTCAGAAGTGCTTTTACAAAGGTGCCCTCACGCTTGGAGTCGCCCGGCCATCCAGCTCCTTCTTTGAGCCCAGATCAAATAAGTTGTTCTTCCATGAGCCCACCCGTCGCTACAACTCCACCACGATCTGCCAGCGGCAATAGTAATGACATCATATCAATTGACAGTATGCCTTCGTCACCAACAAACATTTCGCCAAACATAATCCATCATAGTTTTCGACCAGAATATTCACAAAATGGAGCTTTTCATTCAGTCCACACCCTGCAAGCACATAGACTGAAACAACAATTGATGTTTCGCCCGAATCTCAACCCAGAACAGTCTCCCGCACCACCACCACCCTCTAGTCCACCTGACTTCCTACCAGTGTATCCCGGTTTTCCATTTCCACATGCTGTTGCTGTACCGCACCCGTTTGCAGGCCTTCCCCATCCCGAATTACCTAGAATTGTCCAGAACCCAGCAGCTGCCGCTATTCTCTCAACTCTAATACCACCCACCTTGGCCTCCACCTTCACCTTAACTGCTCAGAACGTGTGTGCCAAATGCAATATAAGCTTTCGCATGACTAGTGACCTTGTCTATCACATGCGCTCACATCACAAAAGCGAAGTGGCAACGGATCCCAATCGCCGCAAGCGTGAGGAAAAACTAAAGTGTCCCGTTTGCCAGGAAAGTTTTCGCGAGCGCCATCATTTAACACGTCATATGACGGCCCATCAGGACAAGGAAAGCGACCAGACCACCAACTCCACCAATAATACGAACAACAATAGCTTCAATGGCAACACCAGCTCCCGTCTCAGCAGTCAACGGCCCACAGGCTATTCCAAATGACTAAGAAATGACTTTAATTATTTTTAAAAGAACTTCACTCAATGTGTGTTTTCGTTTTAAATTAGTTTCTTATTATTTAGTATTTTAACTTAGCAATTATGTGATATTAAATTAATATGTGTAGATATTTGATTATATTTATTGATTATTTTAGCTCTAAGCCATGCAATGTTTAGATTTGAATTTAATTAGATATAATAGAAAGAAAAGAAAAAAAATAATGAAATAATTATAAAACTAAATACTGAAAACTTGTCTAGTCACACACCATATTAAAAAAATAAAAAAATAAAACAAATACATTCCGAAGTTAATGGAAATTGGTTTGGTTTTTTTTTAATATATCTAAAGCCTATTGAGAAAATCTAAAGTTCGCAAACATACAAAAACATGTGTGCATATTTGTGAATTAAAATAAAAATCTAATTTTAAAGGAAACTACCTTTGCAGCAAACTTATCTTGAATTTACACTGTGTAGTTTTTCTTGAAATTTGTTGCAGGACATTTACAACAGGAACATGGTTTTTTAAAATATTCATACGATTAGTCTTTTAAGACTACCTTAGGTGACCAAAAACTGATTAATTAGTTATTCGCTGAAAAAAAATATAGTCGGCTTAGATTGTAAACCTGCTAACTCACTTCCAGCAAATTTTACAGGAGAGACAAAATACAGTCAACGGTTTCTATACAATCCTTAAGAAATTAGCCTAACACGTTTACTTTCTTCGACACATAGAGCTTCAAATTGAAATAAATATTTAAGCAAATCGATGAGGCGTCTATTACTCTTTCGAATGATATTAAAATATCATATGTTAAAAAAAGTGGATTTAACCCGACGATATATAGTATATATAAACGTTTCCATTAAAATGCCTGGAAAGCGACTTCGTTAAAGAACAAAAACAAAATTTGCAAAATGTGCGGAATCATAAAATAATCTGCGGATGTTTGTAACGTGACTGCTTTAAAAATTATTTGGCATTAGAGATGAGCGATTTTTCCATACCTGTTACTTTTTCGCAGTGCTTGAAAAATCACTATTCAGTACTTCAATTGAATTTATCAAGTAACAGCAACATGAACTAAATTTCTTTCATACAAACAGTGAATACTATTGTATATCCACTTTATAGCAAACAAAGCTACAATACTAATTTTTTTTGCCTTCAGATTTCGCCGATAAATATCGTAAAATCATGTCAAATCGTCTCTTCTGGCAACTACAGTTCACTAATTTTTGCTTCACCATTTGATTGTCTCTCTACCATTTCTTCTTGTTACTCTCCTTATTAGATAGTATTTGTCAAAATAGCAGAACTGTGTGTTAAACCATGTTTACGGTCACTGTTTAATTTCACTGCTATTCTTCTTATTATTAGTATTTCTCAAAATAACAGGACTGCTACAAATAAAATACACTGTTAAACCGAGATCGCGGTCTCATTTTAAAAGAACAAGGATTTAGAAACAACATTACCAAACAAATCACGGGATCGCTCATCTCTATATGGAAGTCATATTTTACGCAGAAAACTGAGTTACAAAAGACTCTTTCGAAAGAGTTGCTACTATGGTATTATTTTCTCTCGGTAAAACAGTCTTTTTTACTCAAAAGCGAGCGCGTAGATGATTATTTTAGTCATACAGTGAAGTCGAAAAATATTTGAATTTTAATACAAATTTGTTTTTTCTTATCTGATTTGCTTTTAAAGCGTTTCATACAAACTACTACCGTGATAATTTTTATAATGTAAATTCAGTCTTACAAATTGAATCAATCACATGCATGTATTTATCTATTTGGTCTAATATCTGGGCAAAGTGGTTTCGATTCTAATTACCCACGTAATCGATCGATCGGTCAAACTAAACTACTGCCAGCCATACACTCCCACAAGTTCACTGCACAAGCCTGGCACTGTACAGTGCATTTGTGTAGTGTATAGAGCTGGTTGTGCTATTTACGCAGTGAACTGAGTAAATATCAAAACGATTTTGATACTAAAGTTTGAAAACTGTACAGTGAACTTGTGTAGTGTATATTGCAAACGCTCAGTTTCTCAGTTTTTCTGTACTAATTTTTCACGATTCATGTACCAGTTTTTACACCATACGTGCCTTTTTTTGTTTTCGTTTTTTTTTATTGCCCTAGCAATTAATAAAATAGGTAGTATTTGCACATATTGTCTTCTTCACTTATAGCTTTAAAATAAAAACTGCACAGTTTACTTGTATAGTGTGTGTCACAAGCTTAGTTAACGCAGTGCCAGACTTCAGCACTATACATAAATATTTTTTTTTTAATATTTCAGATCATCTGACAGAGTTGATCGGCGCAGTCGAGATGTGTACAATCTCGTTGGTGTTAACCCAATTCATCCATCATCATACTTAAAAATTCTTCTTTACATCTAAATGAACTAGCAGGCATCCGTGTTATGTGACTGCTATTCGAAGGCTGCACGTTCGCATAATTTGAAGTCCCCAAACAAATATCTATATATCCCTGAAGAGATTGCTCTACGGGTCACCTATTCGATTCTTGATCTATTTAGTACCGAATTTAATAACATAACATGATCAATTCTGGACAGAGTATGTCCTCTCTGTCATCCCCCATCTCAGTTAATCTGGTAATAAATCCCAAATAATAACGTCGTGACAATTGTACTTGTCCGTCTTAATCTAGTGTAGGCCAGACATATTACGGCCATATGTTATGATATCTGTCAAGAATGCCATAGAGTACCGCTCGAAAAATCATAAACCTCATACCTAAAGATCAAATTATATTTTCACATTTAAATGTACTAAAAATATTCACCCTGCTGCTAACGCAATGCTTGAAGCTCTTATTTAGGTATAAGGGTAAGATTTTCGCCAGTGGGAATGGCCCTTTGGAAGGTAGGATCGTATATCCCTGCCATCGTGAAGCAAATTTTATTAGCATCTTCGCGCCATGGAGTAAGGTTCTTCCATTGGCTACTTTCAATAAATACTGGGTGATTTTTTAAGAACTCTTGGATTTTATTTAAAACTAAAAAATACAATTGATAGAAATATATGAAATCTTTATTTAAGTCGGTAGAAGGATCTATATAATTCAATGTTTAAAGACGATTTCATGTAAATGTTGATTACGGATACATCTGAAATTGTTCATACGCTGGATTCAAATTTGGCATACTCTCTCCAACATATCGCCGGGGATCTCACGAATACATTCTCCAATATTTTAGTGCGTCAACCGCTGCAGGCTTGTCCGTATAGACATGAGCCTTAAAATAGCCCCACACAAAATAGTTTAAAAGCGATAAATGACACGATCTAGGCTGCCAATTGACCAGCCCCAAAGCAGAAATAAAATTTTCACCGAACTCGCCTCTCACTTAAGCCATTGTTTCGCATGGTGTGTGGCAGATGGCATCGTCTTGCTGAAACCACATGTTAGCCACGTTCAGCTCTTCCATTTTGGGGGAAAAATAACAGAGGCCCAATTGCTGCGAAAGGGGCCGAACCGATAATTCACGGGCATCAACAACACTGGCGGATACAGCTGCGATATTTTTCTATGTCCGCACTCTACGTCTGCGTAGGGATGAAACGATACGAGTTAATACAAGTAAGTACTCGATACTTTTCCTTTGAAACCAAGTACTTTTGGTATCGATACTTTACTACCGAGTACAGAGTAGGTATCGGTAAAAAGTACTCGTATCGGTAAAAAAAATACTCGTTTCTTATTGCCCACAACAATGTTTAACATGACGTCAATTTAACAAAATTTTATTTGTTCGTATTAAATCTAAATTTATGTTTAGAATATATATTATTAAAGTAAGTTCAAGAAAATGGGACCCCAAGTTATGTCTATAAATTTGCGAGCTGAAAAAAATTGTTTTAAAAGCGTGAGTTATTGCGACAATACACCGACTATACTGCTCCTGTCGACAAAAATATGTATGTCAAAGCAAGTACATACAGGGAGTGTCACTAATATTCGGTTTTCAGATTCACAATCAATAAAAAGTCTACCAAGCTATGGCGAATTGTTTAGTTTAAAAATTTGCCATTGTTTGGCAGACTTTCTATTGATTCTGAATCCGAAAACCGAATATTAGTGACACTAACTGTACAAACTACATATATCGTCGGTTGGTTATTGGTTTCCGGCACAGTATATACAAAATACATTATGTCTGCAGAAAATCAAAAACCAACCGACGATATGTTGGTATTGAGTGTATTTACTTTTGTTTCACTACTTCAAATGATATGAAGAACCTGATCGATACTAGTAAGTATCGATGCTTTTTATGCGATACTCAGTAGGTATCGATACTTTTGAACCGATACCGTATCAAGTAAGAGTATCGATACCTTAGTGGTATCGTTTCAGCCCTACGTATACGAGTTGGTGGTTTAATGTTCAATAAAGTAATTTTTGTGCCAAATTTAGTCACACGATTCTGAATAGCCGCCTCAGAAGGTTACCCAAACTGGCCAAGAAATGGAAGAAGTGCACCATGCACTTCTTAACCGAGCATGATTTTTGATAATAAAATTTAATAATCTGCAAGGACTTTTCATTTCTAAGTCGATTCATGGTTAAACTATAGACCAAACTGAACTTGTTTAACAGTAACATGATATGCTAAAACAGCTGATTTGACAAAAACAGTGTTGCCAAAAAGAAAGTTGCTAAAACATCACCCTTTAGAATGTAAAATTTTTTATTATGACTAATATCGGTTGTATTTGATCACTTATGCCCGTAACTTCTACACACAGGTAATTTACCTAAAGTTTTTACCCACGAGTTTGTCTTATAAAATTCAACTTACACGATAGATATCTAGGCACCAATAGATAGATATCTACTTGTAAAAATTACGGAGCTTATTCTTATGTCTGCCTCATTTATGATTAATTCCAGTTTACTTATGCGCCCAATCAGATATCCGATTTTTATAGTGGATATGTCTGGCAGCCGAAGTTCTCTTCTATAGAGGTTCTCTTTTACAATTATGTGCAAAGGGAGAATGTGCGGAACGCCATCCATCGCTTATGAGGTTCCGCTTGAGTAGTGCCCTAATAGTTATTACTTGTTTAGTTTTTGGCCAACAACGAAACAAAATTGAAAGACTGAATTGCAGCGAGGAAATGTGCGGCTTTTAAATAAGTTGAAAATAAGTATCTGAAACAGAGTTGTGAAATCGAATAAAATTGTATTGTGTATTACAAAAAACTATTTTTCCTGTTTTTACCCCCTCATCGCTTGATTTTTTTTTAAACCACTTTATAATAAAAATTTTTAACATAAAGCCACCACAGTATATGCACTTGAATGAAGATAACCTTAATAATGATTTTAAAGTTTAACAATCAAAGCTTCCTGAGAACAGCAACATAAACTTAATGTTTCAGAGCAAAACTAAAATATGTTTTGCAAATAGATTCTATAACACAATTAAAAATTTCTAAATATAAATTTCTTCCCTTAACATCTGACTCCCCAATTTGTAATTGAAATCTCAAAATTGATGCATGTGTGAAGGCAACATGAATAATCCTGTTGTTGGAACTAATAAATGACTTGTTCCCACCATTCAGCTCTCCTTATTAACTTGTCTACTTTCAATTTTCCCATGATATATTTACTGGATTTTCAGCAATTGCTGTGGTTTACTTATTAAAAGACAGTTTGGCGCAACTAATTTTAACAGACTGTAACAAATTTCCTAACAAAAACGTGCACTTTTCGGGGTTGCTAAATAACCAATCAGTGCTGAAAGTATCTCTACAAACTTTCACATTCTCTACATAATGATCCTTGAAAAATTTCAATTGCAGAGCGTAGCGAATGAGGTATTTATTTCGAAGAATTTCAAGGAACAGACAGGATTGTTAATGGGAACGGCATAAGTTTGTTCATGTTTTCGAAAGTTTCAATAGTTTTCAAACTAAAAACATATGTATGAAAATTGTTAGACAAATGTCTAAATTTTAATGTGTAGCTAAAATTTAAAAATGTATGAAAAATAATTTTAAGTAATTTTCAAATAAGACTCTGAAGGTTATTTATGCAACCATAACGGAATAGATATAAACTTTATTTTATTTTGAAATACAAAGTTTAAAGTTTAGTAAGTGTTGCCAGCGTAACTAAAATTCTTGAGAACCTTATAAACTAAATAAATTTCTGACAGCATTGAAATTTACCTAGAAGCTTTCCGAATTGCAACTTCCAAACAAATTACTTTCGACGAAGACTCGGAAAAAATTTTATGAAAATATAGTAGAAACATGAGAAAAATGAGGTAATGTTGCGGAGCAATTTATACTTCTCTGCTGCATAAAAAACTTTCAGTAAATGATGAATCAAAACAATTCACATGAAAATTGCGTCACCTGACATCACACACAGTAAACCAAACACAAGAACGCTGATGATGAAGGTGTGGCAGCCTTCGAAAAATAGCATGTTGCTCCATTCTGCTAGGGTTTGTCAGAGTATTTAAAGTTAACTTTGGTGTTATTTGTTCATTAATATATATCACATGTAATTTGGCTTACAAAGCGATACTAACTTTAGCCTGATAAAATTATATATATAGAAACAACTAATTTTTTGTAATTCATATTCATTTTGACACGCTTTAAATAAAAATATAATAATGAAATACATATTTTTTGCTAATGAAAAAAGTTTGTTTTAAAGTTTTTTTTTAAAAAAGGTGCAGCGGTATTGCTGTCAAAGGACATTAATTTATAATTTACGCACAACAAATGTAAAATTTAAAATAGTAAATTCTTTCATTTTGCCAACTGTGTATGTATGTTTATGTCAGCGTTGGCTGAAGTAGTTAGTACGTTGACTACAAAACCGAAGGTCCTGGGTTCAATCCCTGTATCCAACAGTCATTAAATAACAACACCACGTATTTTTCTGATGTGAATTAGTGTCCCTTTATATCAGTTGTTGTAGGAAAGTTCAAGTCATGAATGCATACTTATTGGTCACTAAACTATACCGACTTCAGCAGATACTAATCCTAATGTAACATCAGAGCGCCCTCCTTCGTTGTGTAGCAGAATCATCAGCGAAGTAAAATAATCAATAAAATGGCTACAAAAAAACAGCTTCAAAAAATTTAATTAATTAAAAAATTAATACGCCTTAGTTAACATCAGAGAGGCGCTGCAAGACTGCATTATTAAAAACGTTCAAAAAGCAGAGTTGTAAAAGAATGAAGCTTTTCTCTATCTCTTTCTTCACCACCTGTCTTCTCTATCACTATCCCTTTCCTAAAGTAATAGTAGTTGGCATTAATTGCCTGAGTGTTACTTCTCTTAAAAAAAATTATGTATGTATGTAATTATTTTAATTTGGAAATCTTTTCCTTCATCAGACGGAAAATCGTTACATATTGTAACAAATATCGTTGGATGAAATATATATATACATATATCACTCAAACATTTTTATCTTTATATTTTATCTTTATATTGACGAAAATCAATGTTAGAAAAAATTGCTATCAAATTCTGTTTTTTGACCAATTAAACCCTTTATCAAGCAGTAATATTTTCTATATGCCAGTACCGAGTTTTTTTATATAAATGTATATAATTCTGGGTTGGAAGAAATATGTTTTTTTACAATTTCTGTGGTTAGATATTACAAAAAACAATTAATTTCTCGGTGTAGTGTTTGAATATAAATTGAAAAACACAACTTTAATTACATTTTACTATAAATTTAATTCTTCAAATAAACACGTAGTAAATGTGTATGTATTTATGTACAGATTTAATAGATTTTTAACCATAAGAGAAGTGGAATAATTGATTTAAATAATCTCTCCCTTTATCATGTTAAACAGCTTAAAAACAAACAATACGAATCAAGGAACAATGTTATGAATTATGATGATACTGATGGGGCAGCAATTCATATGTATCACATCTTTTAATCTCAACGTGCAACGTACAAGTGCCACAATAAGCAAACCAAACAACTCAACCAAACAATCCAATTTTGTAGTTCTCACAAACAGTTAACAACAAAACAAGCAAACAAACAAACAAACAAACAACTCCAACCAACGAACGAACGACCACGTTTCTGTTGTTGTTCATACACACAACTAACTGACTGACTGTGATTGTTTTTCTGATGTTGTTTTGCGGGAGTTGGAGCAGAGTAAATAAAACCATCTCGACCGTTACAAATTGGGCTCCCGTTTAAAAAGTATTTACACTCATACAATAAACAATACGGCCTGGGGTTATTTAATATCCTGGAAAAATAAACAAACAAGGTCACCCACCCATACCCGCAGCAACTTACTTTTCCCACAATTGACGTAACAAAGCCATTTTAATGATACCCCCCTCAAGACACCTTGTTCAACGCCTTTTTTTCTTGGTTTTCATTTAACATTCTGTTGAAAATTTTTCAAAAACCATTCACACAAACACACACACATACGCTTTGTGCATACACAATCATAAAGGAAAATGCTAATAGCGTTATAATGTTAAACAAATTGCCAAGTCATAAAGAGCAAGTGTATCACCAGTTAGTCATCTCCTCCTTTGCAAAATGATTGAAAAGCCTTCTTAACAAAATACCCTGGAAAGCAGGCAGGCAGGCAGGCATTTTGTTTTGAAGCGGAGTGTAAAAAAAGAAACTAATTTTGATACTGAATGATTTCCGTTAGTATGCAAATATTTTGACTCCATTTAACCATAAATGCCATCATAAAACTTGACGCTTCCAGCCATTTGACTGTCGACTACCGCTGGCGGTTTGCTTGCTGCAAATACTTTTGAAACGTGAAACGTGGGAGTAGATTTACGAAAAGGGTACCTTTCGAAATTTTGTTTCCATAACTTTATTAGATTCATTTTTAACATTTACATTATTACGGTTTGTTTCTTGTATTCGTATGCAAATGGAGTTTAACAGTTAAGGCAAAAATTTTGTTTACAATCAAGTATTTCAAGATTAATTTAAAAAAATTTTATACAAAAGCATAAATTTAATCATTTGGATTGCGTGCAAAATTTATAATCTTAAAGTTCATTAATATAACTTTTAAATAATTAGAATGCTATTGGAGAGATAAATATTACTTTAATACTCATATAATAAGTTAACTTTAAGTAAAAAGTAACCAATGAGCTAACAACCAACCGATTACTTTTAAAGAGCACTGTAATCATTTGAAGTTGCCATATTTTCTGCTGAAGATATGGTAACTTCAATAAGTTTATGTTACGAATATAAATTTAAACTATTTTAACTTTTGAAATGAAAGGTTAAAAAATCTGTACCTGGATTCAGATGAATTAAAGAAATACCCAAATGAATTTGAGCTTGCAATTTTATGTTTTTCACTTCAACCGTCAGGGAATATCGTTAAAATATGTTACAGAATAGCAAATTTCCGATTGAAAAATGGTAGGAGATTTTCCCAACGACTCCTGGTAGTTAGTCCTTGCTCCTACAACTCCTACAACAGAACCTGCTGGCATTCTGGAACCATCAGTGTACTACCTGATAATGGCAGGACTACCGGCGTTCTATTTCCCCCCATTCCCTTCTATTCGCCAGAACAGTTTCAAACCTCTTGTTGAAGTCATACGCTTTATTCATCACGTCAGAGAGTTGCGCAAGTAAGGGAAATTGTCTTGCCAGCGATGATTGCTCCCATTGGCTAATTAGACAGTCCCTATCCGTGTTTTCCCCACGATGCTGATTACTTTTATAAACTTTCGTTATATTTATTATAGCGATACGCACACTCAAAATCTTGAGATGGATATAGAACATGATAGTCAGACCTATCGTCACTTATGGTGATGTTGCCTGGTCGGACAGGGTCAGGCTGGCTACGACCAGAAATCGGTTAGATAAATGGCTATGGAAGTCCTCATTGAACTCACACCTCTGACGAATGTGATAGAGGCCGCTGAATACCGCCAGAAAAAACGGTCTGTAACATAATTTTAGAAAATGCCAGCTCTGGACCTACTGGCAATCCTGCGATTCATCAGGAGAGTAGGTCTAGATGAGGTGCTCTAGCACCTGGCAGGGGATAAAATAGATATACTTTGGTCGCAGTGTTCTGTGCTTCCCGTTTGACTTAATTCATTCATTCATTCATTATCGTAATAAAAGTTAGTGAATCCGTGTACTGTAGCTGGATTTTGTAACTTTTTGCGAACCGACAATCGTAATATTTATCTACATATTTATTGTTTTGCGGTAACGATAATGTGAATCCATAATTTCTTTTTAACGATAGTCTTTAGCCTTAACTTACTCACCATTTATTTTATGAATTTGAACTTAAGACTTTATTTTATTTTCCTTCAATCGACAGCGAATATCGTTAAAATGTGTTACTGAATAGCAAAGTCAATAAATTTACGCTATATTTATGATAGCGATATGATTATGGTAATAAAAGTTAGTGAATCCTGGTACCGTAGCCTGAAGAGTGTCACTGTAACACCTAAATAATCTTTTGTGACATACATCTATAAATAAAATCAAGCTCTGTATGATGCTCCCTATGAAAGTCAGTAGAAAGGTTGGAAAAGCCCGCCTTATACCTATCATCTTAACACGGAATGAAAAACATGCCCTCTACTGCTACATAAGACGATAGGCTAGCAGTAGAATATGTGAAGTTGTTTCGTCATCTTCTAAGCTTTTTTTTTTTTTTTTTTTTTTAATATACATAATAATGTTTTTTTTTTTTTTTTTAAGAATAAACATAGCCCGCAAAGCGATTAGCTTGTCTGCGGAAAACACCCAAGGTCTATGGTGGGAATCGAACCCACGACCTCTGGACTGAGACGCTAGCATCGCTGCCACTCAGCCACAGGGGCATAAATGGCACAACGGTGAACGGACTTAGCTACTTTTCCACAGATGGTACTTCAGTTTGAAGTGATCAGAAAGAAAACCCGTAACAGGAAGCCCCTTATATTGAAATGGTTGCATCAATGCTTTGTCCTGTCTTAAGCCCGAAGAATTGAAACTAATTTCGTTTGCCGTCTAAGTATCATTTCCTTAGATCATAGAGACTTAACAAAAAAACTTCAGAGAGTTAAAAATAAAATATTCAAAAAATGCCAAATTGCTTTTGACAACTCTAGAAGTGAAGAGAGATTGTTATGTCAAAGACGTTGCGTTATTACAATAAGAAATAAATATTTAATCATATATGAAACTAGTGTCCAATTGAGATATTTTAAACAAAGGCCTTTGCCAGTTTTCGTTCTACACAAAACTTGCTCTTTGTATAACTTAGGAGTACTTATATTGACAACTGTATTTATTTTTTTTTTTAATTTTTCATATTTCAACATGTTTTTCTCTCATTTAGGTCTGATGTCGTCTGTGCAGGAAAAAATCTTTCAAAACTTTTTGACATACGAATTCACTATTTATTGTGTGCAATTTTTATGTAGACACAATATTAAACTTTTGAACTGTTTGGGGTCATAAAGGTTGCAATTAAAATTTACATGTTTACTTTTATGATATTTGTTTTTTCTAACAAACGGAAATAGTGCATCAAATAGTGTTTCAAACATGTACAGACATTGTTTAACCTTTTTTTGAATCAAAAGAGTTGTAAGAATATTAACACTTGTTTTTCAGCTTCCATTTGTAAATTATAACGCAGATGTAGTATGTGTGATACAAGAGGCAAAGGGATATGTTATCTATGTAGTTCTGTGCTTTTTAAGATGTTTTATATCCAGTTTGTCTGACTATTTTAACGAACAAGTAATAAATAAAATTTGTCAGCGATAGTAGAACTCATCTTGATGGTAACAAAATACGAGGGTGGATCATTAACTCAGTGTCTCTTTGAATTTCCCGCCTCTTGAATGAAATAGCAATACCGCTCCTATCAAGTGGCAACTGTCAGTTGACTTCTATCTAAATTTGAACAAGCTGTGTCATTTAGTTTGTGTTTGGCAGCCGTTGAGAACAGACTACCTCGCTTTTTGAGAAGAAAATGGAAAAAAGTGAATTTCGTGTGCTCATTAAACATTCTTTTTTCCGGAAAAAACCTGCCAATCAAACCATAAAAAAAAGCTCGATAAATACTATGGGGACTCTGCACCATCGGTTTCAATGGTAAAAAGTGGTTTACTGACTTTCGTTGTGATCGCACAAGTACAAATGACGCTGAAGGTTCTGAACTAACCAATTGAGGTCAATACACCCGAAAATTTTGAAAAAATCCACGGTATAGTGTTGGCCGAGCGAAGTGTAAAACTGCGTGAGATTGTTGATGCCAAAAGGATTTCATATAACAGTGTGGTTTCGATTTTAAATCATCAGCTGGGTTTAAGAAAATTGTCTGCAAGATGGGTGCCGCGTTTGCTCTCAATTGACCATAAACGCAAACGTGTGGCAACTACATTGGATTGTTTGGAGTTGTTTAACCGCAATCCGAATGAGTATTTGCGGCAGTTACAAAACTGTGGATAAAAAATGGATCCATTACTGTACTCCGTAGACCAAGCAGCAGTTTAAACCTGATGCAAAGGAGGATAAGGTGAGTTTGTCGGCCAATAAGGAGATGGCAACACTTTTTTGGGATGCACGCGGGATAATCCACATCGATTAACTTCAAAAAAAAAGGAAAAACAAATAACAGCGAATAGTATGCCAACTTATTAGACGAATTTAATGAGGATTTAAAAGGAAATGACCCAGCATTTTCATCAAGATAATGCACGAGTGCACACGTGTGCGGTCTCAATGGCAAAACTCTATGAATTGGACTACAAATTGGTACCCCATCCACCATATTCTCGGGATTTAGCCACTAGTGACTACTTCCTATGTTTAAACCTAAAGAAATGGCTCGCTGGAAAGAGATATAGCTTCAACGACCAAATAAATACATATTTTAAGGACCTCGAAAGCCCCTATTTTCGGAAGAGATACAAAAACTGGAGAAACATTGGACTAAGTGTATTGAATTAAAAGGAGATTATGTTGAAAAAGAAAATTTTTGTTTTGCAAAAAAAGTCACGGACTTATTGATCTGCCTCGTAGCAGTGATTTGGCTACAGATTTCTCAAAATAAATAAGAAGAAAAAGTATTTTCAATTAGTATAGTTCTGGGGTACGAATATTGAAGTCTTCCCTATAACCATAGCTGTTAAGTAATGATTAGTAATCGTAATAATTAATAATTTGATTACTTTTTTTAAGGCGAAATAATGATCAAATTACGATTATATTCAGTTTCGCACGATTACCAATTGATTTCGATTACCAATAATGGAAAACTAATCTGAATTACTTAACATTACTAAAAATAATCAAAAAGAACTAAAAGTAATCAAAAAATTATCCGATTACTTCTAAGGATTACTTTTGATTCTTTTTAATTATTTATTAAGAATCAAAACTAATCTTTGAAAGTAGTCGGATTACTTTTTGATTACTTTCGATTCTTTTTGATTATTTTTAGTAATTTTAAGTAATTCAGATTACTTTTCGATTATTAGTAATCGTAATCAATTATTTATCAGCAATTCTTTTGTAATCTAATTGATTACTAATCGTAATCAAAATTTAACAGCTCTGCCTTTCAATGTGGAAAAGTTCAAATCGAAGGTTCTCAGACATTACTCCCTCTATTCTCCTCCCCACAACGTATTTCACCTGATATAACACAATGCATTGCATGAGCTCTCATCACCTGAGTACTCATCATCACCTGAGTACTCGTCCTATTAAAAAGAAAAATACTTTCCTGAAAAAATAAATTTCACTGCAACCTAAATTTAACCACCATCATAACTTACTTTGTAAAACCTTTTCAATTTCACTTTGCATAAGTGTTGATATGCCATTTTACCATTTCAACTCAGCCTGCTAATGCTGTGAATTGTTTATTTGAATACCTTTTTTGTGGCAATAAATATTGCGAGTTTCATCGCTTTGCCAACTTAACTTTAAAGTAACTGACGCTTATCCCGCTTAATCTTTGAACCTTGTCGTTTTAATTTTGTTGACATTTTTTCATAAACGGAAACGCATTTGTTTTCTTTGCCTTATATTCATTCATATTTTAATTTTTTTTACCAAAAATTCAGCCATATTCTATTGGTGTTGTTGTAGCACTTTTGCTGCCATTGTTGGGGATTCATTGCCACTCAATAAAATAGTTCCCAAGTTAGTGTAGCAAAAACCAAATTTTGTTTTTTTTGGTTGTTTTAATTCTATAAAACAACAACTACTCTCAAACAGCAATAAGAGAGAGAGAGAGAGAGAGAAAAAAAAGGAATAAGTTACAAACATCCGAGTTTAAGTACACAGACAAGGGAAAAAGAATAAAATTTAAAAAACCAACATCAGTTACAAAAGGATTATTTTGTGTTGATACGTGTATCCACTAAACGAACGAAAAGCTTACTTTTGGCTATGAAATGATAAATTACAAAAAATAAGACCACACAAGTAACTTTTTTTATTTTTAATTTAGTTGGTCTGTGGTTCACAATGAAAAGTTGATTTGTTAACTAAAAGAACAGTTTCCAATAGAAATAATAACTCATCAGATTTGTTAATTTTTATTTTTTGCTGCTGATTGTTATAGAAGCAACTTTTTAGCAGCTTTAAATTACCATTTCCAAGAGGATATTCACTTATTACTGAAATAAATAAATGTAGTGCTTTCACTCATAAAGTTAAAACTTGGGGTCGAATCGTCACATCCGTGAACGTACAACTTGTCACGTCAGAACACCATTTTTGGATTATGACATACGTGAACGTACTGAAATCCCATTCAGCTTATACGATTGACGTATCACTTAATTTGTTTTCGTACTATTGTCGATACGAGCACGGATGTGGCGATTTCAACCCTAGTTTTAACATTAAAACAATAAACTGCTGAGTTTGCGTTCACACTACAAGTTTAATAAATTCGGGGTTTTAAGCAGAGGTTGTGTAATAAATTTATTAAACGTTAAATAGAAATAATTCTACAATGCACTCTAACATAGAAATTATTATGTATTTTGTAAATGAATATTTTGAAATAATGGAACTACTTATACAAAGAGTAGAAGTGCTTGGAAACCAAGATTATGCTGTTGTGTAATGGATAATTTTGCAATTGCTGCTGGTTGTCAGCCGTATCATCTTTTTTCGCTTCCCAGAAGTCATTGAAAATATTTTCGTTGTTTTCCCTCCCTCGTTCTTCCCTCGTTGTTTTCTCCGCAAGTTTTTGATTATTGTTGCATCCATTTTTAAGTTTAAGCTATTTTAATCGCCATCTATTATCTTTCACTGGCATAAACATTATCAGCTGCTTTTGGTCATTTTAGCTTGGCAGCACTGTGTTTAGTGCAGCAAAAACAAGGCTGCATTTCATAAAACCAGTTTAAAGCCCAATTGAAAAAAGATTTTAAGATGGTTTAAGTCAAGAAAATTTTTTAAAAGTTAATCTCCAAAATCTCCATGTTCTGAAATCGTATCGTCGGAAATACTTAAAACAACATTACAAGAGAGCTGAGCGACTAAAAAGATGATCATCATCAGTATCGGACTGCACTGGATTAAGATCTACATAAAGGGACTTTCATTGAGCGCTTACTATCTTTAAATTTAAATAAACTAAAGGCTGTGTGCGATATGATACAACATTTTTTATTCGTTTGAAAGGCTCAGCGATGTCATTATGATTGGAATATAGCATTATGGAAAAGAGCATCCTAAATGTCCAATAAATAAATAAATAAGGTGAATTTATTTGATGGCGTGGGTGATGTTAGTTTTTGGGGCCGCTGTGATTTGTGACTTATTGGTATATACCTGCGACTTAAAGCGCACAAGAAAAAATCTAACGAGCCTAAATCGCAGCATTTCGGTGACGAGTTCTAATAGCTTCCACTTGAGATGACCAAACTCTCAATTCCCTCGTACATTACGTGTATAATATAATATGACAAGAGCTGTGTGTCGCACACCTAGCAGTGACTTTTTCGGGAGGCATTGGATTCTCTTTCATCTCATGTGGATTGCCATTATCCAATCATGCGGAAGATCGTTCCGCATGATCGTTGAAGATGATTTCTAAATGCAAATTAGGGCCAGTTTTCAACTGATACAGGCCCCATTCAGCAAGCACGTGTCGATGTCTACGCTCATTTATCTCAAGATCCTTTTGACGACTGTAGGCCAAAGTCACGATACAAAATTGGCCAAGTTGTTGTTTACAAAATGCATATTTTGAGCCATACCGGATCGACTGCCTTGGATTCTGCTGCATACTTTGCTTTTGGTGAGATATTGTGTTTCATAGACGAATGGGTGTCATTTGATTATTTACTGAACTAATGGACTTAAATGTATACACGTCACTAGCACACCCAGAGAAAAATTTACACCAAACCAGAGAATGACAATGAGTACTAAAGAAAATGTACATAGTTAAATAGTCTAAATTTTGGTACCTATATATAATCCTAATTATAGCACAAACAATTCGTACGCTCACATGTTTTCTCTCAAGCAACTATGACTATAGTCGATTCTAACATACGAGAGCATCTCTGCTTTGTTTATCGAAAAATTAAAATACGATAGAATTACATATAATAAAGCACATGCTTATCAAGCGCATTGAATCTCTGTCACACTTGTAGTTAGAGTATGCTTATACTCAGACTATGGATATATAGCCAAAGAAATTAAAATACGCTAATATTTATTCATCATTCGCTATCGTATATACTATACATTTGTGTATATTAAATGGATTGGAAAATGTCTGGGTGTATATGTGTGGCTGTTTGAAAACATACTTTATGTGTGTGTAAATAAAATAGCCTTGTATACACGTATGTGTAGCCGATTAATAGTCCTAGTATTTTTATACTCATGCGTGTTATTGTTGTGTTGGAAAATATGTGTGGTTTAAAATTAATGCTTGTAATTTTTTTTTGTGATTTTTTTTAGCTACATGCATACAAAGTGCTTTGACGGCCAGTACTCAAAGAGTACTTAAAACGATACTTTAGTCATTTTCTGCAGTATACGTGTTCAAACTGATCACATTCGTTGGAAAAAATGTATCCACAATGTTTGTATTAAAAGTGGTGAATTTGACATCGAAGTATTGACAACGAATGTGTGCAATAGACTTGTATGGAACTATTTCAGTAGCTTGCTTAAGACACATATCTATAATCAAACCATTTTAAATTTTATGGTTTTGATAAAAGTCTATCTAGTGTGCTAGTTGATAACCGGCATTGGGAATAACCAACGTATCGTTGTCAGTTCATACGTCTACAAATTGGCATCTAGTGTAGATTTTGCAACTTTAGCTTTCCTCAGTGTGATAATAATCTCAGGAGGATGATTATGACGATCGTAAAATGGGTAAAGCGTGAGGAACGTTGCCTGAGAATAATATAATTTTATCACTTGTACGTACTGTTTAACGCTATATCCACCCTTGTTAATTTAGGGAAAAACCAGAGGAAGAAATATATCTTCACACAGGATGCCCCGGTAGCTGAGTGGTAGCGATGCTAGCCTCTCCGTCCATAGGTCGTGGGTTCGAGTCCCGCAATAGACCCTTGAGTGTTTTCCGCAGACAAGCTAATCGCTTCGCGGGCTGTGTTGTGTTTGTTTAAAAAGAAACAATATGGCCACTGCCAATTCTTAAATTTTGAAAATCATTATGCTAATCCTTATCCTAAATAATAACATTCCGATAATATTTCTAAAAACGCCATCCAAGAATATTTCTACTCGTATCGAAACAGTGTAACTCTTATTTTATATTATATTATTTTTTTCCACTACATTTTTCATAAACATTTTTATATTCATTACTTTCATAGAACAACAACAACAAGAAGAAAATTATAAAATTAATTTTTGGCGCATTCGTGCGCCTGTATTTGTTTCACAAAGTCCCTCCTATTGTAGTAAAATTTTAACGGTTGAACAAAAATGTTTTCCAAGAGAATTTCAATATTTTATTTTTACTTTTTTTTTTGGAAAACATTTTCTGCTTTCGCAACTTTGAGCATAATTAATGAGAGCAGTTTTTATGGTTTTATTCTTTGGCATTTTTGCGGGAAAACTTTTCTGACTAATGGCTGACATAAAAGTTGTTTTACACAATTTACTCAATTAACTTTTTCAGGTAGTTAATCTTTGTTGACAACTACCACAAAATAAAGTTTTAACTGCGTTTTTTTTAATTTTTTATTGTAGGGTTTTGTTGGTGAATGCACAATTGAAATTCAGCGCTTAAAATGTTTGACTTTAAGTTGGAATTTATCGGGGCAAAAAAAAATCTAATGAAATGTTGCAATCTTTAGTATTAAAAAAATTTACATACATACATATATATTAGGAAACTTTCTGTATATTACCCTTCCTTGCTCTCTCTTCTCACACACACACGTATGAGTACTATGTTCCATTATCCTTTTTAATATTACTTGCACCACATACACATAAACATGTTTGTGTGAGTAAATCAAAATGACGCATTTTTACAAATATGTAGATATGTATTTAAAACCATGCGTATGTGGAACTTTTGCATTTATGGTACATATCAGTGATCGGCAATGAATCGTTTTTTCACTATTCATACTGACTCATGAAATTTTAAATATAAGTGAGTAGACATCATTTGAACTCAACTACTCTGATTTACGCATACTCACAATGACATTGATTTATAAGTATAGCTTGAAATAAATATGAATGCGACGTCGACGTCGACATCATAGTCATACCACATTCACACTAATAAATCACCTCAGTTTGATTTCTAATTTCAGCAAAATACTTATACTATTCACATTGATTCAGCTCACTCAACTCATGCATGTATGTTTATTTAAAAGTTTAGTTATTAAACAGTTTGCAAGTAGTATACAATAGTAGTAAAGCAACGGAGAAACACTTAACCTCATAATGAGAACCTTAATGTTCGTATGCGAATTTCGCATTGTGAATCATACTTATTTTGCACCGTCCACAGGCAAGCATTGAGTTAAGAAGAGTCGAAATCAACAACGTTATAAATCTTGCTAAGTATGAGTTCGATGCGCACTTTAAACTTTCGCGTGAATATGATTCATAGACACATTGCAATAAGTATGAGTGCGCATACGTACAACAAATTATAAGTCATGATTCAACTATACTCATATTTTCACTACTCATTGCTGTTCTCTGGTACATATTTCTGTTTGTTCATATACATGTTGCACACATATGTATTTGCAAAAAAAAAACTCATTTTTAATTTTATTAAGTGGTCATACATCATCGAAATGTAACATACATTCAGATACAATTGGGAACTTGTCATATGTTTAAATATACATATTCAGTTGCATTAAATTTTTTTCATAACTTTTATAATTTTTTTAATATTTGATGTGAGTTATTATTTGAGTTTTAGCGCTAAATATGTTCAAATATTTTAGGGTCTTTAGTGTTATAAAAATATAAAATAAGTTATACAATTCACAACAGCTATAAGTCACATTGTAACACCCCAAAATGTTTAGAAGATAACGAGAAAGATATATTGATTAAAAGTTTTTGATTAGAAATGAATTAAGTTTATATACTCTTATATTTCATTTTCTTTCCAATTTCATAAGTATTAAAAAATATATGTATGTAAGAAAAACTTCATATGTATGTACGAGTATGTATAAATGCATAAATAATAACTTCACATATCCTGTCTCGAAAGTTGACACTTGTATTCAATTAATACAAAGTGTCTTAAAGGACTAACAGCCTGAACGTAATGAATATGAAGGGATATATCGATCGCACTGATTAATAAATTAAAATAATTCTACCAAAAAAAAAAAACGACTTTAATACAAAAGTCTCATAAAACATTTTCGTAACAAATTTATGGGATATAAAATTAAATTTTTATGGGCGTACCTCCGCCAATTTTTTAAATGCGAGATTTTGTGTTTTTCAGAGCTCAGAGTGTGTGTTAAGTTGTGTCCATTTGTGAGCTCAATGTGTGTGGTAAGTTGCGTAAAATTTGGTTAAGTAGAACCATGTGAAACATAAGAATAAATTTTAATGGGTGTAGCCCCACCCATTTTTTCAACTCTAAAATTCTACAATTTAAAGAAGCAAAAGTGTTTGCTAGATTTCGCAGCATCCGAATAAGTAGAATATCAAAAAATCAAAAAAAAAAATTTGTGGGCGTGTCCTTGCCCATTTACACCCTCTCAGACAAAACAAGAGTTTTTAAAATCCATCTGATATGAACCGAGGTATGAAGAAACACAAAAAAAAATAGAGACGAATTTCAAACCTCCTTCTTTTTTGGAAGTCGGTTAAAAAAGGCAATAAGTATGAAAAGGAGTCAAGGAGTTTAGCACCGCTTCGTGAGCTGGTCCTAAACCCTTTTAAAATTGAACTGACTCAGGCACAAAAATTAAAGGCACGCAGAAAACGACGTGTGTATTAATTGAATGCAGCCTGACCCTAATTTTCATCGAAAAATTACCTTCAGTAATGAGGCCTATTTCTGGATGAATGGGTACGTCAAAAAAAAAATCATTGAATTTGGGATGATACTAAACCACTGACACTCAAGAACATTAAATGTATCACAAAAAACTCGCTGTTAGATGTGGATTTTGGGCTGGAGGCGTGATTGCTCCATAATTCTTTGAGAACGAGCTTTACTAGGTCATAATTAGAAGTGTTGGGCCGTATAGGTCTATGATAACCAACTTATTTTTAGCCTGAATCGTGTGATATGGATAACAGTGTTGTCAGATTAGGGAATTTATCCCCAAATCGGCGATTTTTCTTTTCGAAATGGGGATACAAATTTTGGTTTGGGGATTGAGGAATTAATTAATTAGTCAAAAGCATTGAAAATGCTGCTGAGATTGTCTAACCATTGCTACAGCATTCTGGATGACTTGTGAGAAGTATAAAAAGGGCGACGCATCTGCTGGCAGATCATTCTATGTTTTACGATATGTCAGTTACAGTCTATCATTGAGTTTATTGTGAGGTCTTGGAGTGAAAAGTAAAGTGAACAATGCACTTGATAGTGTTTTAAAGTAGCCAACGAGACATTGTTTATATACAAATAGCGAGCGTCAGCTCTGATGTCGAACATCAGAGCGAAGGGGTATTAAGTCAATACCAGCTCAGCCAGTTTAGAAGACATGAGTGCACTACAGCACAGTAGACAATAGAGGTAACCAGTTGAATATACCCAGCGGGAAATTAAGCGAAGTACTTCGATAACAATCACTGACGTCAGTATGACATCGTAAGCGAGCAATCTAACTACTTGGGTTGTGATTTACGTGCAATCTGATATATCATGTGTTGCTAATAAATTTGACTACGATGTAAGCAAGGATTGAGTTATTGTTTAAATCAAATAGTTTGTTCTAAAATAAATTAAAATACTGGCCTACTTTTAGGGAAAATTTATTGTCATGCCCGCTTACAACTCCGCTGTCGAGGTAAGTGCAATGCTAGTGGCACATGCTGACATCGTAGCTTACTTTGTAAGCGAAAGCGCACCAGTTACACGTCCTATGACATTTTTATGTTAAATCTAAATAGCAAAATAAGTGAAAGGAATCACCACGGACTGCTACAAAGTATTACTATCATCAAGTGCTTAATGTATATTTTTACCACTACGCATTTGAGTAATTTAAGTTGTGTGCGTGTATTTAAGCTCTTGATTAGTTTAAGCGAATTTATTTAATGAATAAAAATCGTGTCATTCTTAACCCTAAGCAGTACAGTGGGGTATTTTATTTATTTGCAAATCTTCTTGTCCAGGGAAAAAAGCTTTTAAAGGGTAAAAAAGAAACAATACATTTAAAATTTTAATTGAATTTTGATTTGGTTTTCAATTCTCTGGCAAAAAGGAAAAAGTGTTTAAGTCAAGATGAGCTGATTTAGAGTTAATGGAACTCCTGTCATCTTTACGCTCAAAACTACCTTGGAAAAGAATCTCAAATATTTTGTAAAATTTTTCAGGCAGTTACAACGAAATAATTTGCTACTTATCTCTTTTCCACTTATAATCTCGTATGGAATCAGAGCTTAATTTAACTTATACCTTGGTATATTTAAAATTTAAGGTATTACTTGTATGCGGTGTGTAGAACGATGGTTTTCTAGAAAATACTTAAGTAAATACCAAAATTTCTCAATTTAACTCTAATGCCCTAATTCAGTAAGAAGATTTAGGACGTTTTTGTTTGAAAATGCTTCTGAGTTCTTATCTTTGAATTCTCTAAATTATTTTCTTCAAAAATGGTTGTTGTCTTTGATAAGGAAAAATATAAATATTATTGCCATGTTATTAAAACATAAAAATTCAATTAAAGTATTATACAATAGTTTGAAAAGTATATGAAAAAATATGTTTTGGATATAATGTTTGGCACAAAATCATAAAGCAAATATACAAACCTTCTTGCATAGACAATAAATAATAATTCTTTTAAAGAATTAAAACTGTTGCTTATTTTCGTTCATAGACAAGACGATACAATCGTCGAACGGAATTAGGGCATTAATCAATTAATTAATCTTTGGCTTAAACATTTAATTTGATGCTGTTTATCTCTTCTCAACTTATAATCTCATATAGAATAATAGCTTTATTTCGCTTATACTTTGGTGCATTTCAAATTGAATGTATTACACATGTTTACGAATTTCAAACAACTTTTTCGTTCGTTAGAAATTAATGCCCTAATTCAGTAAGAAGATTTAGGAAGTTTTTGTTTGAAATAATTTTGAGTTCTTGTTTTTGAATTCTGTAAATTATTTTCTTCAAAAATGGTTGTCGTCTTTAATAATGAAAAATAAAAATATTATTGCCATGTTTTTAAAACATAAAAACTCAATTGTAGGGCATTTACATCAGCACAAAATCTAGCATATTTTGATTCAAATCTTTATAAAAATCTATACCGTTTACACCAGCTTTTTTTTGACATTTATCAAGATAGTTTTTATCCAGAACAAAACCCATCAACTGATTTCTTTCCACAACTACAACCAAACAACTGCATTGTAGTGAATTCACACACCTTTTTAAGTTTTGTTGTACAGGGTAGTAAAGAATAAATAAAAACTTTAGATTTTTATTAGATTTCCTACAAATCTACTAAAAAATTAGATTTCGTTTTGTATGGGAAATCTCGAAAAAAGCAGCTTGATTTAGCTGGAAATCTCGAAAGTACTAGATTTCGAGACAGTGTAAATGCACTATTAAAGTATTATACAATAGTTTGAAAAATATATGAAAAAATATGTGTTGGATATAATGATTGGAACAAAATCATAAAGCAAATACACAAACCTTCTTGCATAGACAATAAATAATAATTGTTTTAAAGAATTAAAACTGTTGCTTATTTTCGTTCATAGACAAGACGATACAATCGTCGAACAGAATTAGGGCATTAAGCACCTTGTGATTATTGCCACAGAATTATGCCCTAATTCAGTAAGAAGATTTAGGACGGTTTTGTTTGAAAATGCTTCTGAGTTCTTGTCTTTGAAGTCTCTAAATTATTTTCTTCAAAAATGGTTGTTGTCTTTGACAATGAAAAATATAAATATTATTGCCATGTTTTTAAAACATAAAAATTCAATTAAATTATTATACAATAGTTTGAAAAATATATGAAAAATATGTGTTGGATATAATGTTTAGAACAAAATCATAAAGCAAATACACGAACCTTCTAGCATAGACAACAAATAATAATCGTTTTAAAGAATCAAAACTGCTTCTTTTTTTCGTCCATAGACAAGACGATACATTCGTCGAACAGAATTAGGGCATTAAAGGTGTTGATTGGTGAAATATTTTTTTCTGTGTTTATGTACTCGTACATGGCATAGATGATTTATTTTTTATAGATGTTATATTTTGAAATAAATATTTGAAATAAAGAGACAAGTAAAAAATTTTTCCACTCGTAGTTTATGATTTGTCACTCATTTATTTGAATAACTATTATGAAACACTTTGGTATTTTAATAATAAAATATAAAAGTATTCAAAGTATTGAATATTAAAAGAATTTTATATATACATATATGTATGTATCTCTTTATTATATGTATATTTGCTTGTTCACATGCATTATTTTTTTATCAGCTTCAGTTTGCTTTTTATTTTTACTCGTTTCAGAGTTTGTTTTTTACTCTCATTTTATTTCACATTCTTTTTTTTTTTTTTTTTTTGTTCAAACTTTTCCCATATGCAGAGTATATAGTTTACATATGCGAATGCCAAGAAATCATCCATACGGCAGGCCACATATCACACATGTTGTTATGAAAACACACGTATGTTGTCTGCAGGCGATAGTATCTGCCAGCGAACAATGAATGCCAGTTTATGAATTTAACAAATTCTTATACACACTCATGCACACGCACGCTGGGTTAGAATAAGTAAATATCTATAATATATGTAAATAAGATATTTACATACTCATGTGTTAGTTACAACAGAAATATATATATATATATATATACATATATCTGTGTGTGTGTGTGCGTGTGTGTGTGTGTATTTACTATCGCTTTGGCAATTAATATAGAGTTTCATTTCAAAAGGTCCTTTTCTTGCCTCTTCAAGCCCCCCTTTATTCTAAACTGTATTTTATGATTTGCCCACAATATCTTATCGATTAAATGTGAATGATTTGATGTTCCTCCATTTTTAAAATCTTATTGGAGCAACACAGTTGAGCTCCACCTTTTTCCACTCACTCACAAAACAGACAAGCGCATGCGTTTAATTTACTCAAAATGAGCTGGAACAAAGAGCTGCTCCAAAGTGAGTTGAAAAATATATAGAAATACATTTTAAATACACAATATCATCATCATCATCATCATCATTATTATCGGCATGTTTTGGTGGCATTTGTATCTGTGAAGTTAATAAATTCAATATTTTTTCTTGCATGATTTCGACACTACACTTTGCCGATATGTATACTGTGAGGATAAAGTGTTTTTTCTTTTCGTTTCATTCAAGTGTAATACGGGTCAAAGATGTTAATACTGAGCCATCAATTATTGCGTACGCAGGCATAGAAAAAAATTTAATAAAAAAAGTTAAATTGGATTGCTTTTTCTCGAAAACATTTAAAAATCAAAGCAAAAGCTTTTACAACACATAAATTTAAAAATTATTTTTACACATTGAATTTGTAAAAAATCATTTGTAAAACATCCGTGTAATTTTTTGTTGCTGGCTGGCTAAATTGTATAAAATGTACTATACACATTTTAGTTCATGTATTACGAAGATAAAATGTGTTTTATTGGGTGTATGCGGAATATACTAAACACTCAAGTAATTTATTACTCATACGTCAAAACTTTAAAATATGTGAATTATCAAACATTTTGTCAAGCAATAAAGGTATTCATTTCAGTTTTTTTTTGGTTGGAAAAATGGAAAAATTAAATTTTTCTTACAACAAACGCAGGTAAAAAAAATTACATTTTTCCATTTTTCCAACAGAAAAAACTGAAATGAATACCTTTAATATATTTCTGAGTTTTATTTTTTTTTTTTTTGTTATTTGAAACAGAATATATCAATAACATCTTTAAGTTAGTAAAAGTAAAAAGATTGTGCACAACCATCAAGTTTGATAGATACACTTACGCAACTCAAAAGAAAGATTTAGAAAATTTGAACTTTTGGATTAAACCTGCTAGTCCAACTACAGATTTCTTCACACAGGAGTTACTATTATTATCTCAAATAAAAAAATTTAAGTGATTACGCTCTTTTTTTCAAATGTTCGCACAAGTGTGAACGTACCTTAAAAAATTTTAACTAATTTAGGTCCCTATTTTGTAAAACGTTGACCCATTTTGTTAGTATTTTACTTTTGTGTTTAAATTTTTTATATCAACGCTTATGCCCTAATTCAGTTAGGAGATTTAGGACGTTTTTGTTTAAAAATACTTTTGAATTCTTGTTTTTGAATTCTCTAAATTATTTTCTTCAAAAATGGTTGTTGTCTTTGATAATGAAAAATAAAAATATTATTGCCATGTTTTAAAAACATAAAAATAATATTAAAGTATTATGCCCTAATTCTGTTCGACGAATGTATCGTCTTGTCTATGGACGAAAAAAAGAAGCAGTTTTGATTCTTTAAAACGATTATTATTTGTTGTCTATGCTAGAAGGTTCGTGTATTTGCTTTATGATTTTGTTCTAAACATTATATCCAACACATATTTTTTCATATATTTTTCAAACTATTTTATAATAATTTAATTGAATTTTTAAGTTTTAAAAACATGGCAATAATATTTATATTTTTCATTGTCAAAGACAACAACCAGTTTTGAAGAAAATAATTTAGAGACTTCAAAGACAAGAACTCAGAAGCATTTTCAAACAAAAACGTCCTAATTCTTCTTACTGAATTAGGGCATTATATATTATATGAAAAAAATATGTGTTGTATATAATATTTGGAACAAAATCATAAAGCAAATACATGAACCTTCTAGCATAGGCAATAAATAACACAGTGTGACAAAAAAAAATACCTGCGAAGTGTTACTATTTTTCTGGTAGGTCTTGTCGAGTATAATAAAGCTGTGTATTTGAAATTTTCCAAACACCTCCTAAATCTTGAGTTACGGGTAAAAAACCGGTTTTTCGTACCCGTAGGCACTTATTAACCTCTAACTAATTTAAACATCAACCGACTTTTAATTTATAAACGGATATAGAAAGAAGACACTAAGACCTTTATACCATATATACCATATATATTTTGGTTTAATGAATTTTAGATATATGTTTGTATTTTTTCACCAAATATAATTTTATCGGTTTTTTTCGACACTTTTCTACTTTGGACTCGTTCTTAGGCAGTATTTTTGTACTGGAACCGTACTGTTCATAGCTTTATTTATAAAACATGATTGATTAAGGGCTAATAAATCAGTCAATGATTATTTATATTTTATTTTTAAATCTTATTTAAACACAAAAATTTGTTTCTCACTGCACAATTAAATCAAACTTAAACAGCCAACACTGTAGATTTAAGTGTTGTTTAAATTTTACAAACACACCATATGTTTTGTGCATGTGTGTGTTTTTTGAAGGTACGTACATGAACATCATGTGGTCATATTAAAATGAATTTCGTTTAATTTTCGCAAATGTACAACAAATGTAACACATATTTTCATATCATGAAATATGTAAATAAAAGAATGCATTCTGATGCTCTTTTTGTATCATAAAATGTGTTTTTTGCTATTTCACTTTTCTGCAAATTGATAAATCAACTTTCTTGTTTATATTGAGCAGCTGTTTTTTGGAAAGCTTTCCATAATATTGTAGTGCTACCGTACTTTCAACTTAATTTGATAATAACTTTAATTAACCACTGAAAAAATGAAAGTGTATTTAAACACATTTTAATTTTTAATGAAAATTAACTCAAACTATATTTAAACATTCACTGATTTATTAGCTATAAGAGTAATTCGCAGGTTTGTTTATAAAAATTCCATTTTAACCATTTTATTAGAAGACTTTTTGTTAAAAACTACTAGTTTGATGTATTTCGCGTTCTATTTATACGCTTTCAGTGTATTTGAGCTTCCAGGGTGATGAAAGTACAATTTAGTAGACATATATCAACAAGGAATAAACAATTTGTATAACAGTGGTCGCCAAACTTTTTGAAAAACTGAGGTTCTCCAGAATAAAGTTTGGCGACCACTGTTTTTCAAATTTTTTATTCCTTGTTGATATATGTCTATTAGATTGTGCTTTCATCATATATATGCAACTTAAAAACTTTTTTAAATTGATTTTAATTTGGTGTTACGAAATGCAACTTTTTTTTTACTGTACTAAATTCAGTGCTGCCAAGTTAAAATGACCGCAAGCAGCTGATAATGTTTATACAAGTTAATAAAAATAAATACCGGTACCAATATTTTCAGCTTAAAAATGGATGCAACCCCATCAATAATAAAAAACAACAACAATAAAAATCAATGAAAATATTTTTGTTCACCGCTGGGATTTGAAAATGGACGATATGACTGACATGCATCAGAGGATAAGAAAGGTTTATGTTATAATGTATTTGTGCATTTTTTTAATAGTTATGTATGTATAATAACTTGATTTCCAAGCACTTCTTCACTTTAATAGTTTCCATAATTTTAAAATGTTCATTTGCAAAATATAAAATAATTTGCATTTTAGAAAGCTTTGTAAAATTTCCGAGTTCTTCATACAAACAACAAGAACTGTTGCACAGTTTGTCAAATAAGTCTTATAAAAAACAGAAAAACTACAGCAGCAAATGCACATATTTCCACAGAAGATTTATTTTATTTTGAATAAATTTATTAGACAAACTGTTGTTTAAAACCTGAGGTTTTAACGTTAAAATCTGGTTTTAAGTTTAGGTATGAAAACACCATTAGTTACAGATCTGTTTCAATTCGATGCCAATCAGGTTAGAAAATACTACATTTACATATCGACGGCTCCATTCTAAAACATGCTAAGTCAAAAAAGCTACTTTTGAGATAAACGCCTTCAAAGTTTATTAATGATATCTCGAAATGTTATGAGATAGAAACTGGAGGCTTTTTGTAATCATATAATAATTGCGATAGAATTTTTTTTAGTTTTTTTGAACCTTATAAATTTGTTGTAGATCACAGTTAAAAGTAACTTAGAATACTTAAGATTGTCCTCTTAGTAGACTTAGCATCTATGTATATGGGGGTCCTATCTCACCTACAATGGCCCTCTAAGTACATATAGCATGTTTTAGTTTGGAGAAAAATTTAATTTAATTTTTTTTTGGTACTTAATTACAAACTAAATCATGCTAAGTGTACTTAAAATATTTAAAAGGGAGCTTTTTTAAACTTGACAAATTATGCTAAGTACATTTTTGCTCATAACTTTTGATAGAATAGTCCGATTACTATCAAAATTTTACAGCATCTAAGTTAATAAACGATGAATTCAGAAATGCTTTTCCCAGAATAACATGCTATGTCGACTTAGCATGTTATGAAATGGGGCCGTCGATATTTACTCAAGTATTTTGAAGTTTTCAGTTTTTTCGAGTTCATATGAGCTGTCAAGACGGACCCCATTTTGGTGGACCAATTGAGGTCCTAATGCCAGAAAGGGTTAAGAAAATTCCTGCAATCATGTTTGATAGACATGATAGGTATTTCGATAAGTGCTGTACATTGCATATTGACTGAAAATTTATGAAAAGAAAGCTTTATGCCAGATGATTGCCGCGCTTACTCACAATAGAAGAACACAAGCATCGTCATGAAGATGTTTTAATTAAGTGTTTGGTGATGTTTCACTACAGTAAAGCCGAATTTTTCCAGTCGAGTCATAACCATGAATGAGACAGGGGTCCACCATTTCACATCTGAGACAAAGGAGCTATCAAAGCACTAGACTGGAAGGCTAGAATTGTGTTCAAAGAAGTCAAAGATAGTTCCATCTATAGTCAAGGTCATTGAGTCGGTTTTTTTGAAATATGTAAGGGATAATTGTTATTGATGATCTTCAAAAAGGAGCTAGATGGTGCTTAATATTGAATATCGCTCGAAAAATGTTTTCAACTTAAATGAGATTATGTTGTCAAATAAAGAAAATGTTTTCCAAATCTTTTGTGTTTTCTTTGTTAGATCAGTTAATTTCGAACCGCAGCAGCCACATTTTGACATTCATTTGGCATTCACGCTGCAAACTTAATAATAATAAAATTAATAAAATTTCGTTTGAGAAACTTTTTTAACAACTTTTTTGAGAAATGCATTGTTGTTAAAATGCGTTGAAATTTTACTTGTTCGAAAGTTTGCTCTGCTTTCACATTGAGTTTAAGGTCCTGATTCCTTATGACATGTACGCCCTGTGTAATACGTTTATGCAACCAAGCATTTTTCGTTGTTGCTCCCATATTTTTATGGTTTAATTTCGTGGTGCATTCAAGATTTCAAAAATATTAAAATATTTTGAAATTTTCTGATTGTTTTTATGTCGGTTGCATAGTATGCATCGTTGTTTATTGTTTTTACTGGTTTAGTTCATTGAAAACAATCTAAACTGTGAATATTGATGATTTTGCCAACCACTGAAAAAATGAAATGAGCTGCAGAAATAACAAATTATCGATTTAAAAGTATGTATGAGCTTTGGGTAAATTTTATTCATTTATATAAAAATAGTTGCTGCTATTTCACTTAGCTCACAGCACACTTTTTCAACTATGTTTCTCCCTCGATATTCGATGCGAATACAAAATACAAAACTGTTCACTAATTATGCAATTCGCTAAGATTTAATTTAAAATGTTAAACTCATATTTTATATCACTCTTACTTACATAGGTTAAGCGTACTTTTTTATACTATTAACCCATTGTGCACTATTGCCTCAAATATTTTGGTTAAAAACATAAGTTTTTCGAACTTTTGAATCTTGATTGTTTTGGTTTTAGTAACAGTTTTATTTTTTTTTTTAATAATTGCTTTTTTTATGGAAAATCTCTTGAGCAGCTTAAGCCTGTGTACGCCTTCACCATTCATGAAAGTACAAGGCAGTTTTTTGATGCGAGTATCTTTGAATGTAATTCATCATGTTAAGTTATTTGTTTGCACATGTTACGAGTTGTTTTTATGACAATCGTTTCACACTGGCCAGCTTAAGCTGTTGGTTTGTCTGTATTTTAAATATGTGTTCGTTTTTACTCCATTTTAAGGACAAGTTATGTATGTGAGGCCAATTGATGGATGGACTGATGGAAAATATAATCTGTTGAAATCCTCAAATTTAATTTTCCACTTCTCTGAATGCGTGATTTAACAAAACATGCAGCAAATAGCAAGTGTCATGATTTCCAAGCATTTTTTTATCTCTTTTCAACTACAAATCGTATCAGTGACAGAAATAATGTGGCCGTACGAATATATAAAGTTATTTTTTATGAAAGCAGTTGACATTTTTATTTAAACAAAAAGTATATGTTGCATGCAGGTTATAATTTTTTGCAAATCACTTATAAACAGATGACGAAAAAGTGTTTTACTTTTTATTTAATTGTTATTCATTGCGGAAGCAGTTATAATTGTTCTATTATGATAAAGGATGTGCTGTGCGGTGTTTTGGGGGTTGGAAGGAAGTTTAACAAAAACTATTTATGGGTTTAATAATATGGGTGTATGGATATGTGTGTGTGTGTGTGTGTGTGTGTGTATGTGTGTGATATGATAGTGATAGCAACATAAGCTCATTATGAATTTATATCTTTGCCTTGTGGCCACTGCAGGTGGTCGATCACAGCATATGAACATTGAGTGTTGTCACAATAACAATAAAAATAAACAATATAGTTCGGCATTTACTTACTTACTTATTATTTAATAAATTATTTTCTCTAACTTACTAATAATCGGCTTTATTTTTTGTATTTCATATAAACATACTTACACAACCCAAACCAACCAACTTAAGAATATAAAGGGTGATTTTTTAAGCCTTTGGGTTTTTAATGGAGAATAAAAAAATACTGAAACTATACAAAAAGAAGGCACTATACACCAAAAACATCGTATTTATAATATTGGAATATTTCCTTTGTCCTGGGCTTGCAATTGGTATTTGTTAAGGATCTTACACAACCTGACAAGAAGCAGTAATCTTATGGTAAACTATAATTTTTTCTGTTTGCTCTGATAACTAATCGAAAGTAACGTTCTCTGCTATTGAAAATTTAATGTACAATGAAAATTTCTTTGGCAACACTATCTTATAACACCAACCGATAGCTAGGAAGGACCTAACATGAAAAAAGCTTCATTCTTTAACAGCTCTGTTTTTTTACACGTTGCAGCGCCTCTGGTGGTAATGACGCGTATTAAATTTTTGTAGCTATGTTTAATAGCCATTTAAATAGTTATTTTCAGTGTTTAGAAAACTGAAATGATTTCCATTTCATTTCGTTTTGCTTTTGCTTTCGCTTTTGAAAAATACAAAAGTTTCAGTCAAAGCAAAATCACAAAATGATTTATGACCAATTCAACAGTCGACAATTTGAAAAGTTTGAATTTGATTTGCTTTTGGTTAGTATCGCAAGTAAAAGCAGAAGCACTTTAAATGATTCTGGAAGTCGCAAACAGTCACAGTCGAAAAAGCAAAAACTTTTGCTTTTAGAAGTTTTAAGCAATTGTTTTTGTTTCTTGTCTGATTTGCAAAGACAACAACAAGAAAAACATGACAAACACCACAAAATAGTTGACTAAACCTGCTGAAAGCTTCTAAAAGGAAGAGCTTTTGCTTCTTCAACTGTGACTTTTTGGTACTTACAAAAGCACACAGACTGCTTATACTTTTACTAGCGAAACTAACCAAAAGCAACAGCAAATCAAATTCAAACTTTTGAAATCGTCGACTCTTGATACTGCTGCGCAATTGTTCATAATTCCTTTTTGATTCTACATTGACTGCGACTGTTGATTACTTTCACAAGCTCATTTTAAACAGTTGGAAAAAGCCAAGGCAGCGAAAAGTAAAAATTTTTCGACTTTTGCTACTTCGACTTAAGTTTTTTAAACACTGGTTATTTGACTTCACCGATAATTTTGCTGCTCAATACTGACGAAGTAGGGCAGTGATATTACATTAGGATTAGTATCCGCTGAAGCCGGTAGAACAACTCATAAGCAAGGCCACCATCAGACTTCTAAGCAAATTGTACGCATCACAAAACCAAAAATTCTGCTCTAAAGCACGCAATAGAAAAAAATCACCCTTTATAGAAAAATCCTGACAAACACTAAAGCATTTCATTTGCTATTTACTTGTGTGTGTAGGTGATTTTCATAAGTACGCAAGGATGTGCGTGCATATGTATTTGTATGCATAAGTATTTCTCGTTTCAGGCAAAATATACGAGCATTTAAGAGTCTTTGGAGGAATAAACAATAGAAAATATGAAACAGAGCACGTGCTGGCCATTAATTTATTTGCCAACTAAAGTCATCAACTTTGTAGTCGTATTTGGAACAGTTTTATTTACGTTATCTCGGCAACTACGGAGGACAACGCACGTGTCGTGACAACTGCGGTATTAGTCACTTTGCATTCAAATCACTGATTTCTTGTTTCTGCTATTTTTATACACTTCTTTTTTTATTATTTAAAACACAATTGAATTTATTTCGCTTAACTTTATTAAGCGGAATTGTTCATTTCATTGTTTTTCTTTTAGATATTGCTGTTTTTTTCGTCATATTTTTATTGTTGTCTTGCTAATCACCGTCAAGGAACAAATTAATGTTGTTAAGGAAATCCGTTGTGGTTCATGTACATCTCTATTTTAAATGGCGGAGATATATATGTATATACTTAGATCTGTAGCAGAAGCCACACAAGGAGTGGGAAAACTGTAATGAAATAAAAGAATAAATGTTGTTTCCTTGTGCGGTGTGACAATAGATTGTTGTCTGATTGTTCCTTTGGGAAAACGCGCTTTGTCTTTTAGTAATTCAACAATTTCATCTTTATCTTTCAATCGACCTGTGCTCTGAATTCATTTTACTATTGCGGCAGTGAAAACTGCAAACGAACGAATAAAACTCATTTATTAAATTTAAACAATTTACCATATGATAAGGATAAGAAAAATTCTAATTTTTGCTTACTTTCTTAATTTAGTTTTTTATTTCTAAATTGATTTATTTTACTGCTGTGCGAGTAGTTACGTTATATTTATAAAACGAATAAGGTGGCATGCAAATATTATGGTGTGAATTAAAATATGTGAACCTTTATTTTCAATTCTATAAATCGAAAAAGTAGGACGCTTTCGAGAAAAGTAGCAGCGAATTCATCAGGTCGATATGAATAGATTTTAGTGAGAAAATAATCAGAATTTACCAATCAGCGGGATGTAGTCACGCCCATCAAATTTCCTTTTATACAGGCTGTCAGAAAAACACGGTGATTCCAAATCACATGAATTCTAAAACAAAATTTTAATAGCTGACTTGTTAGTGGATTTCTATTGTATTTAAGTTATTTACAATTGAATATTTTACTCCAAATTCCAATGCTATGAATCGTGAAATTTACAAGAGCAATGATTTAGCTTTTATTAATTTTTTTAAATCACCGTGATTTGACATGTCATGATTTACAGAACAGATAAAAAATTTGTTTGTGGATATTTCAATATTGAATAAGAAAGATTTTTCATTGCACCAAATCCTGAACAAAACATTTTGCAATACGAGGGCGAACTTTCCGTCTCTTAACTGAAAGAGCAGCACTGCAACTACCAACAGCAAATGACAGTTGCTTTCTATCAAAATTTGAACAAGCTCTGTCATTTAGTTTGTGTTTTATAACCACTTAAAACAGACTATCGCGTGATTTGAAAAGAAAATAGTAAAAGTGAATTTCGAAGGCTCATTAAGCATTATTGTTTGCCCAGGCTAAGCTTGATATATATGAACTATGTGGACTCTACATCATAAATTTCAATGGGGAAAAAATGGTGTAATGCATTTCGTTGTGGCCATATAAGACGGAACAAGCCCAACGTTCCGGACGCCCAGTTGAGGTCTCTACCGGAAAATGACAATGAGTACTAAAAAAAAATATATATATATATATGTATAAGTAAATATGTAGTCTTAATTTAAGTAATTGCGTAAAATCATAATTGTAGCGCAAGCAATTCGTACGCTTTCATAATTTCTCTCAAACAACTAAGACTATAGCCGATTCCAACATACAATAGCATCTATTATTTCTTTATGCAAAAAACTACAATACGCTACAGCTAAATATAAAAATAAAAATATATGCATAAGGCGCATTGACTCTATGTCATACTTATATTCGGAGTATGATTATACTTAGAGTATGGATATTTAGTCGGACAAAAATCATGCGCATGATACTCGGCATAAAATTATCCACCATATACATACATTTGTATATACAAAATGGAATGGAAAATGTGGTTTTGTCTGTTTAAAACATGCTTTATGTATGTGTAAATAAATAGCCCTGCATGTGAAGCCGATTAATACTCAGAGTATTTTTTATACTCTGGCATATATTTATAGCGCATACAGTCTAATAATTTTAGTTATGATTGTTTGTGCTGCGTAATTTAAAAAATTCGTATAAATATAGTTGCTGGATATTTATAGTTATACGTATTCGGATTAAAATTAATACGTGTGTTTGCATATGAGCGTGGTTTTTATTTTTAGCTATACGCATTCATAGTTGTCTGATTAGTTAAAGCAATAATTTTGTCATTCTCTGGTCTCTACAAGCGAAGCAATTGACAAGAATTCTCAATTTGGTGTTGACCGGTCGGAGATAGTCAGTAAGAGAGATTGTGTAAGTAAAGAAATCTGACATGACTTAGTGGTTTAAATTTTGAATGATCACTTGGATATGAGAAAGCTTTTCCCAAGATTGATGCCACGTTTACGCAATCGCCCACAAACGCAATCGTATTCAGTTGTTCAACTGCAATATGGAAGAGGTTTTACACCATTTTGCATAATTGGAAGAAATGTGGATCTACTGCAAAACACCAAACACAGTCAAAATAGTGGATTCCTTGGGATTAATCGGCGTAAACGAAGGCTAAGGTGGGTTTGTCAGCCAATAAAGTCAGAGCGAAATGTTTTTCTTGAATGCACGCGGTATAACTCTGATTGGCTTCCTTTAAAAGTGTAAAACAATCAATGGCAAATATTATTTTAACTTATGTTTCTGATTTCGAGAGGATATAAAAAATCCCTGCAGCATTTAGCCAAGAAAAATTCATTTTCTACCACGACAATAAAAGGGTGAACACGTGTGCATTATCCATGCCAAAAACCGATGAATTGGGCTATGAATTGCTCCCTAGTCCATCCTATTTTCAAGATATAGCCCCGAGTATATATTTTATGTTCCCAAACCTGAAGAAATGGCTGGGCGGAAAGAGAATTGACTACAAGCATGAAATCATCTCACAAGCAAACATCTAATTTGATGACTCCGACAAATTTAAGTTTTTGATAAAGATAAGAAAATTGGAGAAATGTGGGGCAAAGTGACAGTGCTGTTGAATGAAGCAAATAACGGCGTTCGAGAGCCAGTCTTGTCAATATCCTATATTTTTCTGATATACGTTAGTGTTTGTGCTATCACAGAGATCTCCCTCTTCGTTATTTGTAGCAATTAATTGCCGCAAAAAAAAACTAAGTAATAAAATGACTACATAGCTTCAAGTAATACGCATTCTTAACACCAGAGGCCCTGCAACGAGGCTATCAAAATTAACAAAACGTACAATAACAGGGTTGTAAAAACCAAAGGGTATACCAGGGGGTCTACGGTGTAATTCGAAACGATAAAAAATGTTTTCGATATTGTATGCTTATAACATATAACTTGGAAAGCATTTTCTTTCGTTTCGAATTAAAGAGTACACCCCCAAAAGTGATGCGAGACTAAAGATAACTTGTGTATTCAGATGATCTCGCTTACTCAGTCACTGTGTATCCTTTTAAGCTTTTTTCGATGTAGCTTTTTTAGCGTATTTTCATTTTATACTTTGTAAATAAAAGCTAAAAATTAAAATTTTTTAATGAAATTATTTGAAATTAAGTCCGAAGTCTGTTGAAAACAAATTTTAATCACATTTTTTCACTTTCTTCAACTCTGTTATCCTCTGTGGTAAAAACGAAAAAAAAAAATTAATAAAGCTGCTCTTCGCTCTATCTATCTATCATTTGACCATCTGTATTTGCACTATGCCTTTCCTGCTCTTATATAACACAATGGGACCTGTTACTTGGACCCACTTGAGCTGAAAAACTACTTTCTCATCTCAGCAACCTGCCAACGTAGTCTAACCTAACTTTTTGCAAAGTGTATAGAGCTTAAAGGAGACTACATTGAAAAAATTACTTTTTTTTATTCAAAACCCAGTGTTTCTTTAAAAACTTAATGGACGTATTTTTTCTAATTATATTAATAAATGTTTGGAATATTTTGAGGCAAAGACTAGCACTATTTGATCAAATTATAATTAATTTTTTTCCCCAAACCAAATAACATATACATTCTATTTGGATTATTATTAATTACAACCAGTCATTTCATACATTTTGTTCAACATTTATCGATTATCTATTAGAAGCGATTTACTCACATTGTTAAAAAAAATACTTGACTTTAATAAATAACAACTTCATTTAATTTTTCCAATCCATTTTCCGGCACTCACATATCTCTGCAACAATTATTACTTTGCAGCCGTTTCTTTTTCTAAGGGAAAGAAAACCTTGAGGCAATATGTGGTGGATACTTTGCACAATAATTATCCCCTGTGACTGAATCACTCACTGACTATGACTGTGAGACTGCCCAATCAATAATATGTTCTTTTTATTTTATTTGCTTTTTTTCTTGCCTTGAGATTGTTGTTTTATTGTTATCAAATTTTACTTATTGCTTTTTTTTATTAAATTGTCACATAGAACATAATGTCAGGGAAATATACAAAATCCATTTATTATCCTTAAAGAAAAAATAAAGTCTTCTTATTTATGGGGTATGTATGGTATGAGCTGTGAGTACAGCAAGTGTTGATTTGATTATGCCACCTTTGACGTAATACTCAATTGTATTTTTCGACAATATTTATATAACATTTTCAATATAATTCAATTTCAGTCCATCATTTGTCCATTAACCTTTTTTTTTTGCTTTTATGATTTTCATCACATGTGGAAAGGATACAAATATTGGAGTTTCTTATTCCATTTAAAGTTTCTCTCTATCTGTCTGTTTGTTTTTGATAACGTAGAGCAATGCTGGCCAACGAGAGATATGTGTTTATATATGCATATAAGACGACGACTGATGTTCGGCACTCTGGTGCCACTCTGGTGCCACTCTGGCCATCAGTTAGATGTATAGTGTCTTCCAATAGGAACTTCTGAACTCTAACATTTGATAACGGCCACATTAAGGAAGTTATATCTATCAAATTGGCTGATTTATTCAGTCTGTTTTATGAAATCACCCTGCATAGATAAAGTGTTCACCAACAAGTGCAAATGGCGAAATTGATCTATCAAAATGGGTGAACTATCCGGACAACGTGCCACACACTTCACCCATTTTATCGTCGCGAGGATTTGGGCCAGAATTTTATCGAAACTCGAGATTTGTTTTAAAGTTTTTCTCAAATTGCCCACTGTGCATTTGGAGGTCAAAACAGCATCCACACGCTTATACAACAACAATTATTTTAAGCCCATTACAGCTACGCAACAACTTTTGTCGCTATCGCCAATGAGCACCTACAGTGTTGTCAACATAACACAATGAATAATAGCTTAAAATGGTTGTATTATTATTTAGCAGAGAGAGAGAGAGAGAGATCAAATCAAAGCTCATATAAAGAAATAAAGTGACTCGTTTTTATATTTTTAGGTGATATAGGTCAGTTTTAAATTAGTAATTTTATTGTTATTAATGTTGAATATTTCAAAGTGACACCACTGAAATATGTTGCTGTTGTCAAGGCTCATGGTAGAATTACTGAAATCGTATCGTGCTGTTGCGTATTAGCTGATAAGATCCGTAACATTTAATAAGCATGTTGATGCTGAAAATGTGTTGGCAACGTTTGCTACGTTTGCTATGTAAAAATCTACAGAAAATAAATTTTTACGTAGCAAATGTCAACTTCTGGCTTACATACATACACACAAATGTCTAAAGAAAAGAGAAACACAATTATAGCTGACACATTCACTGGCAGCCTTACGACTTTCCTAACTAATATCCAGACTTAAACGATACGACAACTTCAAAATTAAGACTAAACGATTTGACTAATGCAGCCATCATCAAAAGTTTGGAAATGTTGCACTCACAGTTCGCGAGACTAAAGCACTTTTGGATCGCTGTGAAATCACTTCTCGGCTAGCAATTGAGAAATTGGTGGAAAAACTTGATCTCCTACAACAAGTTAAATGATATAAAAAATCAATCTTGTGTACATCGCTCAAGAACGACCGAGAATATTAATGTTGTGAAAAAATCAGCTTTTTCCATTTGTTGGAATTGGGCATTCCACAAACGATATTACACTGTATTTTGCATAAAGATTTAAGTTTTAAGGCTTCAAAATTTCAGTTAAAAAATAACTCACTTCTAGCGACTATCAACAACGTCATGTTTTTTATTATGGGATCCTTTAAATGCGTCAAAGTTATCCGAAATTTCGTTAAAAAAAATCATCTTAAGCTATGGCTTTTTGAATGAAACACAGTTTTCTTGCAAAACAAACATTTATTTTTCAACATAATCTCCTTTTAACTCAATACACTTAGTCAAACTTTTTGTATCCCTTCCAAAAAAAAAGGATTTTTCGAGGTCCTTAAAATAGGCCTTTGTTTGTGGAATGATTGTTGATTGTTGGAGTCAAATCTCTTTCCGACGAGCCATATTTACAAGTTTGGGAATAAGAAATAGTAACTCGGGGCTAAATCTAAAGAAAAGAGCGGGTGAGGGAGCAATTCTTAAGCATGGAAACTGCACATGCGTTTGTGTTCGATTGTGTACAGCAAATGCTGTACCCCTCTTGCAGACAAATTTCTTAAACTCAGCTGATCATTTAAAATCGAAACCACACTGCCATATGAAATGCCTGTGGCATCAACAATCTCACGCACTCTTACTCTTCGATCGGCCAAAACCATATCGTGCTTTTTTTGACATTTTCAGTTGTACTGACCTCAATAGGCCGTCCAGAACGTTCAGCGTAACGAACAGTAAACCACTTTTTTTCATTGAAATCGATGGTGCAGAGTCCCATAGTATTTATCGAGCGTTTTCTTGGTTTGATTGACGCTTTTTTGTTCGCACTCGAAATTCAGTTTTTTCCATTTTTAGAAAAATACACGAGGTTGTATGTTTTGAACAGCTGTTAAACGCAAAGTAAATGACGACACTTGCTGAAAATTTTACAGTAGTCTATTAACATGTAATACTTGATGGGAACAGTGTTGCACTTCATATAACTACGAGGGAAGTTTGAAAAGTCACGGACTTATTGATCCGCCCTCGTATATGTAAGAGTTTGTGTTTTTGCATAAAGATAAGAATAAAAATTTAAATTTTTAAATAAAAAGTTAATTTAGATTTTATTTCAAGAAATATATATAAATATGCATATATACATACATATGTACATAGATAAGCATATGTATACATTTATGTAAATGTATAAGTAAAAGAAATAATATTCATATGGCTGTCTAAAATCCATAAATTTTCCACCAACATTAACTAAATAAGGAATTTAAACTCAAATTGAAATATGTTTGCTTTGTCAGTGTTGTTGTGTGTGTGTGTGTGTGTTACATACACACACATATGCATGTATACGTGTAAATATGTTGATATATTTTTTAAGCAGATTTACGTCATAAAATTAATTGGATCCTACCAACATTGATGATACTTTAAAGAGAAAAAAAGGCCATAAAGGAAGCAGTAAGCGAGAGAAACAATTTTCACCAACAATGTATGTGCCTTCTATTTTTTTTTTTTTTTGCTTTACCAAGCAAAAACAGATTGTGCTCAACGTCTGACAATAAAGCTTCGCTTTTTTTTACAACATCTTCACATGCAAGAACACATGCTGTTTCTATGAAAAGAATTTGAGTGCTTAAAATATATAAAAATAATTTTTATTATTACAATAATAGAATTAAATTTCTTATCACAGCACAACCAGACAACATACATACTTGTCATTTAACATAATGTTGTGCAGCATTGAAAAAATACTTTGCAATTATGAGCAGGACAAAATGTAGACTAAAAGAATTTATCAAATTTTTAAATTTAAGTTAAACTAAACTGAATGTAGCTGTGTGTGTGTGTTTGGGTATGGGGAACTTTGAAAATTTTCATACTCTGGCAACGCGAAAATATCAGCTGCTAGTAAGACAAATAGATGGATTTTTGTTAATCTTCTATCTCGAATGATCTCTCTTTAATTCTGAAATGTTTTCCCTATTTCTTGAGTTCTTGGGAAAATGTAACGAAAGAGATAAAGGTACGCGTAGTTACATATACTTGTAATTTTGCAAAATTCACTTCTGTGGACTCGCAGAAAAAGAAGAAGTACAGTGTAAAAAAATTACAACAAAACAGAATTTCATTATAACGCTTATAAGATTTTGAAAGAAATAAGTGGACGTAATCTCCATTTGTCTGGGATTGCACGACACTCCTTTAAGTTTAATGGAGATAGATATGATATGAGATATGAGCTTATTTTTAGCTTGCAGTCATTTGTGCAACAATCTGGCATGTACACCAGAGGTGTACTTATGAAAATCGATCCACACTACCTAGATGGTTATCATGTACTTTCAAATAATATTCAGCCGCAACAAGTCTCTATTTTCACAAATCCAATCATTAAAAAGTTCACTATATTTTAAGCTGATGCTGTCTGAAACAATATTATGTATATAAATCAAAAACCGAAAAAAAACCGAAACAAAAAATAAAAAAATAGTTCTAAATTATTTTTTTAACACTTTTCATCAGTAAAAAAAACACGACAGTCCACGGCCAATATCATCAAAAGTTTATATTTATGGGAAAAGTTATTTATTTGATGTTAAGTTAGAATTATGCTAGGAACACAATTGGGACGAACGACGAATTTCGTCCACGTCGTAGAATTCGTCGATAAGAGTTCGGTGCGTATATTCATCGTGTGAAACACAACAACGACGAATTTAATCAGCGAACTCCTCTCTTATATTTGATAAAGTTGGTTGTTGTGTGTACAAAATAGAAATAAATCTATCTCAGATTTCTTCACGCACTACGAATTCTGTTGTAAGGCGATTTGGTGTTCATTTTCATATGCACAAATGGCGATAGTTCGCACTGAAAAGTTCGTCGTTCGTCCCAGTTGTGTTCCTAGCATTACACATTTTATTAACAAAAGCAATAACGTCCACCAAAATATTCGTTTATCTAATTTTTTTACCTTTTTTATATATTGAATTAAACTATTTTTTTGAGCTTTAGGTCTATTTATATTAGGGAAGTAACGAATGTTCGCATTCGCTTTCGCATTCGCAAATTATTCGCTTACTTTTGCTATTTGCATTCGCTTTTGCATTCGTTAAAATGTATGTGAATATTTCAAGCGAATACTAGAGACAAAAAAATTTCTTTTATGAAAATATCGTAGTTTGCGATTAACAAACGTCAGAAAAATGAAAATTATTTTAAGCCAACATGAAAAAGTAAACCATTCTAACCAAAGCTTTAAAATCTTAGCGAAAAACTTTCCTATAAATAATTTCTCATATGTATGAAAATGAAAATATTTTTCAGTTTTTGAAAAATAAAAGGCAGTGTTTGATTTGCGCGAAAATATTTTCTGCTTAAGACTAGTATGTTCAATCTTTTGAAAAAATATTGACCACCATTCATTACTTCAAATTCAAAAAATATTAACTAGTCCTTGTTTGTTGTAAATTCCACACTCATATTATTTCTCATGAAAACTTAAGATGTTGAAGATATATTTCATGTTTTTTCCAAGAGTACTACTTCTGCAAGTTTTTTACCGAGAAAAATTCATTCCAAGTTTCATTAATATGTCTTTTAAGAGCATTTTACATGAAATATTAAACAAAGTAGTAGGCTTAAGGGCCAAACTACGAATGGGTTAATTGCCTAATATTTTGTCAACTTATTATTAATTATTATCTATACTTACTCTTATATAACTTTATTTGCATTGCTTTCGCAAAAATTATTATGTGTTATTCGCTTTCGCATTCGCTAAACTGGTATTCGTTACTTCCCTAATTTATATATGTATTTTATTTGTTCAATATTTCGTTAACCTTTGGCTAACTTCTTCAGGATATATATGTCCACCAAAATATGTTGGTTTTTTTTAATTACTTACTATCCCCCTCTTTACCATATTATGCACCATTTCCCTATTTTTGTTTAATTAATGATAAAAAAACGTTTTAATTTATAACCAAATTACATTTTTTATGCTGCACTGAGGACGTTGCTTGCAAATGTCAATTTCGACTGGCCATAAATCGGCTGATATTTGTTTTTTACAAAAACGAAATGTGCAGCTTTTTGCTTTGATATATAATCCAACATCATTAACAACAAAATTATTATTGTTAGTGCAAAAATAAATTTTTTGCCAAGATTTCGGGACAAGTTACGTACTTTGCGACGACAGTGGGGCGTAGAATTAAGTATCTTGGTGGTAAATTGGTGAGTACGTGCGAAGTATATAATCACTGACCTTTGGATAATGCTGCTCATGGCCTTTACATAATAATAATAATAATAATAATAATAATAATAATAATAATAATAATAATAATAATAATAATAATAATAATAATAATAATAATAATAATAATAATAATAATAATAATAATAATAATAAAATAGCAGAAGACGCATGAAATGGACAAGCGAAATGAACGAATGCATCATGCGAAACTACTATAGAATTACACATAATGAACGCGAAGTAATTTCTTACAGAATGCAGCTACATCAAGCGTTTATTAGAGAATACCCAGGTATTACAGTAACAGTGCAAAGAGTGGCTGATCAAAGATCTGTTATAGTAAAAAAGAATTATATTCCCAGACCTAGACTCCAAGAGATTAAAGCGGAAGTAGACAGAGAAATAAACGGACTACCAGAAAACATAAACGAAGATCTCGGGGGGAGAACGATACATAACACTAACTTACAAAATACACATCAAGTAAGAGAACAAATCAGTGCCAATGACCAAATAGAACTTTCATCACTCTTGGCAAATAATAATAACTCTAGAGAAGCAGACATGAACCCAATGGAAATCGAAATGTGTGAAAATATTAATGCACATTTCAGGAATGTATTAGTAGAATTTGCTGACACTTATCCAGGACGTAGAGCTCCAATACCAAAACAGAAGACAACGTATGCCCTAACAACAGCTGTCAACATTATGAACAACTATATTCTACCGAGATATCTTTCAGAAAACATAAACAGTTTTCAAGACCTTCACTTCGCTTTATATGGTGCTGCACTGGCAATAGTACGATCACTTAATGAAAATATCCCTGAAAGAACTGCGGGAACCTTAAACCGAAATGTAGAGCCAGCATGGAAACAGCGGCTTGTAAGACAAATCTCTAAATTGAGAGCGGAATTAGGCCGACTAACCCAATATATTAATGGAAACAGGAGTAGAAAAGTAATTAAGTCATACGAAAAGTTACAAATAAAGTATAGAATACACTCTAGAAATGATCCACAGAATGTTGAACCAGAGCAGTACAGAGATACCTTAAGACAAAAACTAGCTGTAAAGGCCAATAAGCTGAAAAGATATCTAAAATCAGAGAAACGAAGAGCAGCCAACAAACTATTTCAAAGCAATGAAAAACAATTTTATAGAAAGTTAAGGGAAGGTTCTGCAACCGCAATATTGCAGACTCCTAATATAGATAATGTAGAACAATTTTGGAAGCAAATATGGACTGAGCAAAAAGTACACAACAACAACGCAACATGGATAGACAGCGAGATAAGTAGAGTGAGCCGTGCAACAACAATGGAAGACCCAATAATCTCAGCAAGTGATATAGCAACAATTACAAGAAAATTACATAACTGGAAGGCGACCGGCCCGGACAATATACATAATTACTGGCTAAAAAAATTCACGAGCACACACATATACCTAGCTAAATGTTTCACTGATATGTTAAACAACGTAGTCACAATTCCAGAGTTTATGACAGAGGGCAGAACATTCCTCCTTCCCAAAGACGTTGAAAACACAACAGATCCATCCAAGTATCGCCCAATTACTTGTTTATGTACCGTGTACAAACTTTTAACTGCTTGTATTTCACAGAAAATATATAAACATCTTGAAGACAATCGAATATTAGCGATTGAGCAAAAAGGTTGCATTAAAAACTCACAGGGATGCAAAGAACAGTTAATCATAGACTCAGTAGTAATGGAACAGGCTTATCAGAAAAGAAGAAATATATTTACAGCTTACATAGACTACAAAAAAGCATTTGACAGCGTACCACACACATGGCTAGTTGAAATACTACGCATCTACAAAGTGTCCAATAAAATTGTTAATTTGCTAAGCTCCCTTATGCGATCTTGGCGAGTCACTCTTCACATTAACCAGGGAAATGAGATTGCAACATCTAACCAGATTCCAATAAAAAATGGGATATTGCAAGGTGACAGCTTAAGCCCGCTATGGTTTTGCATGGCAATGAACCCATTATCGTCGATATTGAACAACACCGAATATGGTTTTTTAATAAAAGGTGAAGCGGTACAACACAAGCTTAGTCACCTCCTTTATATGGATGACATTAAACTTTATGGATCTACTGAAAGACATATTAATTACCTCTTGAGGTTAACTGAAAACTTTTCGAAAGATATAAAGATGACGTTTGGATTGGATAAATGTAAGAGACTCAGCGTTGTCAAAGGAAATGTCTCTAGCCAAGAGTTTGAAGTGGATGAAGGTAGAATTGATAGTATGTGTGAGAATGACAGCTACAAATACCTAGGCTTGCTACAAGGTCGAAGAATGCAGCATAAAGATGTAGTGGAGAAAGTGTTGGAAAAATATAAGCAAAGAGTTAGACATACCCTTAAATCGTGCCTTAATGGGAAAAATATGGCAAAAGCTATAAACACATTTGCAACGCCTGTACTAACATATACGTTTGGAATAATAAAATGGTCAATAACAGAGTTAGAAAACATAAATCGCGAAACTCGCAAGCTCTTTACCAAGTTTCAAATACACCACCCAGGATCTGCTGTTGAACGAATGTACCTCCCACGGAATCTGGGAGGACGTGGTGTTTTAAACATTATAAAACTGCATCAAAACCAGGTGGCAAATTTACAACAATATTTCACCGAACAGAGCAATGAACTTCACCAGGCAATTACAACCGCAGATGAAAACTATACGCCTCTAAATCTGAAAAACATTAATGCGAGTAGTGAAGAAAATAGTGATGCAAACCAATTGATGGTGCTGTGGAAGAATAAAGTTATTCATGGACGCTACCCAAAAATGCTAGAACAGGCACATATTGATATAAAAGCAACGAATAATTGGCTAACTAATGGCAATATTTTCGCAGAGACAGAGGGGTTTATAATTGCAATACAAGACCAAGTAATTGCGACCAAAAACTACTTAAAACACGTAGTTAAGAACGGAATTCAAGATGACAGCTGCCGAAGATGCAAGCAAAAACCAGAGACCATTCAGCATATAACAGGAGCTTGTCAAAACATGGCTGGTCTGGAATATCTACAGCGACACAATCAAGTGGCAAAAATAGTACATCAAGCTTTAGCAATAAAATCTAGACTCGTAAATGAGGAAATACCTTATTACAGATATACCCCAGAGGTTGTTGTGGAAAATAATAACTTTAAAATGTATTGGGACCGAACAATTTTTACAGATAGAACTATCATATCTAACAGGCCTGATATTATATTCCTGGATAAGATTCAACATAAAGCGTTTCTAATAGACATCGGAGTACCTAATGACCACAACCTGTTAGAATGCTATTCTGAAAAGAAAAGAAAATATGCGCAGCTAGCAGAAGAAGTAAAACGTCTGTGGCACATAAATTTGGTAGAAATAGTACCAATAATACTCTCCACTACTGGAACTATACCAAAGGAACTAGAGAAGAGCTTATCAACACTAGGAATAAAAAACAAGATGGCAAGCATCCAGAAAGCAGTTATCTTAGCAACAGCGACTATAGTACGATTGTTCATGGGATCCTCGATCTAAAATTGGGACATTACGGACGTTAATTGTGTTATAATGAAAATTATTAATATTCTAGTCTTGTTACTTAGTAACCGATAGATATTATGTAAAAACCCCTTTAAGGAGATAAATAAAGATAATAATAATAATAATAATAATAATAATAATAATAATAATAATAATAATAATAATAATAATAATAATAATAATAATAATAATAATAATAATAATAATAATAATAATAATAATAATAATAATGCACAATATATCGAGCCATAAGCGCCAAAAAAGCTTAAGCGACACATATTTGTGATCTCGTTTTTTTTTATTTTGGTCAAAAAATTAAAAAAAAAAAAAAAAAAAATTAAGTTCGTTCTCGTTGTACCTTCATAGTGAACAGACGTAATAGCGGAATTTTTCTTACATACAAACAAAACAAAAAAAAAAATCATACAAAAAATATTCGTAGTACATATTAACTTTGATAAATAAGCTTTTTTTTTGCTTTGCTAATATTTTTTTACATATAGAAATAACAAAATCAAAAAAGAACCGTAAACAAAAAAACATACAAAGTACCCTTGAGGAATACTCTTTATGAGTACCCCAAAGGAAAAAAATAGTGAAGTGAGTTCTAACGGCAGAAATGCCTATTTTACTGTGAGTTTTGATGCTCATAATGATAACAATAAAAATAAAAAATCTGATAATAGACTTGCTGTGAGTTCTGAAGCTCTTAATAAAAACCAAAAATCTGATAATAGACTTTCTCTAACGGCAAAACCACAGTTTCGTCAGCGATCAACTTCGCTTTGTCCAATGCCATCTAGTGAATCGTTGACATTATTGCCTAGTACTTCTAAATTTAACTCAGCGATATCATCCGCTTCGGGCTCGTTGTCATCACTTAAACAAGTTGTCACTGAAGATAAGAGCACCCCAAAGCCCAAGGTCCAAGTCGGAATGGACAGATACATTACAATTTTAAAGCGCGGGCGCAGCCCAAATTCTACTAAAATTGCATCTGTTCCAAAGATGTCCAGGGATAACAGCGCATCCTCTACTAATCGGATTTAAAATATTGCAAGATGATAATGAAAAACCCGCTGAATCTGCGAATAAAACCTCCAAGCCGCCACCAATCTATTTAAGAGAAAAAAACTCAAACGCTCTAATTAAAAAATTAATTTCGGTCATTGGTGAGAATAAATTTCACATTGTTCCAATAAAACGTGGTAATATTGATGAAACGAAAATTCAAATTTATGAAGAAAAAGATTTTCGCAGAATGGTTTCTGAACTTGAAAAAAGTAAAACAAATTTCTACACATATCAGCTCAAGAGTGCTAAAGGTATGCAGATTGTGTTGAAGGGCATAGATTCCTATGTTGCTCCCGGAAAAGTAAAAGATACTCTCGTCCTCCAGGGCTTTAAAGTAAAAAATGTATCGAACATAATTAATAGGGAAAAGATCCTTCAACCTCTATTTCGCGTTGAACTTGAGCCAAATGATATAAAATTGAAAAAGAGTGAGACCCATCCAATATATAATTTAAGATATCTCTTATATCGAAAAATAACCGTTGAAGAACCACACAAGCGTTCAGGACCCGTACAGTGCCATAATTGTCAAGAATATGGCCATACTAAAACTTACTGCAAATTACCTACTGTTTGTGTCGTGTGCGGCGAGTTGCACGGCACTGCTAGTTGCAATAAACCGAAAGATCAAAGTAACAAAAAATGCAGTAATTGTGGAGAAAATCACACTGCTAACTACAGAGGTTGTCGTGTGTACTCTTTGGTAAAGAAGACTATGGTGCAAAAACCTAAATTAGCTCCAGCTCAATCAGCAAACGTTTACTCTGCCACTTTTCAGCAAATGAGCCAACCAGTTACTTCCCGTGTATCGTATGCAGATGCTGCTAAGGCTAGTTCTATTCCGACACAAAATGTTTCACCGCAAAATAATTCTACAAATACACACTCAAACTTTAATTATAATCGCCTTGAAGCCACTATTGAAAATCTTGTGCAAACTATAAACAATTTTACAACAAATATGACTAGCATGATGCAAGAAATGTTGCGAATGCAGAATACTCTGCTTCAAGCTTTAGTTAACAAACCATGAACACGTTAAAAATATGTTTCTGGAACGCAAACGGCATTCGCCAACATAAAAATGAACTTGAGCACTTCCTCACGGAAAAAAATATTGATATAATGTTGCTCTCTGAGACTCATTTGACTTCGAGAAGCCTTTTTAAAATTTATGGCTACACCTTATATGATTCAAAGGACCCGAGAGGAAGAGCATGCGGTGGATCAGCAATTTTAATAAAGTCAAGACTCAAGCATTATATTATTGATAACATTTGTGAAGAACATTTACAAGCAACGAATATTTGTATTGAAAATTTTTCCAATAATTTTGTCATATCAGCAATTTACTCTCCTCCTAGATTCGCAATTACTGAGCATCAATACGAGGATTTTTACAAATCTCTGGGTCCTTGTTTCGTAGCAGCTGGCGACTATAATGCTAAACACACGTTCTGGGGTTCGCGTCTTATTACACCCAGAGGTCGAGCGTTGTTCAATACAATTTCCAAAATGGGCTTGGATGTCATTTCAAGTGGGGAGCCCACTTATTGGCCTACTGACATACATAAAATTCCGGATGTAATAGACTTTGGCGTTATGAAAAATATCTCTAGGGATTTAATTCAAATTGAAGCTTCTCTAGATCTCTCGTCCGATCACTCTCCCACGATCGTTACAATTTGTAGCCCATTAAGAAGTGATTTACCTCACCCATATGCCAATTTGATAAATCGTGTAAATTGGCTGCGATTCAAAAAATATCTTAGTAGTCATTGCACGGAAAACATTACACTAAGAACACCTGATGATGTTGAATCTAACATTGCCAATCTTAACGAAAATATTAAGCAGGCTGCTAAACATGCCACTACCTCCTATCCGCAGACTGGGTTTAATAGACTATATTCTACAGATATTGAACGTCTCGTATGTGAAAAAAGAAGAGCTAGAAGGGAATGGCAACAGCACAGATCACCCCAGAATAAAATTAGATTTAAAGAGTGCACTAAACGACTCCAAGAGCTGCTTGCACATGAAAAAAGTGCATCTCTTAAAAACTATCTGGAAAATCTTGATGTCACACCAGCATCTGATTACTCTTTATGGCGTGCTGCTAGAAAGCTTAAAACACCCGTTGAGTTTAAACCACCTCTGCGAACATCTACCGGAGGTTGGGCAAGAAGCGATACTGAAAAAGGTAACATATTTGCTGCCCATTTAAAATACGTATTTACCCCAAACACATGTACTGGTGTAATTGATTTGCTAAATGTAGTCGCTCTACCCCCTCAACAAATAAAGTTTAAGACGCGTGATGTGCAAAAACTAATTTCTGAACTCAACCCAAAGAAAGCTCCGGGTTTTGATGGAATTAGTAACCAGATGCTAATAAAGTTGCCTCGTATTGCAATTAGAATACTGTTATTTATTTTTAACGCCATTTTACGACTGCAGTATTATCCAAATAGCTGGAAGCTTGCCAAAGTTAAAATGATTCCAAAGCCGGGCAAAGACCTTACCAAGGCTGAGTCATACAGGCCAATAAGTCTCCTATCAACAATGTCAAAGCTTTTCGAAAAACTGCTCATGACAAAATTGTCCCCAATTCTAGTTAATAGTGGGTGCATACCGGACCATCAATTTGGTTTTAGAAGTCAGCATAGCACCATTGAACAAACTCATAGATTGGTCCAATTTATAAGAAGAACATTTGAAGAAAAGAAGTATTGTTCTGCGCTGTTTATCGACGTTTCTCAGGCATTTGATAAAGTGTGGCATGAAGGCCTAATTTTAAAATTAAAAACATACCTGCCAATAAACGTTGTAAGTCTTTTGAAAAGTTACATTACTGCCCGGAAGTTCACTGTTGTGGAAGGAGACTTTATGAGCATGCCTGAAACTATCTCATCCGGTGTGCCACAGGGGAGTATACTGGGGCCAGTTTTGTATTTGATTTATACTTGTGATATGCCTCTGAGCAGCAATATCCACACTTCCACATTTGCTGATGATACAGCCTGCCTTAGTATGCATGAAAATCCTTACGAGGCATCCCGATATCTTCAAGAACACATTACCCAGCTGGAACTATGGTTAAACTTATGGAGAATTAAGGTAAACGAACAAAAGTGTGTTCAAGTAACATATACATTACGAAGAGATACGTGTTTACCCATTCGGATTAACAATCAAGTTGTCCCTCAACATACTCATGTGAAATATCTTGGTATACACCTTGATCGACGGCTTACTTGGAAACACCATATTGACTCTAAGTTAACCCAAATGAAACTAAAATTAACTCAGGTACATTGGCTGATTGGTAGAAATTCAACCCTCAGTCTAGATTGCAAACTTTTGATATACAAGTCTATTTTGAAACCCATATGGTGCTACGGAATTCAACTATGGGGCACTGCTTCAGCTTCCAATGTCGAGAGAATCCAACGAAGGCAAAATAAAATTTTGCGATTAATAACATCGGCTCCATGGTATATAAAAAACTCAAATATACATCGTGATTTGAATATGCCACTAGTGGTTGAAGAAATTGCAAAAAACGCTGGCAAATATTTAACAAAACTCGAGTCACATCCTAATCCGCTTGCTCGTAATATTTTGAACTTTACTGGACACGTCCGCCTAAAAAAGAGGGATACAAGTGCTCTTATACTCAACACTCCAGATGGGACTGCTTGAAAATACTTTTTATTTTATTTTATTTTTTCTTCCTTTTGATTATCACTACTTATGTGTTATTTATAACTATCTCTAAATTTATGTCCAACAGTGGTCGGGCCTAATAATTATATTTTAGATTTAAGATTTGAATACTTATTGTTAGTTCATATTTGAAGATACAATAAATAAAAATTGTGAAAAAAAAAAAAAAAATTAAGTTCGAAAAATACTTCACTTAAGCTATTATGGCACGATATTGTTATAGTTCCCAAACAAACTTTTAATTATCTCTGCTATTAATTTATGTATGTCTGTACATATGTATGTATTTATAACTTTTTAAAATACATTTGATGCCCACGCAATGGTTCTAAAAAATTTACTGTCTTAATTTATATTTAAAATACATTTGATACACACGCTTGTGATTCTAAAAAATGTAGATATCGTCATAATTTGTACATATAACAGCCTTATTTATAAAACTTATTGAGGCCTTATAAAGGGTTTTTAAAACAAATTTTCATACAAATTTTTCTTAAAAAGGCCTTAATAATTTTTATAAATAAGGCCGTTACAATTTAACATTATTTACAAAATTAATTTGTCTCTGCTAACAAGTGAATAAATAATTTGATGCTGGCAGCATTTCATGCGCCTTGTACGACATCTAATGTTTATGGCCTGAACTAAGTGAGTATTCTTGACACAAACCAATGTTTGCAGAGTATGATTCTTATGTAGAGTAATAGGAGACTTTTGAACATCTGTTAAAAAACCACAAAAGTAGAATTAATGCATAAGTGACGTCATGAAATGAAATTTTCTAAATTTCCAAATTATTCCACGAAACAAGACACTTTATTTTTGTATTTTATTACTTTACTTTGAATTTATATCATAAAAAAAGAGACTTGCGAAAATTGGCTAAACTTTTTAATATTTTTAAAAGTATGCTTTAGTAAGTATGAGACCGTCTACTGAGTGATAAGTGAAACAAATTTCACCACATTCATTCCCATGTGTATCTGTACATATCGCACACTAAATCATAAACAGTCACAACTCAAACAATTTCATATGCTGAACAAATGGCGCAAGTTATGTATGCAAAGACATTATAATACCAGAATACGACATGCACATGATTTTTTCAAAATAATTGTAGCTTTACAGGCAGAAGAAGGTAAAATATAATTGAAATTTTAAAATTTTGTCTTGTTTTTATGGTTAAGCATTGTCTATATGCATTTCGTTCCCGCTTTTGGAATTCATCAGTAGAGTTCAACCAAAAAAAATTTTGAATTTAGCTAACAAACTTCCTATATTTATAGAATATGGGCATAGGCCCATACAATTTTAATTTCAATAAAAAGGTCTATTTTCGCTAACATGTCGCTTGCAATAAAATCGAAAATAATGCCCTAATTCAGTATCTAAGAAGATTTAGGACGTTTTTGTTTGAAAATGCTTCTGAGTTCTTGTCTTTGAAGTCTCTAAATTATTTTCTTCAAAAATGGTTGTTGTCTTTGACAATGAAAAATATAAATATTATTACCATGTTTTTAAAACATAAAAATTCAATTAAAGTATTATACAATAGTTTGAAAAATATATGAAAAAATATGTGTTGGATATAATGTTTAGAACAAAATCATAAAGCAAATACACGAACCTTCTAGCATAGACAATAAATAATAATCGTTTTAAAGAATCAAAACTGCTTCTTTTTTTCGTCCATAGACAAGACGATATATTCGTCGAACAGAATTAGGGCATAAGGCTCGATATGTAGATCTACTAAGAAGAAATTTTTAAAATCGAATAAAAATATATCCTCTTGGCTGAATAGTTAGTGCGGAGTACAAGTTAAGTATTGGGATTCATGAGAACGAGTTCGATTCGTGCTCATACACTGTTATATTTACATCATAGATTTTCTGATATTCATTAGTCTATATTAGAGATGAGCGATATTTTGAAACCTGTTACTTTTTCACACCGATTGAAAAATCACTAGTCACAACTCTGACTGAATTTATCAAGTAACAGGTTTTGGAAATATAGTTCTTTCATACAAACTGTGATTGTTCTTGTATGTAAATAAAGCTACCACATTAATTTTTTTATACCTTCAGCTTTTGTGGAGAAAAAATCATCAAATCGTGCTATATCATCTTTTCTGACAACTATGTACAGCTCTCACATTTTTGTATTTTAAATTTTATTGTCACTCTGCCTCTTATTCAACAATTCTCAATATTTGGATGGGTTTGATTTAGCTAATTCTTTGTTCTTGTCGCTCTTCTTATTAGTATTCAGCGTGACCGTTTGACCGACTAAAGGGGCAAATACCAATACTAATAAATACTTCTAAAGCAGAAGAGCTGAAATGTGTTAAACCGTGATCACAGTCACTGTTTAAAAGAAGAAAAAGAAAATCACAGTATTGCTCATCTCTAATCTATATAAATACGTATTTATATCACAGCGCTCTCTTTTGTCGATATTTGTAGCAATGAAATCGTGGATGAGATGAAAAAAATAAACAAACAGAAAATGCTAAAGAGCTACTTTACACCTGAGCCGCTTCAACAATGCTATAACAATTAAAATTAACAAAAAGCATAATTAATGAGCTGTAAATAAATTAAGCTCCTTCGCCATCTATTCTCTTAACATATTACACGCCGTAATTCATAGATGCTAAAACTAGTAAACTAGTAAACGGTTGAAGTGATCAGCTTCACCGTGATTTACAACTAACTGATTAAAACTTTAAACATTACCAAAGAGGATGATATATTTTCTTCTTATTTTAAGAAAAGTTTTTAAAAATATATGATGCAGTTATTGAGATAAACACTTTTTAAAAGACGTCCTAAAAATGGGACAATGGCGGGTATTGGGTTAAAAAAGACGTTTCCAGGTTTGGGAACTTTAATTTTTTTTATTTAAAAATAATCTACTCAAGCTAATTTTTATTTATTTAATTATGTTTCCAGGGTTGGGAAACGTACACTTTTTGTGATATATAAAATAAACTAGGTCTAATAATTTTTTTTTATATTTTAACTTATATATATTTTTTATGTTTTAAAAAGAAAAGATGGGTATAGAAAATTAGAAAAATAAAAACCACAGCTCCACAGCTGGAAAATTTAAACTTTTTAGGATTCCGTACACCAAAGGTGAAAAGGAACCCTATTGTTTTCGCTACGCTGTCCGTCCGTCTGTCACGGGCTATTTTATCGAGAACCGTTAGAGCTACGGACCTGAAATTTGGACAGAGTGTGTAAACCTTTGGTCGCTACAACATCAAATACACGAGAATTAAAAATTAAAGGGTGTACCAAAACTAGCAACGAAAAATTTTAAAATCCCATTTAATATACATACAATTGAATGTATATACACCTGAAGTTTGTAAGGTTAGTGTATTTTTATACAGAATACAACAATTAACACTAAAATTTAAAAAATTTAATTTAAAAAGTGTTCTATCACTTAATGTAATTTTGACTATGTAATTTCAACAACTTGCTATATCTTGGAAACCGTAAGAGCAAAACTCTTGAAATTTTCAAAAACGGTAATACTAAAAAATCAAAAATAAAATCGCCAAAATGAAAAAAATCCGTCAAATAAAAAAAAAACCTCAAACCCCGAATAAATCGCCAATATGGAAAAAATCGCCAAAATGAAAATAAATATCGCCAAAATGAAAAAAGCCCCAAAAACAGAAAAAATCACCAAAATGAAAAAAAATCGCCAGAATGAAAAAAATCACCAAATTGAAAAAAAACCCCTAGACAGAAAAAATAGAGAAAAAAACGACAAAACTGAAAAAAACTTCAAAAAGCCTCATTAAAAATGCTTAAAATCGAATGTACGGAACCCTTCTTGCGCGAGTCAAAGTCGCACTTTAATGAGTTTATTTAATACTACGAATGGGAAAGCAAAACGTATGTACTGTCACATGAAGCTGAGTACTCGCTTCTTTTCCTCTCGTCTCCCTCTCCTACAAACTAATCAGCTTAGCAATAAGACTTGCAATAAATGAATTAAGCTCTTTCACCATCTGTTCTCTCTTCTCTATCCCTTTCCAGAAGAAAGTAACACACGCATGCCCACTTACATTTCCGCTTTCTAGGTTTGCAAAAGATCACACACGCTGATATCGTGGCTTACATTACGCAGCCGTTTTTACTCATAGGTCCAAGTTTACACTATGCAAGTCTTATTGCTAAGCTGGTTAGTTTCTTTTCCCCTCGTCTCTCTTTCTCACTCAAAGTAATCAGCTTAGCAATGAGACTTGCATAGTGTAAACAAGGAGTAAGCAGCAAAATCAGCAAAGTAAACGCCACCGATTATATATTTTTAATACTGGGATGTATCTTAACAGTACAGAGATCAGTTTTAATGCATTGATCCCTTTTAGATAAGCAAATTTTACTTTGCAAAGTTTCAATTAAGCTGGTCTAAAGACACAGGGAGGAGTACATTCTCTTTCTGTCTTTCTCCCAGCTGAATTGAGACTTTACAAAGTAAACTTTTCGTGTCTAAAAGGTGTGATTCATCCAATAGTAGTGTAATACAAATATTTTGTGCACATACCTATTATATACAGACATGCACGTACGATAACATATACATATATAACCGTGTGCGTACTTCAATTTCGTTTTGCTCAATATTTCTATCAACACATGTTCATTAAGAAACAAAATTTCGCAATCTGTTAAACATTGGACAGAATGTTTCAAAAAAGCCAATCACACTTATAATTCATTTTATAACGATTCCTATGAGAAACCTTGATAATGAACCAAAATGTGTACGTATCACACACACACTCGCACACACACACACACACACAAACAGGCGAGTGCAGTTTTAATTTCTTTTCGCGATTACATTGAATTGTTTCTCCGTGTGCTGGACTGGAGAAAGATGAAACTGATGGACGGACACCCATTAAACTGGCTATCGAAAAAAATTTATTATAATAAAAATCTCATGTGAAGCGCACAATGAAAAAACGAGCCTTATTATTATTACTTGGCCAAAAGTAAAGAGAAAAAAAATTACAACAAAAAAAAATGTGGTATTCCTTTCTTTGCGTTTTAACTGAAAAGCTAAATAAAATTAAGTGAATAAAAAGTGAGCAAGAAACAAATAAATAAGTAAATGCAAAACGAAGAAATAAAGGAAAAATTGGGGTGAAAAAAGTGAATTGTAAAATTCTTTGTGCTGTGACGACGTTGTACCAAAAACTCTCTCACACCTAATAAACGTTAAAAAGTTGGCGGCATCGATTGCTATTTTATATTGGAGCAATTTTATTGGGCATTTATGCGACATGCCATTGATCTTATCGCTGTAATCTTGACGCCACACAGCCGAGCTGTTTGTGGGAAGCCTGCCACTGAATCTGTCGCATTCATCGTATTCATAAGCCACAAATACGAGTACATTTTGGTGTATCGCTGCATACATACTTACATACATACATACATTAAATATTGTCCAAAAACAGACAACCCAACATACACAAACACAAACACAAACACAAACACAAACACATTCACAGCCAAGTTATCGTTCCAAAGGTGTACAAAAGAGTATGTTAACCCAGCGGGAACTAGAAGGAGTAAGGAATGCCTTCTATAAGGCCTCTGTATGTCTTCTTTTTGATGTAGAAGGCCTGCTCGCTCCATTCTATACTCATATATTTTTTACAGGCCTTCTGTTCTTGCTTCTTTCGTCAGAGATTCTGGAAGGCCTTCAAAGTAATGGATTTTGCTTTTGCTTTGGTACAAAACAAAATAAAACATTTTACTCCTTCTCTTCTCCCTTCTCATAGAAGGGAGTGTGGAATTTGTATCGTATCTTTTATGCGAAGGAGGCCTTTAATAAGGCCTGCACCAAGAAGGTCTTCTAGTGTTACCGCTGGGAAGGTTTTAATGCACACACACACACACAAACATACAAATATTTTTTAATATAATTTTATTTTATTCCTGACTGCTTGACTGCCTGCTTCCCAAACTCTGGCCTGCTTGGCTGACTGGCTCGCTGGTTCGCTGGATGGCTGGCTGTTTAGTTTTTTTTTGTTTCGTTGCATGCGAGGAGTATGTTTGCTTCTTTGTGCTTGTGAGATGAGCAGCATTCAAACCGTGATAAAGTAGGAGCGAAATTTTTGTGTTTTTGAATTTTCGCACATTTTTTCGGTTGTTGTTGGTCGGTAAAGCATTTTGGCTGTGGTGCGGTTGGGTGTACCTCTGCACTACATACTTTTCTACAGACAGACGACGTATGCTTGTTTGTAAAATTGTATGTTTGTATGTGCGGGAACATACATATTTGCATTTGGTCTTTTGAGGTGTCCGTCTGGTCTGAAGGTAGTGTTTAGTTTAACCTTTTTTATATTTTTGTTTTATTTTATTTCATTTTTCGCCTTTTGAATTATTTAACTTAAAATCACATATTTTATTAAAAGCATGCAGCAGCAGTGGCAGGAACAGCAGCAGTGGCAGGAACAGCAGCTAGCCATGCCAGCAGTAGCAAACAGACAAACAAACAAACAAACAAACAGCAGGGGCAACCAGCACCAGCGGCACCAACAGCAGCAGCTTTATTCACCCTGCGCACCTGCAAAGAACAATGTCAGTAGATTTAATGTGTATTATGTATACAGTCATTATTTATTGGTGTCAATAAATTGCGGTCCAATTGGAAATAGTGTCCTTTTTTTAGAACACATGGATACACACACACACACATATTCATATGTGCATAACTATGAGGAATTTGAATTGTTTTGCTCACCGTCTGAATGATGATATGTGTACATATGTATAGGTACATCTAACCGCCAATTTATTTGAATTCTGTTTTTATCAAAGCAACAGCGTATGTTTGCATGTCTGCCTGTTTAACAGTCCAGTTGTATTAAATGGGTTACCAAGTGATCGTAATCAATCGATTACATGAATTGTTTATATCCTTAAAAAATTCAATATGTACAATAAAGCTATTGCCAGTAACAAGATTGAGCTATAAAGATTCCCTGGAGTATTTAAGGGAAAAGAAAATCAGCATAAATGCAAAACAGAAAACTTATTTATTTGCCATCAAATCGGCTTGAATGTAACAAAATTTTCAAATTTGAATATTAAGTCCACGCTTGGCTATTTGATTACATAGTTTCCAGTCCTGACTTTGTTTTTCCTGTGTAGAGTCGTTTTGATTGGAATTATCCAATTACTATTTGTGTAAAACTGAGAGAAGCATCTCTTAAAATACGACTACTGACTACTAATTTATGCTTATAGTAATTGTTTGAAAGTTAACCATGCCAAATTTTAAGACTCTTGCTGTTATAGCTTTCAAGATATAGGATTATTATTAACTGCTTTGTAATGGGGGGAGCTCCTTCTTCATGTCCTATTCTACGAATATTTTAAATTACTTCGCATCTCGGTCTCGAAAGAGTTCATACCAAATTTGAAGACTCTTGCTATTAAAGCTTTCAAAACATAAGATCATTATTAATTACTTTGTAATAGGGAAAGCCCCTTCCCCTGGTCCTATTCTACCAATACTTTAAATTACTTTGCACATCGCTCTCAAAAGAGTTCATACTAAATTTGAAGTCTCTTGCTGTTATAGCTTTCAAAATATAAGATTATTATTAATTACTTGGTAGTAGGGGAAGCCGCTTCCTCCGGTCCTATTCTAACAATAACTTAAATTACTTCGCACCTCGCTCTCAAAAGAGTCGAATTTGAATACTCTAACTCTTATAGCTTTCGAGATATAAAATATTTTGTTGGTATAGGCGTGGCAAAGCCTAATAAGGAGTATAAAAATTGATTTAGACCAATGGTGGGCACTGTCAATGTATTGGTAAATTGTTTATGTGTTGAGGTCGCGAGCTACCCACCAAACACAAAGTCAAGCGTTTGAAAGATAATGGTGCATTATATATATTTATACATAAATAGACATATTTTCTATCTTGAAAAAAAACCTTGATTAAGTAAAATTATTAATTGCAAATAAAACTTTTTCTAAATAAACAGTGAAATAAAAAAAAATTAAAAAAGATAGGACAATAATTTATCATGTTTTCTATTCAAAAAAAAAATAAATAAATAAAATAATGGTTGCTTGGTGGAGCACAAAGGTGCAAATTCACCAAATAAAATTATGTGGTTGGATACATCAAACTTAATAAGCTTTGATATTTGTCGGCATGGAAGATCATTTTCAGATTGGAAACATATTAAAAATATTTTTGATTTTTATTTAAAAGGTTTTCCCTTTCCTTACCATTAAACTTATTCATATTACTATGAAAAGCATCATAATGTATTTTAATGACATATTCCTTTTTTCCTTAAGCTTTGATAACATAAAAGGCATTATATGTTACCAAATGCATTATTTATAACAAAATAATTTTCGCATATCATCAATTTGAAATGAAACACGTATGTTTGCTGGACAAATATTCTTGAAAAAAATATAAAAAAGTATGTAAGCATCCGCCTGATGTGCATTCATCGCTGTCTCATCGACGACTAAATTAAAGAGGGTAAGAATACGTGTGAATATTCTCTTCACAATTGTGCCAAGAAACGCCCGACTCGGATTTAGACCTAATTTCATAAAAATCAGTCAGGCGGTTTCGGAGAAGTTCAATTACAAACACCGTGACACGAGAATTTTATGTATACAAAATTCTTAAAAATCGACATTTAATATTAAACACTTGTTATATTTACCATTTTTATGAATTTTTCGTTATTTTTTTATTCTAGTCCTATGGTTTCTATTGGAACAAAGGGCCATATAGCAAATAAAAATGATCCATTTTCCATCTCTGATCAGATATGATAATCAAACCAAATTCCTTGACCAAAAAATTATTTTTTGTATGGCTTAATAAAAGAAAAACAATAAACTAAGCAAATATGCTATCTTTCTACATACATATCGTCGCCTTAATATAGAAAGGCCTTCACTCGTAATTTTTTTTTAAATCGAGATTTTTGTATATTTCGATAGAAAAACATCTAATGTATTGAAAAATGCAAAAATCTGAATTTCCAAAAAAAATGAGTTCGGGCCTTAATATATTAAAGTAACGATAGGTATACATATCAAATATGCAAATTTTTCGATTTTTCTTTTTTCAGATATTTTTCAAATAATTAATTTGTAAACAAAACACAGAACAGCTGTTTGGATAATTCTTGCAAGTCAGAATTTTACCAGTAATAATTTGTAAGAATTTTTTTGCCCCTCAATTTTTTTACTTTCTTTTGATCCTCTCTCCTTTTTCTGTTAATGAACACTTTCCAGCAACACTCGTAACAATTTTTAGTTAATGAACGCACCTATTGTTCAATCAATTCAAAAGCTTTTGTAGGATTCGTAGGTCGCGCATACGATATTTGTAGTTTCTATACAAATCTTTGTTTATAAACTATTGCTACATTCACAACCTATTGTAGGAGTCGTAGTTCGTACAAATGTTGTTGCTAACTTCTATGTAAACATTTGCTTATAAACAACATTTTAATTGAAATTGTCAACAACTCATATATGAACTACGACCTCCCACAATAGGTTGTGAACTGAGCAAATATATTTATTGAAATTGCCAACAACTCATATACGAACTACGATTCCTAAAAAAGGTTGTGAATTGCCAATATATCTTGTATTTTATTAAAAAAAAGGTTGACTATCCTTCTCTGCTAAAACCAATGTTCATGGGCAAATAAAATTGGATTAAAATATGTTTGATTTAGGTTTTGTCAAGAGCTTAATACAATTAATGAAATTGTTGTATAAACATTTCATCATACATATCAAAATTGCTGCCTTCTAACAAATGAAAGAAGCTAAAAATTCGCTAAAATCGTATGCACAAAGCAAAAACGGCTGCCGTTTGTGGATAGGATCCATTGTGTGTTCTATAATAAATTGTTTTTTTTTTTTTGTAATGTATATTTTTTAATTTTGTTTTTATTTCTTTTTGAGGCACCTACTATAAAACCATCTGCTGGGTGTGTGTGTGTGATAATTTGCATTTTTAGCGTAGATATTTGGCTACATGCCGCAGGCATTAGTGTGTGTGTGTGTGTGTGTGTGTGGTTGTGTGTGTATTTGAGCAAACATAAATATTCATACCTGTCGGAAAAGGTTTTCAACACTGGTTCTGCTTGCAGTCAGAGATTAATGATGTATTGTGAGTGTTATGTATCCGTCTAATGAGATCATTAATTAACGATACTTTGGCGGTAAGTTTTAGCTTTTCTTTTGTTTTAAGGCTTGCTAACATTTGTAATTTTATGTCACTGCAGTCAAGATAAAATTGCATTTCCCTTCTTTGGAGTTCTTTTTAGCACAGATCTTTTGGATTTGCGTCTAATCATCAAGATAGTGGCTATGGAAGGCTGAATGTAATAGGACCTTAAAAAATTCATAAAGTTCCACCAAAGTTTAATGAAATAAATCGTTCAAAGAAAATTTAATTACTCCCAAGAGTTAAAATGAAATAATGTCGAATTATTGGGACTTATTCTTTAATAAAATAACAATAATTCGCCATAAAAAAAAATCCCAGAAATATTAAATAAGTTCTAAATGCAAATATTTGAGGAGAAAATAGTTCACACAGGTTGAAGACCGACAAATCCGAAATCCTTTAGTAGTCTGGGTCAATTTCGAACATATCGCAGCCAAAGGGCGGCAATGCCATTGGCGTAGCTATACACTTTTTCTAAGGGGGCATTATGACTGGTGATTTCCATGAGTAATATTAAAATAAATAATAAGGTGCAATTTTTAATCATCCTAGAGGGGCCAACAGCAATTCTTGGGGGGTCAATGCACCCCCCATAATAGTCTTTCTACGCTTTGGAAAGCTAATGCGGTCATGAATATACCGAAGTGAAGGAAATACAGAATTAAAAATTTAAATCCGTTAAGTGCGGCTTTGACTCGCACACCAAGGGCTCCGTGCGGCGCTTGTTTGTTTTTTTTTGTTGATTTTTCCCCTTTTTGGCGATTTTTTTCGGTTTTTTAGTATTAAAGATTTTTTAATTTTGGCGTTTTTTCATTTTGGCGATTTTTTTCTTTTAGTTTTTTTGGCAACTTTATTGCTCTTGGTGCTTTTTTTTTCTTTCAGCGATTTATTTTGTTTTCGGTGATATTTTGCATTTAAGCGATTTTTTTTGGCATTTTTTAATTTTGCGATTTTTTGGTTCAAGCGTTTTTGAAAATCTCTTGAGCTTGCCTCCTCCTACAAGATACTGCAAGTTGCCAAAATTACATAGCCAAAGTTACATCCACTGATAGAATACTCTTTACTTTTATTATTATTATTCAGCAAATTCCATCAGGAAAATAGGCTGTCTATTAGACTTGGGTCGAACTCGTTCACTAGTTCATTTTTGCCACAAACCAATGATCAAACCCATGTAATTTAAATGGGTTTGATCATTGGTTTGTGGCAAAAATGAACTAGTGAACGAGTTCGACCCAAGTCTACTGTCTATATAGAATCTCGATGTCTGTCTGTCTGTTGCTATACGACGTAGTTCGCTGAAGGATTTTCCGGTCTCATTGTAAATTGTGCGCCTCCATGTTGTCTTTGGTCTTCCCCGTTTCCTCGATCCTTGGTGGATCCATTCAAGTGTTTCGTGGCAGATTTCGTTGTATAGCTTTCTTAGTGTGTGCCCGAGCCATTTTTAAATTTGAGTTTATTCGTGTAGTCCGCATAAAAATACATTAACTTTGAACATTTCAAGTGCCTATATATATATTTTGTCTGTCGGGATTTAAACATTTTTCTTTGCTCGCTTTAGAACACCCTTCTATTTATAACTGTCATATATTTGTTATTGTAAGCAGCCAAAGTTTTACATCGAAAGAATTTTTCTTCATAAGTCTAATGAAACAATTTCATTAAAATTTTTTCACAAATCTAATAATAATTTCACAGATCCAATGAAAATTTCATGAATATTGTGAAATAATTTCATTGAAATTGCTTCGTTGGTATTCTGATTTCGTAAGAATATTTTACGAGATTTATGACAACAATATCTTCCAATTATTCAGAAACCCCTTTATATTTAAGTTATTTCATTCTTTTCATGAAATTATTTTACTGTTTCGATGAAGTTATAGCACTGCATTAATTACACTGTTAAATAAAATTGATGAAGTTTTCAATAAAATAGTTTTGACGAAACTGGTTTCATTAATCCAACGAAGCGTGACGTTGGTTGAATTTTAATGAATTTTTCATTAGATTAATGTCGAAAATCATAGAATTTATGACAAAAATTCTTTCAGTGTACATAGTCTGTGAGAATTTCACATCCGTAGCTCTTCCGGACAGAAGGACAGACGGACATGGTAGCGAAAACAATAGGATTCCTTTTCACTTTTGGTGTACGGAACCCTAAAAAAGAAATAAGTCCCAAAAAAATTAAGTAGCTCTGTAGATGTTTCGTTATGAAAACCTAACAGTTTTTGGGATAGGGAAATAATCCCAAATAAAATTAAATAATTCCCAAATTTCTTCGCCGATGAAATAAATTCGAAAAAAAAAATTCTGAAATATTTTATTCCAATTCTTTAATGAAATAACTTCAAAAAGTAAATTAAATTAATTTCAAAAAAAAAAAAATATATAATATATAAAAATTATAAAATTTTGGGAGTTACTTCATAATCCACGATGCACGATACTTTTTGGGAATTATTTAAATTTATTTGGGAATATTTAAAATTATTTATTTATTTATTTTATTTACATGATATAATATTTAAAGCACTAGCTATTTTGGCTATCAGCTAACATATGTATGTATATGTATATATTTAAAATTGATTTAATCGTTTTTTAAGGACCTCGCCTGCTTAATCCATTAAACAATTTTTCATTTCTACTTTTCAACAAAGGAAATTTAGAAATTTAATTTAGTATACGCAATACAATAAATTCAAGGTTGGTGGCATAACGAGATAAAATTTTTACCAAACATTTCCTAGCCTTTGTTTTTGTTTGAGCGGCGTTTGTTTAGGCAGCAGCAAACGGAAGTGCCATAAACAATAAACTACTGTACACACACAAACACACACACATACATACACATGTGTATGTACGTGCACACACAAGCAGGCATGGTTTTCTCTTCGCTACGATTATTTAATGACAATTTATTTCTAATAGGATTTGAAATTAGTACACGCAGACAAATTGATCACCTGCTGGGCTTCAATCACTGTAACGAGCAAAGAGTCAAATACTTAATGAATTCCATTTAATGCGACCTGGCAACAGTAACAACAACAACGCGCATTCGAAGAAAAACCAATATTGTGGTTGTTGCTTCAAAGGTGGTTTAGAGCATGCCTTCATTCATTCATGCTTATTTTTTAGAACAAAAAATAAAAATATATACTATACACATGTATACTCCTTAATTTATTTCGTCCTTTACGGTAGTATAATGCAATTATAAAATTATAAATAAAATGCAGAAGGAAGGATGAAAGCCAAAACTCGTTTAACATATTCCTTTCAATATTTCTACGTCTTGTTAGTTTTCTTTTTCTTTTTCCTTTTTTTTTTTTAATTCAAAAGTAAGTACATATTTATCTTCAGTTCAGTTCAGTACCAACGAGGAAGACGTGTGCGTATAATCGGATATTATAACCTGCTGCGCCTGTGCAAACACTTGGTTGTTGTGCCCATACCGTACCATTGTGCATTTTGTCATTGTATATTCATTCAACGTCAACAATTGCAGTTCGGCGCAAGGACAATGAAAACCAACAATAATCGAAAAGCAGATGAGTTTTTCAGCTGTTCGGTCTCGCTTGTACCGTCCTGTCCTGTCCTGTCCTTTCCTTTCCTCTCTTGTCTTGTGCTATGCTGCTTTGTTTTTTTTTTTTTTTGTTCTGTTCTGTTTTGTTTAATTCTGCTCTCCCCAATTTGTTTTAAAAGCCAAGGGATGTATGCAGGTATGTATGTATGTATGTCCTTATGTGTATAAGGAAGTGTGCAATTTTTCAAATTGTCTTATATTCATATTTTTTGTCCTGGGCAATTGCTAGGTAAAGCAATTAGGTAAAGCAATATTTTGATTTTTAGCAACTTCCAATTTTACGAAGATCTTAATCGTCTTAATAAATTTTAAAATATGTGCCAAAGTAAATATAAATGCGTGTGTGAAATGTATGTGTGAAAATATATGTGTGTACATATGTATGTATGTATGTATGTATTTGTAGGCCTAGTGTGTTGCTTGTTGTTGTTTTAGTGCAGCCTGTTGTGCATTTGTGTACATTTGTAACTGCTTAAAGTAGACTAATTTAGTTGTATCCTGAAATCGGATTAAATTGATTTATTTCAATTATACGTTCAAATTATGCGCTTCTTTAACAGATGCAACAATTGTTAATTTTCTTCTTCTTCTCTTTTGCTTTTAAAGATCTGAAGGATAACATTTTAAGAGATAGAGAAGTTAACAAAAAATTTACCTACCAAAAATAGGTAATAAAATTTTAAATTAATTTAGTTTCAGTTGAAAGATTCTTATGGCTCTTTTTATAAGCAACTTTCGATCTTTGAATGTTAGTCGACAGGGCTGATCGAACGAATGTACATTTGGTACAATAACGAGCATTCAACGAAGAATATCGCTATTGTGAATTTCACTCACTGTGATTGTTCAAAATATAGTAACAGCTGAGACTGAAAGCAAAACACAAAACAAAAATTATGTACTAAATCCTAAGCCGATAGCCTATAGTAGCTAGTGCTTTGTATTAGTTTATTATAATTTAATTTATAATAAATCTTAAAAATATATAAATAAAGAAATTTGTACTAAATCTATTTCAGTATAAATTTTGTGAATTTGCAAAATAATTTTAAGATTTTGTGCTCATGCAGAGTATTTGGAAATTAAAATAGACTTCGTTCGCACTGCACAACAAATTGAGAATTTTCCTCCACAAGTTAAACCTTTTGAATTATGTGATCTTTTCTATACAATTCTAAAACAAATTCCACTTCAAAAATAAGTACTAAAAAGCTAAAAAGAATTTGGATTTAGCTAAATAAAACATTTTTATATGTGTGGTACCTATAATGTCATTCAAAGTCGGTACCAACAGGTTAGCAAATTCTATATTTATTTATTTATGCTTTTTTTTTATCATTGTTATTGTCACCGACTTGGAATAGCACTACAGGTAAGACATATCAAAATGTTTTATTGAATTGAATCTAAATTATTTTTATCTTCTTATTTCTATCCATAGATATCTATTAGTGTATAGATATCAGAAAACAGAAATGAGTAGTAAAAAAGTGAGTAGAGTTGAATCATGACTTATAATTTCTTGTACTTATGAGCACTCATACTTACTGCAATATTGTCTATGAATCATACCTACTCGTAAGTTTGAAGTGCGTATCGAACTCATACTTAGCAATATTTGTTGATTTCGACTCTCCTTATTTTAATGCCTATGGACGATGCAAAATAAGTATGATTTACATTGATAACTTCGCAAACGAACGATACAGTTCTCATTATGAGGTTATGTGTTTCTCTGTTGCTTTTTTTTTTTTTTTTTTTGTTTGCTTGCAGGAATTGAAAACAACTCTATTTACTACTGTTGTATACTACTTGCGAACTATTTAATGACTAAACTTTTAAAAACAACATACATACATGCATGAGTTGCGTGAGCTGAATCAATGTGAGTAGTATAAGTATTTTCTTGAAATTAGAAATCAAACTGAGGTAATTTATAAATGTGAGACTGGTATGACTATGATGTCGACGTCGCATTTATATTTATTTCAACCTATACTTATAAATCAATGTTATCGTGAGTATGCGTAAATCAGAGCAGTTTAAATGATGTCTACTCACTTATATTTAAAATTTCATGAGTCAGTTTGAATAGCGAAAAAGCGATTCAGTGCCGATCACTGATAGATATATATCGTGTAAGTTAAATTTTTCAAGGCAAACTCATAGGTAAAAACCTCAGGTAAATTATCTGTATGTAGAAATTACGGGCATTAGTACTTATTTTTGAAGTCGGTTTAATTTTTTTTTTAGTTCTATTTTTAAATTTTTAGTGGGAAGTTTATATTTTAAGAGGCGTGGTCACGCCAAATTTGGCAAATATTACTGCCCGCTTGTACTTATTTTTTAAGTCAGTTGAATTTCTTTTTTAAAGTTCTACTTTTAATTTTTTAGCACCAATCTTATATCTTTCTTTAAGCATAAAATTATGCCTTTCTAAGAGCCGAAACTCTTTGCCAAGTTTCGTGGGAATGAGATAAGCAGAAGTAGACATAATTTAATACTAATATTTCAAGGGCGTAGGCCACTCCCTTTTTTAAGCACAAGGTTAAGCACTTTTTAGAGCTCAATGTGTATGCCAAACTTCGTAAAAATCGATTAAGTACAAGCACGTTAAATATAATAATAAAATGTAATGGGCGTAGCACCAACCTTTTTTTTTTGAATGACAGATTGTGTCTTTTTTTATTGCTTAGGTGAAGTACCAGCTTTCGTAAAAATCGCTCAAACAGAAGCACGTGAACTATAAAATTATGTTTTATTGGGCATGGTCCCGCCCACTTCTTTAAGCACAAAATTATGTCATTCTAAGAGCCGAAACTCTTTACCGAGTTTCATGGAAATGATATAAACAGAAGTACACATAATTAAATAATAATATTTCAAGGGCGGGGCCCGCCTTCTTTTTTGAGCACGAGATTAAGCACTTTTCAGAGCTCAAGGTGCGTGCTAAGTTTTGCAAAAATCGATTAAGTACAAGCACGTTAAATATAATATTTAAACTTAACGGGAGTGGCCCCTGCTTACTTTTTTGAATGCCAGATTGTGTCTTTACTTAAATTTTAGGCTATGTGTCAGCTTTCTTAAAAAAAGTGTAAGCTATACCCTGTCAGTCAAAAAAGAATTTCTTAAATTTGTCTAAAAGGTACCGAAGTATGAAAGCAAAACCAAAATAATAACAATAATAATAAAACAGACGAATTGATAATCTCTTCCTTTTTTTTTTTTTTGAAGTCGGAAACCTACGAAGGGTTTAAATTTCTGTTTCAGTGTAAAAAAAACACATTTGCTTTACACTGAAATTTTGCTCTATAAGTGAAATCTTTAGAATTGTTTAGTCTTCTCGACACTACATCTTCATTTAGTAGAAAGAAAAATAGTTTAAACTTGTGTTTGGGCGCCTAGAAATAAAATAAAAAGAAAATCACTTAACAATTAGATTCTTCATAATCTTTTATATGGAAATACTGCATGGAGAGCAAAATTCAGTTCTGTATAAAGTTTGTTGTTCAAAGAAATTTTCAATGGCATATGGAAAAATATGGGCTATCGAGACCATCATTAGATTTTTAGCTGACGCACTAACTACTTCAACCAAAAGCACCCTTCTGGAAGATACTTTAGTTCTATCTATTTCTCATCCCAAATATTTTCACCTTCAAATGAGAACGTGGTGAATTTTAATAATAACCAAGTGTGCAAGCACTATTATCAACGTTGGTAGCTGAAGGTTCGAAGGACCACAAATTAGTACCTAGCTGAAATTACTATTGATTATTGATTTGGCGGCATTAATACATATAGTTTTTGGACTTCAATTACGCAACAGAAAATAAGAAATATATTTTGCCATCGACTGTGCACTTACACATTGTTTTATATTGTCTGATTTTAACATAGAATGGCGCGATTTTGAGAAACATAGTACATCATTTTCCTTCAGCGTCGCTAACAATAGCAACCCATCAACTTTTGAGGCGGTGTTTGCAACCGCTTTAAAACTTACACAAACTATTTTGAAGACTGACCTCTATTTTCAGAACATTTTAAAATAGTTTGAAATGTATTTTATATAAAATTTTTCTTACAAAATTTTCTTAAAATAAATTTCAAATACATTTAATTTTTTTTATGAATATAAGCCTAATAATACAAAAATAAGTTATTTCTGTCTGCTTTTAAGGAAAAAAAATATTTTAAATTTAAATAAAACCCAAGAAAAAACTGACTTTTGTGTTTTCAACAAATCGAGGGTGACCTGTAAACAAAATCGCATGAAAAAAATACGGTAGAAAACTTTATCGTTCTCGCACCTCTTTGGCGAAATAACATGTATGTAGGTTATCTCCTTTATGATCAAAGCAGCCTTGTTTCGCTGTTTGCTGCCCTTATTGTGCAAAAATTTGGTGAGTGCCATTACCAATCGAATTCGATTGAATGCACCACAAAGTTTGGCATTTTAGACATGTCGTTTCGGCAAAGTCAACAATACCCATCGACTAAAACACATATTTTAAACACTTACCTGCAAAAAAGTCGCCTGTGTTTTTGTTTAAGTTTATTTGGATGTTCTTTTTTATATTCCTTTTCCTTCTTTTTTTTTGAAGCTTTTTGGTACTTTTTTTGAATTTATTTATTTTTTTGCACGGATTATATTGTAGCGCCGCTTTGAAGCAATCAGCGTCACCTTTGTTATTTCATTTAAAATTGTTGTTATTGGTGGCTTTTATACAAAAGCAGCCTATTCCAATAAGGACGGTAGTCATCGTCATCGTTGTCGCCGTCATCATCATAGGGATCTGGATCTGACTGCAAACAAATGCAAAAAAGTAAAAAAATAAGAAAATTTAATAAAATAAACCAAAATGTACCGAAAAGTATATCAAGTGAACACATAATCAGATTTTTGCATTAATTTGTGAAGAACAATGCCTTCTTTAAATCCCAAAAGTCACAAATATTTAGGCATTGACCAGAAATATATGTCTGCATCAAGGTGTTACAAATACTTTTACCCAATATTAACAAAAAATATAATATATTTTAACTGTACGCTTCAGGAGCGCAGATAAAACAAAACAAACGCAGCCAAACCAAAAGCAACAGTCAGCAAAAAAAAAAAAAATAATAAAAAAAATTCAACAGCAAAACAGCAACCAAAAAAAGCAATAAAAATGCACAAACACATGCATTAACGACATGATCAAATTAAAAATTGCCTTAATTTTAATTCTCCCTTTTATTTAAGTATACATACATACATACACACACATACACCTTCACACGCTAAGGAGCGAATTAAAGCACTGAAACTACTGCTATCGCTGATAAGAATTCAGTGTAGGCAAGTGTAAGTGCAATCTTCCAGACAATGGTCTGCTGCTTGGCCAAGACAATTTCTTAACAAACATTTTTACTTAATATGCGCATAACTCACTCACACACATACACACACACACACACACATGCATGCATACACCTTCTCACAGCCCAGTTGGCCAAATCGTCGCAGACGACATTGTCTTCGACAATTAATGCACGACATGGCGCCTGCCGATTGGGTTTTCTAATAGGAAATTTAAAGTTAATCGCGACAATGCCACACGTTTTGTCTTCAACAAAACTTTGTTGAGGACAATCTGAGCGACAATGTCCCTCCTTTTGTTTTCAATAAAGCCGTCCTGATGAGAATCTGAGCGACAGTGTCATGCATTTTGTCTTCAATAATAATTTGTTGAGGACAATCTGAGCGACAGTGTCATACGTTTTTTCTTCAATAAAACAGTGTTGACGACAATCTGAGCGACATTGTCGCTCATCTCGTCTTGTGTGACCTCGCCGCCATTTGTATGAAAATTTCGTCGACGATTTGTACAGAGTTGTCTTCAATACGTCTTCTACGACTTACCATTGTCTTGTAGCCGTCGTCAAAGATGTCTTAAAGACGTGGCCAACTGGGACATACCGACCCCATGTACTTACATATGTATGTATGTGAGTACTAATGAATAGTTAGTTATGTGTACATTGCATCTAGTACATATTATGTGGCAAGTAAATATGCATGTTAATATTAAATTTACACAATTTCATACACAATAGGTTGAATGTGTGATTGTAGGGAATTAAAAAAAAAGCGAAAGACAAACACATTCTTACCTTCCCAACTTGTTGTACCTCAAAAAAAAAAAATAAAAAAAGTTATGAAAACAATGTGTTCTGGATTATAATTGCAGTTGAAAATTCTCCCAAAGGCTGTGACGCGTGACGAACATCAGCGTTGGATGGTGTGAACTCAAAAACTACGAAAATTTTGGAAGGCTACATGGAAAATATCTTAACTAATTCTCTGAAACAAAAATCATATTAGTGAAAAAGTGATTACCGGGGATAGGGGTTTCATGCAACTGCATGTTTTTCCCCTCAACCCTTATAATGGCCACAACGAAATATCTTTACGAAACAATGAATTTGCGTAGAAATGTCATCGAGATTTTTCAGTGAATATTTTTTTGCATATTTTACTAAAAATTCATATTTTTCCATATTTTGGTCATAAATGCATATTTTTGTCTCATATTTCAGTACAAATGCATGGTATCTAGGGTTTGAGAAACGGGAATTCCTGGGCGAGAAATCCCGGCAAATGTTTGCCTAATAACAGGAAATTAAAAGCATACGTTATTTCATAAATATGTATATACCCCATATGCAAAAAAAAAAATAACGTGTGCTTCAAGTGTACGTTAAAACCAGTTTTAGTATGGATATTTTGTACATTTCAAGCATACGTAATTTTTTTTTTTTGAATATATTTTGTGACACACATATTTATAAAATGGCGTAAGTGACAGTAAAATTTATTAAATTATTGAAGGAACTATTTTAAGAGAAATAAAATAAACAACATTTAGACCGACTGTGGCTGATGTTGTGTAAAATTTGGCTCCGCTGAGTATAGTACTGTAACTTGATTGTACTTAACGATAAGAATCCTCCTGGAAATTTTTTAAGAATACTGAGCAAGGTAAATTCTTAATGAAATTATTTGGAAGCCTTATTATAATTATTATTTTTTTAATAATTTTGTATTAACTCTTATTTAAAAAAAATACTTACATTAACAAAACAATCTAAATTTCGCCAACTTTCATTTAATAAATGTACTTAATTTAGCAAATTAGCTTTTCCCTAACGCAATTTTTTCATTTCCGTTTCCCGGGAAGTGCAAAAGTCCGGAAAATCTCAAACCCTAATGGTATCGTGTAATATTTTGTTAAAAATTAAAAAATGTTTTTTGGCAAATTTATTCGCTTGCATTGTTGAAGAATTGTAGTTTGTTGACACCCTCTAGAAATATTAAAACTTGCATGTAATTGTTTATTTTAATATTAATCATGAAAATCACCAGTTATAAAGCCACTCTAGAAAATTTTTTTTAGCTGCACCAGTGGTCACAGCCACACAGGGTGACTTCTAAAATATATCACTGCAAAGTTTGTATACATTTTTTGTATGCGGTATTTATATCGTATACAGATGCAAAAGCTATGAAACATTGTCATCGATGTGATGTTTGCTTGGCACACTGCACAGTGGGGCCAAAAGGCTCTTTTTTCGTAGATCAATGCATATCTCCACAACTACAATTGAACAAAAATGAATAATATATTTCAATATTACTAATTTTGTAGAAGATTCGAAGACCAATAAATCTTTATCGAAGCTTCCAAGAGGGTGAGAAAATACCAACCATAGAGAGGGATCAGCAACAGATTGTTGCATATGAAGGGATTCCTAGAGCTTTTATGGGAATAAAAGACAATAAATGGTTTCAATGAGAAATGAACTCACATTTATTCAGATGTATATGTACTTATGTATATACATATGTATTGAGGATACCAATGTAGTTAGATCTTGACAATTTAAGTGTGACTGTAAGAATGAAAAAATTTTACTTTTTTTACAAAACTTTGGCGCTATCGCCCAAAAGATAAGTATAATTCACCACGACTGTTATACAAAACAAACAGAGATGGAAAGTATTCATTGATTAAAAATTGGAGTTGGTAATCCACAAATACTATTAATTATCGAAATTGTGTATAAGTTTATATAGTTCAAATAAAAATTTTATCATTATAAATTCAATACTTCTTAAAATGTTAATATAAATATAAAAAAAGAACATGTTTAAACAACAATAGTGACGGTTACTAAATTTTACATGGAAGGCTCTATGAACAAAATGTTTGCTACAAAAAAATCTAGATGGTATAGGTGGGTGGAGACGGGTACCCCCCTCCAAAGTATTTATTGTTTCCCTATATCTTCAGAACTACAACAGTGACGCACTTTAAATTCGATGTAGACAACTCTTAAGACAAACTTTTGTGGGTATAGGAGGGGAAGACGTGTACAACACATACCAAGTAATTATTAATTAATTAATTAACATAATTTTGGTTTTTTATTGCAGAAATACCAAGGCAAGAACACAATGAATATAACCAACAAAACAAGCCAAAAGTCATGATCAGGGAAACTGAAAAAAAAGCAATTGCATGTTTTTTCTTGTGTGACGTATTACGGTAGGGCCAAGATATTTATCCTTTCAGAACTTTTTATGAATTTTAGCATCGATTTGTTAGTGCATATTTTTGCAGATTTTACCCTTTAAAGCATGTTTTTGTATATATCAATCTTACAAGCATATTTTTAGCATATTTTATAATTTTTAGAGCATATTTTACGCTTTTAGGGCATATTTTAATATATTTTTTTGTTATTTTAACAAGCTAGTGTTAGTCAAACTTTTTATTTTTATGTTTCGCCATGTAAATCTCATTTCCAATGTTCCATGCACAATTTTTTTTTATAGTAGGCAGTTATTAAAGACTTTAGTTTCAATAAAAATTCGGTTCTGCTATTTGTGACAGACCTTGCCCCGAGTAGACAGACGTTGAAGGAACATTGTCAATGTATAAAAGTTTATTTAGATGTGACAGGAAACTTATTTTATTTGAAAATCTAGGTCAATATTTTGTTGTTTAGTGCAATAAAAATTTTAAGAAAAATTATTGTCTTATTGATCCAAAATTTAGTTCAAAAATTTTAATTCTCATAGGGTGATCTCTTTTCAAATTGATGTCAAGTTTTTACGAGAGTAATCAAAAAAATAATAATTTGTATTATTTGCTTTAGTCAAAAATTTTTATGGCAATTTTGTTTTAACATGCACTTCAAACCCAAATTATTTATTTTAATGTTGTTGTCTTTTTTTGTTATTTTTTTATTTTTGTCTTATTTAAATGCATTTATTTACAAATAAACCAATTTAATTTATTTTTAAGAGCATATTTTTTTAGTTTTTATTGCATATTTTCAAGTTTTTAGAGCATATAACACTTTTCTTATTCACATACGCTCCTGATGAATTGCCTTCCATTGAATAACTTCCGATACTAATTACCCAAAAATAGATTTTTAACAAGCCTAAGAAATTTAGCTAAAATAATTATTATATGCAAATACTACCACGATCAGGCGTGACTCGTGCGTGTCTAATGCGTGACTCACGCTTTACAAATCATGACATATTATAAGAATAAGCGTGTCTTATAGTATTTTTACATTACTCACTAAACCATCTCTGGTTAAAACTAACCATAAACTTGATATTTATCAAACCCAGCAAACAATAAATGAAAGCACCCAAAATCATTTTTCATAATGTCTCAAGCACTTGCTTCTTCGAATACATACGTTCTTAATGCCACCTTAATAAAGCTGTAGTTTTTGAACTCATGAACGACGCATGTGATATTGTTTAGCAATCATTTATGAAATATTGCATTAAATATCCAGTGAAAAAGGTATGCACAAATTAAATAAATCATTACATTGACATGTTTTCCAGGGGGTAAGTAAGTCGCAAGTTTTAGCTCATGGAAAATAAGAAGCAAATGGCTCAGCTCGAAGTCCGAAGAGTGCGGCTTTGAGTCTCACCAATTTTTTCAAGTTTTATATTTTTTTTATTAAACTTGCGCATGCATGCAAAAAATGGGTTGCGATCATCGAGTTTTCATCAGTCTTAAGCATTTATTTGCATGAGGAGCTGTGTATTTAAATGTGAACGCATGACCTCCAATGACACGCTAATGTTAAGTTAGGTTAGGTTAGGTTAGCAGGCTGCTGGTAAGGAAGGGTGAAATTTAGAGTCCAATACAATGATCCCTTTGTACTACCTGTTAGTTGAAGAGAAGATAGGGAGAGAGGGTGATAGGGAAGGGATAGTGAGAGAGAAGACAGGTGGTGAAGGAAGAGATAGAGGAAAGCTTCATTATTTTCATTATTTCATTATTTACGTGCTATTTGCACGCTTTTTGATAATGCAGTGTTGCAACGCCATCTGGTGCCAAATGAGACGTATTAAATTTTGAAGCTGTGTTTGGTTATTTTACTTCGCCTATGACTCTGCTACACAACGAAGGAGGGCCCTCTGATGTTACATTAGGAGTCGGTATAGTTTCTAGTGACCAGTGCCTTATGCCTACATCACTAGATCACGCTAATGTTAATATCATATGTTTTCCATCCAAATTAGAACGCATGCTATAACTATAATTTGAAACCATGCCTTAGTTCCTCTTTTTGCGTGTCTTTTTTTTTTTTTTGCTGGGATACTTCATTCGTATATCGTCATATCAATTAAAAAAAGGCGTAAGTTCAAAATATTTTACACAATAAGCAAAACATATTAAAAGTCTTAGTGCATTTAGTCTCTTGAATTTCGATAATAAATTTTATATTTTTGAGCATATTCGGAGAAAAATATTGTGGGTAGATGGATTTTATATAATAACAACACAACCAATCAAACATATCATTATGAACTTTTTGTAAGTTACGCCCTTTTTGTATTTATATGACGATATACTCTTATCCATAACTATTTGCTTGCGTTTTTAATTCTGTGCTGGTGCTCTTAGGGTGAGTGAGCGTGGGAGAAATTTCAGATAAAATTATGGACTAAATAAAGCTTCTCTAGCTATTGACACAATACAAATAGATGCCAAGAAGTAGCAGCAGCAGCAGCAACAGCAGCAGTGACAGTTAAAACAAATAAATATCAACGTTAAATAGTAGATTTAATATGTTCAAAGACCGTGTATTGGGTAGTGTGTGTGTCTGTGTGTATGTATAGACTTTGTTTCTGTGTGAAACAGTTTAAAAAATTATTTTTATTTTTCATCTTTGCTGTTGATTCCTTTGTTTTTGTACTTCGTCACTTATATTAAGCCATAAACATAAATATTTCTTTGATTTTTAGTCTTACTGTTCGTTTGTCTGTCTGTCGGTCGCTCCAAAGTGCCATAGTGACGAAATTTTTATGTGATATATGCCTCAATCTGTTTGTCGGAGACAGCGTGTAAATACTTTCAATTTAACATCTACATCAGCATAAGAACAAATATTTATGTAGTTCCAACTAACAACATCTGTCAAGAACTACGTCATCAAGCCCATTCATAATTATTTGCTCTGTAGTACTTTGTTGTTGGTGTTTTCTATTCCTTTGTGGCAGTAGTAGTAGCAGTAGTAGTAGTATGAGGCATTTGCGCAGGCGCGACGGCACTCATTCAATAAGAAGACTTCCGAATATAATTTTCTTAAGCAAGGCTTTAACTTTCAATATGAATGTACTACGTACACATATACATATATATTGACATACATATGTATGTGCATATAGACAATTTGTTTATTGTCAAAATTTATATGGCAGGGAGTGCAACATACATAAGTCAACTGCAACTACCACCAATATAATGCATTAGGTATATCTTTGTCTACTTTCTACCTGCTGTATGACTCTCTTATTTCCAATTCTTAAGTGTAGTGATCAAAGCAACTGTTCATGACCAACACAATGTTTTGCATCTTTACATAATTTGAGTGTAATTGTTTGATTTAGGTAAAGAAAAAAATAAAAATAAAACAAAAACAAAAACAGGCCAAGAAAAAGAGGAAAAAGAAAATGAAACTCACAATATTTGTTCTGTTATAAATTGCGGAAGGAAACCAACGTCAAAGACCCTAAATAAAGACAAAACCAGGAAAAAAATACCATGTGAAGAGAAACATAAACATTAAAGAAATATATAATTGTTTAAATTTTAATGTTAATATTTTGTCATCAACAAATAATACATACATATGTATGTACGTGTGTAGTATGAATGTGTACATGTATCTATGTTTTATGAGAACAAAAAAAAACTCACACACACATTTCATTATGTTTTCATTGGGTGCGAGAAAAAATTTTTGCATTTTAAAAATCAGTTCTGCCTGCAAGCGCTATTTAATCCAAGGCGCACACAAGCATAATAAAGCAAATATAAAGCAGAGTCTAAGAAAACATTGGGAAAACCTTTGCGAATATAGCGTAACCACTGAATATTCTGAAAAACCTTTCGTCTATGAAATTTTCTAGTAGTTATGTATGAAACCAGTGTTTAAAAAATTTAAGTCGAAGTAGCAAAACACGTAAAATTTTTACTTTTCGCTGCTTTTGCTTTTTCCAACTGTTGAAAATGAATCAATGCTTTTGCTTGTGCAGAAGCAGAAAACGCATCATGATTCATGAGCAATTGCGCAGTACTTTCAAACGACGATTTCAAAAGTTTGACTTTGATTTTCTGTTGCTTTTCGTTAGTTTCGCTAGTAAAAGTATAAGCAGACTGTATGATTTTGTAGGTACCAAACAGTCACAGTCGAAGAAGCAAAAGCTCTTGCTCTTAGAAGCTTTCAGTAGGTTCAGTTAGGGATGGGCAAATGAGAAAAATGTATCGATATATATCGTATCGATATTTTTGAACAGTATCGATATATATTTTTTGAAAACATCGATATTTCGATGTATCGATATTTTTTGCTGCATTAATTTCGAATGCACTATTAGTAACTTTAAGAAATTTAATACAAAAGAACTATTTATGTTAAGTTATACGTAAGCTACTGTAGCTCCTTAAGACTTCATTAGTCTTTACTTTCTGTTGCTGCTCTGTGCTGTGCCGTTCTGTTTTTAAATTTTAATAGTTACTTTTTCTGTAATAAATTATCAGCTGTTTCGGAACAGAACGGTCACAGTTTTCCACTAAAGTGTTGAGTTTTGCATCGTACATTGTTATTAGAGTTTTTCTTTTCCCGGACCGAAAAGTCTTTCCCGCTTTCCCGGGAATTCCCGGTGCAAAACAATACAAAATATTTTTTTATTTAATTTTAATTTATTTATTTCAACAAAAAAACAAATTATAATTCATGATATCGATTAAATAATAACGTTTTATAAACAGATGTCAAACAAATAATATAATTTGAGTTCCCGGCTGTAATTGTTGTAAAGTTTTAGCTATAGTTCTACCATCGCATTCATATAGTGAATAACGACACTCATCGAGGAATGTGTACATTTGTACAAACTAAAGTTGCCAGCACAAACTTTCCGGGATTTCTTTCCCGGAAAATGTGCGGGATCCCGGGAAATCCCGTGTGAAAAACACTAATTTCTATATTTCAATATAGTTTTATATTTCTGTGGTAAATATTAAATATTTTCAAATTCTTGAAGCACAATCACAGTTTATTTCGAAATGTTTTTATTTTATTTATGCTGCCACTTACAATTAGTTAACAGTTTGTTTATTTTCACAGGTTGAACCGAAACAGAACAGAATGAAAGAGAAAAACTAACGGCTTGTATATGATTTCTATAAACCAAAAAGAGTCAGCTGATTCGTAACAGAACAGAAAGTAAAAACAAATTCTGCCTTTAGGCTTATACCCACAATATCCAAAAAGTCACCTGCCTTAGTTGGGTCACCTTATAAATTTGAATGGGATGTTACTATGAAGTTTCTCTTTTTTTTCTTCGCATCACTAGTAGTGATGTCAATATATAGTTAAAAAATGGCTATAGCTCTTAAAAGTATCGAAACCCGATACTCGTAAATAAGAATCGATGTATCGATATACCGGTTTTTGAAATATCGGCGTTATATCTCTATTTATTTTCTCAAATATCGATATTTCGATATATCGATATTTTTTGCCCATCCCTAGGTTCGGTCAACTATTTTGTGATGTTTGTCATGATTTTGTTGTTGTTTTTGCACAACAGACACGAAACAAAAACAAAAACCACTTTACTGCGATTGCTTAAAACTTCTAAAAACAAAAGTTTTAGCTTCTTCCAAAAGCATATAAACTGCTTCTGCTTTCACTTGCGATACTAACCAAAAGCAAAAGTAAATCAAATTCAAACTTTTCAAATTGTAGAATGCTTGAAGTACTACGCAAATCGTCATAAATCGTTTTGTGATTTTGCTTTGAATGAAACTGTTGCATTTTTCAAAAGCGAAAGCAAAAAAAAATTACATGAAATGAAAAGCATATCAGTTTTTTTTTAACATTGTATGAAACTGTTTAAATTAAGAAACATGTGTCTGAATGAAAAGGGTTTCCACTAGTATTTAGTGGTTACGCATTTTGGGGCAAATGTTTGCCAAGTGTGATCGTACCTTTACACTACAGTGCGCTCTCAATTTCGGCAACCACCGCCAATGGCCAAGTATGCAATTTGTTTTACGTTGTACTGTTTCCTAAAGGCAGTGTGGACAAGTGCAATATAATTTTACCACTTTAGCGTGTATGCCTTTGATTTATTTAAATATCTTTACTTTGAGAATTTTGAAAGTTTTGTCTAGTAAATTATCTTTTTACAATAAAAAATTAAAATAAAAAAGAATTTAATTTAAGCAAGGTGTGTTTAAAGTTTTTTAAGTTCTCTTATTGCATCTTTTCTGCAAGTGTAACACAAGCAGCCAGAGATGTCACGGGACGGAAAATAATTGTTTTTTCGGACTGTCCCACTCTTTTCTAAGGCTTCCTTCGTAGTTGCATTGATTTATTTATTAACATTTTATACTTTGTGGCCTCATTCGTTGTGCGTTTTTTGTAGTTAAATGGTTGAGGAAAAATATCTTTTAATGAAATGAAATCAGGAAGCATTTGAAAATATTACTTTTTTTTATTAGTGTTGTAGTTCAACACAAAAAATTCTTTAATTTAATTTTGTAAATATGTTTACTTGTTAATATCACAAAATTCACGTTTTCTTTTGTTGGTATTGGTTATTTTGTTAACAACATAATAAAAAATATACTAGAGTTGTCATTTTCTCGTAGAACCTGTGATGATGATTCTAGCTATTCTCATCACTCATTTACTTCAACTGTATATACTTTGTGTCAACAACCTTGATTCATTTAGGTTGCACAAATTGAGCTCATTTTATTTAAAATTTATAGAACACTTAACCCTGGACGAAATCCAGTAGATTTCAATGGAAATCTTTATCAAAATCTAGACTGTTTACACTCAGTTTATAAAGATTCCGTAATCAAAACAATAACGATTAACTGATTTTTTTTCCCTAAACTAATTACAACCAAACAACAGCAGTAAAGCTAATTCGCACACCTTTACAAAAAAAAAATAGAGGACACTTTTGAACAAAAAAACATAGCTGCATCGTGCAGTAAGTACTTTTAGATTTTAAATAGATTTCAACAAAATCTACTGACGAAGTAGATTTTGTTTTTTATGGAAAATCTAATCAACATTTTTAAGATTTTTTTCGATATCTGGTAAGTATTATTTTTTGCTCACCTTTACGGGCTAAAGACCAAGGAAATAACGCCCAAATAAGAAAATTAAATAGGGCCAATAAAATTAAAGAATATTTATGCAATATTCTATTTTTTCACTAATTTTTTTTTTATCTTTAGTTTGGCTTCAATGGATTTTTTTTAATTTTGCTTTATTTCATTTATATTGGGTGTTTTTTTTCACAAACTTTCTCTTGGGCCTTTTTTTTGAGGGTTTATTGATGGAAGACATAAAGAATAATTTTCGTAGCATAAGCTTTTTATATACGAAATCAAAAGCCTACTTTTATTACACAGAGAAAAAAGTGCCACATAGAATCAAGAAGATTTTCCCTATGAAATGTTTTTAGGCTAAGGGGTATTCCAGCAGAAATAAGCGAAGATTTTTTCCTTATTGTTTTTATGTGGTAAATCTTATTAATTTTATCAAGAAGAAAACCACATAAAATCAAGAAGAAATATTATTATTCACACTTTTTTTTACTCAATTTCCGTTATTTTTGGCACAAAAAAAAACAATCCATAGAGAAAAACTTCTTGATTCTATTAGGTTTGCTTATAAATTGTAAACTATAGGTATTTCTTATTGATTCTTTAAAAAAGTTTTCTTCTTGATTTTATTAGGTCCTTATGGTTTATTTCAATGAGGTATTCTTCTTGATTTTAGTAGGTTCCTATGTGATTATGTGTAAAGCATCTTATTAATTTTTTTAATAAGGAAATCTTCTTGATTTTATGTGGTGTCTTGTTATTTCGTTTCTATAAATAGACATAGAGACAATTTTTTTCATGATCTTTTTCATTTTTGTATAAGCATGTTTGTACAATTAGTTTAATGGTTGTTCAGGCTGCTTGTTAGCATATTGGTTAGAGTGCTTGTCTATCAGGTAGAAGTTAAGTTAGTTAAGAAATAACATAATGTGTATGTATGTATGTATAAATAAATAACATCTACAATATACTACATACATACATACATATGTATATGGTATAGAATTTAAATGAAAATACATAAGTACAGAGAATAAAGACGCAATTTTTTTTATTTTTTTTTCTTGATTTTTTCAGAAAGGGTTTTCCTATGAAATTAATAAGATTTCCTTATTGAAAAAAAACCATACAGATTTCTTATTAATTTTATTCTATTTTATGAGGTACTTAGTAGGCACTGTTTTCTCTGTGTAGGCTTGTTATAAGGAAAATTATTTGAATGCAAAGTAATAACTTCAACAAAACGCACTACTAAATGTTTTTTAATTATATATTCTTTTAATTTAAATATTGAGTAAGAAAAAACATTTAATAAGGATACCTAAACTTAGCTCCTTTTCGCGTATGTTTTACACTGCTCAAAAAAATGTCCCTCCAAAAAAAAATTTTTTTTTTATATTTTCATTCCAAGTTTAATTTTAAATTTAAAATAAATGCCCAATTACGAACTTGTTCCCTTTGGTATCTGAGGTTATGCGTTTTTGAAAAAATAACTCCTCCATTAATATCGTAAGTAAAGGTACGGTCACACTTGACAAACATTTGTTAAAAAAAGCGTAACCATTATATACTAGTGAGAAATCTTTTGATTCAGACACGTGTTTATTAAGTTCAATAGTTTCCAATAAATGTATTATATTCTATAACTTTGCCTATTTGTTAAATACGAAACTAATTAACTTAATAAACACGTGCCTGAATCAAAAGATTTTGCATTAGTATTTACTGGTTACGCTTTTTTGGGCAAATGTTTGTCAAGTGTGACCGTAGCTTAAGGCATCCAAGTAAAAAAGTCACTAAGAGAATTTTGTACGAAACTATTTTTACCTCTACCCAATACCTGATATGTTTAGTCTACAACATTTCTTGGGCGAATCATTAAGTTAGAAGTGTTTTAAAATTAAACAAAAATACATTTGACTGAATGTATTGTGTGAGAATTTATATTTATTTGACGTTAAAGTAACTTAACGTCAACATTTAAGTCAACATTGGATAACTACGTACGTATTTTATTTTATTTTTTCTAAAGGAAACCTTAAAATATGCGTTATAAATTAATTTATGTATTGTTAATTGTGGCTAATCGTCGTTTGCAGAAACAGCTGAAATTTTTTGGAGACAGATACATACATGGAAACATACATATTAATTGATTGGTAAACGTACGTGACATCGAACGTGACATTATGTGGAATTGCCCATATAAAAGATATATTTATTATATGTTATATAGTTAATCAAGGATTGTAATATTTATCGCTAATAATATACCTGTGAATCAACAAATTTGTTATAAATCATACTGATTTTTACATATTGTGATGTTGCATATGTGACAGCGCATAGCGAAAGGGACCTAAGGGTAAAAAAAATCAATTTTCCCTTTTTTTGATATGGACAAAATCTGAGCATCGAATGAGACCGATCCCATGCCCCAAAAGTGTTCCCTTCCAGAGATATGCGCGTTTTATGAAATTGAAGTCGAGGATTATAAGGTTATGTGAAAAAATTTTTGTACTAACAGAGTGATATTCACGATTTAAAAGAACTATAAATGAGTATTTATTATAATTCACAATTAATAATTTCAGAAAATAAACCTGGATTCGAAAAAACGCGAGCAAAATTGATATCAAACTCATGGAAACAACGCGCTAGGTAGAAAACAGTAAAAACCAACTACACAAAACAAGAGGTAGGGACGACCTACGCGCGTTTTCAAGGTTGACCAATACGTTCTTGACGTCATGAGATGTGTCGCTTTCAAATGAGACCAATACCAACACGCTCAGTGATGGTACACCAAAGATACACGTATTTAAATCTTTAAAATGGCTCTCCTGAACAAAACCGGTTTTTACCCTTATGTCCCTTTCTATTTTGCGCGTCACATCCCAGTAAAAGAAGACACTCCAAAAAAGTCATGAAAATGTAGAGTTTGCGATCTGGAAGTAGTGCAAATTTCGATCCGATCTAATGATTTTTACATAGGGTTGTCATTGCAAGAAGTTCTCTTTTTCGCTGCCTGGTCACCTAATTGGAAGCGATTTTAAGAAAAATGTACTTTTTTGTGTTCTATGATAATATTTTCATCTAGGAAAAATGGTTGATAGTTACCTATTTTAACAATTAGTCTCTTTTTAAAGGAATTTAAACGCGAAACAGTAATTTAATGTAAATTTAAGCAAATAACTTTAAAATTTTAGACCAAAATTAGTTCATAAGTTTCTTCAAAAAAATAATTTTTTTTAAAAATTCTGGTGAATAATTTCTAAAACTAGAGAGAAATTACAAGGTTTTGTATGACTAAAATAAACTTCTACTTGGTTTTCTGCTAACTATCGGCAAATTAAAAATATCGATTTTTTGGAAGCAATGAAAATGTACTTCCTTTAGAATGACTTCCAATTTTTTTTACTGGGATGTGAATCTTTTTGCAAATTCATACCCACCCATTGAAAAAAGACATTCGCAAGAAGTCATGAAAATGTAGAATTTTCGATCCAGAAGTAGTACTAACGTAAATCTCTTATGCTTCTAATCAACGAATTGGAACATATGTTCAGAAAAATTTATTTTTTCCTGTGGGAAAAAGTGTAACTCGTGCAACTCATTTCTTTTTATTAGAATTTAAGCGCATAACATTGTTTTCATACATTTAATACAGGGTGATCATGAATAAAATTCCACGTGAAATTTTTCCCGGGGAACAATTCCAACTAATAGCAATTAATAGGGAAAACAAAAAATTCTAATTGGAAAAGGGAGAAATTTCACGCGGAATTTTATTCATGATAGCCTTAATAATTTCATTTAATAGTTAAAAAATTTTAAATGAAAACTAGTTTATATGTAAATGTGTTTAAAAATAACTTATTTCTTAACTTTTCTATAAGAAAATTTTGCTGTGGCACAGTCAACTTTTCTATAAGAAAATTGTGCCGTGGTACAGTGAACTTTTCTATAAGAAAAGTATATGGCACAGTGGACTTTTGTAAAAAAATGCGCTTTGACACAGTTAGTTTTTTAAAAGAAAAAATTGTACCGTTGCACATTGAACTTTTCTATAAGAAAATTGTGCAGTGGCACTGTAAACTTTTCTATAAGAAAAGTGTATGGCACAGTCAACTTTTCTAAGAAAAAATGCGCTGTGACACAGTCACTTTTCTCTTCCGTAAGAAATGTGTGCCGTGGTAGAGTAAACTTTTCTATAAGAAAAGTGTGCCGTGCTGCAGTGAACTTTTCTATAAGAAAAGCGTGCGGTGGCACAGTGCACTTTTCTATACGAAAAATATGCCATGGTGCAGATAACCTTTTTTTAAGCAACGTATATGGCACAGTGGACTTTTCTAAAAAAAAAATTGCTCTGTGACACAGTCAGTTTTTTTTAAGACACAATCAACTTTTCTATAAGAAAAATGCGCTGTGAGACATTTAAATTTTTTTATAAGAATGGACAGAAGAAGTAAATTATTGTTGCAGCATCTTATTATCTTTATGAGATAATGTCAGATATATCCTGTAAGAAAGTCAGTGTTTAACTTTAGAATAAAGCAATTTATGGAACAAAATCTGGAATATGAGTAGCATCAGATATTAGTGAAAATTGTGAGTCTTGGCTTCCCAAGTTAATAACCAAAGATATTATTAATACTCTTAAGGGGTTTCATCAATGAACCGAACAAAAACGAAATTTGTTTTCGGGAATCTACAGTTATTACACAATTAGATTTGTTGTGATTTAAGTTAGAAATTCTAACATTTCTAAACTATATGTACGTTTTCCTATAACATCAGTATACGGCTCATTTACTTCAACAATATCATAACTGAAAAAAAAATTAAATTTTTGAGTTAATAATGCAGAATTAATACTCATATCATTATTCAAATGATGTAAAATTTGCATACAAATATGTATCTTGTTTTCTTTCATTGAGTTGCGTGTAAATTTAGAACTTTAAATTCATTTTCTGAAAAACTATCTGCCAGTTTACAGAAACCATGTAAAAATTCTCGTCTGCCTATTTATATTGAAAGCAACAACAAAGCACTCAAAATTTGTTTTTGTTTTCAATATAAATAGACAGCCGAGAATTTTTACATGGCTTCTATGAACTGGCAGTATATGTACTATAGGTAAATTTAATACATAAACATACATACATACGTACTTGAATATGTAGACTTGGATCAAACTCATTCAGTCGGCTAGACTTGGGTCGAACTCGTTCACTACTTCATTTCTGTCACAAATCTATGATCAAACTAGAATTGGGTCGAACTCATTCACTATTTCATTTTTGCCACAAACCAATGATCAAACCCATTTTTCAATTACATGGGTTTGATCATTGGTTTGTGGCAAAAATGAACTAGGGAACGAGTTCGGCCCAATTCTAGATCAAACCCATTTCGATTACATGGGTTTAATCATTGGTTTGTGGCAAAAATTAACTAGTCAACGATTTCGACCCAAGTCTACAGTCGGCGATTTTCCACTAGTGTAGGTTCGAACTCGTTCACTAGTTCATTTTTGACACAAACCTATGATCAAACCCATGTAATTTAAATGGGTTTGATCATAGGTTTGTAGCAGAAATGAAGTAATGAACGATTTCGACCCAAGTCTATTTTTGACACAAAACTATGATCAATCTCACTTAATATTACATGGGCTTATAAATCTATGATATGATATCAAAGACGACTAGACTTGGGTCAAACTCGTTCACTAGTTCATTTTTGTCACAAACCTATAATCAAACCCATATAATTTATGTGGGTTTTATCGTTGGTTTGTGTCAAAAATGAATTAGTTAACAAATTCGACTCAAGTCTAAAAACGACCTATATTATATTTATACGGAAAAAAATATTTTCATTGAATAAGTGAAAGTATAGCACAGTAGACTGAGATTAAAATCTTTCAGTAGCTCGATTTTAGATTTGGGTCGAACTCATTCAGTCGGTTATTTTTGACACAAACTAAAGATCAAACCCATATAATTTAAATGAGTTTGATCATAGGTTTGTGTCAAAACCGACCAACTGAATGAGTTCGACTCAAGTCTACTCGTTTTTGCCACAACCTTATCATCAAACCCACTTTAATTATATGGGTTTCATCATTGGTTTGTGTCAAAAACGAGCTACTGAAAGAGTTTGATCCAAGTCTATTGCACAACCCGAGGGCATAGTGCACATACTCGAACATACATATATATTTCAATATTAGGGATTTATGGCCACTTTCGCAATTGTCCCAAATGTATTATTTTCATGAATCCTGCATGAAACTTGGAAAAAATAACTTACAAAAGTGATGCAAATTCCAACAAATGAAAATTGTTTATCACTAAAACAACGCTTACTGATTTTCATTAGTTCCTGTAAGACGACTTTTAGTTGATAACGATATAACTAACACATACTATGTATGTATGTAGGCATGTATTTTACAATTAATAAGTTTTAAAAAATATATATGTACCTATAAGGTTAAAATTTTTCCATATTGACGACAACTTGTCTTAAAATCTTTCGCCTTATAAAACATTTTTTCCTCACAATCTCTGTAAACGCGTATAATTTCAAAGTGATCATTCTATGAAGCTGACTGACTGACTTTAAATGTCTGTAATGTCACTGGAATTGTTTTCTATTGTGTATGAATGTGCAGCGATCTGGCTCGTTTTATGTCTGGTAGATACATTATCCATGTGTGGCTCAACACAACCACATTCTTTCATTAAATAAAAAAAAAAAACAAAAAAAAACTACAACAACAACAGCTTAAATCGGTTATAACAAGTGAATAGCAGCAACCAGCAGCGACGGCAAGAATAAAAAAATGAAAAATGTGAATATAGCAAAATACTAGTACAAAAAAAGAAGATAAAAAAAACAAAATAATAAAAAAAACCCAACACAATTTTGCTTATTTATGTTTGAATAAAACGTAAACACAACATGTTTGATGTTGCAAACAAAGTGCCGATATAGTAAAAATATTAAATCTCACGATTTCTCACAGCTACCGACTGCATTGTGTGTGATTTTCATTAATTTATGTATGTATTTCTTTAAAGTTATTTCAAATCCCTCTGAATTTTGTTGTAACCGATGTGACTGACGACGACGATGACGAAGATGAAAACTCTTACTAGACGAAATAATGCTTAAATTTCTGAAAACTTTTTCACTAAGGAACCGAGATGAGTGCATTCAGACTTTTTGTGTGGCGCCCCAACAACAATTGTTTCGTTTGCGATAGTTGTGTTTATAATAATTTTGACAAGCCGTGTGTGTATGCATGCAGTACATACATATACGTATGTATGTTTTGTTTACATTTTACAACAAAGAAGGGGCTTGTGATAAAAAGGGCATGGTGAGGGAGCGATAAAGTCACAAACAAACAATCAAAATGCTACATTGTAGATAAACAGACATTTGGACATCTTGTGTGATTAAGCAGCATCGATTGGTTGCAGTTCATTTGTGTGCGGGTGAGTTAAAAACAACAAAAAAACTTTTTTTCTTAAACTGCTTCTTGCTGATAAGAGAAATAGTCTTGATCGTAATTTTAATATTCAAAACATAACCGCTGGTTGCCTTGCAACGGGCATATATACAGTAGCAGCCATGCACACATACATACGTACATATGTATGTGCCCTTAATTATGAAAGTGGTCTAAGTCAGATATTTTTTTGGTCGATATATTTATATTTCTATTTCTATATTATGCAATATTTTAATTTATAGCTGTTCTAGTCTCGTTTAGTATGAAAATATGCAATACAGGCAAGTCCCGGTATATCGAACGATATAATGTCAGGCCCATTCGTTATACCGAAAAATTCGTTATATCGCAAAGTATTTTTCAATTGTTATTTTAATTATTATTACTATAGTCATGATGCAATACAATAAAAAGAATGAGGGCAATTTGTTTTCAAATCAGCTACCAAATACAAACTAATGGTATCAATTTTTTTTGTTGCAATTACATTGCTCCTGTAGATTTTGTTTAATATTTTTTGCCGTTCATTATACAGAGCACAACTTTTATCAAAACATTCGCAACCCCAAGTCTTAAAATGAAACTTGGATCGAACTCTTTCAGTAGCTCGTCTTTGACACAAACAAATGACCTTAAATGGGTTCGATCATTACTTTGTGACAAAAACGAACTACTGAATGAGTTCGACCGAAGACTATTCATTAGTAGTTAGACTTGGGTCGAACTCGTTCACTAGTTCATTTTTGCCACAAACCAATGATCAAACCCATGTAATTTAAATGGGTTTGATCATTGGTTTGTGGCAAAAATGAACTAGTGAACGAGTTCGACCCAAGTCTATTAGTAGTCCACTTGGGTCGAACTCGTTCGCTAGTTCATTTTTGCCACAAACCAATTATCAAACCCATGTAATTTAAATGGGTTTGATAATTGGTTTGTGGCAACAATTATCAAACACATTTAAATTACATGGGTTTGATCATTGGTTTGTGTCAAAAATTATCAAACCTATGTAATTTAAATGGGTTTGATAATTGGTTTGTGGCTAGACTTGTGTCCAACAGATCTTTTTGAACTATTTTGAGAGCGTTTGATTCAAAAGTTGTTTCAAACCCATTTAATTTACATTGATGTTTTTGACCGGACTTGTGTCTAGACTTGTGTCCAACAGTTCATTTTGAACTAGTTCGTTCAGTTGGACACAAGTTCGGCCAAAAACATCAATGTATTTTAAATGGGTTTGATGCAGCTTTTGATTCAAACGCTCTCAAACTAGTTCAAAAAGAACTGTTGGACACAAGTCTACTTGTGTCCAACTGAACGAACTAGATCAAAAAGAACTGTTGGACACAAGTCTATTTGTGGCAAAAATGAACTAGTGAACGAGTTCGACCCAAGTCTATTCATTAGACTTGGATCGAGAGTTGTGTCCAACATCTTTTTTTGAGCTAGTTCGTTCTGTTGGACACAAGTCCGGTCAAAAACGTCAATGTAAATTAAATGGGTTTGAAAAAACTTTTGATTCGAACGCTCTCAAACTAATTCAAAATTTAAATGGGTTTGATGATTGGTTTGTGTCAAATACGACCGACTGATTGAGTTCGACCCAAAATTAACGGCCTGTCCCACTCTGTCACCAGAAATCGTTCAATCAACAACTTGTATTGCAAACAAGAATAACATTAGAACATTGGTTGTTGTTTTCAATATAATTATTCAATTTAAAGATTTCTGGTGACATCGTGGGACAGGCCGTAAATGGGTTTTAAACAACTTTTGATTCGAACGCGAATGAACTAGTTCAAAAATAGCTGTTGGGCGCAACTCTTTGGGAAAATTTTTTGAAAATTTCAAAACCCTTGAAATTTTCAAAAACGCTCAAGCTAAAAAATCTCAATAATAAATAAAAAGCGCCAAAAGGAAAAAATTGCCAAAACAAAAAAAAAGACGGATATTATCGGGTACTTAGAATTTTTTAAAAAATGTGTACATCATGCAAGGTTTACTTTTATATATAGGCTAGAGTTCATATAGTAGTATTACATGTGCAGTGTGCATACGGAACCTATCGGGTGCGAGTCAAAGTCGCACTTTACTGAATTTATTCCATTTTCTTTTCAAATTACGCGATAGTCTGCTATCAATTGCACAAAAAATAACTTATGTGTATTGAGTTTCCATCAAAAAGCAATTACGCATAAAATTCTACTCATGCACGCTCACCTTTGCTGATTGTACACAAGCAAGCAATACTCACGATCATGCATGATTCATGTCCATCACGCTACTGGTAGCCATCTCTGCTAAATACGAGTACTTAAATATGTATGCATGTAATCGTATGTCATACTTTATTTGCACGCACACCCTACTTAAATGTATGTAATAATATTTTTTTGTTTTTAGTTTCATTTTATTTTTACTTTTTTTATTAAATTTATTTTCGGTTTGCTTCGTTCTGCCAACTGGTTGCGGCTAATGCAGTCAAACGTGTTGGTTGTTTGTCGAGTTTAATGTGCAACACAAGTGCGTAGATGCTCGCTTGCTAGGAGGTTTGTTCAGTTAAATATCGTCAATTGTGGAGTTCGTACGTCTTCCGAAAACGTACCGGGTGGCAAAATCTTTAAAAGCGCAAAGGCAGGCGGTGGAATAAATTAATAAAAGTTCTTTTTTCTTCTCATTTCGTTAAGAATATACAAAAATATAAAAAATAAAAGTGATACATATAAATAAATGTGTATTCTATACACACAGTAGTAGATTTTGTACGTACGTATCCGTCTGTTTGGCATATTTGAAATACACATAATAAAATAAAAACCGCTATTGAAATAAAAGAATTTTCAAAATTTTATGTTGAATAATAAACAAAAAAAAAAAAAAAACTGTGCTGAGCATTAAATTAATGAAATAATGAAAACAAAAATTTAAAAAAAAAAAATTAATAAGTGTTTAATTTGCGATTTTTCAGTGAGAAGTATTTAAATTAAATAATAATTTCAAATGTGGCAACCGTAAATATTAAAGAATCATAGCAACACGAATCTTTTGCAACACTTTTTCTATTTATGAACACCGATATGTACAAACAAACATACATGCTACATTTATATGTATTTATGTATACATATGTATGTATATGTAATGATGTGTGAATAGAATTTTATGATGAGTAGAAATAAAACGTTGAAAAAAATTTCAAATTTCACCTTTAATTAATTTCAAAATCACCAAGTAGCGCCATTCTATACACTTGCGTACGCACCTACACACATGTACGAGACATAAATAAAAACATACATACATATGTATGTACATGTGTGTGTATGTATGTAAATACGCTTACAAGTTTAGTTTTTGTATGTGGCTTGTATCCCTGCAACACCAGGTATAAACGTCTGCTAGTAATCATTCTGACAGATCATCATTTCATTTCAGAAGTATCATTATACATATTATTGTCATTTGTCTGATATGCAAAATTAATTCAAATTCACCAAATCTTAAGTGAAACATCAACAATTGTATGACAAATCATGCAGAAGAAACAAAAATAAAAAAAATAAAACCAAAATTCAAATAAAATTTACAATACATTAGCCGGATGATTAATGAAATGCAATATTTAACAGTTACGTTGCAAAAATATATTATAAATATTATTTCGGTGAAAATTTGGCATTGTTCCGCATATGTACACGGGAAAAACACAAAATAAAATTAATTTAAATAAAATTGAATACAATAAACATTAAAAAAATGCTATATGCATACATATATAATTAAATGTATGTATGTATGTATGCATACATGCACGGAGATCATCTCACTGTATTTTATTTATATACATTCTATATCTAGCTTTGTGTGTAGTTGTACTTGCTGCTCTTCATTTTCATTTTCATTTTCATCATTATCATTAACAATATAATCATTTAAATAATTTTCTTCATTATCAACATACTCGTATCTTGTGAATTATGTCTGCTGGTAAAATATGAATAATGTGTTTTGCTGAGTTCCGAGACCACGACACGACACCTTCGTTATTTTAATTTTTACATCAAAGGATTGGAACAACATACAAGCATACATTTATATATAGTATACAATATTGAAACATATGCAACACTAACTAACATCAACATCAGCGACTACAAAAATACATTCAAATGAAATGGAAAATATTCTCTTGAGAATAAAACAAAATTATATCAGCACAAAATCATAAGTGTGTTTAAAAAAAACACTTTTTTTTAAGTACAAGCACCACGCTGTAGTGAAAAAATAGACTTTAATGAAATTTCAAAATTATTTCAAAATTACTTTTCGAAATTGGAAGATACATAAATACGAAAGCAAAACTTTTTCCTCTACCTATAATAAAATATAGAAAAACGGGCATTAAAATACATGAATTTTCCAACTTAACTTCGCACTCGTCGTAGACTCTCGAAACGATGTCTCGATATTTTTTCTGTTTATTTGTTTTTCTTTTAAAATTTCATGCATATGCATACACACATACATACATACATACATACATACATACACATAAATCTTCTTAGTATGAGTGAGTTTGCGTGTGAGAGTTTTTTTTTCTTCTTTCATTTAATTACTTTGTCTAAAATTAGAAAAGTGTGTGTCTGGCATATCGCACAAAACTCGCACGTCCGCATGTAAGTTTGTACGTTTGTCGAGCAGAGTACGAGTACTAGTGGAAAACAAATATATGAGATAAAAAAAGTCTTTCCCTTTTCATCATTTCCATCATCATGATGATGAAGATCAAGAAATGAAATAAAACCATTAAGAGCAAAGAATAAACTAATTTTCATACATTAATTAGTCGTACATTGGGGTTTGTGATCATTATTATCATCATCATCATCATCATTATTATCATTACATACAATTATCAGCAACATCATTGACATCCTCCTCGGTTACGACGACGAGGACGGCCAATCTTTTTAGAGTCAAAACAGCTTGCGCCAGAAAATTGAACTCGTGAAAATTTTTTTGTGAATCATACAGAAAAATAAAAATGTTAATGTTTAAAGAAGAACGAAAATTTACACAAAACAGCATACACACAGGCAAACGGACAGGCAGCCAAAACGCCAAACAGACAGTCAGACAGACAGGCACTCACACAAACGCACACATATAAGCTACCAAACATATGTACATAGATACACATTAACTCAGATATTTGCCTATAACGCAACATCGTCTATGTTTGTCTGTTAGGGATACACCACCAACCATCACCACTGTCATACGCCAGCCAGCACTGAAACGGGGGAAACAAATTTAAGTAAACTCTCGCCAACATCATCTCTCTCCCTTTATGTCTCCGTCCCTCGTTTTAACAACAATTAATAGGGTATATGTTTGTATGTATGTATGTATGTATAATTACTATATATAAAGATATGTATGCATATATACAAAAACATCGGCGCATCTTCTTTCAAATGTATTACAAAAAAAAAAAATTAAGAATAAGAAACTCAATCAAAACAGAAGCAATAGCAACCGTAACAGCCATCCATCCATCCATACGAGTACATGCCATGCCGTCTTCTACTTTTCCTGCTACTTTTCAGAGTATATTTCGGACTCAGTGTACTCGTAGCTGCTGTCTGCTCGCACCACACAAAATTGTTGTGATATTTCAGCGAGCAAAAGATTTACTTTAGAAGCGAATTTGTAGAAATTGTGAAAATAAAAGACGAGGGTGTCTCGTCTCGATATGCTGCTCGATGTGGGGCTGACTAACTAAATATAGTATAACGCAACTGATTGACTGAATGACTTACTGTCCGTATGGCACGTGTGCATTACTCTATGTCTGGCTGGCAGTAAACATACATATTTCCCACTATAATACTAAAAGATAAAAACAAACAAAAAAATATACATACATATAACATTCAGGAAGAAAAATGTTTGGTCAAGGCCGATTATTTAAATACTCTACATCAATCTGAACTGAATAAGAAACCAGCATGCAGGGGGGTCTACTCTTTAAATCGAAACGAATGATTATGGTTTGGAATTGTAATATTAATAAAATACAAACTCCAAAACATTTTCTTTCTTCTCTTGTTCTTGTAACATTAATAACTTACAAATTCGAAAGCATTTTCTTTCCATTCGAATGGACAGAATGGACCCCCGCCACCAGTTAATAGTGTTAGCAAAACATTTTTAGAATTGCTTTAACTGCGTAGTTATAAAGCTAAAATCGTATGATTCCGATCTTCATATGTATCAGCTTCATATGGAGTAAGTGTACCCAGCAAAAACTTTCGAGATTTTGTAATGTGTAGTGCTCTTTTAAGGCTCAAGCAGACGTGATATAACCAAAGCCATAGAAAACAGCCGTTCGAACCAAACTAATAGGCAACACTGTATTTGATTATAAGTGACTGACTCGCCATAACGCCATAACTCTTACCATAGAAAGCAATTGAATTTTTCTTTGGTTATGGTTATGGCTATGTCACGTCTAATTTAAGCTTTAATGGCTTACAAGGTAATGGGTTGTACATACATATTTATAAAATTTTTTATATGTATAATAAGAATTATTATTATTATTATTATTATATGCAAGTACTTATTTTAGTGCATTCCAGTTACTAATGAAATATTTATAGAAACAAATTTATTGATCGTGAAAATGAAGTATGAAAACAAAGATGATTCATACTTTAATTTTAAATAAATAAATTAACTTTAATTTTAGGTCCAATTGACTATAATTCTTGTTAAAAAAATATATAGTATGTATGCATATTTTTTTAATACATATTTATTAGGCAACAAGTAATTATGTTTTTAATAATTATTTGGAGGCAAACAGTAATTTATTAAGTTTAGAATATTTTTAAGCAAAAAAGTAATCCATTTATAGTAAAATAATACATTCTTGTAATTCTATAATTGCATTTGTTTTAGAGTATACATACATATATGTAAGGGGTAACCTATATTTTTTTAAATTCTCAAAGAAAAATAATGGTGTTAAGGTTCAATCAGATGTGCCATATTATAATGCCATAGTCATAACCGAAGCCAAAATTCAATTGATTTATATGGTTATGGCTACGGCGTTATGGCCTTTCACCTATAATCAAATACAGTGTTGCCCATAAGTTTAGTTCGACCAGCTGTTTTGTATGTTATGGTTATGACAGTTTAACTTAAGCTCAAAAGTACTTACGACAGAAGAGAGCATATATATTTCTTTCCAATATAGACATGCTGTAATACAATATCGTGCAGAAAAAATCGTTATGTTATCAGACTTAATATGAATTCCACATGTGAAAATTTCCGAATAAAATTTTTGGTTAACATGAATTCACAGGAGTTTAATTATAAACTTACATATTAAATTTTCCTTTTCCTTTCTTTCTTTGTGAATAATTTGCATCACAAATTTTCAAAATATTTCACAAGCGTATGAAGTTCTTTAAAGGATACAAATTCACATTCAGAAATTTCCATGTGAAATTTTATTTATCATAAGGCTGCGTATATTGTCCCTACCACGTCAAACTATGCAACATGCAAAATTCGTTTTTTAGATTTGTTACCTTGGCACCCTCATTTCAAAATGAAATTCTCATATACAATAGACAACTCAATAGGAAATATTTTAAGCCTGACATTTTTAGGAATATGCCGACTTTAAATTCACAATTGACGACTCTTTGCGGTCTTCTGAAAAGTGCAAATTTTCATATTGGATAGTTTTACAAGGTAGGGACGATATAATCTTGTGTAAAAATTTCACATAAAATCTTTTTTTTTTGCATCTCTTGATGAAATACATTTTTGTTCTTTTTTTAGAAGTAACACTCAGGCAATGAATGTCTACTACTATTACTAGGTGTTACCTTTTTTAGTAAAGGGATAGTGTACAGAAGACAGGTTGTGAAGGAAGAGGTTGAGGAAAGCTTCATTCTTTTACAACTCTGCTTTTTGCACGTTTTTAATAGTACAGTTTTGCAGCACGTCTGGTGCTAAACGAGGTATATTAAATATTTTGAAGCTGTGCCATTTTATTGGTTATTTTACTTCGCCGATGATTCTACTATACAACCAAAGAGGGAGCTCTGATATTACATTAGGATTAGTATCTGCTGAAGTCGGTATAGTTCAGTGACCAGTGGCTATGCCTTCAGCACTTGAACTTTCCTACAACAAATGATACAAAGGGACACTAATGCACATCAGATAAAAGCGTGGTGTTATTATTTGATGACTGTTGTATAACGGGCTCGAAACCAAGACCTTCGGTTTTGTAGTCAACTTCAGCCAACGCCACCCTTATCTTCTTCATCTTATCTTCATTGAGTTTTATGTAGATTGAAAGCTTAAACTTTTTTTGAGTTATGCCTTTATTGCAGTAAAGGTGCGATGGCACTATTTTACATTCTCGTAAGCAAAGTTTTTGCCGGGAGTTTAAAAAAAAATTAAAATTTGGTGTAACTGTCAGAAATTGCACAAATGAAAAGTAACTTACAATTAAGCGCAAAATATCACATAAAATTTGTATTTGCTCTAAACTAAAGAGAGTGTGGTTGGTTTACGTGGCTGCCTACTACACGTAGGTATTCAAGTAGAATCTAGACGATACCTTTTTGAAGAAAGTGAGTGTACCTCCCCTAATTTTGTCAAATATTTGCTACATTTGTTCCATAGGAGTAAAAAAAGGTCATTCTGGGGTTGTATTCACCCTCAAAAATTGTGTTACTCATGAAAATCACTAGTCATAATGTACCCTCCCAGAAAAAATTTCTGGCTACCTCAATGCCTTGGCCAGTTAAGAATACATTTTATTTGAACCTACGTCGACAGAAAATGTTAGATTGATTACTTATATTGAAAACAAATACACATTTTCTTATTTTGTTGTATTTCTAATAAAAGTTGTCGACATTGCGCAACAGTCCTAACGTGCGGTTAAGACAGAATCAGCGGAGCATCAGTTACGCTTTACTAAATGGAATGAAATAGGTGAAAGTTCTTGTCTGTGCAAAAGCACCATAATATTTGTTATAAAACATAATATTTGTTATATATAAGGAAGAATAAGAGATGGGAACCATACCAGTAAAGAGAACCAAACAGTTGTTAGTTTTTTTCTCAGTGTAGAATCAATGAAAATAGGAAATAATACAAAATTAAACAGTGAAATTTAGCGTCATTTACCAATTCATGTGAAATGAAAACTCCCAATATTGCTTGTAAGCAAAGTAATCGTCGAAATACTAAAAATTCCATTACAGTCATAAATTCAATAATTTCCCACTTTAATAGCACAACGGTAACACTGTTACCGAACAGCTGATTGAGTTGTTTTAGATACTTATACATACAAATGTATGTTTCTTACTTTCTAAAACCGAGCGAGAAATTAGAGATTTGATAAAAGTATGGCCTGTTTCACGATATCAAAGGAATACTTTCGACTGAAAATTTATATTGAAAACAGCAATAAAATATGATATTAATATCGTGAAACAAGCATTTGTGTCTAATAAAAATAAATTAAACAGCGACACAATAGTTCTTCTTTTATTGTATTATCATATCGCACTTGTTCCTATAAACGTGGTCAACTCAAAATTTTGCAACTTTTATTTTTTTGCAAGAAGATTTATAGTGGGCATATCTACCCACTGTAAAAAATTAACATACTCGTAACATAACATTGTATATAAAACCATTTAAAAAATCGTTTTTTCTTTCTACTGAGAGATTTATAAATTTTAAGTGGATCCCAAGGCAAAGTCATACCAAGTGACCTTATTTTAGCAATTGCTGATGAGCTGATCGTTTCACTGGTATCAAAATCACGAAAAACGTTCATAAATATATTGACATAAGGAAAAAAGACAGCGTTGCATTTCTTAGCAAAATTCGTTCACCTTATTGAATTCGCCTTGGTTGATACTCTTTAAAGAAGCAAATGCGATATGATAAATATTCTAAAATTTTCAAAAGCACTCTAACGTTATGGGATGATACGGAATACTGGCAGCACTAACCGGGTCTTTGCACATGCCATGCCACGACAGAATACCTTTTTCGTCTATACAAATCGCACTACTTAAAATCGCTCATTTAGAAATACAGTGAGATCTCATTTCCAATTTTTTATTTTTGTATAGATTCAATCTCATTTTAGATAAACATTGTTTTAATTGAAATATCAAATAATATCGAGACATGAAGATATTAAAAATCAAATGAAAAAGTATTCAAATTCAATATTAAAAGATTTCCTACGAATCAAATAAATTTTCTTTAACAGAAGAAAAGCATATCAATGAACAAGTAAAAAAAAAACAAAAGTTAATCCCACACAAATCGCATAAGAAAAACAAAATTAAGCAGAAATAAATAAATAAATAAACAAAATTAATTATTTTAAGAAGCAAACAAGCTGGTACAATGACGCTAGTGCTTCATATAAAAAATTGGCTTTATTGCAATCAATTTCTAAGAAAAATTCCCAAAATGTACGAACGCAATCGATAAATGAATGATCAATTGGTCGAAAAGAGAATTTTTAAAGTAAAATAATAAATTTTTAAACAACCCTACCATACAACAAGTGAAAATCAAAATCAAAATTAAATAAAAATTAAAAATTAAAAAATTAACAACAACACAACCACAAAAATTATTAGAATGCAGTGAAACTATAAGTGCAAGTGCTCGCTCCCAAATGATATAAAAAATACGAAACCACTTAAATTTAAATGCATTCGAAACGAATTTATATAACGAGAGTCGCTACATTTAAATATATCTGTATAATATGAAATATTAAAATGCATAATAAATAGCACATTAAAACATTTGATAATAAAAAAAAAGGTGATAAAGTTATTTTTTTTTCTTTTAAACACATCAAACACTTTTGTAAAAATTCTACATCAATTGCGAAAACGCCATGAATGCGCGAATATTGCGCAAATGGAGTATACATACGAAAAATCTAATGTCTTGCTCGGTGTGCTCACTCGTGGTCGTTGTACTGCTGCTACTTGTCACATGTGCACCATCCCTAATATTGGCAACAATGAACTTTCGTTCAGACGCATCATTTGCTGCAAATACACCACACATGCCAACAAATGCTATCAAGGAGGCAACATTATCGTCATCATCATCATCATCATCGTCGTCCACATTATTAACATCGTTATTATCATCACTGCCAAACAGAAATCACAGACTGGCGTCATCAGCCAGTGGAGTGGAAGCTACACGATATATCGACAGAGAGTCATTTCCGGGCCACTACAAGAATTATCATGCAGATGACATCCAGCCGTTGTCACCACAACAGTCCGGCTACATTGGTGGCAGTGGTAGTGGTGGCAGCAGCAGTAGCAGCAGCAGCTACAATGGCCGCAGCAGAGTACCGACTTCAGCCAATATAAGAAATAGACATAATTTCATTGACAACAAACAACAGTTACACAACACCAATGACAATCTGGACTACACGCTCCCACTAAGAGGATGGTCCAGACGACATCACACCCCCACATCACATGTTCCACCCATGGCAAATGATGACTCGTTTAACGATGGCATCCAGCAAACACACACTGATAAGGCTGATGATGATGTTTATAATGACTATGCAGCAGATAATGATAGAGATAGTGCTAAACGAAAGTTTTTCTATGCGAGAAATGCTGCTGCTAATGAGCCAACGATTTCTGCACCAACAAATTCAAATGCCAACTTTCCAGTGCAACAACACTTTTACACAAGTAACAGGCGAATAGAAGATAGAACACATCATGTTGCACCATCTCCCTTAACACTACATGACACAACACCAACAAAAGCCCTAGCGCAACTTCAACGAACATCACGAACAGCATCTGCTGCAGCTGCAGCTATAGCTGCAAGCGCCACAGTAGCAGCAGCAGCATCATCCTCAGCCCATTTAAAACAACCAGAACTGATACATAGTAATAATAATAATAATAATCTTAGAAATGTAAAAAACATCTTTTCAACAACACCCAATAAATCTGTGGTGCCTGTGCCAAGAGAAGATAATGTTTTTGGCATTGATAACTCTAATGTGAACAAAATTAAGCCGTCAGACTTGGCGCTTCGCTACATTATAGAAGCGTACGAGGTGCCTGCCTCATTGCCATTGACAAGGGAACTAACAGATCAGCAGCGTCGCATGCTGATACACGAGCAACATCTTAGACAATTGCGTACAATGCAACAGCAGGCGGCCCGTAGTAGACGTGAGTCTCTGCGTGGTCGTTTTAGGAAGTATGAAAACGGTTTATTAACAGCTTCGTCTTCCTCATCATCATCATCGTCAGCAGCTTTATTAGCAGCAGCAACAACAACAAGCTTTCGCATGTCTCCTGCACTCCACAACTTGAGACAATATCAACACCAGCAGCGCATGCGCAAGCACTCACGGCGCTATTGCTCTGCCAGAGATCCCGCACAACTGGCATTCGAAGCGCCCACAGTATTTGAGGGGAAAATTGTGTCAATGACACCCGATCGCCGGCAGAATTTCTCAGCCACTGTTGAAGTAAGAGAGGTTTTTAAGCAGCAGATCGGCTATCGTTTGCAAAAATACCTGCGTCTGCAATTCGCCTACCGCAATAACAGCGGTGAATGCGACATTTATCGTGAAGAACTGAGACCGCGAGGTCTGGTCAGAGGCGACACCATCGAGCCGGGTCGCTTATACTTGCTGTTTGTGCAACAAATAGACATTGGCAACTTTACAATACTTGGTCAGCCCATAAGGAAGACAAAACGTGCCATAGAGGCGGTACGTTATGCAGTGAGTGGAAATTATGGTGAGTCAAATGTGATAAAACATTAGCATACATATCAGATAAATAAATACTTGCAAAATTACACAAGCAAATAAAAATAAAACAATTTTCAATTTTCATTTTACCTCCTCCTCTCATTTAAAATTATTTAGCGAATAAACAACATTTGGGTACATTAAGCAATACGATTAGTTTTATGTGTGTGCGAGATTGTGTGAGTGCGTGAGTGCTTGTGGGTTGTTTGTGTTGGTGTGTAAGCAAGCATGTTTCCGTATGACTGTGCAACACATTACAGAAGGTTCGTGTCCATTAGACAACTATTCGTGGAATACTCGAGTTTAAATAAATATATGTATGTATGTACATATGTATAAAAAAATTGCATTTATAATATTAATGAAAGCAAGCAAGAAATAAAGAATAAAAAAAAACAGTGCAAATGATGCAACATGTTTTTATTTTAATTTTTATTTTTAAATACTGAGTACGAAAAAGCTCGCAGCTTATTTTCTTGCTTGCCTTTTCGTTGTTGAATAAATCATTCAAATGAAAAATTGCAAATATATAATGAAAATTTTACATTTTTCTTAAATGTTAGTTGGTTGGGGTCTCTCTACACGCAAATGCCACGCGAATTAGCATTTGTAATAATAATAATAATAATAATAATAATAATAATAATAATAATAATAATAATAATAATAATAATAATAATAATAATAATAATAATAATAATAATAATCAACATCATCATTATAATATGCAGTGCATAAGTTAAAACTTGCAATAAAGGTTGTTAAAGCGGATACGGATGCAAATGCAAACACAAGCATGCTCACAGGCAAACAAACAAACAAACAAACACGCACACACACACACACACACACATGAGGGGTAGCCATGTACAATGAATAGTTTTAGTATAATGAATGTAACGTGTGAATCTTTCTCTTCGGTGAGTGCATGACAGTGTGTGAAAAAAATATCAATAAGAAATAAAAGAAAGAAATAAAACAAATAAGAAAGACAAAACAAAAATTTCACGAGAGTCTTGAGAGAATGTGTTTGTGGTTGGTAATCAGCCATAAGGACGGACGGACGGAGGGACAGACAAGCACAGATAGACAAGACATGGATGGTGTCAGTTCGTCAGTCAATTTGGTTTGTTAATTCGCACATGTATGTATGTATGTATGTATGTATTTATTTGTACAATATATATATTTGATTGTTGCAGTTGAAATTAATGCACTGTTTGTGTTTGTACGAGTATAAGTGTGAGTGTGTGTGTGTTAACTTCTGTGATTTGCCAGCTGAGTGTGTTTTGCTTAATCTTATTTGTGTACATATATAAAAGTGTGTGTGTGTGCACAGGCAATACTTATGATCACATCATCTGTATTTGTGTATTGTATTGTACATACATACATACTTTTTATTTTAATGATTGTTGCATTACGACGACTTTGATAAAAATCGCAAATAAAAGTACTCATTTGTAATTCATTTTTATTTTAATGATTTTCCTTAATTTTAAATTACTTTTGTTTTTGCTTGGTTATTTTTTTTTTTTGTTGTATTCAAACATTGTTGATTTTGTATCTCTAGGAGTGTGAGTGTGTTTGTATGATTCTTTACTTTTTTTTGTTTTTGCCAACTTCACGCTCTGGTAGCAGTCACCAGACCGAAATAATTTTATGCAGCACAACACACCCGCAAATCCAGAAAAAATAAAACAACACTTGAGGTAAATTTACACAAATACCAACACAAGACACAATGATGATGATAGTAGTGTATAGAGTACTGCGGAAGGGCAACTATCTTTTTGTTTAATTTTTTGTTTTGTATTATTATATTTTTTTTTTTCATTTCGTTGCCTGGTTACATTTTCTTAAGTTTATTTTATTCAGTTCTCTAATCAGTGCTTTTATTAATTAATTTTGAATTTTTATTTTTTATTTATTCTCTTGTTGGGCTTAGTTTTGTTTTGTTTCGTTGTTGCTGTTGGTTGCTGTTGCTCGTTAGTGGCTTTTATATGTACATATATGCCCGGCCTTTGTCAGTGCCATCAACAGCAGCAACAGCAGCAGCAGCAGCTGTAATCAAAGTCAAAGCCACAGCCACAATTCTCAGTTGACAACAGTTTGTCTACTTATTGTTGTTAAATACTTTTTAGTACCAGTAGTTGCAACGTTTCTGTTTAACTTTTTCTAGATTCTTTATTTTATTTTGTAATTTTTTTGCTTTATTTATTTATCTTTGTTGGTTTTGTTATTAGATGTGTTGTTGCTGCTGCTGTTGTTGTTGTTGTTGTCGAAATATTTAACGTTGCGGTTCACAGCGTTTAATTTTATGTATCTTCATTTTGTTTAATTTTTTTATTCTTCTACTCTCATTGTATTTTTTTATGACTTCTCATGTTGCTCGATTGTGCTGGATCAATGAAGTTAATTCGTTAACAACAAACACCAAATTCATTATTTTATTAACCCAAACAATATTAACGCGCGCACACATGTTATTTAGCAGTACTCCCAGAGCTAGTAGACCTTCTATAATTGTTTTCTGCTCTTTTTTGCATTTTGAATTAAATATTATTAAATTTTTTTTTTCATAACCTTTAGATTAGATTTAATAAGGAAAAAATTGTTTAAGGGCGCTTAGCATAAAATTTATTCCGAATGCGGAATAGCCAGAGTAAATTGTTCATGCTTTAAGTGGCGATTTGAAAATTTTAATAATAGATATGTGACCTGAATATAATTATTACATTGAACACATTCAGTTGTCTACTTTAAATTTATATAAATAATTTTTTGTACGCATGTACATACATAACTATTCATTTCCATTATATGGCTGTGAATTATATTACTAAAATAATTTTAAGCATAAAAATCCCATAAAAAATAATAAAATACTTAAGTCTATTTCTCTATTTAAATAAAATTCTTATAAGTTAAGGTAACTAAGGCAGGACTAGACAAAAACCTGCCGGACGCGGGCGGTACGGATAAGAAGAGCTTATATAGTCCTAATTTACACTAAGTAAGTCTTATTGTTAAGCTCATTATTTTTTTAAGAGAGAGAGAGAAGAGGGGAAAGAAACTCTTCTGTTCCCCTCGTCTCTCTCCCCCATCAAACTAATCAGCTTAGCAATAAGACTTGCCTAGTGTAAACTAGGACATAACATTTCAAGACAATCTGCCTTATCGTAGTTGCCGTATTTCAAATACGACTACGACTGTTTGATAATAGATTAAAGAAAAACTGTTGAAGTCTTCTTTAATCTATTACCACACAGTCATAGTCGTATTTGAAATACGCCAACCATGATAAGGCAGAATATTTGAAAAAGTTTATTTATTTTTAATAAAGTAAAATAATTAATAATAATTATAAAATAAATTAATAAAGTAAATTAATAATAATTTAATAAATTTTTAAGCAATTCATAATAAAAATAAACTGTATTGAAATATTTTTAAATTACGAGTCGTATCGAATGTCGTGATTTTCCTCCAGTATTTTTCATTTCGTTTTAAAAAATACATTATATCCTTAATTAATCACCGCTATGGTGAATAAGAAATGGGAATTTTGTTCCCCTGAAATTTGTATTCCTCTCAAAGCGGTTTTCTGTATTGTGAATCTTCCGTGCAGTTTTTCGCGCTATCAGTCCCCAGCAAATATAAAACAGGGAAGAACATTTGTAAAGCTAAAAAAATTAATTAAAAATTAAATAAATTTCAGTTAAGTAATAAATAAATAACTGGTTACCCTTTCAGTGGTTTCAAAACATTCAGCCTGGCCATTTGCAACATTTCTTAATTTAAAAAATTGTTAACATACCAACAATCCTAAATTATTATTTTACTTATTCAATAAAATATTTTTTTCTTAAAAATACATTGAAATTAATTATTAAAGGCATTGTTGGATCCTATGCATATTTCACTGTTGCTAATGCAGATTATTAAAGGTTCCCTTTACCCAAAAATTTCTTAGAACATCTAGAGATATTATGTTAAACTTTCATTTAAACAAATGGAAAGTTCAGCTAATATCATAATTGAAATAAAAACTCAATAATCAACATGGCTTTACCATTTTTACATTTACCTTTTTTTATTTAACGAAAGGTTTGGCATTTCCGAATATGGATCGTGTAAAAATAGTTACAATTTACAACAAAAGTGGTGATTTAAACATGGCCACTATTCAGCCTATACGGGGTAATTATGGCGTCATAAAAGACCTACTGTGCAAGCAATTAGCAAGATTATAAAGGAAAAAAATTCGAGGGAATAGAAGCGTTGTACATGTGGACAGACCTGTGCATCATAACAATGGGAGCTCTGCGAAAACATCGCTTCTGTTAGTGGCAGTCTAGCTGATAACACGAACAACCGTTGCTGTTGCTTCAGAGTGCTATGCTATGATAACCAATTTTTTTAGCCTGCAATTTAAGACTGTGAACTGGACGATATGTGCCTTCAACAAGACGGTGTCATGAGCCACCCAACACAACAAGTATTTTCTTTATTACATGGGACATTGCCAGCAATTTCACATTGTGGCGGCATCATTTGGCCAACTCTCGCATCTTTGTAACTATTTTTTAAGTACAATCCAGCTTGTTTTTGTTGTCTGGTCTATGATTGGTTGACATGCTCACTATGGATTATTTGAAGTTCCGGTAGCGAACAACTGTACCGAGGTGCGGTTTATCCGTGTCCTCAGTTTGCTTAACCTTCATGCATTTATGAATACGCGATTTGCGATTTGACATGGAAAAGTGTTAGTTATACTTGTGGAAAACTTAACCTGGTAGAGTAAGATATACAAGTCATGTTAATCAGAATACAGTGAATTTATGAGATGGGGCCAAAATAGTCACCCGAAGTTCTTTGCATCTTTTGTTAATAAATGAAAAGCAGTATACGCCATTGAACCACATACTATCCAGTATCAAGTTGTCCGCTTGAGTGGGTGAAAGTCGCATTGCTCTGTAGTGTTCAGAGCCTGCGTTCACAATAGTTGTTTGGCCCCACGGCGTTTTCAAAAAAATAATACACAACATAGTACACAGTAGCTTTGAGCGGGTGTAATGGCTCTTGCATTCTTATACGCGGATTCTCGGTGCCCCAGAAGTGATAAGTCTGCTTATTTACGCTTCCACAGAGATGAAAAAGAGGCTCGTCGCTCATAATAATTTTTGATGAAAAGTTGTTGCAACAATTATTCCACGTTCTTCAGGAGTATAGCGATTCATGTCTTATTGACGTATATTTTGTGTCTCTTTACTCCACAAATGTTAAAGCGAAACTGACGTTTAGCTACATTTTCAAAAACGACAGCATCTTCCGACAGTGTGATTAATTTTGCCCCGTCATATATGTATAAGAGTGTATATCAGGGATGGAAAAGTTGGTACAATTGTATTTTTTTTTTTGGTACTATTCAAACTCGGAAAGTACAATAGTACACCAATGTCAAATTAAGTACATTTTGGGAATATCCCCAGTTTCACTCCGCATTTCTTATCAAATGATTGCATGTGTCAATTTTCACCTTTGAACAATGAACATATTCTTCTGACTTGAAAACAGTCTTGTCAAAGCGAAACACAGCGAAAAAACCAAAAAATGTGAACTCATCCATTTTCAAATAATTTTTCTTCTAAATTCAGATGCTAGAGCAGATGCAAACATATGCTTTAACAACCCAACTTACAAGCAAATTTGTTAAAATGATTCGGTAGCCAGAACAAGGTCGATTGTTTTAATAAAATCAAATAAAAATATGTAATTTGAACTAAAAAGATCTTTTAGTACAATTAAGATAAAAAAAAGTACAATTTTTGAAAGTTGTTGGAACATTTTTAAAATTCTTAATGCCTTCCCTGGTGTATATGTTCTATTATTTAAAATTGAAATGTTAACATTATAGTACGCTGTGTACTGCGAGGACTACCAAAGGTTAAAACTAGTTCTTTTGATACATGGGTATAGGCAGGCGAGTTAAAATATTCTCAGAGAAGTTTATTTAAAAGTGTCAAAATGTTCAAACAAAGTGTTCAGTTAACAGTTTCAATGTATGTAATGATAATGTAATAACCAGGTCTAATTTTTCTGCCTTTTTGCCAGAAAAAGCATTTTTTTGCATATTTTAGTTTTTTTGTAGAAAAATGCTTATTTTGGATCACCTTGCATAAAAAAGCTTATTTTTCACTCTGGCAACGCGATTAATATATAACGACTAATATAGCTCAAACTGGTGTAAAAGAAATTCACATAAAATATATTTCTTTCCTCTTGCGCACAACTCTCCCTTACCAACCTACTTCAGTATCACGTTATTTTTATTCGTTATGTCCTCTCCTGGTAGGTCTCTAACTATATGAGCTTCTGAATGCATCTGGGATGTGCAGAAAGAAGCCCATACCTCATGCCTGTTTTATATGTATATGATTAAAACAAATTTGCTCTACATATTTTGAATCGGGAGTTGATCCCAGACCTCCGCATGTTAGGCTAGAACACTACCTACTGACCTACCGAAGCACATATTTATTTTCGTGTTCAATACAATCAAAAAATAAAAACAGGAAATAAAAATTTCATTCACGTTCAAATTTGTAGCCGACCAACTTCGTAGTGTTTGTGTAAAATTTCGTCATTCGCTTACTTTATTGCATTCTGGTAAGGCAGAGGCGCACTCTAGTTAGGAGGTATTGACAAGCAGCGTGTAAAAACTTCTGATTTATATAATTGCTTTTGCTTCTGCTTACGCTTCTGATTCTGTAAATGTAAACAGTCACAGCCAAAGCGAACACGCATTAATCGAAAAATTATACACAACGGAGAATTTCAGCAGTCGACATGTTCGAACAGTTGTTGGTTTGACTGACTGCTCTCTTAAATAAATTCGCATGTTAAATTTTCGTTTTTTTTACTAGACTATACTTTTTTTTGCAAAAAGTGTTACTTAAACCCAACAGACAAGTGTGCATTAATTATATGATTTTGGAAAAATATTGTGAAAAACGAAAATTTTTGAGTTAAAGAGTGGTGTGTTACCTATTAGGGTGCCTAGACACGTTCAGATTATATTGCCAAATATTGTTAGCCAAAAATAAGGAGTCAATGTTAGTTATTCTGAAAGAATTAAAAAAAATTTTTTTGATTTATTTTTGCAAAAAAAAAGTGCGTGAAGAAGTAATTTGTTCGATGTAAAATATTCCTGAGATTAATTTAGTGGAGTCTTAGCTACATTATTGCCATAAAGCACTACCACTAAGTCTGAATTAGCCGTTGGTCAAAAACTCACAACACCATATTTTGAGGGGATACTGGTTTTCGAAATATTTGGAGATCCATAAAAAAAAGTTGTTGACCAAAATCGTAATACTATCGAACCTATACTGTCAGGACCGTGCGGATTTGCACGTTTAAGCGTTTCTTCATAGAGCAAAAAGGACGGTATATCCCACTGGGCCTAGGGCGACATCAAACATAAATCCGCCACTGGATGCACTGTGTGCAGTTCCGCGCTTCCGCACAGATAAAAAACTGCCCCATAGAATCATGAAGATTTTCTCTATGAAACGTTTTTAGGCCAAGTGGTATCCCAGCAGAAAGAAGCGAAGATTTTGTCATAGAGATTCCTTATTGTTTTTATGTGGTAAATCTTATTAATTTCATCAAGAAGAAAACCACATAAAATCAAGAAGAAATCTTATTATTCACAACTTTTTTTACTTAATTTCCGTTATTTTTGTCACTAAAAAAATAATCCATAGAGAAAAACTTCTTGATTTTATTAGGTTTCTTATTAATTGTAAACTAAAGGGATTTCTTATTGATTTTATTAGGTTACCTTATTGATTTTTTCAATAAGGTTTTCTTCCTGATTTTATTAGGTTCCTATATAATTATGTATAAAACATCTTATTGATTTTTTTAATAAGGAAATCTTCTTGATTTTATGAGGTGTCTTGTTATTTCATAACTATAAATAGACATAGAGACAATTTTTTAGATGATCTTTTTAATTTTTGTATACGAATGTTTGCACAATAATTTCAATGGTTATTTAGGCTGCTTATTAGCATATTGTGTAGAGTGCTTGTCTATCAGGTAGAAATTTGATGGTTCAATACTTGGTGAGTAAGTTAGTTAAGAATATAACATAATGTGTATGTATGTATGTATATATAAATAAATAAAATCTTCAATATACTACATACATACATACATACATATATACTTACATATATATATGGTATAGAATTTAAATGAAAATACATAAGTATAGAGAATATAGACACAATTTTTTTTTATTTTTTATTAGGTCGCCTAATAAAAACAAGAAGAAAGCCTTATTGAAAAAATCAATAAGATAACCCAATAAAAACTACAAAATGTCTTCAAAATTTGTTCAAAAAGGTTTTCCTTATTAAATTAATAAGATTTCCTTATTGAAAATAAAACCATAGAGATTTCTTATTGATTTTGTTGTAATTTATGAGGTATTTAGTAGGCACTGTTTTCTCTGTGCAAAGCGCATCTTTTTTCTTTAGTGCATACTTGTAGCAAATATATTTTTGCTGGGAATGACTTAAGAATGCTTCGTGGAGCACCATCCCAACTTCCTAATTATATTTACTGATAGGGCAATTTAAACAAAAATGGCAACTGTAATCATATGGGGAACAATAGTTCGTTTTATGTGATTTGAATGGATTTTTTTTGCTATTAAAGACAAATAAATGCGTCTGTTTCCTATTATATACATGCATATCGCACTTGTTCCTCTAAAGAGGTCAACACATAATTAACAACTTCTCAGTAGAAACCAAAAACCTTTTTAATACTCTTATATGGCAAAGTGGGATACAACTCTATTTTTTTTAGCGCAAGAGTATACAAAGTAATGAAAAATGTTTACAGTGGGTAGATATGATCACGCTATATTGTTTTCTTGTAAAAAGTTTCACTTTGCCAAATCGCCAAATTTTGAGATGACACCCTTTAGAGGACCAAGTGCGATAAGTATTTTCTTGAAATAAAAAAAAACTTTGCCCAAAATTTAAACAATTTAAATTATAAAACATATTGCTATTGAATTAGATACTATTTGCGGTGTGCAGTGTCAAAGTGTTTAACATTCTGTTCGTATAGTTTACAACACAGATGTCGGATGTATGACAAACATATATATATATATATATATATGTATGTACATATGTAAAACATATGTTCATACAGAAGTTGTCAACCAAAAATAACAAATATTAACAAATATTCCTATTCATTTGTCATATTTTTTTTTGTAATGTAGAACTACAAATGTTGTAATTTAGAAATTTAGTGGCCTTGAGTATCAGTATTTATTTACAGCAATACAGAATATTGCGCCAGTAATGGCAATTTACCTGTTTCTTAAAAAAAAATATTTTTAGTATTTTTTTTAAATTTTATACTGAAAACTACTCATATATTCATTTATAAGTATGCATGTTCAAATCAAATTTTATTTAGATATTGTGGACAAAATTAGAATTATGACACACAATTCAACAGACATTTGTGAAATTTAATATTATATAAAATAATATTTAATACATTCACAAATATATATATTTAAAATATATATATATACGAGTATATATTTATATATATTTTTGTTATAATACAAAAGTTTTGAAATAGTGTTTTTTACACAGGTATAGAGCTTTGAAATGGCATAAAACAAAGATTAATTTTTTTTTAAATTGACATGAAATTTACTTTATTCGAAAGATAATCTTCTAACATTATAATTTAAATACGACTTCTGGCATATGACCACCACAATGACTCTTTCCCAATTTTATAGAAGCATATTGGCAATAATGCGGCGAATGTTGTCCTTCAAGTGGTCAATCGTTTCGGTCTTATCGACGTAGACTAGCGATTTGACATATCCGCACAGAAAATAATCTAGTGGCATTAAATCCCACGATCTTGGAGGCCAGTTCACGAGTTCGAAATGTTTCCTTCAATAACTCAACTTTGACACGAGCATTTTAACTTCATTGTTGTTCAATTAATGAACGAAGGACTTAGTAATCATGGCTCTACAGTGATGGAGAGACTGATTTCGGTCTTCCTCTACGCTACGCTCTACATCAGCAATGACTTCTGGATGCGTATTGTCATTTAGTCCCCGTCTATACTTGCAATTTTTTAAATTGCAATTTAAAAAATTCTAGCTAGTTTTGCAATTATTTATTAAAAAATTCTATTACATCACAAATTTCCCTGAAAAGTTAACAATTCTATTTTATTTTTGTTTTATTTTGTGTTTTTAATATAACTGAAGAAATAAAATAAAATAAAACATCAAATACATTTAAATTAACAAGTGAGAAATTCAAAACAAAACAGAATTGCCGAGTACATGAAACTCTGTACACTTCCCCAATCCTCTCATCGCTCTCACAAATAAACTCAAGAATTGCTGCAACAAAGATTGCAAGTCTGGACGAGGACTTAGAGTAAACGTAAACGTAGTTAAACCATAGTTAGTCAAATTAATTGCTCTGATGGATATGTTGACAGTAAAATGGACGTATTGAACGATATGTATTTTGAACAGAACCATTTTTCATGGTTTTTTTTGAAGCGTTGTTCAGGTGTCAGTCTGTTCATGTTGAAATGCCAAACCAAACTTGACAGCTGGCGAAATGGCTGCCACTTAAAAAAGTATTAAAAAAATTTAACACATTTGTTAAAGTGACTGAAATGCATATGAACACCTCCATAGAGAAGTCTATATACTTGACTGATTTATTTTCGTGAACAAAATGATTGGCTAGAAATCGAAATGATTATATTATGATGTAAAAGTCCTTATTGTGTTATCAGGAATCAAACCAAAACAAAACATAAGCCACCTAACACTTATAGAACACTTATAGAACAGAGTTATAATTCTAAGCGTGATTTGCATTATAGCCAATTTTTTCAATAAATAAATTGAAAAATTTCAAATAATTGACACTACTGAAAAACACCTTGCGGTTTTTCGCTTCAATAAATAGTCGTTTTTTCAATCTCGAACACACTTCCATACATACACTCATATGTATGTATCTAAAATTTACTATATTTTTTTAGTTTCTTTGAATAGTTATAATAAAAACCTTAATTAATGTGATAGCTCAAAAAAAAATGCAAAAATATGAAACATATCTTCTCAAAGAGGTCTTTTTAAAAGTACTCAATTTAATTTATGTCATTAACTTCCTGTTTCTACAACCCAGACGATCGTCTTGAGTATACAATTTACATATGGGCATTTCTGCGAGAAATTCCACTATTTTGTCGCGTGCAGCAGCAGGCAATTAACCTTGTATTTCTGAATAATGTGACTTGAGTTTTTTTTAAATTTTACCTAACGTAGAGCTGCTGACGGCCTATACAAATATATAAAGAAGAAAAATAGTTTCGTTTTTTTTAAATAAGCATATTTACTTGATGTTGCACGCTACATAAAGTTGACATTCCTGTGGAAATGCCCATATCACTTGCTATTTTGAAAGCATTGTTTTTGAAACTTGAAATATACTTGACATCAATTATAATACAAATGTTAGCAAGGCGAATTCATATCAGCTGATCTCAATTCTGCAGCTGTTAATTTCTCTGGTGTCAAATCAAATATACAAGGTGAGTGGCAAATTGAGACCACCTGGTATCAATTCGCCTTGAGGCTTAATTGAAGTACAATTCAAGGCTTGAATTGAACTGTACTTCAACTAAATTTTTCGAATTGAATTCAAATTCTCTTTTCACTTGATAATGCTATTGAAATAAAGTGCAAATCAAGCATAATTTCACCCTGGAAGATTGAATATGTGTCTTGAATAACAATTGTTTTACACTTGATTTCCTTACACAGTGCCCACACCTGACGAATTTATATCATGATGAATGTCAAATTGATATTATGATGAAAACTAATCACGTATAGACTCAATTTATTAATATTATGGTAGCAGTTGAGTAAAATATAAGCATAATAAAGTAAATGCAAGAATTTATGAGATGTTATTACATTCGGCCATTCCTGATCATTCACCGTCCTCGCTGTTGGAAGCAGAATCATGATCATCCACCAGCGGAAGTGAACACTACGGCTTAAGACCATCAGAGGCATACACGGAACAGTACTGGCGTTGCTTTCGGCTCGCGCAATATAGATCTTTAATGACATACGAGTACGTGTCATTTTCGAGAACTTTTGACACCTGGCATGGGCCTTTAAAACGGGGTTCTAGTTTTCTAGATGAGCCCGTTACTTGGTCCCTCGCTCTTGGCCAGAGCTATGTCACCAATTTCGTATAGCCTAGACTTAGAGTGAGCATTATCAAAACTGAGCTTCGCTTTTTGACAATAGTCTTCTATGTTTTCGGCAGCGATTCGGCGCCTTTAATTTAAATCTACCAACCGTTCGTCACGAGATTACGTATAGGGCCTATCGCATTGTTAAATCTGCACCAGCTTATTCCCCAAAAAGGTTTTATTTTACTTTAATAACTTTAGTCTACACTTTAAAATTTTTTTAACTAGTTTTTCCCACCATGACACTAAAGTGGTATATCCTATCAAGTCTATTCTACTTGCTACCGAAATGTAAAAATTTATATACATAATCTTTCAAAAATAACAATTATTGCACATCCATGATCGCATTTTGCTATTGATTTATAAAGTCAGACATTAATCTAAAGTATTTGAATACAACTGCCAATTTGCATTATGAAGCAATAGAAATACACAATTTTACATACATTTATATGTATGTATGTATGTATGTATGTACCCACAAACCAAATGATTCTAGTTTTTCTAAAGTCAAACTTGTCGTACCAAATTCGTTAATAGTGCATTTACACTATCTCGAAATCTAGTACTTTCGAGATTTCGAGCTAAATCAAGCTGCTTTTTTCCAGATTTCTCATACAAAACGAAATCTAATAAAATTATAATGTTTTTATTTATTCTCTACTATCCTGTACAACAAAAGGTGAGTGAATTAGCTACGGTCTGCTTAAAAAACTGTGTGAATTGGCTACAATACAGTTGTTTGGTTGTAGTTTTAAAAACAAATCAGTTGATGGGTTTTGTTTTGAATAAAAAAAAAATCTTGATAAAAATCTTCATAAAGATTTTAATCAAAATATGCTAGATTTTGTGCTGATGTAAATGCCCTATAAAAGACATTTCAGTAGTTTCTCGGAAAAATTTTTTTAATAAAATTTTTTGAAACCATTGATGCTTCGATTTATAAGATTTGTTTAAAATAAATGTAATAAATAAAAAAGAATTAAGTGAGACATTTTTTTTAGATTTAATTGAACGGTAGTGAATTCTAATGAGAAATAATTTCTTAATCAGGCTTAAGTTCAGTAATTTCAATTCTTACCGAATGAAATATTTTTAATAATTAATGTGAGTTTTATTAATTAATGTGAGTTTATTAGCTGATAAAGTCTAGTTTCATTTTTCTTCTCTTCTTTAGAAGCTCACATTAATTAATAAAAATATTTCATTCGGTAAGAATTGAAATTACTGAACTTAAGCCTGATTAAGAAATTATTTCTGATTAGAATAAAAAAGAATTTTAAAAAATATTAAAAAAATGTACATATATGTATGTATGTATGTATGTTTATGCAAATTATTTCCACAAAAACTGCAACATAACGCTGAAGCGGTAATCTGCTGCTGTATAAACTAAAAATTTTATCGATTTCGTACCGACGTGTCGTTACGATTTCTTAACTACATATCGTACCGAAGTGGTGTCAACCATTACATGCAAAAATCCTTAAGGGGCCCATCCATTATACAGTCCCTCTTATTCTTGCGGAACTATGTTCCACTGGAAATTAAAGGACTATATATATATATATATATATATATATATATATTTGCAGGTCTGCCAAGTCTCCTAGAACCTGGGGGGTTATATTCGATGGATTGTCTAGTTAAATCGCTAGCTGGCCTTCTCATTGTATGCCCCAGCCAGCTAAATTTACGCAAACGTATGCTCAAAGCTAAAGGAACCTGATTTGTTATATCCCACAAATCTTTATTAGATATCGTGGCTGGCCAGATTATTCTAAGTATACGCATGAGGCAACGGGTTACAAAAGCTTGCATAGTATTCAATTCGCGACTCTATATACTCCATGTTTCACAGCCATATAGAAGCACAGGTTTCACATTGCTGTTAAAAACCTTGATTTTGATGTGCATTGAGATATTTTTCGACCTCCAGAATTTGTTGAGGGTACCAAAAGCTTGACTGGCCCTACAAAGTCTATTTTGAATATCTTTTTTGCTGCCCCCACTTTTTGAAACTATACTTCCCTGATAACAAAAGTTTTCAACATCATCAATGCATTGCCCCGAAAGCTGGAAGTTCATGTTGCATGATGAGTTTATGCGCATAGATTTAGTTTTTTTTTATATTAATCTGTAAGCCAGCTTTAGTTGCACGTTTGACAAGGGCTTCAATCTTAGATTGCATGCTGGAGAAACAGTGGGATAGAAGACAGACGTCATCTGCATATTCAATATCATCTAGCCTATTGTGAATGCCCCACGAAATACCATGTTGCGTATCCATAGAATGGTTCATAATTACGTCAAGTACTATGTTGAACAGCAATGGAGACAAAAGACAACCTTTACGAACTCCAACGTTTACTTTGATGGGTCTGCTTGCTGAACCCGCATGAAGTATAGAACAGTAGGCACTGTTGTAGAGTTCCTTACTCAGTTTGATTATCTTCTCGGGAACTCCTTTGCATCTTAGAGCTTCCCAGATCGCATTGGGCTGTAATGTGTCAAAAGCACGTTTGAAGTCTACGAACACTAAGTAAAGGGGTGAGCGCTATTCGACCGACTGTTCAACGATTATCCTCAAGCTATTGATGTGATCAATAGACGACTTGTTCGGCCTAAAGCCCGCTTATTCTCATCTTAGCTGTGGTTCTATGATTGTTGAAATGCGACTGTGCAAGATGTGAGCTATGATTTTGTTTGCCATATTTAAAAGAGTGATACCTCTCCAGTGGGAACACTCTTGCAATTTCCTTTTTTGGAAGTTTGATTATAAGGCCTACTCTTAAATCACCAGGAATTTTCTCATTTAACCAGAAACTCGAAATTAAGGGTTCTAATAATGTTGTTGTTAGAGTGATGTCTGCTTTTAGAATTTCAGCAGGTATTCCATCAGGGCCTGCAGATTTACCGAGCTTCAGGCGCTTAATTGCAGCTGCTATTTTTTTTGATTACGGTGTTGCGATGTTTATATCGTTGTTTATGTTACCTTTGACCTCTACTATGCAATAAATGCCAGAATAGTGTCCAATTTTCCTTACAGTGAAAAAGTAAACCACATTGAACAATGTTGTCACTACATTACACAATTGTCTTGAATGTACAATAAAAATCAAAAGTCTTTTGATATTGTGCCACCTTCGATTATGGCATACACATTGGCGATATTATTGTGCAATACGAAAAATTTCACAATTATGTTGCAAGTGGGTGGGCTGCTTTAAGATTTCGGTAATATTTCGGTTCCGAAATCGGAAGATTCTGTCGGCTAGTCGTTACAAATTCTTTACACAAAAAAAATATATCATCGAAATGCAATCAACAAAACAAATTGTTAATATTTAATTTAAAAATTAACAATCATCATTGTTGATATAACAAATTTAAATTTTTATAGTCAATTAAATTATTCAACAAAATTATTTGTTAAATTATATCATAATGGAATGGGCACATGTAGAAGAAACGTGAAATCATGTTTGCGTATCTAATAAAGTATTGCTCGTTAGCTGAGAGGTGAGTAAGTTAGTTTATTGGTCCTGAGGTTTTCGGTTCAACTCCGCCCCAAGACATTCAGTGTTTTTCGCAGACAAGCAAAAACTCGTTTCAAGGATAATTATTGTGTATAAAAAACCTTGTTAATATAACAATTATGATAACCAAAATTTGTACGGAAATTCAAAAAAATTTTTTTTTCTCTCATCATCATTTTCTAGCAACACTGGGGTTAACTGATGATCTTTTTTTTTTTTTTGAAAAAAACACCCAGGGTCTATAGTGGGAATCGAACCCACGACCTCTGGACTGAGAGGCTAGCATCGCTACCACTCAGCCGCAGGAGCAGCCCATTGTTAATATAACAATAACTTTAATTGAATTAACTCTGAAATCTAACAAAAATAAATGTTGATAAAATAAATAAATTTCAACTAACAATATGTTGATGTATTTAATTGAAAATATTTTTCAGCTTTTCCTTTAACTGACAATTTCGTTAATTGTATTTACAAAACTCATTGTAGGTGCAAAATTAATTAATTATTTAATTGATGTAATAAAAAAAATTAATAGTATTTAGAAATCATATTTTTCTGTGCACGAATTTGGTGCATTTGGTCTAGTGGGTACGTATGTATTTATGTATATATATATGTATGTACATATATGTATGTATCTATGTGTGTATGTATGTATGTATGTACGTAATTGTGTATCTATGGATATGTTCGTACATGTAGAGCCGTTCGTATTTAAAAGTTTGCACATGTTGTCATAGAACAACAAATATGTACATAAAATTAACAAATTGATTGTAATTATTTTGATTTTTTTTTTCTTCAATAAAATTTTACTATCAATTATTAATTGACATTTCTGACGTCATACATACATACGCATACACAAGCATTATCAAGCAATCAGATTATGGTCGTCTAGAGTAGATCAATGAGGTCACTTTTGTTTAAGTTCTGGCGGGTAATTGAATAAACATGTAGAGATGCAATTTTTATTATTATTATTGTTAATTTTTTTAATATCGTTTTTTACTTTGGCATACATTTGAAAATTTTGTAAGCGTTTATAAATATGGAAAAGTACTTATTTACATTGGTTTACAGTGGAAGGCAAAAAAAACATTTTTCCTTTGTTATTTGCTATTATAAGTATTTTAGTTTTAGGATGTTTAAATAAAATGAAGAAGTACCTAGGGAATGGAACCTATTACGCATTAAGTTTCAATAAATTTTTCAAAAATATATGAAATAAGTTCTAAATATATTACGGGCCCTATGAGGTACAACATAAGAAAAAAAAAAATGCGAAGAACATATCTTGTAAAAGTTGCAGTTATTCTAAATTAGAGGTCCTCATCCCATTGCCCTGAAGGCTCTGCTAACAATCTGCTTGCTATATGTACACTGCACAACTACCAGTAAAACTCTTAAGCAAGAGAGCAAAACACACAACAAGTAGTAATTCAAATAATCAGGAATAAGGAACCCGCAGACATACATACATACATACATACATACATACATACATACATACATACATACATACATACATACATACATAGGTTGATAAGCACAATACCCTTCTTTGCGCCGCGCAGTAGGGTAAAAAGGAGGTTTATTTCTAATTTTTTTATGAAAAAAAAAAATACAACGAGAATATTTAACAACCACAAAAATTATATAATTTCTTGTTCTTATATCGACGGTTGCCAAATGGAAGTCCTCATCAATCATCCAAGAGGTCCGCGTGGAGAGCCAAAAAAAACAGTTTTTTTATTTTGATTCTACATACAATTTAATGTTTTATTTTATTTTGTTTTTAATTTATTATTGCGAAATCTTCAAACAAAAACAACTAAATATCAAAGGGAGCTTTCACTCTTCACTGCTTAATATAAAGTATCCCTGGCACAGCACTGACTGTTACTGCCGTCACTATCAAAAACAGCTGATATTATTTTTATTGCCATTTCATTTAGTTTGATAGAAATGTAAAGTGAATCTTAAACATGTCAAATAAGACACAATATTTTGAAGATTATTAAATATTTTGCTTTATATATTTTAGTAAAAACCAATAATTATTAAACATGTTTATGAACTTTTGTAAAAAAAATTTAATCAAATTAAAAATTATGTGGCTAAAAACCAAAAACCTAAAAGCCAAGATGCATTACAGGTTTCAAAGGGGTCCGCGACAAAAATAAATAAATTTACAAGGGGCCCGTGAACAGGAAGTTGGTGGAAGTTTAATAATACTTTTGTGGGATTAAAGGTGGAATAATACTAAAGCGTTACGAACAGTAGCCTAATTCAATTCATAAGAAAAAAAAAATACTAAAGGGTATTTTTATAGCGGTATAGAACTTTGAAATGGAATAAAACAAATATGAATTTCTTTAAATTGACATGAAATTTACTTTATTCGGAATACTACCTTCTGGCATTATAATTTAAATACTCGTATGACTTCGGCCATTTGATCGACATAAATGTATCGAACGTAGTCTAATCTGGCGACCAATTTTCGATGTCTTTTTACAACGTTTGTGGCCGTATATCGGCAATAACGCGGTAAATTTTGGCCTCCAATCGTTTCGGGCTTATTGGTGTAGATTAGGGACTACACATGTCCCTACAAAAATAGTCTAGCGGTGTTAAATTGCATGATCTTGGAGGCCCATTCACGGGCCCGAAAAGTGAAACTATGCTGTTAACAAATCTTTCATTCAATAAAGCAATTATGGCGCGAGCTGTGTGCCATTTTGCCCCGGCTTATTGAAATCATGGTTGTTTAATTGATGAATGAAAAAGTCAGTAATCATGTCTCTATAGCGGCGGATGGACTGATTCGGGTCTTCCTTTACGCTACGCTCTAGAGCAGCAATGACTTCTTCTGTACGCACTGCATGACGTCTTTGTGGAAGCGTATTATTATTTAGAGTAAACGTAGAGCGAAAACGTTCCATATTTAATAGAATTAATTGCTCTGATAGATGATTATATTGACCGTAAAATAAACGTAGTGTGCGATACAATATTTCAAACCGGACCATGATTTTAAAAATAAATTTTGCACAACTTGGAAGCGTTGTACAGACGTCAGGTTGAAATGCCAAACCAAAGTAAACATAAGTCACTTGGCAGCTGGCAAAATGGCCGAAATGTTAAAAAAACTGTTGCCAGCTTAAAGTTTATTTTAATTATATTGACTATTTTTAAGGAAGACACTAGATGCAAAAGTTCATTCATATAAAATTAACATATAAAAATATTCACCCTTATTCCTGTTGTCAACATTGACGTCACGTCAATACAATAACAAAAATTTGGGGCTCTTCTACTCGCTCTCGAGCACAATTTTGTGCTATTGGAAGTCCATTTCTGTTCCTTAAGGTCTATAAAATAATATGAGCCTGCAAAAAGCAGCCAGTTCTTTTCGGCAACGGATAGACAAGTCCAAATTTTTTGGCATTGTAGATATTGACCTGACGTCGATATTGACAAATGAAATAAGGGTGATTATATAGAGTCCTAATTAAATATTTACTAGAGCGATTTTTCATCAGTGGAACAGCACTAATACATTCTCACTTTTAAGCATTTTCTATTTTTGGTGGCCACTGTTAAAAGAAAATATTTGTGCAATTTTGGCAGTAAGTGTGTAAAATAAATATCTAATACATGTTACTTTTGGTCCTTAAAATGTTTCAACCTACACAAATGGGCCTCATTATCGTAAGCCTCCCGATATTTGCTTAAAATTTTAATCCTTTCCGAAAAGTTTTGATTATCACTGTTGTGATATATGATCAGACATAAAGAGCATGTTACGTTTTATGTTTTGTGTGTAATTTTTGCTGCGTTTTGTGGCTGCTAAAACAATGATGGCATTTATTTGCAAATTATGGTGATGATAATCGCACGAGAGGAAATTACAATTCTATTTTTCAGCTGGAGCCGCAATTAATGTACAGCTGTCTGGCACACGTTCCGACCTTATTATTAGTGAATATCAGACGCATGTATGTATGTATGTGTATATGTGTATATGTATGGATATGCATAAAATATATTAAGTGTGCGTGTGTGAGTATTTGTGTGAATAAAAGTATAGGGCTAAACAGCAGAAAAAAAAAATGCAACAACAACAAATTGACGGAAACCCCTTTTATTATTTACACATTCAACTTAAAGGCCTTCTTCAGTTCAGTTAATTGACAGCAATAAGAGCTGTTTTATTTTGTTTTTTATTTCTTTTTATTATTATATTTTTGCAATAACCTAAACATTTGCCAAATTTTTAATATTTGGGATTTTATATTTTTTTTTTATTTATTTAATAGTTTTTTGTTCTCCTCTTTGTTTTTTCAACAGAACAGCATAAATAAACAAACGACTTCTTAAATAGTCAGTTTGATAATTTTTTATTTTTTATTTTTCCTACTCGTATTATGTGTTTTATTAATATGTTTTATTATTTTTATTGCTCTTAGTGGCATTATTTTTGATGATGACAATAACATCTTTGTAAAATTCTCACCATAATTTGATACTGGCACAAAACGAATCAGAGAAAACTACAGCAACAGCAACAGCAACAGCAACAAAAACAGCAATACAACAATGACGACGACAGCGACAGCGACAACGACGACGACGACATCAACAAAAGCGAAATAAATGAACTTAAACAAGTTTAGCTGAGTAGCAGTTGATAGTTTATTTGCTGTTCGTTGTTGTTTTTTTAGTTATTTCGTTTTTTCCCCCCAGCCAGTAAATAAGTAGTTGTAGTAATAGTCATGTGTCCCTAGAATGGTAAAGTGTTTAAAATAAATTTAATTGACTTTGTGCTCATTCCAAAAATATTTTCACACACAAAAGCTTAAACCTCGTGTCACATAATCTATATTGTTGCAGTACTACTACGGCTAAGACTGTCACTGCTCCTACCAACACTATGAACGACCACCATTTCAGCAACAGTACAACTGGAAACCAGTGTTGTCATATACATCCACATGTAACGGATACTTGTTTAAGTCCGCTAGAGAATTTTAAATTAAAACAAAATCTTGAAAAAAAATAAACTTTTAATCCAAAAGATTTCTATATTGAAAAGATCATTGTGTACGCCGCGACTGTTCATGACAAAGCGTATTCTAGGGGGTATTCTTTCGAGGATTGCTGGCTGTATGTAGATATGTCACGAATAACATAAACAATGTTAGCCGTCCAGGAGTCAATTGCTTCTGGTTTATCAGCATAAGCCACTGATATTCAAAAGGAGAAAATCTCACGACCGTGGAGGCCGATTGACAGGTTCATTTCTCGAAATCAAGTTATCGCAAAATTTTGATTTCAATGCTTACGGTCGCCATGTAGTGCCATCCTATTGAAACCGCATTTGATCATGGTTCGGTGACACAAAAAATCCATGAGGTGTTGCTGTACCGGTTTTGGGCCAGATATTTTCCCTAGTCTATTTAATGGTGCGGTAACGCGCGTTCCATCCTCATTTTTGAAGGTATAGAGTCCAATGATGCCACCAGAGCATAAACCGCATTAGGGTATGCTGTCAATTAGTTGCAAACCATATGAGACAATTTCGTTTATTACCAAAACCGTTTAGCCAAAAATGAGCCTCATCGCTGAACATAATTTTGCGATAAATCATAATTTAAGCATAAGTTGCACTAATTGATGATTGATTTTAAATGTAAGGCTGGATATTTTGGTAGCGTTGTTCAAGCGTCAATCTCTTCATAATGATTTGCAAGATTATACTGACCATAAATATTAAAAAGTATAAAAGTATAAAGCAGTGTACAAGTTAACCTTTTTATACGTTCTATCGGGATTAAAAAATACCCTAAAAATAATCTTTAAAGATTTTATATTATTCTCGAACATCATCAATGAGAAATAAATAAGGTGAATTCATTTAGAAGTGAAATGCAACACAGCTGAAAAACAACATGTATATTTGCTAGTGTAAAATGTCTTGCCGTTAAAAATTTACATATGTTTTGCTTGATTTGACACCAGAGAAATTAGCAGTTGATCAACATCGGCTAAAATGAAATCACCTGGTATGAATTCGCCTTAATCATTATTTATCATGTTATTTAGTTCTACTATATTTTTATTTCTTTTTTCCTGCAAACCTGTTTCATAACTCAATTATCTCTTTTACTATGTTTAAACGCACGACTTATTTGCAAATAAAAGTGTAAATTGTTGCCATACAATTGGGTTGTTGCGATTTAGGTTAGGTTAGGTTAAGGTTGGTGCTACACCGCACCTCTACTCGGAGACCCAATTGGGGTAATTGTGATTCCCTTCTATTGCCCATTAATAGTAATATTTACTTTTCCCATTTATAGCCAGAAGAGACCCTATTATCCGTCATTAAGCCACCGAATCTCCATTATGAAGCCCCTGATGTCCTCTAGTTTACAATTCCCGATATCAGTAATGCTTACATACTCAGCCATTTAAGCCTATGACGTTGCAGCTTCGGGCAGTGACGGACAATATGTTCAATATGTTCTGGTTCCTCTTCATCCCCGCACATCCTACTAAAATCTAGAGTGCCAGTTTCCCAAATGCTGGTTCTTGCTCTGACCGAGCAGTGACCTGTCAACACACCTATCATGATTCGCATCGTCATCCCATCCATGCTGAGTAGCAGTTGGGATCTTCCTGAGTCAAGTTTTGGCTCTACAATCCTCCCTACATCGCCATGAACTGTTGGTGCTGTTTTCTACCCAATTACTGAGTTCCCTATAGTAATGACCTATCGGTAATTTCACCGATCTGTCCGTCATTCCCTCATCTAATACAGACGCTATTTTTGCCAGCTCATCGGCAGTTTCATTTCCCTCAACACTGCTGTGGCCAGGAACCCAACATAGTCTGACACTATATTTATCCATAAGCAAGTTGAGGGCTTTCCTACAGTCACTAACAAGTTTCAAAGCTTCTAGCGCTGCCTGGCTGTCGACATAGAAGATTACCTTCTCACCTTCAGCTACATTCCTGGCCATCAGCTCCGTGGCCCTGAGGATCGCCAAGATCTCAGCCTGGAAAACACTACATTCATTCGGCAGTCTGAAAGAAGTGCAAATATTCGTTCCCAAGATATAGACACCAGCCCCTGTGCCTCCCTTCATTTTTGAACCGTCTGTAAAGACTGCTCTACCCTCATAAAGCATATCGGATTTGACCCAATAGTCCCTATCCGGAATTACCATTAAGGGTGTTCTACTATAATCCGTGAACCCAGATGCAACGGATTCCTGATCACCAAACCCGATCTCATTTAAGATTGATGTTGCGACTTACTAGCTCACGAAATTTATTCACGATTAAAGCACTATTTGCAAATAAGGCTTGAAGTTGCAACGCTTACAAATATTTGATAATAAAATAAAACAATAAATAGATAAATATTGCACAAAAACATTGAAAGAAAAAACTAATGACAAATAAAACAAATAATTAGTATTTATTTTATACATTTACACCGTGTAAATAATTTATTTGCTAAAATTTTTATTTGCAATAGTACGCGTATAAACGTAGTTTATACCAGCGACAAAGATCGTGAGCAAGTTTTCGCTCGGTATGAAAGCAAGATTAGCTATGGGCCTTTAAACATGACATGACTCCCTTTGAAAACACTCACCTAAATATCAGGACAAATGAATCGCTAACACATATGCTTACGACCTCGAAATACTTAAGAGAATATGTGAATGGCAAATTAGTGAAACAATAAACATACATACATATATGCTGTTTTTATTTATATTTAAAAAATTGTTATTAATTTTTATCAAGATATTTTCAACTATATGTACTATATATCAAAACTTAGCCTTCGCACAGCATTCACTCGAAAATTTCTCTCGTTTGCACTCTTTCTCATTAAATTTTTCTATTGCTTGCACTGATGTAAGTTTATTTGTTTTAAAAATATCTAGCACTGGCACATTCAATTATGTACTAAAACTAAAATATCGAATTGAAATAAAAATTAAAACGAAAATTTTTAAATAAAAAAAAAAATTAAAATATTACACAAATCTTTACACCTTGGCAACACTTACAACAACTACTGTTTATTACTGCTGTTACTATAACTAGACTCAAACACGAAAATAAACTTAAAGTGAACGAATAAATAAAAAAAATTTGCAGGCTTATAAGTTACTTTATTCTACAAAATTGAGTTTTAAATTTCATTTTACATTTCTTTATAAAAAAGCAAAATATTTGATTAATGAAAAAAAAAAAATAATTAACACTGTACAACAAATTCGAACAATACGGAAAAGTCACATGAAAAAATTTTGATTGGGACTAAAGTTTCCCCCTTTGTTCTGTTCATCTTGTTATAGCTGCCAAAAATGCTTGAGTGACATAATTTTCAATTTTTTTTTATCAAAATCGAATGATAGATTCTCGTCAAAAAAAAAACGAGAACCATAAAAATGGCTCCGTTAAGCTTTTTTTTGGCGGCTATGGCTCGATATATGTTTTTTAAATCTGAAGTGTAGGTCATGTTTCGCAACTTTGTAGAAAATGTTAAGGCAAATATTTTTGTGGAACGTATTAACCCTTTAACTCTCCACATAACGGTAATTGTAGTTTCCATGTAAAGAGCCTATGAACTGAGCGATGTCCGTCCGTCCGTCTGGTGTACGTGAAATCGGTTTTCCGAAGCTCCCAGAAAAGCTAAAGACTTCGGGTCTTTGACTGTTGGGTCAGACATGGTCCAAAATAGATTGGTATTGAAAATCAGCAAAATCGAGCAGACGGTTTCAGAGCTAGAAAACTTAATATAAATTAATTAGCTAAAAAAAATCAAAAAGACGTTTCCAGGGTTGGAAAACTTTAACTTTTTTGTTATATAAAAATAACTTACTAAAGCAAATTTCACCTTTTTCTCTATAAATTAAACATATCTTTCATTCTTAAAAGAAAAATATTGGTGTAAAAAATTAGAGAAATCTAAAAGCATGTTTCCAGGGTTAGGAAACTTATACTTTTTGTGATATTTAAAATTAGCTAGATCTAATTAATTCTTTTCTCCTTCTTTATAAATTAAATATAGTTATTTTATGTTTTGAAAAGAAAAGTTTGGCATAGAAAATTCGAAAAGTAAAAACTTCAGAGCTGAAAAATTTTATTTTTTTGTATATTAAAGTAACTAAATAAAACTAATTTTTGTCTTAATTCCTTATTTTCTTTGTTCGCTTAACATATTTTATATATTTTTTAAAGAACAAGATTGGCATAAGGAACCAGTATAATCTAAAAGGTGATTTCAGGGTTGGGGAACGTACACTTTTTTTTATATGTAAAACCAATTAAATAAAACTAGTTATTTCTTTGGGTTTTAAATATATTCTACATTTTAGAAAGTAACAAATTAGTATTAAAACAAATAAAATCAAAATTATGGTGCCAGGGTTGGAAATTAAAAAAAACAAGTAAGAGTGCTATATTCGGCTGTGCCGAATCTTATATACCCTTTACCAACGTATGTACATATATATAGTATACAGACACATACATACATACATATTTGTTTTGTGAAAAAATTTATCATTTTTTTAAAGTTTCCATCTTTGGAGCTGTAATTTTCATTTTTCAAATTTCATACGCCAAACTTTTCTTTCAGAAGCATAAAATATATTCAATTTATAAAGAAAAAGAAAAAAAATTAGACCTATTTAATTTTACATAACACAAAAAGTGTGAGTTTTCCAACCCTGGAGTCATAATTTTGGATTTTCCTGATTATTGATACCAATCTAGTTCTGTAAAAAATACATAAAATATGTTAAGTGAACAAAGCAAAAACGAAATAAGGAAAAACTTAGTTTCATTTAATTCCTTTAATATTAAAAAATTCAGTAAAGTGCGACTTTGAATCGCGCACGAAAGGTAGGCTTTTTTGCTTTTTTGAAGTTTTTTTCAGTTAAAACGATTTTTTCAGTTTTGTCGCTTTTTTCTCGTTTTGGCGATTTTTTTCTGTTTTTGGAGGTTTTTTTCAATTTGGCGATTTTTTCTGTTTTTTGGAATTTCTTCGTTTTGGCGATTTTTTTCATTTTGGCGATTTTTTTTCATTTTGGCGATTTTTGTTTTAATTTTGGCGATTTTTTTCTGTTTTTTAGGTTTTTTTTCGTTTTGGTGATTTTTTTCATTTTGTCGATTTTTTTCATTTTGGTGTTTTTCTTTCATTTTGGCGATTTTTGTTTTCATTTTAGCAATTTTTCCGTTTTTTTACGATTTATTTTAGTCTTAGATATTTTTTTTAATTTGGTGCTTTTTTTCGTTTTGGCGATTTTTTTTCATTTTGGCGATTTTTTTCTGTTTTTTGGGGTTTTTTTCGTTTTGGCGTTTTTTTCCTTTTTGGCGATTTTTTTTCATTTTGGCGATTTTTTCTGTTTTTTAGGGTTTTTTTTCGTTTTGGTGATTTTTTTCATATTGGCGATTTTTTTTCATTTTGGCGATTTTCTTTCATTTTGGCGATTTTTGTTTTAATTTTAGCAATTTTTCCGTTTTTTTGCGATTTATTTTAGTCTTAGAAATATTTTTGGATTTGGTGCTTTTTTTCATTTTGGCGATTTTTTTTTTGTTTTTGGCGATTTTTTTTTGTTTGACGATTTTATAATTTTTTATTTTTTTACTTTTACCGTTTTTGAAAATTTCAAGAGTTTTGCTCTTACGGTTTCCAAGATACAGCAATTTATCAAAATTACATAGTCGAAATTACATTAACTGATGGTACACCCTTTAATTAAAATTTTTTAAATTTTAGTGTTAATTGTTGTAGTCTGTATAAAAATGCACTAACTTTACAAATTTCAAGTGTATATACATACATACATACAATTATATGTATATTACATGGGATTTTAAAATTTTTCGTTGCTCGTTTTGGAACACCCTTTAATTTCCAATTCTCATGTATTTGTTGTTGTAGCGGCCAAGGGTCTACACACTGTGTCCAAATATCAGGTCTGTAACTCTTACGGTTCTCGAGAAAATACTAATATAGTTTTAGACATAGTTAATGTTACATAACACAAAAAGTTAAAGTTTTCCAACCCTGGAAACGTCTTTTTATTTATTTTTTATTTTTTTAATTTAAAATTCCAATTTTAGTCGTACTGAAGTGTAAAATAAGTTCATTTATTAAAAAAAATAAAAATTTGTTTTCGGTAGTTACTTTTATATGGCAAAATTAAGTTTAAATTTCCCAGCTCTGCAATCGTCTGCTCGATTTTGCTGAATTTCAATACCAATCTATTTTGGAAAATTTCTGACACACCAGTCCAAGAACGAAGTCTCTAGCTTTTCTGGGAGCTTCGGAAAACCGATTTCACGTACAGACAGACGGACAGACGGACAGACGGACAGACGGACAGACGGACAGACGGACAGACGGACAGACGGACAGACGGTCATCGCTTATTCATCTTCCCTATGCATAAGGATCCAGAATATATATATTTTATGGGTCGCTTATTGATATTATAGAAATTACAAACGGAATGACAAACCTATATATAACCTTTTACCATTTTTGTGGTAAAGGGTATAAAAATTGGGTAAAAAAATAACCAGAAATAATACTTTTTTCAGTTAAACATATTTCATGTTTTAAGAAGATCTTTACTCAAGTTGACACCTTCAGTTGATGCCTTTTTAAGGCCATTTCAGACTATAATACAAGTATTAATACTTTTGTGGAAAATGCAACTCTGACATGTTGAGTTGTTATTGTGTTTTGAAATTTTTTAAACAGAAATCAGATCAGGGAGGCATTTTCATCAAAATTATTAATACCTGTATTATAGAGTGAGTGGGCCTTAAGGAGTTCTTATTAATGTTTGGTAATTGGAGATAAAAATTAAATTAATCGCTAAAGAACAGTCACAGCTATAAAATAAATTAAGGGCAAGTTCCATTTAATTTCCCTGAAGCTATTCCCTTCAGCCGAGCAAAATCGTTGGTGAAGGGTATATAAGATTCGGCACAGCCGAATATAGCACTCTTACTTGTTTTTATTTTTATTTTTATCTTAAATTGTTTGTTTGATCTTTTTCGAACCCATCATACACATGACCTGCAGGGCTTAAATACAATACATATATGCTATGCTAAGTGAATGAAGTCTTTGACAATCTGTTTTGAAACTCATAAAAGCTGAGAAACTAAATATTTAGTGTGTGAAAATGTCCATATGTATGCAAGTGTATGAATACTCATATTATTTGGTAGTAAGCCGTAAAGTATTACAGTGTGGAGTTGAGTTGTGTAGCACCAATTCCAATACCGACAAATGCCGTACTTGACCGCATAAAACATAATGTAAAAATCCCATTATTCGCCGGCGTAACATTGCTTAAATAACAGCCACAATATAAATAATAAAATATATATATATATATATAAAAATAACATCAACAACGAAACATACTTACTATCACTACCTGATACTGCTTACGTTCTTTGGGCAGCAACAACAGCACGAGAAAAAAAAGCAAACAACAGCTGTAACAGTGGCAGCAATTTTTTAAACTTTTTCGTATACCTAGCAACTGCATAAGCGGTGGCAACGGTAGTGATCGCAGCCAAATAGTAGACAAAGCTTTTTTATTGCAACAACCATAATATTAACAACAACAATGCAACGGGCAAGGAGTTAAGAGCAACTCTAACAGAACAAACAAAACAACAACAACAACAAAAAAAGGCAAAATACATACATACATAAAAAAAATGAAAAAATTGTCTTTAAAAACTCAGTTGTGCGAGTACGAGTACTGCTAGCGTCGACAAATAACAATAACAACAACAACAACAACAACAGCAGCAGCAACAACAACAAAACAGTTTAGTTCAATACGATACCAGTTTTTGGTTCCCACAATATAATATGTCCATAAGCGGCAGACCACATGACGTAATTAGCATAGTGCAGCTTTGCAGATCTCAACCAAACAACAAGCCAGCCAAGCAGCCAACCAGCCACTATTTGTAACTGTATGGCTGACTGGCTGGGATGTTTGGCTGGATGGCTGTTTGTTTAGTTGGCTGTTTGGTTGCTTGGCCTTAACAGACACCCAAAACACAGACAATTGACCGACCAAATGGTTGACGAAAAGTTATTTACTTGCCTTGTTGTTACTGTTCGATCTTTTTCATTATTATTATTATTATTGTTGTTGTTGTTGTTGTTTTTGTTGTCATCATTGTTGCAATTTTTATTTCAAACATACATACATACATACATACATACATACATATATAGTATGTACGTATGCTTAGTCGTTGTAAATGACAAACAGCCTTTTTCAAGTGGCATGCGAAAATCTTTGCAATAATAGCAATTCAACAAACTAACGGCTGCGGTAGTAACAGCAGCAGTAGCAGTAGCAGCAGCAACAGCAACAGCAACAGCAACAGCGCCAACAGCAACAACAGCAACATTAGTTAGCACAAGTAGCTTGATATTGGAATATATGCGCAAGTGAGCATTAATCGGTCAAGCAGATGAGCTGGCGTCCAGAGTGAACATTTAAACACCCCTCATAATGCTACTTGTGAAACTAAAAGCAAATTGCAACCATCAATCTTCCGTATTGTAAATTTTTATGTGAAAAACCCCAAAAAAGCAACGAAAATGAAAAATAACACACGCACAATCATAAAGACAGTCTTACATACATACGTAAGTGCACATGTATAGTACGAGTACTTTAAAAAATATTTAAATGAAAAAAAACTTAACGTAGGAATTCCAATTTCTGTTTCTCTTTGCAATAATTTATGTCGCGTCTTACTTGGAGTACACAACCAATCAAAAGAAAAATACTTAAAAAAAATACAAAACCAAAAAAAAAAAGTTATAAGAAGCAAAAAAGAAGCAACATGGCAAAGCACTTCTGCAACTGCTGGTTAAAGCGCACCCGTCGCACATATAACACCGAAAACCACAACACAAGCCATCCGCCAAAAAATTAAAATTAAACACGATCGTTATCAATTCGATTATTGATTACCATGCAAGGAATGAGAGTCCAGTTCCAACAGGCTACTTGTGCGATTGCTGCATCATCATCAACAGCAGTCCTGCTTAGGCCAGCAAAGACAGCATGTTGCAAGCAGCCAGCAGCTGCTACATTAAAGCCGAATTAAAAAACTCCCTATAAAAGCTGTATTTTAATGTTTGTGTTATCGTTATTTTCATTTTTATTATTGTTTTTGTTCTTGTTGTTTTTATTGCTGTTGCTGTTGCCCATTGCTACAATGCAAACATACCGCAGAGATGGCAATTTTTATTTACTTAGTTGGCAGTTGTTTTTTTATTCACCCGTTACTCATGACGCCGCCAGACAGATTAGATATACATTCTTTTTTTATTTTCTTAAAACCGTCCCTTATTGCCACTTGAGCCAAACTTTTATTCGCTTTACCTCGCAAATTTAAATAGTTTACTTAAATAAGCAGCTGCTGGAATTATTTATGTATAAGCGCACAAGGGGAATTATTTAAATAAAATTTATTGTAGCATTTGGCCAAATATTTTATTACCTTAAAAATTTAATTGGAGTTGAAGGATACTTGCAAGCTGTTCAAATCATATTTGAAGGATTTAAACAACAAATATTCATAAATAATTTCCCTCTACAGAGAAAAATGTTACTGCAAGAAACACGTTCAATTAAAAAAAACAATTAAAAATGTAATCGAGTCAATTAAACTTTTGTTTAAAAATTTAATTTAATTGAAAGTTTAATTGACACTATATAATTGATTTCGGGCTTAATAATGAAACGTGTTTATTGCAGGAAAATATTTTTCTATGTATTGTTAAAGGATATACAGGCAAATCTCAATATAACGAATCTCGCTTTAACGAAAATCCGTTATCACGAACGGCCAAATATTTTACATTAACAACTTTATATAGCGATTAATATCCTAATTTTATACTCAATATAACGAATTATACACAGAGAAAACAGTGCCTATTAAATACCTCATAAAATAGAACAAAATTAATAAGAAATCTCTATAGTTTTTTTTTCAATAAGGAAATCTTATTAATTTTATAGAGAAAACCTTTTTGAAAAAATCAAGCAGAAATCTTCTAGTTCTTATGACGTTATCTTATTGATTTTTTCATTTAAATTCTATACCATATACAAATGTATGTATATATGTATGTAGTATATTGTACGTTATTTATTTATACATACATACATACATACATACACATTATGTTATATTCTTAACTAACTTACACACCAAGCATTGAACCAGCAAACTTCTACCCGATAGACAAGCACTCTACCCAATATGCTAACAAGCAGCCTAAATAACCATTGAAATTATTGTGCAAACATTCTTATACAAAAATGAAAAAGATCATGTAAAAATTGTCTGTATGTCTATTTATAGAAACGAAATAACAAGGCCACCTCATAAAATCAAGAAGATTTCCTTATTAAAAAAATCAATTAGATGCTTTACACATAATCATATAGGAACCTACTAAAATCAAGAAGAAAACCTTATTCAAAAAATCAATAAGGCAACCTAATAAAATCAAGAAGAAAACCTTTTTAAAAAAAATCAAGAGGGCAACCTAATAAAATCAATAAGAAATCCTTATAGTTTACAATTTATAAGAAAACCTAATAGAATCAAGAAGTTTTTCTCTATGGATTGTTTTTTTTTGTGCCAAAAATAACGGAAATTGAGTAAAAAAAGTTGTGAATAATAAGATTTCTTCTTAATTTTATGTAGTTTTCTTCTTGATAAAATTAATAAGACTTACCACATAAAAACAATAAGGAATCTCTATGAAAAAAATCTTCGTTTCTTTCTGCTGTGATACCACTTAGCCTAAAAACGTTTCATAGAGAAAATCTTATTGATTCTATGAGGCAGTTTTTCTCTGTGTAAAGAAAAAATCGCAAAGTAATAAACAAAATATTGCTAGCATCATATTTCAAACATTTTGTTCTACTTTATATAGCGAAAGTTTTGATAAAGGTGTGTTCTGTATAATGAAAGGCAAAAAAAAAATATTAAACAAAATCTACAAAAATTGTGGTACCATTACTTTGTATTTTATATCTTATTTCAAAATAAAAGTTGCCCTCATAATTTTGATTGTATAGCATCATCTCTACAGTAATAAAACTTAAAATAACACTTGAAAAAAATTTTTGCGATATGACGAATTTTTTGGTATGACGAATGGGCCTGACATTATATTGTTCGTTATACCGGGATTTGCCTGTATATGTTTTTATCAAGACCTAATTTTGGACAACAAAGTTTTGTAAATATTTTTTATCAATTCGTCTGCATTTTTTTACATCATAACTCGTTAAATTTTAGACCGATTGTAAAAGTTCATTTTTGGTCTGAGAGGCATAGCTTCCAATTCGATTTTAGAAAACTAACTCCGACAATAGAAATCTTTAAGAAATTTATTATTCGAAATATTGTCATAAGTTTATTTTAATTTGAAATTTATTTGCTGGTGGTTCAGCGATGTCTATATGCATTTCATTGTTGCTGTAACAAATCAAAAATATTATTATTTGTGAATTCTCAAATAGTTTTTAAAAGTCTGCACATAAGATAAGAGGCTTGTGACTGTTCAAAATGTGTGGTTGAAGTCTACTGACGATTTGTTACAGCAACAATGAAATGCATATAGACATTGCTGAACCACCAGCAAATAAATTTCAAATTAAGACAATAGAAATATTTTTTTTAATTTTTTTTCATTTTCTTATGACATATATTCCCAATTATCATATCTGAAAGAATATTATCGTGTATGATTTTAAACACGTCTGTAGAACCATTATTAAGTTTTTGAAAACGAGAAATTTACTCGGACTCGGTTTACAGAACAGGACCGATTAATATCTTTTTGAGCACGAGAAATTGACTCGAATTAGAGTTTTACAATTATATTACAATTATATCTTGGCAGCCCTGGTAAAAGAAAATACAAACATATTGCGCTTAAAAGCTAAGCACCAACACAAACATAAGTGTGAATGTACATATATGTATATGTGTTCTAGAGACGTTCCTTGTCAATGGAATTTATTTATTTGGCAAATTTCGTCAAAAATCGTCTAAGTAGGCGTATGAGTGTTATTATATTTAAATAGCAAAATACGTATACGCATTATAATTCTAGGATAACAACTGGGAAAAACGACCAAGTTTTCGTCCCAAATTGATAGTCGCAATGACTTTATTGATTGACATTGAAATATTCACCCGTATTGCGTATGTCGAGTCGAATATTCGTCTACGAGAATTTTGTCATAGAATAAAGAAAACTTGTACAAGCTTTGTTTAATCAAATACAAAATTCTCGTGGACGAATATTCGACTCGACGTAGGCAATACGGGTGATTGTAATTTAAAATAAATGAAAAATTTCTTAAAAACGTTTTATTTATTTTTCGCTTAAATTTAACGAACATTTAATTTATTTTGAATTGAATGTTAATAACATTACTGACTCAAGCCTGAAAACAAAATTTTTTTATATTTATTTTAAGTAACAAAGCAAGTCAAAACAAGGTTAAGGCTATAAAAAAATCGAACTAAGACTATTTCTGTTGTGGCCCATAGTGTTGAGGAGTTCATAGTGTTTGTGAATTTCTCGTCGATGTTTATAAGTTAGCTTTCCACAAATTACTTTATAACGTACTTTGCATAAATACTGTCATTTTAAGGCTTTTAAAATTCAGTTAACATAATAACTCTCGGCTAACGACCATTAACAACATTGTATCTTTACTGATTGGCTCATTGATATGCATGAAACAGATACGGAATAGCATCGCCTATTTTCAACTCGAAAAATACTTCAATAAACAGTATGGACTGTACGAATGACAATTAATGATTTCGTATGACCGGCATTGAAAAATGCTAATATAGACGACGTTTAGTTTAAAATAGATGGCGCTACGAGCCACACAATTCACGATACCATCGCTCTTTGAATGAAAATTATCTGAACATGTGACTTCCGTGAAATATGTTCATTTCTAACAATCGCTGCAAGACCTCAAAGGTTGAAGTCGTGAAGTTATCATGGACATGCTGGCGCAAATGTGCGAATTGGTTATGGAAAATTTAACGACAATAATATGGCCCCACAAACGTAGCCTTACTGGCATGATGATGCCTACGTTACAGTTTTTTTTTCCAAATAATAAATAGTATATTTTGTCCTGTAAGCTTAGAATAAATAAGTGTCCACTTTATAATTAAAGTTAAAAAAAAATTTTTAGTTTTATCGATTGAGCTTCATTCAGATCTTCGAGGGCGGATTGATATTAAAGCTACGTAGCGCTAGATGGCAGCAAAAATACAAAAAATTTAATTTTTTTAGAAATTGCAATCTGTCAAACGTCAGTTGTAAAAATTTCACCTAAATTCATCGATTAGTTTATTTGTTGTAGTCATTTGAAGTAAGCAACTTTTGTGTTTCTTGAAAAATGGAAAAAAATGAATTTCGTGCAGTGATTAAACACTATTATTTGAAAGGGAAAACGGCGAATGAGACAAAAGAAAAGCTCGATAAACATTATGGTGAGTCTGCTCCATCAGATTACATGGTAAAATATTGGACTGCTGAATTTAAACGCGGCCGAACAAGCACTGCAACAATACCATCTACAGGAAGGCCAAAAGAGGTGGTTACTGAAGAAAATGTCAAGAAAATCCTCGATATCGTTATGAATGATGGCCGAGTCAAGTTACGTGAGATTGTTGAAATGGTAACAAAAACGAGTTCGACAGACCACTTCACAGCGGTGTTTGGACATGATAAAGCGTAATCCTGTTGATTTTTGGTGTCGATTAATAACTGTTGATTAAACGTGAGTCCACCACTACACACCTGAAACCAAAAATCAATCGAAACAATGGGTGGAAGCTGGTGGATGTGCTCCGAAGAAGGCGAAGACAGTGAAAACGGCTGGCAAGGTTATGGCCACTGTATTTTGGGATGCACACGGAGTATTGCTCATCGATTATCTTGAAAAAGGATTCACAATTACAGGAAAGTGTTATCGTGCATTATTGGATCAATTGATTGATGCAATCAAGAAAAAACAACCACATTTAAAGAAGAAAAAAGTGCTATTTCTTCAAGACAACGCACCGGTTCCCACCGCATTAGATACGATGCTAAAATTACGTGAAATGCACTTCGAATTGTTTGATCATCCACCTTATAGTCCAGATTTAGCTTCTAGTGACTTTTTCCTGTTTCCAAACTTGAAAAAATGGCTCGCGGGAAAAAGATTCATCTCAAACGAAGAAGTGATTACCGAAACTAACGCGTATTTTGAGGGGTTCCCAAAATCGTATTATTCAGATGGTATAAAAAAGTTGGAATATCGTCTTACTAAGTGTATTGAGCTAACAGGAGACTATGTTGAGAAATAAATGGTTTAAAAAAAAGGGTTTTTTTCCTACTTAGGTAGCTTCAATATCAATCCGCCCTCGTACATAGTATTATTAAGAAACAACGAGACAAAATTTAAAATAAAATTTTTTTTTTTGTTATGGGAACAATTTCGCAAATAAGTTGATTCTGGCCCACTGTGCACGCTTAAAATATTGGTTAGTATCCTTTTTGCTTACAAACTTTCGCTTACAAGCTAATAAGATACTCCCACTGTGCCGGAAACGGATGGTTTTTGATTAAGCCAAATGTGTTGTTTGGTTTTAGTGCGAATACAATTTCGAAGATATTTTGTTGTTTTCGTATGGCGTTTGACATTTCCTTCAAAAAGCATTATATTAATTTAAGAGTGGCGTTGGCTGAAGCAGTTAGCACGCTGACTACAACACCGAAAGTCCTGGGTTCGAGCCCGGTCTCTGACAGTAATTAAATAACAACACCATGCATTTTTCTGATATGCATTAGCGTCTATTTGTATCAGTGGTTGTAGGAAAGTTCAAGTGATCAAGGCATAGACACTGGTCACTGAACTTTACTGGCTTCAGCGGATACTAATGCTAATGTAAAACTAGAGAGCCCTCCTTCGTCGGTATTGTAAAGCAGAATCATCGGCGAAGTAAAATAACCAATAAAATGGCTACTAAACACAGCTCTAAAATAATTTAAAACGCCTCATTGACACCAGAGGCGCTGCAACACTGCATTATTAAAAACGTGTAAAAATCAGAGTTGTAAAAGAATGAAACTCTATCTCTATCTCTATCCCTTTTCTATAGGCAAAAAGGCAATAGTAATAGGCATTCCTTGCCTGAGTGTTACTTCTCTTTATAAAAAAATATATATATGCTCTTACAATGTTACCCGCAATTGACAGTTGTTGCATACATGTAGTTGCTGTAAAACTAGGACCACCTTATTGACCTGCCTTGGCATCTAACTACGATTTAGATCCCAATATATCGAATTTGTTTTGTTTCAATTAACCTTCTCTGAAAATTTTTCGTATGAACTGCCAAAACTGTTGGTTGGTTGTTGCCGCTGCTCTCTGGGCTAGTTGCTTGCTTACTTGTTTGTTTGTTGTAGTATTTCAGTTTTTTGTTCTGTTCGATGTTTACTTTTGTTGTTGTAGTTATTGCTGTTGTTGTTGTTGTTTGGTACATATTTATAAAAATGCACTAGTATGTATGTAAGCGCTTGCAATTTTCTCATGATCACATGTGTGCAGCGCAAAAATATAAATAATTCTCATCGAAACTTGACAATCCATAAAAAAAGCAGACAAAAGGAAAAAAAAGCAGACAAAAACGAAATAAAATAAAAAGAATTTTTAGTCGAATGCGATCAATAAAAGAACTATTTTGTTTAAACGCATTTGCACGTACTTTTTTGAAATTTTTTTCATTTGGCTTTTGTTGCTGCTGCCGCTGTTGTTAATTTTGTTGTTGTTGTTGTTGTTGTTCTTGTTGTTTGTATTGTCGTTGAGCTTTTTGTAGTATTGAATGCATGGCTGCATTGGCTTGCAGGCTGCAGGTTGCCCACAAATGTTTGCACATAAATACATATCTCTTCATCTGTTTCGTTTATTCAAATACAGCAAGTAGTACGAAATGAAATGAAGTTATAGAAATGAGATGGGCTACATAAGAGCATGTGCGAACAATGCTTTTCGATGCAATTTAAATGTCATTACCACAAAGTTCTTTTGAGTGTCATTATATGCTGCGAGTTTACAATTTATACGCGAATAACATAAAGCAAAACGTGTAAAACTATAAAAGAAAATATATTCACGTAATATTGCTTCACAAGTATGTATGTATGTTTGTATGTATGTATGTATATCTAAAGATGCGTGTATGCCTTAGAGCAATCAAGTCGTGCGAGTGCGTTATCAAACAAATGCATTTTTTTTTTGCGATCGCTCAAATGTCATATCTTTATGTGCTGCCTGCTGACTGACTTGTTGTGTGTACGTTTTGCTCCTCAAATGTGTGAGAAATAGTGCAAGAAACTTTATAAAAATAAAAAAATAAAACTTATACAATGCTTAAATTGACCTACAGTCATCTTGTATGTCATCAATGCGCAGAAATATGTCATCTTGGGTGGCGAAAAATATATACACAAACACAAACACACTCACACGCATACACACACAAAAACATACATACTTGCCTATACATGTATATATAAAATGCGTATGATCAGAAGCAAATAAAATTTAAGTTTTATGTTAAGCTTTACATAAAAATTTAGGACAAAATGGCAATGAAAAAATTGCAGCGTTAAGATGCATACAAACATACACTTGCTCATACATACCTTAAGAAAAAAAAAAAACATAAATAAATAAATATTGAACCACAAAATATTTGATGGTAAGAAAGTTTTATTTGTTTTTATTTAATACCCGTTTGGCTTAGAGCGACTTGAATGTGCATGTGTGTGGTAAACGAAACTGTCTTATGTCTGCTGTGTGCTTTAACTATTGCAACCCAATAAACATTTTGTAGGTGAGCTTGATAGGCATAGTCTAGCAAATAGTCTATCAAATACTCGCACGTATGACATCACTAATGTTTAGACATGTTACGTAAAATAATAAGGGCAAGAGATAATTGAAAATATTGTGCCATTTATTGCATAGTATAGGTCAAAACGACAATAATATATACAACAGCATATGCAGTAATATGGTATAATGGATAGGCCATTCTAAACTTCTACAATCCGTTATGTAAGACTCAGACCTAGAGCTCAAAATTCTCATTAACGATATTTTTGCACAGACAAATTTTTGTATATAATTTTCAAACAATTTCAGAAAATCTATTAATGCCCTAATTCTGTTCGACAATTATATCGTCTTGTCTATGGACGAAAAAAAAAACAGTTTTGATTCTTTAAACAATTATTATTTATTGTCTATGCTAAAAGGTTCGTGTATTTGCTTTATGATTTTGTTCCAAACACTATATCCAACACATATTTTTTCACGTATTTTTCAAACTTTTGTATAATACTTTAATTGAATTTTTATGTTTTAGAAACATGGCAATAATATTTATATTTAAAATATATTACAAAATAATTTAGGGAATTCAAAGGCAAGAACTCAGAAGCATTTTCAAACAAAAACGTCCTAAATCTTCTTACTGAATTAGAGCATAAGTTTTTAATTTAATAAGAACGATTAGTTCGTTTGCTTGAGTAAATGTTTCGTTTGAGCTCTTATTCAGACTGACTGCACACACAGACATTTTTATTGAGCAACACTTTATTTTATAGGCGAGAAAGGAAAACACGATGCCACACTTTTCGTTTGAATCTTATATATTCTCTCTAGCAAATGCTCGAAAGGTGCACCACAAAAATTTCTCTGTGTGAATCCAGTCTTAAGGCAGGATCACACGATTGCCGCAATACACCAATTATGGATCCATTTTATATGTCAATCGTATGATTTCACAATTTATTGCCCCACACGACCATCGAGAAAAATATTGTGCTGATTTGCAGCAATCAAATGCAACTCTGGCGCGGCAAGCGTGTGAACGGTTGATAGACAACCATGCGCCAATCAAAATTTTAAAAATGCACCAATATTTATTGTGTTCTCGAGCGGCAATCTTACTTACTTACTTTATATGTAATTATAACTTATTTGAAACGTTAACATGGAACTGTGAGTCAATCTTTAACACACATATTTAGTTTTTATTCGTTTAAAATACCGAAAATCGCCTTTGCTTTGTATATTTAATGATCATAAAATATACATATGAGAGGCAATTTTATTTCTTTTAAACGAATAAACCATTTTCACGTACAAAATAAAATAAAAAAAATATATTTACTATTAGCACCTAAAACAAAGCAAACTAAAAACTATCACAACAGCTGTTTGTTTGTGTTGCCACAAGTTAGAACAATCTTATGACTGGGCTGCGACAATTATTGCCACAAATTCATTCTTTGCCAATCTGCCGCAATCAAATTTTCATAAAATAGGGAAATCATGTGACTGCAACGTATCTGATTGGGACAATTTTAATATTGTGCACAATTTCACCAAAATAAAAATTCCGCCAGATTTATATTTTTGTGGCAATCGTGTGATCCTAGCTTTACACTAAAAACAAGAACAGCGATACATTTTTAAGTAAAAATAATTGCTTGGTTTTACAAAATTCTCTTGTAGGACCTCATTTAGCAAATAAATTTGTTTGAACTTGAATATTTTTTGCTTATGCCGGCCATACACTACACAAGTTCACTGCACAAGTGAACTGAGTAAATATCAAAATTATGATATTTACTCAGTTCAAAAAATGATTTTGATATTTGCTCAAGTTTGAAAACTGTACAGCGAACTTGTGTAGTGTATGTTGCAAACGCTCAGTTGTTTCGTGATTTTTTAAGAGTTCAGAATAAGAAATGAGCGCAGAACAAATATTCTGGAGAGACTTCCTAGAATTATACAAATAATCAGCAGAATTATGGCGATTTAAAATAAAAAATGCACAGTTTACTTGTATAGTGTGTGTCACAAGCTTAGTTTACGCAGTGCCAGACTTGAGCACTTTAACTTGTATAGTGTATGACCGGCATTAGAAAAATATTTTAGAAAATTGTAATACTCGTATATGATTCAATTAAGGCCTGTTTGTCAATTTCGACAACGTTCGACTTGTCGCTCAGTTACATTTGAAACAAAAACAAAATTTTAAAATTTGGACCGTTAATACTTTTGCTCGACTTGGACTCTTTATTATGGAATACAAGAATCAATTATCATAATTTTTTTTATTGATAAAGAACATTAATTATAGAATAGGTTTTTCTGAATTTACAAACTTACTGATTGCATCTTATTTTTTATAATGAATTTTTGTTTTTTTTTTAATGCAGCGCAATTAACACAAGTTCATAAATATTATTAAAACATATGAAATCTTGTACTACAATGGAACAACATATTCACTTGATATATATTTGGCACCAACACCTAAATATTCACGTTGTAACAAATTTTCAATTTTCTATTAGTTAAAGCCTAGACTTATTGAAGCAGCTCCAAGGTTCTATACTACGAACTAATTCGTAGTATCAGAAAATTCGAGCACAGAAGAGTATATTTGCAGAGCCAAGCAAATTGGTTATAATTTGAAACTATTGTCTGCACTGAAATGAATTGTTCGCTGGGACACTACTACGGGTATATTCGCAGTTTGTATTCATACATATGCATATACATACCCAGCAAAAAATTTCAAAAAAAAGTAATCGGGTTTGGAATTAAGCATTTTTGGTGGAAGCTGTTCCTTACTGGATTACCAACTTAATGATTTTAACAAGGCGTGACACTAAAATAATCGATTTTTGAGAAGTACTTACTTTTTTTATTTGGCAACTTGTTCACGTAATCTATTTAATCTAAAAAAATTATTCTCCTCATTTAGCAACTTGTACATAATTTTTTTAAATTTTAGGTAATGTAGTTTGTAAGCGAGTAATGAAATTTGGTAATCAGAAAAGTAAGTCATTATATCGCAAGTAGTTTTGATGGTAATGTGTAATTTTTTGCTGGGTATATAAGTATCTTATGTATGTATTTCTGTATATATATCATTGCAAATAGTCGTAAACATTAAAGTCGTCATTAATGCCATGTTTGGTCAAATAGTGCACCCCTGTTTGCATAATAATTAAATACGTTATCAATATGGCAAGGTTACATTTAGCTAACACAATAACAACAGCAACATTAAAAGCCTACAATACAATCCAATAACAACGGCAATAACAACACAAACTAGTTAGATATTATGCCCGGAAACGTCACCGTTAAACTGGTAGCGCAACGACGACTTTGCCAAAGATTTACCAAACTAAATCTAATGCACATTCGCTCGATCGCTCCCCGCTTTTGCTCGCGCACCAACGATAGTGTAATGAAAAGCAGAGCTGTATAACAATTAGTAATATATAATTTGTAAAAAATAATTCTAACACATTCACATACATATATTTATTTTTAAATGAATATGTAATTTAAAAAAAATATCATGTCACATATTTGCAACAAATCACTTTTGTTCTTATTTTTAATGGGCCTTATTACGAGTGTCGTATTACGACTTCGACTATGGCGGTTTTGTACTAGACTAAAGAACATTGCAACAGTTTTTATTTCATCTAGTACAAAATCGTCTAAGTGGTAGTCGAAATACGACACTCGTAATTAAGCCCAATATGAATGAGCATATGAGGCGTAAGGTTCCAAGTTACTTTTGTACTAGCAGGGTGTCCCGAAAAACTTATAAATTAGTGGATGAGTTTTTAAATTTTGCTAATCTGGTTACTTTCCTTCATCTGAACGATCATGTTTTGCATATGCTTCACAAATGCTCAACAACTGTGCACACTACGCATAATTCAACAGCCTGCAAAGTTCTTAATGCAGCAAGTCAAGGTTCGATAGAAAATGATGTTTTTGCACAAAAAGAGTGCACGAAGAAATAATTTGTTTGGCATAAGATGTTAGCAAGATTTGCTTGACAGACTCTTAGCTACATTATTGCTATATATAGCTTAGCGCTATAACTAAGTCTGAATTAGCTGTTAGCCAAAAATTGATGACACCATTTTCTGAAGGTGCAGTGATTTGCGAAATCTTTGGAGGCCCATAAAAAAAATTGGTCACCAAAATCGCCAAACTGGGTATAGGGTTTTACTAACCTTTGGTAGTACTATCGAACCTATACTGTCAGGGCCGTCTGTTTTCCAAAAGTCTCAATTTGTTGCATAGTGTAATTAAACGGAGACTTAGCTTCTAAATTATGATTAAAATAATCAAAATGTACAATGTGACGAGCAAATGTTTGAAACTTTCCAAAACATGAATTGGGGTACAATCAGACTGAGAGTAGTTTATTTAAATTTACTACTCGTATGACACTTGTCAGCGCAAGTTACATAACATTGTCAGACATTATGGGCTCTAAAAAAAAGTCAACAAATATATATGTATAGATCTGAACATTTGTATGATATTTAGTTGTAACGTGACATTACAAAAATATGAATTTATTGTTACAAACCCCACAATTGTTAGGTAAATGCCACCTCACATAATGTAGGGTGCAAAATAGTTATTTACTTACACACACTGATGTGTGTACATTTGGTTATAATTCTCATTTGGTTGATGGCAATTATTCTATAATTGTTTAAATTTTGCTTAAAAGCGTGTATCAGGTCACGACATTGTACGAGCGAAGGACACTTGAACTATCATTGATTCGATATTCATATGTATATACGCTTGATAAGGTAGAAAATGTAGGTTACTAAATACAAGAACATTAGAATCTTTCGTGTATTTGTAGATTATATTTCGTGGATCATACGACCCCCGAACCTTTCGTGGATTTTTAAAATAGTACATGTAACCAGGGTTGTCATATATGGCGATTTCTCGCCAAACAGGGCAATTTTTCAATTTATTTGGTGTCTAAATTTTTAATTTGGCGACATGGTGATTTTTTTTTTTGGTGATAAATAGATTTGTTAGCTATTTTTATAGCTATATGGAAAATTAGTTTAGTTTTTCAAAAAGAAATCCTACTACAACTCGTCTGCAATATAATAAAACAATTTGATTTTACTGATTTCTCTTAAACATATTAATTATGGCAACTAATACGTTTTGAATTTGTATGAGAAAACTTAACAAAAAAAATGGTGATTTTATTTCTACTGTTGGCGATTTACTGCTAAATTTGTATACGATGTTTTACAAAAAAAATTATATTACAAAAAGTGTTATATATCAAAACAATTTTATTATCAGGGATAAATTAAGAAAAACTACAAAAAATTGATTTTGGCGACTTTGGGCGATTTTTTAAATTAATTTGGCTAAAGAGGTCGGAAAAAATCTGTTAACACCACATGTAACACGTATTTAGACGACTAAAAGCTAAATTAGCCGACTGTAATGGAATGTAGCTGCAACGTTAGGAAACAGCTGATTAATATTGTCATGTGACTAGTAATGAAAATGATTATAGAGATGTAAGTGTAATGAAGGAATTTTTACATTACCTTTTACATAAGAAGATCGATCAGCTGTTTCCTATTGTTCCAGTACATTCTATTACAGCAGGCTAACTGAGCCTTAAATTAGGCTACAAATATTCCATATAAACGGGTCCGCCATCTAACGTTTTTGTTTCAACTAGTGCTTATTTCGTGAATGGTAACACTTATCTTATGTCTGATTTGATAGATAATTACTTTTATCCTTCCGCTGAACGAATATGGTTGTGTATACGCTTGAACAACGCTGGGAAATATTGCTTACAGAAGATGCCAATTTTGCCAAAAAAAAAACCATCTTTTCAGATGAAGCTCATTTTGGTCTTGGCGGGTATGTAAACAAGCAAAATTGTCGCATTTGGGGCACAAAAAACCTGCACCCATGTATTGAAAAGCCGACGCACCCAAAACGAGTCACTGTTTGGTGCGGATTTTGGTCCAGAGGCATAATTGGGCCATTTTTCGAATATTAGCAAGAAGTGGCCGTTACAGTCAATAGCGATCGTTATCAGGCCATGTTGAACGTTTTGTTCACAAAAATTGAAGAGGAGGATATTGGCAACATTTGGTTTCAACGGGACGGCGCTACGTGCCACACAGCCGAAGCTACACTCGATGTTTTGCATAGCATTTAAAAAAAAACTTATCTGGCGGACCCTTTAGAAGCCGAGGTCTTTTGCAATCAAGAGGCAAATCATAGTGCCATAAAAGCCAAGTGAAAATATACGCATATAGTAGCGCAGATTTCTCCATCAAATCAAAAGTGCAGGTGATTAAGATGTGGCGGCGGCCTTCGAAAATAGCATGTTGTTCCATTATGCTAGTATTTGTCATAGTAATTTACAGTTCTTTTTAATGCAAGTTGTTCCTTAAAATTTATCAGATGTAATTTGGCTTACTTCATCAAACAAGAAACAGAGAAACAAGTTTCGAAAATAAATTATTTTAGAGCTAATAAGTCCTTATATTTTAAATTTTTTAAAAAAATTTAAGAGGTACAAGTGTTGTTGTGTTGATTGAATATTAAAACACGGAACATCTTCTTTGCTTTTATGTATAAAGGAAGCAGATTTTTGGTAAAAAACTAGAGCTGTGGTCTAGTCATCGCTTTCGATAATGATCAGATTCGATATCGAACAATATCCTTACATTGTGCGATAACGAATGTGATAATCTCAAACAGAAAAAAGTGTTCAAATCAGCTCGTTATCGAAAGCGACGATGAGACCCCTGGGTCCAACTCGTTCAATCGTTCATTTTAGACACGAACCTATGATCGAACACATGTAATTTAAAATGGACTTGATCATCGGATTGTGCCAAAGATGAACGACTAAACGAGTTGGACCCAGATCTAACAAAAATCTAGATAGGTTAAATACTATACTAGTTGAAAAAAGAAACTGCGTTGCATACTTCTCATGAAAAAAGGAACTAAAGATATGCTTGTCGTTGTGCTCACACAAATCAAATTTGGTGTAGTCAGTACCTTATTTCTGTAACTTGTGAGAGAAGTTTTCCAATCGAGAAAAATTAAATAATTATAATTGAAATATATATGCTGGTGGTTAAGCATTGTCTATTTATATTTGATTGGTCCTTTGCCAAATCATCAGTAGACTTCAACCACATATTTTGAACAGTCACAAACCTTATACCTTATGTACAGGCTGTCAAAAACTCTTTGAGAATTATTAAATAATAAGATTTTTGAAAATCAAAGAAGAGGTTTGTGACTGTTCAAAATATGTGGTTGATGTCTACTCATGATTTTGCAAAGCACCAATGAAATATATAGACAATGCTTAAACACCAGCAAATAAATTTCAATTAAAATAGACTTATGACAATATGTCAAATAAGAAATTTCTTAAATATTAACGGTCGAATTCATAAAAATATTTTAGGTTTATAACAGGTTTATTTGATAAATTTTCCATAAAGATATGTCAAATAAGCACTTAATAAATCTGAAATATTTTTCAAAGAATATGGCAGTATATATGTAATTATACTTGTTTGCTATTTTATTCTGCACAGGGTTATTCAAATAATAACTTAAATATAAATACTTACAAAATATATGAACAAATAAAGTTTTTTTCTTACTCATCCTCTGTTTCAAAGGTTGCTAATAATATATTTTTTTTTTGACTCGAAAGGTTCTCACTTTCGTTACAGAAACGAAGCACAGAATACAATAACAATCTTGCCTTGACCCCATTCACCTTATTGATTTTTTTTTTGGGCTAATGACCCAAATTGTGTATGAAAATCATCAGTAAGAAAAATATTAGGTGATAGAAAATAAGTTTCTGGGGAAGAATAATTTCACTTTACAATTAATAAATTAAAAAAGCTTTTGAAAAATATCTCCACTTATATATTTTAAATTTTATAATATTTTGCGAAATTTAACGTGTTAAAAGCAAAATTTCGATCTCTTGCTGTTTTCTTTTATTTTATGATAATTATGCCCGTTTTTTATGGGTGACGTACATCGTAAAATTAGCTTTTGTACTTCTGTAGAAATACGAGTAAGTATGTATGTATGTTGAATATACATATAACTTAATTCTATGAGGAGGCCACAAATAAATCTTGTAGAAATTACAAACGGAATTATAAATTTATTTACACTCTTTCCATCTGTGGTAAAATGTTTATAGAAGAGGCCTACGTGCGAGAAAATTGAAGAAAAGTGTTTTTAAATAATTAAATAAATGTATGTACATATTCTTTATTACTGTTTACATTTCACAGTTCTGTTTAAATACCCCCATTTTGGCATTTGTGGCGAGAGCTGCTGCCCAAACACGGAAATTCATCTTAAACACTCATTACTCGCGCGGCCAATATGATTGAACGAACAGTCCCTCAGTCACAAAACTCAAAACTAGAAAATATACAAACAAGCAAGCGATACAATACAACTACATACATACGTAGATATTGGCAAGCACATGATTATTCCTAGTATTTATTTTCTATAATTTTTTGTTTTAATTTAATAAAATATTATAAAAATACGAGTATAAACAAACACTAAAGGAAACTTGAAACGTTTTTGTTTTTAGCTGTTGAAAGAGCTGAAAATAACATCAGAAGAAAAGAAAAGAAACAACTTATATAAAACTATAATAGTATGTTGCCACCGGTATGATTTATGCAAATCATGTTAATTTCTACATGATTTACCATACATTTTACATATGGATAAATCACCTCAAAGTGATTGATTTATTTTAAATAATGACGAAAATACTATTTTTTGAACTCGATTTATGTATGCAACACTGCATTGCTTTCAAAATTACAAACACCATCCCTGGGTCATCCATCAATAGTGATTGACAATTTCGAAAAAATGACATCAAGGAATATTTAAACAATTTTAAATGACAACCACATGTGAATAAAATGCACATTACAGCTGCTGCGCCCGCCCACCTTATAAAGCACGTGTATAAATTGAGTACGAAAATTCGAACAACAAATCACTCACAAGCTCGGTGGAAACAGTTTGAAGTGATTTACTTAAAGTTACTTCATTTAAAGTCGGTGGAAACACACTATAGGATCGCCGCATTCATTGGGAACTAGCAGCAGTTTTATCTGCATTATGATTAAGATGAAAATGTTGTTGATGATGGTGACGATGGGCTTTGTCAGCGGTAAGCCAGAACGAACGAACGCACCAACGAGCGTACGAACGGTAGCTTTGTTGTATTTATAAACATTATAATTATCAGAGTGTTACACCTATTAATTAGTTAGAGAAGACAACAATGATAACAATAGTGTTAAATTTAGTGTTTTACAAACAGTTTAATCTCATTGCGAGTGGTGCGCGGAAGGTGAACAAAAAGCAAAACGCAAAAAAGGAAAACAATACAATAGCAGCCATAACTACAGCATCAGCATCAACACAATAACTTCATCATCATTATTAACATCACCAGCAATACCATGATCATCCCAATCATCATTATCATCTTCAAAGCCACCATCAACGCCATTTAGCGGCAGCAGCAGCAATTTCTACTCGAAACTAAATAAATTTATCTCACGGGCAATAATAATGAACAGCCAACAGACAGACACAATCACACACAATCCGTCTTTAGGCCAACTTGCCTTGGACTCACTCGCTCACTCGTACGCAACAGACAATGTGTTAACAAAATGATACTTAACACAATATCTATTTAACTTGGCAGAAGACGGCTGCTACACATAAGTACATACTTTTGATAAAAAAAAATATTATAGACGTTTTAGAGACAATCTAAAAATCAAAATTTTGAAAAGCTGAACAAAAAAAATTAGAAAGAAAATGAAAATGAAGCATCAATCCCAATACGTGTGGGCACAGCGGGTTGTAGTTCCAAATAATTCATTTCTTTACTTTTTTATTCTTTCTTGTTGTTGTTTTCGTTAAATCAATTAATATATTTGTAATTTATTAACAATGTATGCATTATTGGCTAATCGAAAATATACAATAGAAAAAAAATAAGTATATATATATATATATATATATATATATATATATATATATATGAATTTAATTACAAAACTCTGCTTGAATTGAAAAACATGAAACAAAAAATAAAACAATCAATTAACATCGGATAGTTGAAAGAATTTAAAAATATATTTCGGCAAGTATTTTGTTTTTTTTTTTTTTGCAATATTTTCTTAAACGTTCTCAGTTGCTATTCGAATGAGATAATATTGAAAATAAAAACTAATTAAATATCATTTTACTAAGCAAACTAGCATGGGGAAGAAGCTACAATCTAGAGCGAAAGCTAAGAACATTCCATCTTGCAGATACAAGCAGAAAGAATATGAACAGTTTGGGTGTCAAAAATCATGACAAAAAATTCAAAAAAAAAAAAAAATGTGATTATGCCTGTGAAGTTTTGTTAAGCTCCCATATCGCATCATCAGTGTGAGCTTAAAGCTGCATATCAGAACAATAAAAATGTTAGGTATACAAGTTTGAATAGCCCGTGAAAAATTTGCAGGTTAGGTTGCAACGTGTATTACGTGCATACATTATGAAATGAACTAATAACTAAATAAACAGAGGAGGACGCAATACCATAACAAGCAAAAAAAACCTTAAAAGTGTACTGTAGCAATACTTATGCCAAGTACACATCTAGCACACATGTGCCCAAAAAAGCGTAACCACTAATTACTAATGAAAAAGTGTTTGATTCAGACACGTACTTTATACCATTTTATAGAATCCAACATGATTGGAAACTGTTTAAATACACGTCTGAAGCAAACAGTTTTTCATTAGCAATTAGTGGTTAATCTTTTTTAGGCGTACGTGTGCCAGATATGCACTCGGCATTAGTAACGAACAACCAAACAAACCCATGTACCACAAGCATACAACTCTCATTTAGTATGAAACATTATTTCCATAAATATGTGCAGTTTGGAGGCAATCGGCCCGATTCAAACGAGACAAGAATTTGTCTTGTGTGTGTTATGGGAGTGTGATTTGGAGTGTTTTGCGTATATTGTATACCACCCTGCTTAGGGACTTCAGTTGGCTATTTCATCCACAGCGACTTAGGCTGAATGTCTTGTCAAACCGACTTCGGTTGACTGTTTTCCACAGAGGCTTTGATTGACGTTTTCGTCACAGAGACTTTGGCTGACTACATATTTTGCCATAGCGACTTAGATTGACTGTTTTTCACAGCGGTTCCGGCTGACTGATTTCTATGGCGGTATCACTAACTGTTTCGCAACAGCGTCTTTGTTTCATTGTTGTCCACAGCTGCTTCAACTGAATATTTCGCCACAGCATCTTCGGCTGACTGTTTACTTAGTATAATATCGCATAGATTTAAGCACTTTAAGTTACGAATAATTGTACATATTTTAGCGACTAGTTAGTGAGACTAAACAGCGCTGACCAGCCAACGCACGAGCGCTATGAGCTCCGAAGGCCACTGACCGATTCCATTATCATCGTAGCTGGCAGAAGTATCCCGAAATACTCTAATTATAACCGATTGATTGCATTACTCTGACCAAGACACCGAAGGGCTGAGTTTGATTACGAAAGCCACCGACTGAATCCCATCTTTGTCGTAAGCATTGTTCAATAAATTGATATTATACCCTTAGTGCAAATAAATATATATTTTAACCAGAAAAGGTAGGTTGGGGTTAGGAAGACTGGAGCTGCAACACACCTCTTCTCGCAGGCCCAGTTGGGTGCATTTTGATTCACTTGTATTGTGCATTGTGATTCAGTTCTACTAGTATCGCTTTGAAAAAATTTAGCCCCCAAATGTAACCAGAAGAAACATTATTATCTGTCTTAAGCCACTATATTCCTGTGATGCAGCCCCTGAGAACCTGCAGTTTCCATTTTTCCCTATTACTGATAATCTCATGGAAACCTCTGCTCAGTCATCTGAGCCTATGGCGTTGCAGCTTCCGCAAGTGGCAGATAATATGTTCAATGGTTTCTGGTTCCTTTTCATCCTCGCACATTCTACAGAAATCGGGAATCGAAGGGATGGTCCTTAATCTGACCGAACAGTGGCCAGACAAGACACCTTTCAAGACTTGTATTAGCTTCCTATTTATATCCACTAGCAGTTTGAATCGTTTTGAGTAAAGTTTTGGCTACATAGTCTTGCAGACTCTATAATCCTCTCTACTCCCCGATGAACGCTTAACCCTTCTCGCCACCTAATACGGAGTTCCCTGTAGTAATGACCTATAGGTAATATAACCGATCTGTCACACATTCCCTCATCGAACGTCAACCGTATTCTTGCCAGCTCAAATGCAATTGAGGGTGGAGTTGACTGAAGTAGTTAGAGCGTTGACTACTGAAGGTCATGAGCTCGAGCCCGACCTCCCACATTCATTAGATAACAACATCACTCATTTTGTTGTGGGAAAAGTTCCAGTGATACAGGCATTAAGCAATGGTCACTAAACTACACCGGCTTTAGTGTAATCTAATCCTAATGTATCATCAGAGCACTCTCTTTCGTCGGTATTGTGTAGCAGAATTGTCGGCTTTAAAATTCAATATTTGACACTAGGGGCGCTGCAACATTGCATTATTAAAAAAGCGTCCAAAAAAGCAGAGTTGTAAAAGAATGAAGCTTTCACTATCACGATCCCTTCCCTATCATCCTATCCCACTATCTCCTCTTCAACTTACATGTAGCACAAATATATCATTGTATTGGACCCAAGTAAGCTGGACTCTAAATTTTACCATTCTTTACCAGCAGCCTGTTAATCTACCCTTATATAACCTAAGGCAATTTCATTTCCCTCAACTGTGCTGTGGCCAAGAACCCAATATAGTCTGGCACTATATTTGTTTATAAGCAAGTTGTAGGGCTTTTTAACAGTCACTAACTTGTTTCGATTTAACATTGTGTCCCTTCAAAGCTATTAACGCTGCCTTCAGTCACATTTCTGGCCACAACCTTCATGGCTCTGCAAATTGCTAAGATATCAGCTTGGAAAACGTTGCATTCATTCGGCAGTCTGAAGGAACTGCGAGTGCTGGTTCCCAAGATACCAGCCCGTGTGACAGAAAGAGTAACTAGATAGGGTTCTAACTTAAGGCTTGTGGATCCGTAAGTAGACTTTTTAGGTATGATTTAGCTACCTTATCTGATGACAAAACCAAGTAACAAGTTTTTTTTTCGAAAAACATCATTGATATCGTTCATCACATTGAATAGTTGCAGTAACCATGGCTGATTTTTGCACCAATTTCACTTACGGCACAACCAGCAACCTCACTTAGTTGCACATTTTGTACAGAAGTTGTTGCTCCTGTAGTGCGTAGAATCAAGGAAATCCAATTGTATATCATATAATACAACAGTGGAATGCTTTTATGATGGTTTCAAGCAGGAAATGCATCATATTACGCAGACCGTAAAAAAACTGGTTTATTAAAATAATAAATTTGCATAATAGATTTGTAAGTTGGCCTATTTGTATCCTGTAGACAACGTGAACTCTCTTGTCAAAGGCAAAAACTCCTTAAAAGGCATCACTCAGTACGTTTGCAATGACATTAAAAGTGGAAGAAGGCTTGACCTCCCGATTGGCCTTCCTTTAAGAGCAACTGAGGTAACGGTATGCTGTAGATCATATTCATATAAAAATAAAATATATGTGTTATATCTCAAATCAGAGTTGTATACTTATTGGCCTACTGTATCGAATTCTGATTATGGGGCTGATATCTAAACCAACTGAGTAAGTACCACATTTATATAGCGAACTGCGACGTCCGCTTCTAGCCGCTCCAACTGCGATAACAGACTCTCCAATCGCCTCTCACGACACGGTTGTCAAGAGCATCGCCCAGGGGCCAACACGAGGAGGTTTGTGTGTCGACTTGAAGTACAATTAATAAGGATTACCTTGGGTACACTAAATTAAACCGATCAGAGGTTTTACCTTATTATTATACCCCCTGACCCTTGCAACAATTTGTCCATTTCATGAGTGTTTGGAAGGTTTAATAGGTTTGTTTTCTCTCGTGGAAGCTAAGTGAAGACACTCTACCATAATCGCCGAATCCGAGCAGATGATTCGCGAAAGAGACCTCTCCAGTGAGTAGTTCAGAGAACCTGAACGACTTGTTTGCGGTAAAAGAATACCAGTTTCCTAAGGTAAAAGTACGCAAGCTAGTCTTGTGACAACTTGTCCAGTTCGTGAACGTTTTGCAATTTTGGTAGTATAAGTTTCTTCGGTAGAAACGAATTGAATAATTGTACCATGATCAGCGAATTTTGAGAGGTGATTTCCGAGAGAGACCCATTCCGGTGCGCAGTTCTATGAACATGAAAGATTAGTAAGCTGTAAGATATGACAGGCCTAGCCAAGAGCTAGTCTTGCGATAAGTTGTCCATTTAATGAATGTTTTACAGGTTTGGTAATCTAATTTTCTATACAGGAAACGAAATGAAATGCTCAAAATTGTTTAACCCCTAGCAGACTATTTCTTTAAGCATTGCAGCTTTATTCCAGGATGCTCAAATTTCCACATATTACAGACATTTGCCAAAGTTCTGCAGAATAATTGTAAATTGCATTTTAAAAACAGGAAAACAAAAACACCTCAACATTCCATTCCCATGTCCTTAATGGAAAAGCTTTTGTGTATTTAAATAGAAAGTTTCCATAGACATAACTTTATCATTATAATCCAATGAAAAACTCCTTAAAGCGATTTATAATTTTCTTTAAAGAAAGTAACACATAAAAAGAGAAGAGAATGAAACAACAAGATAATGATCATTATTATTCCCCTTGAACAGCTGCGTATAGGCGCCAGATCAAAGTAAAGATATTTATTTTTTCTTTTTTTTTTAACAAAAAATCTTAACGCCAAATTAGCTGTAGCTCAAAAAAATTCTAAGCAAATTATTTCATCAGAAATATAAAAAAAAAATTTGTGAAAGCGAAAACAAATGCATCAAAGATTTTGATGAATTTCGAATGAATCCAATTGAAATAAACGCAATAACGCCCACTTGTCTTGCGGTTAAGAAAAGACTACTCACACACTTACACACACACACACTCATATACTCACTCACTCATCTCTTGACACATAAATTATTAAAAAGAAACAAATTAACTCGAGTTGGGAATGGATCTGGGAGTGTGTGATCTTGTGTGTGTGTGTGTATATGTGCATATGCAATTTGTTCCCTTTGGGTAGTAAAAAGTAGGTGAGTGTGTGTGTGTGTGAGAGACTATATGCTTCCATTTGTTCCCTTTTAGTCGTAATGAATTTAGCTTTAATTTATTTATTTATTTAGTGATGATATAGAAAAACTCCCAAGAATTTCACCTTTTTGTAAATGATTCCTATTTGAATGTAAATAAAAAAAATATAAGAAATACATAAAAAAAGGAAAATAAACACAAAAAGGCAGACTGTGAGAGCGTTTAGCTGGGCGATTAAGAGTGCGTCTGGGCAAGGGATGGGAAAGGCTGCAACATTTTAAATTTAACTTGATTTATGCTTGAGACAATTTCAACTTTACACACTAAGTTGACCAGAATGGGAATCGCGAACAGCACGGATGTTAACTGAAAAAGGAAAATTTATATGTATGTATGTATATTGCAATGTATAGTAGACGGTGATAATGATGATAGTGATAATGAAGATGATGATGGTGCTGGTAATATTGTTGTCGGTATAGTTGCTGCTGTTGCTGTTACTTTTGCTGTTGCAGTAAGCCGTTGCTTTTGTTGTCGTTTTCATCGTCATCTTCGCACACAAAGTACGTGTTGTGATAGAATGCGGTTAACACAAATAGAATGTATACAAACCAAAACTAATTTCCAAAAGGTTAATACTACTGGCAGTCAAACAAGCAGTCAGGCAGGCAGTCGGACAGGCAGGCCAAACAAACGAGAAACATTTATATTATATTATATGTATTTGCGAGTCAGCCAGTCAGACATTCAGTTAGCCAGACCAGCAAAGCACTGCTGCACTGATACCAGTACCAAAATAAAAGGAAGACAACAAAAAAATAATATCAGCAACACCAAAGTGGTAAGCACAAGCAACATGTAGCAAGGCAAGCAAGCAGGCAGGCAGGCAGCAAGCAGCAGTAGTAGTTGTTGTATGGCAATTGCTCAAAAAGATAATATACGAGACCGGCGAAAAAGAGTATGTCAACTTTTAGTGAGTGAGTGTCGCTTCTTTTTTAAGAAGCTGCAAAACCAGCTTTGCGCACACAAATAATGTTATCACCGTGAGAAAAAATATAAACAGAAGTAAAATAACTGTGGCACACATACATGTGCATACATACACACGTATGTATGTATACAAACACATAAACACACTGCTGTGTCACAAGCAGACAAAAAAAAAGAAGACAATGAAAATGAAATAATAAATAAGAGAAATTTAACATGAAGCAAACAAGTGTGTGTTTACTGTCCCCAAAAACAAAAAAACTAAGAAAATAAAAAAAAGCCAAAAAAATAAAAATGCAATGAAAACGACAAACTAACAAACACACACACACACACACACACACACATGCACACATAGCCAAACATACTTACACAAGTGTGGGATGAACATTAAGAAGGAGTTATGTGAAAATATTGGGGGGTTTTAGTGAGAAGACAGTAACAACAACAACAAAATAAATAAATACAAGAAAAGCTTCCCACAAAAATGTCAATTAACTGCAGTTGTAATAATTTTTATGCACATATTTACATACAAACAATAATTCAAAATTCACCTCAAAAAATATTTGAGCAACTAACAGAGAGTTCTTTTTAATGCATTTTGATCAGCATGTGTGTGTGTGTGTGTGAATTGTGTGATTCACCCCTTCATCGAAACAAAACAAGATAATTTTTTGCATTCATAACCAGCAAATTAATTTTCAAAACAGAACAAGCAGGCGCCTTCTGCTCTTCACCCAAAAAATGTCTTTCTAAGAAAATTCGCAACGGTTTGTCAGTTTTTCTAACAAACGTGCATTACGTTGCGCTTCTTTAGAAATGCATTTCATTATTTAAATTTCTTTCTATTTTTTTTTTGTTTATTTGTTTGTTTGCTGCTAAAATTTTTACAACAGTCGTAAAAAATCTATTTCAATTTTCTGTGTGTATTTCTTGCTTTATGATAGATGATAATCTAAATTTTGTGATTCATCCATCTGCAGTCGTCGGTGGCGCACATTTCTTTTTGGTCTCCTCCACGCTGCGCTGGCTGTTGCTGCTTAAAGTTGTCTATTTGATTATGGTATTTATAGTTTGTCGCTGCACAGTGGTGCACATTCAGCCAGCAAAATTGATGACAATTAATTTCATTATGTATTTATTTGATAATAAGCAGTAATTAAAAAAAAATCAAAAAAACCCGACTGCGATCAACTTTGAGAACCGTTAAATATTCTAAATGGTAATTCGTAGTGAAAAATCATAAGACGATTTTAAAATACCTGTCGAATTATACCCATTTTGATATAGTTCGCCAACTTTTTATTTTTTTTTTCGTATTTACAAAATGGCGTCTGTTGGCCGCCATATTGAGCTTTCACTGCGGTCATATCTTTAGTGACACCTCCAGGATTAACACAAATCGGTCTATGCCCAGCTAGCATTTGTGTGATAATTTTTTAAAGATATCTCTTATATGATTCTCCTCAGATCACTTGTGATGATTAATAACTGATTTATGACTTGGGTGATTGAAAAAGGTTTCACTTATGATTCATCTATATGATCAAATAATTATTTCTTGAAAATAGAGGAACAAAATGCAAAGAAACAGCAAAAGATGATATAATGATATAATACTATTAGAAAATTGCTCAAATATGAATCAGATCTAAAAATGAGCTCATATGCGGTTATTTTTAAAGTCAAGCTGATTCGGAAAAGATGCGATTATGATACAAAATGCTAGCTGGGTGCGTTCGGTTTATATAGTGCCGCAGCAAATTAACAGACATACATACACCCATACATACATACATACATACATATGCATACCCACCTAGAATGTGGGTGATAATTTATTCCAAAAATCTCTTATATGATTCTCCACTTTTGATGATTAAAAACTGATTTATCACTTGGGTTATTGGAAAGGGATTCCCTTGCGATTCATCTATTTTCTCAAATATTGATTTCTTGAAAATAGAGGAACAAAATTCAAAGAAACCGCAAAAAGGTGGTTTAATGATTTAATTCTACCAGAAAATTAATCAATAAATCGTATCATAAATGATTCCTTGGTATGACTCATCTGTAGGGTGCCATTTTCTCACAACGTGATTATCATTTATGATCGAGAAATGAGCTCATATGTGGTTATTTTTCCCAGTCAAGCTGATTCGCAAAAGATTCAATTATGATACAAAATGCTAGCTGGGTATATACATAATCCCAGCTAGCATTTGGGTGATCATATTTTGCAGAAATCTCTTATATGATTCTCCTCAGATCACTTTTGATGATTAACATCACTTGGATGATTCAAAAAGGATTCACTTATGATTCATCTATATGATCAAATTTTGATTTATTGAAAATAGAGGAACAAAATGCAAAGAAACAGCAAAAAGATGATATAATGATGTAATACTATCAGAAAATTGCTCAAATATGAATCAGCAAATCGTATCATAAATGATTCCTTGATAGGATTCATCTGTAGGTTACAATTTTTTTTAACAACGTGAGTATCATTTATGATCGAAAAATGAGCTCATATCCGTCAAGCTGATTCGGAAAAGATTCGATTATGGTATTTGCGACGAGCAGTCGGGTGAAAAAGTATTTGTTTTTAAAAGTGAAAATATTGTGTAATTCATGGTTTGAACTCATCATGCCAAGCATAATGGGTAAGATTTAATGCAGCTTTATAGCATGTTGCAAGTGTTGTACATTGAAATTTGGGTACATGAGAAATTTTACGATTTGTCGATTTTATATAAAATTCTGTCTGAAACTAGAGTGACTTACTTCCAAAAAAAAGCTCACAAGACGAATTTCCCATTTAATATTAACTGCCAGTTCACAGAAGCCATGTAAAAATTCTCGTCTGCCTATTTATATTGAAAGCAAAAACAAAGCACTCAAAATTTGTTTTTGTTTTCAATATAAACAGACAACTGACAACATGGCTTTTATAAACTGGCAGTAAATAATTTAATAATAATAAATTAATTAATAATAATAAATAATTTATACCACTTATATTCGATGGAAAATGGAATACTACTGTTATGTATGGGCCGGCGCTTCAAAGTTTATTGTGGGATTGCTCGATCGCGTACAGGATTGGGCGAAGAAGCTCATCGGTGGCAGTAAGGTCTCCAACTCTATTGATTCATTGGAGCATCGACGCATTTACTTGTTCTACCGTTACTATAATGGAATGTGTTTTAAAGAAATTAGGCAACTTGTTCCTGAAACCCGATTGGCCAATTAATCGCACTACGCATCACAGTGAGAATTCATTTTTTAACCCTACTGTTCGTATATGGAATAAACTACCTGCGGAAGTCTTTCCTGTCACCCTCAACGTGTCAAAGTTTAAATCGAATGTCCACAGACACTACTCCCTCTATCCTTCTCACCATAACCTATTTTCCTAGTTCTAGCACATAGCATTGCATGAGGTGGGTTATCCCCTGCGTGCTGATTCTACTATAAAAAAAGTTCTCTACATCATTAACTTTCCTAAAATGCAACAATACATTTGGAATACTTTTTACAAAAAGCCAATTTTTTGTCAATCATAAAAAGTTTGTTGCTGCTTAAAGTTTTTTTATAGCTCTTATTTTTATTTTTTTTTTACTTTGAGGGTTTGGGATGAAAATTACCTGAACAAACCTAATATATTTTTTAACAAAATTATTTGTAAAGAATAAGAATAATCAAGATATTATTTCAAGACGATTTTGAAGTAAGCATTTAAAGCATAACAACAACTATTATGTTATACATTCTCTTTTTACATAATATACAACCACACAAAACTCATAAGACGATGCAGTTGTAAGACAGAAACAAACCACTATAATTCTTCTACAAATCTGTTCTAATATTTACACTAATTTATGACGTGATCAAAGCTTAAACCAAAAGATATTGAATGTACTATGACTTTGTGGATGTTGCTAACATTCTTCTTAAAGCTTTATGTTACAAATAAAAAGGGCGATGCATCTGCTAATTAGATAGGCTTGCGTAACAAAAAGTTAACATCGTGGTATTCCAGCAGTTAGTTTAACACTTTGTGTTTTAAAAGCTTTCAATTTCAATATTTTATTTTTATTTTATGCATAACAAAATAAATACGAATTTAAACCATTTTAAGATTAATGTTGAGCAAATAAATTCTTTTGATTTGAGAATAATTGTACACTGTGACTTTTATTGGATTTCTATTATTATAAGTAATAAAGATAACGTTTTTAAAAGCTAAAAGCGTAATAACATGCTACTTCATAATGTATTTTTACTTAATTGCAAATATACGAATCCAAAAAATTAGCCTCTATAACATTTTAAAACTTAACAATTTCATAAACAAAAGTGTTCTTAGATTTACATTAACTTGGGTTTTGACATCATTAGTTGCCAGAGTGGCCAATGTAAGCCATTCAATGCGATTTTTGTGGAACCATACATGGATTTTAGACATACATCTACTGAACACGTTCTTCTCTTTGTGAAATCATGTTTCATAAACTTTTTTTGCTATAGAAATATAAACAAGCTGATTTAGCCAAGATAATATAAGAGCTCGCGGTAGCAGGCTATATCGAGATATTACTTTTTGTCCTTCACTTGGAATTTTTATGATACAATAGTTTTTTTTTTAAGAGAAGTAACACTCAGGCAATGAATGCCTACTACTACTTTTAATAGGTGTTACCTTCTTTAGGAAAGGGATAGTGATAGAGATATAGGAAAGCTTCATTCTTTTACAACTCTGCTTTTTGCAAATTTTTTAATAATGCAGTGTTGCAGCGCCTCTGGTGTCAATGAGGAGTATTAAATTTTCGAAGGTGTGCATAGTAGCCATTTTAGCTGATGATTCTGCTACACAATACCGAAGAAGGAGGACGCTGTGATGTTATATTAGGATTATTATGAAATTCGGGCGGGCAGCTTTGTAAACTTAAAACACATTTAACAATTTTTAAAACTTTTTCGAAATGCATTTGCTTCACATCACTGTGCTGGTTGTATATTTCTTGTTTTTGCTTTTTTCCATTATTTTCTTTTAGTTGGTACAATCTTATCAACATATTTATCTCTCTTACGTTTCTTGTTCACACGCCCCCATAACTCACCTTGCGACTGACTGCGACTGAAAGCGAAGGAAATTTCACATGATTTTTTCAGCTCAAGCAACGGCAGCAAATGTTTACATTTCGTTTTAACCGAAGGTGCTTCAAGTAGTACGTTTAAAAAAACAGCAGCACCAACAACAACAACAACAACAACGACAGTAAAACTAACAATAAAACAAGATAAATAAATAAGAAACTGCAAATATATCTACATATACATATATCATTTGTAAAAGTTTATATATCGTTACCTTAATATAGAAAGACCCTAACTCATTACTTTTTTTTAAAGCGAGTTTTTCTAACTATATTTCAATTGGAAAACATCTAATGTATCGAAAAATGCAAAGCTCATGATTTAAAAAATAATAATGTGTTAGGGTCTTTTTATATTAAGGTTGCGATATATATGTTTATCATACGCTGTTCAGAGTTTTTAGCTTTTATATTTTTTCCCTATACCCTTCATTATGATCTTGTGACTCAACAAATGCTATTAACGCTTTATTTAAGGTTTTATATTTATATTTAAAATTCTCATTTAATTAAGGCAGTTTTTAACATAAAGATATTTAAGTTTACTCAATACTTATTTCTTTTTTTCGAAGATATTAAGAGCTTGTTTTATTTAACGAAAATTTTACCCAGTTTGGCAAATCAGCGCACATTAATTTTCCAGATATGAAGATCAAACTTATTTAATTTATAAAAAAAATTAAAAAAAAAAAAAGGATTATTTAAGTCAAACTCATTTAACAGTTCTTAATTTTACAAACAAATCCTCGAAAAATTCAGAGCTATTGCAAAAGCATTTCGCTTGTTGGCGTTTTGAGAATGCTTGGCCTATACCCAAACTGGATAAAAAATATAAACAAAAACTGTCAGTTAATTCTTATTTTAAAAATATTACTAGTTGGAAAAATTATAAGCAAACTTGAAAGAATTTTATACCCTTGCAAGTAAGAAATTTGACATGAAATCAAGTACTTAAAACATTTACCATTTAATTCGGGAATTTGTATTCTTCTTTGATTGTCTTGTTCTCTTAATTTCAGGAGTTGCTCCATTTAAGTTGAACTTGAGACATAATACCGCTTTTGGTATCTCATTCATCTTAAACTTTTAAATTTTGCTCATTGTACACAAAATAAAAGAAATAGAAATAGAATAGGTGGAAAAATATTCCCCCCATTTCGGAATGATTTTTTCATGGGAATTCAATCGCCATTTTAATAGTATTGCTTCACTTTTATTTGAACCAGCGAACTGTTAGAAAAACTTGAACGTAACGCCAGTTTTATTTATTATATCAATATCAATTTAATTTTTAGGATTATATTAACATATAAAAAAAGGAAATTCAAATGTTATTAAAAGTATGCAGAACAATGCATCCATAGCTGAAGGTTACACAAAAAATTTGATTGATTGCGAAGGATAACATATCCATGTTGTACAAATTTGCATTTCCATTGCATCCGGAAGTTCTCAAAACACTTTAGTAAATTTGAGCAATTTCTACCTGGTACACACGAAAAAATTATTTTCATATTTGAATACGAAAATTAACGGTTCAATAAAAAAAATTATTGAATTTTCTGTGATGACAAGTTTTGCATATTTGATAAACAAAATTGTTTGCACGTTTATTGAAAATATTTGTTATTTATTTATTAAATGTTACATATACAATTACAAATTATATCATTACTTAATTTAAACGAGAATAGTAACAAAAACCTTCACTCGTTGTAGTGAAACAGAACAGAGTCTACTGTGGGAATCGAACCCACAAGCTCCACACTGATAGGCTAGCACACTACTCACTAGCCTACTGAGGGACCCTTATTGAAAATGTATTTTTTTATAGTCCACTTATATTTGAGGAAAATCTAGTACTTGCCAGATTTTAGGGCGAAGTCTAGTAGATTTTCCATGCAAAAAAAACTCTACTTCGTCAATAGATTTTGTCAAAATTTACTTAAAATATAGTCGAACTTAGTGATGCAACCTTGGTTTTTCTTTTCTTTTAATTTGTACTAAAAAGCCAGCTTGTGTTCTTAAAAAGGTGTGTGAATTGGCTACATTGCAGTAGATTGGTTGTAGTTTTTGGAAAATTTACAGCTAATGGGTTTTTGTTTTGGATAAGAAATCGTTCTAAATATGAAAAACCTTAGTGCATAGAGATTTGAATTGAAATATGCTAGATTTTGGGTAGATGGAAATGCGCTATTTAGTCAATAAAGAAATTTAAGGAATCAAAGAAATAACAAGGGCTTTCATGACAATGTTGAAAAGTCTCGCAAACTGTGCAATTGTGCATTTTTACACTCTCGTAAATAATATGTCAAAAATTTTATGGGAATTTATTTACACAAACCTGTTAAATTTGCCCAATAATTTTCAATCGTAAACTTAAGCTGTGCAATTGTGTATTTTGTAAATAACAACCTCTTGTTTTTTTTTTGGCTTCCTTTAGGCATTTCAGACACACACACACACACACACACACACACACTTTTTTATTTTTATAGCAACATATAAATATGAATTGAAATTAAAAACTGCTTGAAATTTTCTTGTATTATTCTTATTAAATTAATTTTTTTCACATTTGACTCAAATTTAATTAAAAAAGTAAAAGGGGCCTCATGACACAAGTCTCGCATATTTGCCCAATTGCACAAATGGCAATTTTAAGAGTTCTCATGAAAACCCTTAATGTATTATAAATACTTTATTATATTCAGGGCTATCATGAATAAAACTTCACGTGAAATTTTTCCCAGGGAAAAATTCCAACTAATAGCAAATAATAGGGAAAACAAAAAATTCTAATTGGAAAAGGGAGAAGTTTCACGTGGAATTTTATTCATGATAGCCCTGATTATTTGTATTATATTATAAATGTTTTGAAAATTTGCAATTTTGGTAAATAATATGTTTGAATCAAATTTGAATTTCTTTAAAAAAAGGGGTGTTATAAGTTTTTATTGTGTGTCTGTAGATCTGTGTATCTGTGTATCTGTGTGTCTGTTCGTGTCCACGTACAGACCAAACGGCAGGACGGTTTTTGATTTAGTATCTTCTGTTTGAAAGGTGACTTGATCGAGAAGGTTCTTAGCTATATTTTAAGAAAAACGGTCCAGCAGCTTAGAAGATATATATTTTCTGGATATATTAGGGGGTTTTTAAGATTTTGAATTTTTTTTATTGAAAAAAAAAATTATCGAATATTTTTTCTGCGTATAAAAAAGAATTCTATCAGGAATTTATATTTAAAGTAACACACGGAAATTAATAAGTAGTTAAGACATCTCGCTATTTACTTTTTAAATAACTGCGATCTAAAGTACAACGGTACCCATCAGGATACAATTTAGCCGGTCTCTCATGAAACTGGCAGCTTGTGAAAGCTAACCTTGCTTTAAATTCCCTTCATTTTTTTTCTTCCAATTATTATAATAAAAATTTTTACCAATTCTAAATATTAATGTTCTTAATTTTAAAATTTTATTTTAGTGCAACCAATTTTATTTTTGCATATTCAATATATATGTGGTTTCGCGCAAAAACAACATATGTTTCGATGGGATCACAAATTCACCAGAAACTTACAATAGCAAACTGTTGTGCAAGGAAAAGAGAGTTTTGAGGGGAATAAAATGTTTGCCTATTTTTTCACAATAAGGCTGAATTTAATTTCTGCTATATTTTAGTGAAAACGTTCACCATGTTTGTCACTCATATCACAACAGTTAGCAGGAACAAATCCTAATGAGATTATAGAAAAGGGTTGCCAGTTGAGCTTTTTTGAGGTCAATGTCGTTTTTTTCTTCTAGAAAACAATTTTACATTTATTGCACTTTCCAATAAAAACTCACAATTTTTTTTTTAAATGCGGAGTTTATAAGAAATTATTGTATCATTCCGCACGAGCGCAAGCTTTTGCTTTAAACGAATGCTGAATTGCAGTTTTATTAACAAAAGTTTAAAAATATTGCACCTTTTCTAGTAAAGCAAATAGCAAAAGTTTAGCCTTGATTTATTTTTGAATTGTGTCTTTCTTGAAGTTTTTAAGCTTTAAAGATAATGAAGCTTTCACTTATCTATCCCTTCATCGCTTCTCTTCACTATCAGTATTCCTTGCCTGAAGTAGGTAACATCTAGCAGTAATAGTAGGCCATCATTGCCTGAGTGTTAGGTTAGGTTAGGAAGGGTGATGCTATTACCACACCTCCACTCGGAGACCCCATTGGGTTCATTGTGAATCCCTTATGTTGCCCAAAAAATTAAAAAAGAGGCTAAGGGTTACTTCTTAAAAAAAATTTAAAATAGGGATTCATCATTTATTTAATAACACTAGAAAAACTGCATAGAATTCACCAAATTTGATCTTGAGGGGTTTAGTGGTTCGGGAGATATTGTTGCAGAAAATTTTGAAAGTTTTTTTTAATAACATTAAAAGTCAAAATCGACTTTCTTGGTTGTTTTGCTTTAAAAACTTCGCACAAGAATGCAATTTCCTTTTAAATGGGTTAAGTGGTTCAAAAGATTTATAGAGAAAAATGTTAAGAATCTTGCAGAAAATGTCACTATCTTGCAGAGTTAAACGAATTCTGAGAAACTGCAATCCTGATCGAATGGAGCTTATAAAATTTTCCGAAACACAATAAAAATTCATTATATCAGGATGGCATTATGGAGGATAGTGAGTGTCCGCCTTAAAAGTTATCGTCAGCAGTGTTGCCCTTAATGTGTTCATATTTGTGCTTAAGAAATACTACACGGTAAGCACCCAATTACCAAGCTAGACAAAAGAATTGAAAATTAATTTCCTGTTTCTTCGTTTATCCCCTTCAATCAAACAATTCTAAGCATCAAGGTAGGAAGACCTAAAATATGCATGGTCCTTCGAACCGTATATGAGCCTGTGACCAATGGATGCGCAATCAGTTTAAAAAATCTGCTTAAATATTCTCCAGAAGAAAATATAAAATATTAGGTTTTAAATTTAAATACATTTTCTAGCCCTTTTGCTGAATCTAGCAGATAAAATGCTAAAATGGCAACAATGACCGTCAGATATATTCTCCTAGTTGATTTATTTTTTTGCTTTAGAAAAGTTGAAGTTGTGGAAAATTTATATATTTTCAATGAAGAGTATACTGAATTCGTTTTGGCCAGCTTTTCCCATTTTTTTTTTTTTTTGCTGCAGTTAAATAAATTTTTTCACTTAAGTTTCCATAATGATGATGATGATGATTTTTCTTTAGTTCATTTGTCTGCTGCTCTTATTTTCGGATGTCGCTTTTTGATGTATTTATTGTCGCGTCTTGATGTCCATGTTTACCCAACTGACGTTCTGTTGAATACTTAAAGAGCTGATGGTGGCAGTGATGTTTTAATGAGATTGTAGTATATAGTTGTTATTGCCAAAGGTATGACTACTCGTACTAATGTATTTACTATGTGTGTATGCCTGTTGCTTAAGTTGTTATTTGGTACATATGTATATAAATTTTTAAGAAAAATTTCAAATTCCAATAGAAAACAAAACACTTTTACGCCCTAAACTCTCTAACTTAATTAAGCGAAACTAAAGAAAAAATATATAACAAAATATACAACGATGCTACGAATTGTGTTGTGTATTTTTAGTAGATAAGAAACCAAACAATTTAAAAAGTGACAATCTAATCATATCCCTGACGTCACATTAAAATATATACTGACACACACACACAGCCGTTGATACATACGCACTATTCAGTCATAATCAAGAAAGTGATAATGCCAACAGATGCATGATTGAATGTTTAGTTGAGTAACTGGATACAATAAGTTTATGAACAGCAAACTATAACGCAATAAATATTATTAGTAGATACTCGTATATTTTTTTAATTGTGTTTTTTTCTCTCTTTTTGAACAAAATGTCCACATAAATCATATTTTTTGTGGTCGTCACACTACTAAATTCATGTATCTTTTTATGTTCTAACACACAAAGCGACTCATAAATATTTACTTGAACTTAAGCAATCTTTCACGCACTTATTCACTCGCTCCCCCTACAACAACTCTACAGCATACAACATATTTTAACAGATAAATCTTTGTATTTTTAACATGCATATCTGAAAGACATACACACACACACACACACACTTACAAACATGCTTCACATGTATACACATATACATACATACATCTACACATGCCTTAAATTTATTTATTTTCTTTGCAATGATATCGCTGATGACAATAATGATGTCGAGCATGTTGCGACGCTACTACTAATGTCATACGTTTTTTGTTTAATTTTTTTTTACAGCACAGCTTGCTTCTATAAAATCAATATCAGCCAGTAATCGTTCCGTGGAAAATGGCCAAGAGTTGAGAATTGTTTGTAAAGTTACTGGACGTCCGCCACCCAAAGTGACATGGTTTAAGGATCACCGATCAATAAATCGCAATCGCAGACTGTATCAGTTTTCTCACTATAAGTAGGTTAAATTTATCATTATCATCACTATATATGTACATACATACATATAATGGTCATTAGCATCATTGTCACAAAATCAAACAAATAAAAAATGATTCACTCACTCAGTCAGTCAGTCAGTCATTGATGATTCTAAGCAAAATACACACAAACATACACATGTATGTATATGCACACATAATTAGGTGTGTGACTAAATTAGTGGGTCCACATGATTCTAGATACTGCATTTGTATACAAATTACCCTTGAAATTTGCATTTTTGCCAAATAAATCAAAATATTCAATGAAATCAAATAAATATATTTTAATTAATTATAAAATTTATTTGTATTTCTAAAAATAAAAAAAAAATAAATAAAAAATCTTTTACACTTGTGAAATTTCTTTCATAAAACTAAGCAGTTTTAATATCTAATGCATGTGCTTATAATAATATCTGTGGCAAAAAGGAAAAAGTGCTTAAGTCGAGATAAGCTAATTTTGAGTTAATGGTAGATCCGTAATCTGCATATTCGAAAGTATCCCTGGTCAAAATCTGAATTAATTTGTGCGATTTTTCAAGAAGTTATAGCAAAATGAATTGCGGCTTATCTTTTTAAAACTTCTAATCTCATTTGGAATAATAGCTTAATTTAGCTTATACTTTGGTATATTTCAACTTCAATGTATTATTTACAGTCTGTAGAACGATGTTTGTATAAAAAAATAGAGATCAACAGAGAATTTTCCAATTTACATGTAAAAGAAATAAATTTCTGAAAATCGATTTGAAAGCTTAAAAGTGCCCTGTAAAACAGTCAAATATGACTTAAGCACTTTTTCCTTATTGCCACAGTGTCTCGTACGACAAGTGCATTTGTGCAAACTTAATAATATTTCTTGCATTCAAAGAATGCACTTCCCCCTAATACTTTCACAACAGTTGTGTGTGTCGTATATACGTTTTATTTTTTAATTAAAAAATGTCAAAAACTGTCGTCTTATTAATTTAAATTTTCATTTTCTTATTTTTTTCTCTTCCAAATTATTAAACATCACATTTCACAGAAAAAGATCCGAACTTATTATACGTTCTTTCAATACCTCAGATGCTGGTCGTTATGAGTGTCGAGCAAAAAATAAGGTTAATCGTAATATAGAACGCAGAGCAATCGTAATTAAAGCGTATCCAGGTATTTATAGTCACATCATTTTGTTTTTCTTTAATTGCACTCATTTACAAATTTTATTTTGGGGCTAATATGGCAGCGTTAATAATATTAAATAAATGTATTTTTTATTTATTTTTTTTTTAATTTTATTGCTTTTGATATTTTGTAGTACAACGTTTTGATCCCAACCCCAGAGGTGCTGGCAACAGTTGTCCGGATGATGCCTCCGAGTTCTGTTTCAATGGCGGAACTTGCAAATTCTTTTCAGAAATCGGTTCCTATTCCTGCATGTAAGTTTTTTTCTTTACTTACTTTTTTACTTATTTATGGTTTAATTTTTAATAATTCTCAATAGCTTTATAAAAGGTTAATTAGCAAGAATCTCAAAAATACTATTCTTAATATTATAAAAAATATTAATCATAATCTGTTAAAGCATTTAACAAAATATTACTTAACTTGAAAACAATAAAAAGTTATTCATATGTTCCGAATTATTTGGGGTATTCAAATGGTACTCATAAGTTAGCACGTTGTAAAGTAATAACACGTGTATTTTGGTTTTACCACCCTTGTACATTGCTTAATCTCTCTCTCTCTCTCTCTCTCTCTCTTTCTCTCAATTCCTTTGGTAACTTCTCACGCATTTCTATAGTTAGTTACGACAAACAATAAACATAGCTGAGACAGTCTTATTACTTATAAGACTGTTATAGTTTGAGCCAGAAAAACAATTTGTTTAAACTATGTTCAAATGTTGAGACATTATGACACTTAGGATACTTAAGACACTGATGTGAATACCCCAAATATATATTCAGTTTTATTACAGTATTAAATATAAATGGGTTTGTGAAAAGGGTAAAAGGCTTGTGAAAAGGCTAGCGTTGCCCACAAAGCACACTTATTATGAAAGAATTATTGAGCTCTCTACAGACGATTCTCAGATATTACATTATTGTCAGATCTGGCAATGTACTGACAATTAAAACCCAAGGGGAAAACTCACAAGAGCTTCTTACTTCAGTAGCGCGATTCACAAACTTTTAACGATCCGACAATCTATACATTTTCTTGCTTGCAATAACGATTGTGTGATTCTGTAACTTCTTTTTAACGATAGTACGCAGGTAATGTTTTCTATTGATTTTTGTCGATAAAATTAACAGCACATAAATTATTGTCGCTTAAATAACGACACAACTGACATTAACCTACAGCGAATATCGTTAAAAATGTTACTGAATAGTAAATACGATAAATTTTCGTTATAATTTTCTTAACGATGCGATTATCGTTAAAAAAGAGTTATTGAATCGCACTACAGTACCTGGATCTGGTAACTTTTTGCGAACCAAAAATCGTAATATTTAACGACATATTTATTCGCTTGCGGTAACGATAAGGTGATTCTGTAACTTCTTTTTTACGATAGTATCCAGCTTTACATTTCTCACCAATTAAATGCAATATTAATTTTTTTTTTCTCCAACTGGCAGCGAATATAGTTAAAATATGTTACTGAATAGCAAAATCGATACATATTCGATATATTTATTATAGGGATACGTTTATCGTACACACAAAAAAGAAATATGAATGATTTTGTAATATTAATTAAAATATTTGTAATATCAATTAAAAATTTAATTAAATTTTCACCTATAAACAATTTGATAATATTAATTAAGTTTTTCCACTAAAATTAATAAATATAATTAAAAATTTAATTAAATCAATTAAATTTTTAATTGAAAATATTAATTGGTGAATACTTTTTCTGTGTAATGAAAGTTACTGAATTCAGGCAGAGGCCTTATTAAAGGCCTCTCAGATTTTTTTTTAATTATCTAACTGCTAAAGAATGCCTTATAGAAGGCCTCGAGTCTTTCTCATATAAGATAAGATTAACATTTCACATTACTTTCTATGAGAAAGGAGAAGAGAAAGAGTAACATATTTTGTTTTGTTTTATTTACCAAATCCATTAAGTTGAAGGCTTTTCAGAATCTCTGGCGCAAGAAGTGGGAGGGAAAGGACTACACCCCATAGGCAACGCGCGTAAAAAAAGATATGAGTATGGAATGGAACGAGCAGGCCTTTTCAATTCTCGAATCATTCGTGCATTGAAAATTTTTAATTAATTCTTTTCACACAAAGAAATGAATTGAATAACATTTGACTAAATTCAAATGCATGTGGTAAAAATGAATTGCAATTCATTTCCAATTCAAATAAAATTTGCATCTATTCCAACGAATTAGTCAGAAATGAATTTCAATTTGTTTTCAATTCAAATGAATTTATAAAATGAATTGCAATTCGTTTCCGATTTAAATAAATTTGTCACATGAATTGTAATTCGTTTCCAATTCAAATGAATTGGGTAAAAATTAATTGCAATTCATTTCCAATTCAAATGAATTTGTAGTATTAATTGCAATTCGTTTCCAATTCAAATGAATTTGTTATAAATGAATTGATATTCGTTTCAAATTCAAATGAACTTGTTAAAGTTAATTGCAACTCGTTTCAAATTCATTCAATTTAATTCATTCTTATTGAAATGAATTAAAAAAAATAATTAGCAATTTATTACCAATTCATTTGAATTGAATTGATTCATTGTTCTAATTCTTTTGAATGAATTCAAAATCAATTTAATTCAAACGAATGCAAATGAATTGCAATTTACTTTAACAAATTCATTTGAATTGGAAACAAATAACAATTCATTTTACAGATTCATTTGAATTGAAAACGAATTGCTACACATTCTTCCAATTCATTTGAGTTGGAAACGAATTGAAATTCATTTCTGACTAATTCGTTGGAATAGATGCAAATTTCATTTAATTATTTTTTGTTGCGAAAAAAATTAATTCAAAATTTAGCTAATTCAGTGCATGAATGATTCGAGAATTAATAAAAAAATTAATGATTCATTTACAGCTCTTGTGAGGATGGCTTTTAGAAGGTCCTTGTACTCCTTCTTTTGGATGTAGAAGTCCTGCTTGTTCCATTCCGTAACGCAACGAATTGAAATATAAAAAAAAATTATTTATTTATAGCTCTGATCCTTACTCCTTGTGAAATTGCCAGCAAAGGGAAGATTGTTAATTCACACGGTTTTATCGATTTCAGACGATTGTATGAAAAAAAAAATTTCTGACAAAGTCGTCAGTAAAGCAATTGTCTGCTCACACGCTTGTCATATGCAAAAATTTGTTAGATCTGATGTCTTGCGTTGTCAGACTCAAAGCACTTGGCAGAAATTTTCAATTATCACTGCTCAAATATCTGGCCATAATTTAACAATACCACTGCTATATGTTCACACAATTGTAGAATTTCTGACAATTTACTTTTCCGGCAACGTTGTTAAAAACAAAAAAAAGAGTTAACACTGTTAAAAGAAATAGGTTTCAGTATTGTCAGCAAAATTCGCTTAGAATATTTTAACAATCCTGTGAACATGCAAATTTTGTCTGGCAACGTTGCCAAAAGAAGCATTGTTAGTTCATTGTAATACATACAGCTGACAATGTTGACAATGTCAAATTATTTTCAGATATTTCTGTCAAATGGTTTGAATTTGAAAATTTCTAATAACATATCTGACTATTTGTGCATATGACAACCAGATGAACTGAATGTTTTATTGTCAGAAAATCGTCTGACTATAAATTGCCATATCTGACGATATTTTAAAAATGAGACCGTTATATACAGCTGCAATAAAATTAATAGCACAATGACAAAACTTTTAGTAAGTCCACTTGCAATGCCTTGAAAAAAATGTTTCCCCTTTGACCTCTTCGTGTGTTATTTTTTTTATACATATCTGAGCTGTAGGGTATGTTCAGAAACTTTGTAGAAAATATTAAGGCAATTATTTTTATGAACCAGATTAACCCAATAATTCCCCCACATGGCAATAATTCTTGGATATATTCTAACAAATTTTAAAAACACTACTACAAATGGGTACAACGGGTAGGAAATGTTAGCAATAAAATGCCAGAACACACCAAAGCCTAAAACTTAACACAAACAGCAAAAATCAAATAAAGTCAAGATTGTCCCTTTTTATTTTTACAAGTTTCCTTGTCAGACAATTAAAATACACAAATATTAAATTCCCACAAGGGAATTTGTAAGAATAAAAATAAATAAATTTACGATGTATTTTTTTGCTCTCGTCTGTCAGAATTCATTATCAGAACCCGGTACTTTTTATTTCCAGTTTTACTTAAAACATTTTGGATATAAATAAAATATGTTCTTAATACATTTTCCTTTATTTTTAATATCTATATACATATCTCTCTTTTATGGCAACATAGTCATATCTCAAAAAGTTAATTTTTCGAATGGATGATGCAGAATTAATCCTTACATCGTTATTTATATTGTTTTAAAATACAAATATCTTGTTTACTCAGCTCTTGAGAGAAAAATAAAATTTTCTTTTTCCATTTAAGTTGTGTGTAAATTGAAAACTTTAAAATCGTTTTATGGCGAAGTATTTTTTTTTTTTTGAGTTATGACTATGTTGCAACAAAGGAGCGATACGTAATAATTTTCATTCGAATTGAATATTTCATAAAATATATTCAGAACATATTTGATTTATGTTTTAAGTATTTAAGTACCTAGAGACATCTTAATCAACATAGAGATTATTGTATTAACGCTTTTGATTTGATTGATTATTACAATTGGAATAAGAACGCTATAAATGATGGCTCGGTTTCCCCTCCAGACAGAAAGAAACCAATGAGCAGCATACTGCATGAATAGCGACAGAGCGAAGCCGACAATGTCAATGATATTTCATATTTCTCAATTTTTTTCTAATTAATTTTTCTTTGAACTACATTTTGTATTAGTTTTCTTAAGAAACAAGATTTTAATACTTTTAAAAAAGTTTATTTATTTATTTAGCTTTCTTACATGGGCTATTATTTAATTTTTAATCAAAATTTAACGGCCTGATACGGGATGTCGATAGAAATCATTCGATCGACAACTTTTATTGACAACAACAATTAAAATAAGAAAATTTGTTTTTGTTATCAATACAAGTAAACTTTCGAATATTTTCTATCGACATCGTGGGCCAGACTGAAAATTTATGGTTGGGTTTATTTCTATACTTCAATTCTAAAAGCATCAATATAATAAATATAATTAAACAGAAAAAATAATCAATTAAAATATTTAATTGAGTGAATATGTTAAATAAAAACTTTAATTAATTAAAAGTTTAGTTAAGCTGAATTAAATCAGTCAATTAAACTTTTATTAATCAAAAATTTTATTAATCAAAAAGTTCAATGGACACAATAAAATTTTTCTTAGATTTTTGTTTTTAGGGTTCTGTACACCAAAGGTGAAAAGGAACCCTATTGTTTTCGCTACGCAGTCCGTCTGTCCGACTGTCTGTCTGTGTGTCCGTCACAGACCATTTTCTCGAGACCTACGGACCTGAAATTTGGACAGATTATGTATAACTTTACCCGCTACAACAACAAATACATGAGAGTTAAAAGTTAAAGGGTGTTCCAAAACGAGCACTGAAAAATTCAGACTACATTCAGTATTAGTGTATTTTTATTCAGACTACAACAATTAATACTAAAATTTAAAAAATCTAAATTAAAGGGTGTTCTATCATTTAATGCCAAACAGAAAAAATCGCCAAAACGAAAAAATTTCTAAAACCGAAAAAATCGCCAAAAGGAAAAAAATCGCCAAAATGAAAAAAATCGCCAAAATGAAAAAAACGCCAAAAACCAAAAAATCGCCCAAACGAGAAAAAAAGCGCCAAAACTAAAAATAATGACCAAAACCGAAAAAACGTCAAAAACGCCAAATCTAAAAAAACACCATATTAAAAAAAAACGCTCAAAACCGAAAAAGTCCTAAAAACGAAAAAAAAAATGCCGTAACTTTAAATTATATAGGCTAAATAAAGTTCGTATTGTATTACATATCTAGTATCCGCACGTAACACTTTGTGTGCAAGTCAAAGTCGCACTTTACTGAATTAAGCTTTTTGAATTAAATGTTGGTACTCAGTTCGAAGTTGTGAAAAATTTTCAGTATCATTGATTATTTCGCGTGAAAATTTGACATGTACTAAATGTAGCCCAACTCGCGGTTTTCCTTATAAATTTCTCGCTTTTATTGCTTGAAAGTATGCAACATTGTTAAGATTCCGTGCGAAAAAACCACTGATCATGATGTTTCGCAGCTAAACCAAAATAATGCCAGATTAATTTTGCATGGAAAAACATGTTGCCAGACAGATTTTACGTGCTTTTCGCAACAAGAACAGAGTACTACTTTTGCGAATTTATTTCGCAAATATTTCATACCAAATCCTTTTATATGTAGTTTGACAGCATTTCGCACGAAATTGTGAACAGAGTACCAGGCTTAAAGGTGTTGATGGCAGAACATATTAAATCCAAGAAAAATTCTTATCCATAAATATGTTTATTTAATGAACTATGTATATCTGTTTAAATTTATTAAAACAGATTTTTCTTAGAATTTCTAAGAAACCATAGAAAAATTGCAAAAATATTTTATACGTTTTTACAACTTATATTAAAATTTAATATTAAGATTTTTACTTACAAAAGCTCTACCAATAATTTATAAATTACTTTTTAACTTTATATCACTTTTCAGATGCCCCGAAGGCTTTATTGGTGAAAGATGTGACCGGAAAGAAGTCAACAATATGCCCCCTAGTACGTACAGCAACGAACACGAATGTGGCGAAAATAAATATTTAGGAAGTTATTATTGCTAAAGTAGGCTTTTCTATAGCATCAAACATAAAAATTTTTGTTCTATTTTTGTTTAAATTTTCTCTGAACTTAAATTTGTTAGCAAAATTTTCAGCTGAAAATTTTTGATAATAACAAAACTAAGAAAACATAGAAAAGTTAAAATGCCAAAAATTTTTTCAACATTTTAAAATTTTTAACCACAACTGGATCAATAACTAATTCCGAATAAATATAAGCAGGGTTGTATTAATAAACTGATCCAAAGAACTAATTTTCAATGAAACCAATCTTGGAAGAAGTTACTAACTTTGTGTTAAAAAAATAGACTTATGAAATGCTCCCTAAAGACCAGGGTGCAATTCGATATTGATCGAAATGTCCATACAAACGCAATTAAAATTGTATGAAGATTTGTTCGATATCGAATGCCGTAATTTGTTCTCAGTATTTTGGCTTCTAAAGAATAAGGATATACTTAGAATGTATGACAAAATAATTTTTTTTCTAAAAAAGTACAATTTCGGAATAAACTGGCTTTTTTAAATGTAACTTTTGATTCAAATTTTAAAAAAAATTGTTTGATAAAAATTTTAAATTGTTAAATTCTACAAATTTATTACATTAACACCATAAGATTTGTTAAGTATACTTAAAAAACAAACTAAGCTAAGGTAAGGTACTTTGCCAATAATGTACTTCGTACTTAAGGCACCTTTCAAAATAGGTACTTTTTAAAAAAAATGTCCTTTGGGGGAAAAGTACTTTTTTAATATAGTTTTTGGAAAAGTGCTTTTTCAAGCTTAATTATATGTACGTATACTTTCTGAAAAATTTACGTTTTTAAAAAAAGTACTTTTCAAAATAAGAACTTTTTCTTAAAAAAAGGACTTTTTAAAAAATTCCTTTGCAGAAAATGAACTGTGTAGAAAAGCACTTATTAAAAAATTAATTTTTTTGAAATGGTGTTTTTTGTTAAGTGTAGTTTTTGCAAAAAGCACTTGATCACCAAGAGTTTTTCGCAAATTGTGGTTTTTGGCTAAAGGTACATTTGCATAAATACAGCTTTTTCAAAAATGTACTTTTCAAAAAGTACTTATCCCGAGACCTTTGTAGTTTTTGTGAAATGAAGTGAAAAAATGTTTACTTCCAAGTAATAAATTTACATTTTCGAAAAATTACTTTTCAAAAATGGTACTTTTTGTAAAATATATATTGCAAAGATGTACTTTTTGAGAAAGGTGATTTTTCTAAATTTATTTTTTTGGATAATGTACTTTTTTCAAACGTTTGTTAATTTTTTTTTCAAATTTACTACGTACTAAGAAATTTACGTTTTAACGAAAAGGAATTTTCGCAAAAAGGTACTTTTTCAGAAAAAGTACTGTTTCACAAATAGTACTTTTTCACAAAAAGTACTTTAAAAAAATTTTTTTTTAAATAAATCATATCCTTACTAACCGGGAAAAAGATAATTATTTTGAAAAATTTTCTTTAAAAAGTTTATTTTGTTAAAAAGGCACTTTAGCTTTTTCAAAAATTTACTTCTCAAACAATTTTATTTGTTTCAAAATATACGCTATCAAAACTACTTTTTTTAACTTTTATTAAACGAACTTTAAAGAAAAATGTACCTTGAAGGAATAACTTGAAGGAATAACTTTTGAAAAATTTAATTTTACAAAAATGTACTTTTGGGGAAGGGTACTTTTTGTTAATAAATTTACCTTTTGGAAAACGTAGTTTTTAGGTGATTTAAAAAAAATCTAATAAATTTACGTTTGCAGGAAAAAGAACTTTTTCAAAAAGTTACTTTGTCGAAAAGGTTTTTTTTACAAAAAGGTACTTTTTTAAAAATATAGGTTTTCAAAAGGTACTTTTTTAACAAGGTACTTTTTTTAAAAACTTACTTTTTCATAAAAGGTACTATTTCAGAAAGGTACTTTGTCGTAAAGGTACTTTTTTAAAAACCTACTTTTCACAAAAGCTACTTTCATAAAATTTTTAATAAAAAGATATTTTTAAAAATTTTCCTTTATAAATTTTCTATTATAAAAAAGTCACTTTTTTAAAAATGTACACTTTGAAAAAGGTACTTTTTCCGATAAGCACTTTTTCACCATTATCTTATGTTACTTATGAAAATAAGCTTTCATAGAAAATTTACTTTTTAAAAAAATTATTTTTTTTTTACAATTTTCCTTTCCTTAAATGTGGCCTTTTTTTAAAAGTACTAGGCGTGGTGTAGTTATACAGGTGACTGCGTAAGGATTTTTAATACAAAAATACGGCAACCATAGCTATGTAAAGAACCGAAGAATGTCAAAAGCATAAAAATAATTGTACTAAAACCAAAACAAAATCGAAGTTTTTGACATTCTTCAGCTAAAAAGCACATAGAGCAAAAAACTATCAGCTGAAGTAACGCTGCCACCTAGTTAGATACACCTTGGTACTTAGCTTTTTATTAACGTATATCAATGTGGAATAAAAATATTATTGTTAAAAAATATTCCAAGGAAAATATATTTGGGAAGGAATGCCCTTCTTTAAATTTACTTTCTGTCAAAAAAATTAGTTAAAAAAAAAATATTTTATAAAAGATATCAGTGCATTTCAGTCAGTCCCAAATAACACAAATTCGTAATCATTTAATACAACCTTGCTTACAATTAAGTTCTGGTGTTAAATTTTGAACTCTATCTTTTAAGAAAAATTTATTTAAACATTTTACATTTTACTCACTAAAAAAAAAACAGTCTGAAACCCTGCTGCTGCTGTTGGGAAAAAGGATTTTACATGAACACAAAAATTTCACCACATTCCAATAATAACAATCACTTAGAACTTTTTCACTTAAACTTATTGCTTAAAGGTACACGTAGACTCCGTAACATTAAAGAAAACTTAACAAAACAAAAAAAAAAACATAAATTATATTGAAAAACTAAAATAAAATCTAAAATACATTTACAAAACTAGAGGTGCTATAGAAAGGCTTTTAATAACACGTATAATTATTTTCCGCTAAGCGGGCACTAACAATTTTTTTTGTTCCTTAGAGTTTTTTTACTATTTACTAAACACTTGACAGTGTAATTTTAAATTAAATTAATTTAAATTTTAACTCAGTTAATTTTTTAAATGCTTTTTTTCGAATTAAGATTGATACTATTTAGAGATTTAAACGAGTACAATATCAAAGAATAAAAAAATTAAATAAAAATATTATAAAAAAAAATTCATCAAAGCCACCAGCAAAAAAAAAAGTTTATGAAAAAATGTTTTGCCAAAACTTAAAAGACTTTTAAGGGCAGATTATTGAAAATTATATGAAAGAGATTTGAACTTACAACCATCACATACATACACACACACACACACACACATAATATATAAATATATACATACATATACATAGATACTAATATCCATACCATGTAGTATAAATGGAAAAAATCCAAAGTTAATTTATTACTTAATTTAATATAATTTTATTTAATTTAATCTTAACATTATTTAATTAGATTTAAAGTTTTTAATGCAAATAAAATAGTTATGGAAACCTTAAACGAAAAAAAAAAAAATAATAATAAAATAAAACTTTATCTATAAAAAAAAGTAGATATCTCGAATAACGGTACTCGTATTTAAAAAAAAAAACAACAACATAATTGTATTAACGGTTAAATGCTTGGAAATGGTTAACTTATCAAAGATGCCTTCTATAGTACTTCCTTTTCCTGTCATTCAAAGCCAATCAACTATTATTTATTTATTTCATTTCTAAAATTTGTATATTTGTACTTAATCCATTACACACATACACACATACACACAACACACACTCATATGTATACCTACACACATACACTCTTGCATATTAACTGTTCACTGTTCACTTCATTATGCATACATAAATTTAACTCAGTTTGTACTCGTAGTTGTAGTTCTGGCAGTAGTCATTGGGGCCTATTTTTCAAAACTTTCAAGTTTTGTAATACAAGTAAAATAATTCTAAAAAATATATTAGGAGCATTCAAATGGTGGTCTTAAGTGCCATAGTGCCATAATGTTTTAAAAGTTTGTTTGATAGAAAAAACAAAAGCAAAAACATTTACATGCAAATAACTTAAAATATTATGACTATATGATGGTTAAGACTACCGTTTGAGTCCCCCAATTGTTTCTAAATATACTTTAGTTTTATTACAAAAGTTGTAACTATTGAAAAACGTGCTGCTATTCTGTGGTTCAAGTGTATGAGTCAATTCATTCTACTAATTTCTCTTTACTGTTCGTTTTTGGCTGTAGTGAGTGCAACAAAAGTGACTTATAGATTTGTTAAAAAAAAAGTATAAACTATTCCTAACTCCAGTATATGGATTCAGTAACTTTTTGCGACACGAAAATTGCAATAAGTAGCAATATATTCGGCCATGTCACAGAGTTCAATTCCGTTCGGAAACCGAATTGAATCCACCTTAAAATATCGCGCCCTAGCCGGAGTATACCCCAGCATACCAGCGCCCTTAACAGTCTGGACACACTTGAAAAATTTCCATATTTTAGTTTTCTTTTCTAGGCACCATCTCCTAAAAAAAATGGAGTCTATTGAATTCCGTTTCTGAACTGAATTGAACTCTGTGACACGGCTGATTTGTACGTTTGCAGTAACGATAATATTATTATGTTATTATCCCTGCATACAAAATGTCAAAAAAAGGGGAAAACTACAGCTGCGTTTTTCTCACTACATAACTCTGCATCATGTGGCATCGCTGCATACAAAATCTATAAAAAAGACAGAGTTCACAAACAGCAATTTTAGTTCACCAACTCGTGTTTGTCGCACCATTTAATTCTACATTATGTGGCATCTCTGCATACAAAATGTCAAAAAAAAGAGGTAATCTAAAGCCGTGTTTTTCCCACTATATAATTTTACATCATGTGGCATCTCTGCATACAAAATGTTGACAAAAGACAGAGTTCACTCACAGCAATTTTAGTTGAACAACTTGTGAGTTTATGTTAGAGAGAGAAGAAGATAGTGAAAAGGGAGCCATCATATTTTGCTCTCTCGCCCACGAACTAACAAATAGTTGCTCAATTAAAATTGCCGTGTGTCAGTCTTAGCGAGAATCTAATCATGTGGCATCTCTGCACAAAAAATATCAAAATAAACGATGGTGCAATAATGCAGGTAACCGAAAATATACAACAAATGCACTAAAAATATATTTTATTGTTGTTTTGAAATGAGAACTGTAAAAAAATAAGAGAAAACAAGCAACATGATCCTAAATTTCAAAGCTTATTTGTATTGGCACAGCTTTAATGGCCACTGTGCACGCAACAGATCACATCACGAAACAAGCCAGTAAAAAAATCGATCAGCTGGCGCTTAAAGACTACTTTTATTATTGTACCATCAAAGTAAAGAGAAACACAAAGAAGAATAAAAAAAATCTAAATAAATTTGAGCTTCTGGTTTTACTTTTTTTACTTAAAGCTACTGTAAATATTAACGATATCTTACTGGATAGCAAAGTCAATAAGTTTTCTTTATATATAGTATATTATAACGCTATGATTACCATAGTAAAAGTTACTGAATCCAGCTACAGCTGTCTGCTACTTATTTTAAAAAATAAATCTTTTTATCTTCTTAAATGTTTCTAAGCTTTTAACATTGGGTATGGTTTAATTAAGGACCTATGTGCTCCACCTAGGAACTTGAATAATAATAAAAATAAAAATATTAATGGTTTAATTCAAATACTTTAAAAATTTTCTGCCTTGAACTGTGCTAATTTAGAAAATGTCTTAGTTATAGAAATTCCAACAATTAATGACATTATTTTATATGTTGTTTTTTATTCACAGATTTTATGTTGCAATCTACGGCCAAATACACACCTATGATAGTTTAAATCACTCCTAGAACTACTATTGCCACTACTTTTATTTAGTGTACTCAAATAAAATTTGTTTTATATTTTAATTTAAATCCTAGAATTAAATTAAGTTTAATTTATGTATGCATGTAGATATTTTTGATACCAGTAAATGTGAAAATAGTCCACAAAAAAAATTATATACCAATTTTTATTTAAATTTTTGAAATGTTTGGTTGGGATAACTTGGCTGTGGAAATTAACAGAATACCCAGTTTGAGAATAATTGAATGCGTGCGTGATAAATAATTTACAATATTTGCGAATGCATACTATGAAATATAGAATTCACATGAAAACCTTTTATTAAGAAAGTTCAAATAAATCATTACTACTTTGAAAACAAAAGTTTTGATATTAGCTCCAATTTTAAACTATATTTTGTGAGTTATTGTTGAAGATTATATATCTGCTATTATTATGGGCTTAAAATTGTATTCTAAACTTGTTTATTAAATACAAGATGGCGCAAAAGTAATATAATTATTTGAACAGGCCGCCATTTTGTTATAAATGAAAAAAAAAGATTTGTCGTTTTAATAAAAACTTTATTTGAAAGCATAATAAGATATTTACACCAACACTTTCTTGTGAAAGTCAACACCGTTTACACCAAGTTTTTTTTTCACATTTTGATAGATTTGACAGATTTTTTATCTAAAACAAAATATAATAACTGCATATTTTCCAAAGCTACAACCAAACAACTGTAATTTAGTGGATTTACAAACCTTTTTTTTAAGCCATAGTTGCATCACGAAACTCTAAAAGATTTTAAGTAGATTTTGACAAAATCCAGTGAGAAAGTGGATTTTGTTTTGTATGGGAAAGTATTAGATTTTGCTCAAACGAGAAAGCATTATAATAATAAATTTTGACATTAATTGGAAAAAACACCTCCTCACAAGTGGATGCATAATTTCGTTCGTTTTTCGACATTTTAAATTATTGCTCACAAAATATGTGTCTCCAAATTTGCGATGTAAGATCACCGATAACAACAACTGCTGTTAGTCTGTATCAAGTGCAAATGTATGAGATCTTTTGATGCTTTAAGCTTACTTTCATTGCAGGGCTTCTAAACACTCCAGTTGCCTTTTCCATATATGGTTCGGCGTTCCCATTCACCTGCTACTCTGTGGGGTTTATTCGATGACTGTTCTCGGAAGATCAATTCCACCGAAGTCCCACATTTGGCTTCTTGTTTTTCATGAAGCAAACCAAGAAACAAACAAAAAATCGGTTGACTTTTCAGACCATCGCAGAAACTTTCCGCTAAGCTGCAGATATTTCTAAAATATGCGCTATTCGATACACTTTTTAATTCCATCAGTGGCTGTCTAAAATCGATCGATAAATCCAAAATGCATTCAACAAATGTTGAATTTAATTGTAACAATTCCCAAAACAAACACCAATTATTAACTTGACTACAACCGGTCCAAAATACTTGTGTGGCAACACTTAGTTTTTGCGAAAGAAATGAATAGTTGTTGCTGTCTTTTATATTTATTTTCATTACATACTACGAGTACAATTCGCCCTGAAAATAGTCAGCCAATGTAGCATTGGTAAAGCAAGAAAATAAAAAACATATTGATTATTGAATTCTTGTTTCAAGTTTGATATTTGTTGAACTTCTCATTTGTTTAAATGAAAGTTTAGCATAATATCTCTAGTTTTTCGAAGAAATTTTTGGGTAAATGATGATCTAGTGCATAGGATCTAGCTAACCCTGCATTAATTAATTTCGATATATTTTTCTAATAAAAAAAAATATTTTACTGAATTAGTAAAATAATAATTTGAGATTATTAGTGCACTAACAATTATTAAACTTGTCTTCTGAAGTTATTGCAAAAAACCATCAGAGCGAAAATAGTCGGAATCGACTCCCAGGATCTGAAAACGTCGAAATATGTTAAAAAAAACTCAACTTTCGAAAATTAGAGTAATAAGAAGAGAGGTGTCCTAGGACACTTGGTTATAGCTATGGTCCTGAGCTATATAAAACAAACTTATTTCAAAATATTTCCATTTATTTCCTATTACTTATTTTTCTGCCAGCGTACGATTAAATTAATGTATTGTTTGTGGCCGGCGGCGGCTCTCAGCCGGCTTACAACCGCTCGCCTGTGTTCTCTGGTTTGTGCTTATAGGCAAAAACAATACAAAAACAAATTGAGCAATCCTTCTGATTGTTTTTGTTTCACTCACTTGAAAGAACGAAAGAAACCAAAATGAAACAATTTATTTCGTTTATTTTCGTACTCTAGTTTTAAGTACAAGAAAACAAAACAAAAATAAATTTATAACCACTCGTATAATAGTGTCGATTATTTTTGTTATGAAAATCACGTCCTAGCTCGCGTGTTATGAAAAAATAGCATAGCTATAATAATAAGTATAGGGGTTCGTTCATTGCGCAGGCTACGAGTATTTAACGTAGGAGACAACTCTGGCGAAAGCAAAATACTCATGCAGAAGCGCAAAATACTCATGCAGGAGAGCAAAATACTTATAGCTGTATATTCGTAAAATTACAAGGTTTATAAACTAAACAACCTCAAACAAATCGAGCCATAACCGCCCAAAAAGCTTAACCAACACATTTTTGGGCTTCGTTTCTTTAGGAAAATGTATTAAATATTTACGATCACATATTATCGGTTTTAGTAGGACAAGCAAGCGTTCAAAAAATAATCGTTCAAAAGTGGCACCAAAGGGCCGAGCTTCAAACAGCTTCTTATACAAATGAATACACATACACAAATACATTTCTCTTGGAGACACTGGTCCAGAACAATTGATGTGGATTATTACATATTTACTCGATCCTCTTGTACTCTCAACATATAATAAAATTTATTGAAATCTTTATTCATCTAAATAGCTTCACGGTTGACGATATTTATTTGTATAAATTTTGCCCCAAAAAAGATTTTCTTCAATCCTGCTTTTAACGTTGCTTAAATTAACATCATGTCGATCATTTAAATAATATTGTTAAATTTATAATGAAAAAAATAGTTAAAAACCACGAGTTTAATGGTTTACATTTTCGCACAACTTAATAGAAAAAGGGTGTTTAATTGTTCTCTCAAGAGTTGATTATACAGGATATTTGTATAAAATTTTAAGATAAACTTAAAACCGAAATCGCGATTTTTTTTTTTAAGAACAAACACAACCCGCAAAGCGATTAGCTTGTGCGCGGAAAACACCCAGGGACTATGGTGGGAATCAAACCCACGACCTCTGGATTGAGAGGCTAGCATCGCTAATTCTGTATTATTAACTGAACAGTTTAGTTGTTTGAGTTATGAAGGCAATGAGCGATATGTGTACTAAAAGTCTGTAATCTTCTCTGAAGGGCCCATTAAATATCAGTAGATTTGTCTGTAGCATTCTTCATTACAACATCCACAAATGATGTTGAACAAAAAAGAAGAGGAGAAATAATACATCCATATCTTACCCTAGTATTGAATGCTACACTATCACTTTGTTTTTATGTGATGCAGGCATTTAGTGATATTTGACACTATTCCTTTTTAGCCTGTCTTGTTTTGATACTTTGCTTTGAAGCCGCCTACGAGAAGTCACGCACATTTACATGAAGATTTTTTCTCCATGTCTGCTTAACGTTTATAGGCTAAGCGTACGAAAAAGTTAAAGAGAAATGTCAAAAATTCCCTCGAATTTTCAGTTCGTGCCTTTTGTTTTACCCCTTAAGTTTTTCAACACATCTCACCGACAAAATAAAACACCCTGTCTGCAAAGGACTTATGCCGGCCATACATTACACAAGTTCAGTGCTCAAGTCTGGCACTGCACAAACTAAGCTTGTCACACACACTATACAAGTAGACTGTGCAGTTTTTATTTTAATGCGCCATAATGCAGGTGATTCCTTGTATAATTCTAGGAACTCTGTCCAGAATATTTTTTCTGCGCTCATTTCTTTTTTTAACTATTAAAAAATCTCGTGACAACTGAGCGTTTGCAACATACAACACTACACAAGTTCACATGTAAAGTTTTCAAACGTGAGCAAATATAAAAATCGTTTTGATATTTACTAAGTTCACTTGTATAGTGTATGGCCAGCATTAGTAATATTAAATTTTTCTATAACATTTTCAGTTTTCTTTTTAAACGGGGAAAACATCTTCTATTTGTGAAATTAGAAAACAATTTGAAAAATGGAATAAAAAATAATTCCACAAAAAAATTAAAATTTGCTAAAGGCGGATTCACCAATTTGTTTCAAAGGAAATTTGTGACCCAACGAAACTTGTTTCATATGCATTCGGACGTCTCTCCTAGTGATAGAGAAAAGTGATAAACAGAATTCTGTTGAAATAATATTGTTTCAGGACAACTTATATTTTGTCTTCAGAAAATTTATATAATCAGCTTTAACTATACTTGATTAAATTCTTCAAAAATTCAAAATTTTCTAAGGGCGCGTTCACGTATTTTAAAGAATTTCATAAATCACCTAACACTGATATAATTAGTTTAATATTGTATATATATTATATATATATATATATATATATATATATATTATATATTATATTATATATTATTATATTATTCATTAATTGAAAGAACTTGCATCTAAAGCTCTTCAAGTAATAGTTATTAACGTGAGATCCATGTATCAAAATGTGAAATAAAAACTCGAAAGCTTTCCTTTCCAAGTCATATCCAATTTCATATTTGAATGCTTCTTGCTAATTGAAATTTATTTTTTGTATTTTCCAAAACAAATCTATAAAAATTCTTTTCAATTATTTAATTGGAAGCCTCTCAGCCCTTAAACGTATCTTATGCCAGCCAAATATTTTAGAATTTTCTCACCCATTTTTTTTAATTTATTTATCATTTTTAATTTGTTAATATTGAAAATATTACAAAATGTTAATGTTTTTTCTTATAATTTTATTTTTTCATTTTCATTTGATGTTTTAGATTTAAGGTTGTAAATTTTAATTGTAATTTAGGTCTGTACTTAAGTATGTCCAAAATAACTTACATAAGCAATACACACTTACATAACTGCACTCACTAATACTTTTACACTATCACAATATCACACACATATACACACACTCACACTGTTGTTTAAAAAACAATTTAAAATCGTATTTAATTCGTAGTTGTAAGTCAGACTTTCAAAGAATAAAAAAAATCAAAAAATCCAAAAAAAAAATCTTATGCATTGAAAAGAATGATAGTGAAAGCACACACACATACACACACAATTCATACCAAAAATTTAATTATAATTATTAGATACTTTATAAATTGTAAATTTTATTAAATAAAAATAATAAATAAAAATCATAAAAATCAAAACAATAGTTATGGAAGAAAACAAAAAAAAAAACTATAAAAATTAAAAAAAGCATTTTTATTTTTGAAACGAAATTATGGTTTATTTTAAGATTGTAATGGGAACCTCTACACATGTGAGATTTATATTTACATACTTTGATTTATTTTAATTTTAATAACATTAATTTTCTGTTAATATTTGTATGTATTGTATTTTTATTTTTTTTTTTAATTTTAAGAATATAAAACAGCAACAACTCCAGCCATCCCCGTCCTAATACCACTCCACATACACACACACACACACACATACACAAAATGCTTACTTTTTATTATTATTTATAGGCTTAGTTCTTTTCTTCTAGAATCTAGACGCTTAAGTACACAACTGCATATGTAAATGTAAATTATTCGATATTTTTAACATATTTTTATATAAACATTAAATGGAAAATAAAAGCATGTCATTCATGTATGTATTTATTATACTCATATCAAAAAAAGATAAAGGAACAATAAGAGAAATAATATAAATTAAAATTATAAAAAAATAATGCTAATGAGATGTTGGAAAAAAAAGATAACGAGAAGAAAATGTAAAAAAATATTTTCAGCTCTAATGAACTTTGTTTAATTAAAAGATACTTGAAAAAAAATATAAAAAACTAACACGTGTTTAATTTCTCTCTACTTAATGGTTTCAAAAATAATGTAACGGCAAAAATTTTCAACCCCTAGAAAGAATTATTGCCGGCATGTATACAAAAGCTTTGTATTGTGAAATTAATGGCCTGATTAAAGGCGTTGCCATTGAGTTTATTTAATAGGACAGGCAATCTGGTAAATTAGAAATAACTACAGGCAACCCTCAATTTACGCGGTACTTCATTTACGCCATTTCGATATAACGCCTATTAATAATAGCAACCGTTTTTTAATTACGTAATTTTTTTTACAGGAATTTAATATAACACGCTTAAAAGATACTTGAAAAAATATAAAAAGAAATATGAGATTTATATTTAATCGATTCAAAAATAATGTAACGGCAACAATTTCAACCCCTAGAAAGAATTATTGCCGGCATGTAGACAAAAGCTATGTATTGTGAAATTAATTGCTTGATTAAAGACGTTTCCATTGAGTTTTTTTTAGTAGTGCAAGCAATCTGGTAAAGTAGAAATAACTACAAGTAAACCTCAATTAACGCGGTACTTCATTTATGCAATTACGATATAACGCATATTAATAATAGCAACAGTTTTTTTAGTAACCATTTCTTTTACTAGAATTTAATATAACACGCTTAATAAATTATGGCAATACTCAGTTTGCGCGGAATGCAGCTCTGCGATTTGAAATTAAAACTAAATTCAGTAAAGTGCGACTTTGACTCGCGCACGAAGCGTTCCGTACACTTGGTTTTGAGCATTTTTTTAATGGGGCTTTTTTGCTTTTTTTGAAGTTTATTTCAGTTTAAACGTCTTTTTTCCAGTTTTGTCGTTTTTTCTCGATTTTTTTCTGTTTTGGGTTTTTTTTTCATTTTGGCGGTTTTCTTCTGTTTTAGGGGTTTTTTTTTAGTTTTGGCGATTTTTTCCTGTTTTGGGTTTTTTTCATTTTGGTGATTTTTTTTATTTTGGCGATTATTTTCTCATTTTGGCGATTTTTTCTGTTTTTAAGGTTTTTTTCATTTTGGCGATTTTTTTTTTAATTTTGGCGATTTTTGTCTGTTTTTGGGTTTTTTTTCATTTTGGCGATTTTTTCCTGTTCTGGGTTTTTTTTCATGTTGGCGATTTTTTCCATGCTTTTGATTTTTTTTTCATTGTGGCGATTTTTTCCTCTTCTGGGTTTTTTCATGTTGGCGATTTTTTCCATGTTTTTGATTTTTTTTCATTTTGGCGATTTTTTTATTTAGGCGATTTTTTTTCATTTTGGCGATTTTTTCCTGTTTTTTTGGTTTTTTTCATTTTGACGATTTTTTCCTGTTTTTTTTTTTGTCATTTTGGGGAATTTTTTGCTGTTTTTGGGGTTTTTTTTGTTTTGGAGATTTTTTTCATTTCGGCGATTTTTTTTTTCATTTTGGCGATATTTTCCTGTTTTAAGGTTTTTTTCATTTTTGCAGATTTTTCCGGTTTTTTGCGATTTATTTTAGTTTCAGAAATATTTTTTAATTTGGTGCTTTTTTTTCGTTTCGCCGATTTTTTTTTTGTTTTTGGCGATTTTTTGTTTTTGGCGATTTTATAATTGGCGATTTTATAATTTTGTGATTTTTTAGTTTTACCGTTTTTGAAAATTTCAAGAGTTTAGCTTTTACGGTTTCCAAGATACAGCAAGATACAGTTGTCCAAATTACATAGTCAAACTTACATTAACTGATAGAACACCCTTTAATTAAAATTTTTTAAATTTTAGTGTTAATTGTTGTAGTCTGTATAAAAATACACTAACTTTACAAATTTTAAGTGTACAATTGTATATATATTACATGGGATTTTAACATTTTTCGTTGCTCGTTTTGGAATACCCTTTAATTTTTAACTCTCATGTATTTGCTGTTGTAGCGGCCAAAGTTCTACACATTCTGCCCAAATTTCAGGTCCGTAGCGCTTACGGTTCTCGAGAAAATAGCCTGTGACGGACAGACAGACGGACAGACGTACAGACGTACAGACGGACAGCGTAGCGAAAACAATTGGGTCCTTTTCACTTTTGGTGCACGGAACCCTAAAAAATAAACTTTAAATCGCTAAGTTAGCATTAATGTGTTGCTCATGCACACAAATTTCCTTTTCCGTTCCAAGAGAAAAGCAAAGAGCGCACAAGAGAATATTTTAAAAATCCATGGACAAACAAATAACTGTTCAACAGTGTGTGAATAAATAAATGGTGGTGGCTTTTGGGTCGGCAGGCAAATACGTTTAGTCAAACGAAAACAGTTGGACAGAAATCTCTCTTAAATAAACGACTAAGTTTCTGTTAAGCGGAAAGTTCTTTTAATAATAATTATTTTTTTTGTTCCATACCAAAGAAAGAAAAATATGCATACATATATATTTAGATAAATTTACATTAATGATAATTGAGTGCAATAATATACAATCTATTAGATTGAATAAATTAATAACAATAATAATAATGAATATGTATATACATACCTATATATGTATATCTATATATAAAATATAATTTTAATACGTAGACATAATAATCAGTTAAATGTGTTGTAAAAGAAATTTTCCGTTGTCTCCTCTGGTCGGTGTCTGTATACAAGTATCGTTTTAATTAAAGCTGTAAAATACACTTTTTTGCAACTTCTTTTAAATATTCTATTATATAATACATGATCTAAAAAAATATATCAATTAAAAGTAGTGTCTTTCATTAACAAAGAATTTATTATTCATTATACATCAAAGTGTTAAAGGAAATGAATAAAAAATTGAAAGAATAAAGTCATTAACACACAAACGTTTGGATTATGTGCGATAAATCAATAAATATATACTCGTACATGATGTGTTTTAAACACAATTTTCATATGGCTTTATAAGAAATATAAGGCAAAAAATTAAACAGCACCGTCTCTCTACTTTATACATATGTGTACATACTTAAGTCCATGTAAATGTATGTATCACATTTACATATTTATATACCCACTATAAATACATATGTATGTATGTATGTATGTATTTAGCTTGAAGCAGCAAATGTCAAATCAACAGTGTTAATTTTCCAACCAGCAACGTCAATCCAATTTTGCCTAGCATACCCCTCGACTTTCAATCTAATCTAATCTGCCGCTACCGTTTGTCTGACTTGACTACATATATCTTCCATCTCATTGCCCGACTTTAATAACTTCATGTCAGCAAGTATGGCCACTGCCAATCCTATAAGCAGTAGTTGCCAAAGCATTACCACTATTAATTTGGGAAATGTTGTGGCTGCAACTGGTGCTGCAGGCGGAAGTTTACGTTCGGGCAATGGTAACGGAAATACCACCCATTATGTCATGGGCACCGGCAGTCTGGGACGTTTAAAATATCACAACAAACACAAAAGTCTAGACGCCAGCGATGAGGAATTAGAATTTTCTCAGGTAAGTAAACAGCCAGCCACTCACACTAATATGGACTCATTACAACAATTGTTTTTGTTTTTCGTTTTTTTTTTTTTGTTATTTATTTTTTCTCTAAGAGCAACGACATTTGTTTGTTAGGGGTGGGTTATTCAATAATCATCGCCCTTCTTGTGTTCAGTGCTTTAGATATGGCTTATGAGGTGTCACACCTGATTGAACAATAATTTTATGTTAATTTGGCATTCACAGAAAAAGTTTAACATTTGACACACACATATAAACATGGTCACAAGCATTTTTATACATACATACATACATATATTCATAAAGTATACCCTGCCAGCATTTGGAAGTGCATTTTTTGAGACTGAAGGCAGAATTAGCTTTCACTTACTGTTCTCTTACGAATCAGAAATCTTATACGAGCCTTTAGTTTTTCTGTTAAGTTCTGTTTTCTTTGGGTGAAAATCAAAAATTGTTAGTAATTGTAACCCTACGTCTCCAGTAGCCATTGATTTGGACATGACATGAACCTGACGCCGGCAGAGCAACTGTTAAAAAAAAAACCATCAACTTCTTTGTTGTGGTGAATACGTGCGATGTCCATGTTCAGGCATATCAAAGTATTTTGCGCTAGTTCAATAAAGATGGCATATTTACCAATTTTGTTCTGTCTCTTTTCTTTCTATTGCAAATGTTTGCGGACTGGGAATGTAATGGCATAGACATATTTTCGGGCATCCATGGCAGAGCATGGACGAAAGTTGGACATGAGCGGTCTCCATTAGCCATTTGCGATGTCCGATATGATGCTCATAACAATTTCATCGCTAGTAGAGACCGCTAGTAAGTGACAACAAAATATATAAAAACGTTTTGAAATTATGCTTTTAACATTAAAAAAAATTAATTTTTACAAACTTATATGAAATGAATAACATAAGAATATGTCGTCACCTTAAATGCAAACGGATGTCTCTATACTTTTATATATTTTACAGGAGAAACAAAAACCCTTTTAAAATCAATAATAATAAAGTGTTCTACAAAGTTTTCTTCGAAATTTACTTGTAGTATGAATACGTATATGTTTTTAACAATTTCTTTTTATATATATTTAAAATTTTATGTTAGTTATGTTCTTTGCAATGAAAAATAGATGCATTCGTTATTACGTCCGTTTGAATTTTTTTTAATAAAATCGTATTTTTTTATCGCAAAGGTCTAAGTATTTGCGTGAACATTTAGTTTGATAAAATTAATCATAATCAATCAAAAACTCGATTGCGAATTTTTGGGTAGTTGCGTTGGTTTGCATTTAAGGTGACGATATTCGAACATAACAATGGATTATATAGAACGCATCACTTTTATTTGGTTAAATATTAATTAATAATGATAAGTTATTACAGAGAAAGTAGGTTAGAATGGTGGTGCTCTAACGCACCTCCACTCGGAGACCCAGTTGGATCCATTGTGGTACAGAGAATTTAACTAGGTATTAAATGTTAGCAACAGAGCCGCACAGCACAGAACAGCAACAGAAAGTAAAAAATAAAGCTTAAGTTAGACGTGACATACCAAAATTCAATTGGCTTATGTTGTTATGGCTATGGCGTTATGGCGAGTCACCAATTATCAAACACAGTGTTGCCCATTAGTTTGGTTAGAACAGCTGTTTTTAACTCACTTCAAAAAAAAGGAGGAGGTTAACAATTCGTCTATATTTTTTTAGGAGTGTTACTTCATACTCGTAACTCCGTACATTTTACAACGATTGTAAAAATTTTTTGTTTTCTAAGAAGTTATAGCTTCTAATTGGTCCCATTGTAAAAAAAGTGGGCGGGCACATGCCCACAATTTTTTTATATATAATTTTATGATATTTTACTAATTTGATTGCTGCCAACGAAACCCATAAAACACTTTTGGATCTTGTAATTACACAATTTCAAAGTTAGAAAAATGGGCGGAGCTATGCCCATTAAAATTTATTACGATATTTCACGCGGTTCTATTTAACCGAATTTTATGAAACTTGCCACACAAAATGAGCTCTAAAATACACAAAACCAATTATTTAAAAAATGGGTAGAATTACACCTATTAGAACTCAATATTTCATTTTACAATGTTCTTGTTTTTTACCGATTTTTACAAAATTTAACACACATCCTAAGCCCTGAAAAACACACAATCTTTCATTAAAAAAAAATTAGCAATGTGAGTCCGACCACAAGGGAGATGTGTAAAAATCTAGTAATGACATTTTTTTTAATATTGGCTTATGGTAACTAAAATAATATATATATATATGATATATTTTTGACTCTACTGCATTTAAAAATCTATGGAAAGCGTCATCTATAGTAGTGGAATTATTAGTTGTGGGGGTTTGTGGAGAATTGCTCATATGCAAGTGAAAAAAGTCAAATAAACATTTTGATAAAGCTCGCGACTGTGGGTTTGCAAAATTTGTATTAAAATCTCCACCCATAATAATTGGCATAAGATGGAGATTGTTACCCAATTGTCGTGCATTTTTATTTTATATTTTTCAACTTTTTAACAAAATTATCCCCACTAGCAACACTATTACACTTCACAAGCAATTTCTATTAAAATGCACATTGCTCCTGTAGGTATGCTTTAAAGTTCGGTTGAGTGTATGTCAATCCAGCTGCTAAGTTTCTCTGTACTTCTTGTCCGTATGATTACACTAATACACTCATACATAGCTCACACCGACTTGATAACGCATCGCAAATCTTATTCAAAATTTAGCGTATAGATGTTTACACATCAATAATGGGTGGAGACATACCCATAAAAATTTAATTTTATATTTCACGTACTTCTTCTTAGCTTCTTCTATCAGATATTTGCATTGAAGTCGTTTTTTTTTGGCAGAAAGAACTATGTCTGGTTATGGTTATGGTTTTTATTTTTCGTTGCCGTTCTGTGTCGTTCTTTTCTGTATGAAATATGTTGCAACTACAACCCTGATCTGATGAATTGTTATTGTCCATTGAAAAATTTTATAGACTCCATCTTACCTGGGCTGTATTTTTTTAAAAAAGTCGTACGATTGTGTAGGATAGTGTATCACGGCCTTTAACATTGAATTATATTTTCTAGAGATTTATCAGCAGCAGAACTGAATGAAAAAAGAAAAACAAACCAGACATACAGATTTCCAATTGAACAGAAAGAAAGCAGCTGATTCAGCACGTACAAACAAAAGCTGCCTTAAGGAGTCCTCAGCCCTCCTTAAATTTTAACGTCGTCTTCGCTTTAATATCCCAGTAAAAAAATTGGAAGTCATTCTAAAGGAACTACATTTTCATTGCTTCCAAAAATTCGATATTTTTAATTTGCCGATAGTTAGCAGAAAACCAAGTAGAAGTTTATTTTAGTTATACATAACCTTGTAATTCCTCAATAGTTTTAGAAATTACTCACCAGAATTTTTAAAAAATCGATTTTTTTGAAGAAACTTATGAACTAATTTTGGTCTAAAATTTTGAACTTATTTGCTTAAATTTACATGAAAATACTGTTTCACGTTTAAATTCCCATAAAAAGAAACTAATTGTTAAAATAGGTAACTATTAACCATTTTTCCTAGATGAAAATATTATCAAAGAACACAAAAAAGTACATTTTTCTTAAAATCGCTTCCAATTCGGTGACAAGGCATCGAAAAAGAGAACTTCTTGCAATGACAACCCTATGTAAAAATCATTAGATCGGATCGAAATTTGCACTACTTCCAGATCGCAAACTCTTCATTTTCATGTCTTTTTTGGAGTGTCTTTTTTTATTGGGATCTCTAATCTTTTGGTACGCTATCGTTTTATATAAAAAAAAACTTTATCAATCGGTATTATCTTGCACATTGTGGCGTTATGTTTTAGAGCCAACTTCAATGGAAAATGTTTGCTGGGTTATAATACATACATATTAACATATGTATGCACATCATATGAAATTAAATAGAGTGTTATTTGCTGTAACTTGTGCTGTAACACACTGCTTATTAGTGTTTTTGTTTTTTTATTGCTTAACTAACTCCCTGCATAATTTTTAATTAAGGGCTCAGCGCTACAAATAATATGGCATATGAGATGTATGGGATGTATAAGAACTAATTATGTTAATAAAGTAACGTTATTGGCTCCCTAGGTATGCCTAATAAAAGAAGGGTTACTTAAAATTTATATCAATTTCAGTTTCGTGCATATTTTAAATATGTTTGTATGTATTGGCATGTAATGCCAAAGAGTCTTGTTAAGGCTTACAAGTATGCATTTGCCCCAATGAAAATTAAACTACGAGTAGATAACAAAATCGTTTAAAATGTTTAATATTGTAGAACGAGTTGCATTGTGTAAAAGATTATGAAGATAACTGAAAATAAAAGAACTGAAGGTACATACACATGTATGTATACTTGACGTTAAGTAAATAATTTTATTTAAAAAGCCTCAAGCAAAGCTTTAAATTCACAACAAACATTTTTATTTGAGTTGGAATGTGTTTTTGTTTTTCCCACAACCTTCTTACAATAAGAATAAGCATTACATATTATATATATTCAGCATTATTTCTTGTGAAGTATGTAGCAGAACCAGGGATGGAACTGCTGGTGGTGAAAATTAGCTACATGGAGTGTGAAAGAACCTTATGCGTCCTGTCACTTTCTTCAATGAAGAACGATGGCCTTAGTAGCTGGTGCGTCTACCCCTCTTATATTGTTATTATATTTAACTATATCAATATTAATAAATAAATAAAAAAAATTGTTAAGGACTTTAAATTCTGCCAGATAAGGCGGGATAAAAATTTTACGCTTTTTTGTATCTTTTACGAGTATAGTTTGACAGATTGTCACTTCGAAAATGAAATTTTTAATTTAAGAATGCGTTAAGTTTAAATTACTTTTGGAATTTTGTTTATATACCCTGCATTTGTCAATGGAAGAAAATCATAAATTTTTAAAATAATTTTGAGTTTATTTGCCTGTAAAACATTTTGCATAAGGTGCCTCAATAATCCGCGATTGGTGTATTTTGACTTAGAAGGTTATTATTATTTTTGCTTCAAATTTAGACATTCCGTGTAAGAATGTGATAGCCTACTATGCTTATTTTTCTTTTGTGATTTTCAAAGATATTATTATTTGTGAATTCTCAAATAGTTTTTGAAAGTCTGTACATAAGATAAGAGTTTTGTGACTGTTCAAAATGTGTGATTGAAGTCTACTGACGATTTGTTACAGCAACAATGAAATGCATATAGACATCGCTGAACCACCAGCAAATAAGTTTCAAATTAAAATAAACTTATGACAATATGTCGAATAATAAATTTCTCAATTGTTATTTAACACATGAAGTTAATTTTATATAGCTAAGCACCATAGCTCTAACCGGGTGTCCTAAGACACCTCTATTCTTTTATTTAATTTATATAATATTTCATCAATATTTTTACATCGTTTGCAGCTCTTTTTGTTTTTGTCACCGTTTTCGATCATTTAATTTAAATAATTTAGGTACATATATAATTTTATTTTACACTTACTCTGTCGCACGTGACCAGCTTTATATTTGAAGCGTGAATACAAATTTTTATACTTTTATTAGGTTTTTTTTTTTTTTTTTTTTTTTAAAGAGAAGTAACACTCAGGCAATTAATGCCTACTACTATTACTAGGTGTTACCTTCTTCAGGAAAGGGATAGTGATAAAGAAGACAGATGGTGAAGGGAGAGATAGAGGAAAGCTTCATTCTTTTACTACTCTGCTTTTTGCACGTTTTTAATAATGCAGTGTTGTAGCGCCTCTCTGATGTTAAATGAGGCATATTAATTTTTTGTAGCCATTTCATTGATTGTTTTACTTCGCCGATTATTCTGCTACACAACGAAGGAGGGCGCTCTGATGTTACATTAGGATTAGTATCTGCTGAAGTCGGTATAGTTCAGTGACCAGTGACTATGCCTTCATCACTTGAACTTTCCTACAACAACTGATACAAAGGGACACTAATGCACATCAGAAAAATGCATGGTGTTGTTATATATTGACTGTTGTATACAGGGATTGAACCCATGACCTTCGGTTTTGTAGTCAACGTGCTAACTACTTCAGCCAACGCCACCCTCTTAAATTTATTTTAGTTGTATTAAACATCTCTGAATTTTTAAGGAGCTTTCTGCATGTGAGTGACCTTTTTGGCTGGTAGACAGAGAAACAACTGCCTCATAGAATCAAGAAGATTTTCTCTATGAAACGTTTTTAGGCTAAGGGGTATCCCAGCAGAAAGAAGCGAAGATTTTTTCATAGAGATTCCTTATTGTTTTAATGTGGTAAATCTTATTAATTTTATCAAGAAAAAGGCAACTGAAAATCAAGAAGAAATCTTATTATTCACAACTTTTTTTATTCAATTTCCATTATTTTTGGCACCAAAAACAATCCATAGAGAAAAACTTCTTGATTCTATTAGGTTTTCTTATAAATTGTAAACTATAGGGATTTCTCATTGATTTTATTAGGTTACCTTATTGAATTTTTTTAAAAAGGGTTTCTTCTTGGATTTATTAGGTTGCCTTATTGATTTTTTCAATAAGGTTTTCTTCTTGATTTTAGTAGGTTCCTATATGAGTATGTGTAAAGCATCTTATTGATTTTTTTAATAAGGAAATCTTCTTGATTTAATGAGGTGGCCTTGTTATTTCATATCTATAAATATACATACAGAATTTTTTTATGATATTTTTCGTTTTGGTTAGAGTGCTTGTCTATCAGTCAGAAGTTTGCTGGTTCAATACTTGTGTCCTCTCAAGTAATAATATCTATGTATGGTGAGTTAGTTAATTAAGAATACAATATAATATGTATGTATATAAGGAAATAATTTTTTTTATGAGGTCGCCTCATAAAAACATAAAGAAACCCTAATTGAAAAAATCAATAAGATAACCTCATAAAAACTACAAAATTTCTTCTTAATTTTTTCAAAAAGGTTTTCTCTATGAAATTAATAAGATTTCCTTATTGAAAAAAAAAACCATAGAGATTTCTTATTAATTTTGTTCTATTTTATGAGGTATTTAGTAGGCACTGTTTTCTCTGTGTAGTCTAGTAGTCGACGGGTCGCAGGTTCGATTCCTGCCGCCGACAAGCCAAAGTAGCTTCCAAGTTTGCGTTTGTTAAAAAAACTTTCGACGCACCGATGAAAGATGTTGTCTTTCAATGTCGCACGTGACATCAAAATATGTATGTGATTTTTCAAGGAAAAAATTTATATTTAATTTTTTACATTACTTAAATTTTATGTCTTTTCTATGAAAATATTATAAAGCAAAGTGTTTTCAGGAATTTTTAATTTTTTGGTGTCAATGGTCTTTTCGGTTGAAAGGCTCATATGCAAATTTATTAAGAGCCTTTATATTTTACTTACTAAAGGAGTAGGATATGTATAGTGATATTAGCATGAACAATCATGAGAAGCACATGCCGTATTCTCTTCTGGAAAAAGTGCAAAATTCTTTAACTTTTTATTAAAAAAATACGTAATAAACTAATTTATAATTTGCGCTCTATTTAAAAAAAAAAACAACCTTCATTAAAAAAGGCAATAAATGTAACATATTTTCTTAGAAAAAAACGCCATTAATTTCCATCGAAGTGTATACGATCATAAGTACAGCTCAAATTTGTATTAATGACTTGTAGTTGAATTTTTCTGTAATTGCAAAAGTTCCTAAGTACTTCCATATTTGAATTATAATAAATATTTCAATTAAAGTTTAAAAATTTAATATTTTCTCTCCACATATTGCCAGAGAGTAGTACATGCAGATAAAAAAAGTTAATTAATGAAAAAATGTCACACTAAGTTTACATTTTATACATTAATATATATTTATGTATGTATGTATGTATGTATGTATGTATGTATGTACACGTGCATATGTATGTATTTATATCTGTTACTCATATTTAAAATATCAAAATTATTTGAATAATAGAATAAACACTCGTGCGTTGCGTGCACTCAATTGCCTTAAAACGCATTTAAATCTACCAAAGACAATTAAATTAAATTCTATTCTGTCATTTAACTTTTACTGTCTGTACTTCTAATATCTACGCATTTGACCGTGACTGTACGTACACTGGTTTAAAATTTACCCTTCAACAACGCGACTAGTGACCATCATAATACATAATATTTTGTATAATCAACTGAGTCATACAATTGAAAAAAAAATACTAAAAATAAACATTAAATTTAATTAAAGAAATTCTAGAACTATACGAGGTTTAGTTAAATAATTTTACAAATTTTAAATCATAAGCTTTCTATTATTCTTTTTTTGCTGTAAATTATTGGAAAAAAAATATGGTCAGTGAAAGCACAAAGTGCAAAACTTTTTAATTTATAAGCATTTTCAATAGCCTGCACTTTGAGCTTAATAAAAAACAAATACAAATATAAAAAATTTTAAGGATAACAGGCCAAGTGCCTGCAGTTGTATGCTCAAAGTTTCTTTTGCTTTTGAAATGAACACACATAAAACAAGCTTATAATGAGTTTTAAATACTTAATGACCACAAAAATTTCTATGCAACAATTACACTGTATACTGCAGCAAATTTATATAAACACAAGTACAACATTAGTGACCACTGCAAAGGCGGGAAACCCTTAAGCAATTGCATTAATAGCAAAAATATCTAATGATTTATAAACATACATATTTTTCTTTTTTTTATTGTAAAGCTATCACAGTCGACCCACATATTGGGCAGAGTGAAATCCGAACGTTTTCTTTCCTCTAAGTTGGACGAAGATCGCAGACGTCGCACCATAATCGTTGAGAAGAAAAATGATTCGTTCGGTTTTACACTTCAGAGTTATGGCATCCATTACAAAAAAGATCAAGAAGTTGAAATGATTACATATGTGGACTATGTCGAATATGATGGCCCCGCCTTCAAGGCTGGCATGAGAGAAGGCGATGTTATACTTTCCATCAATGGCCGAGACATGGAGAAGGCTGATCATAAGACTTTAGTCGACTACATCAAGAGTTGTGATGCACGCATGCGTATGGTTGTGCTCTTCGAAGACTGTGTCCGCAAGGTATTTTCTCCTCAATTCTTGGTTAAGTCACAATTTACCATTTATTATTGTTTTTTTATTTTAAGGTTGATCTTCATATGCGTTACATACAACTGCAGAATATGTTGCAAAATAAAATGAATGAATTGGAAAAGATTTGCATAAGAGAAAGGGAGCTGTTGGAGGGCAAGTGGAAAACTCATAGCTTGCCGGCACGCAAAAAGGCCGCGACATCGCCTACAGATGCCAGCGAGGCTGGAAACTCACCCACAGATGCAGAACTTAATTTGCCATATTATCGTTCAACACTCTCCACCGAAGACGTAACAAATATTGCACGTCAAGCACAGCAGACAATAATACCGCCGCCAGCTCAGTTCATGCTGTCGTATCACTATTTCGATCCACACTATCGTTATGTCATGAAACCTTCTACATCGACCAACAGTAGCGGTGATTGTTTTATAACAATCGGCGAACCATTGACCAGGGCTGAATCGGGAGACACAACAACTGCGCCGGCCACATCAACACATTTTACCAGCCAAAGACGTTCCAGCAATGCCCAGCCACCGGCGCCTCCACCACGAACTTGTGAAAAACATAAACCACCAAACAAGCAGCAGCAGCTACTGCAGCAGCCACAAACTCAACATCAAGCTCACAAACAGCATTCCAATAGTGCACACAAATCGTCCAAGATTGGCAAGCACTGCCACGGCCATTCTTGTAATCCCTGCATAGACTTTAGATGGAAATCAGCCGAAAAATCAGCAGCAGTCGCTGCAGCTGCTAACGCCAATGGCGATAATGTTAGCCTGGATGCCTATGATTTGGCCAGTCCATGCTGCGACACACATTGTGTGCCATCACGTCGACGAACACGCCAACACCATAAAGAACACACTCACAAGCATAAACATCGAGAACGTGATCAGGAACATGAAGCTAAGGACAGACCACCACGTCCAAAGTCACAGACTCATGTAGCTGCTGCGGGAGCCACTAGGCACCATCATCACCATCATCATCATGCCGCAAATGATAATGGACAACACACGCAACACTATTATGAACATCACAAACAACAACAACAGCCAACGCAGCACCATCACCATCATCATCAAAAGGCCCAAGGATGTGATTCTCACAGTGGCAGTATACGCTCACGATATTTTGATATTGCCTCGGGCTTAGCCAGTCGCTGTAGTCTACACTCATGTACTTCCAGCGAATTTGGCCCAGCCGACTCGGCCTCATATACCACTTCCATTAGCACTGATACTCTCTTCTACGATCCGAACAGTGAGAACCCGGTCACTTCGCGTCAGCACTCAACAAAATCAAGGCAGTCATGCCAACAGCAGCAGCAGCAGCAGCAGCAGCAACAGCAACAGCCACAGGCACAACCACAGCCGCAACAGAAAAATTTTCATCATGCCCATCATCAGCATCAACATCACCAGCAACAACAACAACAACAACAACAACAACATACAACACAAGAACAGCATCAGTACATGCAGCAGTTGTATCAGCAGCGTTATCATATAACCGCAACTCAAGTCCAACCAGCTCAAATCTATCCAAACGCAGCTTATGTCCACATGCCCAAGTCGTGGGACAACCTAACCGCTGCTAATATTGGAGCCTACGGCTATGGCTATGGCTATTTGGATACAGTGGCTATGAAACCGGTGGTTAACTTGCAAATAGCCCAGCAACGCCACTCCATACCACGCAAAAATCCCTATGGACGCTATTCAACCTTTACCGATATTGAAAACTATGCCCCACCACCTACCGAGTTTGTGGAACAAGTCACTACCACAACCACCACAATAACCGCCAAATCTACGGAGGAATTAATTGCCACCACCCAGAGCGGCTGTGATTGCATGACCCCCAAACAACATCAGCAGGCCATCAAACTTGCTCAGCTGCAACTCAATCAAAATCAGCAAATCTCTCAGCACAACAACTGTCAAATGGGATATTATTCTCATTTGCCACAACCAAAACTGGATGCCACTACATCGACTTCAGGCCCAAACGCAGCTGGCAATGTCTCTGTTAGCTCCAGCACCACAATTCCCAGCAGCACTACAGCTATTGAAACTACTGCTGCCACTACCAGTGCAGCGAATGTAGCGACAGTTGCCGAAGTAACACGATTGTAGGTAACGCTTGTTTAGGCCAACAACTGCAATTGGCCTAAATGAAACAACGAAAAGTTAAAGAAAATTTAATTGCAGTTCAATGATCTCAAATGCTTCTAAATAAGCCAAAGAATTTATGACCAAAAATTCCCAATAAGTAATTTTATTAATTGATTAAGTAGTTTACAAAGAATTGAAACGATTTAAAGAAGAGCTTAAGTATTTTTAATATCTTTTTGTTTGTTTATTAGCTTTTGTTAGAAATTGTTATTGATTAGATACCCTTCTAAAATATTTTAATTATAATATATTTCCTTTTGCTTTAAGCGATTGGTGAATATTTGTTATCGAGCGAAAACGCTTTAAATTTGCTTAAATCTGGTGATCTTGAAACCCAAACATTTGGCATATCAGAGCCTAGATGAAGCTTTGCTTTTTCATAATTAGGCAAATTAATTTATTTTAATGCAGCATATTATTCAGTTTTGTTCATTTAAATTTTATCAATAGCTAAGAACAATTTACATATTTAAAATTTGCAAACAGGAATCAATAATAATATTGAAAATACATACATTCGTTACCTTAATATACAAAGGCCCTGAAATCCATATTTTTGCATATTTTTCAATATGTTAGATATTCTTCTATCGAAATGTTCAAATTAATAATGAGTTAGGGCCTTTCTATATTAAGGTAGCGATATACATTTAAGTAAATATATTAAGTAAGTGGTAGTGATATTTTTGTGGAGGTCAAATACTTTCCTCTCTGTACTTCAGCTAATTATATAGCAATGCATATCGCTCAGTTACTTCAACAACGTCTTAACTCAAAAAATATGATTTTGTTGGCAATAAGGCAAATTAACTCGGTATGTTGTATTTTCTCTTTTAAAAAAAATTCACACAAATAGTTTGTACAACCAACTCTTGAGAGAAGAAATGCTATTTTATTTATATCTTCATTAATTTTAATACACAGAAAAAAGTATTATTTCTCGAATTAACATCTTTAATGAAAACAAATCAAACTCCACTAAAGTTGTTAGTGCCCCTCATTACACAATTCGGGGCTACTGAAGCATTACCCAGTGAGCTGAAAGAACGTATAATTACAGTGAAACCTCTCATAACCGGACACTCACCGCCGCGGTACTTAGAGTTGTCCGCGTATGAGAGAGTTACCCATTTTTTGTAGTTTATTATAGTTGAAAAATTATATTAGGATTAGAATGCAGTTTTGCGAAGAAATACTATTTTATTCTTCATTGATTTTAGTACACAGAAAAGAGTATTTTTCTAATTAAGATCTTTAATTAAAAAAAAAAATCACAAATCAAAATTCACTATATTTTTTTAGTGCCCCTCATTACACAATCTAGGATGACTGAAGCATTACCCAGTGAGCTGCAAGAAGGTATAATTGCAGTGGAACCTCTCGTCGCGGTATTTTTGTACGGTTATTAGAGGTGTCCGCTTATGAGTTACCCATTTTTTGTAGTTTATTATAGTTGAAAAATTATCTTAAGAGTAGATTGTTTCAACTAAGATTTGTATAATTTTAGCTGTTGGGTTTTAAAATGACTTTCAATGTTTTATGTGCAACAAAGTTGTTTCTAGAGAGAAGCTTCGAACGGGCAATTTGTATAAGAAGTGTAGCAATTTCAATTATTAAAATACTCGTATACAAGAAACCTTACATCTTCGCAATGTCGCGCAATTTTTCTCGTTTAAAATTTCCATTTTTTTCTCTATTTGATAAAAAAAATTCCTGTGCTATTTTGGAACACCAGCTAACCAAACGACTTCCTCAAATAAATATTAATTTCTTTGCCGTCTTCAATGCATCAGTATTTTTTATTTTTTGCGTTAACCGGGGAATCACCAATATCATTGACAATAATAAAAATATGAAACACAGTGGAATAAAGAAAGATTTACTATTTAAACGTAACTCGTGTTGCCGTGTTTCGCCGCTTCTGTCCGTTTATGAGAGGTATTTAGAAAAATATTTGTAAAATTTTTTTTTCTGCGTCGGGTTATTAAGGTGTCCGGTTACGGTACAGCATATTTTATAAGGAAAAACCAATAAACATGTTGGATCTCCAAAACTTGTCCGGTTATTAGAGGTGTCCGTTATGAAAGATTTCACTGTATTATAATTCCAAGGAAAGGTGGCCTACAGGACCGGAACAACTAGCGAAGAATAACTTTGCTTAGCATCATAATAAAAATAATACTCGTAGCTCATATTATAACCAAACGAATTGCAGAAGTGGTAACACCAGGGGTCTAATCGTCGCTTTCGATAACGAGCTGATTCGACCACGTTGTTTCATATTGAGATTAGGCATTTACTATCGAACAATGTAATGTAATACTATGGTTCGATATCGAATGTCATAGTCTCAATCTGAAACAACGTGATCGTATCAGCTCCTTATCGAAAGCGACGATTAGACTCCAGTATTGAGGCATGAACAAGCAGGCTTGACACCTGAAAAATCCTGTATTGATCATACCAACAACCTCAGGAGTATAACAGAAAAATCGGTCCAATATAGCTCCTCAGTATACCTCTTCTTTGTCGATATTGAAAAGCTTTTTACAATGTCATATGGAATGCGCTAATGTGAAAAAGTGTTCCAATGGAACTCTTTGCGCTCATTAAAAGTTTATTTTACCAAGCAGCCTGCCGAATCCTATATGAAGTTAAGTTGAGCACCCAATTAAAAATCAGTATTGGTGTATACCAAGGCTGTGTCTTATCGCCAGATGGGGCCTGAATGGAAATATATTTAGGTTACCCAGACGACATTTGTATAATTATATATACCTTCGAGCATATGTCTGCCAAATTGCAAGTAAGGCGGGCTTTAGGATAAATACCAAGAAAACAAAAAGCATACATATGAATACATCAATAGCACAGAAATTCCAGATCCTTTTGCTACCAGGGCAGTATATTAACAAAAAATTTCGACTCCGCACTCTTTTAGCCAAATGTAATAACCACCAGCAGATTGTGGAACGAAACCAAATAAATACCAATTGTTAAGGAGATAAAGAAAAGGAAGTGGAAATGGATCAGTCATATCCTACGAAGGCTATCAAACGACATTACCAGAAGTCACCCTGCACACAATTGGAAGCTACAAGTCGACACTGAAGCTGCTGTCATGAACAAAAGTTGGAGCGAAATGAAATTGCTCGCTGAGTTTCTGTACGGAAATAATTTCGAGCCATGTCCAACACAATTCCTTATCCCTGGCCTTTTTGTTTAAAATCTACAGACAAGTTTCGTGAAGCAGGAATGAAATACATACATAGAAAAAAATTTCCTGTGATAAAAATGTAATTGATTCAATTAACCTTTTGTTTAAAAATTTAATTTAATTAAAATTTTTATGTGACTCAACAAAATGTTTAATAGATATTTTATTATTTTTTTTAATTAATTGCAGGCAAATTATTTTCTGTGTATTGGCGTTTCTTAACCAAAAATATAAAAAGAAAAATTTTCAATTTACATAAAGGCTTTTTGTCAAATAAATATATTTCGGTATCTTTTTTGCTCTTAACATCTATCGCTTGTTTCTGTGTTTCTTGCATCGTGAAATTTCCCTTATGAAACGAATGAATGCAAATAAAAACAATGTGAAATGAAGCAAAAAAATTATTGGAGGAATATGAGAAAAAGTGTTTCTGTAACAAGATTTTGTGCAAATTTTCTCACAAGAACTGTCAAAACAAGTAACGAATTGTTGATCGAAGCCAGTGATCTGCAATGACTCGTTTTTTCGCTATTCATACTGACTCATGAAATTTTAAATATAAGTGAGTAGACATCATTTAAACTCAACTACTCTGATTTATAGGTTGAAATAAATATGAATGCGTCGCGACGTCGACATCATAGTCATACCACACTCACACTCATAAATCATAATCTAATTTTAGGAAAATACTTATACTACTCACATTGATTCAGCTCACTCAACTCATGCAACAGAAAAACACATAACCTTATAATGAGAACTTTAATGTTCGCATGCGAAGTTCACATTGTGAATCATACTTATTTCTTATCTTTCATAGGCATTGAGTTAAGGAGATTCGAAATCAATAACGTCATATATGTTGCTAAGTATGAGTTCGATGCGCACTTCATACTTTCTAGTGAATATGATTCATAGACAACATTGCAATAAGTATGAGTGCGCATAAGTACAAGAAATTACAAGTCATGATTCAACTCTACTCACTTTCTCACTACTCACTGCTGTTCTCTGATCTAAACCATAGATGCCCAAAGCAGCACCAGAGTGCCGAACATCAAATAAGCTTCTTATACAAATGAATACACATACGCTAATGCATTACTCTTGTGTTTCTCTCAGTGGCCAGCTCTGATATAAACTCATCAACAACCAGATATGTTTCTATTTATTTAGAATTTCTTTTGTGTGTAATTTTTTTTATGTAGTGGTAGTTTATATAAAAAAATCCTTTCAAGAATGTTTCAGTAATATTTTGCTATATATTTTATTTTATTCTTATTGTTGAGTTATTATTTTGTTATTACAATATTCTTTGTGTGACGTTTTGTTTTCTTTTTATATCCGGTTTGTTGGGAATCTTCGAGTAAAAGTAGACTCAATACAGTAGCATACAAATACAGAAACGCATTATTCGATAAACGATAAAGTCGTATGTTCCACACTTTATGGGAAAAGGTTTACAATGTGAGAAAAATAGAAACGTGCTACAGAATATCATCCATTAACAAATTGAAAACTAACTGCCTGGCCCACGATGTCACCAGAAATCGTTCGATCGACAACTTGTATTGCAAACAACAACAAATTTTCTAAAGTTATTGTTGTTTGCAATACAAGTTGTCGATCGAACAATTTCTGGTGACATCGTGGGCCAGGCCGATAATCTGTTTTGCCCGTTCGTTTGCATTATTCAAATACAGAAACACATTTCTCTCACATAACGATCGAAATTTCCATATAAACATAATTAATATTATAAGAAAATTTATGCGATATCGAATGCCATAATTTGCCTCTAGAAATAATTTTTTTTCCATCGGTGCAGCCTCTAGATTTACAAGTTCTTGGTAGTGTTATAAGACGCCCCAGATAATTTAAATGAAATATTCTTAGTGTACGGCCTTTGCTGCCAGGGAAATAATTATTATTTTATACTTTTAATAAGCAAAATTTTTAATGTAGATAAATATTACCTTAATATATACATTTTTTATATGTATCTGGAAGATTAGATATTTCATGTAACCGTCTATAACTTATAAACTTATACATCGATGCACTAAAAGTAGGTCCATATACAATAACTACAATAAATATATTATCAACGCTAATGTCTTGTCAACTATGCCAAACTTACACACATACATATTATACGATTTTTAAGCAATTTTATTTTTTAACTTATGAAATAATAATAAATTTAATTAAAAAAAATATAAACATATAATGGCTGGTGTATTCAAAAACAATGGCGCGTAGTCATAGTCAAAACAAAGTACACTTTAAGAAGTTAAAACCAGTATTACCATACAAAGTACTGGTTTTAATTTCTTAAAGTGTACCTTGTTTTGACTATGACTACGCGCCAATTTCTTTAATATAAACCTTTTGTAGACAAGAAAAAAAATTCTTTTTTGGATACATTAGCTAATATTTAGGTTAAGAAACTCACCATGTCTGTCGCTGAATACATCCGTATGCCGCTAGTGAAACTTAATATTTCCAATACTTGATGTAGCAAAAGATCTTAAAAAAAAAGAAAGATAATATATTATTTATTAAGACTGAAGGGTTTTTAAGATAAAAAAGTTATATATAAAATAAAATGGCATTTGAGCATCAGCGCGGTTAGTTTTAGTACTAGAATTTGAATTTATTTCATTTAATACATCAATTGTGATATAAAAAAAGCACATTAGATTAAAATGGTCCCATTTAATATAACATAGTCTTTAAAAAAAATTTTTAGATAAATTTTGAGCATAATAAAAATTTTGAAAATCTTAATAGAACGAAGGAAAGTAGCAAGCTTGATTTTTTTTTGTAATTGGGAAATTGAAAAATATCGATCGTATCATTAAATGTGCATATTTAGTTTAAATTAGAATAGCTAACATGTATCTAGTAGGTTAAAATTATTTTATTTAAAATAACAAATATTTCGAAGCTGTGCGTATTGGTTACAAAAAAAAAAATATAAAAATATTAAAAACATTTAGAGCCAATTTCACCAACTTATTTAAATATCACATCATTCTTTCATACAAAAATTAATGAAAATCTACATTTAAATATGAATTGATATTTAAATAGAGTTGGTGAAATTGGCCCTTAGTCAAACATGAAATAAATATTTAAAATAATAAAAATAAATGTGTTCATTGGTAAAAAATAAATAAAATAAATAAAAGTGTGTTTTAATTAAAAAAAAGTAATTAATAGACAGACTTGGTAAACGTTTCAAACGTTTGTAAGAAAAATAACGAATACTAGTTTCAAAAAATAATGTTTCCATACAAATTTCAAAACGAAAAAAATCTACCCTTAACTACTTTTCAAATTAACGCTCATTAATGTCAATGATGGATGTTATGCTGTACATTTGCCACCAATATTTTCTAACTGCTGTATGTATCAATAAAGTTGCCATATTTTTTTTCACTGCTTGCAACAGCGCCATCTGTGTTATTTGCCCAACAATAATTATGTGCAAGAGTAAAAATCAATAAACCACCCTTTCTTAAAAAAATGTTAAGGGAAAACTCAATATATTTGACTGCACGTAGACGTAAGAACGTAAAAATTCATTAAAAAATTTAAATATCACTTAGAAAAATTAGTGTAGTATACTTGAAAGTCCCCTCAAAGTGTTATTTAAGTGCCATTTTATATTTTTTATTAAAAAAATCTTATGAAAATCATTGCTACAAGCAGATAAAATAAAAATCTTACAACCGGCAAAATAATTTCCAATAAGCATATGCCAATTTCTGCTACAGTTTTGCCATTCAACATCCTCAGCCAGTTGTGTTAAACAAAGAGCAGAAAAAAAAAGAAGTAGCTAAAGCATAAAAGAAAAATTCGCATACGACAAATATGCAATGTTGTATATACATAATGCTGCATATGTTATCATAGTTAAATAGTTGCCACAAAACGGGGCAGTTTTCCCTATAATGAAAAAGAAAATTAACAATGAAAATAGCTAAAAATAAGTTCAAGTGAAACAAAGGTGCAGTGCAGTGTAGTGCAGTGCAGTTGGCAAATAAAATTTTTAACAAAATGTGTTAAACCCACACTGCTCTTATTTTATTATACTCTACACAATTGTGTGATTAAATTCGATTTTGTTTCACGTTTCATAATTTATTCTATCCCAACAACGAGTAAAAAAATACAAAAATTATTAAAAAAAAAGTCCATTGGTTTCGAGTATTAAATAAAAAAAAGTATTTAAATTTAAATTAAATGAAATATTTATAAATTAACAAAATAGTAGTGCGGTAAGATTTTTCTTACCAGAAGTGTTTTAACAAATTAAATAAATTAAAATTAATACAAAAAAAAAACAACAACAACTCAACTATATAAAACTGCCCGTTTTCTCTGCAATACACACAAACACACATACACACATTTACATATACAAATGCAAAGCCACGCACACTGAAATATATAAAGGAACTACCAACAACAACAAGAAAGAAAGGAGTCGCAGCAAGCGAACGAACAAACAGGCGGCTGCCAACATATACGATTGGATTTTTTTTTTTTTTTTTGAAGTTCGAATGCATAAAATTTATTTAAGCAAAAATAAAACAAGCGATATCATCAATAGCACAACAAATCCATAAAAGATCTTGTTATAGTAACGCTGCCAGAAACTTGCAGAAATATTAAACCATGAGTTACTGTCACAGAAACAGGTAAATTATTCATCTGCACACGATTGTTAACACAAGAATCTTAAAATTTAGAATAGTTCAAGTGTGTTGTCCTCTGGCTAAATCCGCCTGTCTAAGTCTTAAAAATTCTCCAAACACTTAAAAAAAATTAGTTGTATTAAGAAATACAAAGGATGCTCCCTATTTCAGATATAGAACCGGCTTCAGTGAGAGTATGTTAATAGAAGGGTGGCAGTTTTCTCTTCAATTCTTCAAATATATACATGGAACTCTAGAGTCATACTTTAATTATTATTCGTCCTCAGTTTAGATGATAAAAGTTTGCTTGCAGCAAATTTGCATGTTGTTCTTTAAAATCGCATTTGCGTTCACAAAAAAAAACAATTTTTTTGGCCAACAAAGTAATACAAACAAATCTTTCATTTACCTCAATAGTATCATAACTCAATTTTCAAAATATCGATATAAAATTTAAAATCCAAAAATATTCACCAAAAACATTTGGAATATTTCTTTTCTGTAAAACAAATGTAAAAAAGAAAAATTTCACAAAAAAAATCTATTTGAACCATTATGTAGACAGAAACAAAGAGGCGAGGTGTCTTAGAACACTCGGTTATAGCTATGCTGTTCAGCTACATAAAACAAATTTCATGTCTGAAATAACAATGCACTAAAACTATATTATATGATGATGTCAAGTTCTCTGCAAATATTTCAAAATGTTTCCATTTATTTCCCATTATTTTCCTTTCTAGCGGCGTACGATTAAATTATACCCCTTTTAGACACGGAAAGTTTACTTTGCAAAGTTTTAATTCAGCTGGGAGAAAGACAGAAAGAGATAGTATTCCTCCCTCAGTCTATCACACAGCTGAATTAAGACTTTGCAAAGTAAGCTTTGTGTGTCTAAAAGGGGTATTAATGTATTGTTTATAGCCGGTGGCGGCTATTAGCCGGCTCATAGCCATTTGCCCGTATTCTCTGGATTGTGCTCATGTGCAAAAACAAAGCAAAAACGAATTGAGCAATCGTTCTCATTATTTTTGTTTCACTCAATTCAAAGAACGAAACAAAACAAAATCAAACAATTTGTTTCGTTTATTTTCGTACTCTGCCTTTAAGTAAAAAGAAATCAAAATAAAAATAAATTTATAACTGTAATAGTGTCGATTATTTTTGTTACGAAAATCAGGTCCTAAGTCCTATATCACGCAATAAGTAGCAAAGCTATAATAATGGAAAAAGGTAATAAATGAACAGATATAAATAAGCAACTTAAATGACATGTGCATAATAAGTAAAGCAAAAACGACAATGCAAGACTAATGCAAATTAAAGATAGTAAAATAGAGCTTTTATTACAAAAAAGCTTTCAGCATATTGGAATACGATGAATCAAAACAATTCACATATTCCATTTGCACTGAAAAATTAGTATACAAAGCTAATATACATATATCAGAAAATTGGGGAAATAAAAACAAAAAATTTTTTCATACAATATAAACGAAACAGAAAGGTTGATCCCTTTTGAGAGCATTTACATAAAAGCTTTTTTTAAAAGCTTTTTTTACTACATATTAATTTTTAATTTTAAGTTTGAACTAATTAAAAATGGGCCTAATACGAGTGTCGCATTTCGAGTACCACTACGACGGTTTTGTACTAGATTAAAGAAAAAATATTGCAATGTTCTTTAGTCTACTACAAAATAGTCGCAGTCCTTCAACACTCGTAATAAGGCCGAATATGATTAAAAAAAGTATTTGCTTTTTACTTAAAAAATTTGTTTTGAAATCCAGAATTTTTAGTTTATTATTATATTCAATAATTTCCAGAATTTTGTGTGTTTAAAACAAATTTTGGGTATTGCTATCCTGGAGCTTCTAGCATGTATCCGATGTTATGCACGTACATACATATCGCTCATTTGCTTCAATAGTATCACAACTAAAAAAAAACTAGTTGGCAGAAAACGCGTTTTAAGTTTTAAATTTCCATACAACTCAATGAAGAAATTAAAAAAATATTCTTCTCTCAGGAGGTGATGGTACAAGCTATTTATATTGAATTTTTACACAAGATAAAATACAAAATGCCGCATTATTCTGCATTATTAACTAATTTTTTGAGTTATGACACTATTGAAGCAAATGAGCGATATGTACCTATATGCTTACCAAAATTCTTAACGTGATAGTAAATTCTGACCCAATTCCAGCAAGACTCCCAACTGTCTGACATTTAAGATGCTACTAAATAGAACCCCAACAACATCATTCCGTCCAAAGTTAACTAATTGTCATACGGTGGAAAAATAGATGAGAGGAATAATTAAAAAAAAAGAAAGAAAGAAACAAATAAAAGTAAAGCAAAAACAACGTCTATAACCAGAACCAGAACAGAACAGGAAACAAGAAATATATTCCAACAGCATACACGCAGGGATAAAATGAATGAGTGTGCCAATACGCACACACAAATACACACACACACACACACGGGCACACGCACACACACATTCATTCACACACATGCAACTGGCACTCATATGTTTATGTAAAACTATTTCATCTTTTTCAAGAGCCAAGAATGCAAGAGTGCATGGTGCAAACAGCCAACATGTTAAGGAGTCTAAAAGTCTAGCGGAGCCACACGGCTGACGTTTGTATTTTAAATAACACGCATACTTATGCAAATACAACTAGTATGCTAAAGCTCTTTATTTAACTCACTGATCCATTTAGATCTCAAACAAAATTAACTTACCCTACCAGGATGCATAACATAAATATTTGAACGTGTGTGTTACAACAGGAATGACAAGCCAATTACTAAATACTTCCGCTGCATGCTTAGAAGAAACGAAAATAAAACAAAAGGATATAAAACTAGAAGTATAAAATTGCTCCAAGCTTCACAACATACATAAATACTGAAAGCATACAAAAAAAAATTTACAGTCCTCATTCTCACATTTGTGTATATGGGCAGGTTAATCTTTTTATAAATATACTCGTACATCTGAAAAGTATGTGCTGATGTATATAAATGCTTAAATACATAAACTAAATTTATATAACTATAATATGTATTTCAGGCGTGGGAAACCAGAGTTCAAAAAATAAATAAAATGAGAATTTGGCTTTCGATTTATTAAGTTCTTTGCTGTTATTTAAGCAAATGCAAAACAATGAATGAAATAAATGAAGAAAATCATAACTTTAATATGATGATGCTTTGTGTCGGACATAAACTTAGTGATAGTAATTAATAACACATAAATGTCGTATTAATCACAAGCCTATTTTCAAGAAGTTTCCTTTTTTTTAAGCAAATGTGTCCAGTAAAGTTCAAGTTAAGAGGCTAACGTTGGCTGAAAAAGTCAGCACGTTGATTACAAAAGTGAATGTCCTGGATTTGAGCCCAGTCTCCGACAATCATTAAATAACAACAACACGCATCTTTCTGATGTGCATACGTGCAGCTTGTGATGAAGGCATATTCACTTCAGCAGATACTAATCCTAATGTAACATCAGAGCGCCCTACTTCGTCGATAAAGTAAAATAATAAATAAAATGGCTACTAGGCACAGCTTCAAAACTTTCATACGCCTCATTGACACCAGAGGCGCTGCAATACTGCATTTTTAAAAATGTGAAAATAAATTAGAGATTTGTAAAAGAATGCAGCTTTCCTCTATCTGTTCCTTCACCACCTGTCTTCTCTATCACTATACCTTTCCTAAAGAAGGTAACACCTGGTAATAGTAGTAGGCATTCATTGCCTGACTGTTACTTCTCTTTCATAAAAAAAGATATTACGAGCAAGGGTTTATGAAGCGACTTTTGTAGAAGGACATTTCACCATATTTTAGCAATAAAGTATAATAATTGACTTGGATGTTCACAAATGTTAAATAAATTCAGTAAAGTGCGACTTTGACTCGCGCACGAAGGGTTCCGTACGTTGGGCTTTGAGCATTTTTTAATACAGTTTTTTACGTTTTTTCAGCTGAAATAGTGTTTTTTTTTATTATTTTTCTCTTTTTTCTCGTTTTAACGATTTTTTAAATTTTGGCGATTTTTTTCATTTTGGCGATTTTTTAATTTTGGCGATTTTTTTTTCATTTTGGCAATTTTTTTCATTTTGGTGATTTTTCCGGTTTTTTGCGATTTATTTTCGATTTAGAAATTTTTTTCTAATTTGGTGCTTTTTTTCGTTTTGGCGATTTTTTTTTTGATTTTGGCGATTTTTTTTCGGTTTGGCGATTTGATAATTTTGAGATTTTTTTGTTTCACCGTTTTTGAAAATTTCAGGAAGTTTGCTCTTACCGTTTCCAAGATACATCAAGTTATCAAAATTACATAGTCGAAATTACATTAACTGATGGTACACCCTTTAATTAATTTTTTTTAAATTTTAGTGTTAGTTGTTGTAGTCTGTATAAAAATACACGAACTTTACAAATTTCAAGTGCATATACATACAATTGTATGTATATTACATAGGATTTTAACATTTTTCGTTGCTCGTTTTGGCACACCCTTTAATTTCCAACTCTCATGTATTTGTTGTTGTAGCGGCCAAGGGTCCCATGTAATATACATACATACATACATACAATTGTATGTATATTACATGGGATTTTAAAATTTTTCGTTGCTCGTTTTGGCACACCCTTTAATTTCCAACTCTCATGTATTTGTTGTTGCAGCGGCCAAGGGTCCCATGTAATATACATACATACATACAATTGTATGTATATTACATGGGATTTTAAAATTTTTCGTTGCTCGTTTTGGCACACCCTTTAATTTCCAACTCTCATGTATTTGTTGTTGTAGCGGCCAAGGGTCCCATGTAATATACATACATACATACAATTGTATGTATATTACAGGGGATTTTAAAATTTTTCGTTGCTCGTTTTGGCACACCCTTTAATTTCCAACTCTCATGTATTTGTTGTTGTAGCGGCCAAGGATCCCATGTAATATACATACGATTGTATGCATATTAGATGGGATTTTAAAATTTTTCGTTGCTCGTTTTGGCACACCCTTTAATTTCCAACTCTCATGTATTTGTTGTTGTAGCGGCCAAGGGTCCCATGTAATATACATACATACAATTGTATGTATATTACATGGGATTTTAAAATTTTTCATTGCTCGTTTTGGCACACCCTTTAATTTCCAACTCTCATGTAGTTGTTGTTGTAGCGGCCAAGGGTCCCATGTAATATACATATATACAATTGTATGTATATTACATGGGATTTTAACATTTTTCGTTGCTCGTTTTGGCACACCCTTTAATTTCCAACTCTCATGTATTTGTTGTTGTAGCGGCCAAGGGTCCCATGTAATATACATACATACATACAATTGTATGTATATTACATGGGATTTTAACATTTTTCATTGCTCGTTTTGGCACACCCTTTAATTTCCAACTCTCATGTATTTGTTGTTGTAGCGGCCAAGGGTCTACACACTGTGTCCAAATTTCAGGTCCGTAGCTCTTACGGTTCTCGAGAAAATACCCTGTGACGGACAGACGGACGGACGGACAGACGGACAGACGGACAGACGGACAGACGGACAGCGTAGCGAAAACAATAGGGTTCCATTTTCACCTTTGGTGTACGGAACCCTAAAAATTAAAATGCGGGTAAAAAAATGTTTTTTAAATTGCACTACACCGAAAGAATTTTGCTTCATAAGTCCAATGAAACAATTTCATTAAAAATTTTTCACAAATCTAATCATAATTTCACAAATCCAATGAAAATTTCATGAATACTGTGAAAGAATTTCATTAGAATTGCTTCGTCTGGTTTCGTAAGAATATTTTACGAGATTTATGACAACAATATCTTCCAATTATTCAGAAACCCCTTTATATTTAAGTTATTTCATTCTTTTCATGAAATTATTTTACTGTTTCGATGAAGTTATAGAACTGCATTAATTACACTGTTAAATAAAATTGATAAAGTTTTCAATAAAATAATTTTGACGAAACTGGTTTCATTAATCCAACGAAGCGTGACGTTGGTTGAATTTTAATGAATTTTTCATTAGATTAATGTCGAAATTCATAGAATTTAGGCCGAAAGTTCTTTCAGTGTACGGCAACATTGATTTAATAAATTCGTAGGTTTACTTTATTTAAATCTGTTCTGCTGTCGCAGATGAAATTTTTTATTAAGAATGAATCTTAAAGCTTGAAAATAGATATTGTAGCAAAGTTGTTCAGCTAAAAAAAATTTTAATTGCATTTAATTAATAGTTTCTATATAGATTTAATAGTTTGTAATATATCTGTACAAAGGAGCTATAAAGCCTACAAAGCGATGCGTTATAACATTTTTAAATCAATGAAGCAATTACATGACATTAATGAAATGGTTTAATTTCACTAATGAATTACTTTAATTACGGTTGCGATACGACTACTCGAGTAACTTCGTACACACAATTAATGAGTCGACTCTGGATGGCAACCAGGTGGTCTACTCTGTCATTCGAAACGAAAAAAAAATGCTTTCGAAATTGCATATGTGAGAGCGCATAGAGAAAGGGAGCTAAGGGTAAAAAAATCAATTTTCACTTTATTTGTTTTTTTTATGTGGACAACATCTGAGCATCGAATGAGACCGATCCCATCCCCCAAAAGTGTTCCCTCCCAGAGATATGCGCGTTTTATGAAATTGAAGTCGACGATTCTAAGGTTATGTCAAAAAATGTTCATACTAACAGATTGGTATTTGGTATTTTATTGGTATTAAAAGAATTATAAATGAGTATTTATTATAATTCGCAATTAATAATTTCAGAAAATAAACCTGGATTCGAAAAAACGCGAGCAAAATTGATATCAAACTCATGGAAACAACGCGCTAGGTAGAAAACAGTAAAAACCAACTACACAAAACAAGAGGTAGGGACGACCTACGCGCGTTTTCAAGGTTGACCAATACATCATGAGATGTGTCGCTTTCAAATGATACCAATACCATCACGCTCAGTGATGGTACACCAAAGATACACGTATTTAAATCTTTAAAATGGCTCTCCTGAACAAAACCGGTTTTTACCCTTATGTCCCTTTCTATTTTGCGCATCCCATATAATTAACATACAAATTCGAAAGAATTTTCTTTCGTTTCGAATTACAGAGTAGACTTCCAGAGATTGACTTTAAAATAAATATATACAAGTAAATAGTCGCGCAATCAATTCGTACGCTCACATATATTCTCTCAAGCAACTATGACTATAGCCGGTTCTAGCATAAAAGGGCATCTCTACTTCGTTTATACAAAAAACTAAAATACGCTACAACTAAAAATAAAATGCACAAGCCTGAGTATGCTTATAGTCAGGCTATGGTTATTAAATCGGACAAAAGAATATAAGCATAATGCTCAGGATATTTCATCATCATTCGCAACGTATACATACATTTGTGTTTATAAAATAGAATAGAAAATGTTGGGTGTGCTTTATATTTGTGTGTAAATAAAATAGCGCTATATATACTCATGTGTAGCCGCTTAATAGTTAGAGTATTTTTGTACTCATGCGTATGATTCCAGCTCATACAGTCTATAAAGTTTAGTTGTTGTCCTTTGTGCTGCGTAATTTAAAAAATGTGTAGAAATATAGCTGTTGCATGTTTATAGTTTTACGTATTCGGATTAATTAATGCGTGTGTTTGCATAAAAGCGAATTTTTTATTTTTAGCTGTACGCATTCATAGTTGTTTGGCGGCCAATACTCAAAGAGTACTTAAAACGATACTTTTGTCATTCTGGGACTTAAAATGCTTTGCCAGGCTTATAAATGGCACTACTTATGGCAATTGACAAATAACAGCTGTTAGCTTCAGCAGCAAAATAGCAATAATATTTTAAAGAAAAATATGTTAAAATTAAAATATAAATTTATATTAAACTAGATATACTACTTCTCCTTTGGGAAGGCGAAAATGAGCTTTAAGGCTAAAAATAAATTGTTGGTTAAAACTTATTCTAAGCAATAACTTTTACTTACAGCAGATTCAACATTTCATAGTTCCTTCTCTTCATCGAAAATTAGTTCCACGAATGATTTATGTGATAATTATTTTAATTGCTAGTCTATCAAAATCATATTTTCGGCCATTTATTGGTAACTCGAGAAAGTTACCGTACAAAATACTGATGTTAAGCTCTTTTGCATTTCCAGATGACTCGGCAACTGAAACTCGGTAGTCTGTTATAAATATTTATCATTGATTAAATAAAACTATAAGGGGCTCTTTTAGCTCAATTGCAATGACAAATTTCATAAAAGCAATGTAATAATTCATTGTCTAATTAAGTACGTATTTATTTTTGAGGCGTTTTGACTTAAAAAAAAGAGCTTTTATGTCCTGGAAATAGACATAGTACTAAATTGTCCATCCCTGATGCATACTACAGTGTGTTTATCCTTAAATGTTTGTAAAGTGTTAAAAAATATATAAAAAAGTGGCCAGATTTTCCTTGTTTTTTTGTTCCCAACAAATACACACTAACAATCTTTTTATTATTGCGTGATGCTAAATTGGGATCTAATGTAAAAAACAAATATAGGTTTTATGGTGACCCAGTTTCTGTGCATAATGAAAATCAATGTGTCCACTATGAGCTCAACGCTGGCACACATTAACCCTTACAAACACATACACACGAGTGCATACACACATACACACACCTCCAAGTAAACACAATCTCACGTTTTCAACTCCACACAGAGAAAATTAAAACAATATTTTCTAAAGGCGCCGGCATTTGTTCGCTTTACATGAATGATTTTATTAAGAACTTTATCGCTGAGCAAACATGAAAGCAATAAAAAGAAATCTTTAAAGTTTAAACGTTTAGAAGGTGAAAAAAAAGTGATAAAATAAAATTTTACTGCTTAATAAACAAGCAAGCAGCTAGAAAGTTTGTATTAAAAATAGATATCGCTGAAAGCAAAGAAGAAAGAAAACTAATGTCCATGTGACTTTTATATGAAAATAAATATGTACTGTAGGTGAATCATTAAGGTTTCCCTTAATTTAAATTAATGTTTATAATCGTATTCTTTTAACAGTTTGATGTACACTATTTCTGCACAAGGGTTTCTAGCGAGACGTTCGTGGTATCTTTCGTATTTCTTAAGATAAAAAATCTGAAATCACCAAAATGCGGGAAATCAAAACAAGAAACTATGTATATAAAACTATATGATGTTCTACAATAATGATAGCACGGAAGAGAACTAAACATTCAATGCAGAAATAATTTTTGTACTGGTATACATGAACTTTTTTTAGTTCATGAGAGAGAGAGAGAGAGAGAGAGAGAGAAAGAGAGAGGAAAATGCAAACATAACCTCAAAATTTGCTCAACTAAAATTGCCTTGTGTGAACCCAGTCAAATGGATTATTTAAGCTTTTTTGTTACTTCTCACGGTTCTAAATTTCTTCTTAGTTGAAAGTAAAAATATTTTCGTGAAGAAAATTGAACTTTTCATACAAACCAGCGTTTTCAATTCCAATTTCGTACTGATTTTGTCTCAAAATTAAGTTATTTCAATTTGAAATTACGAATAAAGTCATAAAGTCCTATCTTTATGGTTTTTACTTATGTATTTATTTTATATTAAGTTAAAAAATTTAATTTCAGCCTTGTAAATATTTTCATAGTACGAGTAGAAAATAATGAATCTGAATAAGTTTTGGCGGCGTTTTGTAACTGTGGATGAAACATGGATCCAGTACTGTACTCCGGAGACCAAGCAGCAGTCTAAGCAATGGGTTTCTACGGATGAACCTGCTCCGAAGAAGGCCAAGGTGAGTTTGTCGGCCAATAAGGTGATGGGAACAGTTTTTTGGGATGCAGGCGGGATAATCCACATCGAATACCTTCAAAAGGGAAAAGCAATAAACGGCGAATATTATGCCAACTTATTAGACCGGTTTAATGAGGATTTAAAATGACTCGATATGGCCAAGAAAAAAGTTCTTTTTCATCAAGATAAAGCACGGGTGAGCACACGTGTTCAGTCTCAATGGCAAAACTCTATGAATTGGGTTACGAATTGGTACCCCATTTGCCATATTCTCCGAATTTAGCCCTTAGTGACTACTTCCTATTTCCAAACCTAAAGAAATGACTCGGTGGGAAGAGATTTAGCTCCAACGATGAAATTATTGACCAAACAAATTCCTATTATAAGGATCTCGAAAAATCCTATTTTTTTTGAAGGGATACAAAAACTGAAGAAACGTTGGACTAAGTGCATTGAGTTAAAAGGAGATTATATTAAAAAATAAATTTTTGTTTTGCAAAAAAAAAAAAAGTGTTTCATTCAAAAAGTCACGGACTTATTGATCCTCCCTCGTATAAAAGAAGGAGTTTTTCGTAAAAACGCAGCGCTGTAAAATTAATGATATTATTCGGGAAATTTTCAAATGTAAATGAATTAACATTATTATTTTTACTTGATTTAGGCAATCGTCACAGGCTTTAAGTTGACACCAAAAATATTAAATGCAACCAAACACTAGTGCCAAAGTAAAATCTGGCATAAATATTTACGTTTGTTTTTCATCTTCAATTTGATTATAATTTTAATGCCAAAAACAGTATGCATCTTTTAGAATTTATTCATATTGAAATTTATAATGTACACTATCGATTACTTTTAGTAAACCGCACTCACTCTCATTCACGCAAACAGACACACACACACACACACACACACACACACACAACTAATTATTGAATAATAATCTTAGAATGTTGAAAATAAGAAGAAAAATAGATGTGCATTAAGTGAGAATATACGAGTGATTTGATTTTTATAAAAGATCTTAAAAACAATTTACAACTAATTGGCAAACGTAAGAGTGTATGACAACATTCAGTCAGTCAGCTTAGTCAGTCTTTAAAGTAATGCATGTTTAATTTTCCAGTCAGAGCTGGTGCAACTCAGAGTGGAGTTTTGTATATAGAAATCGGAAAAGGCTTTCGCTTAAAACAGAGGCAAATAGTTTCTCATAGTTCAAAAGGCGACAAAAATTATTACCATATTGGAAAGGTTGATTTTTGGTTACTATGTACTAATAACTTTGTTTTTTAAAGATAAGTAGCACTCAGGGAATTAATATGGCTATCTATATATCGAGCCCTATTTTAAATTTTATCGTAAGCGACATGTAATCTAAAAAATATACTTTTTTCATTGAAATTAAAAATTTATGGGCCTACCAATAGTTTCGAATTATCAAAATGCCAAAATTGTTGATAACTTTTAAGATACGTGCTGTAAAATTTTATCGTAAGCGACAATTTACGTATGTACAACAAATTTTAATATTATAAAAACTTCTCCCGAACACTTTAATTTTTGTTAAATCGAAACTAAGGCTCAATGATGGTGTCAAGTAGAAAGGATTTTTACGAAATTGAGTTTTTAGCGATTCCAACGAATCGAATATTCGTTAATTTTTTTTAGGAAAGAGAAGAGATAGATGGTGAGAGACAAACAGAGTTTTACAACTCTGATATTGTGGGTTTTGTAGTTCTTATAGCATGCTTGCAGCTCTGGTGTTAAGTAGGCGCAATACGTTAATGCATATGGCTATATGTAGATCGTCTGCCCACTGTGATATGTATTAGCACAAATACAAATATATATCAGATAAATCTTTGGTATATGATTTGGCCTGGCCAGTAACTTTTTGAGAACTAAAACAAAGTAGTATTATATATTTATTCGTTTGCGGTAATGATTATTTTTTACGATTAACTCGCCATTTAGTTGTATATCATGTGGCATCACTATATACAAAATGTCAAAATAAAAGAAAGCACAAAGAAGAATATAAGAAAATCTAAATGTATTTCAGCCTATTATTTTACTTTTTTTACTTCAACCGACAGTGAATATCATAAAAATATGTTACTGAATAACAAAGTCGATAAATTTTCGTTATATTTATTATAGCAATGCGTTTATCATAGATAATCAAAGTTACTAAATGCAGCTACAGGTATGGTCTAACCATCATTTGGTTTAGAGGAAAGTTATAGGCATTTGATATCGAACAAATTTTCATAAATTTTAATTATGTATGTAAGGACAATGCGATAGATATCGAATGTCGTAATTTGAAGTCAACACACTAACTACTTAAGCCAACAGCACCTCGCAGCTACTTTATAAAACCAGAAAATTAATATGGATTAAAAATTAGTTCTTGGACTGTCAAACATCATGGAAATCATGCAACAGGAGCGGCCTAACAGGCATACGTTAAATACTTTACATAATTTGAAACTTACCGTGCTATCGGTATATCTCTGATACTATACAGATTTTACAGTTCTCAGAGGCATAAAACAAAAAAATTATTCGCTTATATTTCAGTCGTCGTCGTCAACGTCATCGTGATTTTAATGTCAACATCATGTGTTGACATCAACGTCAACATCAATTCAATAGCAACACAACGTTGTCTATTTATCGCTTATATCAATGTAACAAATACACATCTCTAATTATTTGAATCAGCTACCTGGTTTGTTTGTTATTTAAAAAAAAAATATTAATACTGAAAAACAATTTTTTATTTGTGAGATAAGTTCAGACTAAATATGTAAAAGGCACAATAATTTCAGGTGTTTCTACTTCTACCAGTGAAATATGTTCTGCCTCTGCTAGTTCATTAGCTACATTTTCCCAGTGGACTCCCTGAACTGCGATCTTAGGGTTCGATTGTTTTTAAAACTGTTTAAATACCCCTCCACCTGTTATATGAGATTAAGCTTTTTTGGCGACCATCTTTTTTATAAAGTTAAGCCTCAAGTTTCGCGAAAGCTATGAGCAAATTTTTATTTTTTATTGCACTATCTATTACACTGGTTTACAAATTAACATTTTTGGAAGGTACAAAGAATTTTATGCATTTTTTTTAGTACGAGAAAAAAATGAAATAGAAATTTTCCACTTGGCCATTGCCCAGATTTTTTTTTTAATACATATTTTTTTATTTATTGTATCTTGAAATATGAACTAACAATAAGTATTCAAATCTTAAATCTAAAATATAAATATTAGGCCCGACCACTGTCAGACATAAATTTTTTTTTTTTTTTTTTTTTTTTTTTTTAAGAGAAGTAACACTCAGGCAATTAATGCCTACTACTATTACTAGGTGTTACCTTCTTTAGGAAAGGGATAGTGAGAGAGAAGACAGGTGGTGAAGGAAGAGATAGAGGAAAGCTTCATTCTTTTACAACTCTGCTTTTTCGCACGTTTTGAATAATGCAGTGCTGCAGCGCCTCTCTGATGTTAAATGAGGCGTATTAATTTTTTGAAGCTGTGTCTTGTAGCCATTTTATTGATTATTTTACTTCGCCAATGATTTTGCTACACAACGAAGGAGGGCGCTCTGATGTTACATTAGGATTAGTATCTGCTGAAGTCGGTATAGTTCAGTGACCAGTGACTATGCCTTCATCACTTGAACTTTCCTACAACAACTGACACAAAGGGACACTAATGCACATCAGAAAAATGCGTGGTGTTGTTATTTAATGACTGTCGGATACAGGGATTGAACACAGGACCTTCGGTTTTGTAGTCAACGTGCTAACTACTTGAGCCAACGAGATAGTTATAAATAATACATAAGTAGTGATAATCAAAAGGAAGAAAAAATAAATAAAATAAAAATTACATATTTTCAAGCAGTCCCATCTGGAGTGTTGAGTATAAGAGCCCTTGTATCCTTCTTTTTTAGGCGGATGTGTCCAGTAAAGTTCAAAATATTACGAGCAAGCGGATTAGGGTGTGACTCGAGGCTTGTTAAATATTTGCCTGCATATTTTGCAATTTCCCAGATAACGATAAATTTGTGTTTTTGGATGTACACTTCCATTTAAAGCGTCATCCAGCTTTAAAGTGTAGTTCGATTATATATTATTTGAAAGGTGTAACCTTTTGTAAAATTATATGTTGAACAGTGTACAATTAATTTTGGTAGGAAAAGAATGTCTGAGTTATAGGGTTTCACAATTTCATGTATCATTTTTAAGCTACTGACTTTAAAAAGCACACTAGAATATAACATTTAAGCAATATAGTCTGGCTGTGAAAAGAAATTTATCAAAAATGATTGCAAAACTATTAAAAGTAAAATTTAAGATTATTGACAAAACTACCGTTTAAAAATTGGATTTAGACACAAATCTTTTTTCATCACATGCCTGAATATTTTGAAGCAAGCAACATGAAACAACATCGTTGTGAGTCCATTTTGACATGTTAAATAACAGTGTTTACATTATTTTATAACTCTGCACATAACAAACCAGAAACTAAATACTGAGCCATAGTGAGTTAAGTTGCTTTTACTGTACCTTGCGTTATTGTAAATAAATCAACTAATAAGCAATATCTTTTCAATGCCAATATCTTGTTTAATGTGCCTTATTAATACGCTTTAATTCACCAGCATTAGTGCCGGGTCATTGATGGTGCAAAAAATAGAATATCGATTATTTGCAAATCTATATTTGACAAAAAATATACATATGGGCATTTCTCCGAGAAATTCCAGTTTCTTGTCGCGTGCGACAGCAAGCAATTAACCTTGTATTTTTGAACAACGTGACTCAATTTTTCTTAAAATTTTACCTAACGTAGAAGTGCTGACGGTCTACACAAATATATAAAAAAGTAAAACGAAAGTTTCGTTTTCTTTAAAAAAAACAAGCATATTTGCTTGGTGTCGCACGCTACAAAAAGTTGACATTTCTGTGGAAATACCCATATACTATCAAGAATATTCATAAATATTCATATTCATATTTGTAAACTATTTATGAAAGACCTTTAGCTTTAATAAAATAAATCCTTAAAATTTAATTAGAATCATATTTATGAGGCAATAAGGAAAGAGTAAAAATTCTTACATTCCGGTTACATCACTATAATCATTTTCATTACTTTTCACATAACAATATCGATCAGCTGATTCCTAACATTGCAGTTACATTCCATTGCAGTCGGCTAACTGATATTTAAGTCATATTTGACTGTTTGGTAGGAGAGCACTTTTAAACTTTCAAGTGGATGTTCAGAAATTTTTCTCTTTTACGATTAAATTGGCACATTCGGTGTTCACTGTTATTTTGTTGAAGAAAACATCATTCTACAAACTATAAATAATATATTAAATTTGAAATATATTAAAGTATAAGTAGAGATCGACCGAAGGCGTTTTTTTCGGCCGAAGCCGAAGCCGAACATCGGCTAAAATCCTAAACTTTGGCCAAAACCGAAGCCGAAGCCGAATGTTTGAAATTTTAAAAATGGTACTTACGTTTTATATGAATTAAGAAAAAAGTTTGCTTTTTTGAGATCACTGAAATACTGTAATATCTATTGCATACATAACAAGAAAAATAAAACTATTTTGCAATTTCTAGATTGCTTTTTGATATGATCACTCACAAGAACGTCCAAGTAAAAGAAAATAGAAAGTAACAGGGTTGTATTTCAAAGCAACCCTTTCAAAACGTTAAACACAATAGAAACTGTCGGCGCGCAACGACCAAACATAATTTTATTTTTCAAGCTTCGAATGAAAAATATTCGGCTTCGGCTAATCGGCCGATTTTTGCCATAGGCCGAATGTTGGCCGAAGCCGAAGCCGATTAATCGGTCGAATTCTAAGTATAACCCAAATTAAGCTTTTATTCCATATGAAATTATAAGTCGAAAAAAAAAGAAAAGCACAAAGTTATTTATTGCGATATAACTGCCTAAAGAAATATATAAAACACTTGAGATTATGCGCAGTAGTACTTTTGAGTATGGAAATTACAGAGGTGCTGTTAACTCAAAAACAGCTTATCACGACTTAAGTACTTTGTCCTTTTTGCCACAGATTTATAATATATGAATATGGTGAAGAGTGCAACAAATTTTTATATATTATATACATGTACATACAACTTATTAAAGGCATTTGCCTACTGTATATACTCGTATGTAAATAGTTGCACATCATACAATATTACGATAAACAAGAAAAAAAAATATATCCGATATTGTTTAATATGATGTCATATTTCCCTCTGCCACAGCTCATAGTACTCATCGTAGTAGTAGTTGTAGTATGAGTGCTTTAGTACAAAAATAAAATATTGAATTTCATCTCAATGAGGATGGATGGATGGTTGGATGGTTGGATGAATGAATCAATCGTTCGTTGGTTCGTTGTTTGTTTGAAAATCAGCTTTTATTCTAGGCTGGTTGATTTAGTTTGTTCGTACGTATTTTATTCTGTTTTTGCACTATCACCCGATAGTGAGCTAGTGATTGACTGACTGTATAAAACAAGTGCCAGTGAATGTTTTTTAGGTAAGTGGGTGATTGAGTGTGTAGCATATGAAGACTTTAAGCAATCAATCGTTTGTTGGCAATAATAAGTGCACTAATATTCTCGTTTAAACAATATCAAGTGTTTTAGAGCCCTCTTTTGATAGTCATATCGTAAAATATGAAAATAAGCTTATGATTGTTTAAAAACAATTACAAAAAAATCTCAAAAAATACAAAAAAAAAAAACAGCCAAAACAAATAATGAACAAAAAATCCATAATCGGTCAAATATGTTGTTCTCAATCATTTAAATAAAAAATAAATAAAAATATTTTACAATCTGAGTAACTAGTGTCTATGTACAGGCAGTAGGGTAAAAATAAATCTAGACGATTTACTCGTACATACAATTTAAAAAATTCAATCAAAATGTTGGTTTTGTTTCCTTGTTAATAAAATCTGCCTTTGTACATACTATATATATATATATATATATATATATATATGTTTTTTCAATTCAATTAAATTACTTTATTAAAACTATTTAGTATGTGTTTTTGTGCTTTTGTGCTTGCTATAAATAAATTTAATAATAAATCCATAAAATATTAATGAATAAATATTTTATGTTTACCTTTTCATTTCAGTTCTTTAACGACAGCAACATAACACAACTGAATTAAAGAACGGCATGGTGAAAATGGAATCCACCGAAGAACAGGATAGAAAGTTGGTCTTGGAGTTTATACATTTGCTGGAAAAGTCTAAACAACTATTTAACGGCTTAAGGTGAGTTTATATAGACTTTTATTTGAAGCATTATTATTACCAGGGAAACCAGAAATATGCTCTAAGAAAAAGTGTTTTATGCGCCTTCAATATGCATTAAAAACTTGAAAATATGCACTAAAAAGTCAAAAATATGCTCTTAAAAAAATAAATTGGTTTATTTGTAAATGAAAATATATTTTTAATAGAAAAATTCAACAACATTTGCATATAAAATAAGACAAAAATAATTGAAATTTTTTTGCTGGTTGTTAAGCATGTCTATATATGCATTTCATTGGCGCTTCAATCAAATCATCAGTACACTTCAGCCACAAATTTTGGACAGTCAAAAATAAAATAAACAAAAAAAAGTCAACAAAATTAACAACGAATAACTGGCTTTGAAGTTTACTTTTAAACAAAATTGCCACATACATTTTGACTAAGGCAAGTAATACAAATTAATTTTTATTGGATACTCTTATAAGAGTTTAACTTTAATTTCAAAAGATCCGGATATTAAAATGAAGGCCTTGGAACTGTATTTTTGATAGATAAGACAAGATTTTTATTTTTATTTTATATTGCAATAAACACCAGCATATTGACCTCGAATTTCAAATAAAAATCGTTTATGTCACATCTTAATGAACTTTTATACTCGGTGCAGAGTTCGCCACAAATAGCAAAACTGAATTTGTATTGAAACTATTATCCGTAAAACCACGTAATATATAAGAAAAATTAGTATACTACAGGGTGATTTTTTAGAGGTTTAGAACTTCGAATTGATATAAAACACAAGAAAATCGTTTTAATGTCCATCAATTTGGCTTTATTGGAAAGATAATTTTATGCCATTAATGTTTAAATATGATTTATAAGAAAAATTAGTATACTACATGGAACATTGGAAATGAGGTTTAGATGGGGAAAAATAAAAATTTTGACCAGCCCCTTAACTTGTAAGCATATTAAAATAAAAAAATGCTAATTATGCTCTAAAAATTTAAAAATATGCTAAAAATATGCGTGTAAGACTGATATATGCAAAAACATGCTTTAAAGGGTAAAATATGCAAAAAAAAATGCGCTAACAAATCCATGCCAAAATTCATAAAAAGTTCTCAAACGGATAAATATCTTATCCCCGCATTAATGCGTCATACAAGAAAAAATATGCAATTGCATATTTGCGGTTTCCGTGATTATTACTTATAATAATTCTTGTAGGGTGGTGAAGAATGTATTTAATTTAAAATCAATAAATTAGTTCATACGTTCATACAGTGAAAGTGAAAGTAATATCAAAAAAGTTGCCAAAAATGCATCAGGAATTCATTCTATGTCCTTTTTTATATGACATTCTCTTTTATAGCGCTGCAATAAGGAAATTGCATTTTTTCATGAAATTTCATGAAATTAAATGTCATGAAAAATTGCTAAATGTAAATCAGGTATAAGTGTTGCTTCATAATTAAGCTATTATTTGAGGCAAGAAAACAAACACACAAATTAACAAGTTGTTAAATTAACACCGCATAGTTTCTGTGGCAATAAGTCCTAGTTTACACTATGCAAGTCTTATTGCTAAGCTGATTATTTTGTTAGAAGAGAGAGACGAGGAGAAAAGAAACCAGTACTCAGCCTCATATACTGCCAATACATTTTGCTTTCTCATTTTTCTTCTTTGAACTTTCATCGGCGTTCACACAATGCAAGTCTTATTTTTGAGCTCATATATTTTATGCATAGTTTTGTGTGATTTCTTAACCTTACGAATGAGAAATCAAATCGTCTTGACAGTACATGAAGCTGAGTACTCATTTCTTTTCCCCTCGTCTCTCCCTCCATCAAAATAATCAGCTTAACAACAAGACTTGTTAAGCTGATTACCTGCCCCCTGTTGGTAAAATATATTCGCAAATACATAGTATATATATATATATTAGTGATGTAACAAATGTCAATTTTTGATATTCGCTAATACGAATACAAATATTTGAAACGATATTCGCGAATACGAATGCGAATACGAATATAATATAAAAAATTTATAGACATTAAATTGGGGTTCTATTTACGTCTGTTATGTGATATATTAAAGAATTGTTATGAAAAAGGACTTCATACTCCTGTTGTCGTACTTTAAGGTTAATAAAAAACTAACCAAAATTTTAATGATCGTCATTAAATCAATATTTGAGAATTATACAAAGCACCAATTTCTATAAAAAATTTAATAGATTTGTACAAACTAATATCTTTAGCTATTGATTTAAATTTCGTTTAAGATTTATGCATTTATTGATTTAATTTGTTTGGAAAAATATTCGTATTCGTATTCGCCTGAATTTGGCGAATTACATTTCATTTCATTACGATCGATAAGGCCATGAAGCATAACAAACAAAAACAAAGTTACTTTTGCATTTGGTCAGGACATTGGACGGGCGCACCGACGAACTCTAACGTAGACAGATGGTCTGGAGCGCAAACAGCGTACTCACCTTAAAAGAGCACTGTACTTTGTTCTAATAGATTTCTGGTATAAAACGATAATAAATATTTTCTAGGTCTGGGGCACTTACCGCCCCAAAACTCGATCCTAAAGATTTAAACAATACAAAAAAGATCACCAAGTCTGTTGCAATGGGAGGCTACATTTAACATTTTGCTGAAAGAATTTTAGAAACCGGTTCGAACAAAAAAACAAACTTTACCTCTTTGTAAAATTAAAAATAGAATATCGGCCCGATATATTGAAGGGTCTGTGATATACCCTTCAAAATATCGGGTATTAGCCGAAGTATACCCCAGCATAACCCCAGCAGTCTGGACACACGTGACAAATTTTCATATTTTAGTTTTCTTTTGTAGACACCATCTCCTAAAAAAAATGGGGTGGATTGAATTTCGTTTCCGAACGGAATTGAATATTAAAAAATCTTCCCATAATTTATAAATTATTAGATACAAATATAAATAAATAACTGTTTCTTTAAATGCAGAGATTTGCCCCAGTACGGTCATCGGCAGTGGCAGGCCTATTTTGGCCGGACATTTGATGTCTATACGAAATTGTGGAAATTTCAGCAACAACATCGAATGGTCTTAGATTCGAAATACGGTTTGAAGCGTTGGCAAATTGGAGAAATTGCAAGTAAAATTGGACAGCTTTATTATCATTACTAGTGAGTGCAACGAAAGCTCATTAAACACATTGCACAAGTTTTATTGAAATTATTATTTTCCTGTTAAAGTTTAAGAACCAGTGAAACGAATTACCTGAATGAAGCGTATCAATTTTATGCAGCTATTAGAGGTAGAGCGTATTATTCGCGAGCCATTAAGGAGGATCGGCCGGATTTAATGGTGAAAAAGCTGCGCTATTATGCACGTTTTATAGTGGTCTGTTTGTTGTTAAAGAAAATGAAATTGGTGCGCGAATTGGTTACTGAACTGGAGAAACAAATACAGGAATATACCACCACGTAATTATTTTTATTTATTGTTTCTTTTTAAGTATAACTTTTTTAATATTGTTTTGCTTTTCAGTTATGAGCCTGAAGATCATTTAGAATGGTCTTTGGTTTTGGAAGAAATTAAAGGTTTTATTAAAGCAGAGGCTGCCGTAGCTGTTCTTCATGCGGATTCCAATCCCATCGTTTTATCGCACAGGTATAATTTACTGTGACCATTATTTTGTTTTAAAAATAACTTTGCCCGTGCTTTCTTTGGGAAGGAAAAATTTAACTAAAATCAAAGTAATAATTCGTTTTAAATACAACTTCTAAGTTGTTTATTTTGACTTTATTATTTTACTTATGATTTCGTTAAACTTTTCCAAATTACAAAAAAAGAAACAAAATATATTTTATGCAAGATATATATAAGGTATATAAAAAAATATATATATACGAGTATGTATTATAATATGATTTGGGAGGTATACTAGTTTTGCTTATGTTAATTTACTTATATGTATTCTTCTTGTATAAGACTAATATTTAATGTTGTTTGATTTATAATATTATTTTTTAGTTAAAATATATTTTATTTTTAAGTTGTTAATGGCAGTATATAATATTGTGCTTATCACAGAAGACTTGAAACTATTTCACCAATTCACAAAAAAACATTTGCTCGTTTTCACTCTCTCACCAACTCACACACACACATAAATTTTAAAGTAAATACATACACACATCTATCACAGATGTACATTCTTCACCCATTCAATACAATCATATTTTTAAATACTCAAATTTAAATTTATTAAGGTGGCACTTATTTGGCAAACTATAAAATTGAACAAAAGGTGAATTTTTTTTTTATTATCTCGTTGGTAAATATGTTCGTAAAACAGCAAAGAATTATACACTAACAAATATTCAATTCGCCTTATGCATCATTTAGTTTGTGTGTGACATATACAGCACACAATAGTGGGATTTGATAAGAAAATTTAAAAAAAAATTACTTTCGTGTTATCAATTAAAATTTTTTATTGCATAAAAACACCATCGCTGAAATCAATCCTAAGCTTGATAAATTCTATGAATAACATTCATTGTCAATTTCAGTATTAAATAAATTGTTTACTGAATTTCCTTGTGGCCGTACAAGCACGGAAGATACCGGACGCTCTGGATGTCCAGTAAAAGTCTTTACACCCGAAATAATTGTAAAAATGCACAATAAGGGGAATGTGAAATAGATTAAGAAAGCCATAAGCATCTCTTTAAATGATTTTAAATTTAAATAAATGTATGAGAAAACTTTCCGCAAGATGGGTGCGTTTTTCCACAATCGACCACAAACGCAATCGTGTGACAACCTCTCAGGAGTGTTTGGCGTTGTTCAACCGCAATATGTATGATTTTTTGTACCCTTTCATAACCGCTGAAACAAAGCATGGATCCATCACAACACATCAGAGACTAACCAGCAGTCAGGACAGTAGGTTTATGATGCTGATTCGGCGCCAAGGAAGGCCAAAATGGGTTTTCAGTCAATAAAGTCGTGGCGACCGTTTTTTTGGGATGCACCCAGTATAGTCTACATTGACTACCTTCCAAAAGGTAAAACAATCAATGGCAAATATTTGCTCGACCTATTAGATCGATTTAGTGAGAAGTTGAAAAAACTGCATTTGGCAAAAAAAAACAATTTAATTTCACCCAGGACAATGCGAGGCTGCATACGTGTTCAGTTTCCATGGTAAAGATCTATGAATTGGTTTACAAATTGCTCCCTTATCCACCATTTAGCTCCGAACAACTTTTTCTTGTTTCTAAACCAAAAGAAATAGCTCGCCAAAAAAAGATTTGACTCCAACGATGAAATCATTTCACAAGCAAATACCTCTTTTGATGACCTCGAAAAATTAAATTTTTTTAGAAAGAATAAGAAAACTTGGAGAAACGTCGGACCAAGTGCATGGAGCTCAAAGTGGAATACTATTACATTTTAAAAGTCACGAACTTATTACTCCGACACAATATTTCACTATCAGTCATGACTATATCGAGCCATAACCACCAAAAAAAAAACTTAACCGACACCTATTGTGGACCTAGTTTTTTTTTTTACAAAAATGGAGTATATACGATCGCAAATAATCAATTTTGGTAAAAAAAACTAAGTTAGAAAATTATGTCGGTTATGGCGCGCGATATGATGCTTATATAATTTATATTTTTTTTAAACACAATTTTAGTAGGAATTCAAATAAGTGCCACCCTAATAACTCTTACATACAAGAAACATAAACAACAGGTACGAAATATTAAAATTCCAAACCTCATTCTCTCAACTGCAGATAAATGAATACTAATGCTCAACAAGGAACTCAATATATAATTTTTAAGAAGTTCTATTCCCAGCATCCAGATGTTGAAAGCAGCACAGATACTGGAGCTGGCATATTTACTCAATGTCATATCCCCAAGTTCAAAATTCCATACCCAAACATTTCCAGAGGATACAATTTTATTTCAGTTTTTATTATTTTGGCTCTCTGCTTGGACAACTTTAATATATCAAGTTGGGTAATAAAATCCAAAAGGTTGCCTTCTAAGTCTTGCAATAATTGTAGCAATTTAAAATAAAAATAAAAAACAAAAAATAAAAAACTAAATTATCCGAAAGATAGTCAAAGCATGAAAGGAAATCCTCTACAAATTTCCCAATGCCCAATTTAGGATTGTGAGTAAAAACTCTCAACACCACCCACGAATTTTGCTGACGTGCATTAGTGTTCTTTTGTATCAGTTGTTGAAGGACAGTTCAAGTGATGAGATCGAAGGTACCTGGTCACTGAACTACACCGGCTTCAGCGGATACTAATCGTAATGTAACAAAGCGCCCTCCTTCGGCGGTATTGTGTAGCAGAATCGTCGGCGAAGAAAAATAATTAATAAAATGGCTTATAATCACATATTCGAAATTTAATACGGCTCATTGACAACAGAGGCGCTGCAGCACTGCATTGTTAAAAAGTCTGCAAAAAGCTTTCTTCTATCTCTTCCTTCACCACCTGTCTTCTCTATCACTATCCCTCTCCTAAAAAGAACGTAATTTTTAAAAATAGTACTAGGCATTCATTGCCCGAGTGTTACTTCTCTTAAAAAAGTTATTCGACTTCCAAACATCTCACAAGATTAAAGAAGTATAGTAAGCAATTTGCCTTTTTACCAACAGTTTCATAGAAAATTCATTAAATTCCAGAATGAGATAGAATTTTTAATAGTTTCGTACCTTTTCAAAATCGCATCGCTATCAAAACATTCAACAAATCCACAACAGAAAAAAAAATAATAAATCAAAATCAAAATTCTTGCACGTTCAATGTTTCATTTATGTTAAAAAAAAATACATTCAATTAAAGAAAAAAGTAAAAAAAAAATTTAAAACATAAAGGTGTGTGTTTTGGATGTGAAATGCAAGGATTTTGCAAAGAGATTCACCAATATCCATGTCCACCTTAAAATCACAAATATCATTAGCATCACATTAAATCAATTCTTCTGTGAAAGCACGGGCCTTTGCAAGAGCTTTTTTTAAATAGTAAAACTTCACCCATTGATGATTAGTGGTTCCGGTTCTAGGTTGTCACCGTTAACGACACCGCCATGTGAAAGATCGCCCCATATGACTTTAAGTCTGCAAGAGATACTTATAGTGGGCTCAGCATGTGAGCAAGCCAAATTTTCCGAATTGACAATGGACATGTTTAGGTTGGTGGCAAAGAAATATTTACGAATAGCATTTTGAATGTAAAGATTTTATTTAATAATTTTTGGTGTTTTTTTAGAATGCTACAGACCTTAGAACGGGAACCAACTGAAACTACACATCCTATGAGTGCTTCACATGGCCTGCACGGGCACGATGCCAGTCCGGCCGCCAGCCGCATACCGCCATATGGTGTTCCAGGTTCCAAGGGTTATTTAGAAAATAGCCGCCATTATCGAGACAATCCTCACAAATATTTATTGTATAAGCCTTCGATAAGTCAACTTCTGGTATTCTTAGCTAGTGGTTTTAAGGAATTGCCTCCAGGAGGCGCATTACTTTTATACATGTCAGCAGATGGTTGTTTTTCAACCACAAAACATCCAGAAGACTGTAAGTATGGCGCTCTTAGCATATTCTCAGGCATATACATTTTTTTATTCCTTTATTTCCTATTTAAAGACGGTTATGAATTGGGCGGTCTGGCCACCAGCGTTAAACGCGATGGTGTGGATGGTGGCGGTTTGGCATGTCGAGGGAAATCTTATAAAGAAACTCACTGTCTATATCCCGGCGACTTGTATCCCTTCACCCGTAGACCGATGTTTATTATAATCGATTCCGATAATTCTTTTGTTTTTCAACATATACCCCGTTATTTTGGCCAACCTTTAGTTGTTCTCATGTCACCTCAAGATGTACCACCAGCATTTCAGGGTTTGTGTCATTTTATTTATTTTAATGTTTTTTTTTTTTTTAATTTAAAATAATAAATCATTGTAATATTTTTGCAGCTGAAGTCCAGCATCACGGTTCATTGTTTACTCTATTCCTGCACTCTCCTCTAACTGCATTGTGTTACATTTGCAATGTGGGCGATGTGCCCATTCATCATTGGGAACGTTGCCAATCGTATGTGGATCATTTTATAACCGAAGCTTCGCGTTTAGTTACAAGGTGCCGCATCGATGAAATTGACCAAGGATATATAGGTAAAGTATTTAATTAGAAGATGGAAAATATGTTTACGAGAAATACTCTATGTTTGCTATAAACCAATTATAAGCGTCGCTCACATGTTTTAAGTAAATTTTAATTTCTTTGATATGAATTGCAGATTTAGGCTTGCTTATAGATCAGATATTCTCACACAACATCGCACCTGCGAATTAGTCTTAATATTAGTACCCAACTTCATATATAATTTTTGTGTAAAATTGAGAAGCGGTAAGAGAGAGAGTGAGGTGTTCCAATAAAATCTTTAATTAGTGATCATGACTCATAACTACTTCACAGATTGGGTTGGGTTAGGTTAGGTAGGGGTGGAAGTCAGAAACCCGGACTCACTTAGACCATTCTGGTCCATTGTGATACCACGGAGACCCTGCTTATGCGGAGTCCTTACCGTCGAACCAACCAGAGCTCACTATAAAGCTACTAATACGTTGAAGTTCAACACTAGCAATGTCAGAAAGTTCCCTATTTTCTCTTTCTTGCAAGTCCAGGACATCCACCTCTTCATCGATATCCTGGCAGCTATGGCAAAAATCATTGTGTTCAACCCTTAGCCTTTGTTCATGCCTACCTACGAGACATTGTCCGGTTAGCACGGACACTAGAATCGAGATTTGTTTCCTATTCTTCAAAATTAAAGAATCCGTATTTTTCCTATTTAGGTGAGTCCATAACTGCTTTGTGATCACGCAATCATTTCTTTGTTTCATCCTCTGTCCTGCGCCGAAGTCTGAGTTTGCAAAAGAGTAAGGGTAAATCCGGTGGAACCTGCAAGGTTGTCCCAATCTAGCAAGCTTATCAGCCCTAGTGTTCCCCTGAAAGCCTCTATGCACCGGGATCCAGATGATCCTAATATCAAACTGCTCTGCCATCTCATTTAGAGATTATCGGTATTCGAGGGCTTTTGCTGTTCTTAAAAGCGGGGATTCGAGGGCCATAATAGCTGCTCGACTATCGGTGTATATGTTAATCAAAGTCGTTGAAGTGACATTCACTTTCTCTTATGGCAAGGATCTCTGCCTGAAATACACTGCAGTGATCCGGAAGTCACTTTGCAATACGAAGACCTAAAGACTCCATAACCCACTTCACAGATTACAAAAGTTAAAACATGTTGGGACAAGTTATTAATGTGATGAATCGAACTCGTGCACGTCGTTCAAGAGCAACTGAGAGCATTGTTGTTGCAGCCCATATTATTGAGGAGAACCCAGATTTTTTTCCATTTCTCGTCGATCTTTTGGAATTAGGCATACCAAAAATGATACGAGTATTACACTGTATTTTGCATAAAGACTTAAGTCTTGAGGCCTTTCAAGTTCATTTAACACAAGAAGTCGCCTTGAAATTTATTAAGCTGATATAAAATTTCACTGAAAATTCTTTTTAAAAGGATGAGTGAGGCCCATTTTTTTCTCGAGCTACGTTAACAAGCAGAATTTTGGCATTTGGAGCTCGGAAAACTCAAGAATTATTATAGAAAAGCCTCTCCATCCCCAACGTGTGGCTAACTACTTGGTGCGGTCTTTGGTATGGCAGGGTCATTCAAGCTTATTTTTATTCGAAAATAAGGCTGGAGAAACTGTTACGGTAAACGATGATTATAAATTTTTTATGGAGGTAGTGAGAATGGGAATAAGAATGGAACGACGCTTATTTGCCAAAAACCGCACAGTGGGGTCAAAATTCCTTTTTTTGCAGATCAATTCATATCTTCACAACTGAAATAGTGAGGGTCACTAAATGTTATATAGATAGCTCTCACAACAAACTGCATATTTCGCCAAATGTTGAAGTTTTTGAAGGGTGGGGGGGAGGGAGAGAGAGAGCGGTACCACCCATACAAAACAAAGATTTTTTCCTGTATCCTCAGAGCCAGAATAGTGAGGGCACACTACATTTGATGAGAATAACTCTTAAGCAAACTGCATGTACTACCAAAATCTTGAGGGTATAGGAGGGGGAGAGGGTTACCCCCACACAAAATTATTATTACTTAATTAATAAACATGAGTTTGTTATATAAGTAATACCGAAGCAGGAACGAAATGCATATAAACGGTACTTAAGCAACAAAACAAGGAAAAAATCATAATTTTTTTATTCACGCACGCTCGTGATGACTGCCATTGACTGAATTCGGAAAGGAATTATCCAAAAACTGATTATTTTTAACAATCCTAATGCTGAGTAAACTTCTTACATTTCTTGTGTTTTCAGTTTGGAATTGCGTGCAGCGCCATTCACATTATGTTTTCTATATGGAAAGCAATCATGTACAACGCAAAATATCGGAAATGACAAACGTGGCCACTTCTACACACTATTGCGATGTCAAAAAATGCCATAGTGTGTACTCGGCATAAGAAAGTTAGCTAAAATGACACATATAATTTTTTTAAATCAGTAGTATATATAAATAAGGCCACGATCACGCGTGACTAATGCGTGACTCACACGTGAATAATGCGTGACTCATGCGTAACCAATCAAAACACTTGTACTTCTCCAGTGAAAGCATATAAAACCATGACAAAAACAACAGCATTAAAACAGCATAGAACTAATTCGTGCTTCTGAAGCGCACTGATGGGCAGCATACATTTTTCTTCCTTCAAACTTTAAAATGAAATTAAAATCTGCGCTTACTTGAGTCCAATTTATAGCTTTATGTCCACTTAAACCAATCCTTTTATTTTAGTGCATTTCCAATATACATACATATGTATATAAACATTAAAAACAAAAGTACTTCCACAAAAATTGGTATTACAAATCTCATCAAACACTTTGAAGGTATATCTGAACTTGATGTTTGTATGGTTAGATTTATTCCTTTTTCAAAATTACTTGAATTAAAAAGGAAACCTCAATGATGGAATTCGTGAAATGTGCGAATTGGTGATGGAAGATTTCCTGAAAAGAATATGGTCCTGCAAGTGCTAATTTGTTTGATATTATTTTTCATTATTATTGACATACCAACGTCTTTATAGTTCAGTAAATAGCCGATAATTTTGCTTAAAAATACTCGTTTTTAAAAATAAGTATGAGACCTTTTATTGGAAGATCCTTTACAGCAAATTCATGTCCACTGTGCATCCGTGCTTGTTTTTCTTAAAGATTTTTGAAATACGTACTTAACGTACTTTTGACACCGCTCTGTCTCGATTGAAGTACTAAAGGTTAGATTTTTATTTTGAATGTTTGGCTAACTTAAGTTTAAGGTCATCTACCCGAATAAAAAAATATCATAACTGATAGAAAATTGAGTTCTAAGAAAAAAAAGTTATGTTATGTCTTTTGACATTTTCTTGGTGACATTATCCTGATTTTTCAGCTCATCAAAAACATATAAATAAATGATAAACATATTTCAAAAAATTATTATTATTATAGCTATGCTTAGGATGTGATTTTCATAACAAAAATAACCGACACTATTACAGTTATAAATTTATTTTTGTTTTGTTTTCTTTGTACTTAAAAGCAGAGTACGAAATTAAACGAAACAAATTGTTTGATTCTGTTTTGCTTCGTTCTTTGAAGTGTGTATAACAATGAGAACGATTGCTCAACTTGTTTTTGTTTTGTTTTTGCACATGAGCACAAACCAGAGAACACAGCCAAACAGCTGTAAGCCGGCTACAGCCGCCACCGGTCACAAACAGGACATTAATTAATCGTACGCCGCTAGAAAAGAAAATAATGGGAAATAAATGGAAACGTTTTGAAATATTTACAACGTCATTATATACTATAATTTTATTGCAGTGTTATTTCACACATGAAATTTGTTTTATATAACTAAGCAGCATAGCTATAAACGGATGTCCTTAGACATCTCTCTTCTTTTTAGGGTTTCGTACACCAAAGGCCGTCTGTCGTCTGTCCGTCCGTCTGTCACAGGGTATTTTCTCGAGAACCGTAAGAGCTACAGACCTGAAATTTGGACAGAGTGTGGCCGCTACAACATCAAATACATGAGAGTTGGAAATTAAAGGGTGTACCAAAACGAGCAACGAAAAATTTTAAAATCCCATGTAATATACATACATACACTTGTATGTATATGCACTTGAAATTTGTAAAGTTAGTGTATTTTTATACAGACTACAACATTTAACACTAAAATTTAAAAATTTTAATTAAAGGGTGTACCATCAGTTAATGTAATTTTGACTATGTAATTTTGATAACTTGCTGTATCTTGGAAACCGTAAGAGCAAACATCTTGAAATTTTCAAAAACGGTAAAACAAAAAAATCCCAAAATTATAAAATCGCCAAACCGAAAAAAATCGCTAAAACGAAAAAAAGCACCAAATTAAAATAAATTCTAAAACGAAAATAAATCGCAAAAAACCGGAAAAATCGCCAAAATGAAAAAATCGCCAAAATGAAAAAAATCGCCAAAATAAAAAAAATCGCCAAAATGAAAAAAATTGCCAAAATGAAAAAAAAATCGCCAAAATGAAAAAAGCACCAAATTAAAAAAAAATCCAAAACGAAAATAAATCGCGAAAAATCAGAAAAATCGCCAAAATGAAAAAATCGCCAAGATGAAAAAAATTGCAAAAATGAAAAAAATGGCCAAAATGAAAAAAATCGCCAAAATGAAAAAAGCACCAAATTAAAAAAAAATTCTGATAAGAAAATAAATCGCGAAAAACCAAAAAAAATCGCCATAAGAAAAAAATCGCCAAAATTAAAAAATCGCCAACATGGAAAAAAATCGCCAAAATGAAAAAAAGCACCAAATTAAAAAAAATTCTAAAACGAATATAAATTGCGAAAAACCGGAAAAATCGCCAAAATGAAGAAATCGCCAAAATAAAAAAATCGCCAAAATTAAAAAAATTGCCAATAAAAAAAATGGCAAAAATTAAAAAAATTGCCAAAATGAAAAAAAAATCGCCAAAATTAAAAAAATCGCCAAAATTACAAAAATCGCCAAAACGAGAAAAAAGCGAAAAATAAACAAAAAAATGCTCAAAGCCCAACGTACGGAACTCTTCGTGCGCGAGTCAAAGTCGCACTTTACTGAATTTATTTTTATACCCTTTACCAACAAAAATGGTAAAAGGGTATATATAGGTTTGTCATTCCGTTTGTAATTTCTATAATATCAATAAGCGACCCATAAAATATATATATTCTGGATCCTTATGCATAGGGAAGACGAATAAGCGATGTCCGTCTGTCCGTCTGTCCGTCTGTCCGTCTGTCCGTCTGTCCGTCTGTCCGTCTGTCCGTCTGTCTGTACGTGAAATCGGTTTTCCGAAGCTCCCAGAAGAGCTAGAGACTTCGTTCTTGGACTGGTGTGTCAGAAATTTTCCAAAATAGATTGGTATTGAAATTCAGCAAAATCGGGCAGACGATTGCAGAGCTGGAAAACTGAAACTTCATTTTGCCATATAAAAGTAACTACCGAAAACAAATTTTTATTTTTTTTTTAATAAATAAACTTATTTTACACTTCAATACGAATAAAATTGGAATTTTATATTAAAAAAATATAAAAAAATTAAAAAGACGTTTCCAGGGTTGGAAAACTTTAACTTTTTGTGTTATGTAAAATTAACTATGTCTAAAACTATATTAGTATTTTCTCGAGAACCGTAAGAGCTACAGACCTGAAATTTGGACACAGTGTGTAGACCTTTGGCCACTACAACAACAAATACATAAGAATTGGAAATTAAAGGGTGATCCAAAACGAGCAACGAAAAATGTTAAAATCCCATGTAATATACATACAATTGTATGTATGTATGTATATACGCTTGAAATTTGTAAGGCTAGTATTTTTATACAGACTACAAAAATTAACACTAAAATTTCCAAAAATTTTAATTAAAAGGTGTTCCATCAGTTAATGCAATTTTGACTATGCAATTTTGACAACTTGCTGTATCTTGGAAACCGTAAGAGCAAAACTCTTGAAATTTTCAAAAACGGTAAAACTAAAAAATCAAAAAATTATAAAATCGCCAAACCGAAAAAAATCGCCAAAAACAAAAAAATCGCCAAAATGAAAAAAAGCACCAAATTACAAAAAAAATTTCTAAGACTAAAATAAATCGCGAATAACCGGAAAAATTGCTCAAATGAAAAAAAATCGCTAAGATGAAAGAAAATCACCAAAATAAAAAAAAATCGCCAAAATGAAAAAAAATCGCCAAAAAGAAAACAACCCCAAAAAACAGAAAAAAATCGCCAAAATGAAAAGATAACCCAAAAACAGGGAAAAATCGGCAAAATGAAAAAACCCCAAAACAGGAAAAAATCGCCAAAAAGGAAAAAAATCGCCAAAATGAAAAAAAATCTCCAAAATTAAAAAAAGCCCGAAAAACAGAAAAAAAATTCTCCAAAATGAAAAAAAAACGCCAAAATGAAAAAAAATCGCCAAAAACAGAAAAAAAATCGCCAAAAATGAAAAAAATCGCCAAAATGAAAAAAATCGCCAAAATGAAAAAAAAATTGCCGAAATGAAAAAAAATCGCAAAAATGAAAAAAAACGCCAAAATGAAAAAAAATCGCCAAAAACAGAAAAAAAATCGCCAAAATGAAAAAAAATTGCCAAATTGAAAAAAACCCTCAAAATAGGAAAAAATCGCAAAAATGAAAAAAAAATCGCCAAAATGAAAAAAATCTCCAAAATGAAAATAAACCCCCAAAAACAGAAAAAAATCGCCCAAATGAAAAAAAATCGCTGAAATGAAAAAAAATTGCAAAACGAAAAAAGCCCCAAAAAACAGAAAAAAATCGCCAAAATGAAAAAAACCCCAAAAACAGGAAAAAATTGCCAAAATGAAAAAACTCCCAAAATAGGAAATAAATCGCCAAAATGGAAAAAGAATCGCCAAAATGAGAAAAAAGCGACAAAACTGAAAAAATCGTTTAAACCGAAAAAACTTCAAACAAGCCACATTAAAAAATGCTGAGAACCGAATGTACGGAACCCTTCGTGCGCGAGTCAAAGTCGCACTTTACTGAATTTTTTAATATTAAAGGAATTTAATTAAACTAAGTTTTTTCTTATTATACCCTTTACCAAAAAAAATGGTAAAAGGGTATATATAGGTTTGTCATTCCGTTTGTAATTTCTATAATATCGATGTTGACAAGAGTGAATGTAAAATATATCTTAACCACAGAGTGTAGAGTAAAATATTCAACTATTGCTAATATCGAAAATAAAATAATTGAATCAAATTCTTTAATCGAAAAATACTGAAAGGTCACTTACTATTAATTGCTTTAAAGAAAAAAAATATCAGAAAACAAATATGTATGTATGTATCTGTATACTATATATATATATATGTACGTACGTTGGTAAAGGGTATATAAGATTCGGCACAGCCGAATATAGCACTCTTACTTGTTTTATCTAGGGAGCTGACCGATAATTTATTAACATGTATCTTAATAAATTTAGTAAATAAACTCTGGTCTAAAATGTATGATATTACGCTTCTTTTCAGATTCATCATATGTGCAGTTCTTTGGTGATGATTTTTTACGTACACTAATACTACGTTTTGTGTTCTGTGATGTTGTATTGCGATTACATCGTGGCTTTAGGGGACGACATATGAGGCCACGCTGCGAGCCGCCATTGCCATCCACAGATTTGCTGGAGCATCCAACACTGTCGCACATAATATTTCAATTGGCAACAGCGCTCGATGTGCGCGGTCACTTCTCCGATGGACCCGAATGCGACTGATGATTTACTACTACTTCACATATTGTACAACAGCAACAGCCATTTAATGTGGTTCTAGGTCTAATAATATATCTTTTTATACTGCAAATTCAAAGCGACTGTCATTTCGAAAATCACATTACGAAACAAAAATACTCCCACTGCAATAAATAAGAGTATCTGGAATTTTATTTAATTAACTCTAGTTGAAAATTAATTAATTAATTTGGTATTTTCTTGTTTTTGTTTCTTTCTCCTCTAAGGAGTAAATAAGAGAAATACACAAACACATAATTAAATATATTAAATTAAAAAAAAGAAAGAAATTATACATGAAATAATATAACAAAAACACAAGCAAAACATACCAACAAACATACATACATATACATACATATATACAAACATTAATATAAACATAAATACATTTATATATGCAACAAGAACAACAAACATAAACAAATAAATAGTTGAATTACATAAATGCTGAGAGCTTCTATTAACAATGATGCAAATGATTATGAAATAAATTTAAATATGAGAAAAGAATAAATAATTTAATAAAAAGTTATGAAACTATAAAGCTAAAAGAAAAATAAATAAAAAATAAACAATAAACTACAATAATATTTTTAACTTAAAAAATGTTTCATTTACTTATCATTTTTTTCTTTAATTAATTATTTTCCCAAAAGAAAACAAAACATACATATGTATTTATGAAATAAACTCAAATAATTTTCCACTCTTATTAGAAAACTAACACATACATATATTTATGACAAACAAATATATAAATATATTTTAAAATAACAACACGGAAGTGACTGATTAAATTATTAATTAAAATAAATAAGAAAAACTTTAAGTAAAAAAAAAATTGCCGGTTACTGCAAAATTCCGTTGTTGTACTACCAAACAAATAACAAAAAAAAATAAAAAAAAATATTAAATAAACAACAACTCATTTTATAGTGTATACATACAATACAATATATACATACATACATACATATATTTTTGCCTAAAAACATTTAAATAATAATTAATTAAAATTATGATAATGATAAACAAATATATAAATAATAATAATTAAAATAATTTTATACGATGATACTAGTCTAGACACCAATAACTTATACATACATACATACTGTCACACAATCCAACACACACACACACACACACACCTGCACACCCACTCACGCTCTTAAATGTAGAGCAAATGTGTCAGTGGGGTATTGTTATGAGCGTGTGTGTGTGTATGTATGTATGCGTACGTTAAAACAACCAAATATATGAATACTTTAATAAATATAATTATGAAAAAAAAATTAGTAATCAATTACAATAATAATTAATTAATTTTCAAGCTCTTCTCCATTTATATTAATATTTTTTTTTATTATAATTTGTTTAAGAATATTTAAAATAAAAGAAAAAGACTTGAATTACACCAACAAACCAGAAAGAAAGTGGGCGCTAAATGTTTCAAACATAAAAAAATTATATTATTTATTATGTTAAAGTAATTAATTAATGATTATTGGCAGTTGCTCAGAATTGAAAAAAAAACCAATTTACAGTGAAACTTTGATATAACGAATTCCAAGGGGATCCGAAAATACTTCGTTACAGCCATTGATTCGCTATAAATATAATCAGCAAGACCTTGATACAACGAAATTTGAAGAAATACGAAACAAATTCGTTATAACTATAGTTTTCTTTGTTCAAATTCTATTTAACATAATAATACTAACAAAAGCTCATATTTGCTTATACGAGTATTTCGTTTTATAGAGTCTTTTGTACGAGTACTTCGTTGTATAGATGGTTAACAAATGCGCTTGTAAATACAATTAGACTTCGCTGTTTTTATAACGGAACTTTACCATTTAGGATTTATTCTGATTTCGTTATATTGAGGCATTTGAAGGAATATTTCGCTATATAGAGGATTTATGCTCAGAATTTTTTCGTTATAGCTATAGTGTATTTTTATATGAAAAACTTTGCAATAAAGGGGTTTACTGAAGGGACTCAATAAAACATACGTTATATTAAGTTTTTCGTTATAAAGAAGTTCGTTATAACGAAGTTTCACTGTAATAATCTACTATTTTCCGTTTAACTTATCCCCGGTTTAATTTATTTAGCTAATGAATTGATACAATAAATTCCGTAATTGCGTACGGATACTACATATTCATAAATATAATACTATATATCTAAACTGCCCAAATTAGCACCAGATATTTGCACTTGAGGTAAACAGCTTTGAAAGCTCTTAAATATTTGTTCTTGATTCTTTGCAAAGTAAGAGCAACCATTGCTGTCGGAGAGATCTGATTGGCTGTTAGGCACTCGTCTGTGTGAAAGCACAAAAGCTCTTTTATCAAAGTTTGCACATTGTGTATCTATGGCTTGGACGATTTAAAGCATTTAGTGATTTTCTTTTTCAATTTTGAGCAACTTGCCAAAGTAAAATTTTGACAATTTATATGATGTGCTAAAGTTGTGTGTATAATTTTGTAAAATAAAAAGTTCATTTATTCCAAAATAAAATTTCATAAATTTAAAGCTCTAATTTTATAAGAACTGCTTAGGAAGTTATATAATTTTTGAAATTTAAATTTCATTTTTAAACTTTTAAAGAAACTCTACATAAACTCTCTCTATAAAATAAATTTTTTTTTATTGAATTTCAAATAAGTTGCTAAATTGTCCCTTTAGAGTTAAATTAAAAAATTAAATAAATATGAAAGATTGTAAGGCTTTTAAAAATCTTTATATAATATTCTTTCAAATTAATTTTCTACAACACTTTATTTGTGTTTACAATTTAATGTGTATGAAAGAGACTCTGGAAATAATTGACCAAAAGCATACGAGTAGTTGGACGGATCTGAGCCGGTGTCATTCGAAATTATAGGCGCAATATTGAAAGTTTAAAATAAAAATAATATTAAATAATTATTAACAAATTACTGTATGTATATTATTAGCATTTGTACTCAATAAAATTAAAGTAAAAATAAATTATATTAAACAAAAATAAAATATACATAAATTATAAATAACAAAATTATATTTACATGTTCAAACAAACTGGCAAAAAATTTTATGTTGAACAAGGATTTAAACAAGTTTGAGCTAAACCAAAAAGAAAAGATTAACAATACGTAAACCGAGCATTATTTTACTAAAAATCCTTTTAACAATTTCTCTTTTTAACAAATTTTTATAGAACAACATTCTTAAACTTTTCCCCCGATTATTAACTACAATTTAAAGGCAAAAAAAAATGTTTTCCCAGGCTCTCACAAACCAAAATTCTTATTGGTTGTCACTTATGAATTTTTAAAAGAAATTTGAGATTTAAGCTTGTCTTTGAAAGATTGCTATTTCAGTTTAAAAAATTAATTAGTCCACACATATTACAATTCATTTTAGTTGATGCTTAACAAAAAAAACATCATTGAACAACAAAGACATCATTGAACTATCGATATCAGAGAATGACAATGAATACTCAAAAAAAACATAAATAAGTAAATAGTTTTAATTTTATTAACTGCGTATAATCATAATTGTAGCGCAAACATATCGTATCGCTCACATATTCCTGCCTGTTCTGTAAATCGAGTCAATTAAAAAACGCTCGATTTAGAAAAATTAAATCCATTAATAGCGAATTTGTTCAGATCTTTTGCAGTTTTCAATTTCTTAGAGCTTGAAATATCATATCTGATGGGGCCATTATTTATTTTTAGAAAACGAGAAATTCACTCGGATTCGATTTGCAGAACATGGCATATTTTCTCTCAAGCAAGTATGTATAAGCAAGAGCATCTCTTTGTTTATATGAAAAACTAAAATACGCTGCAACTAAAAATAGAAAGACACATTCTTAGCAAGGGCATTGACTCTCTCTCTCTCTTATAGCCTGAGCATGCTTATGCTCAGCCTATGGATATTTAATCGGACAAAAAATATACGCATGACACTCGGAATATTTATTCATCATTCGCCACCGTACACACACATTTGTATATATAAAATGGAATGGAAAATGTGTTTTGGCTGTTTGGAAACATGCTTTATATGCGTGTGTGTGAATAAAATATCCCTGTATTACGTATACGCAGGCGATTATTAGTCAGAGTATTTTTATACTCATGCGTATGATTGTAGCTCATTTATTCTGTAAATTTTAGTTAAAGTTGTTTTAAAGTTTTTGTGATGCGTAATTGAAAAAAAAATTATAAACAAAGGCTCATTTTCATAGTCAAAACAAAGTATACTTTAAAATCTAAACACAAAATACTGGTTTTAAGCTCTTAAAATATACGTTATTTTAACTATAAATATGCCCCATAATTGTTGGATGTTTATAGTTATACGTATTCGGTTAAAAATTAGTGCGTGCTTTTGCTTATGATCGTGTTTGTTTATTTTTAGTTGTACGCATTAATTATTGCCTGATGGCTAATATTCAAAGAGTATTTTATGCCATATAACACTTCATTAGTGTATAAATGTGTATGTAAACGTGTACATGGGTTTTTAGGATTGAGAAACGCAAGTGTAGCCTTTTTCCTCTTTGGCTTATCGAAATCAAAGTAATAGGGCATTTACATCAGCACAAAATCTAGCATATTTTGAATAAAAGCTTTATGAAAATCTATGCCGTTTACACCAGCTTTTTTTGACATTTATCAAGATTTTTTTTATCCAAAACAAAACCCATCAACTGATTTGTTTCCAAGACTACAACCAAATAACTGCAATGTAGCCTATTCACACATTTTTTAAGCAGGCCGTAGCTAATTCACTCACCTTTTGTAAGAGTTTCATGTAAACTTGCACAAGTTTTGCAAGCAAAGCAATAAGAGAAGTAATTTTTTATAGGAAATTTACAACTGCGTGAAATTTAGTATATTTAAATTCAAATACGAGTATTATCAAAATCTATACAGCTTACATCAAGTTTTTTTTTAACATTTATCAAGATTTCATATCCAAAACAAAAATCATTGACTGAAAATTTCCCTAAACTACAACCAAACAAATGCAATATAGCTAATTCACACACCTTTTTAAGAGGTTTCTTTTAAAGAATAATTTTGCAAGAACCCATAGTTGTATTAGTGAGTTTAAATCTAGCAGATTTTAAGTAGATTTCGACAAAAACTAGTGAGGAAGTAAATTATGTTTTGTATGGGAAATCTACGCGAAAGTTGCTAGATTTTGCCGAAATTTTGTAAGTACTAGATTTTGCTCACATATAAGCCCACTATATATTAACTTATTTTGAAAACAAACAAAAAATTTAATTAATTTAAAAAAAAATAGCCAATTTATGTATTTTTTTTAAGTTTTCTTTTAACTTAAAAACTTGCTAACTCCAAAGGAGAGCAAACTGTATTTTTATTGTATAAATTCTGGCATAAAAGTTTATATCAATCACCAAACTAATTATCAATTAAACAAACCAATAAAAACATGCAAAATAATTAAACAAATAAAATTGTAGCATTATCAACAAATTGTCAAACGCATACTACATTATAAATATAAAAATGAATAATCATTTCTTTGCCCACTCAATCATATTAAATCATGCACTCATACACGCAAAAAGCATTTCACGTACAAATACACACAAGAATAGAAAATTATGCACTCTGATGCTGCTAAGAAGCAAACATTAGATGCGCGCTAATGTGATAAGATTACTAAAGATTCAATCAGCCGTGTCATACTATAATGACATAGCCATAACCATTGCCTTAACCATGAATATATTTGCTTCAGCTATTAGTGTTGCCATAGCCAGAAACAGTTGTTTATGCTTTCATTTCCTTATTAATTTCAAAAGTGCATTAACATATACATATGTATGTATAACCAGCAACCACCTATTTATGATTACGGCGAAAAACCAAAATTCAATTGGTTCCTACGGTTATGGAGAGTCTCCTATAATCAAATGCAGTGTTGCCCATAAGTTTGGTTCGGATAACCGTTTTGTATTGTTATAATTATAGCACGTTTAACTCAACCTTTAATTCAATTATGGCTATGGCGTTATGGCGAGTGAACTATAATGAAATACAGCGTTGCCCATAAGTTTGGTTCAATCGGCTGTTTTGTGTGGTTGTGGAACATTTAATTTAACTTTAAATTTGCCTTCAGCGAAATCAGTGAAGCAGTTTACAAATTTCGTTTTGGCGATTTTTCATTAGTTTTTTAAATTTAGTTTTTAATGAAATTTATATCATGAGCGTTAAACTTGCTGCGATGAAAAGGAATTTCATTTGAATCTCTGTTTTACTGTCACTGCGTTTCACAGCTTCGCAATTATTGCATTTTATTTTCAGTTGAAATAACATGGAGAAAATTTTTCTTTGAATGATATTAAATTAAATCCATCATTTAAAGTACAATTTTTCTTACATAATTTTAAATCCTTCCGATCAGTATTCTGTTCATCATCATATTTTGGATCATTTATTGTACACCAATACTTTTTTGTAAATGCTTCAATGTTTCGATAATGGCATGCCATGAAATGTAATATGCAATATTTTTGATGCAAGTAGGTTTCGAAAATCGTATAATATGTAATTGGAAAATAAGTGTTAGACATTTTCTCTGCCTGCTTAACATTATTTATTATTTGCTCTATTTTTCATTCCTTCCAATTCTCATTCGTTCATCGAATTTTAAGCGCTGGTCTTTTATTCCGTTATTAAGAATTGGAATTTGTCATATTCAGCTCCTCCCACCGAATAATACTGAATATTTGTAAAGATGACAATAGGGACTAGTATTTAAGCTTTAATGTACAGAATGTATTTTGCATAGCCTTTTTTTAATTAAAAAAGTCATAGTTTCGTTTGTATTTGGTTTTGACAAGTTCAGAGTATCCTTAAACTTTTTAAAGAAAATTTTACACATACATACATGAGTATTGACAGACTAGAAGATAGGAGCTAAGTCCCGGTCCTGACTTGAAATTCTTGTTGCAGAAATTCTGGAATATGTGGAAGAGTGTTAAAATAAAAAATAACATGTTGTATTCCTCCCTAAAAACAAAAAATTGCAAGTCTGGACCGGAACCAACATATGTATGTCATTGTCGCTGCGTTAAACCTCCTTTTTTAATTTTTTATTTCTTTTTCGATATTATCATTGATATTAGATGCTTATGTTACAAAAGCTAAAAAAGCAAGGCAATGACGACCTACCAACCTAGCAACCAACCAATAAAATATTTAAATACAAACAATAATGCATTTATGCTTAGACAAATATTTCATTCCATACCTTTTGTGATTTTGCATGAAGAGAAACAAAAAAAGAGATAGTTACCTTATCACTTTGGCGCTCATCTGAAGTGAAGTCTACTCTGTAATATGAAACGAAAGAAAATGCTTTCGAATTTACATGCTATTAACATACAAATTCTAAAGCATTTTCTTTCGTTTCGAATTACACAGTAGATAACCCAGATTTAAAAATTAACAGCTTCACACATAAAAATCAGTTATTAAACGAATAAAACCAAATAATGGGTATGATTAAAAAGGAGGGAAGTAAAATAATATTGATTCATTAATTAATTGATCATAGAAACATTAAAACAAGAGAACAGTAGCAAAAACAAAAACATAATTTATAAATAATGAAACAAAAACAGACATAGCAATGCATTTAAATTATACAAAATAATAATAATAATAATAAAAATTATAAAGATAATTAATAAAACAACAACTATACATAGAATAAAATATAAAAAAATCTATATAAAAATAAATAAAATGAATAGAAAAGAGCTGGAAAGTAAAGCAGACTTATGATTGGAACGAGTATATTGAATAAAAAAGCACATGTTTGGAAATAAAAATGAATAAAATTGAGTTGATATTAATGCGGGCTGGTTTGGTAACAAAAATCATAATTACATTTTGACTGTTTGAGGCTATAACAATTTTTATTTATTTTGGGAGCTGTTAGATTCGAGTTTGATATTTTTATCCCAGTTTTAATATTTTACTTGTTCAGTAAAATATTAGTTATTTCTTAAAAGTACATACATAACAGAGATCTGCATGATTACGAACCAAAAGTGAGTGGAGAGCGAAAGTGAATCAGCTCATACAGTTCTCTGATACTACCAGTGCATCTAGATAAGGGGATTTTACCCCAAAATGGGAATTTCGGCTCTCATTTGCGGACTTTTCATTTTCTAACATCACTTTTTCTTATCTTATCTTTTATCTTAATCGTGGATGTTGACATTAAATAATTGGCGTCATTTCTGTTTTTCAATATCTTGTATATACTCCATGTCACCACCTGACATGAAATTTTGTTGTAACTTGAAGTTATAACTGAGTTGGTAAAACAAATGTACTTACCATAATGTTATAACTTGAAAAAAGCATTAACTTGAGCAGTCTACCAGTGATCGGCAATGCATCATTTTTTCGCTATTCATACTGACTCATGAAATTTTAAATATAAGTGAGTAGACATCATTTAAACTCAACTACTCTGATTTACGCATACTAACGATGACATTGATTTATAAGTATAGCTTGAAATAAATATGAATGCGACGTCGACATCATAGTCATACCACACCCACACTCATAAATCACCTCAGTTTGATTTCTAATTTCGGGAAAATACTACTCACATTGATTCAGCTCACTCAACTCATGCATGTATGTTTATTTAAAAGTTTAGTCATTAAACAGTTTCCAAGTAGTATACAATAGTAGTAAAGCAACAGAGAAACACATAACATTATAATGAGAACTTTAATCTTCGTATGCGAAGTTTGCATTATAAATCATACTTATTTTGCATCTTCCATAGACATTGAGTTAAGGAGAGTCGAAATCAACATTGTCATAAATGTTGCTAAGTATGAGTTCGATGCGCACTTCAAACTTTCGAGTGAATATGATTCATAGACAACATTAAAATAATTATGAGTGCTCATAAGTAACTACAAGAAATTATAAGTCATGATTAAATTTTTCTCGCTTTTTCACTACTCATTACTGTTCTCTGTAGTCTACACTTAACATTAACTTGAAGTTAATGTGTTAAAGTTAGTCATTTTATGTCAGGTGGAGACCGCGAGTTAGAGCAGCGTGGCAATCATACTATTTAATGAAGATGGTAATACCACAAAAATAAATATGTACATAAGTGAAACAATCTTCACAGCTATAGCGAGTTTTAATTTTTAGTTTTAATAACTTAACTGTCATTGGAACAAATGGTGCAAGCGGTTAAAAAAATCTATTTGCATAAAAAATTAAATTAGCTCCATCAAAGAGGTTTACGTACTTTTTCACAATGTATGGTTAAAAGATAACAGAGACTTTAACTGCAAGTTTTGTATGAAGAACTGTCAGTTAAAGTTCACGTTAACTCTTAACCATACATTGTGAAAAGGGACATAAATGTGTTTGACATTCACTGAACTCACAAGTAGCAAAATCGATTTCCAGTTCTATCAAATTCTTGTTAAAGAGTTGTACAGCTATTTCTCGAACTTTCGCCTGCGAACGTTTAAGTACAAACAAATATTCGATTTAATTAATTTAGCTGTGGTCTCAAATAAATTTTACAAACTTGTACAAATATCAAACATTAGATTGTTATCATATGGAAAATCTGTGCAATGGAATGAGTTACAGCATCATTTTAAAATGATATCAAAATATTTTTGGGGACAAAATTTAGGATTTTCTATTGAAATGGGGATGTTTTGGGCACATGACGTTTTAAATTGTGGCCAAGAGGCAACATTATTCTGGCAGCACTGGATACTACCAACATTGATTGCTGAGCTCATTGTGCTACACATTGGTAATGCAGATCATCAATCAAACTTTTACCATCTAGTGCTATAATACTGGTAAGTTTTAATATGTACTGTGAAGGCTATTATTTTCTTTTAAAATATGACTAATATTTTGGAGTTTTCAAAGAAACGCACGGCATATTCTTCCCATTTTAAGCATTTCCACTGCTAGACTTAGCATATTCTTCCGCAAAAAGGCATTAACCCAATACCTGCCATTGTACCATTTTTAGGACGTATTTTAAAAAGTGTTTATCTCAATAACTGCATCGTATGTATATTTTTAAAAACTTTTCTTAAAATAAGAAGAAAATATATCATCCTCTTTGGTAATGTTTAAAGTTTTAATGAGTTAGTTGTAAATGGTTGTCAACTTCACGGTGAAGCTGACAACTTCAACCGTTTACTAGTTTTAGCATCTATGAATTACGGCGGGTAATGGGTTAATAAGGCTTTTCAAAAATCTGCTTAAAAATATAAAATTAATATTAATAAATTTAAAATCTAGCTTTTTTTCTGCTGTGGAACATTTAAGCATTTGCTTAGGACCAACTTACTATTCTCTCATCATCATTTGCTGGCAGTGTGACCGATGACATTTTTCAAAAAGTGGCACCAAATAAAGGATTTGTCAAAAAAAAAGGTGGCAAAGTAAAAAAAAAACGAGAAAACTACAATAAACCTCTTATTTTTAATGTATTTTTATATAACTCACCCTAAAAAGAGTAGGAAAATAAAGTGGTAAGGAAGTCAAAAAAGTGGAAAAGTGGAATCGATACATCGAAAAAGTGGCAATTTGCCACTTTATTCGGTCAAACGGTCACGCTGTTTGCTGGCAACACTGGCACGCAGCGATGCCAATTTAGCGCCTTTCGCGCTAGTTTTAGCGCGTTTTAACTATGCCAAACGCGCTTTTTTTCGTTTTAGCGCGTTTAATAAAAAATGCGCTAAATTAGCGCGATTTGATTAAAGTAAAAAATATCATTTCAGTTCAATATCTTTTTACTTTTTGTATAAATTTAACATTTGTCTAATATCCAAAATTTAACTTTTTGTTTAAATTTGTTCACAGTTAATATGTAATATGTACTCGTACTCGTGACCAAAAAAATTTATATAACTTATTAAGCATCTATTCTTTTTGCACTTCAAAAAGCATTTGAATCGTAGCACTATTCGACAATTTATATAAGTTGTCACAAAGTTTGACAAATAAAATCAAAACTAAGAATTTCGAATATTTGAAAGGCGATACTGATTCTGTATTAAATGATTTTAGTTATTTAGGATACAATTTCGAAGAAGCAATATTGGATAATCTGAAAATGAGTTACTAAAAAATTAATTTATTAAAATTTAATTTAGCGCGTAGGAAAATAGCGCGTTTTTACTATAAATTCTTGATAATGCTGTAACTTAGCGCGTTCTAGCGCGTTTTTTGAAGGGGTATACCGGGGTTTGGGTTATAAATAGTTGGCATCGCTGCTGGCACGGCCAAATAATTAATTACCGGGCGAGTAAGTATCGCATGCATTTATATCCAGTTTTAACTTCCTCTTTCAATGTCTGCTATAAAACACTGATATTTCCCATAACACCACCAATCACATAAAGCCACCAATATTACTGTGTTACAATATCAAAGCTCTGCACCGCACATAACACAAACACATCGCAGCCAACTACCACTTACTTACTCAGAATTCAGGGTTGTTCGCTTTACTATCCTTTTACTTTTGCTTTCTTTTAGTTTATTATAGCAAAGACCATCTACCGGCCAATAAAACAGTAGTACTAAATGTTTGAATGTTTGCGGTTTTCTTTCTGCCATGCACTAGAAACTATGACCGCATTTTAATCAAATGTTTTTGTTGTTTTCATTTTGTTTGACAGCGAACGTCAGATTTTGTGTTGTTTACTAATGCAAGCAAGAAGCAAAATGTACTTCTCGACGTGGCAAACAAATTTCCTTTCCATTATTATTTTAATATTTTTTAAATTTGTTGCAACACAAATTGCCCCACAAGCTGTACAGGAAGCGCCGAAGCCATGGTATGAAAATCTGCCAGCTGTGGCAATGGACTACAAGGTAAATATTAGCAAAAATTCGACTGTGAAATGAATGTGTTAAATGATGTTTTGGTGCTCTCTCCCTGCGTTTGCATGCAACAGGTTCACTTAGATGCTGGAAAGGAAGATTGCTACCATCAGTATGTACAGCCAGGAGCCACGTTTTACGTATCATTTAGTGTAAGTTACGGAAAACGTTTGCATATACTTATAAAAAAAAGAGAATTTAATTTTAAACCATTTGTGTGTGTTAAAGGTTGTACGTGGTGGTGATGGTATGGCTGGTTTTGCCGTCCGTAATCCAGCCGGACAAATTGTGAAGCCTTACCAGTGGCAACCTACGGCTGAGTATACGGATCAAGTATCGCCTGGCGGTTACTATTCCGTGTGTATTGATAATCAGTTTTCACGCTTCGCCAGCAAACTGGTAAACATTTACATTACTGTGGTAAAATATGATGCCTGGGACAAGTATGCCAAAGAAATTGAGGCACTACAACTCAATATGGAGAACTTTACGGTGAGTGCACCGTAACTCATAATATTATGCCCCACATAACAATCTATTTGTGTAGATCACTATTGGCACCGTGGAACGCAACATCAACGATATGCTGGCTTATCAATATCACAGCAGAAATCGTGAGGCTCGGGACTATGCCCTAGTAATAGATAACAATTCCTACATACAAACATTTTCAGTTTGCCAAATTATTGTTATTATTTTAACATGTTCTGTGCAGGTAATTAATTGCCCATTATCTCACTTTTCAATTGTTATTTCGATAATAAAATATATAATCTGCTATTCCAGGTATTCTTTGTACGCAAACTTTTCAGTGTTAGGGAAAGTACCCGCAGCCGCATTTAATAACCAATTGCTCGAATAGACAACCAACACACAACTACAGTGAAAGAAAAGACTATGGCATCAGGAATTTTAGCAAAAATTGTATCATCCTTCATATTTCACTGCATTTTTTCGATGATCACAAATGTTTTTAAATGATGAAAAAGAATCTACTTAATGATTTTATTAATCCGGCCTGATAGTTTAACAAAATTTTTAAATTTAATTATTAAGTGTTATAGTTTATTACATCGAATCGTGCACTGGCATTACTAATTCCAATATTTTTCAATATAAAACCAGTGTAGTCATATTTTGATTATGCATTTCCATGTTTATATGTATGTACACTCCATTTTTAATGAATCATTATTTTTAAATATTAATATAATAATTTAGTCTAACTAATGGCTCGATTATGGATGGCTACCGAATTTCAGTTACTATTCTCCAATTGCCAAAAAGTTATTGAAAATATGATTATGACAGATATTAAAATGTAAATGCTAACACTGGCAAATAAAGTGCAGTTGCCATCCATAGTAGAGATATAAATGTTTTTATTTGTACAATAAAAGATGAATTTTTATAAAAAAAAAAAATAAATAAAAAAAGTATCGTTTAACTAAATTGATTGGAATGAATATCTTCCCAGTCAGCATTTTATGAAAGTAATGATCATATTCGAGTCTTTTTCGACTCCTCCGCGCGATTAAAATAAGCATTTATGCGCTCGTTTTCGAGTCGAAAATGACTTTTCATTCGGGAGAAAATGGTACCCTAGCCGGGAGTCTTCTAAAAGAGTCTTTTATGACTCGCGTTTCATATCAATTTCGACTCACTTTCGAGACAGTTTGTGGTATTACTTACAATCACTTTTTTTGTTTTAAATTTATTTTTTAATTTTATTTTTATTTTTTTGATTTTACTGCATGAGCATGCTGTTTGTTTTTATTTTTTAAACAAATCACTTTCTAAGTATTTCTGGGAATCATTTTCGATCCTTATTTTAAACGCAGAGCTGATAAATCAGTTTTTGATCATCTAAGGCAGTCGAAAAAGACTCAGTTTGGTGAAACAATCTTCCACATGCTGACTGGGTTAATATTGTTATTATTGAAATGTCATAATTGAATACTACAATTTTTAAATAATTTTGATTGAGATGAGATTATTGAGGGAAACTTTCGATCTTCGACTGTAGTCGAAGGTGCTTATCGAAGGAATATTCATTTGGTGTTATGACGAGCATTCGACAAAGAGTGTCGTTATTGTAAATTTTACTCACTGCGATTTTTTAAATTTGTAAAAATGTTAAACTCAAGAATCACGCAGAGTAATGCAAATTACAATACAAATTAAGAATTTTAGTCCATAAGTGCACAATCGTGCGACTTTTTAAAAAATACAAGCCTGATCCAATGAAATGTTATTGTCTTCTTTAATATTAATTAACTGACTTGAAAAAAGTGCACCAGAAGATGAAATACAAAAATTTGCTTAACTCACAACCCTTGTTGTATCATTTAAAAATGTATTTGAAAATAAAATTTCAAACAAAATCCTCCAAAATAAAAATATTTCAAAAGTAATGGTTTTTTAAAAATAATTATTTGTTGTTGGTTTATCACGTCTAGATGGATTGCGTTGCTGCTAAAGACCGTGATACACTAGCCTACACAATTGCACGATTTACTAAAAAAATACCACCCTGGTATGATGAAGTCTATGAACATTTTCAAAGGACTTATAACAATTCATCAGATCAGGATTATATTTTTAAGGAAATCGTGCGATTGTGTAGGATAGTGAGTCAAGGCTTTAAGCAACACTTCAGTACATTTCAATCACAATTCTCAAAGCTTAAGGGACCTAGTGTGTGAAAATGAAGTTTTGAGAAAAACGCATTTAAAAAATAAAATTTTAATGTTTCTCTCATTTTTATCGATTTTGACACACATCCTTTTTTGACACACTAGGGCCCTTTTCTCGGAGAAGGTCACATATTGTACATTGTATAAAAAAGACCTGAAGTTTAACAAAATAGTTTTTATATAAAAATAAGATATTGATTGAATTTGATTAAAATTTTCTATTGAAAAACAACTTGAAGAAATACAACACAACTTGTGAATTGAATAAATATAAAATGTATATCGTTACCTTAATATAGAAAGGCCCTAACTCATTATCTATTATAATTTTTTTGGAAATCGAGTTTTTTGTGTATTTTGATAAAAATAATAAACATCTAGTGTAACGAAAAATGCAAAAATTTCGATTTCAAACAAAAAAAAATGAGTAAGGGCCTTTCTATATTAAGGCAAGATATCGTAGAACAATTTTAATAAGAAATCTTATAAAAATTTCTTTAGGAAAATAGTTTCTATGCAATCAAATAAAATAAACGGGTATGTTCTGTAAACCGAATGGTTTTTCAAAACGAAAAATTTTCAAAAACGAGTAAATGTTTATTATTTGGTGTTCTACAAATTACTCGTTTTAGTGACCTTCGAAATTAACTTGAATAAAATATTTCAACGTCAAAGTCAGTTGTTAATAAGAGAAATCACATTTTAATTATACGAATTCGGTTTAGAGAACACCAAAACTTTTTTCTCGTTTTAAAAACGAGAAATTTGGTCGGATTAGGTTTACAGAATAGTGCCGAATTTCTATAAAAAAATTTTCTATTCTAGATCGATTGGTTTTTAAAAATTGGTTTCCTCTACATGACTGCTTTAAAAATAATATAATAATAATTTGAGGGAAATCATGTGATTTCAAAAGTATTATATTAAAAATGCGCAATGAATTCCTAAGGACTTCCTCTATAAACTATAGAAATGTTGAAAACAGCTTTTCCTTTTGAAATTGCAAGTTGTTTGTCATTCGTGACTTTTCTTTTTAATAATGAATATCATTATCAAATATATCAATAAAACTATGATTCTTATAAATTAATTGAGACTCTATGGGCCATTATTACAACTTAAAGTTAGTTAAAAATAGGATTTTGTCGGATGTATAAAACTGTATTCATTATTATAAAAAAAAAGTTATGAAAAACATGTGAGTTTGAACTGTCTATTGAAAAATATGTAGCAAGAGTTTCATCAATATGATAAGAATTCTTCATGCATTACTTGAACGCACATAAAAGCAAAGTCGATGCAAATGCAATTAAAACTTGGCTTATTGGCAGATATTCAGCATTAAGTTTTGTATTGTTAACTCATACGGCCTTATGTATATGAAAAAATTGGTTAAGAAAATTTTAATCAGGAATAATTTCTTAATCAAGTTCAATATTTGTAAATTTTTATTGAATGAAATATTTGTATTAATTACTAGCTGGCACGGCAAACGTTATTTAGCTATATAAATTATTTCTAGGTAATTCCCAGGATAGAAAATAATAACTAACTCATTGTAAATGTGTGTGGATGTAGTATATGAATGATAGAGGCAGGGAGCGCCGTGAACGATGACGAAATACAAAAATAACAAAACACCAAAAATTTATTGTTTTAAATTTATTATAATTTATACTTACGAGTATATTAATTGTTTTCAAATTAACTCATAACAAATGTGAAGACTCGTGCTGTTAAAGCTTTCATGATATAAAATGATTATTAATTACTTTGTATGAGGGGGTGCCCCCTCCCATGGTCCTTTTCTACCAAATTTGAATACTCTGATTCATAAAGCTTTCAAGATATAAGATATTTCGTTTGTATGGGCGTGTCACAGCCCACTGGGGAAATTCTACACTTTTCTGCCCCACCACACGCAACGAGCTCATAAGCAACCAAGTCTATCTACTTTGGCAGAGAGTGTTTGTTAACATCAGCTATTTCACATGAATTTTTAATAAAATAGAATATGAGAAATGGTTTTTGTTGATATTGATGTGCCGTCGGTAAATGTTTTCTAAGTAAAGGGTGTTTTTTTTATAGAGTGGCACAAGTTTAAATCGTAATAAAACAAGGAAATATATAGTTTTAATATCAATGAAACGGGCTTTATTGGAAAGATAATTTTATAAAATTAATGTTTATATATGATTTCTGGCATGTGGCCACCACAACTGACGCGTAGCAGGCGCAATCTGGAACACTAATTTTCAACAACTTTTCGCAGCATTTGCGGCCGTATTTCGCGATAACTTTTCGAATGTTGATTTCCAGGTGTTCAATTGTTTGTGGTTTATCGACGTAGACAAGTGACTTAACATAACCCCAAAGAAAATAATCCAATCACACGATCTTGGTGGCCAATCAATTGGGACATTACGTGAAATAATTTTTTAATCAAAAATTTCTTTGAGTGAACCAATTGTAGCGCACGTTGTGTGTCATGTGGCTCCATCTTGTTAGAACCACATATCAGTAAGATTAATGCTACGTAATTGAGGTATGAAAAAATTTTGAATCATGTTCCTATACCGTTCACCGTCATGGTTTTTGAAGAGATATGGACCAATGACTGCGCCAGCCCATAAACAGTAATTTTCTGTGGATGTAGTGGTCTTTCGATAAAAGTTTGGGGATTCTCCTTACTCGAGATGCGACAATTCTGCTTATTTACGTAGCCATTCAACCAGAAATGGGCTGCATCGAAAAATAAAATTTTTCAGTTTTTTAACATTTTTAAAATTTCAATAATTTGCACACGTTGCTCTGGTGTAAGTCGATTCATAATGAAATTTCAAAGCAAGCATAGGCGTAGAAAGGCCATTCTTGGGGGTGCATTTCCCACCCAAGAATTGATGTTGCCCCCCCCCCCCTTTACCATAAAATGATTAAAAATTGCATGTAATTATTTATTTTAATACTACTCATGGAAATCACCAGTCATAATGCCCCCACCCTCTATAAAAAAAATTATAACTACGCAAATGAAAGCAAACTAAACAAAAAGCAACTATCAGCTGTTAAATGGGTGCTCAAATAAAGCAATGATGCCAACTCAAAAAAACACACTTTATGTGTAAATATTATTTTCAGTTATATCACTCTACCTTAATAGGTTCTATTAGTCTTCTTTCATAAAACGATTATGATCATCATATTAATTTTTTCTACTAATTCAATATAGCGTCGCACAGTGCGGTGATCAGTGGTAATAAATCAAAAATTTTTAGATTACAAAAGCTAACAAATTATATATCAAATGATAGATAAGACTTTCATTAAGAATAATCCAAATGTTCACTGCAATATATAAAGTTTTGAATAAGCTACAGCCTTTTAAAGTTCAAACTTTTTATGGGTTTTTTTTAACTTTTCGATTTTGCGCATCATCCAAAGAAATTAATGCTTTTAGCACATTATTTGCACTATTCAAGTATTTTTTTTTTTTAATTTTAAAAACATAATAAATAAAAATTGTTTATTAAAATTGTTGACAAATAAATGGAAATTATTTATTAAAAAAATATATTAATATGATCAAAAAATTATGAGAAAATATGAAAAATATTTTGTTTTGACCGTCAAGAAAAAAAAATGTCCAAATATGTCCAGTTTCATTTAAACATTTTATTTTTAGAATCTTATTTCACTTCAGCCGACTTTTTCCGATTCTTCGAGATATCGCGTTTTGAAAAATGTTCTAAAATGATATTTTGCAAGTTATGTTTTGAAAATATGGATTAAAATTATAGATTTTTTAGTTTTCTCTTTTATTTAATTTTGTTAACTTAAAGTCAAATTTTGTAAATAGAAACGTTTTTTTCGTTTTGAAATTTGTATGGAAAAAATATTTTTTGAAACGAATTTTCGTTATTTTTCATACAAATTTGAAACGTTTAGAAACGAAAGTTTTTACAAAATCTGCCTATTAGTTAAAAAGAAAACTTCAACAATACAAATATTTTTTTTTACATAAAATGCTACATTTTGATAGAAAAAGTGCATAGAAAATTATATGTATATCTTTAAAAAAAAATATATTGACAAACGGTTTTCAATATTAAAAATTTAAAGCTTTCTTCTTGCAAAATCAATTTTTCTTTTGTTTAGTTTTACTGGTTTTAATACTTTAAAATTAAAGTTAAAACGAGAAATATTAATTTATTTTTAATTTTAACTCTTATTTTATTTTTATTTTTTTTTTTTTTTTTTTGAAATCAGTGACCCAGATATTATAATCATGCAAAATTTCATAACAATCGGACGACTCCTTGTATTTTTCCCCACTTTTGTATGGGCTCATCGCACTGTGCGCCGGTCTCTGCTCTAGTAGTTCGACATGGGTGCTGGTGAAGGGTGTGGAGCTATGTTTAGTTTAACTTTTATGGTCTTCTTTAGAAAATCACATTAATTTATAAAATATTTCATTATATAAAATTTTTAACTTAAATTTAAAATTTTTGAAAAAAAAACAAATGCAAAAATAATTATATTATAACAAAAATTAATCATTTTAGAAACCCCCCGCATATATTTAGAAAAGATGTAATATCTTCTAAACGGCTGGACAGTTTTTATTAAAACAAAGCTAAGAACCTTCTCGATCAAGCCACCTTTTTAACAGAAAAACTAAATCAAAATCGGTCCAGCCGTTTGGTCTGTACGAGGACTCGTACAGACACACATATACACAGATACACAGACACACTATAGAAACTTATAACACCCCTTTTGTTGGTCGGGGATTCATAATTTAAAACATTATGACACTATGACACTTATGACTGCCGTTTGAATCCCTAAAATAAGAATTGAAAAATATGGAACTTGAGCCCGATTAAGAAATTATTCCTTGATTGAAAAATATTTTAAGTTCTCGTAATACAAACGCAAAAAAGATATTAAAAAAACAGGCATATTTTTTTTCTTAATTGTTGAGTTACAATTATATATTTTTAATAATTTGCAAATAACACGTCAATATTGCAGATATTTACGAAACACTACAAATATTTATAAAAATTCTTAGAATTTTTTTAAAGATAACAAACAGCAGACAAGGATGACTAGGATGTATAATTGCAAAAACAGAAACAAAACGAATGTAATGCGTGACTCCGCCCACAATAACAAGAGATAAACACAACTGATGTGCGCAGCCGCTTGTCAAACCACCAAACACAAACACAAACACAAACCGCACAATCGCTTGACAAGGACACACACACACACACTCACACATTCCTTTCCTTTATCTAGGATTTGAAAAATAACAGCATGCACATACAAATGGTATGATTAGAGATTGCTCTGGTTTGGTGGTTGCTTAAGCTTTAATAATCTTTATTGCAAACGTTTTGCAGGAATATTAAATACCGTTCGCTGTAGATGGAAATGATTGTACTCGTACTCAAACTCCAAAACAACTAACTGCGTTTATTGTGGGAGGAGTAATTCGTTATTGAACCACAAATACCAGCACAAGCATATGCACACACATAACAAGTTTGGACGCCATCTTTTAAATGAAATGGATGGATGATCTACCGTTAGCATGAGAGAATCATGTGCTCCATCATCATCATCAGCATCGTACACCATTTTAATACGCATGCAATTGTATTTCATTTTGGCAATACTAAAGTAGGCAGCCCGTTTTAATGTTTTTTTTTTTGTAATTGAAAACCAACAACAACAAAAAAGGACAAATGATACCCTTAAAAATAGTTACGGCTTTAAGTGGTTGTAGTTGTTAGTATGTAGTTATAACTAACATTAAGTTTTTGCATTAACACACTTTCAGCACACATACATACATGCATACATTGCGATTATTGTTTGCGGTTTCAAGTCTCTTCGAGTCACCTTTTTTCCTCTTTGCAACGTTAATGTTGTCGGAGAAGCAAGCAATAAATAAAAACAACAGAAAAGCAGACAAGTGGCATACCCATCCACCCACAATTTGGATTTGCCAACAAACACACACATACACACACATACACACACATACACTTACTTGTACGCTTGCACTTTACACTTGTGTGTGTATGTCGTCTTCATTGGTAAACAATTTTATAATAAATGAAATAAAACAAAAACAAATATATTTGTATTGTATGTAAGAAGAACATCTAGCCAGGACAATCCAATGCCAGGACATGTTCAAATAAATTTTATACCTTTAACGGTCTAGTCGACAAAAAAAAAGGCAAAGTCTTAAAGGTGCGCTCGCTCTCATGCAGCTTGAATGCATAGAAAAAAAAAGAACACGTACCACGTACGAACGGAACTCTTTATTGTCTGTCAGCAAGTGGTCATATCCCATCAGACAACAAAGTGCTGGCTGCACCACATTTGTTACCGCAATACGAAAAAGTTGGCCACTAGAGCTTGTTGCTTCGCGCTTCCTTGCAGAAACCAGAAAACAGTTGACATTACTTTTTTTATTCCTGCTATTATTATTGCTAATGTTCTTGTTGTTGTGTTTGTTGTTGTCCTATTACATATTTTACATATATAAGATATAATAACAAAAACCAAAAAAAAAAATACAGAAATAATAAGAACGACAAAGAAGTCGTCGACGGCTACTTCCTTTATAGAGGAATCGGAAATTTTTAAGCGGAAATTATTGAAATTTTCTTTCAGTTTCAATTTCATTTCGAACTAATACACTCAACCAAATCCATAGCACAAACGCATACACACACAAACACATACACGCATACGTAATTGCCGCTGTGTTCACCTGTTTTTTTTATCGTGTGAGTGACGCGTCTTAAAGAAAATAAATAGTGCATACTTTAAAGGGCAAACAAAGCGAAAATAAATAGTGCATACTTTAAAGGGCAAACAAAGCTTCATTTCCGGTTTTTGGTTTTTTTGAGTATTTTGTTTTTGTTTTAATCGTGTGCTTTTATTTGTGAGTTTGTGGCCGTTGACAAATTATTAGAACATCCGTTTGATGTGAAAGTGTGTGAAAAGTGCGCGCAATTAAATTGCTTTAAAGACGTTTTTTACCTTTTGTACGAAAAATTTTTATAATTTTTGTTTCAAACACATCCGTCGCAAAAGTTTAAATGTGCAAATAAATACTATATTATTAAAATTTGCTAATAAACACTACAAACATAAACTTCTTGGATATATCTGTGCTAAAGCAGAAGGTAAGATATTATCTATGAATAAATCATTTATTAATAATAAATCATAAAATGCTGTCTAAAAGCATTTTACTAACTCAATGTATAAATAAACAATTGCTCAATTCACAAGCCCAGTTGTATTTCTTAAAGTTGTACATGAAAAGATAAGTTCAATGAAAATATGTCTTAACAAAAACATATTAATATATTATTTATAAAATGCTTCAGAGATTCATGTTACGAGTACATCATCACCAAGGTCGGTTTTCGATGAAAAGTTATATTTTTTTGCAGCTATTTTTAAGATTGCTGTACATAAAATACAAAAATACAAAATGCAGTATAAACAATTTTCTCCTCGGAAATGAAAAGGTTGTTTGGTATTTTTCCACTCAGAAATTTTTGACAAGGCTCCATTATGAAGGAAGCGTTCTAAGTTTTTGCTACCAGATATACTCCTTTCATTACCACCCGAATTAGTTTTAACTTTATTGCGAATATTTAAGAAATATATATATGATATTGCTTGACTTGAAGGCAATTGAAGAATCCCACAAATTTTCGTTCGTTTATAAAATTGTTTGCAAACACAGAAAAAATAAGCTTCATTTTTGTTAACAAAAATCCTGCTATTCAATTATTTTTTTTATAATATCCTGTGATAAAGAAATGCGCGATATTAATAACAAAAATTGTTAAAGAATATTACTTTTTTAATACCATAAAAATTTGAATGAATAAAATATTTATTTTACTAATAATTTATAATTCTTTCAACGAACTTGAGCAACTTTTGATATAAAATTTATTTCATTCGCGTCCCTTTTCACAATGTATGCTTAAGAGTTAACGTGAACTTTTTAACTGACAGTTCTTCATACGAAATTTGCCGTAAAGTCCCTGTTGGCTTTCAATTGTACATTGTGAAAAAAAGCCGTCAATGAAAAATGTTGTTGAAATTCTCGCAATTTTTATCTAAATTTTATTTAAATCAATAAGAATACTGTTGGAAATAAGAAAATTTTCATTAATTGTATTATTTAGTTTGATAAACTTTGTATTGAAATAAAAAGATATATAATAGAAATTATTATTACACAGACAAAACAGTGCCTACTTAATACCTCATAAAAAAGAACAAAATTAATAAGAAATCTCTATGGTTTTTTTTCAATAAGGAAATCTTATTAATTTTATAGGGAAAACCTTTTTGAAAAAATCAAGAAGAAATCTTTTAGTTTTTATTAGGTTATTTTTTTGATTTTTTTCAAAAAGGTTTTCTTCTTGTTTTTATTAGGCGACCTTCTAAAAAATAAAAAAAAATTACGTCTTTATTTTCTGTACTTATGTATTTTAATTTAAATTCTATACCATATACATATGTATGTAGTATATTGTAGATGTTATTTATTTATACATAGACATGTTATATTCTTAACTAACTTACTCACCAAGTATTGAACCAGCAAACTTGTGACTAATAGACAAGCACTCTAACCAATATGCTAACAAGCAGCTTGAATAACCTTATAATAAGATATCCTTATTAAAAAAATCAATAAGATGCTTTACACATAATCATATAGGAAACTACTAAAATCAAGAAGAAACCCTTATTGAAAAAATCAATAAGGTAACCTAATAAAATCAATAAGAAATACCTATAGTTTACAATTTATAAGAACACCTAATAGAATTAAGAAGTTTTTCTCTATGGATTGTTTTTTTTTGGTGCCAAAAATAACGGAAATTGAGTAAAAAAAAAGTTGTGAATAATAAGATTTCTTCTTGATTTTATGTGGTTTTCTTCTTGATAAAATTAATAAGATTTACCACATAAAAACAGGGATCTCTTTGAAAAAATATTCGCTTCTTTCCCCTTAGCCTAAAAACTTTTCATATAGAACATCTTCTTGATTCTGTGAGGCAGTTTTTTCTCTGTGTATATGAAATACCGAAGCATATTTATTTGACATAAGGTACATTATTTTCTGGGGTTACGTGCCATTTGTATGACAAAATGTTCAAAAACAGTTTGAAAATCATGTTTAAAAAAATGTTTTTCTTACATTTGAGAAGTGACTAAATAGCTCTATATATTTAGTGGAAAAAATGCTAACAATCAAATCTAAGGATTTCAAGATATACACAAAATATGACCTGGCGTTACGTTATAAAAAACAGCATTTTCTCAGGAAATATACCATAATGTCTTTATATAATTTAAAAACTTGTTTTTTGGCTAATCAATGTCAATATGCATTGACCCAAATGATTTTAAAATTAGCTACAAAACTTCGAATGTTTATAGTAATGTTCTTAATAAATCATTGAGAATCACAATATACAAAAATAATAAATTTAAAAGCATCAAACAAAATTATTTACAAACAAGCACCTCTACTCACTTAGCTAATGTAATGTATAGTTTTACAAATATGTACACTCATACATACATACACATAATATATAATATGTATGAAAACAAATGAAATAGCCAGCACTGCACTGAAAAAAATTTCAAATACATGTTTGAAATTAGATTTAGTTTCAGTAAATATTTTTTATTGTTCCAGTACATTGTTTGTTCCAAAAAAAAAAAAATAAAACCGGTAAAGAGCAGCAACAGGACCCGGCTTCTTGTCGGTATTTACATGTATATAACACGACCAATCAAAATAAACAACAATAAGAGCACAACAGTGCGTTGTGTCAATCAACAACCAAGATGAGCACCAACACACTTAAATAAAAAATTCTCTCAGGCATACTCTGTTAAATTTAAATTTTTACAATAAAATTTTATTTTAAAATGCGCGTTAATGACAAATATTATTGAAATTAAAGTTTCTGGGTTTATTGAACATAATTTTTATCTACTTTTTTCTGTGAACATAAACGGGAAGGGTCTATCCGCAAATGCATCAATGCGCTGCAAATGGAAATTTAAATGATGTAAACTGGTTCACTCAAGTAGATAACGCACAAATAAATGTCAAATATGGTGTAAAAACATGATTACTACTAAAACAGACTATCAGCGAACTTATATTGCATTTTAAATAAAATTTTGCACTTACGATGCAGAGCAGTGATGCATTTACGAACACACCCTAACTTTCAATGCATAGTATATGTTATTGAGGAGCTCGAAACGAAAACGTTGTCCCTAAACAAGGGTATCGCTGATCAAAAATTTAAAAACCACTCGAAGTTCCATTTCCTAACGAAGGTAACACCTATAAGTAGTAGTAGGCATTGATTGCCTGAGTGTTACTTCTCTTTAAAATAAAAAATACAAGATTTGGTGCAAACAAATCTGGGTTTCAAAACATTTTTATTTTATTAAATATTGTTTTCACTGTGCAAAAAAATTTCTTTAAAGACTAGCGTCACCTTTGCGGCAAAAAATATTTTACAATATCTGAAACACAATTCACAGTATATTACACTTCCTTTGGTATTTTGATTTTCGCCCAAAAATTGTGCAAACTTCAAATATGACATGCACATTAGTGATATTATTGCACAATACGAAAAATTGCGCAATTATATTGAAAATGTGTAAGCCGCTTAAGTGTTGATGTAGAAATGAACTTTTCAATTTACAAAAATATTTTAAGAGATAGAAGCATAGAGGAAGACCCGAATCAGTCTATAGAGTCTATAATAAGGCTATAGAGCCATGCTTACTGGCTTTTTCGTTCATCAATTGAACAACCATGATGTGCGGGAGCTGTGGTTTCAACAAGACAGATCTTAATGTGACTCATCTCGTGCCATAATTGATTTATCAAAGGAAACGTTTGGTAGCAGCATAGTTTCAGGTTTCGGACCTGTTAATTGGCCTCCAAGATCATGCGATTTAACGCAGCTAGACTTTTTCTGTGGGAATGTGTGAAGTCGCTAGTCTAACCCGAAACGATTGACCACTTGGTGGTCAACATTCGCTGAGTTATTGCCCATATACGGCCACAAATGTTGGAAAAAGTCATCGAAAATTGGACCTCCAGGTTAGACTGCATCATGATCCAACCGTGGCGTTCATATGGCCGAAGTCATATTTAAATTATAATGCCAGAAGATTACTCGTATCTTTCGAAAAAAGTATAACATGTCAATTAAAAAATTCATCTATGTTTTTACATTTTAGAGGTCTATACCTCTATGAAAAACACTCTTTATATACACACCAGTGGTGCGATTCAGTAACTTTTAACGAACCCACAATCGTAATTTTTGTCTATACATTTTGTGAATTGTGTGATTCTGTAACTTCTTTTTAACGATAGTACTCAGTTGATATTTTTTTGTTGATTTTTATCCATAAAATTAACAGCACATAAATTATTGTCGCTTAAATAACGACACAGCTGACATTAACCACAGCGAATATCGTTAAAAACGTTACTGAATAGCAAATTTGATCAATTTTCGTTATAATTATTTTAACGATGCGATTATCATTGATAAAACGTTAGTGAATCGCACTACGCAGCATGAAAAAAGTATCGATTTAACTACTCTTTGAGTATTGGCCATCAAACAACTAGGAATGCTTACAGCTAAGAAGGGATTTGGCATTGATTTGAAGTCGAACCCTGTAACTATAAACACTTTTTTTTAATTATGCAGCACAAACAACTATAAATAAAATGTATAGCCTGTATGAGCTACAATTATACGCATGAGTATAAAAGTAATCTGACTATTAATCGACTAAACATGCTTATCTACAGAGATATTTTATTTACAAACACACATAATGCTTGTTTTCAAACAGACAAACTAATTTTCCATTCCATTTTATATACGAAAATGTGTGTATGTGGTGGCGAATGATAAATAATTATTCCGAGTATCATGCGTATATTTTTTTGACCGATTAAATATCCATAGTCTGAGTATGACAGAGAGTCAATGTAGCGTATTTTAGTTTTTCACATAAACGAAGTGGAGATAAATGCTCTTATATTTTGGAATACTGATAGTTGTTTGAGAGAAAATATGTGAGAATACGAATTGTTTGCCCTACAATTATGATTATACGCAAATACTAAAACTAAGACTTTAGTATATTTTTTGAGTACTTATTGGTTATTCTCTGATACACACCGGCTTTTTTTTTATCAAAATTAATCCAAAATTTGTTGATGTGTTAGTTTGTAAAAGTAATAAGCTTTTTCACCTTACCGCATGTCCTCTCTCTCAACTATTCCTTTCCCAAAGAAGGTAGTTTATTAATAGGCATATAAGAAAAGGTCTAATGGTTTTCCTACTAAGCAGCTGCTTAATATTACGTAATGTTAGCTTAAGTGAACAATTACTAAAACCGCACTTTTCCAAGTTTTCGTTACTAAAAAGTTCCGACTTTATAAACAAAAATCAAAACAGCATTAAACACTTTTATATAAATTATTTTCTCTTGTAGAACTAAAAAAATAGTTAGGCCCCTTTCAGATTAGGCAACTTTACTTGCGCAAGTCTTGTGTTTATGGGTGTGAGAGGAAAGTTCGGTTTGAAGGGGAAAGAATTGCCGAGATTTGAGTACAGACTTGCTTGTACTTGGCAATTCTTTACTTGTACTTGGCAATTATGTATATTCAAGTATATATTTAACTAAATTATTTTTTTCTTCAACTTCCATTGTATACATCAAATTTCAAATCACTTTCACAATTACAATCAATACAGAAATGAAACAAAACGTCAATAAATTAAGAAAATTCGAGCATAAGAAAATTAAACTTGCTCAACAAAGTTGCTGAATGTGAACATAAAAGCAAGTTCAAAAGAAAATAAATAAAAATTAAAATTTTACTTGCGCAATTAAAGTTGCCTAATCTGAAAGGGGCCTAACATTTTTAAAAAAAGTTTTAAATGAAAACTGGTAAAATGTTACTACAGTGAGCTATTAAATTACACTTACAAAATTGCAAGCGTAGCAATTTAACAATAAAATAAATAGACTTTCGTTAATAAAACTAGGTTAAATAGCCCGCAAAGAAAATATTTATTTAGATGAGAATCGTTACACGAGTGCTAGTTATTCTTTTAGCAACTTAATGTCGTTTTGACATTTTAATAAACGGCCTGCACACGCCTGCTTCTGCATGATTGTTGCACAAGGAGGTGAAGATATGACAGAGATTATCTCGCAAATTGAATAACAAACATACAAACACACTTATAATTAACATTACTACTCCCTTTTTCAACAGTTTTGAAAATGTTTTATTTATTGTACATACATACGAGTACATGTTAAAATATTTAACAGATTCCAAACAGGGGAGTCATTTTAACAGGCTTCAATTGTATATATTTTTTAAATAAAAATTAAGCTTTAAATTTGTATTCCCTGATATCACTGATGCTACCTAAACATCTGTATTATCCAATGTAATGCATATCGTGCCTGCATACATACATAATGAAGACGATATGCATAAGAGAATGTGTGTATGGATGTATTCATTTGGCAGCATTTACTACGGGGTCGATTTAAATGGTATTGCCGCGCGTACCGGAAGTTCTTGGCGGATGGCTTTGCGCGTGTTACATAACGAGATGCCAAAATGGGTTCTTTATTATTTGATAAGAAAAAATAAATAAAACTTACAAGTACAATGAAAAGAGCAATGGATCTATGTTTGTTACAGTTTTGTTCGGCTGAGATTTTGGTTTTTATGTTTGTTAGTGAAATGATTTAAGCCCAAGATTATTATGGTGTTTGCTAATTATCGACATACGTTCTAATATTTACTCTCACTCTCAGGAACAACTCTCAGGAATAGAAAAAAAACATATTCTTTATGTAATTTGGTTACATTTAATGGTTGGTAATTCAGTTTTTTATTCAGTTTATACATGCAGGGGAAAGAGCAAACAGTGGAAAAGCAAGTAAATATTATTATCACTTTTTTGTACTGTACTTTATACTAGTAATGGGCGTGGCATAATTGAAGACCCAAAATGAAATATGTTCATGCAAATCTGCAACGAAATACTGGACATGCTGGCATATTTATTTATTTGCAAATGACACTTCTAAGCAGAGGCAAAAAAACTATTGTTTCATATCGTTACCTTAATACAGAAAGGCCCTTGCTCGTTATTTTTTGTAAATCGAGTTTTTTGTATAAATAATTCGATAGAAGAACATTTAATGTATCGAAAAATTTAAAATATCTGAATTTAAAAAAAAATATATGAGTTAGGGCGTTTCTATACTAAGCTAACGATATACTCTTATATCAGAAAGAGGGATGGATAAAACTGTGTTTTTCCCAGAAATTGATGAAAATTGTATAAGATTTTTACAGTGGGTAGATATAATCACTGTATATAGTTCTATTGAGAAACTGAAAATTGTAAAATTTTGTGTTGACCTTCTTTAGAGGAGCAAGGGTGATATGCCTTTATTTCTACTTCAATATCAAGTGCTTATTTTGATTTTATTCTACACTCTAATCTAAGAAATATTTTACATTCACCCTTATTGCAGTTGTCAACATTGACCGCACTTCAATACAAATGTGTTTTAAGTAGCAAACCTATAAATCAATACAGTATTTAAACCATCTGTAAACGCATAAAATTGGGCGTTTAAACTACCAATCCAGGCCATATGGTTTTGTTACTTACAGACCATATGTTTTGCATTAAAAAAGCACTCAACTTTCTTCCAAGCCTCTACTTTTTTCAGACCCTGTTCGACCTGTTTTCTTACACTCTATTATTCTTTTATGCTATTCTACTTCGCCAAGCATATATATAATTCCTTTCTCAGTAAAATTTGGCGACCTTTAATTAAAAATTTTCAAATTTTTTGCCGTCTTGATTGTGCAAAGAATTGATATCCTGCTGCAAAACAGCTGTTTTTGACATTTATTCTAGTGCTGCCACAATATTATTTTTTAAACTACGCATAAGGTATGGCTCACTGATTTACTCCTGTTGAGTTTAAACTACGTATAAATTTGAGTTTTGTTTAACTAAACTAGCGTTTAAACCTTGACTGATTTGTTAGCCCTTAGTGTGCGATATGTATAATTTTTTCAGAAAAAAAGTAATTTTTCCCCCGCGTAGAAAGTCTAGTATATATACTTTATGGGTCGCAAATGAATATTATGGAAATTACACACGGAATGACAAACCTATATGTGACAGAGAATAGAGAAAGGGACCTAAGGGTAAAAAAATCAATTTTCACTTTTTTTTATGTGGACAGCATTTGAGCATCGAATGAGACCGATCCCATGCCCCAAAAGTGTTCCCTCCCAGAGATATGCGCGTTTTATGAAATTGAATTCGACGATTCTAATGTTATGTGAAAAACTTTTCGTACTAACAGAGGGATATTCACGATTTAAAAGAATTATAAATGAGTATTTATTATAATTCACAATTAATAATTTCAGAAAATAAACCTGGATTCGAAAAAACGCGAGCAAAATTGATATCAAACTCATGGAAACAGCGCGCTAGGTAGAAAACAGTAAAAACCAACTACACAAAACAAGAGGTAGGGACGACCTACGCGCGTTCTCAAGTTTGACCAACACGTTCCTGACGTCATGAGATGTGTCGCTTTCAAATGAGACCAATACCAACACGCTCAGTGATGGTACACCAAAGATACACGTATTTAAATCTTTAAAATGGCTCTCCTAAACAAAACCGGATTTTAGCCTTAGGTCCCTTTCTATTTTGCACGTCACATATATCGATGGTCACAAGTAGAAAGGCCCTAACTCGTATTTTAACGAAATTGAATTTTTCAGTGATTCCAATAAATTTCACCAAAGTACACCTCGTCACAAACATTTTTTGCAATAGGATGAAAAATAAAGCTTTTACAAAGCACTTGTACTGTTTATTATTATGTTTTCACCTTCTCTTGTAAAGTTACAGTTATTTGAGTTAAGGCCTTTCTTGAGACCATGGATATACCCTTTACCATTTTTGGTGAAGGGTATAAAAAGGGAATAGCCCAATTCACAATCTAGAGCAAATGCCCTTGCATCGTAGCATGTTTAAATAGTATAGTATATTGATACTCACCACTAAGAATTGTTAAGTGGTGAGTATCATTATACCATACCTTTTTGCATAGATTGTGAATTGGGCTATTGTAATGAAAATTTTCATTCTACTATTTTACTCACATTGAGTAAAGAAAAAAAAATTCTCACTTCTTTGCATTTAAGTTTTTAACTACAAATACATACGAGTACATTTATTTACGATTTATTAATAACTAAATATTTTTAAACACAAAGCAACTATATAAATTTATGCTCATTAAAACTCTCTAAAATAAATAATGAAATTTCAAAAAGTTGCATACATATGTATGTATGAAACGAAAAGTACGGTAAACGTGAAATATTTACCACTACACATGCAGCAGCATTGTGTAACTGTAGTTGTGTATTAACACACACAGAATACACACACACACACACACATCGAAGACGAAAGGCAAATAAATATCAGTATCATGGCATAAATTTAGAAACATAAATCAAAATGTTGGACTTCCGACACAAGCGCTGGTGTAGGACGAGTTAAATTTGAATACGACGATACGTACGAATTTTCAAAATGAACAATAATAATACACACTGTTGTTCTTGTTCTTGTTCTTCTTCGTTTTCAATATTTTTATTTGTGCTCTTGTGAAACATCCAAACAGATAAACAAATACGTAAACAATAAAAGGAAGACTACATAAAGTTTACGCAGTTATAAATGAATAATAAGTGTGTGTGTGAGTGTATATGTGTATGTGTATGTGGCAAAATAACAAACTGTTATTTGGAACAGGAGAGTAGTATGGGAACATGTTAATAAACAATTATTTTGCCTCTTTTGTTTATTTCTTTGGGCCGTACATTATTCGATTCAGGGATGGCATTAAAAATTTTAAAATTGTACCAAAAACTTTAAAAATTGTACTTTTTTTACCATAATTGTACTAAAAGATTTTTTAGTTCAAATTACATATTTTTATTTGTTTTTATAAAAATAATCGATATTATTCTGGCTATCCAATCGTTTTCACAAATTTTCTTGTAAATTGGGATGTTAAAGCATAAGGTTGCTTGCACCTGTTTAAGTTGAAATCCGAATTTAGAAGAAAAATTATTTGGAAATGGACGAGTTAAAATGTTTTGATTTTCTCGCTGCGTTTTGCTTTCACAAAACTGTTTTCAAGTGCGAAGAATATAAGTGTCATTGTTGAAAAGTGAAAATTGACTTATGGGCATTTCCACAGGAATGTCATATTTTTGTAGCGTGCGACATCAAGCAAATATGCTTTTTTTTATAAAAGAGAAGTAACACTCAGGCAATTAATGCCTGCTACTATTACTAGGTGTTACCTTCTTTAGGAAAGGGATAGTGATAGAGAAAACAGGTGGTGAAGGGAGAGATAGAGGAAAGCTTCATTCTTTTACAACTCTGCTTTTTGCACGTTTGTAATAATGCAGTGTTGCAGCGCCTCTCTGATGTTAAATGAGGCGTATTAATTTTTTGAAGCTGTATTTTTTATCCATTTATTAATTATTTTACTTTGCCGATGATTCTGCTACACAACGAAGGAGGGCGCTCTGATGTTACATTAGGATTAGTATCTGCTGAAGTCAGTATAGTTCAGTGACCAGTGACTATGCCTTCATCACTTGAACTTTCCTACAACAACTGATACAAAGGGACACTAATGCACATCAGAAAAATGCATGGTGTTGTTATATATTGACTGTTGTATACAGGGATTGAACCCAGGACCTTCGGTTTTGTAGTCAACGTGCTAACTACTTCAGCCAACGCCACCCTCTTAAATTTATTTTAGTTGTATTAAACATCTCTGAATTTTTAAGGAGCTTTCTGCATGTGAGTGACCTTTTTGGCTGGTAGACAGAGAAACAACTGCCTCATAGAATCAAGAAGATTTTCTCTATGAAACGTTTTTAGGCTAAGGGGTATCCCAGCAGAAAGAAGCGAAGATTTTTTCATAGAGATTCCTTATTGTTTTAATGTGGTAAATCTTATTAATTTTATCAAGAAAAAGGCAACTGAAAATCAAGAAGAAATCTTATTATTCACAACTTTTTTTATTCAATTTCCATTATTTTTGGCACCAAAAAACAATCCATAGAGAAAAACTTCTTGATTCTATTAGGTTTTCTTATAAATTGTAAACTATAGGGATTTCTCATTGATTTTATTAGGTTACCTTGTTGAATTTTTTTAAAAAGGGTTTCTTCTTGGATTTATTAGGTTGCCTTATTGATTCTTTCAATAAGGTTTTCTTCTTGATTTTAGTAGGTTCCTATATGAGTATGTGTAAAGCATCTTATTGATTTTTTTAATAGTGTATGGACCTCTTAAGCTTTAGTAAATAATCATAGTTTTATAATTTACGAATTGTTTGCGCTACAGTTATAAGTATTCGCATAATTGTAGCGTAAGCAATTCGTAAGCACACATATTTTCCCTAAAGCAACTACGAGTATGACTATAGCTGATTCCAACATACATGAGCATTTCTACTTCATTTATGCGAAAAACTAAAATACGCTACATTTCTAAATAAAAAGGCATATGCATATATTGCATATTGACTCTCTGTCATAGTTATACTCGGAATATGCTTATACTCAGACTATGGATATTTATACGGGAAAAAACAAATATACGTACAATACTCGGGATATTTATTCATAATTCGCTATCATATACATACATTCATGCATATAAAATGGAATGGAAAATGCGTTTTGGCTGTTTGAAAACATGCTTTATGTGTGTGTATACATGCATATTCAGACGATTAATAGTCACAGTATTTTTATACTTATGCGTAAATATGACAGTCTTTGTGCTGCGTAATTTAAGAAATATTTATGAAGATGGTTTTTTAATGCGTTTGTATTCATATAAGCGTGTTTTTTTATTTTTAGAGCTGTACGCAGTTATAGTTGTTTGAGGGCCAATACTCAAAGAGTACTTAAAACGATACTTTTGTCATTCTCTGATAAGAACAACAATTTTTCATTGAAAAATACTCTTAGTATGCTAATACTTAGACTCTGGATATTTATTTGGGCAAAAACAAATATACGCATGATACTTGGGATATTTATTTATCATTCGCTTTCGTATAAATGCATTCATGTATATAAAATGAAATGGAAAATGTGGTTTGGCTATTTGAAAATGTGCTGTATGTGTGTGCAAATAAAATAGCCCTGTATATATGCATATGTAGTCACAGTATTTTTATACTTTAATGCGTGTTTGCATATGAGCATGTTTTTTATTTTAAAGCTATACGCAGTCATAGTTCTTAACGGCCAATACTCAAAGATTACTTAAAACGATACTTTTGTCATTCTCTGATAAGAACAAAATTTTTTCATTGAAAATGTAATATAAAAAGAAAAATGTATTTATTTTAAAAACCAACCTAACCTAAATTAGGGCCCTGATTATTGCGTTAGCTGCTGGGTACGTATTTAAGCACATATAAAAATATTTATGGTTTAAAAAAAAGGTTGCTTTTACTTTAAAAGTACACTTTTAATGTACTGAAAATATGCACTATACTGCTAGCGCAACGCTCAACGCTCTAATTTAGGTTTGACTGTAAAGATCTCATAAGCTGACTAAAACGCTTTTCTTTAAAAATTTTGTTACAAATTGTTTCACATGTATTTGTGATTAAATATAATTTAACATACTTTGCTGTTCAATTTCTGGCAACACAGATATTTGTTTACACATCAATACATGTAAAAGAAGTAAATACCCTGTCGGAAATTATGTTAACTTTAAACTAACTTTAAGCTAACTATTTCGCAACTAGTACTGCCTGACATGACACTTGGATTACTTTTCAATGCAATCAACTGACTATTTTAATCATTGCGATGTCCTAGGCGGTAGTCAATTGTAGCGCATTACTTTCAGCTAACTTAAAGCTGACTTTTTTTAAATCACCTGGTAATCAGTAAATTAAATTTTTTTTCTGGAGTTCGAACATTTGCCATCACACGTTCTGTACTCAACGCACTAACACTCGGCTAAGGTACCATATATAATAATAACAGCAAAATGTTAATATAAAACTGAAATGAGTTTGAAAGTAGCTGAGAATAAATTTGTTGGCTCTCATCAAATTCGATTACGTACTCAACTTAAGAATTAATTTTGGATTTGTTCTGGATGACATTGCAGTTACCTTTTAGTCAGTCTAAGAAAAGTTAACTATAAGTTTACTATTTTTGTAGTCAACCACACATTCTCCGACAGGGTAGCAAAATAAATTAAAAGAAAATTAGTAGCAATAATTTGTGTGTGTGTGTGTGTTTATATTCTTGAAATAATTTCAATGTCTAGTATATGTTGGACTTTTAGTTTTTACGTTCAATAACAAAAAAAAAAACAAATATTTATTTACAAAAGCAAATAAACGGAAATATTAAAGAAACATATATATGTATCTTCGGCTTTGCAGACTCTTATGTGCCCTCCAATAAAAATATGAAGAAAATAGTGTAAACGAACCCATAGACTCCACAAAGTTATTGAGTACTTTATTGCTGTTATTGCACAATATTTAAAAATAAAAAATGGATAAATTTTTCTTATACCATATGTAAAATTAAAAAAAAAACTGCACATACGTATGTATATCAGATCTGGCCACTGAGAGAAACACGAGAGAAATGTATTCGCGTATGTGTATTCATTTGTATAAGAAGCCGGTTGATGTTCGGCACTCTGGTGCTAACTTGGGCAGCTCAGATGTATATACATTAGGGCGGATCGATTTGTATGGAGGCAAAAAAAATCGCTCAAATTACAAGGAAAATCGTATTCTAGGGATCAAAATAAGAAACTTTGCCGAAGGAACCATACCACTAAAATGTATTTTGATGTCCCGACTTTTGTACCGAAAGGTAAAATTTTGAAAAATCTCACTTTGACCCATTTAGAGTTCCTCAATCGAGTCAAAATGTATGACCGACCCCCCACTAATATTGGAAGGCCGACCCACCTATGCCAGTGGCACACCCATGGAACCACCCTTGGGGGGTTCCTCATACAAATATTTAAAAAAATCACACCCTACTTACATAGTCATAGAGAGAAATTTTTTATGTTTGGGAGGCATCATCATTGGTGATAATAGGCAATATTATTGTGCAATAATTGATATTTTCGGCAATATTATTGTGCAATTTTATTGTGCAATGATTGTTATTGTTGGCAATATTATTGTGCAATAATTGATATTTAGTGCAACATTATTAAGTAATATTATTGTGTAATATTATTGTGTAATAATTAATATTGTACAATAATACTACCCATTAGTATAGTTAATATTATTACTGTTCATTTTAAAAATTATTATTTGTGTGTATGGACTAATAATTTTTATATAGGGTATGGGTTTCTTAACAAAATTTTGTAATTGTAGACTTTGAGGGCCAATTTTTATGTTAGGGATTGAACTTTTAGTCTCTTTCTCTAATTAGCCAATTCAAAAAATTGTGCGATAGTTATTTTAAACTTCTTAATATTGCAATACTAAACTACTAAACAGTTTTAAAGTTATCTTTGTGAAGTTCATAACGCTTTTAAAACAGCTAAGTTTGTTAAGAGAAATAAAAATAATAATAAATAAAAATAGTATATCTAAGACAGGTGTCAGTATGCGAGCGAACTACAAAAAGTGCCTATGTGTTATGTTTTAGTAAAATATTGCTAGTTTACTGGATCAAAAATTTTAGCTAATTTTCAACACAATCTATGAGGCTTTTAGTGCCTTTCGAATATTTTCTACTTTAAAAATGTGTTGCATTATTATTTGTATAAGAACATAACGATAGGGAAGCGTCTATTTATATTTATTTTGTTATTTATTTAACAAAAAAATGTAGTAGTATACTCGTAACTTAAATATAGTTATGCAAATCAACATAAAATATGGCAAGAAAATTGTTTAATAAATTCATTCACAGTTATAATTAAATTTCAGTTACATATCGCTCATTTATTGCAACAATGTCATAACTGAAAATATGGGATTTTTGAGTTAATAATGCAGCATTAATTCTCATATCGTTATTTATGTTGTATAAAAGTTTTATAGAAATTTCTTGAATACTCAACTCTTTAGAGAAAAATACAATTTTCTTTTTCCATTAAGTTGGGTGTAAATTAAAAATACCGAAATATATTTATTTGACGTATGTATGTATATCTAATGTATTTATATGAATATACATATATACAGCCTAATTGTAAATTTTTTCCGCGGAGTTTTTCTCTTCCCTCTCATTCGTTCGCGGGGAATAATCCTCCTATTCTAAATTGCTAGAGAATAAGCAAATACGGGAGAGTATAAAATCTCTATCAGCTGTTTAATGTTTACATATTTTTGTGCACTAATACTAAGTTCGCACTTACGTGTTTAACTCCTCATTCGTGTTTAAGAGCTTAAACACGACGATTTTTAGATGTTTTGCCATACATTTATTTGTTTGGTTAAACATCTCAAAAACGGTGTTTTAAATTTAAACACTTCGATAAACTCGTATATGGAGTATGTTCAGCGCATTTTTCATAACTTGTGGCAACTTTGTGTTGTTATTTAATGACGGCACGTGAAAAAATTATTTAAGACACAACAATTACTCAAAAATATTTAAATTATTTACAAAAAAAATCTTGTTTAAAAAATAAAAAGCAAATATAAAACATAATTGCTCGAAATTTCTTACAAATACAATAATTTATTGACATAACGTCAACCTTAAACATCTTACATATACAGGGCAATTATGAATAAAACTCCCAGGGAAATTTTTCCCAGGGAACAATTCCAACTAATGGCAAGTGATAGGGAAAACAAAAAATTCTAATTGGAAAAGGGAGAAATTTCCCTGGGAGTTTTATTCATAATTACCCTGATAATGTGATCGGTTGTGTTTAGTTTTCAGAAAACTCGCCTCAAACATGTTTAAAAACATAAGTGTGAACATAGTATAACTCAATAAATAGTTCAGCAACAGAAATTTAATAAAATATTTCAAGTGCGCCAAGATAGCGTCGACGAAATAGCGTCGGTTTTGGGAATTAAAAAACTGGGAAAAATTGGGGAAATTTTCTGGGTATTTTTAAAAATATATCAACAAGCTAGCAACGATTTTGGGAATTCAAAGGGGGAAACAAAACAAAAACCGTGGATGAATTTTCCCAGGAGCACTGTTGGACTCCCACGCCAAAACGTTATTTATCCTGTACATTTTATTCTGCAATAAAGCAAGAGTTCAGCAATAGAAATTTAATAAAAATTTTGTGTTCCCATTGCCAATAAGATTATGTGTTAATGTAAATAGCTTTTTTGCTTAAATAAAAAAATCAAATAAACAGCGTAACCATATACAATCATGCAGAATAACTTTATGCTGACAAAATGGTGCTAAAACTGCCCCGGTGCAGATGCGAGTGGATTAAATTTCCAATGACTTTATGTACAAAGGAAATTGTAAATTTCATAGTTTTTCTTATCGGTCTTGATATTAGAAGGAAAACAAATCTTCCATTTACCTGCTATGTGAACTCAAAGGAGGCGTGCAATTTTGTGTTTTAGTATTTTTTCTAAAGGCAGAAATAGTTGATGTTTTTGTAGTTGATGTGCACAGGGCTTGGATAAAAATGCCCATACCGAGCCATAATCGCTAAAATAGCTTAAGCGACACTATTTACGATCGCAAATAATAAATTTTGGTCAAAAAATTAAGTTAGAATATTATGTCGCTTAAGCTCCCTCTCCCTCGTATTTAGAATACCTACTTCTTTCGCAGGGAGTTTTTTCTCCCTCTCCCTCATATTTATCTCCGTAATTTCTACAAGTAGATATCTATTGGTGCCTAGATATCTATCGTGTAAGTTGAATTTTATAAGGCAAACTCGTGGGTAAAAAGCTTAGGTAAATTACCTGTGTGTAGAAGTTACGGGCATTAGAACACCTATTTTTCCCCGGGGAAATTTCAATTCATAATATTAGGAATTTGAAAAGGGAAAAAACTCCCGGGAAATTGTTATTCATAATTTTGCCTTTTAAATAATTTTTTTTTCCAAATAAGGCAACCTATTGTAAAAAGGTTGCAAATATTGAAAAACGACTTCAGAATTGGTAAACATATCCCCCATATTTATAAAAAAAAATTAAAATGTGTTTGAAATGCATTTTAAGAATATTTCGTATAAAAATTTTTAAATAAAATACATTTAAAGTTAATTTTATATTTGATGAATATGGGTGATTAGGCCTTATTAAGGAAAAAAATAAATTGAGGTTTACAAAGCGTTTAAGAAACCAAATTTCCATACAAAATTTGTTTACATTTTGTAAATTTAAAATATTTTTTCTGCATAAGGCAGATAACAGAGTTCTATTTTAGCTTTTGTGAAGAATTTTTGGTTGAGTTTTTTAACCAGCAACGAATTACTGCCCCTATCACGGTTTTCAACTTTTAAAATAGTTTGGTTGTGATTGATAAATTTGCATTACCATTCTCCACTAAATTAACAGTTGAGTTTTCAGTTGTGTTTTGGTACTATCATTTACAACTATGCGTAAGTTTGGTTGAGAAAAACGTTGAGTATACACAACTGTTTTCAAGTAGTTGAGTCGGTGGTTGGGTTTTTCTAGTTACAGGTAAGAAGTAGAAAATATGGAAAAATCGTAACTGGAAATATTGATTATGATTCATAACAAAATTTTCTTAACATTCCAAAATTATTTTTTAATGAATTCGTTCCCTATTTTGATTATTCCTTACCTTGCATTGGGTAGTTCATGATGGTTAGAATCATCACGAATTTCTTTCTTTCTTTCGATACGTAGTACATCTATGTACATATATTTGCGACTTCATTTTCGTCGTCATAAAATAAATCTACATATATTTGTATCCATTTAGTATGATTTGTTTGAACTAAATCATACAAAACAATATTTTTTCTAAAACTTTGTATTTTAAATTTTCACACAAATTAATTGCTTTCTGTCAAACTTGATGTTTTAAGTTGGCAACGCGATGACAATTTCAACTAATAAACAGTTGTGGTTCATAATACTAAAACACAGTTTGGTCGTGTGTAAGTTTGGTCTACTCTTAGGCGACCAAACTGAGTTTAGTTGAAAACCGTGATAGGGGCATACATATAAACGTTGCTTAACCAATAACAAATAAAAATGCTTCATGTTAATTTGAAAACTTTAAACTCTGTTTTTTTTAGTTGTGACATTGTTGTAGTAAACGAGCGATATCTATTGGTATTTGTATGTATAACTTTACTAATACTCGTACCACTAACTTCCTGTATAAAATAATTGTTAATTAAATATTGGCATTACCATACAACTAGTTGGTTACAAAAATTTGTTAAATAAATTGAAAATTTTAATTTATGTTTGTATGTATGTATGTATATGTAAACAAAAACATTTTTTTTTCAGAAAAAAAACTTGGTTTAAGCCTTAGCATAAAATTAATTGACACAACGAGCCAAAATGTATGAAAATTCGTGTTCATATCAAACGGCTTTGGATTTGAAAAGAGTCTCACCGCCATCGTTGGCCCAAGTGAAAACGGAAGACTGTATTACGCTGGGACAGTGTTCACCGGATTGGACTTCATACCGTTTTCATCAGTCCACCTTTGAACAGCTAAAGCAAAGTGTAGAAAAAGCCAAGGCGGCCTTACAAGATCGCAGTACATTTTTTGGAGCTACCAGCGCATTTAGGTAAAATGTTCAATACAAAATCAATAAGTTAATATTATATATTTAACAATATTTTTTGTTATACTTATTTTCAGCGATATTTATTCAACGCAACGCTTAAGCGATACCTTGGACACACTGCCAGCGGTGCAAAGTAGCAATACAGCAAATTGTATTGGCATTCAAGTGCATAACAGCGGTTCGGCCGCCATAGCACCCAGCTCACAAAGTTTAGTTTTAAATGGCAATTGTATATCATCAATACCGTCGTCTTCAAGTAGCCAACGTTATCGTTTGGATACCCTACAACCTGCAAATTGTTCTCCAGTACCTCAACATGGTGTCATAACTTCAAGTGCTGCACCGTCCTCATTGACGAACACCCTGATGGATGTTTCACATAATGATAGTAAAGCAAGAGGTAAGAAATTTTAATAAAGTAAAATCAAAGCCAATCAAAGGATCAGCTGATTGGTTGTCCTTGGCAAGCTTTTTTTTATTAGCCCATACAATTTGTATGAAGCAAACCGAATTAACAAGTCGGCAACACTTTGCAAATGAGACTTTTCTCATATTGACAGATCGTTAAGTAGTGAAGTTGGCTGCAATAAAACTATTGTTTTTATTGTTATTGTTCGAAAGTAATTACATTTTAGCTATTTTAGAACAATCTAACGGTTTTATCTTCATTTTTAGGGCTTCGAACACCAAAGGTGAAAAGAAACTCTATTGTTTTCGCTACGCTGTCCGTCTGTCCGTCACAGGGTATTTTCGCGAGAACCGTAAGAGCTACGGACCTGAAATAAAGGGTGTGCCAAAACGAGCAACGAAAAATGTTAAAATCCCATGTAATATATATAAAATTGTATGTATATACACTTGAATTTGGTAAGGTTGGTGCATTTTTATATAGACTACAACAATTAACACTAAAATTTTAAAAATTTTAATTAAACGGTGTGCCATCAGTTAATGTAATTTTGACTATGTAATTTTGATTACTTGCTGTATCTTGGAAACCGTAGGAGCAAACTTCTTGAAATTTTCAAAAACGGTAAAACAAAAAAATCCCAAAATTATAAAATCGCCAAACCGAAAAAAAATCGCCAAAACAAAAAATAAACGCCAAATCGAAAAAAGCACCAAATTAAAAAAATCTAAAACGAAAATAAATCGCGAAAAACCGGAAAAATCGCCAAAATGAAAAAATCGCCAAAATCAAAAAAATGGTAAATATTACAAAAATTGCAAAAATGAAAAAAAATCGCCAAGATGAAAAAATATCGCCAAAATGAAAAAAATCGCCAAAATGAAAAAAGCACCAAATTAAAAAAATTCTAATAAGAAAATAAATCGCGAAAACCCGAAAAAATTAAAAAGATAGCCAAAATGAAAAAAAGTGCCAAAATGCAAAAAATCGCAAAAATTAAAAAAAAATCGCCGAAATGAAAAAAATCGCCAAAATTAAAAAAATCGCCAAAATTAAAAAATCGCCAAAATGAAAAAAAATCGCCGAAATGAAAAAAAGTCGCCAAAATAAAAAAATTGCCAAATCAAAAAAATCGCCAAAACAAAAAAAATCGCCAAAACGAGAAAAACGCGATATATAAACAAAAAAAAATATTTCAGCTGAAAAAACGTCAAAAACTTAAAAAAAACGCTATATTAGAAAAATGCTCAAAGCCCAACGTACGGAACCCTTCGTGCGCGAGTCAAAGTCGCACTTTACTGAATATATTTTAATTTTATTGTGGGCATAAATTTCATTATTTTTGCTATTATTTGTTAAAATTTTTGAAGATAATAACATAACAAAAACACACATAATTAAAAAATAATTAGTTAATTAAAAAAAAATTTAGACTACGTTCTAAACTGCTGACTTTTCTCCTTCACTGGCTCGCTATACATTTATCTAACTATAATATAGTCTATTTGAATACATACTTAATTCAATAAAAACTAATCCACTTTTATTAAATAGATTTCCATCAGCAAACGTATTAAGCGAACTTGACAAGTAGCAATACATAAGAGAGAACAAAACAATGTTGTGCAATATTTATGGCATGCAATACGTTTCAAATACAAAATTTAAATAACTAGTACGAGTATATTCGCACTAACAACAGTCGAGAATGCCTGCAAATAGATCTTCAGTAAAAAACATAACAATTTTAATAAATTTGCTCTGGTCATGCAAGCGAATACTATTACAGGGACCTAAAATTGCAACCTCTATTTGTTGAACGGTGATGTTTCAATAAAAGACTGTAAAGATTTATGCAAGATAAAAAAAATTAATGAAAAAAAAGCTAAATAAAATAAACTTACATAAATAAGCTAAACAACCTAAAAACTAAAAAAAGAATTGTTTGCAAGAATAAAAGCAAACTTAAAGTCATGGATGAACTGGTGAGAATGAGTGGGAATGTTGTTTCCCAACAAACAAAACTTTTTTGAATACTTTTCTTAAAAAAGTCATTTAACATTAAGAATTTTTGTTTGTGTTGTTGATTAAGCAACGTCTACATAAATTTCGTTTCTGCTTAAGAAACTCATCAGTAGGCTTTAACCAATAATTTCTTGAAAATATTAAAAAAAAAACTTCATATGTTTATAGAAAAATTCTCAAAATGTTATTGACAACTACGTAGACAAACATAATAAAAGTACGTTAAAAAATCTCAAACAAAAACTTCATTTCAGTTCAGACTCGAATAAATTTGTAGATAACACATATACAAATATTTCCCCTTATTGTGAATAGGGTCATCGCCGTCACATCAAGACGACAGCAAAAATTGATACTTGTTTACTCTTTGTCGACAACAATTGACTACTATTAATATGCTCCATTAATTTACAAAGCTTTAGAGATTAGTTAGAGATTGTCAACAAGAGCCAATTGTTGCCGATAAGGAGCAGACAAGTGAAATATTTAGTGTCGTCTTGATGCGACATCGACGACGCCATTGACAATAAGGTGGATTATATTTAACTAAATCTAAACTATTTTTTAACTGTTTAAGGCCGTTTCGGACTATAATACAAGTATTAATACTTTTGTGGAAAATGCAACTCTGACATGTTGAGTTGTTATTGTCTTTTGAAATTTTTGAAACAGAAATTAGATTAGGGATGCATTTTCGTCAAAAGTATTAATACTTGTATTATAGTGTAAAACGGCCTTTAGTACTTAGTTTTTAAGTCGGTTTATTTTTTTCCAAACTTTTATTTTAAAATTTTTAGATGCCCAATTTGGCATATATTTGTGTCCGTCCACTTTACTAAATCCAACATTGCGTCAATTTCACAAAAATGGGTAAGGTAGAAGTACGTGAAATATAAAGTAAATGTGCATACATTGTCCACCTCTTTAAGCACAATATTATTTCCTTCTAAGAGCCGAAACTTTTTGCCAAGTTTCGTTTGAATCAGATAAGTAGAAGTTCATATAATTTTATACTAAGCTTTCATGCGTGTAGCTCCGTCCACTTTATTGAAAACATGATTAAGTATTTTTCAGAGCTCAAGGTGTGCGTCAAGTTTTGTAAAAGCCGATAAAGTAGAAGCAAGTGAAATATAATATTAAATGTTAATGGGTGTGGCCTCGTCCACTTTTTTGAATACAAGATGTGTGTCTTTTTAAAAGGTCAAGGTCTAAGCCAAGTTTCGTAAAAATTGGTTAAGTACAAGCATGTAAAATAAAATACTAAAATTTAAAAGGCGTGGCTCCACCCACTTTTTTGAATGCATGATTGTGTTAAACTCAGAGTGTATGCCAAGTTTCGTAAAAATCGGTCAATTAGAATCATGTGAAATGTAATATGTATTATGTTTTATGGGGAGTGGTTCCGCCCATTTTATTTTAAATTTGAGACTGTGTCGTTACGGGACTCCAAAGTGCTGGGTAAGTTTTGCAGCAATCGGACGAGTTAAAGATCATAAAATATAATAAAAAAATAGTAGGCGTGTTCCCACCCACTTTTTTGCAATGAGACCAAATGGAAGCTAGACCCGCTCAGACAAAATAAAAACCAATATACAAAATAAAGGATATTTACGGTCTAAAATATGACACAACTAAAAAAATAATAATAGAGACGAGTTGATAACCTCCTCCTTTTTCTTGAAGTCGATTAAAAACGTGCTCGAAGTTAAAATATTTTGCATAAAAAAATGAACAAGATAATTACTTTTTATCGTAGTTATCTTCTAAAAATTTTACTTTATGTTTTTGTTTAAATGTATTTGTAATTTTTGAATTTTGTTGACAAATTATTTTTGTATTATATTGTTGTTTCATAATTTTTATAAAAAATAATCAAACCAAAACAATTTCCTGACGAAGCCACACAAAGGAGTGGCGAAATATCGAAAAATACATTAAAAATTAAATTAAAAAAAAAAAAAAAAAAAATCCAAGAGACCTTAAGCTTAATAAAATCAGAGAAAATTATAATAAAAAGAGGTCAAAATATTAGAAGAGTTATCTTCTACGTTAATCGTAATGTTTTTAAGAACTAATGCTTGTTGGGTTGCACACATTTCCAAACCATTTCGTGCACATGTTTAACTAAACTTTTTTTTAACTACGACTATGTAATAATAAAATTGTATCTATTTCGTTCTGTTTGTATAAAAAAAAAGAACCCAATTTTTACTCAGGCTTATTCGTTAAGACAACATTTGTCTGCCTGAATATGGCAGGCAAGCAGCCAGTAGTCAGTCAGAAGCAGTTTTCTTTCTAATTCTATATTTTGTTGCGGCGGATGTCTATATTGATAAATTCGTGTTGACGTTCCAGTTGACCCCACAAAGTTCGCGGTTTGCCGCCTTAACATTTTTTTTGTATAATTTTTTTTATTTTAATAATAAAAATTGTATCTTTTTTTGGCAACTGTTTTGGACTTAAACCAGCAAGTTTATATTTTATTATTTCATTTGATTTTATTTTTCTTTTAAAACATGTATGAATTGTTGTTTGAAATATTTTTTTTTTGCTGGCTTAAAACAATTTTTTGGCAAATGATTTCGCAAAAAAATTTTGTTCGTATGTATTTATTTAAATACATTTATATAAAATGAAAACATTTTACCTCCTCCCCCTCCCCCTCCCTATCCACAAATGTTAAAGGATCATTTGAGTTTAAGTTTTTTGTTCCATGTTTTTGGGCGCGAAAAAATAGGACTTAATTTAATTTTACAGAATTGTTAATGTATGTATTTGGTTGTACATATGATGTTGCATGTTTTCACGGACAACATATGTTAAGTTAGGCAAGAGCAATATTTTTATTTCAGCTGACCAGAAAATCGTTGTTTAACCGGAAGGCAAAGATTTGTTTTTCCGCCATACCGAGTAGCCTAATGTGTTTATTATGAAATGATGGAAAAATGGATTTTTTTTTGTTATTTTCAATAAATTTAAAGGAAAAGAACTTAATGTGAATTTGTAAGTTATAGCGAAAATAAATAATTTTAAAACTTTTGTTAATGAAAAGCTGTTTAGATATTAGAAATATTTGGCTAGTCACAGTTTAAAAAATTTCCAATTAATATAAAAAAGATAAGTTATGATATTTAGGTTTAAGAAATCTATTTGAAGAAAAAAATGTTAGTGGAAAAGTTATTTTGGTTATTGCAAGTTTAAAAAAAAGATTATTCTACCCTGACACAATTTAAAACTAATTTGATTTTAATTTAATTTAACCAAGAGATATTATTACACTTAAAATTATAATAAATCTTTAACTATAAAGCACTAGCGACAAGACTATCGGCTTCATATTTAAAAATTATGTTACATATAATGTCCTTACTTTGGCGTAAAAAAGGATTTTTATAGAACATTTCGCAATGAAATGAAAAATGTCAGATTTGATTTTTAATAGCTTTTTTCATTAGAAAGAATAAATTCAGAAATGATTTTCAACATCAAAAATGTTGAATTTTTTCAAACTCGGACCAGAAATCAACTAACTGAACGAATTAGAAAACAATCTTTATAGTGGAAAGTTAATGTACGCGGCATACGGCATGTGAATAAAAGTTAGATAGTTTGCTTTCAAAATTATTGATAAATTTTTTTTTTACTTTTTCACAATTAAATAAGCTTAGCAATGCTGTGGAACTTTTTCCTTTGCTGCTTAATAGTGGAGTTAATGTCGACGTCGTTGACGGCGTTTCAACGCCGAAAAAGTTGAAACAGATTGAACTTTTACGGCGTTGCAACGCGTTGAGATTAACTGCTCTCATACAATTTCATACGATTCAACTTTTTTTTTGACATTTGACGCCGTCGACGACGTCGACATTAACTCCAGGGTAAAACAACTTTGACATGTACAAATGTATATATACACCTTAAAGCGTTTCGTGCATTTTCGTGTAAATTTTGCTCAACACGACACGCCCCGACCACGTACGAAATCAGATTTGCTGTTACGAACATTTCGTGTTGAGTTACTGTCAGGGAAATAAAACACGACACGCTCCGATCTCTAATATACACACATAATAGTTTGTCACAAGAATCAAAAAATTACACGTATAACCATATACGGATACCACTACGTGACAAAAGACAAAAAAAACGTGTCCTCGGTGTCATTTTTGCTTTTCAGGCTCATATCTTGCAAACCATTCGAAATTTTGATTTACTTTCTGAGTCATAAAGAACAAAAATTGTGATGATATAAAATCAAAATAATTTCATCTTCAAGATCAAAATCGCATAAAAATTTAAAAATTAAAATTTTTACTTTTTTCCCCTGTTCAGGTCCACAGGTAGCAAACGGTTCAAAACTCAAGGAAACAATCAACTACAAAATTTTACCTAAGATCTCAATAAACAACTTTCTAGAACATATGAACATTCTAGGAATGATTCTTAATACCGTTTAAGTAGCGCTTAGGTAGCCGCAATAGTGAAAAATTTCCCGAAATTTTTTAAATCTCATTTACTTGGAAATTATTCATAATAAATTTTTCATAATTATTAAATTAAATATTATAAGCTTTCGTACGAGAAAAAAATCTCAATATAGGAGTAAGTTCACAGAGAAAAAACTGCCTCATAGAATCAAGAAGATTTTTTCTATGAGCCGTTTTTAGGCTAAGGGGTATCCCAGCAGAAAAAAGCGAAGATTTTTTCATAGGGATTCCTTATTCTTTTTATGTGGTAAATATTATTAATTTTATCAAGAAGAAAATCACATAAAATCAAGAAGAAATCTTACTATTCACAACTTTTTTTTACTGAATTTCCGTTATTTTTGGCACCAAAAAACAATCCATAGCGAAAAACTTCTTGATTCTATTAGGTTTTCTTATAAATTGTAAACTATAGGGATTTCTTATTGATTTTATTAGGTTGCCTTCTTGATTTTTTTAAAAAAATGTTCTTCTTGATTTTATTAGGTTGCCTTATTGATTTTTTCAATAAGGTTTTCTTGATTTTAGTAGGTCCCTATGTGATTATGTGTAAAGCATCTTATTAATTTTTTTAATAAGGAAATCTTCTTGATTTTATGCGACGTCTTGTTATTTCGTTTCTATAAATAGACATACAAAAATTTTTTTTCATGATCTTTTTCATTTTTGTATAAGAATGTTTGCACAATAATTTCAATGGTTGTTCAGGCTGGTTGTTAGCATATTGGTTAGAGTGCTTGTCTATCAGGTAGAAGTTTGCTAGTTCAATACTTAGCGAGTAAGTTAGTTAAGAATATAACATAATGTGTATGTATGTATGTATAAATAAATAAAATCTACAATATACTACATGCATACATACATATGTATATGGTATAGAATCTATATAATTAATAGGCGAACACGTTTCTTGTAATCCCTTTTACGCCGGAACTACTGCACCGATTTTGGAAAGATTTATATCATTTTAAAGGAATTTCTGCGCAGATGTGCAGAATCTATATTTTATTGAAATCGGTTTAGTATTTTGGGAGCTATAAGCGTTTAAAGTTGCTACTACTACATGCAAACATAGTACACGCTCATTTGTTAGTTTACACTGTGTGTGTGTGTGTGTGTGTGTTTGTGTACTATTTTTCATGCTATTCCATATTTTTTCTTATTTGTTATTGTATGAAAGCCATAAAACCAGGGTGGCCGATGACATTTTTCAAAAAGTTGCACCAAGTAGGGAATTTATCAAAAAAAGGGGCAAAATTAAAAAAAGACGTGAAAACTACACTAATTTTTTTATTTTTAATGTATTATTATATAATTCACTCTAAAAAAAGGGGAAAAAAGTGGCAAGGCAGTCGAAAAAGTGGCAATTTGCCCCTTTAGTCGGTCAAACGGTCACGCTGCATAAAACTTATAGGACGAGAGTTCAATAAATTGAATAAGGTTTAATTAAGAGATTTTGTTTCTGTTTAGAATGCGGACGATTGTATCGTCCGTTTGGTATATCTAGTTTAAATGAACCCCCAAACAAAATGTTTCGACTTTTTCTGAAGTCAGACTTGTCGTACCGAATTCGTTAAGACATTTCGGTAGTTTATCTGAACTCAGACTTTTCGTACCGAATTCGTTAAGAAATTTTGGTAGTTTTTCTGAAAAATTTTTTTTAAACATTAAAACTTTGATTTTTGAGTACATAAGTAAAAGTCTGTGACAAATTTTTTTTAATAAATATGTGTATATGTTGATAAAAACAGGATTGTAGCAAATATTAAAAAGTGTGAGTATGTGCAAATTATTTCGACAATAGCAGCAACATAACGGTGAAGCGGTACTTTGCTATAAAAGCAAAAAGAAATCGTACCTAGATGTCGTTACGAATTCGTACCGACTTATCGTTACGAAGTCGTGTCAACCATTTTATAAAAAAATTTTTACGATTTCGGTAATATTTCGGTTCCGAAATCGGAAGATTTTGTCGACCAGTCGTTACGAATTCTTTACGAATTCGGAGCATTTTGTTTGATGGGAAAATACATAAGTACAGAGAATAAAGACGCAATTTTTTTTTTATGTTTTTATTGAAAAAATCAATAAGATAACCTCATAAAAACTACAAGATTTTTTCTTGATTTTTTCAAAAAGGTTTTCTATATGAAATTAATAAGATTTCCTTATTGAAAAAAAACCATAGAGATTTCTTATTAATTTTGTTCTATTTTATGAGGTATTTAGTAGGCACCGTTTTCTCTGTGTATCTCAAAGAGAACAAAGTTGAACATATTCAACTCCTGCATAAAATCCACTCTTCGCTATGCTTGCGAATTTTAGAATGCAGCTTCCAAAGACCTTAACTTTTTCCAAGTTTTAATAAATCGTTAATTGCGAAGAATACTAAAAATATTTTGGCCAGTTACTATATCTCATGTAAGATTATGGAACGAAACCGGTCAAAAGCCCATAAATGATGAAATACTCAGAAGAAAATGGCGATGAATAAGGCACACTTTGCGAAAGGCCATTGACGATATCAGAAGAAACGCTATAGAATGGAACTCTCACAAGGTAGCCGAAGAAGAGGCAGACCATAACACACCTGGCGTCGCCAAATCGAACTCGTAGCTGTCAGACAAAGCAAAACCTCTAACGAAATAAAAACTTTTACAGCGGACAAATCACAAGCCTGACATCAAATACGGGAACTAATATATCATATATAATTAAGCGGAATGGGAGATGGTGTATGTGAAAAATGTGGCTCTCAAGGAAAAATGTTTGACGATCACTGTTGTTCCAATTTTGTACTATATGTAGACCTAAGTTTATTAAATTGTAAGTTGATTATGGCGGCAGCTTCACTGCATCGAAAGAGCATAAAGAGAATGCGAATAATATTATGCAGGCAGTCTTTTAATAAGAACCCAGTAAAAAAAATTGGAAGTCATTCTAAAGGAAGTACATTTTCATTGCTTCCAAAAAATCGATATTTTTAATTTGCCAATAGTTAGCAGAAAACCAAGTAGAAGTTTATTTTAGTCATACAAAACCTTGTAATTCCTCTCTAGTTCTAGAAATTACTCACCAGAATTTTAAAAAAATCGATTTTTTTGAAGAAACTTATGAACTAATTTTGGTCTAAAATTTTAAAGTTATTTGCTTAAATTTACATTGAATTACTGTTTCGCGTTTAAATTCCTATAAAAAGAAACTAATTGTTAAAATAGGTAACTATTAGCCATTTTTCCTAGATGAAAATATTATCATAGAACACAAAAAAGTACATTTTTCTTAAAATCGCTTCCAATTCGGTGACCAGGCGGCGAAAAAGAGAACTTCTTGCAATGACAACCCCATGTAAAAATCATTAGATCGGATCGAAATTTGCACTACTTCCAGATCGCAAACTTTACATTTTCATGACTTTTTTGGAGTGTCTTTTTTTACTGGGAAGCTAAAGAACTTAGTAAATTTTTAACGGATTTGTTTCACTCATAATCAATTGTAATTCTTAAATAAAAATAATCACCTGAGCAGCTAAGACCAGCTAATATGAGTTCGCTGTGATCCCTGCTATAATTCTACTTTTGAGCGAACCCATTGCAACTCGTTTCAAAACTGTTATTTTCGAAAATTAAAACGGAATTCAAAATGCGAGCATTCACATTAAAAATTCTCAATTTTAGTGAAATTCCTTGCGATTTATCGAAACCATTTTTAAAACTTTTGCCTTCAGCAGCTTCCAAACATAATCAAAAGCTATAACATTCTTTCAAAAGTGTTTGAATACAATTAATTAAAACAATCTTTCCTTAAACGTGGGCCACAACCCAAGCAATTAAAAAAATACCATGTAAAGAAGAAAACCTCCCATATTCTTTTTTTTTAATTCGTAGAAAATTTGCCATCTTTACGGTAAGTAAGTGTATCCCAGAAAAGTACATAAAGTTTGTCCATGTATGCTCTCAATCAACCAAGCATGCAGTGGAAGCTCCCATCATGCTTTTGTGTAAAAATTTTATTATCTTTTATACTTCTTTTATTTTTTGCGTATTCTACGACCAGAAATGAATCCTTTTGTTATTTTTTCCTTCTGTTTGAATGCTATCATTTGAAAAAGAATTCTTTCATGCGTAACTCATTATTTTTTGCTCTTCTTTTCAACTTTTTTTTTATCTAGCTTCTTTTAACTTTGGAGCAGAAGAAGAAAGAAATAGAAAATAATTGCACAAAATATTTACTATAGAAAGGCCCCAAAGATTACAAGCGTGCAAAAATCTACTAAAATGATGGCACATTTCGAAGAGGTAAAGTAAAGTTGATGGTGGGGCAGGGGTCAAAAATGGTGGATTGCTTATGAAATAAGCGAAAGGCCTCTGGGGGATACTTAAAAGCAGCTCGTTGTTTTTTTATATCTTTGGCGATTAAGTGAGTTAGTATTTTATGAAAAAAATGTTAAGATTAAATAAAGTTTAAAGGACCATACTCGTACATTATTGGACTGACTGTATTTTTTTTCTAGTCGTATAAATTTATGGACTTTCGTCTTTATTCAAATAAATCTAAACATAATTTATGCTGAACTTTTTTTCACATAAAAAAACAAGACATTTGTTATGACGCCTGCCTGCCATTCACACATAAAAACCGTAAAAATTTCAAGACTGGTTGCAAGTTTTTCTTTTTTATTTAACAACAACAAAATCGGTAGCAATATTATCGCTGATAAACCAACAACAAACAAATAACTACTGTAAATAAATAAAGCAAGCCAGCAGCAGCATTATGGCAATTATGTTTTTGTTATCGATATGTTATGATTGTCAAAACGCTCCACCCCTTAAATCAACCTCAAAGCAGCCACCCTCCACCTACAATTATAAATGGTTCTATGGTGCGTTACAAGGTTCCGGTCGCATGTTCGCATTGAACACTCAACTCAGTCACTCTGGTCTTTCCCTTACAATGCTTGCAAAATAATAACTCTACTTACTCTAACATCAGAGATTATTTGAGTTTATGTGACAATTATTATTACGTTTGTTTTTTATATTTATAAAACAGAATCTCAAGATTTCTATGCTACATTTAATGTCATTATATTACATATATTTTCTAAGGCAATCACTTGAAAGCACCCCAAGTGAAGCGAATTTTAAAGTGTGTTGTGTTTGAAAGAGCAAAAAAAAAGTACAAAACATTGCGAATTTTTTTTTCATCATGGTCATTTATGCAACAATTATATAAAGATGTCTTGTAGAAAATAATATTTTCTCGTTTTATGAGTTATGTACTTTTGTATTATTTATACTTTTGTATTTATTTTCAGATAAATCCTCTGTCGTGTGTTCTTCCACCTCCGTGTCCACAAACTCTCATAACAATTCCAGCAATGACAACCGTAGCTTGAGCAAATGTTTATCGGGTAAGTTTTATTACCAAACAAAACAAAAAAGGTCCTTTAAAGCTTTTTGTGCTACACCACAGACAAGCACCAGGCTGTTTGGTTTTATTGCTGTTTTAAAGCACTAGAGTGCGCTTGTTGGTTATGCAGTGTGCATGTGAAGTTTTTTTATCACAAACTGGTGTTTTATAAGCTTTTTTTCCTTGAAGTGTTAAGGTTTGCTATTTAGCAATAAATCATTTGTGGTTGTTATATTCAGTAAAGGCCATACTTTGTATATATGTACAACATTAATGAATAAATAAAAATTCTCTAGCAAAATTTTGTGAGAAATGCATATTAATATCTAATTCTTGCAGTAGAGTCGCTCTAATATGAACAACTCTTAATCGAAGAGGCAGGCTTAGCAATTCGTAAGCATAAATAGTTGTTAAAATTTGAAAAGATCTAATAACTAGTCCGCACCTCAGTACACCATATTTAGTAATCTAAGATTACACGTACATACATACAGATGTGTTTCAGATTATCGCCTTTACGGCCTTGTCTCACGGTGGTCTAAACACCGGGTGTAGGAAAGACGCTAACCATCGCCCCCTTGCACCCTTTTAGAATGGACCTAGTGACCAAGGCACTTAGGTTGCAATCTTCGATTTTAGTTCTTGTCCCTGTACTACGTCAAGCACCTTGCTGAGGTGCTAAGAGCTATCTAAACTCTTTATGCCGTAATGACTTTGTCAAAAGAGTATCTGTTTAATGGCAACAACATCTAGAATAGTGTCTGGCTGACCGCGTCATGCCAACCACTAGCATTGATTTAACACTGCGAAGCCAAGACTATTCTCCCAGCGATTTTGGTGGCAACCAACAACGCCACGTTGAATTCTCAAAGTTCATACGCTAAGTTGCTGTGTATACACTAGTACCGCGGTCCCTAAGAGAATACCTCAACCATTGCCGGCACAGCTCAACCACTAATCCGAGATGAACGCATGCCTGTGTCGCCAAAAATCCAGTGCCCACTCCGCACACACCAAAATCATCTTTTAAACCCCGTGGGATAGGACGAACTCGGCGTTTTAGCAAAGGATCCTGACGACCGCTACATACACTCAAAACTTCAGAACAGCTCGACTAGCGGGCAACCGTCACCCGCGGCACCAAAAGTAGTCTCTGGTTAGACCTCGAAGTTCACCACAAAGGCTTCACCTCTATCGTCTTTTGAACTCAGGGGCAGTTCCAGGTGATGCTGCATCTGATTCACATCAACAGGACCTGTCTTCCTTTTATAAATATATGCACATCCTTTCCTCCGTTGCCAGAGATCGGGTAGTAACACATAAGTTCTATGGGTAATCTACCAAAGGTACGTCAATGGAAAAAGCCACATGACCCCAGCTGGGGGCCCGGGATTGCCACACCCGTAGTCAAAAATAGACTTTTCTGGGGTGGCAGACAGTTGACTGTGGATATATTGGGTGTTTTTTATTGAGGTATAGAACTTTAAGTTGGCATCACTTTTTTAACTGGCGGCCATTTTGTCAGCTGTCAAGTGATTAATATTTAGTTTGGTTTGCCATTTCATCATGAACAGGTTGACAAAAGAACAACGCTTGCAAATCGTGCAAATTTATTTCGAAAATAATGGTTCAGTTCGCGAAGTTTACCGCAAGCTCCGTCCATTTTATGGTCGACATAATCGTCCATCAGAGCAATTAATTCGGTTAACCATGGATCGTTTTCGCACTACGTTTACTCTATGTGATAATACGCATCCGCAGAGACGTCGAACAGTGCGCACCGAAGAAACAATTGCCGCTGTAGAGCGTTGAAGAGGACCCGAATGAAACGATTCGCCACCGTGCCACCGTATAGAGCCATGATAACCGACTATTTTGTTCCCGAATTGGATGGCATGAATGTGGATGAGTTGTGGTTCCAACAAGACGGCGCTACATGCCACACAGCGCACGTCACAATCGATTTATTGAAGGAAACATTCGATGAGCGCATAATTTCGCGGAATGGACCTGTCAATTGGCCACCAAGATCGTGTGATTTGACACCATTGGATTATTTTCTTTGGGGATATGTGAAGTCGCTCGTCTACGCCAACAAACCAGAAACGTTAGGGGACTTGGAAGTCAACATTCGTGGCGTTATTGCCAACATACGGCCCCATATGCTCGAAAAAGTGATTGAAAATTGGACCTGTAGAATTGGCTTTATTCGAGCCAGCCGCGGCGGTCACATGCCCGAAATCATATTTAAACATTAATGGCATAAAAGCCAAATTGATGGACATTAAAACGATTTTCTTGTGTTTTATTTCAATTCGAAGTTCTATACCTCTAAAAAAACACCCTGTATATCCGCCACCGTTTGTGGGGGTTATACCGCCCATGGTCGATCTCAAAGCCGCGTCAGCTAAAACCAGGATACGCCACGTGTAAGGGTGGTTGACAGTTGTAGAGGAGAGGCTACGGGGCCCATCACTACACCATTAGTACCGCACACATACAAAATACTCTATAAATAAAATATTTTTTGTGTGTGGAAAATGAATAAAGAAGTTAATAAATCTTTCATTAAACACTCAGCTCAAACTAATCGATTTTGATGCAAAATTTTAGTTTTTTTTTTTGCTAAATTTCATATGCTAAATGTCAAGAATCTTTCCCAACTCTAATGTCAGCGGGTTGCTTGGGTGGGAAAGTTGGTAAACAATTGTCAACCAAAAGTACACATTCACACACTTCAGCTGAAACATTAACTGACAATCACAACAAACAAAATGCACAAACAAACAATAGAGTCATAATTTCTTCAAAGTAGCTACTACATACACAACATTTTGATAATCATTTGACTCTTAAGTGCTCTTCAGCGTTAATCCTATTAAAGCGTGTATCCTGCGACGACCAGAGAAGCAACAACCAAGAGGGAAAAAAATTAAAAATAATAAAAATAGAGATGAGTAACAAAAAGCACAAACGCACACGCATGGCGAAACCTCCCTCTTGTAATAGAAACAATCACAACAAACAATTTTAAAATTATTGTATAAAAAGAACTTTTTTTGTGTGTTAAGGACATAAGCACACAATGTAGCCAATCATCAGATCATAAAATGATCTACTCAAGTGTGCGTGAGAATTTTATGGCAACACAAAAAAAAGGCAACGCGCACTGGCAATAAATTTTCAATTGATTTATCTGCGCCGAAGGAAAAGTTACAGCAAAATGGGGTGGAACTTACACACACACACACACACACACATGCACATACGCTGGTCATATATACTTATGTAGGGGAAGGGGGTGCTGAATTTGTGTTTTTCATCTAATCATTATGATTTAAAGATTAATTCAACCTTTAAACAATTTAGACAACAACACGTTGAAGTATCTCTCTGCAAAATCTTTTTATTATTGTTCAAACAGCATTAATTGCCTTAAACAATAATAATTATTTAGATAATAGAATTGTTTTCAATGTGTAAAGAGATTAAAATGTAAATATTGTTGTGATAAAATTTTATTTAAACTGGATTAAGGCATCTAAGTCATGTCCATGTAATAAATTATGCGTGGTAAGAGCATTTTATCAGCATCATCATAAACATCATCATCACTGCCGAGCATTATTGACAACAATGATTGATGATTGTTTGTGTGCGTGTGCCTGTGCATGAGTGTGCATGAATGTGTGTGTTTGTGCTTGTGTGAAAAAAAAATCTTACACACCAGCCATTCCATTAACTCAGTTTATAGAATCAGTAATAATTACTTTAATAATGAATTTTTTTTTGCCCTATAAGAAGGGATGATAATGACCATAATAATAACAACGTTGATGATGACGTTTGACTTATGTTGTTGCTGTTATTACCAGCTACTGCTGCTTGTCATTATTATTTATTATTATTATTATTATTCCATTATTGTAGCTGAATATAATAAGTTAAGTGAACTGCGAAAAAGGGCCATGAGTAAAAATATTTACGTTAAAAATTTTCACAAAGATTAATTTTCCTATGTGTGCACATACACAACATTAGGGTGACTCAAATTCTATGACTGGAAATTAAACTAACAAATTGTTTAGCAAAAATTAGATCTAAGCAAACACTTATTGAAATAACTTTGATTCAACAGTATGGCAATGTTAAATCAACATGAAATAAGGTTATTTCAAAAGGAAAACTTTCCTGTGAAAATTACTGTAAGTCCTGTCAGATTGACATGAAACATATATGAAGCAAAATCATTGCCGAAAAAGGTTAAATTAACCTTATTTGCGTAGATTTGAAGATGAAATTTGTCGAGCGTAGAAATCAAATTTGACTCGGGATTATGACAAATCGTTCGAATTTAAAGAGAAAAATACAAAAAACTTAAATAGTTGGACATTCATCAAGAGTTGATGTTTGTAAACAGCAGACAAACTGCTGCTGGCTGGTATGCAGTGTACTACTCTTGCAGTCGTAGGATCGCAGGTTCGAATGCTGGAGTCAAGTCAAAATATTTTGTATTTTTTTTAACTAAAACTTTTCAAGTCGAAATATTTTGAATTTTTTTTTTTAATAAAACTTTTCAAACAAATTGAAATGAAATGAAAAACAAGTAAGAGTGCTATATTCGGCTGTGCCGAATCTTATATACCCTTTACCAACGTACGTACATATATATATATATAGTATACAGATACATACATACATATTTGTTTTCTGATATTTTTTTTCTTTAAAGCAATTAATAGTAAGTGACCTTTCAGTATTTTTCGATTAAAGAATTTGATTCAATTATTTTATTTTCGATATTAGCAATAGTTGAATATTTTACTCTACACTCTGTGGTTAAGATATATTTTACATTCACTCTTGTCAACATCGATATTATAGAAATTACAAACGGAATGACAAACCTATATATACCCTTTTACCATTATTTTTGGTAAAGGGTATAATAAGAAAAAACTTAGTTTAATTAAATTCCTTTAATATTAAAAAATTCAGTAAAGTGCGACTTTGACTCGCGCACGAAGGGTTCCGTACATTCGGTTCTCAGCATTTTTTAATGTGGCTTGTTTGAAGTTTTTTCGGTTTAAACGATTTTTTCAGTTTTGTCGCTTTTTTCTCATTTTGGCGATTCTTTTTCCATTTTGGCGATTTATTTCCTATTTTGGGAGTTTTTTCATTTTGGCGATTTTTTCCTGTTTTTGGGGTTTTTTTCATTTTGGCGATTTTTTTCTGTTTTTTGGGGCTTTTTTCGTTTTGCAATTTTTTTTCATTTCAGCGATTTTTTTTCATTTGGGCGATTTTTTTCTGTTTTTGGGGGTTTATTTTCATTTTGGAGATTTTTTTCATTTTGGCGATTTTTTTTTCATTTTTGCGATTTTTTCCTATTTTGAGGGTTTTTTTCAATTTGGCAATTTTTTTTCATTTTGGCGATTTTTTTTCTGTTTTTGGCGATTTTTTTTCATTTTGGCGTTTTTTTTCATTTTTGCGATTTTTTTTCATTTCGGCAATTTTTTTTTCATTTTGGCGATTTTTTTCATTTTGGCGATTTTTTTCATTTTTGGCGATTTTTTTTCTGTTTTTGGCGATTTTTTTTCATTTTGGCGTTTTTTTTTTCATTTTGGAGAATTTTTTTTCTGTTTTTCGGGCTTTTTTTAATTTTGGAGATTTTTTTTCATTTTGGCGATTTTTTTCCTTTTTGGCGATTTTTTCCTGTTTTGGGGTTTTTTTCATTTTGCCGATTTTTCCCTGTTTTTGGGTTATCTTTTCATTTTGGCGATTTTTTTCTGTTTTTTGGGGTTGTTTTCTTTTTGGCGATTTTTTTTCATTTTGGCGATTTTTTTTTATTTTGGTGATTTTCTTTCATCTTAGCGATTTTTTTTCATTTGAGCAATTTTTCCGGTTATTCGCGATTTATTTTAGTCTTAGAAATTTTTTTTGTAATTTGGTGCTTTTTTTCATTTTGGCGATTTTTTTGTTTTTGGCGATTTTTTTCGGTTTGGCGATTTTATAATTTTTTGATTTTTTAGTTTTACCGTTTTTGAAAATTTCAAGAGTTTTGCTCTTACGGTTTCCAAGATACAGCAAGTTGTCAAAATTGCATAGTCAAAATTGCATTAACTGATGGAACACCTTTTAATTAAAATTTTTGGAAATTTTAGTGTTAATTTTTGTAGTCTGTATAAAAATACTAGCCTTACAAATTTCAAGCGTATATACATACATACATACAATTGTATGTATATTACATGGGATTTTAACATTTTTCGTTGCTCGTTTTGGATCACCCTTTAATTTCCAATTCTTATGTATTTGTTGTTGTAGTGGCCAAAGGTCTACACACTGTGTCCAAATTTCAGGTCTGTAGCTCTTACGGTTCTCGAGAAAATACTAATATAGTTTTAGACATAGTTAATTTTACATAACACAAAAAGTTAAAGTTTTCCAACCCTGGAAACGTCTTTTTAATTTTTTTATATTTTTTTAATATAAAATTCCAATTTTATTCGTATTGAAGTGTAAAATAAGTTTATTTATTAAAAAAAAAATAAAAATTTGTTTTCGGTAGTTACTTTTATATGGCAAAATGAAGTTTCAGTTTTCCAGCTCTGCAATCGTCTGCCCGATTTTGCTGAATTTCAATACCAATCTATTTTGGAAAATTTCTGACACACCAGTCCAAGAACGAAGTCTCTAGCTCTTCTGGGAGCTTCGGAAAACCGATTTCACGTACAGACAGACGGACAGACGGACAGACGGACAGACGGACAGACGGACAGACGGACAGACGGACAGACGGACAGACGGACAGACGGACAGACGGACAGACGGACAGACGGACATCGCTTATTCGTCTTCCCTATGCATAAGGATCCAGAATATATATATTTTATGGGTCGCTTATTGATATTATAGAAATTACAAACGGAATGACAAACCTATATATACCCTTTTACCATTTTTGTTGGTAAAGGGTATAATAAACCTTAGCGCGTTCAAATTATAAATATAGAAACAAATGGAGTTCGAATAATAATTAAAATTAACTAGAAATAATGTTGAATTAAAATTTTACTCATGATGGCACATATTTAGTGTGTATCCAAAGAATATTTAAAGTTGTTGTGGCTGCAGGTGTACGTTCCGAGTTAAATTCTTGGCCGGGGAAGCCAATTTAATTTATATATAAACAAATATTTTTCTATGTCAAACACGTAAGTTAAATAGTTAATAAAATATAATTACTACATTAAATTAAATTCATGTTGTTCCAACTTGAAATAACTTTGATTCAACGTGATTCTTCATTTTGATTTTAACATTACGTAAATATTAAATCAACGTGAAATAAAGTTATTTAAAAAGGAAAAATTCTCTTTGAAAATTACTATAAATCATGTTAGATTAACATGAAACACATATGAAGCAAAATCATTGCCGAAAAAGATGGCATTAAAACCTTGTTTACGTAGATTTTAAGTTGAAATTTTTCTGTGTGTATATGATCTGTTATGATCATTCTTTTGTTAAAATACATTAACTCAAGTATATGTACGACTACTTACAAATCCATATTTCTCTTTTTATACCCTTTACCAACAAAAATGGTAAAAGGGTATATATAGGTTTGTCATTCCGTTTGTAATTTCTATAATATCAATAAGCGACCCATAAAATATATATATTCTGGATCCTTATGCATAGGGAAGACGAATAAGCGATGTCCGTCTGTCCGTCTGTCCGTCTGTCCGTCTGTCCGTCTGTCCGTCTGTCTGTACGTGAAATCGGTTTTCCGAAGCTCCCAGAAGAGCTAGAGACTTCGTTCTTGGACTGGTGTGTCAGAAATTTTCCAAAATAGATTGGTATTGAAATTCAGCAAAATCGGGCAGACGATTGCAGAGCTGGAAAACTGAAACTTCATTTTGCCATATAAAAGTAACTACCGAAAACAAATTTTTATTTTTTTTTTAATAAATAAACTTATTTTACACTTCAATACGAATAAAATTGGAATTTTATATTAAAAAAATATAAAAAAATTAAAAAGACGTTTCCAGGGTTGGAAAACTTTAACTTTTTGTGTTATGTAAAATTAACTATGTCTAAAACTATATTAGTATTTTCTCGAGAACCGTAAGAGCTACAGACCTGAAATTTGGACACAGTGTGTAGACCTTTGGCCACTACAACAACAAATACATAAGAATTGGAAATTAAAGGGTGATCCAAAACGAGCAACGAAAAATGTTAAAATCCCATGTAATATACATACAATTGTATGTATGTATGTATATACGCTTGAAATTTGTAAGGCTAGTATTTTTATACAGACTACAAAAATTAACACTAAAATTTCCAAAAATTTTAATTAAAAGGTGTTCCATCAGTTAATGCAATTTTGACTATGCAATTTTGACAACTTGCTGTATCTTGGAAACCGTAAGAGCAAAACTCTTGAAATTTTCAAAAACGGTAAAACTAAAAAATCAAAAAATTATAAAATCGCCAAACCGAAAAAAATCGCCAAAAACAAAAAAATCGCCAAAATGAAAAAAAGCACCAAATTACAAAAAAAATTTCTAAGACTAAAATAAATCGCGAATAACCGGAAAAATTGCTCAAATGAAAAAAAATCGCTAAGATGAAAGAAAATCACCAAAATAAAAAAAAATCGCCAAAATGAAAATAAATCGCCAAAAAGAAAACAACCCCAAAAAACAGAAAAAAATCGCCAAAATGAAAAGATAACCCAAAAACAGGGAAAAATCGGCAAAATGAAAAAAACCCCAAAACAGGAAAAAATCGCCAAAAAGGAAAAAAATCGCCAAAATGAAAAAAAATCTCCAAAATTAAAAAAAGCCCGAAAAACAGAAAAAAAATTCTCCAAAATGAAAAAAAACGCCAAAATGAAAAAAAATCGCCAAAAACAGAAAAAAAATCGCCAAAAATGAAAAAAATCGCCAAAATGAAAAAAATCGCCAAAATGAAAAAAAAATTGCCGAAATGAAAAAAAATCGCAAAAATGAAAAAAAACGCCAAAATGAAAAAAAATCGCCAAAAACAGAAAAAAAATCGCCAAAATGAAAAAAAATTGCCAAATTGAAAAAAACCCTCAAAATAGGAAAAAATCGCAAAAATGAAAAAAAAATCGCCAAAATGAAAAAAATCTCCAAAATGAAAATAAACCCCCAAAAACAGAAAAAAATCGCCCAAATGAAAAAAAATCGCTGAAATGAAAAAAAATTGCAAAACGAAAAAAGCCCCAAAAAACAGAAAAAAATCGCCAAAATGAAAAAAACCCCAAAAACAGGAAAAAATCGCCAAAATGAAAAAACTCCCAAAATAGGAAATAAATCGCCAAAATGGAAAAAGAATCGCCAAAATGAGAAAAAAGCGACAAAACTGAAAAAATCGTTTAAACCGAAAAAACTTCAAACAAGCCACATTAAAAAATGCTGAGAACCGAATGTACGGAACCCTTCGTGCGCGAGTCAAAGTCGCACTTTACTGAATTTTTTAATATTAAAGGAATTTAATTAAACTAAGTTTTTTCTTATTATACCCTTTACCAAAAAAAATGGTAAAAGGGTATATATAGGTTTGTCATTCCGTTTGTAATTTCTATAATATCGATGTTGACAAGAGTGAATGTAAAATATATCTTAACCACAGAGTGTAGAGTAAAATATTCAACTATTGCTAATATCGAAAATAAAATAATTGAATCAAATTCTTTAATCGAAAAATACTGAAAGGTCACTTACTATTAATTGCTTTAAAGAAAAAAAATATCAGAAAACAAATATGTATGTATGTATCTGTATACTATATATATATATATGTACGTACGTTGGTAAAGGGTATATAAGATTCGGCACAGCCGAATATAGCACTCTTACTTGTTGTATTTCCCTTTTAATTTTATATTCATACAACATTAGTTTGAATGTGTTTGTGTGTGAATGTGCGGCGCCCTTGTACAGCGCCCAGTCAGTCACCCTTGTAAACTTGGTTTAACTTTTTATGGCCAAAATGTGAGAAAATTTCATTTACAAATAAGTCAGCTTAATTGTGTGTGTGTGTGTTGGGGGGGTTGATTGAGTGTGAGTTTGAACTTTTTATTTTTTATTTTTGGACAATGTCATGGTTGTTGAAACAGAACAATGTATATTGTTTGTTTGAGATTTAGTGATAATAATTATGTATGATTATTAGAAAATATTTTCTGTATAAGTTCACATAATCAATAAGTTAAATCAAGTACATAGTTTGTTACAAAAAAAAAAAATAGGTTTAATTTGTGTTAGCATTAAATTTCAAAAGATATAGACAACAGTTCAATGTATAGCAAAATGCCTGTAAAAATAATATAATATTATAGCAGAATAGTTAAAGGAAATATTTTAGATTTACATAAATTTTTGCAATATAGGATAGAACTTGTGCAACGGTGAAAAATAATTGCTATAACTAAATATAACCCCAGAATATTTTCGTAAGCACGTCTTACTAATAATAATAGTTCTAGGGGATTACCTGTTTAGTATTTACTTTTTGAATCGCTAGGAAAACTATAATATGATTTGGAATTGCACTCGGTAAAAATTCAGCTGATCCAAGAGAGAATGTAAACGATCATAGACAACGACATCTGCTCCTTGCATGGGGCCTGGATCAATCGAAACCTGACACTAGTTTTATTTAAAAGTCATCTTTAGCGATGGGCCGCATTTCTAGATGAATGTGCACGTCAACAAAAAATATTGTGGAATTTGGGACGATACTAATCCATATGAGACCTCATAGCGACCAATGATCGAAACAATACAAAAGTCAGAGTTTGGTGTAAATTTTGGGCTGCCGACTTCATCGGTCTACATTTCTCTGAGATCGACGTCATCAATGGTGAGGGTTAATAATTTCTTTTCTTGGTCAGAATTGGATGATATCGACACCAACGACATGTGGTTTCAACAGGACGACGCTATGTGTCACAAACAGCTCATGCCTTATTGGACACTTTATACGACTGATTTGAAGGCCTGGTGATAACACATTTAGGTGATTTAAACTAATTTGACCCCGTTAGACTTTTTTCTTAAATCACAAGTACATGCGAATAAACCACAAATGACAGCGGCCGCCAAAGCAAACATAGAACAAGAAATTATACACTTCAGATTCGCGCCATCCAAAGATCTGCACGATATTGCATTTGCATGATGTTACATATATTCCACAAATAATGGCACCGATATGCCTTTAAAAGATATAAAACTGTCAATAATACTTCACGCACACTTTGTTTAATTGCCTCGATGGACATAACAGGTGCTCAGAGGAGCATACCTCAGGCTGCCTTGGACGTCATTCTTTATCTACTTTCTATAGACTCTCCTCAGACTCGTAGAAACAGGTTTGGTAAGGCCAGGAATAACACGCCACACATCAATCTTAAATGAGATCGGTTTTGGTGATCAGGAATCCGTAACCCCTGGGATCACGGACTATAAGATCGCTGAAATCGATTTTAGTTGAACACCCTTAATGGGAATACCGGATGGGGACTATTGGGTCAAATCCAATAGGCTATATAAGGGTAGTGCAGTATTTACAGACGGATCAAAAATGGGGGAAGGCACAGGGGCTGGTTTCTATATCATGGGAACGAACATTCGTAGTTCTTTCAGACTGCCCAATGAATGCAGTGTTTTTCAGGCTGAGATCTTAGCGATCCTCAGGGCCACAGAGCTGGTGGCAAGAAATGTAGCTGAAGTTGAGAAGGTAACCTTCTATGTCGACAGCCAGGCAGCGCTAGAAGCTTTAAAGGGACACAATGTCAAATCGAAACTTGTTAGTGACTGTAGGAAAGCCCTCAACTTCCTTATGGATAAATATAGTGTCAGACTATGTTGCGTTCCTGGCCACAGCAGTGTTGAGGGAAATGAAACTGCCGATGAGCTGGCAAAAATAGGTTCGGCATTAGATGAGGGAATGACGGATAGATCGGTGAAATTACCAATATGTCATTACTATAGGGAACTCAGTAATTAGGTAGAAAGCAGGACCAACAGTTCATGGCAAAGTAGGGAGGATTGTAGAGTCTCCTCTCAGGTTTTTGGCCAAAACTTGACTAAGGAAGATCCAAACTGCTACTGGACATGGATGGGAAGCCGATGCGAATCATGATAGGCGCGTTGACAGGTCACTGCTCGGTCAGAGCAAGAACCAGCATTTGGGAAACTGGCACTTCAGATTTAAGTAGGATGTGCGGGAATGAAGAGGAACCAGAAACCATTGAACATATTATCTGTCACTGCCCGAAGATGCAACGTCATAGGCTTAGATGGCTGAGCAGACATTTCCATGAAAGCATTAATGATATCGGGAAGTGTAAATTAGAGGACATCAAGAGCTTCATCATTGGGATTCGGTGACTTAATGACGGATAATAGGGTCACTTCTGGCTATAAATGGGAGGGGTAAATATAACTAGTAATCGGCAATAGAAGGGAATCACAATGGGCCCAATTGGTTCTCCGAGTGGAGGTGCGGTATAGCAGCACCCTTCCTAACCTAACCTAATCTTGTTCAATTTAAATAAAAAATTTTATAAAAATCTTAATAATTTATTTGTTGCGAAAAATGTTTAATTTTAAAATGTTTACCGTCCATAACAATTATTCTCTCTTAAACAATTTTCTTTTCACTCTCGCACTGTGCGTCACTGTTCAGTGTCAAAGCTTGTGAAGGCTAAGCAAAGAAATTTTACAATAATTTGCATGTGTCTCTAATTACATTTTTGAGTTCAGTTGTCTCATATATATTTGCTTGGAACTTATTATTATAATTATTTTGCTTGTTTCTTTGGCTATTAAAGTTCCATGGAGACGATCAAATAAACTCATCAATCAAATAGTTGTGTGAATGCAATCGTATCATTTCGGTTACATGTGCACGTTTTCCGCAATGGTTGATGAAAATCAAAAAGTTTTTATGATGTTTTTTGACGAGATCCTCTCCAACTCTGATTGACAAAAGGCTATAAGTTTTTTTGCGATTCTTAGTAATAACGAATAATTGCACTACGAAGTCAAAATATAAATGATGATTGACGTTTTTATTTGTACGTCTCTTTTTAAGCAACAAGCAGACGACTGTCACATGTATGCACTGATTGATGATTTTGTTTGATCGTCTCCCGTGCACTCAAGTCACACAGTTTAGTTCTACCAATGTTTAAATTAAGGCCTTACTTTGAACATTTAATTTCTTTTTCTTAATTTTTATTAAATTTTTAAATTCTATTTAATAATCTAAATTGAAAGACCATAACGAAAAGCGTTAGTCCGCAAAATATGCCACTCATTGAAAGTTTGCCAAAAAAAAAAGAAAAGTTATAAATTTTCATACATTTAATTTTTGGGTTTTTGCCTCCTCTTACAAAATGCTCTTCCGTTGGATGAAAATTAACACTTGTGTTTGTTTATGCTGTTGTATGATATTATAGCGTGTGTGTGTTATTCATCGCTCAAATACCCATTTGTTACATATTGTCAACATTTTTTTCTTTTTTGTCTTTATTAACAAACAACAGACAATTTTGTTACACCAGTGAATTATAATGAAATTTTAAATAAAATTAAATTGTACGAAATAACCGAATGGCATGAGAAATTTTAATATCAAATACACATTCTTGTGGATAAAAAATTACGAGGCCTTTACTTTTAAGGCCTTTTTGAAGCATATTATCCTCTGCTTTTAAATGATAACTCGGCATATACTATTATCTTAACAATTATTAATAAAAAATATATAAAAAACCGACTGTGACCAACTTTGAACCGTTAAATATCCAAAATGGTCACTCGAAATGAAAAATCATAAGATAAACCTAAAGATGATTTTAAAATACCTGTCGAATGATACCCATTGTGAGATATAGTTCGCCGACTTGTTCTTTTACAAAATGGCGTCCGTTATTCGCCAAATTGAGTTTTGACTACTGTCATACCTTTAGTTCCACTCCCAGGATTAAGAAAAATCGATTGATGTAAGAATTAGCAAAATCGGTCCACGCCGCAAAGGAACACACATACATATGTACATATGTACATATATATATATAGTATATATCTACTAACATACATAGGTTGATAAACATAATACCCTTCTTTGTGGCCTTCAGTCAGGTAAAAAGATACACTGAGAAAATTAAAAGCTTTAAAATCAAAGAAAAAACGTCTTTGTAAAATTGTAACGAAAATATCTTTGTTAGAAGGAAAAATTCCTTGCATCAATGATTTATTCTTTAAACAAGCAAATGGTGCGTCTTCAAAACAAACGACTACAATTCTTTGCAGCTTAATCAAAGAAATTATCTTTTCCTTAAAGATAAAATATTTGCTACAACGATTAATTTCTTTGCTAATAAGGGATTGAAAAACGTATTTAAAACTAAATACTTTTCTTTGTTTTTTTAAAGCTAAGCATCCTTGCTACAAAGACAAAGTCTGTAACTTTAAAGAATTTTATCTTCAATGCATAAGTGAACATTTTTGCTTGTTCACACATGTTTGCTTGCAACGGTAAACAAGAGCGGTTAAAAAAAATAAAGATAGTCTGTGGGCCGTATGCAAAAAAATATTTTACTTGAGCTTTAAAGTTCATAGTAGTTACCAAGCACTTTAAGGCTAACATTGCTTTGTTAAGAAATTGTATGCAAAAAACAACTTTAATTATTTTGTAATTTAATAATAAATACTGGTAACACCACCGTGTTCAACAACCACTTCACGGCTTATGATGTACAACATCGAATACAAATTAATTCGAGTATTCAAATAATTTTTTATTTTATTAAATAAATTTGTATTATCTTGAAGTAAAGCAACCTAATTTAAAAAGTATGAGCTTCTGACATGGAAGGAAAACAGATAAACATTTGTATGAAGTAAAATTAAAAATAATATGATGAACAAAGAAAAATTATAGCAATATATTTTATTCGAATGAAATGAGTATTTGAATATCCAGATTTTTTCCATTTGTTTTGGCTGTATGTACATCACTAAAACATTTTTGTATAATTGAATTTATTTGAATATTTTTTTATGGATTTTGCCATATATTTCGAAACAGTTGGATAATTTGGTGATGTTTTCCATAATATAACAGAAATAATATATTTAAGATAAGAGCTAACACTTCTAGCTTCATTTTTAGATGTATCATGAATCAATATGTGCTATATTAACAAAAATATTTGAAGAACAAAATACACATTTTGGAAATATCAACTTAAAGGACCCTTAACAAACGTAGGTGCCTACTTTAGAATTTTGATATAATAATTTTTTTTAGAATACAACTTTACTTAACATTGCTTGGCAAAGCTTTGTTAACTTTTTTTGCATACGACCCTGTATCTTTAAAAAATTTATACTTCAAAGTTAAATTTGTTTACGAATGCATAACGGAACTTAACGTTAGTCTTAAGACCAACGAATGAAAGTCTTTGTGCCAAAATACTTTTTCCTTAGTTTAAGGACTTTTTTCATGTGTGTCCAAAGACGTACATATTTGCCACAAGATTTTAAGTCTTCGATTTTAAGTATATATTTCATGGGAATCTAAAGAACTTTGCGTCTTTCTGGTAAAGTTGTTTTGTCTTTGGGCACAATCCGACCAATAAAAGTATTTGCAACAAAGTGTATTTTCTTTGATTTTACGATTTAATTTTCTCAGTGTATGAGTATGGAATGGAGCGAGCACGTGCCAAGGGATTATAAAGGCCTTCTAGTAGGCATAATTACTTCTTATGTTTGCCCCTGGGAATGTGCAATACCACCCACACTATAACGAGATAAAGAAGCCTGCTGTGTTATGATTTTAAAATGCTTATGGGGTTGGAAATTTTAATATGATGACAGATGACGATTACGATGAGTTAAAAGAATTTATTAAAGTTCAGTACTTTCATACATTTGGAATAAAAAATTCGTAGGAACAAATTCTTGGTACGTGCTGATAAATGCATTAAGGAGACAGTTGAATGTTTTTTAAGTTTCGTGGATTTTTTTTAATGAAAATAATAGTTGAGGCGTGTTTTCCAAACTATTAATCTGCAGTCACAAAGTTTTAGTAACTTAACTTATATTTAATTTTTTTAATTATATGTGACCCGGTCTATGAAAAGGTGGCTTGTGACTCAAAAAATTAATTTTCACTTTTTTTTGGTTCGGATAGTTTTTGAGACGCTCTTTAACATGGTGAAAAGCAAAAAGTCCTAACTTACTCAGAAAAGTACTAAAAATGTAGAGAAAGAAGAGCACAAATGAAAGACATTATAGGTATTCACGTCTAAATTTCCTAGAGTGGAAAAGGAGAAATTGGAAATAAATTACATTTTAACAACAACAACCGTACACAGTTTTTTTTTCTCAAAGCTTCACTAGTTTATAACGGAAAAGACCAACAGAAGCAGAATGAAGGAGAACAACTACCGAGAAACTGACGAAATGCATTGTTTATCTTTAACAGCTGATTTCTTGAAATTTTGTTTTGAGTCATAAGCCACCTTTTCATAGACCGGGTCACATATATACATTTTATTCAAGCTTTAGGTATTTTGCATACATATACGTACATATGTAACGGTTAACTGTCAAACTAACTGTCATTCTATGCTCACTTTTCGAAATTTATATTCAGTATCTATATTATGGCAAATCATCAAGAATAGATTGACGTTTCAACAATGCTACCAAATTATTGATATTTACGTTGAAAATCAGTCAGCAATTTGCGGAAATTAAAAACGATGTGTTCAGCGATTATCCTCATTTTAATTGTATCTCGAAAAATTTACACTTGGTGGAATAATTGAACCTTATTTATTTAAAAATTAAGCCGAAGTTGTTATTGCACTCAATGGAAATCTTTACAGCAGCCTGTTCAATATTTTTGTATTGATAACAGGATGGCACTAAAGGTACAATCAAATGTGCTATACCATAATGCCACAGCCATAACCATATTTGTTTCACTTATTAAGGTGCAATCAGACGTGACATAACCATAACCATAGAAAACTGCCGTTCCAACCAAACTAATGGGCAACATGGTATTTGATTGTATATATATATATATATATATATATATATATATTTATTCCTTTTAACTCCTACAAGGAGCATAGGGCCGTAACAAGTTTATTCCAATATAATCGATCTGAAGCACGATGTTTTATTTCATTCCAAAGTAGATGAAGATGGGATGTTTATATTTCGACTTGTCCTATTCCTATTCGTCGACTGTCTATAGCTTGCTTTGAATATCTGTCGATGGTCTCCGCTATGTTTGTCCAATCCAACACCATTTACGCTTTCGAAATTCCAGATGGATCGGTTGTTGTTTGGTTTGTGACCATATCTCACTATTCGAAATCGTTCTGGGCCAATATATATGTAGGATCTGCCTCAAGCATTTGTTTAAACAAACTTCTACGGATTTTATGTCACGTGATGCTGCATTCCACATTTCACAAACGTACAACAGTGTGGATTTTACGTTTGAATTAAATACGTACGTCTTGATATGTATGATGAATTCCATACTGGTTTGAGTTGTCCAAATGATGATTGCCTTGCCTTGCTTATGCGGATTGAGATGTTCACCTTGGAACCACCAGTTTTGCCCAGTATGCTTCCAAAATAACAGAATGATTCAACTTCCTCAAGCCATTGATTGTGCACTGTCAGTCTTTGCTCGTTATTACAGTTTATTCTCATTGTTAATTTTTAGGCCAGTGCGTGATGCAATTTCTTCGACTACTGACAGCTTAGTCTGGATGTCTAAAAATGTATACGTGAGTAGACAGATATCATCGGCATAATCGAGATCCTCCAATCTCCGTTGAAGACCCCAAGTGATTCCTTTTCTTTGGCAAGTCGCATTCCATATCGCTAAGTGATTTAATGTATCAAATGCTTTTTCGAAGTCTATGAAAGTGAGATACAGAGGTGATATCCATTCCACAGGCTGCTCTACGATTACTCTCAGGCTATTTACATGATCGACACAGGATTTGTGGGCACGGAAACCGCCTTGTTCTTTTCTAAGCTCAGAAAGAAGCGCAGTTGATAGCCTTTTGTTAAGTATGTGCGCAAATAACTTGTTAATCATACTTGAAAGTGTAATACCTCTCCAGTTTTTGCGTTCTGTGAGATCCCCTTTTTTAGGTAAGTTTACTATTACGCCTTCAGCAATTTCCTCAGAAAGAACTTCCATACACCAGAATTTTCTTACAATAGGCAGGAGTAGCCAAGCACTGGTTGTTGCGTCAGTTGTTAGCATCTCTGGAGAAATATTTTCTATACCAGGCGATTTGTGTTTCTTAAGCGATTTGATGGATTCGCATATCGCAGAAATATCTGGGCAATTGATGGGGATATTTGTGTGGATTCACCAGAGCATATCGGTTCTTATGTGGGAACTGATGAGCATAGAAATATTTTCAAAGTTGTAGTTGTTATTGTTTAGATTTTATAAGATCTCCATCATCGGTTTTTAATTGTTGTCCTAAGGATTTTGTGTTTCCGGTTAGTTTCTTTGCCGCATGATAGAGACCTAACGACCGTTGCGTTTCGGCAGCAGCTTGAGCTTCTTTAGCGATACTGTTGAACCAATTTCGTTTATCACGCCGAGCACTTCGTTTTAGTTCACGATTAAGGCGATTGTGCCACTGCTGTTGAGCTATTTTATTAGATCGCGTTCTGCTAGAGTTGATTGCAGCCTTAGCTTCATTTTTTTCAATACCAGTCTCCAAGTTTCATCGCTAATTCACTCTTTACGAGAATTTTCCTTATATGCTAAGTTTTATTATATGTGACTCACCATAACGCCAAAGTCATTGCCATAGAAACCAATTGAATTTTGGTTTGGTTATGGCTATGGCACTTCTAATTGCATCATCACCATAAACAGCTGTTTGTGTTCTCATTTGTTTATTCATTTCAAAAGTACAACAACAAATATGTCTAACCAGAAAGCAGCTATTTATGATTACGGCGAGAAATCAACATCCAAGTGGTTTCCATGGTTATGGTTATGGCTGTGGCGTTATGGCGAGTCACCTATAATCAAGTACAGTGTTGCCCATAAGTTTGTTTCAAACACCTGTTTTGTATCGTTATGGTAGTGACACGCAGAGCTGCCAGAAGATTTGCGAAGAAAATCATCATTTCTCGGAAAGAAAATCATATTTTGAAGAAAAAAATCATCACAAGTCCAATTTTTTTTTTCAAATAAAAAAAGTAACAACAAATGACATATTTATAAAAAATCTAATTTCTCTTGTATATGCCTAAAACAATGATGCATTTTTGTATATCTAAGACACAGGGTGCAAAAGGGACTACCTCGCATTACAAAACAGTTCGCAGTTTTATTTTTTTTGCCGAACGTAAGGGTCTCCAAAATAAATTTTTCATTATATCTTTGGCATTTTCAGTAAGATCTAAAAGTGTGATATATCGATATTTTGTCTCGAGAAAACCAATGTTTTGCTTCAAATATCTCGTTTTAGTATTTATTTACCCACCAGATCTCAGTTCCTACCACGCTAATGTACCAGCCTGATTTCAGAAAATTAAAGCTCGCAAAAAATCATTAAACGTTTGCTAAGGAAACATTTCAATAATTCCAGCAGAACTATTTTAAAAAATATTTTTTTCTTTGCCGAATGTAATTGGCTTTTTAAATTTTTTGTCTTATCTTCGGTATTTACAGTCAGATTTTAAAGTATGATATATCGATGTTTTTGTCTCGACGAGCCCGTTTTTTCTTTAATAGTCATTGACTTCAAGTACCCTCTTCTAGTGCTTACTCATCATATCTCAACTTATACAACTGATCGCCTCGAACATTCCAGCCTCCTATATTCGCTGACATTTCTTTCATTGGAATGCGTTCGTAATTTTTATTGACATGAGAAAACGGAATAAGCATTAAAAGATCCGAGTTATTAATTAAATGCTTACAGTTACATAATGCGGAACACAATTAAGAGTAGTTAAAAACTGATAATATAATAAACTTACAGTGTATGCAATTCCTGGCCAGATTCTGTTTCTTTCTTTCTGTTTACCAAGCAATGATCCCAATAGAGCATTTTACTTAAAAAAATTTAAATGGTTTTACTAGAATTGTTGAAATAATTTCTTTGCAAATGTTTAATGATTTTTTGCGAGCTTTAATTTTCTAAAATTGGAATGGTAGAAACCGAGATCTGGTGGGTAAATACTACAACGGGATATTTAAGGTCAAGGACTATTAAAGCAAAACATTGGTCTCCTCAATACAAAAACTTCGATATATCACACTTTAAGTTCCGAATGTAAATGCCGGAGATATAATGAAAGATGTATTTAGGTTAACCCTACATGCCGCAAAAATTTTTTTTCGAATCTGCCTTGCAACAATGCTTTATATTTGGTGGTGCGAGGCGAACTTTTTTTTGCGAGACACCCTAGTGCATAAGTAAAGTGAATGAAGGCAATATATAACAAGATGATACAAAATTATTTTCTTCATACATATATAGCTACTGATAAACATGGTTGAACAGCAAAGAAAATTTTACATACATATGTATTGAAACTAAAAATCATAATTTGCAAAATTGAAAATCATCATTCCAGAAAATAAATCATAAAATCATATTTTGGTCCAAAAATCATCAAAAATATGATAAAATCATCATTCTGGCAGCACTGGTGACACGTTTAATTGAATATTTTAATTAATTTACGATAAGTCGTAATTCCACCTTCATATCTGCTGCTTTCTGAAGATAGTGTTTTAGAATATTATTTTGAAAGGTACTAAACGATACTGCGACTCACATCGCATTAGAAACCTGTTCCTCTAATTTCACTTTTTGTTTCATTTAGAGGATCCAGAGCCTCGAGATGTATCCATAGCGGATCTAGTCATGACTAGTTCCTACGCTTGCTTAGTGCTGACATAGTTTGAGTAATGAGCATATTCGTCTATTTTTTCATAAGCCATTGACACATTTTTATCTATCTATTTGACAATTTTTCACCTCATGGAATACATAAGCACATGTTGGCAAAAAAATACGTGCATGTGAAAGCTCAAAGGAATTCTAAATTATAGTTTATGTTTGTTTAGAAAATTTATGACAACAACAAAAGTGTTAAAGCACTGGAAAACTTTCAAACGCACAAGACCACAAACACATAAAGTAAGCCTGAGGTAAAATATTACTTGTAGTTATATGGAAAAAGTCATAAATAAGAACATTTTGGCACGCTGACCTTAAACGGAAACGGAATCCAGCCGGAGGTAACAGTGTCGAATCGTCTCCGGCTGAGGAGCCGCAAATGTAGGTTTACACTCACACACACACGTACACACACACACTCATGCACACTCACATACATATTCATACCGCAAAGTAATGGGACAACAAACTAAAATAAAAAAAATTGTAAATTGTTAACTTTAACGTTGAATTGAAAGCGTTTGTTTTATATACGATTTACTTATACTTTTGCTGACCAAGAGACAAAAAGTTTTATTTTTAGAAACTCACACTAGACTTCATCTAAAAAGTCATTGTTCAATTAAATTTTCAATAGAATTTATGTGTCTGCCAATAAGAGGAAAGTTATTAATTGCCTTGAATAAATATCGACATGTAGCAATATTTCAAATACGAGTATCTAATGGATACACTTTCAAGTGTTTGAGTTTTTTTTTTGTGCATTTGCAGAAATCTCAAGAGTCAGTTAATAATTTTCATTTGAATTATTATTTTTATTGTTTTGGGCATGCAACATATTGTGCTTGTCAGAAGGGAGATTTACAAATAGAAAACTCTAAAAGAAGTAATAAAGTCATAAACTCTACTAAGAGCGTATCTCAGGGGATCAGCGTGGGAAGATGTTGATTTTTATATGTACACTGTTGTTCGTTTTTTTTTCACAAAGAGGGTGACTACTGACTAATAAACGCATTGTCACATAGATAGTTACAAATGTAACCACAGTTATTTATAGTTTCGCTGGCAGCAAAACAATACCCAGGAACACGAAATAAAGCAGTCAAACAAAGCACGTGAGCTCAACTGGTGCTTTGGTGGCAGGCATGATTGCTTGGTTGTTTGATTGGATGTACGGACAGTAGTAGCACGCGTTCTCATAACCTGAATTTGCTGAATGTCGTAGAGTTAATTGTTTGTTTGTTTGTTGTCAGTGTCATTCAAGTGTTTGGGGTGGGTTTGACTTTGAGGTCTTAGCACAAACGCACACTCATAAAAACACATTTTATAATTTTTAATAGCTGCAGTAGCAGCGATTCTTGTAGTGCCTGAGAATTATCTATCAAGAGCTCGAAAAACTGAAATATAATATCTACAATGGAATTGAAAAGCAGAGTAACAGAAAAGATATGAATAAAAAAAGTGAAACTTTAGCTCATGCGTGCATAATGACATTATTTCTCTGATTGTTGTTAACCGTTTTAAAAACTGAAGAAGTCGAAATACATATTATACATACATACATACACAAACAACTACAATTAAACTTTATGAACTGCATGAGCTACAATCATATGCATGAGTTTAAAAATACTCTGACTATTACTCAGCTATACACATGTATATACAGGGATATTTTATTTATACTCACACTCCGAAAGCATGTTTTCAAATATCCGAGACGACGACAAACATTTTTTGTGATTGTGTCGTATTATGTGACAGTAGAAGGAGTGTTTTTTCATTCTAAGTTTCTGTGTTCAGATGATATTAGGCGAGCTTCTACAATATCTGCACTGACTTTCATAAGGAGAGTCATAGAGAGATTGATTTAATATAATTCACAGATCTATGGTACAAAAGATCCATCAGGTGTCGCAGTGCTGGTCTTTGGGCCAGATCTTCCCCCTATTCTATTATTATATTCTAAATAGCCAAATACATTTTCCATTCCATTTTATATACACAAATGTATGCACATGGTGTCGAGAGCTAAATAAATATCCCGATCCTGGAAATGGAACTAACACAAGACACTAGTCAAGTGATCAGTGCCCAAGTGATAGGGACCAGTCAGTCAGTTCCTATAAGCGGACCAGTCACTTTAACATTGGCATGGCCTAGGACAGGGTTAATTGATACTTTGTATGAACCTTGTGTTTTGTGACTGAACTTTCTCATGGGGACCTAAACGGTGTGGAATAATATAACAACAAAACTTATAATTATTGTTACATATGCAATTACAATTTATTTTTAAAGAGACATTTTTTTGGGACCCGAACTGACAACCTCCGGCATGACAGGCTTGCACACTACCCACTCGACCACAGAGCCACTCATATTTCAAAAGTATAAATACCAGTTAAGTTTAGGTTAATATGTAAGAATAGTTACGGGACTGGTTCCATAGTGGCTTGGCGGTACCATTGGAGGGAACAGTGAACATTATTTTTATACTGTTTGGTAGGTCCTAGATCTAACCACATTTTTTTCAGTGCCTTTTACTAAAATACTAGACCAAATTCTAATTAAATTGATAGATCACGACTAGACAACACGACAATGGTGAATATATAAAACCATTTCTTCTACATCGGAAATTTGTACGCCAATATTAGGTTAGGTTAGGTTAATCTGGGTGGTCAAATACCTCGCATAGGCCGCGATTGATACAAGTTCAAGACTACGAAAAGTGTGAGCACCAAGACATTTATATCTAATGCAGCTTATAGCCGGACGGACAGTGAAACAATAAATGTTCCATTGTTTCAATTACTCCGGGTTCCTTATATTTCCTGCAGGTACCGTCAAGTATTCGTTCTATTTTGAAAGCATACGAAGCCTTCCAACAGAAGTTTGCAGTTGTTTCTAGTTAATGATAAAAGGAATTTAGTCGATTTGGGATTATAGGAGCTCCACATGATTTTAGAAGTTTTGCAAGTTTTCTTCGCACGCCAACATTTCTTCGCTTCTTCCCTCACCTTAGCGTATATGATCCCTTTTAGGTGTTGAATTGGTTTTCGGACATATACCGTTTCTTCAGCCGGTAATAGAATTCCCCTTTTGGCCGGTGTATCGGCCATGAAAGCTAACTCTGCTAATATTTAGAATGCATAAATTTGCAGCTGGAAGATGCTGCAGTAATCAGGAAGTTTATAAGATTCCTCTATAGCTCCGGACAGTAATCCGCAGCTCCCAGCCCTCCATCCATCTTTGAACCATCAGTGAAAAAGTTGTTACCAGAACCACTATGGTTCAAACTTTCAAGATAGCCTTCTTCCCTTATAGCGATCTGTGGTTTGGCGAAGAAGTTCATTACTGAAATGATGTAGTCCGAGCTACACTCCATGCCTTCCAGCAATTTACCGTGACCAAATGATCTGTACGACATCTGTCCTGTTGTCCTGAGTAGGACAACGGATTTGCATGCCGCGTTCACTACAGTTAGTTTTATTGGTTCCAGATACAATATAACGTCTAAAACTGCAGTATGTGTGCTTTTTAGAGCTCCAGTGCTAGTCTCTGGATACTTTCTAACTTTTTCAGGTATGCCTTTGTCTCAGTCGCCCTCCAACATACAAGTATTCTGTAGAGTAGAATTGGTCTAGCTACTGCTGTGAAGGTCCAATACGTAAGATTAGGAGAAAGGCCCCCTGTAGAGCAATGGTGGCCTTTTTAACTCTATCTTCTATATTGGGCCTCCACGCCATCTTACTATCCAAAATAACACCCAGGTACCTTGTGTGTGTTTTGGGCGAGAGCGATATACCATCCAATTTTGGTGTTCTCTATTCCTTGACTTTATTATTAGTAAAAAGCATAAGGTCAGTTTTTTCAGGATTTAAGTTCAAACCTACCCGCCTTACCCATCTTTGAATATCCTTTAACGCAGAGGGAACTAATTGTGTCAAGGAAGTTACCAGTTACCAGGATATATGGTAGTCCTAGCTACTTTACCCCCGAATTCCATGAGAATTTAATTAGCAACCAGCGTCCAAAGAAGTGGCGATAGAACTCCTAACGTTCCTGGAGAAAGGAACGTTATTAAAACTCTGTAGAGATATATGGGCGAGTAACGGAAGATCTCTTTGATACGAGGTCAACATTGACGAAGCCCAGTAAATGTGTCTTTTGGGAACAAGCACCAACACCAATAGCAAGGAGTGTTCGGTGAAAATGGGCAACAAATCGCTTTGATTTTGATATGGCCATCATGTCGGACATCGTAAATGGCTAATGGAGAGCGCTTATGTCCATATTTCATCCATGCTCTGACATGAATGCCCGAACATACATATGTCTGAGCAACAATGTTCGCCATGATATTCTTCGTTCGCAACCATTTGCAATAGAAAAAAAACGAGACAAAACAAAATTGGTGGAGTATTCCATCTTTATTGCGCTAACGCAAAATACTTTGATATGCCTGAACATGAACATCGCATAAAGATGTTGATGGATTTTTCAAAGTTACTCTGCCGGCGTCACGTCATGTTATACCACTGGATGAAATATTTCTGATGGACAGTCCAATCTGATACACTTGCGAGCATCCATAGTCCTAATATTAGCCGAACCTGAGAACGACATCAAGCGTATAGTTCTTCTGGAGCTTTAGAAAGAATAAAGTCTTGCTTTATCTATGTACATATCGTTACCTTAATATATAAAGGCCCTAACTCATTATTTTTTTAACGAGTTTCTTGTATATTTCGAAGAAGATCATCTAAAGTAAAGAAAAATGCAAAAATCTCGATTAAAAAAATAATGAGTTAGGACCTTTCTATATTAAGGTAAAGATATGTATCTTCTTCAAATCTTAATGATAATAATACGCATAAAGCAAGTTTATTCTCCCTAAATTGTTTTGTGGATTACAAAGGGAGTACAAGTAGTCTGCTAAGTGAGCTGTTGAGCTTCAAATACTTCTCATGTTGCACGGAGTACCTCTCTTGCTACAAGAAGCGAATAATTTCAAATTAAACCATTCACTTAATAACCCAAAAAAAAATTAAAGTCTCTGGGAGCAGGAACACAAATTTAGTGCTTTCTAAATGCACCAATTTGTAACTCTTGCCAGAGTGCACAAAATGAATGTAAAAATTCTTTCATTACTTTTAAAACCTTCCGGAGTTAGTAGGATATTTAAAAAACAAACGAAACTGTGGAAAAAAAAATCAAATGTAAATGCGAGAACTTGTCTTTCGAATTAGCAAAAGATAGAGCAGTTAAGTGGAACATCACAAACTTAGTTCTAGTTTCAAGGTACGGAACCAGTCAACTCTATCTCACAGAGCTGCTTCGTGCGAAGCGGTGGTTCTTATAGCACAATTGGTGAACATCCTGATACAATTAGCGTACTGGAAAACCAGGAGAGTTGTTGTTTATCACACCAGAGAAGCGATTATTATAAAGTCTTTGAAAGAGTTTTCTAAAATAATCGTTATTGTATTAATTTTCTGAAAATTTGTATATAAATTGTAGGGAAACTTAGATCACAACTTTTTTTTATTAATTCCAAAAATTGAAAATATAAACTGCTACACTTTCTACTAAATAAAGTGCGATAGCAATCTCTTTTTGAGATCATTTTCCTTGTTCGTGCTACGAAATCGTTGGTAAGGAAAACGGAAGAAAAACAAAATAACTCACTATGACGGCACGTGCCATTCGCATGTTACGTCATTCATACGTCATTAGAGGACACGTGTATGTTTGTGTTTATGTACACATTGCAAGTTGCTGTTGTTGTTGTTGTTGTTATTTGTACGAGTATTGTTATTATTGTTTTACACCAACAACATCGTTGGTGTCAAATCAGGGCGAACTGTTCGAACTAATATATTAAATCATAACCAACGTCCAAGCCATGCTAACTTTGACTTTTTATTTTATTTAAGTTCACTTTTTTGTTTAGCAGGATAAAAGTGTGCTTGAGCAAATAATGTTTCGGCAATAAGAGCAAAATACAGCGGAAAAGAACATCGATGAACATATTAGCCTTTTGGCATTGTTATTGTTGTATGGCTTTCTTTTAGTTAATTTTCTTTTTTCTTCTTCTTATTTTATTATTTTAATCGAGCCTTAGGAAAACAAAACGTGATAAGTGATATTTAATCTCGAATGTTAAAAACTAAAATTAAATAAGAATTATTTGAGTCTGCTTACGCATTATTTGTAGAAAATTTTTAATATTATAAATCCACCAGAAATTTGTGCACTTCCATCTTATGCCTTAATATAATAACATTACGATAATATTTGGTTCTTTGTTCTGTATTGTTGTTAGTCATGATTATATCGTCATTCGTGATTATGGCAGATATTAAAGCAAATCAGCATTTCCACTACAGCGTTTTATAATGCTATAATTAATCTATAATCAGTAGATAATGTCGTTTTTATCACTTTTTTTTTTTTAATAATATCAACATTTACATTAAAATAATCTATTTCGGGGAAGAAAAACAGTTCAGAATTAGTGTCTTTGGTTCATAAATCGAAATTTTCGTTAATGGGCTAAGAAAAAGTATTGAGTACTTATTTGTATTTACTCGTATCCTTTCATCTCTCGGCTGAAATAGTTAGCACATTGACTACAAAAGAGAAGGTTCTGGTTTCGAGCCCAGTCTGAGATTTAGTATTTTTTTGTATGAGTTGTTGCAGAAAAATTCAAATGATGAAGACATTGTCACTGGTCACTGAAGAGTACCGGCTTCAGCGGATCTTAACACAATACGGGAGCGCCGTCCCTCGCCGCTATTGTATAGCAGCATCATCGGTGAAGTAAAATAATAAAATGGGTACTAGGCACAGCTTCAAAATTTTAATGCGCCTGATTAGCACTGCTCTAAACGAACGTGCAAAAAGCAGAGTTAAAAAAAGTAAACAAGTTCAATTGGTTGGCATTTGAAAGCACTACCACTTTAAATTATTTCTAATGATTTTTTATATAGGCTTATTTTCTGCAAAATTATCACTTTTTCCTAATTTTTATAGGAACTTGAGCAGCCAAACCTAAATTGCAACGTCAGGCATTGCTGCATACGCAGCAGAGTACGTATTTTCAAAGCATTCAAAGTATATGTTATACGTTTAAATGTATTGTAGATTAAAGTCCTGCACAAGACCATTTATAAGACCTTTCAAGACATGAGAGATTTTTCAACTGTTTTACTACAGCAAAATGTTCTAAAACAAACTGTTGGCAAGACAAACAATTGCAACAAATGCCTTGCCAACAGTGTTGTTTAACGTTTGTTTTAGAATATTTTGCTGTAGTAAAGCAGTTGAAAAATGTCTTATGTCTTGAAAGGTCTTGTGCAGGACATTATTGTAGATACGTACCCTGCTGCTAATGCAACGCTTGACGCTAATTTTTTTGAGTTCCGTACCCCAAAGGTGAAGAGGAACCTTATAGTTTTCGCTACGTTTTCTGTCTGCCTTTATTTATTTTGGTCTGCCAGTCCCAGGCTGTTTTCTCGAGAACCGTAAGAGCTACGGACCTGAAATTTTTTACAGAAATTCCAAAACGAGCAATGAAAAATGTTAAAGCCTAACTTAGCATACATACAATTATATATAGACACTTGAAATTTACAAAGCTAGTGTATTTTTATGCAAACGACACCAGGTAACACTAAAATCTAAAAACCAAAATTGAAGGGAATTCTATCAGTTAATGTAAGCTATATAATTTTGACAACTTTCTGTAAAAGGTAAAGTAGTGTCCGTACGGAAACCTTAGTGTGCGGGCCACAGTCGCATTTTACTGAATTTACTTTGGTAAGCAATGTCTACATACATACATATATGTATTTTGTCCTGCTGATAGAAGTCGTCAAAATCTTTTGAGTTAAAGTCTAGTAACGAGCAGTGTTTGGCGTCTAAATTTTTGATTTGGCAACATGGCGAATTTTCTGGCAATAAATACTAACTATTCTCTTTCATTGATAGGCTAAGAAGTTTCCGAACCGCCCTCGTAAATTTGTTGGCGATTTTGATGGCTATTTTTTTTACAAAATTTAATTTCAAACTTTAATTCAGGAAAATTAGTTTATTGAAGAAAAAGCAAAACTAAATCCTATAAAAACTCCTCTGCAAGACATTAAAAAAAAAAAGTTGATTTTGATGGTTTTTCTAATAAATTTCGATGAGAAAAATAATAGTTTTTGCCGATTTTGTGCTAAACTTTTATACGAGTATTTTATAAAAATTTATATTAAAAAAAGTGATATATCAAAACAAATTTATTATTACATTTACTGAATTCACAAAGCCTTTTATATTTTTGTATCGATTGTATTATTGTCATATTAAATACATTAGTGTAAAATTTGTTGTTGGAAATTTTCATCTAGAAATTTAATACACTATTACACTTTTATTTGTATGAAGCTTGTTCTTCTTTTTCATTAAAAATACATTAATACACTAAGCGCAGGCTATTCACATTAAAAAAAATAGGAAGTGTAGTTGATACACAAATACACGATACAAATTGTTGTGAATTAAGCAATAATATTATCAAATAGTATATTAAGAAAAACTACAAAGAATTAATTTTGGTGATTATTAAATTCAATTATTATGCAACTATTACTATAATTAGGCAATTAATAAGGATACTTGAGACCAACGATATGTATGTTATATCGTTGGTCTCAAGTAGAAAGACCCTAACTCAAATAATTGCAGCTTTACAGGTGAAAACTTAATAGATACTGTAACGTTCACTTTGTACAACTACTTGTAAAAGCGCTATTTTTATCCCATTGCCAAGGTGTATTTGTGTGAAATGTATTGGAATCACTGAAAAACTCAAATTCCGAAAGATATACGAGTTAGGGTCTTTCTATTTGAGACCATTAATATGTAGGTGTGCTAAATACTTTGAGAAAGATAAAGTGAAGAAAGGACAGATGGTGAAGTTATAAGTTATTAGATTTAATTCGCTTTAAAGTTCTGCTGTTAAGCTTTTGCTTTAATTTTTATATAATCGTTGCAGCTCCTCTAGTGCTAGGTAGCTGCATTACTTTAAGCCATTTATTTTACTTGCCTACAAATTTCGTCCTTGATCAGCAGTTACGCCTTCGCACAATAATTATTTTTTTTTAACTATCTTTAATCTAAAAAAAAAGCGAAATAACCATAAATTAAACAAACAAAAACACTCACAAAAACATAAATTTAATTCTGCTGGTTTATTACACGCCTTGTACTTATATAAAACAAAAAACAAAAAATGGTTTTCTAATGCCATTAGAAATAAATAAATGAACTTTTAAAAGTTCCATTTAAATAACACTTAGTCATACAAAATAAACATAAACAACATGACGGCCAGAAAAGAAAAACATTACAACGTTCCATGAACACCCACCCACAATTTCCCATTTTCAAATACACAAGCCTTAGTTAGATACGTATAACATACACAACTACATATAAAGACTCAACAATATTTAAAACCAAATTAAGTTTGAAGTTAGGAGAAAAATAAAAATTCATTCAAACTGTTTTTACAAAAAGTTTAACAGAAAATATTAAATATTTGTGCGTTCTGGCGTTAAAGTTACAAACAGCAAAAATTTATATTTTTGCTATTATTGCTGGTGTGTTTGTCGAAAACAGCTTATACGAGAGTAAGCAATTTGCTTTTCAACGCCTGTGGCTTAAAAGTGTCATGCAAAACACACACACACACACACTCAAATGCTGGGCTGTTTGACAAGCTGAAAAGTAGGCAACAAAAAAATTGTTTTTAACAAAACTACATACAACATTTGTAGTGCGTGTGCCTGTGAATGTTTCACTGATCTCAAAAACTAATTAAGCTTTCTCATCAACACGGCTGGCGGCTGCCTTAACTACAGAGCATTCAATGAAAGCAATCCCCAGTGGGAAAAGGTAATGAATAGTAAAGGGGGAAGGTAATGCACAGCATGTATAATTTTTCATTCCAGAATTCATTACTACTCGTATTAACACAGAACATGTACTAGGAAAGTAATGAATTATTTTAATACGTCCGAGGAATGAATGCTATAATTCATAATACTCGTCACAAGCAAAAGCTATACATTCTTCTTCTGTAGATAAGGTAATGCACATGGTAACCAATGTGTAATTGTTGTGTTTGATCAAAGTACCCTCTCGTTTCGGAGGGAATGCATTGTCTTGCTTTGGAAAGTAATGCATTATTTATCTTATTATTTATGTAATTAATGCTTATTTTTCCAGCTGGGTGTCTACTGTATTCATGCAAATATTTACATACACTCCTACATACAAACATATGTATATATGTGTATAGTCGCACTTGTACAAAAATAAATATAATTGTAGTAGGAGTCCTTAAATCCGTGCTTTTACGTATAAGTATGCCTGTGTGTTTGTATTGAAAAGCCTCATAATTTTCAGGCGTTTCTAACTAACGTTTGACTCATACAATCAAAAACACAATCGGCAGGAATTGGTGGCAAGAGTGTTCAACACTTAAGCGTTCCTTCCTCTATCATCAACCATTAACTAGGCAAGTATGAAGAGCGAGTACTTATGGATTGTTACTCTGCCAGCGTCACCACACTGCGTAGCACTACACTGCATACAATTAATGTGTGCGCTGCTGTTTGGTATTTTGTCCACCTCCCTCATCTCCCACTCTTACCCTGGAAAAAAAATGAAGAAAATCCTTTGCCTAAGCCTGGTACCTACAGCAAGTTTTCGTTAGTTGTTGTAATATGCTGTGGCGCTTCATAGAAAGTTTGAACACTTGTGAATACCACATGCCCGGTTATGACAAGAGCGATTGATTGTGTGTGTGTTTCGAGTGGTGGCCTGGGTATGGGGCTGTTTTAAGCCACTACTGCTAAAATTTATTGCAGCTGCTGGAGCAGCGTACTCTGCTACTGCTGCTGCATATATAGAATGACGAAACGGTAATATCCTTGTGTTTGGTGGAAGGAAAAAGGAAGTGGATAATACATCCGTCCTTGTTGCTTCGTGTCACCCACTAAAAAAAAGTATTTGCAAGCAAACGATACGTACGCTTTGCTTTCATGCTTTACTTTTATATTTATTTTCACTTCTATATAAATATGTATGTAAAGCAGTACATGTTTGTTTGTTTTTATACAATAATTATGTATGTATGTAAATGTTTTTGTGTTTATTTGTGTGAGTGAGCCGTACAAAACTCATTTATTGTCTCACCCAGTTTTCAGTTGTGCTTTCTAACTCAAGTGAAAACTGTTACATCCTCCATGTTTGGTTTGCAAAACAAAAGACCAGAGAGCTTTTATTATCATTTTGTGCATGAAAGAGAAAAGCGTACACTTGCTAGACAGAGTGAGGTGTGTTCCGACAGGAAATGGCAAATAGTGAGAAAAAGCTTTTTCATCCTTATTGGAAAGTTGTAAACATTTTCCAAGAGGAAGGTTTTCTTTTTCAAAAATATGTACGTTTTTAATTTATTTTTAAGGTTTAAATATTTTTACAAAAATATAATTTGAAGAAAATAAAATCAAAAACAAAATATATAATTGATTGCTTGTAATTTTATGGCTCAAGATATTTAACTACTCATTTATTAAATATTATAAATTTCTAATTCTATTGTGACGGGTGTGACCTTAGCACGCAAATATTTTCTTATAATTTAATTATATAAAATTTTTAATTTAAATAAAGGGTGCGGTTCGAAAGAATATTAATCCTATAAACATTTAAAAATATGTAGACACTGAGACAACATGATTTCTGTTCTAAATTGCTATCAAAAGGCTGTCACGGGTGTGACCTTACAAATCTCAATTTAAAAAAAAAATTTATTTTCAGCACATCGTTCATTTACTCAAAAAGCGTCATAACTAAAGAAAAACTAGCTTGCCAAAAAACGTATTTAAAGTTTTCAATTTACACACAACTTAATGGAAAAAGAAAATTTTATTTTACTTTCAAGAGTTTAGTAAACAAGATATTTGTACGAAATTTCTACACAATATGAAGGAAGATATCAGAACTTATTCTGCATCATTAACTCAAAAATTAACTTTTTTTGAGTTACGAAGTTGCTTTAGTAAATGAGCAACATATTGGGGTAAAATTGTCTGTGAAAGCACACTATAAATTTTATGTAGTATTTTGTTTAAAATTTTTGTAATTGTATTATATAGTGAAGAAAAAAAATGTTTTTCGAAAAGTTAGAAGAAATAAAATTTTTTAAGACTTCCCAATTTACGCTTAAAATTCCACTTTCATCCATTTTGCTTTGTTTGCTTCTTCATTTTCTTTATCGAGCGAAAAATGCTAAGTTTTTGCAAACAGTAAAAACTATTCATGCTTCCTAGATCTACTGTTTTGAAGCACTTCCTGGGAACACTGACGCTCAGCGCTTCTTTAATGCTCTGAAAGAAGTGTTATTTTATTTTAAAAATTATAGTTGCCAAAAGGGACATCTCGAACGAAACTTATACTTTTTTGTTGCCCTTTTCAAAGCAGAAGAGACAACAACAACCAAAATTTTTCGTTTACAATCTTGCTTGAGCCGAAGCATTAGTTTTCGCTGGGTCTTTCTTCAACAAAATATTCTTAGGATTTATTTTGTCCCATTCCCCCTCTCTAAAGCTAAATGCAGTTCATATTTTTCCGTACTTTCTTAGTTCTCGTGCTCATTTTGTAGCATCTACATATCAGCTTTGCAGTGACGGGTGTGACTAAATATTTTCTCTATCTAACTAATAACTCGAATATTAAAATGAAGGTTCACAAAATTATTTAATTAATAATTGCCTTTACGTTTGGATTGTTTGAAAACATCATTTATTTACTTTTCAATTTTTACTGTGACGGGTGTGACGGAAAATCTTCATATTTCTATCAGCCCAAAAAAACTGTCATTATAAGATATACAAAGTAAAAACTTCAGCAAAAAGCAAACAAGAGTATAAACTTTTCGGATATAGCGATTTTTATTAAAGATGAAAAACGAAATAAAAAAAAACATAAAATCAAGATCATCCTTTCAAAGAGGGAAAGCAGACAGTTAAGTATATGCTCATTTCAAAGCGTTTCTAAATTGATAAAAATATAAAAAAAATTTTAATTTTACTATAATACTCATTCTCTTGTGGACATCAGTTAAACAATTTTGAGTTAAAATAAACGAATTATATTTTCCTGTACAGGGTCGTTTTGCATGGAAATTTCAAAATACAGTGCGATTGTAACGATTGTATTCTCCTTAGCTTGTAGAATAGCATCTCGAAAGTTTTATTTCTAGGCATAAATCTAAGTACCTTCATATGCAAAATCAAGGAAGCTTGAACAATTTTATAAACTATGAATTCTCATATGAAATTAATTATAAGATGAAAGATAACGAGAAGCTATAGTAGTGAAAGGTATCTAAGATAAAGCAACATACAGCTTATTTCAAATTTTTTTAACGAGATGTATGATGCTGGGTCAAAATTTTGTCAAATTTCCCTTGACTCTGGCGTATAAATAAGGCTAAGTTTTACCGATGGCATGGTTTATGTTGACTTTCACGGATACTGTCGCTTGTGGCTTATTCGAATAGACTTGCGAATTAAGAACCCCTCACAGGAACAAGTTTAACGGAATCGCACGAAATCGCACAATATCGGTGGCCACAGTTTACATCACCAACTCTGCATGAGATGACTAGTTAGGCCCTCAAATCGCTCGTGACGAATTTCAAATCTGACCTGAGCTGTGTGGTCTGTAGCCTCATCCTATTGAAACCACATTATCCAATATTCGCCGAAAGAAGAAAATTTTTTAATAATCACTGTCGACTGTAATGACCTGTGCAATGTTGTCCACAAAAAAACCTGGACCAATGACGCTGAAATCCGCACTTGGACGCTCTTGGATATCATGAGGATGAGTATCATCCCAAATGTAACAATTTGGTGTATTGACGTACCCATTAATTCACAAATGAGCCACAACATTAAAGAAAATAGTGTAAATTTCCAAATTTTTTAGGTCCTATTGAGCAAATACGTTTCGTTGTATCTCTAGAGTCAGCTGAATTTTGTATGAGTGCAGGACCAGTTCACGAGACAAAAGTTGTTGTTCGTGAAGGGCATAGTTATTGTGAGCGGCGTGAAACCTTGGATTCTCATATGTACTCCCACACACAGCGGCGATGTTTTCAGCAAATTTTGCTTTTTCCTAATGACTGGTTGCTTACTGACCCAGAGCACTTAAATTTTTCTGTTACACTACCAACAGTCCTCTAGCTAGGACGATTATGGCAACCGTAAAATGTGCGAGGAACGCAGAATGTTGTCCATAACAGAGCAGCAATTTCGATAGAATAATTTTGTTGTTTACACTTCCCAACGTCGCGACGCGTCGTAGCCATTTGTGGAAACTTCACAGAACTAACTACATAAATAGTTGGCAGCCAATTTGAAGATTGATTTCTACCATAATGGCAGATATCAACTGCCAAAGATCAGAAGTGCATATTTAAAACTCAGTAATGCTATTTTTAGACGTCTTTTAAAAATATAACGTGGAACTTACATACATTCAACACCTTTGCTCTGACCAAACTAATAATAAAATCCACAAGTCTTATTGAAAAGTAAGACGGTGCATACAGTTGAGACCAACGGTATATGATACCGCCTCGTCGCCCATTGCTAAAAAATGACACAGCGCGCAAATGTCAATGTCAAACATAAATTGCTTTTGATAGTTAAAAATTTGCATTACTAAACTATTCGCCAATTACACATTCGAAAAATAACCGTTTGAGCAATTCGCCGAAACATTGGAATAAAACCAAATCGCAGAGATCACGACCATCAAGAATCGTTAAATACGTGAAAAGTATTAAACAATTCGTTCCTGACAATCATAAAATATAAATTTTTAAGCGTGCAGAGATCCCAGCAAAATTTAATTGATTAAAGTATTACCGGCCCAGGTTGAAGTTTCCATTAACAACTGACACATCACACACAGTAAACCAAAGACGTGAAAGCTAATTGTGAAAGTTCCTTAAAAAAAAGCATATTATTCTTTTTAAATACATTGAAGTTGATTTATGCGCATTTGACTGTAGCTAATGAAGATAATCAGGGAAGCTTTATTGAAAAATTTCTTAGGAAAACTAGAGATATTGGATTTTATTAAGGTTGTAGAATAATTCCATACGCCTCGAGTACTTGCTGTATTAGGCGCGGAAAAGTGAAAAATTAGAGTCCAGCTCACTTGGGTCCATTACATTGATCCCTTTGTGCTACTTGATGTATTAGGTTAAAGAAGAGTGCAAAATGTTTCTTTAATGCAGTACACATATAAATTTATAAGAAATAACAGTTAATTTCACAATACTGGAATGTAAAATCAACACGAAATAAAGTTATTTCAAAAGGAAATATTTTCTTTGAAGATTTCTGTAAATCATGTTGAATTAACATTCAAAAATATCAAATTAACATTGTTTTCATAGATTTTAATATGCAATTTTTCTGTGTGTAAATTTGAAAACTGAATTGAAGAATTCTACAACCGCAGAGACGGGTATTTGAGCCAAAAAGCTGCCCCACAAAGGCAAAAATGAATTAAAAGAAATCTTAAGAACTAAGTACACAAATCGATACAGAAATAAACCTTATGTCATAGTGTAAATTTTGAAGACTCTAAATTGTGATTTGTGGCTCTGAGATTTTGCTAAAGTCAGGAAAGTTAAACAATTACGTGAGTTTTTAATGTTTTTTTCGGTTTCAACATGCTTATATGATATTTTTTTGTGGCTAAACGAATGAAGATATTACGTTAGTTTTTTTCTGGCTGAAAGATCCAAAGCTATTTTTAGTATTAAAACAAAGAAAATTAAAAAATAAACACTTCTTGGGGAAAAAAACAAGAAGAAAGTTTTTAAAAGTTAAGGTAGTTACATTTAGAATTATGTTTAATACCACAATAAAATTAAAGTCTTTAATTTTAGATGCGCAATTTTTTGGGTTTGCTCATCTTGCATGGATAAATATGAGTAAGAAACCTTTTTGTCCATCATGAAATGTGTTGCTTTGAGGGGAGAGATACTTCCCCCTGCCCATAAAAGCTCAAAAGTTGAATTTGTATTTTTTAATATTTACATTATTTTTGCAAATAATATTTTTGCCAACGCCCACAAAAGGAAGCGGGTACGAAAATGGCATTTTACCGTCTTTTGGGTCTAAGGTTAAGGTTTTGAACTTTCGCCGACGTTAAAAGTTGTATATGCTAAACAAAAGTTTGGAAAATTTTAAGAAACAAATTAAATTTTTCAGTGGTTGAATTAGTTTCTCTGAGAGGAAATTTTTCTTCTTTGTCCGAGTATTTTTTATTTTCAAGATTTAACAGCCTAGGACTACAAGGCATGTTTCTGCTAAGTTTCATTGATCTAGATGCACTCAATAAATTTTCACAAGCAATATCAACTAAAAATAAAATATTATGACCAGCTTTTTGGCTCAAATGCTGCTCTGTGAACCGTAGCAAAGCAAAGAGGATTATATTAAACTTTTATTTAAAAAAAGTAAAACAAGAACTCAACAATCAATCATATATTTTTATTTTGTTACTTTAACATTACAAAAATTATATTCTAATGCAAACTGCTTGATCAAGTATTACAAAAAGGGGGGGAAAATGCAATTTGTATATTTTTAACTTGCGATAAATTATTAAAACAAAACTTTAAATTTTCTTAATAATTGTAAATTGTATATTTTTTTACTCTCTGCACACTATGACACATAATTTGACCACAAATTGTTGTAACCTTCAGCAATTTCCACTAACATGATAATGATAAATAATTTTAGTTTTTATTTTGCATGAAATACCTCTTCCTACGAGGTAGTAATTTGACAAAAGTATCCGTTAGTTTTGATTTTACTTTCCTTTTTTTAAGCACACACACACACACACACACATTTGTTTTATGGAAAATATCTTCAAAAGCAGAAAAATAGCAAAAAAACAAATATTGTTCATATTTTTCAAATTTATTGAAGCATTAATTCAACAACCGTTTGTCTGTCTGTCCGTCTGTCTGTCTGTCTGTCTGTCTGTCTGTCTGATATAAATTTGTTCAGCATGTTAGGGTTTTTACATATACACATACATATACACTGAAGAAGTAGAAAAAGAGCTTTTAATTACATATACATATTGCATATATGTGTGCAAGCACAAGCTCTTGTATGTGCAACTATATGAGTAAGCCACACCTTGTCTTGGCTACGATTGGTGTTTAAACGGAAAACGGGTGTTGGTTGCGGATTAAACGTAAGTACCGACAATTGCTGTAGTGCTGTCCACAGCGCTGCTATACTTGCACACACACACACACACAGGCAAAGACACAGACCCACCCCAAAGTCAGCTTAAAACAATATTGGCCACCCACTCACCACCCAACCACAAAGGCAACAAGCTTAATCAACCCCGTGCAAAACAACAACAAAAAGAAAAACAACTAACATACATTGTAGCTACACACAATGAGGCAACATTCAAATACACTTCACCCCCACGGTTCCACAGCCTTATGCTGACACTCACATACACACACACACACAAACACACTCAATAGAGGGGGTTGCAAATATGAAATCACTATAACGCGCCGGTAGCTGGCAGGATATGTGCGATTTGACGACGGAATGAAATCAATTGTTACGCTACCGTGCCACAGATCAGTCGCATTCCGGTGTCAGTCACCAGCAACCACAACAACAACCAAAGAAAAAAAAATAATAATTTTTACGTAATTTATCATACAAATTATAACTTATAGACAAAATCGAAAACATAGAAACACTATAAAAAAAGCAACAAAAACATTTCCTAGCGAAAACAATACTGTTGGCAAACGTTGGACTTGAAGACAAATTCATCATCATCATCATCATCGTCAGTATTGTAAGCCTACAGAAGGAAACACCAACAAACTATTGGTTAAAGAGCCGACGACTTAATTTAAATATGAAATAATAATAAAAAATAAAAAAACACAACAATAAGAGAAGCAATAAAACCGATTAGCTTTTGCGTGCATTTGATTTAAATTCGCCTACATTCGCGCCACGAAACTAGAAAAGTTTTCCGGAAGTTGAGGTGTCCGGTAACGGTAACCGGTTCCGATCGTTACTTTTCCCGTTCCTTTTCCTGTTCCGCTTGTGACACCGAGTAAAAGGCCAACTAAACTCGTACATACAAACAAAATAATTTGTATTTATTTTTTTGTGTTTGCAAAAACGCATACTTTGCGGAAAAAAAATTTAAAATAAACTTTTTTAACAAAATAAATAATATTTTTTTTTCGATGTGCAAAAAGTAGTTGTATACTCGTACAAACACTTTGAAAGTTACAATTGCAATTGTGTGTGATTTAGCAACAGCAACTACTTAATATAACAGTTTGCTTTTTTTGGGTGACACTCCTTTCACCCCGGTTGCCTTTAAAATACAGGAAATTTATATTTAATTGTTTGGTTTATCATTAATTTTTTTTTAAATAAAAAAAAATTGTACATAAACGTCTGTTAAGTGTTTGCAACAAGCGGCCGGCGGCTTTTGGAAAAGCTGCCAAAAAGAGCAGAGTTTGATATTTGCTCATCTGTGCCATGATGCTTGATATCAAGCCGTCTTCAGATTATTTGTCACGTTCGACAGGAAGTTTTAGCAACTTTTCAATGTTGTTTGCAGGTAAGACATTTTTATAATAATATGCTGGCTAGTGTTCAATGAATATTTTTAGTTAAGTGCAAGTACATTCTGTAATTTTTATGTGTAAATATCTATACGGTAGGGGGTAAAAATCTTTTTTTTTCACAATAAAATCACAAATTTTGAGTAAGATCGTAAAGCGTTATCAAATCGGTGTGAGCTATGTATGAGTGTATTAGTGAAATCATACGAACAACAAGAAGTACAGAGAAACTTAACAGTTGCATAGAAATACACTCAACTGAATTTTAAAGCATACCTTCAGGAGCAATGTTAATTTTAATAGAAATTTCTTATTAAGTGTAATAGTGTTGCTAGTGAAGATAATTTTGTTAAAAAGTTGAAAAATATAAAATAAATAAAATAAATATAAGCTTTTAGATAAAAGAGCATTTTAAATGTCAAATATTTGTTTAAAAGATGTTTAAATGATATATAGCAGTCTTTATAAAGAATTTTTAATATTATATTATAACATATCTTCATTACGTACTGTTGCCTTACACTGAAGCTGGTGCACGACAATTGGGTAACAATCTCCATCTCATGCCAATTATTATGGGTGGAGTTTTTAATAGAAATTTAGCAAACCCACAGTCGCAAGCTTTATCAAAATTTTTATTTGACGTTTTCCAAAACCCTCACAACTAATAATTCCACTGCTATAGATGCAGTTTTCCATAAATTTTTAAATACAGTAGAGTCAAAAATTTATATATCTTATTTTAGTTACCATAAGCCAACATTTAAAAAACTTCATTACTAGATGTTTACACATCTTCCCTGAGATCGGACTCACTTTCCTTCTTTTTTTTATTTATATATCAAAAAAGTGATATTTATTAAATTTAATTGAACTAGAGAGAATTCTAATCAGGAATAATTTCTTAAAAGGGCTCAAGTACAGTCTTATTAATTCTTACGTCGCTTGTCACAATGTATGATAAAGAGTTAACGTGTGCCTTAACTGACAGTTCTTCATACAAAACTCGCCGTTAAAGTACTTGTTAGCTTTTAATTGTACATTTGGATTTGGAAAATACTAAAGATAAGTCCCACGATATCGGCAGAAAACGTTCGATCGACAATTTGTACACAGAAAAAAAACTGCCTCATAGAATCAAAAAGATTTTCTCTATGAACCGTTTTTAGGCTAAGGGGTATCCCAGCAGAAAAAAGCGAAGATATTTTCATAGAGATTCCTTATTATTTTTATGTGGTAAATCTTATTAATTTTATCAAGAAGAAAACCACATAAAATCAAGAAGAAATCTTATTATTCACAACTTTTTTTATTCAATTTCCGTTATTTTTGGCACCAAAAAAACAATCCATAGAGATTCTATAAGGTTTTCTTATAAATTGTAAACTATAGGGATTTCTTATTGATTTTATTAGGTTGCCTTATTAATTTTTTTAAAAAGGTTTTCTTCTTGATTTTGTTAGGCTATCTTATTGATTTTTTCAATAAGGTTTTCTTCTTGATTTTAGTAGGTTCCTATATGATCATGTGTAAAGTATCTTATTGATTTTTTTCTTCTTGTTATTTCTTGAGGTTTGAGTGCAAGAAATAGTAACTCTGGAGAAATTGCAGTTGAAGCAGTAATTTATAGCCCAAGTGATGGGGTTTTTACATGGAAACTGAAAATGTATGCATCCTTAAATTATACTGGTAGAAAAAAGTTTTTTTCTATGTGGTTTAAACGGCGTGCATCCAAAAAACGGTCACCATGACTTTATTGGCTGACAAATCCATGTTAGTCTTCTTTAGCGCTGATTCACACCAAACCCACCCCCCTTCCGGTTTGACTGCTGTTTCATATTTGGTGTGTTCTGTGGATCCATACTTCATCGATGGCTAAAAAACGGCACAAAAACTCGTCCATATTGGGGTTGAACAACGCGTTTGTAGTCGATTGTGAGCAAACGCGGCACTCATCTTACGCAAAGCTTTTTCACTCTCACTCTCTCTCTCTTTCAAACTTCGATCGGCCAAAACAATATATTAAATTTTTTCATTTTCTTTGGCTGTAGAGACCTCAACGTCCAAAACGTTCGCCATCTCCTGTGCTTGTTCGGCCACAACAAAGCTCAGTAAACCAATTTTTGGCCATACAAATTGATGGCAAGGAATGCCCACTGTATTAAACTGGCTAAGCTTAGGTTTGAGTGATGTTTTTTTTTTCACAAAAAAAAATGTGTAGTTGCTCTTCGCAACAAAAACTAATTGATGAACTCAACCCGAAAAAGCTCCGGGAGTAAGGAGATGCTGGTGAAGTTGCTCCGTATTGCAATTAGAATCCTGCTATTTATTTTTAATGTCATCTTACGACTGAAGTTTTATCCACACAGCCAGAAGCTTGCCAAGCTCAAAATGATACCAAAGGCGGGCAGAGAGCTTGCCAAGGTTGACTCATGTAGGCCAATAAGTTTATTTTCAACAATGTTAAAGCTTTTCGAAAAGCTGCTCATGACAAAACATGTCCCCAATTCTAACCGATAATGAATGCATCTCGGACCAACAATTTGGTTTTAGAAGTCAGCATAACACCATTTAATAAAATCTTAGATTGATACAATTTATAAAAAGAACATTTGAAGAAAAGAAGTATTATTCTGCCCTCTTTCTACATGTTTCTCAGACATTGGATAAAGTGTGGAAAGTGTGGCATGAAGGCCTAATTATAAAATTGAAATCATACAAGTATCTACTAATAAACATTCTAACGCTTTTGAAAAGTTACATATTTCACTGTTGTGGAATTTCACTGTTGTGGAGAGCAGACTTCATGAGTGTGCCCGAATTTTTATCTTCCGGTGTGTCGCAGGGGAGTATACTGGGGCCAGCTTTGTATTTGATACTTACTTATGATATTCCTTTGAGCAGTAATATCCATACATCTGTATTTTTCGATGATACAGCATGTCTTAGTATGCCCAAAAAACCTTACGAGGCATACCGATATCGTCTGGAACATATTAGAGAACCCACATGGTGCTAGAAAATTCAGCTATTCCAATTTTTTCACAAATCTAATGATAATTTCACAAGTCCAATGAAAATTTCACGAATATTGTGAAAGAATTTCATTAGAATTGCTTCGTTGGTATTCTGGTTTCGTAAAAATATTTTATTGGATTTATGACAACAATATTTTCTAATTATTAAGAAACCCCTTTATATTTAAGTTGTTTCATTCTTTTCATTAAATTATTTTATTGTTTCGATGAAGTTATAGCACTGCATTAATTACACTGTTAAATAAATTTGATGAAGTTTTCAATAAAATAATTTTGACGAAACTGGTTTCATTGATCCAACGAAGCGTGACGTTGGTTGAATTTTAATGAATTTTTCATTAGATGTCGAAATTCATAGAATTTAGGCCGAACATTCTTTCAGTGTACTCTCACTAAATTTATCTACGACAAAGGGCGGGCTTATAAATTATGTCTAGACTTAAGATTTGAATACTTATTGTTAGTTAATTTTTGAAAATGCCATAAATTATTTTATTAATTATTTTATTTTATTATTTATTATCAACAGAATTATCCCTTGCAAAATTTCAACATTCTTCCTATATTGGCTTTCCAAATATCTCAAAGTAAATATTTTTAGAGCTATGCTATTTATAGCGCGATACAGGATTTAGCAAGTAATTTTCGTAAAGAAAATAATCGACACTATAACAGTTATAAATTTATTTTTGTTTTGATTTTGTGTACTTAAAAGGAGAGTACGAAAATAAAAGAAACAAATTGTTCCATATTGTTTTTTTTTCGTTCTTTGAAGTGAGTGACTCAAAACAAAAACGATGAGAACGATTGCTTAATATGTTTTCGTATTGTTTTTGCACATGAGCACAAACCAGAGAACACAGCCAGCCGGCTAACAGCCATCAGTCGGCTAACAGACATCACCATCCACAAACAATACATTAATTTAATAGTGTGCCGCTAAAAAAGAAAATAATGGGAAATAAATGGAAACTTTTTGAAATATTTGCGGCAAATTTGACATTTTCATATGAAATTAATCTATTTATTCTTTACACCAATTTTTGGATATTGTTTCTGGTATATAATATGAAATAATTGTACGATATCATTCATTCAACATTTTGTATTACACTGGCAACACTGCATTTGCTCATTGTAGGCAAAGAAATAGAAATTAGTTTAATTGGAGTATAACGACAAAATCAGCATAGACAACAACCTGTCACCGTGTTGCCTTGCTGTCTTCAAAAGAATAATTCTCATATAAATATGTGTATTCTATCCTTGAAATTTGGTAGTCGGTAGCTTGCCGTGGGGAATGTGTTTAATGTATAACTTCTTGTGCTAAAATCTAATCAACGAGTTTGAGCTCCGCAAAGGGTCTGAGGTCTGAGTTTCCATCAGTTTAATTTATTTCAAATTATTTAAATTATGAAATTTATCGTGAAAGTTCTTTAAATTTCTATTTGTAGCGGCAGAGACTGATTTGTTTCTTAATGTCTCTTATTGACAAATGAAGAAAAACTTTATTGCGTGTTAAAGCAGTCTTAGTAAGCTGTGTTATTTTTTTTTTCAGACTCATCATACAAATCCTCATGGGGATCCCACAGCTCAGCACAATCTCAAGGTAAGTTTCATTTGTGAAAAAAATCAAACATATTTTTAAAACTTTTGAAGCACCTCTAAAATTGCACAAAAAATCCCTTTTCAAAATACATGCATACAAGCATAAATACATATATACATATAGACATATGTATGTGTGTATAACCCAGCTAGCATTTGGGTGATCATTTTTTGCAGAAATATCTTATATGATTCTCCTCAGATCACTTATGATGATTAAATACTGATTTATCACTTGGGTGATTGAAAAAGGATTCACTTATGATTCATCTGTATGATCAAATTTTGATTTCTTGAAAATACAGGAACAAAAATGCAAAGAAACCGCAACAAGGTGATTTAATGATTTAATACTACCAGAAATTACTCAAAAATTAATCAGCAAATCGTATCATAAATGATTCCTTGGTATGATTCATCTGTAGGGTACCATTTTCTCACAACGGGAGTATCATTTATGATCGAAAAATGAGATCATATGCGGTTATTTTTCCGGAAAAGATTCGATTATGATACAAAATGCTGGCTGGGTAATGTAACTTTATATGTGCGCATTTATGCCAACACACACACACCCAATTTCTGAAAGCGTACGCTCCCATAAAAAAGAAACATATTTCCATTTCCTGCGTAGATTGTAATAAATGTTAAAAAAGCAGTTGTTTTTTGACTGGCATCGAGAAAAAAAAGGTGTTCAAAAGTATGATTGGCTTTTTATAAATATTTTTTATTATTTTTATTTGATTCTATGTGGGTGTTTGAAAGGTGTCAAACATATCCCCACTAAACAAATATATACTCGTACATATATGAACATGTAAATACGCATGTAAAACACATACAAAATTTAAACATAAAAATTATAATTTAGAATTTTTTGCCTTTTTGGAGGGGGTGTCAGTCAGTCAGCCAGGGTTTGAGGAACTGATGAAGTGTAATGAAGCATTAACAACATGTTTGAGTTGAACAATATTCAATAATCTATAGATCTTTTTTTTGCTTGATAAGGCCATAATCATACGAGTATGAAAGTCATAAATATTTACATTACATTAGCACATACATGCATACATATTTTTTTGTGTTATTCATGCTCGTGTGCTTGTGCTGCAAGTGTGAATAGTTAAGAAACAGGCGTCTATTACATGTAACTGCCAAATTGATCCCTATACTTCAATTTACCTGCTTTTTTTCTTGTTTTTGGGTTATTGAATTCCTTGTTCAGCATTCATTATTAATAGGGCTGGTTGGTTGGTTTTGGTTATGCTTATTAACCGCCATAAATTCACACAAATGTTAGTTAAGTTTCAATGATCCCTGACATTCAATGAATGCATAAGTGATTGGCAAATCAACAGATATTTAGTCATAACAATTTGTTTGGGAAGGTTTACCCAAAAAAAAAAAAAACATTTTATAAAATAAGGGTGTGTTTGTTGCAAGCGTAAAAAGTAAATTGTTTGTTTTCTTAAATTTATTTTAAAATAATGAAACTGATCTCTTTGAAGACTTTTTTTGATTTTTATTTATCCCGCGGCTAATTTAAGCGTACAAATTTATGAAAATTGAACACAAACTATTACTTGGAGTTTTCTTGTGTAATTGTGGTTGCTATTTGTTGTTTTTTTTTTAAGTGTGTCCTTTGACACTTTCTCTATCGTGTCATTTAATTTAAAAAATTTCTGCTTCGTTGCGTATTTTAAGCTTTTGGGCAACACACAACAAAAACGCCAAGACTGCCACGTTATACATATAAGCATGAATACTTGTAAAACAAACCAAATCCCAAAAAAAGTTAACACAAGTTTGTTTAAAGGGCTTTGTTCCTGGCATCTGTGTTTTTTTCTATATGATGGTTTTGTTCTGCTGTTGTTGTTGTTTTTTTACACTTGAGTAGCATTATTAACAAAAAAATATATGTGTGTTAAATATTCGCCGCAAGCCCAGTGAGTATTTTTCATGGAATTCAATAAAACTGTACGTATTTATAATATTTGATGGTTAAGAAGTGCAAGGCAAATCCGTAAAATTGTTCCACAAAATTCCGAATTACAAAATAAAAATTTTCCAGGCAAAAATTAACTGACTTTCGGAATAGCTATTGAAGAGTTAAAAATAATTTAGTTTCCCATTTTTACATGTATAAACTAAAAACCCGTTCAAAGTCAGTGCCAGTGAAATTGCTAATATAACATTTTTATTTTACCTGAACTTATCAAAAAAAAACTGACAATAGCTATAAGGCCACATACTGGCCTTACTTCATATCCCATACTTGCATCAAAGTAGGAGCACAATATGTGTGCCAGGTTTCAAAGGAAGTGGTTCAGTTGAAGCACATTAATGGGAGTGCTTCCGCCCATGTTTCTAAAAATTTAATCATATCAAGTAGTGTGTAAAATTCTATAAGAGCTCGATTTGTAGAGGTACGTAATACATTATTTATTTCTTTCGGAGTAAAGCAGCTTTATAAAGAGTTAATAATAAAACAATGAGTACCTCCACCCTTTTTTGAAGTCACTTAAGTTAGTTTCACATGCCAACTATGCGAAACATATGCAACTTCCAATTTCTGTCAAAATCAGCAATTTACAGACAACTTATAGTTTGGGAAATTCTATGCCAACGGACCTACACAGGAAAAATAATAATAATCCAGTACAATTAGTGTCCCTTTGTATCCGTTGTTGTAGGAAAGTGTCAAGGTATAGACGCCTCATTTGACACCAGAGGCGTTGCAACATTGCATTATTAAAAAAAACGTGCCGAAAGAAGAGTTGTAAAAGAATAAAGCTTTCCTCTATCTCGTCCTTCACCACTTGTCTTCTATATCACTATCCCTTTCCTAAAGAAGGTAACACCTAGTAATTGTAGCAAGTAGGCATTAAATTCCTGATTGTTTATTCTGGTAAAAAAAAACTGTTTATATACGAAAAAAACTGTACACTTAATTGCTTTTTATTGAACTTTCGACTTTGTATGTGTTATAATGAGAGTTTTGTCACACCCGTCACCTCAAAAAAGTAAAAAGTTTAATAAAACTGTTACTGAAATACTTGATCCTTTCCAATTATAACATAATGAAATTTTGAAAAAATCCATTTAATTATTCGATCAACTAGTTGTAGGAAATATTAGGTCACACCCGTCACACCAACTCTGAAGTGTTATTTTTTAATGTATATCAAAAATAGAAAATAAAAAATGAACTCCATTTAGCTCTAAGATTAAGAATCATTGGAAGAAAAAATAAAAAAATGTTCAAGAAAGAAAACGAAGGACCAAAAAGGAAAGAGATGAAAGTAAAATTATAAGAATTTGCATCAATCAAGAATAATTGCTGTTATTAGGCGACTAGAAGAAGAGAAATACAACAGTTATTCAAAATTCTTTTATATAAATTATATGATAAATTCAATAAAAAGTTTTATTTCTTTAAACTTTTTGATTTTTCCTACTAAATCATGCATCGCTCAAAAAGGTCACAACCGTCACATTTTATTGTTTAAGAAAATTTAATTTTTTCTAGACAGTAAGTGTTTGATCATCGACTTTGTGTAATTTACTGCACCAGAATTAAAATGGAACGCGGTCTAAACAACATTTACGTACAATCGGTTTTGGGAGAAGGTCAATGTTCTGAATCCACGCATATATTCTTACAAATAAATTGTTAAATCCTCATTTTATATGTGTACAAGTTCTAGGGATATGTTCCACATCTATGAACAGGCTGGAAAAATATCATAGAGTGTTATGAAGATTTTTATATCTTATCTTATTAATTTAAAAGAAAACTCTGAATTTTTTGTGAAAGTTATTATACAGGGTAGGACAAAAGTCGCCAAGGGATTTTGAAAAATTAATAACTTTTCGACTCAAATTTTTTTTTTATTTTTCTTTTAAGGATTTGTAGAACCAATTTGGGAGATTTGTTATGGAAGGTTACAACCTTATCCAGCGAACCAAAATCATAGAACTTTTTTTCGAACAAACTCACCGAGCCTATCGTCGTTATTTTAATGTGCTGAGTTCGCCCTCTCAATGAATTATTCGACGCTTAGTGACACGTTTTCAGGAACAAGACTCAGTGAGGGATCTTCTACGAAGCGGAAGACCACATTCAGTAATTAGTGAAGCATATATTCAACGCGCTTAGGACAGTATTGAGGAGAATTCTGAAACATCAACTCGATCTTCAAAATACAGTTCTATGATTTTGGTTCGCTGGATAACGGTGTAACCTTCCATAATTAATCTCTCCCATTTATTTCAAAAGTCCAAAAAAGACAAATAAAAAAAAATTAATTAGAATAGTTATTACTTTTTCGCGACTTTTGTTGTTGAAAAAATTTTCATTGACGCAAAAAAACGTTCGAAAATCAGCTGATCATCAGGGGGCATATTACGGCTTTCGATACGATTCGAAATTTAAATATATTTCCATATAAACTCTATTGAAATATTTCATAATTTCATTCTATAACGAGTGCCGTAATTTGCCCCGAGATGTTTGTAACATATTGACATTTTAAGAACGTGTGCAAAACACGTTGCTATAATAATCCAAAACTCTGTAACTTTCCCAAGTATTGAGTTTTGCTAATGCATGCATAATTCCCAGCAAGAAAAGTAACATTCAATTGACTAATCATTTAACCGGTAGTGATGACGAATATATCCATCATTTATATAACAAAAATTTCTATCACCTTATTACATCTGATCTTTGTACTAACATACATATTTGCAAAGAATGTATACTTATGTGCCTTCTTTTCAAATGTGGGTTTTGTAGTTGTTGGCTTGTTGGTTGACTCCATGCTACCTACAATCAATTAATTAGAATCGTGAGATTCTGTTTTCTAGTCCGATTTCTAACAATGAAAAGGTCCGAATCGAATGAAGATCAAGTTATCACTAGCACTATGTCTACCCCTTTGCATTGAGTTATATCATGAGGTCCCCTATGCAAAACGTGATACCTCTAGCTATTTTTATTTTTATGGCTCTATGTCCCTCCTAGGAATTAACGGATTAAATATATATTTATATTGTTATTTTCGTTAGCTCATTTCTTGTTCAATTCTGTCTTAACAAATTCTGCTCCTTATGTATTTCCTATGATTACGAATGGTATCAGAGAGTTTAGTGCAGCAAAATTTGTGTTTAGAAGAACATAAAAGACACAATATTGTTATTGTTGTTATTGTATTGTTATTATTGTATTGTCGAAATGGCTCCCTATCTAATTTTATAAAAGAGTTCGAAAGACATTTCGACTGGAAGACCTTGAGAATATTGAAGAAAAGTCTTCCAAATTTAAACCATGTGCTCAAAGAAATTTAACGCAGACGCTTAATGGATCCGTAAAGAAAACATTCAGACTTTATTTTTAATATTACTTGGAAAAGCGTATCCAAGAGCAGGCATAACTACACTCAGGCAAAAACTGCAACTTAAAAATAAGAATGCGTAACATTAATTCAATCATTTTCAATATAACAGAAAATGTATATTGAGGTATTTAAAAATAAATAAAATTAATTAACTAATACTGTAAATTAATATTTTTCCATATTGAAATCAGAAATTTCAACATGACTAGACTTTCGTTAATGTTTCTTATTAATTTAGTAGGGTTTTTATTGATTTTAAGCTGTTTTTTCTCTGCGTGTACCATACCAAAAATAACAACTAAAAAATGTCTTGGAGAATTTAAAACAACTCAATTGAAGGTCTGCTAAAATTTAACTTCATCATACAAATGTTTATTGGGCGCAGCACAAGAAAAATCACTGATACGAATTAACTTCATCAACACAATCAAACAAACAAACCATCATCATGACCAACATCATCATCATCGCCCTTCACATCATACATTTCCTCACAACTTTATCACTTTTCCCTGGTCTAACAGTGTGGGTGTTTATATATGTATGTATGTGTAGCGTATGTTTGGGTGTTGTTCTTGACGGGTTTATTTTGTTAAAACAAAACAAAAGAACAACAAAAAAACTTACAAAAGACAACACAAACAAACAAATGCTGCACTGATTTCACTGTATGCCCCTGCGGCTGTAATTTGTTTTGTAGCGCCATCCTTGCCGATGAACATTTTGATTGCGCTTTTAGTTTTTCTCTGTGTTCTTGAGGACACAATTTAAAATTTTTCAATTCGCCTTCAGGCATTGTTTTCATTTCTTTGTGTATTCGCAATTCATTAAAATCTCACAAAAGGAAATTTTCATGAATGATTTTTGTGAAAACGATGATACATATTTAATATTACGTTGGTATTTTTCAACCGAAAAGGGTTTGTTAATACGATTTTGGCTTGTTGTCAGAAAATTTCAATGTAATCTTTTGAAGGATTTTTTTGTTCTTCTGCGGTCGTTTAATATTTTAGTAAAATTCGTTGAATTTTCAGGACATTTCATAGATGCAAAGCTTTTAGTATTATAAATAAGAACTTTGTAAGCTAAACGGTCGGCAAGCTTTTATCACTAAGTAAATGTTTTTGTAAGTTTATAAAAAAAGCTTTAATTTTTTCAGAAATACTTGTGCTTCTGTTCATTGGCTACTTGGTAGAAAATTATTCATAAGCAGGGAAACCAGAAATATGCTCTAAAAAGTGCGCAATATGCAAAAACCTGCTTTTAAGGGTGAAATATGCAAAACTATGCACTAACAAATCGGTGCCAAAGTTCATAAAAAGATCTTCAATGGATAAATATCTTATATCCGCATTAATACGTCATACATGAAAATAAAACATGCAAATACATATTTCCGGCTTCCCGGTTCATAAGATTAACTTCACCTTGGACTTGAACCCAAATATTGTCGTGTCGCAAAAGAGGAGAAAACTTCAAGAAAACATAAAGGGAGGGCAAATTGAAGGTTTCTTTGAGAAATTCAGTTTTAGTGATACCACTGTAAAGTAGAAATATGGGAACTAGTAATAACATCCCTCGTCTCCTCTTTTTACAAAATTTTGAAGCACATTTTGCAACAAAGCTTTGCTTATCTCGTCAATGCAGCGCCGAATTTCATCGTTCAGAGCGTCAGTTGTTTCGGGTTTGTTCACGTAGACCTGGGGTCTACTCGTCGCTTTCGATAACGAGCTGATTCGATCACTTTTTCTCAATTTGAGATTATTCCATTCGATATCGTAGCATATTATTACATTCTTTGATAGCAAATGCTAACTTTTAGCTCTTGAATTGTTGCTGGCTTATCGATGTACACGTTTTCTTTGAAATAACCCCAAAGAAAGAAGTCCAACGGTGTCAAATCACATGATCTTGGCGGGCAATTGACATCCCCACCACGTGAGATAACACGGCCGTTGAGTTTTACGCGCAAAAGAGCCATTGTTTCGTTAGCTTTGTGGCAAATGGCACCATCCTGTGGAAACCACATATCGTCCACATCCATATCTTCCAATTGGGGCCATAAAAAGTTCGTTATCATCTCACGATAGCGAACACCAATCACAGTAACTACCTAACCGGCCTCATTTTGGAAAATATACGGCCCGATGATGCCGCCGGCCCATAAACCGCACCACACAGTCACTCTTTGTGGGTGCATTTGTTTTTCGACAATCACTCTTGGATTATCATTCGCCCAAATGCGGAAATTCTTGTTATTGACGAATGCACTGAAGTGAAAATGTGCCCCATCAAAAATCAGGAAGTCCACGATATGAATTTTGATTTGAACGCCCATTTTCATAATAAGCCTGAATAACTTTAAAGCGTTGCTCAATTGTGTATCTTCCCATGGTTCAAATTGAATTAGACTGAAATTGAGAAATGTCAAATGAAATGCAGAAAAAAACTTGAGGTTTAGGTGTGGTTCACAATCAACATCTCGTAGCTCGTTCTCGAAAGCTACAATTAGACAACTGGGCTTTCAAATTAAAATTCACAAATTTCACAATTAAAATTCTTTGTTCAAAAGTGTAGCCTTCCATGGTTAAAATATACCAACTTTTTAAAAAAATAAATATCAAAGGATGACAGCTCAATTCCTGACATTGAGGGTGGCGTCGGCTGAAGTAGTTAGCACGTTGACTATAAAACCAAAGGTCCTGGGTTCCAGCCCGGTATCCAACACACATTAAATAACAACACCATGAATTTTTCTGATGTGCATTAGTGTCCTTTTGTATCAGTTGTTGTAGGAAAGTTCAAGTGATGAAGGTATAGTCACTGGTCACTGAACTATACCGACTTCAGCAGATACTAAGTCTAATGTAACATCAGAGCGCCCTCTTTCGCTGTGTAGCAAAATCATCGCCAAAGTAAAATGACTAATAAAATGGCTACTAAGCACAGGTTAAAAAAAATTAATACGCCTAATTTAACACCAGAGGCGCTGCAATACTGCATTCTCAAAAATAAACGTGCAAAAAGCAAAGTTGTAAAAGAATGAAATTTCCTCTATCTCTTCCTTCACCACCATAATTCTCTATCACTATCCTTTTCCTAAAGAAGTTAACAACCCAGCAAAAAATTACACATTACCATCAGAACTACTTGCCACATAATGACTTACTTTTCTGATAACCAAATTTCATTACTCGCTTACAAATCACATTACCTAAATTTTAAAAAAATTATGTACAAGTTGCTAACTGAGGAGAATCATTTTTTTAGATCAAATAGATTACGTGAACAAGTTGCCAAATACAAAAAAGTAAGTACTTCTCAAGAATCGATTATTTTAGTCTCACGCCTTGTTAAAATCATTAAGTTGGTAATCCAGTAAGGAACAGCTTCCACCAAAAATGCTTAATTCCAAACCCGATTACCTTTTTTGGAATTTTTTGCTGGGAACACATAGCATTGATAGTACACATTCATTGCTTAAGTGTTACTTCTCTTTATAAAAACAATAAAAATTAATTCACATTTTAAATTCTTTGTTCAAGAGTGTAGAGTTCCAGGGTTACAGTTTCCCAACTGTTTACTAAATAAGGCAGCTCAATTTTTCATCAATTGACAGCAAAATTGGCTTCCTTACCTCAAATTTACCCACCGTACATATATATTTGTTTGTCTTCTCTGCCAGAACCAGTACTGTTATGAATCCTGCGAGGGCACTTTTTCCCTCACTTGATTTTTTTACCAATATCCCAATTTTCAGAAAATACAACCCTGTTAGGATGTAGCTCAAGGTTGTATTTTTTCAAAAGTCTTACGATTGTGGAGGATTGTGAGTTCTAAGCCTAGAATAATAATAAGTTTTTCTCTTAAACCAAAATCAGGAATAAATATTTTTTTTTAATTTAAGTGAACTACATATGATGAATAATTAAAAAGGAATAATTTCTTAAGTCCTTGTTTACACTCGGCGTATTGTCGTATTGCTAAGCTAATTAGTTTTTTAGGAGAGAGAGACGAGGGGAAAAGAACGTTTATGTTCCAATCGTCTCTCTCCCCAACAAACTAACCAGCTTAGCAATAAGACTTGCTAAGTGTAAATTAGGACTAATCGGGCTTAAGTTTAGTATTTTTCAATTCTTATTGAACGAAATTTTTTTATTAATTAATGTGAGTTTCTAAAGAAGATAATTTAAAATTAAACTAGACTTTATTAGCTGGAGAAAATGCCGATATTTTTCTATGCAGGCACGCACTTCATCAGCACCTATGTATGTCTTAACATTAATTAATAAATAAATATTTTATTCAATAAGAATTGAAAAATACTGGGGTCTAATCGTCGCTTTCGATAACGTGCTGATTCGATCACTTTTTTTCAGTTTAAGATCATGGCATTCGATAGCGAATGCCATAATCATAAACTGGAAAACGTGATCGAATAAGCTGGTTATTGAAAACGATGATTAGACACCTGTACTTGGGACTTGATCGAAAAAATAATTTTAATTATTTACCCTTTTTTTACAGGATACAGCTCAAATGCCTTAAGCAGTGTTGGTGTTGGTGTTGGCAAATCCTCACTGGATCCGCACTCACATTTGCGACAGCCTGGTGAGTAAAGTTTTCTAGTATTGTAAAAATTATTTTAAAGGAAAAAAATCCAAAATTTAAAATCTATTGATTTAACATTTTTTTTTGCTTTTCCCCCAATGTTGTTTAAATTCTATATAAAAATTCTTTTGTATTACTTTTTTATTTGGTGGGCCTCCACGAACGTAGCAAAGTAGCAGAACTGCTTAAGTGACACTTGAAAAGAAGCTAAACAACAACAAAAAAATACCTCTAATACCCCCTTCAGAAAAAAAATAACATGAACAGTAACAAAACAATACGAGTACAATCATGTGCCACTTGAAACGCATTTGCGGCAATGACACATAAAAATAATACAATACTCTCTCTCGTATACAAATCATTGAAAATTTTAAACATGTTTATTGTTATTGTTTAAAATCATACAATCTACAAATGCTTTTTGTTATCGCTCGTTATTACTGTAGTAGAGTAAACTGACGACGACGACGACTGACTACTTTGCTAAAATTTTTGTATGTATGTACGTGTTGTGTGTGTGTATGGAGCAAAGCAAAAAAAAAGGATCTTAATTCCCTGCAGAAAATGCGAGTAGTGAAATTGTAGTGATTTGCTAGTGACATTGTCAGTAGTACACTAGACTCTAGCAATACTGACTAAGTAGTTCTTTTGGGACCACATGGAGACATTGGCACCAAAGATTCACTAGTAAATTTTAGTCTACAATATCGATATTTCCTCGATCGATGTCAATAGTAAAATTGTAGTGATTTACTAGTGACATTGTCAATAGTACAAGTGAATAGGTGTACCGCAGCCAATGTAATCGCCTATTGACATATAACATAGGGTTGTCATTGAAAATCTACCAGTAGACTTTAGCACTATTCTTTTACGACCATATGGAGACATTTGAACTAAAGATTCACTAGTACATTTTAGTGACCCTCGTCTAAAATTGTATAAGAGTTGGGGCAACAAACTTAAATACATACATACATACATATGTACGTAAGTTTTTAACATTATTGCATAGCATAATAAAAAAGTAAAACTAACTATTGACACGTTCATTGACAATGTCACCAGAAATACACTAGCACTGTTGTCTCTCGCGCATAAAAGGAAAGTTGTAGACATTTCAACTAGTGCAATTGTCGCTAGAGAAAATAGTGTTGACATAGAGACATATGGTTCTAGGCTGACTAGAGGGTTTGTATACATACACATACATGTGCATTGATGTATGTATGTATATGTATGCGTATTGAATTGTAATGAATTGGCTATTGAGCTAGAAAATAAAATGTTATTAAACGCAAGAAAGAAAATCTTTAAATACTTGTACACGTACAATCTACAATTAGAGTTGTAGAAAAATAGAACAATACAACAACAACAACAACAACAACAACAACAAGGAGAAAACTAAAATGAAATGAACACAATATTGTTTAATACTCTTTTTTTTAGTTGTTTCATTTGATTTTATTTTATTTTTTTGTGACTTAATGTGATGTCGAGCTGTCAAATTTTGACGGTCACGAGTAACTTTTTACAATAATACCGTAAAAATATACAATCTGCACAAAAAAAAAGTTATTAGGGCAATAATTATTTGTATTAATGTATTGCTATACAACCAGTGACCGAAAAAGGGCACACACTAATATAAAATAAAATAAAAGAATTATTTTCTTAATCGAAAGTCTAGTTTAATTTTTCTTGTCTTTTTTTTTAGAAAAACGCATTAATTAATAAAAAATATTTCATTCCATAAGAATTGAATATAGTGAACTTGAGCCCTATTAAGAAATTATTCCTTACAACTACATGTGTATTTCTTACAACCACATGTCGAGCTGAAATAAAGTCAGCCAATGGTAATGTAAGAAAATAAAAAACATGTTGATGTTGATTTGATATTTGTTGAACTTCTCATTTCTTTAAATGAAAACAAATAAATTAAAATTTAACATAATAACTCTATTTGTTCAAAGAAATTTTTGGGTAAAGGTTCCCGCATTAGAAACCGTGGAATGCGCATAGGATGCAGCTAACACCTCAGTTACCCATTTCTATGTATTTTTACTAAAAACAATTTTACTTTATAAGTAAAATAATAATTTGGGATTAATAGTGCATTAACAAATGTTAAAGTTAAAAATGTGTGGTTGTGTAGCCAAAATAACAATTTTCATATATAATTTTTGCTTTTTTTACTTTTCAGCAAAATCTTAAATTTCAATAAATATTTCAAACCATCGGTAAAAAAGTTTTATAACGTAAGTTCTTTATGGCGCGCCATACATGTAAAACAAAAACTGTTTTATAATGAAAAAAAATACTGGCAAATACTGGTTACAAATACTGGTAACAACTACATATCATAATGGTGCTGTCACTGGGAATCTTTTATATTCTCAGTATTGCCGTAAATTTCCGAAGAGGTCCCGGGTAAATTCTGGAGTTTAGGGGATTTTAGCATAGTTTTTGGAATCTTAAATATGGTTTGCATCTTTGCTTTAACATTCGTGACTTGGGTAAGTGGTTCTGTGATAGCTGAAGGTGTATCTGCCATTATAAATGCTGCGCTTTAACGGCTGGAACATAGAAGAAGACATAGGCTATACTTTTATTTTTTCAAAAAATAGGATCCCAAGCGGTGGTAAGGGGAAATTTCTTTCTCTTTGAAACTATCTATGGGTAATTCCATTTTAAATCAATGAAAAAACGCAATTTTTTACCTAACCCTCTTAGAATTGTACAAAAATTTTGCACGAATGTTCTATAGTACATTCTATAGTAATAATATAAATTCAAAAATTTTGGATACCTAGAATTAGGGCATAATATACATACATATGTATTTAATATTACCCAAATAAATGAAAAAAAAAATAAATTTGTTTCAAACAATTTCACATCGTTATCAATATCTCAGGAACTAATAAGAGCTCACTCAAATTTTTTTGACACAAAATGCAGAAGAGACTGTCAGGATTAACATATATTTTTTTTAGAATTTTAAAAATTTCATTTTTTGAGATATAGTTCCCCAAACTTTAAATCACGTGACAGTGATCTTTAACCTTTCAGAAAAAAAGTTAAACTAAATGCAGTTTAAAAGCTATCCTCAATACCTATTAAATGGGAGCAATTTCGACCCTGTATCTTAAAAACTTTTGAAGATATGAGCACACGCAAAGAAAAAATATGGTTGAAGTAACCATAATCAAGCAGCAACATACTATGATTGAATTATATGGTTGCAGTCAAATCATATTATTGTCAATGGAAAAGCAAAGTTTAAATAATATTATTTTCTGAGTTAATAATAATATTATCTGCAATAACAATTAACTTTGTTATACCTAATCTTAGTTTTGTAAATAAGACAACACTTTTGTTAGATGTGACTAAAATATAATTGTTCTAATATTATAATAATATTGTTAAATACGACTATAGTATTATTTTATGTAATAATAATATTTTGTTTTTTAATCATATATTTATTGGCAAATCTTTTGTTTAAAACAGCTGTGCGGTAAATCCGAAATAAAAATAAATTAATATTGTTGAAACAAAATGTATGTATGTATGTATAGAAATGTATACTTACATAAATGTGTATACACGAAATACAGACATATCTATCTAAAGAGATATACATACATACATATGTACATATTATTTTTATTTATCTACCTTTTTGCTTATACTTTTTTTTTATTTATTTAACACCACGCGTGCACTACCGATAGCTTACAAACGAAACACTGACCTGACAGAAGGTGTTTCTGAAAATTTTTTTTTTTAATTTAACATAGTATGGTTTTGGATCATATTGTATTGTTATTTACATCATATTATTTTTATACAAATTATATTGTAGTCATAAATTTTTAACAAAACTGTATTGTTAAACTCTAACCATATCGCACTTTCTTTGAATATAATAATGTAATTATTACATTCAAACATTACTCTGTTTATCGTAACGAAATTAATGTTTCAAATAACAATAACTAGTTTTCAACGACCACACATTTGTTTCAGAGAACATAATATTGTTTTCTCAACCATCTTACAACCATATCTTTTCTTTGCGTGCAATAATGGCAGACCACTTATATGTGTTTTCAATGAGTTTTTCATTTTTTGACGCGCCATATCTCAGGAAAAACAGAAGCTGGAAGTCCAAAATTTTATATTTATCTTAGTTAAGTAACGTGCAAAAAGACAACTAAGTTTCATAACATTCAAAGGTGGCCGGGAAAATCTGTTCGTCGGTTATAAAAATTTTAACCCCTATCCGATTTTGCCGAAATTCAAAACATAGATATATATGAGTCCAAAAGAAGACATAGGCTATAGATTTTTTTGAAAATGGGAGTACGAGGAAAGTAGGGGGAAATGTCCTTCTCTTTGAAACTGTCCATCCTATTTTGATGAAATTCAAAACAAAGATAGATCTAAATCTAAAAGAAGACATAGGCTAAACTTTTTTTTTCAAAAATAGGATCACAAGGGGAGGTAAGGGAAATATCCATGCGATTTTATTAAAATTAGAAACATAGAAAGATCTGAGTCTAAGAAAGCACATAGATTATAAACCTTTTCAAAAATAGGAGCAAGAGGAGGGGTAGGGGGCAATTTCTGCCTCTTTGAAACTATCTAACCGATTTTGATGAAATTCAAAACATGGATAGATTTGAGTCTGTAAGGACACAAACGCAATACATTTTATAAAAAAGTAGGACCACTAGGAGGTAAGGAGCAGTTTCTAAGGTAAGTAACTACGTACTACGGAACTACGTTCCTAACCCGAGTCCAAATCCTTCAAGGATTGTGAAGGGTAAGGCAATGTCTGAATTTCTCTTCATTTCTTCGTTGAAAGATTTGTACGAAAAATATTTAAAGGTTTTGATATATTCCGTTTCTTTCCTATTTACATAAACTTCACTTGGTGATGAGTTTTCTACACACAAAAAAATATCCCTGCAATAAACAACTTGAATTACAAATTGAAACAAAAACCAATTAAAAACGTATTTAAGTGAATTATTTTTTTTTTAATTTAATTAATTACAAAGTTTAATGTAATTGAGTACATTTTTAATTGATTTTGGGTTTTATTTTCAATTATAGTTGTTTATTGCAGGAATATTTTTTTTCTGTGTACGATAAGGCTTTTAGTGATTACACTACCTTTTTTGCAGCATAGATTAGCTATTTCTAAATTGATTTTGAATGTACATATTTAAATTAAATACTTATTTAATTTACGAAATTTTTGTTGATAAATGAAACTGACTATGCAGATTCCACAACGCCCCCAACCCCAACCCCAACCCCTCGCCCTTAAACTTGTAAGCTTAAGGCAACATTTTACAATCTATCTGGGGAGGAGCAAGCAATATTAAACTGTATTTCAAAGAGTGATATTGAAGAGTTTGCTATAGCTGCAATACTGTTGGAAGTTTTTCTTCTCGAAAACGGTATTTTTGTTTGATATAGGCAGTTTTTTCCCCGCCATCATAATCTTGAGGAACGAAACACACCGATTCTCTTTGACTTTAACGCCAGCTAAACAAATGAAATAGGTTGCGCAAGTACGAAAATGAAATGATGTATTTTGCACAGTTGCAAGAGTTTACCTTGAGTTAATTATACGGCCATGTTCTGAAAACCATTTCGTTTTGAAATCGCAAAATGTCAAAAACGGAACACAAAGTTCTTTTTAACGCATAACTTAGTGCATTTGAAATTCGGTGCGGATAAAATATCTCAAGCATATGAAACCTTAAATTTTTTTAAGATCATATGAAACCTTAATTAAACTTTGAACTTTTCTAAAATCGAAATGGTTTTTAGAACCTGGCCGATAAGAAAATAAGAAAATTTGTTTTTGTTTTCAATATAAATAAGTGACAGAAAATTTCTTGTCGATATCGTGAGCCAGGCCGTGAATTCGTTTAAAGCATATGAAACCTTAAACTTTGATTTTTTTTTTGGAAATCTGTCGCTTTCAAAATGAAATGGTTTTCAGAACCTCGCCGATAATGTTGTATGAAAAATGCATTTGTATTTTTTTATTATCCATAATTGACAGTATTTGTCAGGAGGAATTCTATATAGAGTTTTGCAAAAAGGCTGAAAATATCGAGTTTGGATCCCAACAAAGGCTCGAAAATAGCTAAGGGTTTTTTTTTTGTAAAACGCAACGCCACGCATTGATAAATTTTCTATGTACACACAAAAAAGTAATATGAATGATTTTGTAATATTAATTAAAATATTTGTAATATCAATTAAAAAATTAATTAAATTTTCACCTATAAACAATTTGATAATATTAATTAATTTTTTGCATTCAAATTAATAAATACAATTAAAATTTATTTAAAATATTAATTGGTGAATACTTTTTTCTGTGCATTTTATGTGTGTAATTTAAATTTTTTTCATATAAAATCAGGCCCTAAATTTTTTGAAGATCGTCTAGAAAATTAGTTTAAATGATCCAAGGGACTAATGATTTTTATATAGAAAACTTTTACATGCATGACCTTTTCCCAGCAGCCAACTGTAGATACTATTATTTACTAAAAATAAAAAATGTGACCAAAATATTACGAGTATGAATAAATCTGTATAAGTGCGTGCTAATGTACATACTCGTATCTGTGCATAAAATATAATGCAACAATGTATTGTATTTGCTTAAGTCTATTTAGATGTGTATGAATGAATATGACGCGTGGCACAAGCGAGTTATTTTTTAGCCTTAAGTACACGCGACACATTAACTGGGAAGCAAAATTATGCTATAGCTCAATCATAAAAAAAGAGAAACTTGGCTAAACAATAGAAATGTTTATCAAATCGATGCAATGAAAAGGAAACCTAACGAAATTGAAAACAAAGAAATTATTTAATATTTAAAAAAAAAAATCCAGACAGACAGACAGACAGACAGACATACACTTAAGCACATATTTATTTATACATACAGACATAATTTTCTAATTTTAAAGTTGTGCGAATTGTAGAGGAAAAACATTTGCATTAACACTTTTATTCGCAGATTTTTTTCGGTGTAACTAAAAGTTACTTAAATTTTAAATACATACAACAACACACTCTTAAAGAACAAAAAAAAATTATCCCAAGACGGAGACGGAAACATAGTCAACGCGCGTATTAAGGAAATATAACCTTCCTGTAAAGTTTTTTTTTTGGGTTTGTGTTTGTTTCTGTTGGATTGTTTCGCCATGTTTAGATTATACTAAATGTTTCTGTTTAAATTGAAAATTTATTTCACTAAATAAAACGATGCACTTCAACTTGTGTGTAGTACGAAAACATGCAAATGTTAATGCTTTAAACAATAAAATAAGTTGCAAATATAAAAATTTTAAAAGAACTCATGGAAATGTAAAAAACACAAATAATAAATAAATGAATGAATGGTTGGTTGTGTACAAAACTTTTTTATAAAGTACAATAATAAAAATTTTATAATACTGGCAGCTACCAAAACATACAATCGGGCACATAAAAGTACTTACACATGTGCAGGTAAAAATGTTGTTGAGGTTGCTTTAAGGGAATATACTTTTTTTTTGCATGCTCTACAAAAATAACAAAATAACATTTGTTAAGAAACTAACGAAACATTACAATAAAAACACTCGACAAACATTTATATGGTTATGTGTACATATGTACATTTGTAGGCACGTACATACGTCCGCATTACATGGAACTTAAATATATGTATGTATGTGTGGCTTTGTGTGTAAATAACTAAATGTCTAAATGTGTACAAGTGCCACGCCCTAAGTGCTCTTGAGAATTTTTAATGTGTAAAATTGCTAAAAATTATTATTATATTATTTGGTAGTATTTAGTTCTTGCTGCTTTCCGCATCTCTTCATTTATTCCTACATCCTATTGTTTCATTGAAAACAAAAAGAGAATACAAAATATCCATTATAACACATTTTGGTTCAAAAAAAAAAGTACTCGTGCCATCGGCCACTTGAATTGTACTTATGGGCATTTCAAGATTTTTTATACCCTTTACCACAAAAATGGTAAAAGGGTATATGTATATAGGTTTGTCATTCCGTTTGTAATTTCTATAATATCAATAAGCGACCCATAAAATATATATATTCTGGATCCTTATGCATAGGGAAGATGAATAAGCGATGTCCGTCTGTCCGTCTGTCCGTCTGTCCGTCTGTCCGTCTGTCCGTCTGTCCGTCTGTCCGTCTGTCCGTCTGTCTGTACGTGAAATCGGTTTTCCGAAGCTCCCAGAAAAGCTAGAGACTTCGTTCTTGGACTGGTGTGTCAGAAATTTTCCAAAATAGATTGGTATTGAAATTCAGCAAAATCGAGCAGACGATTGCAGAGCTGGGAAACTTAAACTTAATTTTGCCATATAAAAGTAACTACCGAAAACAAATTTTTATTTTTTTTAATAAATGAACTTATTTTACACTTCAGTACGACTAAAATTGGAATTTTAAATTAAAAAAATAAAAAATAAATAAAAAGACGTTTCCAGGGTTGGAAAACTTTAACTTTTTGTGTTATGTAACATTAACTATGTCTAAAACTATATTAGTATTTTCTCGAGAACCGTAAGAGTTACAGACCTGAAATTTGGACACAGTGTGTAGACCCTTGGCCGCTACAACAACAAATACATGAGAATTGGAAATTAAAGGGTGTTCCAAAACGAGCAACGAAAAATTTTAAAATCCCATGTAATATACATATAATTGTATGTATGTATGTATATACACTTGAAATTTGTAAAGTTAGTGCATTTTTATACAGACTACAACAATTAACACTAAAATTTAAAAAATTTTAATTAAAGGGTGTACCATCAGTTAATGTAATTTCGACTATGTAATTTTGATAAATTGCTGTATCTTGGAAACCGTAAGAGCAAAACTCTTGAAATTTTCAAAAACGGTAAAAGTAAAAAAATAAAAAATTATAAAATCGTCAAACAAAAAAAAATCGCCAAAAACAAAAAAAAATCGCCAAAATGAAAAAAAGCACCAAATCCAAAAATATTTCTAAGACTAAAATAAATCTCAAAAAAACGGAAAAATTGCTAAAATTAAAACAAAAATCGCCAAAATGAAAGAAAATCGCCAAAATGAAAAAAAATCGCCAATATGAAAAAAATCACCAAAACGAAAAAAAACCCTAAAAAACAGAAAAAATCGCCAAAATGAAAAAAAATCGCCAAAAAGGAAAAAAAACGCCAAAACGAAAAAAACCCCAAAAAACAGAAAAAAATCGCCAAAATGAAAAAAAATCGCCAAAACGAAAAAAAGCACCAAATTAAAAAAAATATCTAAGACTAAAATAAATCGTAAAAAAACGGAAAAATTGCTAAAATGAAAACAAAAATCGCCAAAATGAAAGAAAAACACCAAAATGAAAAAAATCGACAAAATGAAAAAAATCACCAAAACGAAAAAAAACCTAAAAAACAGAAAAAAATCGCCAAAATTAAAACAAAAATCGCCAAAATGAAAAAAAATCGCCAAAATGAAAAAAATCGCCAAAACAAAGAAATTCCAAAAAACAGAAAAAATCGCCAAATTGAAAAAAACCTCCAAAAACAGAAAAAAATCGCCAAAACGAGAAAAAAGCGACAAAACTGAAAAAATCGTTTTAACTGAAAAAAACTTCAAAAAAGCAAAAAAGCCTACCTTTCGTGCGCGATTCAAAGTCGCACTTTACTGAATTTTTTAATATTAAAGGAATTAAATGAAACTAAGTTTTTCCTTATTTCGTTTTTGCTTTGTTCACTTAACATATTTTATGTATTTTTTACAGAACTAGATTGGTATCAATAATCAGGAAAATCCAAAATTATGACTCCAGGGTTGGAAAACTCACACTTTTTGTGTTATGTAAAATTAAATAGGTCTAATTTTTTTTCTTTTTCTTTATAAATTGAATATATTTTATGCTTCTGAAAGAAAAGTTTGGCGTATGAAATTTGAAAAATGAAAATTACAGCTCCAAAGATGGAAACTTTAAAAAAATGATAAATTTTTTCACAAAACAAATATGTATGTATGTATGTGTCTGTATACTATATATATGTACATACGTTGGTAAAGGGTATATAAGATTCGGCACAGCCGAATATAGCACTCTTACTTGTTTTTTATTTTAATTTAAAATACAAAAGTTTTTCTGCCAGCTTTCAAATACTTGTGCGTGATACTTTTAATTTAAGAGCACTTACACCTACGCCAAACATATAGACATACATACATATGTATTTATATCCATTTAGAGAAAAAATAATAATGAAATATATTACAAGTATTTTACAAAAAAAATATATACATACATACATACAGAAATCTGTGTTCAAAAAACCTTTTTCATACAATTACATTTCCTTAAAAACTATTCCTCCATTAGCGAAAGGAAGGAAGTCTTGTATAAAAGTGTCACAAGCTGGCAAAATTTTAAAACTACAAAGACAACACAATTTATATTTTCTAAAGAAAAAAATAATTAAATACTTTTATAATGCTCAACAAATGTCCCTCCATATCGAATATATTCTTCGTTTTAATTAAAAATTCATTACATACATATATACTTGACTTTTGCCCGATTCGAACCTTAACATAACTTAATAATTTCAAATAGGCGGTATTCGGTGTTGGATGCAAATTGTCTTGCGTCGTTGTAAATGCAAAATATCGTAGCTTTTCTTTAAAATCCAACAACAAACTACACACACAATCGAAAGAAAAGCTACGACATTTTGCATTTGCACCTACGCAAGACCATTTGCATCAAACATCGAATAACGCCATAGTAAAGAACCAAAAGTTCTCATATATTGCAATAGTAATATTGTGTAAACGACGTCAACAGAAATTACCCGTGTAGACACCTGTAATGCGTGGCTTCTTGAGATCCGCCTACTAAATGCGCCTGCCGCCGGTATATTTGACGGCTTCGCCCAACAATGAGGCGGCTGTTAGAGTTTTCAACGCGAGACTCTAATTGTTTTTCTTTACTTGATATTCTACCTTATTTCTTCAAACATATCGCTCATTTACTCAAACAACGTCATAACTCAAAAAAATGGAATTTTTGAGTTAGTGAAGCAGAATTAAACTTCATATTGTTCTTCATATTGTATAAAAATTTCAGGCAAATATCTCGTTTACTCAACTCTTCAGAGAGAAATAAAATTTTCTTTTTCCATTGAAATTTAAATTGATAACTTCAAACTCGTTTTCTGGCAAACTGATTGTTTTGAGTTTTAACTTTGTTTGAGTAAATGAGAATTTAATGTAATATTGGTTATTCAACTTTTTCTTTCTTCATGGCAACAACAAAACATATATATATAATTTGAATTAGTTGAAGCGATTAAAGGTTTAGTTGGAGCAATGAAAAATTTACTCAAATTTATCAAAAATTTAATTAAGTTAACTAATAATTTAATTGAATCTACTGAAAATTTAATTAAATCAGTTAATAATAACAATAATAATAATAATAATGAAAATGTATTTGTTGGTGGTCAAACATGTCTTTATATTAGTGATGCACGAATATTCGTATTCGTATTCGAATTGCCGAATATTCGGCCATTTTTGGACATTCGTATTCGCCAAATTCTGGCGAATTTTTTTAAATAATTCAAGCAATTAAATTTGTACTTGAATCATTCAAATTTGTATTGAAAGCTCTAGGAATTAAAGATTAAAATTACTGCGTTTAATAAGTTCATCAACGTGCGAGCAGGATTGGGTTGGGTTTAACAGCTTTCCAGCAGAAATTTTCAAGAAGGTTAATCGTGTTTGGAATTAAGTATTTTTTGGTGGAAGCTCTTCTTTACTGGATTACAAACTTAAAGATTTTAACAAGGCCTGGAACTGAAATAATCGCTTTTTGACAACTACTTACTTTGTTTATTTGGCAACATGTTCACGTAATCTTTTACAACTAAAAGAGTAATTCTTCTAATCAATCAACTTCTAAATAATCTATGTTTTATTTGTATGTAATGCGATTTGTAAGCGAGTAATGAAATTTGGCAATCAGAAAAGTAAGTCATTATTTCAAGTAAAAAGCTTCCGTACAATTGTGTACTTTTTCAAAATTTCAATTGCTCTTCCAAATCGTTCCCAAAACACTTCAATATTTTTAAAACCATCATGGATACATGACAAAAATCTTCAAATTAAATATAAATATCAGAATAACCAAAAATCGTTAAAATAGAAATCTCGCTGGATGTCTGTTATAAAAAATAAAGCTTGCGTTTCTTTTCAGATGCATATCTTTCTAAGTCTTAAATTTCATCAAAATCGGTTAGATAAGTTTGGAGAGGCCGACATTTCCCTCTACTATAAGCTCTCAGTCCTAGTTTTGAAAAAAAACATAGATACTGTGTTTTCTCTTGCAAGCAGGCGTAACCAGATTTAAAATTTCATCAAAATCGGTGAAATAGTTTGAAAGGACAGTTTCTCCTTGTCCCGTCTGGGTCCTAATTTTGAAGATCGATCATAAAATTTAAGTTATGGTATTTGATAGGCCTATTAATGATTAAACAAAAATGAATAGTGAAATATTTTTGGTAAATCAATTTAAATTGTTTAAACCGTTTCAAACTACAGTGAAACCTCTCATAAGCGGACACTCACAGTCGCGGTACTTTTATCCGATTACTAGAGATTTCTGCTTATGAGCTTATGAGGTACACATTTTTTGGCAGCTTATTGTGATTGAAAAAAAATATTTAAAGTAGACTGCTTCAAGTTAGATTGTTACAATTTCAGCTGCTGGGTTTCAAAATGACTTTCAATGTTTTTGATTTGTTGGAATGCAACAAAAAAAAAATTGTCAAACGGGCAATTTAAATAAGAAATGTAGCAATATAAATTGTAAAAGTACACGAGAAACTTTACATTTTGGTAATTTCACGCACCGAACATTTCTCACTTTTAAATTCGTTTATAATTCCTATTCTTTTTCTTTGATTGATACACAATTTTTTCCATGCCATTTGGTAACACAAGCTCAACAAACGACTTCTTCAAATAAACAGCAATTTCTTTGACGTCCTCAACGCATGAGTATGTCCATTTGCTTTCACAGGGTAATCAATCACCAATATCCTTGACATTAATAAAAATATGAATCAGAGTTGAATAAAAGAAAAACTACTCTTTAAAAACAACTTTTGTTGCCTTCCGTCACCGCTTCTGTCCGATTATGGGAATGCATTTTGTATGGAAAAACTTGTCGAGCTATTAGAGGTGTCCGGCTATAGGAGGTGTCCGTTATGAGAAGTTTCACTGTACATACAATCATTGAAAAAAAAATAAATTCAGTAAAGTGTGACTTTAACTCGTACACGAAGGGTTCCGCACGGATGTTTTGGGGGATTTTAGTATTGAAGGTTTTTTTAGTCTTGGCGTTATTTTGCGTTTCCCGATTTTTTTTTTGAGATTTTTTTGTGTTTTTGCTAAAAAAAACTTCTTTTAAGTTTTAGCGATTTTTGGGTTTTTGGCGCTTTTTTTCGTTTGGACAATTTTTTCAGATTTTTGGCGATCTTTTTACTTTTTGTGCTTTTTTTGCATTTTAGCGAATTTATTTCATTTTTGTTGATATTTTTCATTTCAGCACTTTTTTATTTTGGCGATTTTTCGTTTTAGCATATTTTAAAATTTTAGGATTTTTTAGATTTAGCATTTTAAAAAATTTCAAGAGTTGGCCTCTTACATTACATTAACTGATAGAACAGTCTTTAATTTTTAACTGTCATATAGTTGTTGTTGTATTGGCAAAAATTTTACATATTCCGTGAAAATTTCAGGTCCGTACCTCTTACGATGCTAAAGAAAACAGCCTGTAATAGATAGACAGACAGACACAGACGGACAGACGGACGAACAGACATCGAAAACAATGTGGTTCCTTTTCATTTTTGGTGTACGGAACGAACTTACCAGCGAAGATTGTAACCTGTAGTTTTCCTTATTACGCAAAATGACTCATACATTTTAATCCTGTTCCTTCGACATTTGCTTTATTTTGTTTTATAATTATGCTGCTTCAAGTGAATATAATTAATTCTTTCCTATTTGAATATTTCATTACAGATCCATATCAAATGTTTGGACCAACCAGCAGTCGTCTAGCAAGTTCAGGTAAGTTTTCATATAAAATTCATAAAATTAAATTCAACAGCAGGTGCTAGAAATAAGCAAAGCATGACCGTATAAGAGGGTCGGTCACGTGCCTTACCACTTGACTAAAGGAAATTTGACTTTGACTTCAAGCGAAACTGATTTCAAGATAAACTTTGGCAATGAATTTCAAATAAATATACGTTTTGTATAAATGAAAATATTAACATAATATATAAAACTAAATGCTATAGTATAATAATAGAGATCTGTAGTGAAACTTTTTCTTGAAAATTTTTGTAATGAACAAAACTTTATGACTTTGAAAAATAAATACCTTTTGTGTGTAGGCTTTTATAACTTACTCACACACACACTTGCAAAAGAAAACAATTTATCCCTCTTTTTTGTAGTTGTAAAGAAAGGTGTTCGTTCCAGTATGTTTAGCCAAGGCAAGATGTGACTAGACATCAAGCGTTAAGGGTGGCTAAAAATCTGGTCGGCATTGTTTCATTTTGAATTGCATAAATTAGTATTTTTATTGTCCTTGTTCTTTTTTTTTTTTTTTTTTTGAGAAACTAAATTCATGCAGGCACGTGATCATACCAGGATCAGCTTGTTAAAGGGTTAAACTATAAATAAAATTGTTGTTGCAAAGTCATCAATTATTGTGTTTTTTTTTTCATATTTTATTGTTTTTAAGGAGTGAAATAAATGATTATGCTTTATGCTCTTTTATTGCATTATAAATTCATTACATCTTTTCAATGGATAAAACGGGTTAAATTTGGTTTAAAAAAAAGGCTGGCTGAAAAGGGCGTGGCTTATAAAAATTATTAATCATAAATCAAATCATATAAGTACAAAGAAAAAGTTTCCTTATGGATTCTTTAATGCTGACCGTTAAAAAAAAATTGCTGTCTGGGAAAATAATAAAATAAAAAAAATTTAAAACAATAAATAAATGACCCCAATTCCGTAGTAAAATTTTAGTGTAACAATATATAAAATGTTTAACATTTCAGCTAACTATTTATGATTGCACGAAAACTTGTCTATACAGTAGTGTGTACGAGTATTTGACTCAAAAATATATAGACCGGAATAAGCATAAAAACCAAATCGCCCTCCATTTTCCGACGCGACATGTAAATGGTTTGTTTCACCCACAACTAAATATTATTTTCCTTCCCAAATAAACTTGTTCTTAAGTTAGAACATATATTATAAGATTTTATTTTTAATTTTTTTTGCTTTTCAATTTCTATTCGTCTTACAAAGCTATGCAACATGAACTCTAGCTGCTTTGCAAAATACGGCACGCGAACTAAAGTTGCAAGGAATTGTTGCTAAAACTATGACTAAATCAGCTTAACAAACTAAAACCAAATCCACTGGCATGCTTTTATTTATTCATCTACTGAGTTTAGTTTTGTAGGCAGGGTCAGAGAAATTTAGTGATTTCTTTTTTTTTTCTTTTTAGAACTTGCCACTGTTGTGTTTTTTTTTTTTTTTTTTTTTGTAAGCAAGAAGAATGATGGTGGCAAAAATGCTGTTTTGATTAATTATAGTTTCCTTAAAACACGGAACCGCTTTGTTACCCCAAGTCCGGTGCAACAACAATGTATTAAAAGTAAAAAAAACACACACACAACAGCAACAAAACAAACAAAAAAAGTTTAAAATGAAAATAAACGCCACAATAACATTCTAAAGATTCAGTGAAAATTTAAATGTTTTAAACATGCAATGTGCGGCTAAAAATAAATAATCAAAAAGTTTAAATTATTACAATTTCAAATGTTATTTAAGCACAATTGCAACTTTTAAAATTTCAACGATACAAGGGAATTCGCTCTAAGAAAATGTATATACGAGTATGTGTAATAATAAAGATATTAAATCAGAAAAAAAATTTTAGGAAATGTTTAAAATTTTGTTTAAAGAAAACACATAGACCACAGCAGGGCTACATGCTGCACGACTACCAGCGCGGCTGGCAACAAATCGCTTCCTCAGAATTGGTTTAGCCCATATGCCATAAAGTTGGAATGGAGAAAAACCAGCTTCAGTGTAAGGCAACAGTACGTAATGAAGATATGTTATAACATAATATTATTAATTCTTTATAAAGACTGCTATATATCTTTTAAACAAATATTTGACATTTAAAACGCTCTTTTAATTAAAAGTTTATATTTATTTTATATTTTTCAACCTTTTAACAATTATCCCCACTGGCAACACTATTACACTTCACAAGCAATTTCTATTAAAATGCACATTGCTCCTGTAGGTATGCTTTAAAATTCGGTTGAGTGTATTTCTATGCAGCTGTTAAGTTTCTCTGTACTTCTTGTTGTCCGTATGCTTACACTAATGCTATGTTTAGACGACAACTTGAATCACCTGCTTCGCTCTCTGAATCATATTTATGAATCTTGCTGTTTAGACTACGCTTTCGTGCTTCGTGTGCAGCGTGCCAATTTAGTGATTTTCGTACTAGATTTAGTGTTTTTTAATTCATAACAGTGCGGAATTTTACAACTTGTTGCTTTTTAAAAAAAGACGCTAAATTGGTGCTTTTCACCTTTGATTTTAGTCCATTTAGTGCGTTTTACAAATCTACTATATATTAATTTATGAAAGTGTGGTGGTTATAAATAAACACCAAATAAGAATTTTTCACTTTTCACCCCTTTTAGACACGCAAAGTTTTCTTTGCAGAATGTTAATTCTGAAATACAAAGGAAGAAAAACTTTATTTTTCACAGTGAGAAAAAAGAACATATTTCTAGGAATTACAGAGAATACCCTACACCTTATAAAATAACTTAATTAAAATAATATAATCTAATAACCACTGAGAGAAGCAATATAGTGCTTTCTTGATAACGAAAGCTTTTAAAAATGCTTCTGAAAAGTACTAACCTAAGGCTCTCTAAGAAAGTGGACAAAAGTAAAAAAAAAACTATACATTGTTACTTCTGTGAAACGAATTAGTAAGGCAAAAAATTAATGGCTTTCTGGAAACTGAATGCATTGCTGGAAAAATTTGCTCAAAACTGATCAATTTTGGGTTGAAGTTTATACTGGTAATTATAGAAATTCAACTAATCATAATCCATTTCTAATACTGTCAATATTTTCTCTAAGACTATTAACATTACCATGTTCAAAAGTTGTAGTAGAAATGACTTTTAGCGCTTATAAATATATTAAAAGTAAGTTAGAAATACAATAATGATTTTATAAATCAAATTGTTTCATTCATATAAAAAACGGTCTAAAATGAAAAGGCTTATGTTGTTCAGAATGTAACATACTGAACCATGTTCATGTAAAAATTAATTCAGATGAAACGCCTAAGAATCTAATTGTTTTATTAAAACATTTTTATGGCCAGAGGAAAAAGATGAAACGACATTTCCTGAAACGAGGATTATAATTCTCGTTGATCACTCTTTTGTTAAAATAATATACCATAATTGGAGTGTCAAATGCCAAATGAACTTCAATTATTTTCCTACTCATATTCTACTTATAAGCAAAATCAAAATATAGCTCGATATAATTGAAATTATTACAAAAACCTGTGAAATGTAGTAAATTTAAAATTTTAGTTAACTTAAATTTCTAAATTATACTCATTCAATACATACATATGTATATAATTAGCCAAGTGGGCTTTCTCTGTATTGAAAATAAATAAATAAATATAAAAAAATATATATTTATGTACATACAAATATACTTATTGCATTTAATGCTTTTTTATGAACGCACAGTGCTTTTTGCTCTGAAAAAGTTGGCATCACTGTTCGTGTGGCATCCTTTTATGTATATTGACACATACACATAAGCATACATACTTACATATATTCGACTCATTCAAAATCTTGTTTTTGAAGGCATCACCATATTTCATTTTTAGGGTTCCGTACACCAAAGGTGAAAATGGAACCCTATTGTTTTCGCTACGCTGTCCGTCTGTCCGTCTGTCCGTCTGTCCGTCCGTCCGTCTGTCCGTCACAGGGTATTTTCTCGAGAACCGTAAGAGCTACGGACCTGAAATTTGGACACAGTGTGTAGACCCTTGGCCGCTACAACAACAAATACATGAGAGTTGGAAATTAAAGGGTGTGCCAAAACGAGCAATGAAAAATGTTAAAATCCCATGTAATATACATACAATTGTATGTATGTATGTATATTACATGGGACCCTTGGCCGCTACAACAACAAATACATGAGAGTTGGAAATTAAAGGGTGTGCCAAAACGAGCAACGAAAAATTTTAAAATCCCATGTAATATACATACAATTGTATATATGTATATTACATGAGACCCTTGGCCGCTACAACAACAAATACATGAGAGTTGGAAATTAAAGGGTGTGCCAAAACGAGCAACGAAAAATGTTAAAATCCCATGTAATATACATACAATTGTATATATGTATATTACATGGGACCCTTGGCCGCTACAACAACAACTACATGAGAGTTGGAAATTAAAGGGTGTGCCAAAACGAGCAATGAAAAATTTTAAAATCCCATGTAATATACATACAATTGTATGTATGTATATTACATGGGACCCTTGGCCGCTACAACAACAAATACATGAGAGTTGGAAATTAAAGGGTGTGCCAAAACGAGCAACGAAAAATTTTAAAATCCCATGTAATATACATACAATTGTATGTATGTATATTACATGGGACCCTTGGCCGCTACAACAACAAATACATGAGAGTTGGAAATTAAAGGGTGTGCCAAAACGAGCAACGAAAAATGTTAAAATCCTATGTAATATACATACAATTGTATGTATATGCACTTGAAATTTGTAAAGTTCGTGTATTTTTATACAGACTACAACAACTAACACTAAAATTTAAAAAAATTTAATTAAAGGGTGTACCATCAGTTAATGTAATTTCGACTATGTAATTCTGATAACTTGCTGTATCTTGGAAACCGTAAGAGCAAACTTCTTGAAATTTTCAAAAACGGTAAAACAAAAAAATCTCAAAATTATAAAATCGCCAAACCGAAAAAAAACGCCAAAATCAAAAAAAAAAATCGCCAAAACGAAAAAAAGCACCAAATTAAAAAAAAATTCTAAATCGAAAATAAATCGCGAAAAACCGAAAAAATCGCCAAAATGAAAAAATCGCCAGAATGAAAAAAATCGCCAAAATGAAAAAAATCGCCAAAATAAAAAAAATTGCCAAAATTAAAAAAATCGCCAAAATTAAAAAAAAATCGCCAAAATTAAAAAAATTTACAAAACTAGAAAAAAGCGAAAAATAATCAAAAAAAAATTATTTCAGCTGAAAAAACGTAAAAAACACTGTATTAAAAAAATGCTCAAATCCCAACGTACGGAACCCTTCGTGCGCGAGTCAAAGTCGCACTTTACTGAATTTATTTATTTTCCTTCTTATATTATCCATAACTTAATTAAATTTATTTATATTAAACTCACATCTATGTTTTTTTGGTTTGTTTTTATTTGTTTACAAACACACACATACACATATACTTATTTTATTTTGATAGCTAGTTCAGATAAAGTGGCGATTACTGCGATAAAAGTTAGAGAAGATACCAATTTTACGTGCTTCGTAGGTAGATTCATATTGAATCTACTTGATTCGCTCTCATAATTTTGTATGGCGAAACAAGTTGATTCGGTCAGGATTGGGGTGTGAAGCATGAATAGAGAGCGAAGCACGTATCGTGTAAACATACTATAATACACTCATACATAGCTCACACCGATTTGATAACGCTTTACGATCTTACTCAAAATTTGTGATTGTATTGTGAAAAAGATTTTTACCTTCTAGCGTATAGATGTTTACACATCAAAAATAAAAAATTTTGTCAACTTTCATCAATGAAGTTAAAAGTTAATATTACTTTATTGTAAAAGAAAAAATACGTTATGTGCCGTATACGCAATTTATTTTCAAAAAATAGCATTTTGTGCTCCATACGTATACTTTACTGCTGTGAATTGAGAATTTTCTTGTTTTGTTTATTTTTCTTGCTGCCCAGAGAAATAAGTCGATCGTTTAGCGCCGTCTAAAAAGCCGCTGCCATAATATTTCTAACTATGGATGCGCTTGCACACTTACACAAGAAAAAAAAATTAATTGAAGTGTATTTAATATTATAAAAAAAGTGAAATGATTTATGTTATACTCAAGCATGTATAATTAAGCTTTCTTTTATTTTATTTTAGTGTTTAATAAGTTTATATTAAAACATATGTATAATCGCCGGCTGGGTCTGGGTGCTGCCACTGTTTTTTCTTAACAGTCGCCGTTGAATCTTTTCGTACGGCACTTTCTTTTTTTATTATTCATTTCTTATAGAAATGAAGCAAAACAAGAGTCAACTTTACTTCGTACTGAATTTATTTTAGTTTTGGCGCTTTTTTAGTTTTGTCGATATTTTGCATTTTTGCGATCCTTTTCGGTTTTTGGCATTTTTTTCGTTTTCGCGATTTTTTCGGTGATTTTTTTCTGTTTTTCACAATATATATTTGTAGCCTTAGTTTTGGCACCTTTTCTCAGTTTTGATGATTTTTTTTAGAGTTTTGGCGATTTTTTATTTTTTTGGGGACCTTTTTTACTTTTGGTGATTTTTTTTTTTGCATTTTAGCGATTTACTTTATTTTTGGTACTGTTTTTCATTTCCTTTAAGTGCTTTTTTATTGAGGCGATTTTTCGTTTCGGTTTTTTTTATTTTGCAATTTTTAGTTTTAGCTTTTTTGAAAATTTGAGGAGTATCTTAAGAGATACTCAGCAACTTGTCTATATTACATAGTCAAAATTACATTAACTGATAGAATACCCTTTAATTTAGACTTTTTTTAATTTCAGTGTTAATTGGTATAGTCTGACAATTTCAAGTATCTACATATGTGACGCGCAAAATAGAAAGGGACCTAAGGGTAAAAACCGGTTTTGTTCAGGAGAGCCATTTTAAAGATTTAAATACGTGTATCATTGGTGTACCATCACTGAGCGTGTTGGTATTGGTTTCATTTGAAAGCGGCACATCTCATGACATCAGGAACGTGTTGGTCAACCTTGAAAATGCGCGTATTATAATTGTCTATATATTATGTGTGCGGAACCCAAAAAATTAGTACCTATAGATACGAGTACATACAGATATGAAATAATGTTAGCAAGGGTATACGCGAATATGGGAATAAGTTGATACAAGTATGTATAAGTACGAGAAATGTTCGATAAGTGCTTCAGTATCCATTTTTTCTTCCATATTCATTATTTTTCTCTGATTAGCACCCTGGAATGGAGTTTACTTCCATTTTTCGTAAATGAGATAAAAAATTTCCTAAAAAACCATAAATGCAAATTTTATATTTAAGAAATTCGTTACAAAATTGCATGTATTCTATTTTTAAAATCTAGTGGTCAAAAAATAGGACTCTTGACACCAAAATCCTACTGTGAGTCGTACGATTCACATACGTCTGAACAAAATATTCTGAAATAGTTTACTAGATATCTGTATTTATCCGATCTATAGCCTCGTCATTAGCAAAAGTAATTCTGTTAGAAAATAAACTATTTTTCCGAGCTTTAGGTCAGTTCTTAAATTCTTATATTTTATTATTACAATATTTCGTTAACCTTCGGTTAACTTCTTCAGGATATAGTATTCTGTTTTATATTTTTTTATAAAACAGAATACTATATCCTGAAGAAGTTAACCGAAGGTTAACGAAATATTGTAATAATAAAATATAAGAATTTAAGAACTGACCTAAAGCTCGGAAAAATAGTTTATTTTCACATAAAAAAAAGGTCGAAAAATTAGATAAAAATATTCTGTTAGAAATTAATTCCTCATTTATCTCAACCAAATTAAATACTACAGAGTTACTCATTTGGAATTCAGGGCATTCCTGCTACTTCTCCTTAATTTATTGTGTGTTTTTTTGTAATAATAATTGCCTATTTTAAATTAAAAACCTTCTTAGAGCCCATAAACGAAAGAAATATTAAAAATATTAAATCATATTTGCTTTCTATGCCCAACCACATTTTCTCTTCCAACTCAAAGAAAGAAGAAAAAACTAAAATTATTTAATTATAAATGCCAAACTTTAGAAGTAAAACTGTCTTTGCCTTAAACTCTACATAATTTTTGGACATTTTAAGTAATTTTTGCTTTTTACGGCAATTATGTAAAAATTTTAGCTCATGTTGTTAAAAACACTTGGTAGGAATAAAAAATATATAAAATGAAATAAAATATTAAACTAAAACAGTTAAAAAATGGCAAGATTACAACAACTAATTATTTCCGTAGAAGCATTTAAGTAAAACAAGTTTTTTCTTCCTTGCTGCCATGCATTTATTCCAAAATTAAATTAGTATATATTTTTTTTTCTTGCACAAAGTTAAGATCAAAGGCAAAGCCCTCTTTTTCTCTCTTTTGCAACATGTCAGCCCCACACTGCAAAAAGATGAAAATATAAGTTAAGCAAGGAGGAGTAATAAAAATTAATTGTATAAACTTGAGCTGCAATATGCCCAATGAACATTTTTGGCATCCAAACTTCTGAGGTGTAGAGGCAAATTTTAGACGAGATTTGAGATCTTGGTATCTTGGTTGGTGGAATAATCGAATCTTGTTCGTTACCCGAGAAAATTTCTGAAATATTAAGCGATTAAGAAAAATTAGCTTGCGCATTTGCAAGATTTAATATGGCACTGTCCTACTGCAGGAATGGAAGTCTTCCTTAAAATCACACATCTGACGATTGCGATAAAAGCTGTTGCCGGGTAAACTGTCATCAATGTTGTAGGAAGGAGCCCAAGTAGGGAGCCTATCTTACATGGTTGGTAAGATGCCACTAATTCTTCAACCCTTTGATGTGACGAGTAAATCGTATGACTGTGATAAAACGTTTTATACTGTTCTGGCCAATAGAAAGGAAAGGGGGAGATGGCACCACGACACACCTTAAGACATGTTACTATTGGGTGGTACACGTATGATTCTTTTGTGGGCAAACTACTATGACTCTGAGTAAAGCCCCTACCATTTTTCAATTGGAAGTTTATATCATTGAGAGATGTGCTGAATTTAATCTTGACAAAGGTTACCGAGGAAGAGAAATAGCCATGTTTGCGGACAGTCAGGCTATATGAGTCACTTTATATGAGTTTAGCTCTAAATTAAGTTGGGAATGCTGCATAAAGCTAAGTCAGGTAAACGGTACGGATAAGGTTCCCAGATACATCGGATTGGGAGGAAACAAAACTAGCAGGAACGGAGGGTATTACACCCATTTTTGGAGTAGAACCATTTTGTGGACTCGTATCAAAAAGAATCAGAAAAGACATAGATAGCCGCCAGTCTGCATTTAAATCCCTCATAAGTGTGTATATTACATCTTTTCTTGTCCAAGAATGTTGCAAAGCTTTTGATAAGCTTGCGCAGCATTCACGTATCACAGAGCAATTGAGGATGACCTGGTAAGGATGGGAATCCTACTCAGTCAGTGTCGATATCTATGGGCTCCCAATCTCATCCTGCTGCAGACGCTTTTACGCTGCCTTTCTTGAATTCGCTCACAATGACTCCAACTGCGTAATAGCTAAAACACCCTCTGGCGTCGCCTAGGCCCTTTAGAAACTGAGAACATCATGAACCTCACTAGGAAACACTTGAGAAATCTTTTGGTTACAATGACCGACCACTACGGTTTCGGAACCCATTATAAACGTCTGGGTCTCCCATACAACGAATAATATTTCAATTGCAATGACAAGGAGGAGGAGGAGGAAAGCATTATGCATCTCCTCTGGTTCTGTACCGCCTTAGCAGATCGCCGTATATACTTCCTTGGCAGGTTATCCTTCAGCAGCTTATCCGAGCTATAGAAAATGAAACTCAAAACTTGAGCATTTATATTAGGAACAGCGGCTGGTACGGCCGCTTACTTACCCTGTGGCGTGTGCACACACATGACCCATTCTATCCTCTCCTCTCCTCTCCTCTCCTCTCCTCTCCTCTCCTCTCCTCACCGCTACTCTATTCTCCTCTACTCTACTCTCCTCTAATCTCCTCTCCTCTCCACTCCTCTTCTCTCCACTCTTCTCATCTCTTCTTCCTCTCCTCTGGAATATTTTATCTCTGACAACACACTCTATTCTATATCTGTCTTTTTCACCCCCCCCCCCTTCTCCCCCGCCACAACACCTTCCTTCAATCTTTTCTCCTTCCTACTTACAGGTAGCATAGAGGATTCATAATATTGGACCCAAGTGGGCTGGATTCTCATTTTCCTCCTTACCAGCAATCTCCTAACCTAACCTAATCTGACATTCGTTAGAAGCATACAAAACTAATGATTGGATGTTTAAATGAAATAGTTTTAAAACTATTATGTCCTGCAGATTCTGTGTTTATGCCAATGAGAGCACATTCTGAAGGACTGCTAAGCCATAGAAGATATAGCCAATTGGGCAAGCACCTGTGGGAAGATTACGAGCTGCCGATACTAGAACCAATTATAATATTTAGGTTCCTCAGGATGCAATACAATACAATTCAAGAACACAACAGATCATTCACTATTTCATTGCCTGCAACCTCTCCAAGGTCAGAAACTAATGAATATTTTTTAATTTTTCCTCAAATATATTTGTGAGATACTAGAATTTCACCCGAATATATTGTAAACGTAAACCACTTACATATATGAACTTCGATGAGTTTTTCAATTGACTGCCGAACTCTGTAACTTTAAAGACTTCTTTCTGTGCCAACTCTTAATAGATTTGTATGTTCACTGGGTTGGAGTTCCTTGGTTACCTACAAACATTGAAAAATACATGCATACAAACTTACTCCATATGCACATAAATAAATACACACAAATATATTTTATTTGATGTACTGAAAAGTATGTAAAAAGTATATAATATGCTAATTTCCATTAGTTGTTGTACGGCACAAAGGCAAAACAAAATGGCGCTAGACGCCTGAATAAAATACTCAAAATAACTGAAAAGTTCCTTCTGTTTGTTAGCAAATATGGCGGGTGTTTAAAATTCTAGTTTCAAAGCTAAAAGAAAATGTAAATAAAACAACTATAAGAGAAAAAAAAAACAATTTACCATAAAGTAGAAGAAGGAAAATAAATGTTGCATGTTGGTAATTAAAATATTACCAACATGCGTTTGTTAAGTTAAAATTACTTTCCGTTTTCTTATAGACTTTAGGAAAAAATAAATAAAATCTAAGTTAAATCTTTTTGTACAAAAAAAGAGAATTAAACTCTGTGTGGAGGACGGAAGTCAAAATTAGTGCAAGTGTTGGTGAAATATTTAAATAAGGTCTGCTGCTAAAAATGAAGGCAATTTCATTCAACACTTTTATAAAACAAAATATGCAGCCTGGAAAATTTTAATCTTTTCAAATATGTACGTTTTATGCCACATTAAGTTCCATTAAATAGCACGTGCTGCAAATTCAATACTTCAACTAACAAACTTATGAATCTATTGAAAATCTAGTGCACATATCGTCACCTTAATATAGAAAGGCCCGTAACTGATAATTTTGTTGAAATCGATATTTTTGCAATTTTCGATACATTATATGTTCTTCTATCGAAATAAACAAAAAACTCAATATCAAAAAATAATAATGAGTTAGGTCCTTTCTATATTAAGGTAACAATATGTACGTATGTTTGATGTTAAACTCTCTCCATTTCTAAAGTATGTATGGCTCTGTAAGATTTTCACAATTAAGATTGTATTCAACACTAATTTTGTTGAGTTGCAACAATGTTGCCAGCAATGTTATAAAATTTGGAAGTAAGAAAAGGTGTGGAATATACATATATTCATTCCTTTTTCTTCTTATTTTAATAAATACGATGTAAATGAAAAAACAAAGAATTGGAAATATAACTACAGTCCCTCGATGCGTTATTCTAGTTTGCAACAAAAGCCACAAGGCTATAGAGCAAGTGCAGTTTTGCTCAAAATTTTTAATATAGTTTTAATAAACTTAAGGAATGACTTTACACGGTTCCCAAATAGCGCAAAATAAATTTAAAAAATGTATTTCAATATTTATATTTATTTAACTCATGTCAAATTGAATACGAATTTAAAAAAAAAAATAATTTGTTTATGGTTTAGCATGTCTATGTATATGCATTTTGTTGCTGCTAAAGGCCATGACTCGCTATGACAATCTATGAAAAAAGCAACCCCGATCTGATTAATTGTTAATGTTTTTTCGAGTCGTATTTTCTCAAAAATCACACGCCAAAAATAAATACATTTTTGACATTCATATTAACGTTGACACGCGTTAAAAATTTTAAATTATTATTGCATTAAAAATTTTAAATGTCGTGAACGCCAATTTTACTCAAAACAAAAATAAATTAATAATTGTAATAGTGTGGACTATTTTTGTTACGAAAATCACGTCCTAGCTCCTGTGTGATAGCATAAAGAGCATAGCTCTAAGAATTAAGAGCACTATTTTAAGGTCTTGTAATTGGAAATCAATTGGAATATATTTTTTGCTCTATATTTCAGCCTAGTAAATACAGCAAGAAAACATTAAAAATTACACTTTTTCTATTTTGCCTTTGAGTGGAAATGTTTATGTTGCGGCAACACTGTATTGCACACATGTGCAATGTTGTGAATGCCACTTTTACTCTGGTTTTAAGTACAAAGAAATCAAAACAAAAATATATTTATAGCTGCAATAGTTTCGATTATTTTTGTAATTAAAATCACGTCCTAACATATGTGTGTGGTGGCATAAAGAGCATAGCTCTGAGAATTAAGAGCACTATTTTAAGATCTAATAATTGTAAATCAATTGAAATAGATTTTTGCTCTCTATTTCAGCCTAGTAAATACAGCAAGAAACCATTAAAAATCCCATTTTTTTTAATCCCGTTTTAGGGGTTTCTTCCAAAATTTTTTTAATTATTAAAAACTCGTACATGAAATGCAGACAAAATTTTCTTACAACCGTATTGCATACACTTCATTATTAGATGATCAAATATCCTTATCTAATGCGTGTGTGTGTTCAAAGGATTACATATTTGAGTAGAACTCTGACTTCAAATTACTTGACAGAAAAGAAGGAGACATTTGACAAACCAAAATTTGTCATGGCGATACATTAAAAGAACAATATTGTACGTCTTCATTTTTGTCATAAAAAATATCAGTTTACATTTTATAAGCAACTTTTGAAATTGTATAATTTCGCCTTTGATTTTGAGTGGCAATGTTCGCGTTACGGTAACACTGTATTGCACACATGTGCAATGTCCTGAGCGCCACTTTTATTCTGGTTTTAAGTACAAAGAAATCAACACAAAAATAAATTTATAACTGCAATAGTGTCGCTTATTTTTGTAAGGAAAATCACGTCCTAACTCCTGTGTGATGGCATAAAGAGCATAGCTCTAAGCATTAAGAGCACTGTTTTAAGGTCTAATAATTGTTAATAAATTGAAATTTATTTGTTGTTCTATATTTCAGCCTGGTAAATACAACAAGAAAACATTAAACATCTTTTATCATAAGAAATATCAGTTTGCATTTTAGAAGTAACTTTTAAAAATGTGTAATTTTGCCTTTGTCTTTAAGTGCAAATACTTGTGTTGCGGCAACACTGTATTGCACACATGAGTGGTGCTAAAAAAACACACACACATACAGACAATAAAATCAAGCATTTAGAAAACACTTATATTATTTTTCTATACAACACTGTCCCCTGCCCTATTGCAATAGCAATAGCAACCCTTCAAATGTTTTATAAACATCTACTTCGAATAGCACGTCCATCCTTTCTTCTGAACCGTTCTGCCATTATTTAATTGCCAAATGATTAAGCGATTTATGATGTTCATCAGTGGATTCTTTGAAGTGCATAACGAATCAAATACTCGTAATGTTTCATCAAGTTGTTGAAATTATTTGCGGTTGCCTTTAATGTCTTTAAATACAGTGTGATTTATAATGGCCTGGAGCTGTTATTTTTTTACACTAAATTTAAAAGTTTTGTTTGTTACTCCTTTTTATATTTGTTAAATTATCAATATACAAAAACAAAACTACGGGTGGTCCAGGTTTTATTTTTTTTAAGAGAAGTAACACTCAGGCTATGAATGCATACTACTATTACTAGATGTTACCTTCTTTTAGGAAAGGGATAGTGATAGAAGACAGGTGGTGAAGGAAGGGATAGAGGAAAGTTTCATTCTTTGACAACTCAGTAATTTTGCACATTTTTTAATAATGCAGTGCTGCAGCGCCTCTTTAGACAATGAGGCGTATTAAATTTCGAAGCTGTGTTTAGTAGCCATTTTATTAAATATTTTACTTCTCCGATGATTCTGGTACACAATATCGACGAATGCGGGCACTCTGATGATAATACATTAGGATTAGTATCTGCTGAAGACGGTATAGTTCAGTGACCAGTGAGTATGATTTCATCAGTTGAACTTTCCTACCACAACTGATACAGAGGGACACTGGAATAGAATAGAATAGAATAGAATAGAGGGAAGGTCTGGTCTAAAGACCGGCACTGCGACACCTGATGGATCTTTTGTACTATAGATCTGTAAATGAAATTAAATCAATCTATGTATGAAACTCCTTATGAAAGTCAGCACAGATATTGGAGAAGCCCACCTAATATAATCTGAATACAGAAACTCAGAAAGAAAACCACGCCTTCTACCGTCACATAAGACCATAAACTCACAACCAATGTGTGCCGTCGTCTCGTCATCTTCGAAGCATAAACGATACAAGGGTGAACGAATTTGGTTACTTTTCCACATAGGATAATTCAGTCCAAAAGACCAGCAAGAAAACCAGTAACAAGCTGTAAACTATTCCTGTTGAGGTTCAGGATGCCATTATATGTAAATGGCAGTATCAATGCTTTGGCCACATTTCCTTAGCGGTCGAAAAGTCATCTTTTTTGATCACAGATGTTACAGTCGACCATTTACACCACAAAACGGCTTTGGGCCCATAAAAGGAGCAGCAGCAGGAGGGCCTCCCGGCCAGTTCATCCGCTTTTTCATTCCCTGGATGATCGCTGAGGCCAGGTATCCAACCAATTGAAACCTTGTTTGGTATGCATAGCTTTTGTAATGAGTCCAAGCACTCTTAAACTAGACTGGAACAAAATTCCCATGAAAGGAGAGACTTAAGCGCTGCCTGACTATCAGAAAATATTGTTATATGCGCACCTCTAATGCCACTATTTAAATTATTGTCAACACATTTGATGATTGCCTGTATTTCTGCCTGAAATATCGTAGGCCATTTGTTCATGTGCAGAGGTTTTTACATCCGGCCCAACAACTCCAGCACCAACGCCATCTCCCGTTTTGGATCTATCCGTATACCAACATAAACTTTTTTTTTTAGAGAGGTAACACTCAGGTAATTAATGCCTACTACTATTACTAGGTGCTACCTTCTTTAGGAAAGGGATAGTGATAGAGAAGACAGGTGGAGAAGTTGGAGAGAGATAGAGGAAAGCTTCATTCTTTTACAACTCTGCTTTTTGCACGTTTTTTTCTGCTACACAACGAAGAAGGGCGCTTTGGCATTACATTAGGATTAGTATCTGCTGAAGTCGGTATAGTTCAATGACCAGTGACTATGCCTACATCACTTGAACTTTCCTACAACAACTGATGCAAAGGGACACTAATACATATCAGGAAAATACGTGCTGTTGTTGTTTTTAATGAGTGTTGGATACAGGGATTGAACCCAGCACCTTCAGTTTTGTAGTCAACGTTCTAACTACTTCAGCCAACGCCACCCTCAACTTCTGGAATTGTGACATTAAATCTTCAGTCGAAGCTCAATTCACAGTTTATCTTGTCACTAGGCATTCCTATCAGTCCTAAGCTGGGCATTGTACTCAGGACCGACGAGTGCTCGTTGCCAGTACAACGAGCAGATCTCCCGAGACCCATCCTACAAGCGGCCATTGCCGCAGAAGATCTAATAAAGATTTGTATGGTTGGTAGTCCAATCATGGCCTCAATCGCTAAGGTTGAACATGACCTCATTGCGCCTGTTGCAAGAAGACACGTCAATCTCTGAACTTTACAGAGTTTAGTTGTCGCCACAATCTGGCGAGTCTTTTGCCACCAAACAATCGCGCCGTACGTCATGATTTGCTTAACAATCATTATGTAGATCCACATAACTATTTTTGGGCTTATGCCCCAGGTGCACCCAGCACAACTCTTCCCCGCACGCAAAGAAAAAATATGGTTGAGGTAACCATAATCGAACAGTAACATACTATGATTGAATTATATGGTTGCAGTCAAATCATATTATTGTCAATGGAAAAGCAAAGTTTAAATAATATTATTTTCTGAGTTAATAATAATATTATCTACAAAAACAATTAACTTTGTTATACATAATCTTATTATTGTAAATAAGACAACAGTATTGTTAGATGTGACTAAAATATAATTGATACTTGCCATACCATGTTCTAATATTATAATAATATTTTTAAATACGACCATAGTATTATTTTATGTAATAATAACATTTTGTTTTTTAATCATATATTTATTGGCAAATCTTTTGTTTAAAACAGCTGTGCGGTAAATCCGAAATAAAAATAAATTAATATTGTTGAAACAAAATGTATGTATGTATGTATAGAAATGTATACTTACATATATGTGTGTACACGAAATACAGACATATCTTTATAAATAGATATACATACACACATATGTATGTAGATATTATTTTTATTTATCTACCCTTTTGTTTATACTTTTTTTATTTATTTAACACCACGTGTACTAACGAAACACTGAACTGACAGAAGATGTTTCTGAAAAATATTTTTTTAAAAACTTAATATAGTATGGTTTTGGATAACATTATATTGTTATTTACATCATATTATTTTTACACAATAATGCAAATTATATTGTAGACATAAATTTTTAACAAAACTATATTGTTAAACTCTAACCATATCGCACTTTCTATGAATATAATAATGTAATTATTAAATTCAAACATTACTGTGTTTATCGTAACGAAATTAATGTTTAAAATAACAATAACTAGTTTTCAACGACCACACATTTGTTTCAGAGTACATTATATTGTTTTCTCAACCATTTTACAACCATATATTTTCTTTGCGTGCGCCCAGATCGCTTTAGTGGCCTTCTGTGTTATGCATTCAACATGTCGGTTCCAAGTCTATTTGACATCGGTTGAATAAGGAATACTGCATGCATTCAACGATACTGTCCCTAGACCAAGTTTTCTTCTAAGAGAAAAAGCTACCAGCATAGTCTTATCAAAATTGACTGACAGGCCATGTCTCCCACACAATGTCACTACGGTGCCGAATTTTCCAGTTGCCACCACAACCCGGAGTGGAATCGTCACATCCGTGAACGTACAACTCGTCACGTAAAAATAGCATTTTCGGATTATGACATACGTGAACGTACCGAAATTCCATTCAGCTTATACGATTGACGTTGTTTTCGTACGATTGTCGATACGATCACGGATGTCAAATCGTCACAGCCCAATTCATCAGCACACCCTACAACTTCGTGTCCTTCTTCACTTTGAATGAGGAACACTAATGCACATCAGATAAATGCGTGATGCTGTTATTTAAAGACTGTCATAGACCGGACTCGAACCCAGGACCTTCGGTTTTGTAGTCAACGTGCTAACTAATTCAGCCAACGCCACCGTCAGAAACACTTTGTGATTAATTAAGAGAGTTTTTACTCACTGTTAGTTTACCGCGGAAGTAAACTTTTGGCTTAAAAATTTTTGGGAATATTGCGAAATTCAAGTTATAGTCTTTTTTAACTGCTGATTTTATTAATTTTTTTTTTAATCCTTTCATTTACAGGCTCTGGTCAAATACAACTTTGGCAATTTTTATTGGAACTACTCTCCGATTCTGGCAACGCTGGCTGCATAACATGGGAAGGTACAAACGGCGAATTCAAGTTAACAGATCCAGACGAGGTGGCCCGTAGATGGGGCGAACGCAAATCGAAACCCAACATGAACTACGATAAGCTAAGTCGTGCTTTAAGGTAAGCATTTTAAATTTATTATAAATATAAAAAACTTAAAAAAACCAATCATTACTCAAAAATATTTAAGCAATTAAGTGCTGCTAATGACTGGAAAGTATACAACTACACTATTGACCTGCACAAGACCATTTATAAGACCTTTCAAGACATGCGACATTTTTCAAACGCTTTACTACAGCGAAATATTCTAAAATAAACGCTAAACAACACTGTTGGCAATATTTTTTTTTTTAGTTCTTTGCCAACAGTGTTTTTAGCGTTTGTTTTAGAATATTTCGCTGTAGTAAAGCGTTTGAAAAATGTTGCATGTCTTGAAAGGTCTTATAAATAGTCTTGTGCAGGACTTTAAACTACACACAATACAATAGAATAACAATAGAAACAATAAAATTATTTTGATTTAAGGGTTGCTTAATTGCAATAGTATGATTATCTCAGGGAATTAAGGGTATAACCCTCATTAAATACTCTATAATAGAGAATAAAAATCAGGACATTAGATAAAAAAAATATACAACAGCAAAGGACGATGATGATTAGCACTTAATTAGCCAAGTTTTCTTTTTCAGTACGAAAGCAAATGCGCTTGTTTTGTGACCTGCATAAATACGAGTAAAAGACAAGTGATTGTGCAGAAATAACAAAATATGAGCATTTGTTTGTTACAAGTTTTTCCAGATAATTGAATTCATTGATTAGTCTTATTGATTGTTATCTTTTTCCGTTTTCCCTAGTAGCAAATAAATGTTTAAAAAAATGTTATAAATCTAAGCAAAAATTTACTACACTTTAAGGCTCTTTGACTAAAGCCTAAAAAATCCACCACTATTAATGCTTCTTGAAATTAATCTCAAAGGATGTGGTGCGGTGGCAAAGGTACGATAATATATGGAACATGCAACAAACCCAACAGGGGCTTCAAATGTCATCATATGTCACAGTTTCTCTGTACGTTTATTTTATTTTATTTTCATTTGATTTGATTTTTCTTTTCATTTTATAGCTTAACGATAATATATGTTTGCTTGCTGCTCTGTGCTGGCTACGGTTACATTTTTTGTTTGTATAAATCAAATTAGGCCGGCAACTGCTGAGAATTGAAATTGAAATGAAATTGGAAATGTAATAAAATGTTTGTAAACACAGCACAGAAACCTAAATGTTCTTCTACTAATGAAAACAAAAATATGTTATTATAATGTGACCATAAACGACAATTTGTAAAATAACTAAACATTGTAATTAAATTTATGAGCAGGGCTGTAGTAGCTCGCCAATATATTTTTATACTGCAAGTAGTAGTGCAGCGCATCCATCCCCCTTGACATTATTTTTTTTTTTTTTGTTTTTGTTTAAAATTGATTGTTTCTAGCAAAATGAATTATCAACACTTTTTCTTTATCAAGCACAAAAACAAAAAGTTTACAAAACAAAAAAAATATATTTACAATAGCTCTGGACCAAACATTGACAAACTATATTGAGTGAAATTTTTTTTCTTGCAATTTTTTTTTAACATTTTCCATTCATTTACAATTCAGTACCAGCAGCAGTTGCAGCAGCCCTGTTAGTAGTTGGGGGTCATTTCCGGTCCAAATGAATGGTTGTATTAAAAAAAAAAAAAAAAAAAAAAACATCAACAGACAACAAAATGTAGAGAGAAAATTTTGTGTAAAAGAATGACAATATTTTTTATTGTGCAATTGTTTTTTATACTCGTTTTTGTTTTATTGTAGCAGAATTCCACAAAATTGGCACGAATTTAATTTGACAGCAGTGACAATTATTGTTGTTATTCTTTAACAGTAATGGAATTTCAAAAAAAAATTCAACAAGAAAGAAATTACAATAAACATGAAAAAGTTTTCATCTTTTGTATGCAATTTAATTAAAACTAATTATGGAATTTATATTTGTCCTCAGAATTTAATTAGTAATAATAATTTAATTTTTTTTATAGTAATTAAATAGAGTGTAAGTTTATTAAAAAGTCTTTAAAGTGCTTAAAGCTGAATTCATCCCTGTTCTGACAAACATTTCTTTACTTACATTTTTCTACAGCACGATTTACTCTTTCTAAAAAATTGTTCCGGAAACTTAAAGCTTCCATATAAAATAGAAATGGTAATACTTTTACAGGGTCGCACTTCAGCGACAGCTGATTACATTTAACGATTACACTGCGTTCACACATGGCAAAGTTTAGTTAAGCAAATTTTTAGTTTATGAGAGAGAGGAGAGTGTATAATGAAGAAGATAGCCATCATATTTTCCTCTCTCAGACATGAGCTAAAAATTTCCTAAATTAAAGTAGCCGCCTGAGAAACTAGTTTTACATTTTGTTTCGGTTTCTTGGTGTCAAAACTCATCATCTAAATAATTAACACAAACTGTCAAAAATTTATAAAAAAAATAAGTACTCGTACTTCTGTTAATAGAAATTGAACTGAATAAACCCCTATTAAAATTGTTTCTATATCGAGCCATAACCACCAATAGAGCTTAAGAGACATATATTTTAAACTTCATTTTTGAATAAAATCAATTATATAAATTAACATGGCATATCAACGTCCAAGCTATGGCAATTAAGGCAACCCTTGTTTCATGTAATTCCTTATAAGAAGGCTATAGGGAAAAATGGAATATAGATCCAGAATGGCTATTCAATACAATGATCAAACCTACGTTGATGTATGGTGCGTTAGTATGGGGGCATGCATTATTCAAAGCCACCTATCGAGGCATAGTAGGAAAGAATTCTTCATACCTCTGCCTCATTGATAACTGGCGTCTCAAGCACCACTTGATGCAAAGGTTGATAGCTGACCCTATAGTCACATAAATGGGAAGGACAGCGGCAAGATGACAAGCAATCAATGTATGGAAAAAGGGTCTTACTGACCATACCTTAATAATAAGTGGGATTTGTTATCTTGATCGTTTCACAGACGTATCTAAGTCGGACAAGAGCGTGGTTGGGGAGTCTTTCTTTGCCGTTTTGGGCAAAAGGTTAATTTCAAATTAGACAACGAAAGGGCGGTCAATTGCCTAAAGTACATTAGAGTATACAAACAGGATACCGGGGTACGGAGGTACCCTCAGAAACGATATAGCGGACAAGTTAGCCAAAGACTGGACTCAATTGTCAAACCGATAAACTGATGATTGATATTCCATCAAAATTTTGCCAATCAAAGACAGAGCAGAAGCTTTCCACAATTGCGAAGACTAGATGGTCAAACGAGGTTACCTGCTATACATACAAATTAAGTTGGCACTGAAACAATCCCAGATGGTCTACCATCATGGATTTAGTTCCGAGTGTTCAGTTTTGTACACTAGTGGCGGTACTTATAAGCCAATGCCACATAGGTGGACCAAGCATAAAAGAACGCTGATGCTGAAAACAGCTGGTTGTTCCGTTCAACTATGTGTTAATCGGAATATTTGATGTTATTTGTTCATTTACAATTATCCCATGTAATTTGGCTAACAAAGCGATACGAACTTTAGCCTGTTCAAATCATAAATATAGTAACAAATGAAGTTCGAACAGTAATAATTAAATTAACTAAACCCAATGTGGTTGTTTGAGAGTTATACCAACTTTGGCACAATCTAATTATATTTTAGTATTGTGCATCACTACCAATATTTACCTGAAAATGATGGCACTAGACAACCACAAACTAAACCATTACTTAAGTTGTCAATGGCAATACCAATGTTTGAGTTGGGTTGCCTCTCAGACATCCAAACAGAGTTGAGCTTGAAACGGCAACAGTATCTTACATATCCTGTATAATGATTTTTGTACAAGTTGTCGCTATGTATAGGACAAGGAAACGAATGAAAACTTACCCTGTTTCTGTGCCACTCTTGCTGAAATAATGGAATTTTTATTAGGATTTCCATTTCTGCAGGATCGAATTAGACTATTTAAAATCTCTGAGAGAAATGTGGAGTAACCATTTAAAATCATAATCTCAGAAGTTTTACAGGATCTAATTTTATTCTCTCAATCATTCCAGGATCAAAGACAGAAGTTGTCTTGTTGCTTGTTGAGGTTTGAGATAGACTTGAGTCGAACTCATTTAGTCGGTCGTTTTGATACAAAACTTAAAATCAAACCCATGTAATTAAAATTTGATCTTAGGTTTGTGTCAAGAACGACCGACTAAATGAGTTCGAGCCAAGTCAAGTTTGCGAGAACTGACATTTTAATTCAGCCTTTTTTGAATGAAAGTTCCCTTTTCCTAGTTCCTTTATTTTTAAAACCCATTTGCAAATTTTCAGGTGAAATAAAATAATGGGAAACAAAAAAGCGGACTTCAAACTTTTAAAATTTTCTAGCACTCTTTATTGCTATTGCTATCTGTTTAGAGAAGGAGGGTAGTATTCTCGAAAAAAAAGTAACTCCCTGGGAATCATTTCCCGGGAAATATCAAGAATTGCACTGATTCGTGTCGAAAGAAGCATTACAGGATCTCATTTACTTGAAAGTTATTCACTTCAAACTTCATTTTGGGGCAGCTCCACCATGTGCAAAGCAGCTTAGCGATGACAGTAAGGTTTCCAATTAATTCTATTGACTCACTGGAGCATCAAAGTTAATGGAATGCTTGGTAACTATATTATCGATCTTACTATGGAATAAGTTTCAATGATTGTTAAGTAATTGGTTTGTTAAGCTCGTACATCTTCAGTCATAACACGGTCCTTATTAAATTCTAAACTATTTTTCTTATCGAAATCACTCTACGCCTAACAGGGAAAATCGATTTTCCTTTGCCACGTAATTTGAATGTTTTATAAACTTCCTGTGCAGTCCTTTTTAGTGAGTTTGAAGGTCGAAAATTTAAATTGATTGTACGACTAAGAGCCATTATCAAATTACTGGTCCTAAATTGGGGGAAACTACCTCTTAGATTAGGCCGTCAGTTATGTTAAATACGAATATGATCAATTCTTGCAGGGATTAATTTTTAAAAAGGGAAAACATGCATATATGTATGTCTGTGTGTATTACAAGAGTCTGGCAAAACTATGCTTCCTTTCTATATGACTAGTAAGGTTTTATTTGCATAACATATTGACCATTTGTTAAATGTATCGTTAAGGTTCGAAGAAATTTCACTTTTCAGCCAATTTGCTAAGAAAACATAAAATATTTAACCCAAAAGGATAATACATTATTTTACAACAAATATAACCCTTTTAGCCTCTAAAATGAACTGAGTATTTACTTTAAAATCCAACTGTCAATTGCAATTATCCAAATAAAAAATTTCAAGTTTCTTCAAAGTATAAATATGTAACTGGAATCATTTTAAGGAACCCCAACAAAATAATTTTATACCAAAACAAAAAAAAAAAAAAAAAGAAATCAAAGGCTTTCTTCACACATGGATAAAATTAAATCAACCATGTAAATCGGAACAATTCAAATGCACAAGATTTTTCAAACCCAATTTAGTTGCTTTCATCTTAACACATCTACGTTTCAACATGTAGACAGTAAATAGAAAAGTGTTGAAAGAAAAAAACACTTGTAAATCGTTAAAAAAAAATATAAAAAAGGAATCAGTGATTTTCTTAAAAAAATAATGGAGAGCTTCATTCAGATTGAATAATGGCAAAAATGTTTGCACTTTTTGTCTATTATTTGAAAAGTAACTTGATGTCTTTGTTGTTTAAAAGTGTGTTAAAATTAACCAAATAGAAAGTATTTTATCTCATCACTTGAGACACTTCTGTTATTTTTTTTACATTGACATCTTGGCAATCAACATCTTCCATCATCAACAGCAGGATAATAAGGTTGGTTGTTGTTGTTGTTATCATTGTGTTTAGTCAGTATTAATGTTATTCCAACAAAGTCCTTTAATGCTTAATTTAATATATATTTACATCTTTTGTTTGCTTGCTCACACAAATGCCATATAAATATTCATATACTGCATACATACATATGTATGTACATACATGTTTACATGTGTGTGTGTGTATACATATTTGTAAAATATTTGTTTTGGTAGTGTCATGCCCGCTTGTCTGTCCGTCCGATTGGCTCTCTGGCTGCGTATGCTTTTGGCTTTTGATGGCCACTTGTAAGTGTCAATGAAATGTTTTCTTTTAATCCTTTTTCTTTTGCCCATTTTCTCTCTTACTTTTATTTACTCTTTAATCTATTGTTATCCTGACATGTTTTCTGTTAAATTTTGGGCATGGTGTTTGAGGATTTGTTTGCCAATTTTGTTTTGTCGTTTGAATAGGGAGCCAAAAAGAATTAAATGAATTTTGGCAATTGGCAATTTCCAAATCATGAATCCTTTTTTTTTTGTTGATTGGCCTTAACAGGATTGAGTTTTGGTGTGTTTGTTTTAAATACTGGTGCTCAAATAGAGTACAAAAAGTATGCATGTAAAAAAATTTGTAAAGGTTTGTTTTAGTTTTGTAAGGGTATTGACCAGGTAGGTAACAGGCTATCAAGCCGCTTGATTCCGATGATCCCGCTGATATTTTCGAGCTCATACTCTACGATATCTTATAATCTGTGGAAGAATTTAATTTTCAGATATTTAAGTCTTTGTCGTTATATCCTCCGGCAATGTCATATAATACGCTTTGATATTTATAGCTTTTCTTCATCTCCACATGGTCTGTGATAACCCAGCATTCCAATCTTGCATCTGCTGACCCATGCTGTAACCGAGCAATGGCTTGTGCAGAGTCTTATTAAGATCACCAGAAGTATCTTGTTCATATCCAATAGTAGTTCAGATTTCGGCAGATTAAGCTTGCGTCATAAGATTCTCGAGATTCTGCAACTACAACTACTAACTCAAGAGATATGTGATCCTTCTAAAAACCGATCCACTCAGTAGTCGGTGAAATAGTGAGTAATCATTGGTTTTACCAAAAGCTCTTTATCTACTTCATCTAACATTGCCTCTAATCTTATTACTTTGGTAGTAATCTTATGCTCATTAACAAGTGCTTGGATACAAGTGCAGATGTGTTTCAGATTAACGTGAGCACGCCTTTACTGCCTTATCTCACGTTGGTCTAAACACCGGTTGTAGGTAAGATGCTAACCATCGCCCCCATGCACCCTTTCGAATGAACCATGTGCCCACTCTACAAGACACATAGGTTGCAATTTTCGATCATAGTTGTTATCCCTGTACTACGTCGAACACTTTGCTGAGGTACTCAGATCTATCTAAACTCTATTTGCCATAATGACTTTGTCAAAACAGTACTATTTGTTGTATGGCAACAGCACCTAGAATCTGGCTGACCGCGTCACACCAACCACTAACTAGCCAAGACTATTCTCCCAGCGATTTTTGTGGCAACCAATAGCCACCACGTACGATTCTCCAAGTTTTCACGCCGCGAGTGTAGTTGCTTACACTCACAGCAAGGTCATCAAGAGAATACCTCAACCATTGCCGGCACAGCTCGATCACTCATCAGAGCTTGGACGCATGCCTGTGTCGCCAAATATCCAGTGCCTATTCCACACTGGTCAAAATCATCCCTTTAACCCCGTGGGGTAGGACGAAATCGACCTTTTAGCAAACGATCCTGATGACCCCTACATGCACCCAAACTCCTATAGCAGCCGTACTGTCGGGAAACCGGCACCCGTTATACCAGAGACAAGCATCTGGTGATACCACCATAAAGACTTCACCTCTATCGTCTTTTTAACTCAGGGAAGTTCCAGGTGACGCTCCACCTGGTTGACATAAACAGAACTGTTTTCCTTTTATAAATACATATGTGCACATCCTTTGCTCTGTTGCCAGAGATCGGGTAGTAACACATAAGTTCTATGGGTAAAGCTTAAGCTAGACGTAGCCATAACCAAACCAATATTCAATTGGTTTCTATGATGAGAGTTATGGCGTTATGGCGAGTCACCTATAATCAAATACAGTGTTGTTGGTAGTTTGGTTCGAAAGGCTGTTTTCTATAGCTATGGTTATTTCACGTCTGATTGAGCCTTAAAGTACCAAAGGTACGGCAACAGAAAAAGCCACATCACCGCTGCTGCTACACAAAGAACGTCCGCTAATGTCCGCTAATGTTAACAAAATCTCTTAACACTTTGTGACTCCATGTTGCAGATATGCAACAAACCATTCAATCCTAAAAACCATTAATACATTGTTAATTTTATTTTAATGCAATAATTTTGGTACAATATCCAGCTTCAAGCTATAGAATTCGTTCTTACTCAAAAACTATGGTCCGTAGTCATAGTCAAAACAAAGTACACTTTAAGAAGTTAAAACCAATATTTTGTAAGGTAATACTGGTTTTAACTTCTTAAAGTGTACATTGTTTTGACTATGACTACGCGCCTATATCTCTTACATCACAACAGATATAAAATAACCCTACGATTTTTTTAAATCAATGTTTCCGTACTGCAATTTTTTAAAAATTTATTTTTCCAGCGTCTTACGCTGTAAATTTTTGTGAATGTGTAAGTCAATTATTGTTTTTATTGTTAAAATGTTATCAGTATAGTTATTTCTATTTGGAGGTTATTTTTAGTGGCTGATCTGATGACGACGATTCTTTATTAGGGCATTATAGCCTACAGAACTATCATAAGACAATAATAAAATCCTGTAAATACAGTCGCCTGTCACCATACCTGAAATTTTTCCATACATCCAACAAATATTACTGGAATTAAATTTACAATTCCATGCAAATTATTTTCTTAATATGCGTATCTATTATTTAGCAACAAAAATAGCATCTAATTAAAAAAAATAATGAATATTATTTATGGTTTTTACTGCGTGTTAATTTTGGCTTGACTTTTGGACGTGAAAAGTAACATCAAGAAAAACCTCCCTAATTTCCACAAAGGTTACGCACACTTTATTACTCGTATATTTTCCTTTGTATACAAAACTCTATATTTATTTAAAGATTTATGGGTGTTTTTAATTACACAACAAAAGTCCAACCACAAAGTGTTTTAACCAAAACTACAAATACAGCAAAAAATAAATAAAAATAAAAAAAAATTACAGTCTAAAAAGAATATTCCTTTCAAATGATAGACATTATTTTGTGATTATTTTTGTGTATTTGTTTGTTGTTGTTTCGTTAATGCATTAGTCCTGAATCAACTAGCAGGACTATTATTTTAAGAAGCTGTAGAGTAGTAAAAGTGTGAGAAATACAAACAAAACAGCAAAGTGATAAAATTAACAATTAAAGATTGAATGGGTGGGTGGTTGCAAAGAAATTTGCTGTAATGCCAAAATATCACTGCTAGCTGGCCTTAAATTTTAATGTCATTTGTATTCATTTAGACTTTTTCTTTCTTTTTTTTTTTTGTTTGCTATTTGCAGATATTATTACGACAAAAATATTATGACCAAGGTCCATGGCAAACGTTATGCCTATAAATTTGATTTTCAAGGTTTAGCTGCTGCCACCCAGCCGGCAGCCAGTGATCCCACCTACAAATATCAAAGTGATTTGTTTATGACACCATATCATCACAGCGCCAAATTAAGTTCATTTATGAGCCCTCATCATGGAATGACATCATCATCCGGTAAGTTACAAAATAATTTATTTCCTTTTTCACTTCTTGGTTCCAGATGTAAGAAATTTGGTTAAGAGATAAAATTATAATTTTTGGGCCAAAATATCGTAAAACTTAAGTAGAGCATTTTTAGGGTTTCGTACACCAAAGGTGAAAAGAAACCCTATTGTTTTCGCTACGCTGTCCGTCTGTTCGTCTGTCCTTCACAGGGTATTTTCTCGAGAACCGTAAGAGCTACGGACCTGAAATTCGGACAGAGTGTATATACCCTTGGCCGCTACAACAACAAATACATGAGAGTTGGAAATTAAAGGGTGTACCAAAACGAACAACGAAAAATTTTAAAAGCCCATGTAATATACATACATACATACAATTGTATGTGTATGCACTTGAAATTTGTAAAGTTTGTGTATTTTTATACAGACTACAACAATTAACACTAAAATTTAAAAAATTTTAATTAAAGGGTGTACCATCAGTTAATGTAATTTCGACTATGTAATTTTGATAACTTGCTGTATCTTGGAAACCGTAAGAGCAAACTTCTTGAAATTTTCAAAAACGGTAAAACAAAAAAATCTCAAAATTATAAAATCGCCAAACCGAAAAAAAATCGCCAAAACGAAAAAAAGCACCATATTAAAAAAAACTCTAAATCGAAAATAAATCGCGAAAAACCGGAAAAATAATCGCCAAAATGAAAAAAAAAATCGCCAAATGAAAAAAATCGCCAAAATGAAAAAAAACGCCAAAATTAAAAAAAATCGCCAAAATTAAAAAATTGCCAAAACGAGAAAAAAGCGAAAAATAATCAAAAAAAATTATTTCAGCTGAAAAAACGTAAAAGAACACTGTATTAAAAAAATGCTCAAAGCCCAACGTACGGAACCCTTCGTTCGCGAGTCAAAGTCGCACTTTACTGAATTTATTATACTTTTGATAGCAAGGCCGCAGTTATCAATTTCTTTAGATAAAATCGTCCAATTTTAAAACTCAATTCACGTACTAAAATAATCAACCCCAGAAACATGAAAAAAATTATGGTATAAATGTAAAATGTTTTTGGAAGCAACTTTTAAAGGAAATTTTAAATAAAACGAGATTGGTGAAATCATACTTATGTTAGCAACAGTATTGCTTTCAGCGTTGCCGTTTTGGTTTTTATTTTTGTTGAAAAAATCAAAACAACTAAAAAATACTGCGCAGGTAAAATTGCACTGCAACGGCGCCATCGCCAAAACTGGAGGCGGATACTGAAATTGAGTCTCAGATATTAACATTTTAGGCAAAAGTGCATTTATTTAGAAAATTGCAAAAATGTTTAAATATTAAACTTAAATAAAACACTAAAATTATGCAATACATATCGCTTATAGAGATCAATAACGTAAAAAATGCAATTGTTGAATTGGAAATGCTTCATTTCATAGCCTTTACATAGTTAAATAATTTTTTTATCCACATTTAATTGATGTAAATAGAAAGCTTTGAACTCGTTTTCCATAAAAGTAGTTTTTTGGGTTATGGAAAGGATTTCCATTACATGCGGAAATACATATGTAACTATACCCACACATTATATTACGGAATATATTGTCCCACTGCTAAAAAATAAGCGAAAATGCAGGCTTGCATACATATATAAGTACTTTCGGTGTAAGCTTATTTCATAAATGCAAAAAAAAAATTCAAAATATCTTTTTCCTTAACAAAGAACAAATTCGTTCAATACTATTTGTATAAAAAGTTCATTAAAAACTCCCGGTCACTCCAACATCATGTCATGAAAATGTAGAGTTTGAAAATTTCTACTGCAAATTTGGTTAATTTCTAATGACTTTTACATAGGCTTATAATTTCAAGAAGTTCTCTTTTTCAATTCCTAATCAGCGAATTGGAAGTGATGTTAAGAAAAATTTCATTTTTGGCATTGTATAATAATATTTTACTATAGGGAAAATAGCAAAAAGTTAAAAATTTTTGCAAATTGTATTTTTTTTCATACGAATTGAAACGCGAAACGGTGTTTTCATGTAAATTTAAGTAATTAACTTTTGATTTTTAGATTAAAATGAGTTTACAGATTTCTTAAAAAATATAAAAAAAAAACTTTAGTGGATACTTTCTAAAATTATACAGGAATTACAAGCTTTTATATGACTAAAATAAATATTTACTTGCTTTTCTGCTTATCGATTTTTTTGGAAGCAATGCAAATGTAGTTTCTTAAGAATGGCTTCCAATTTTTTTTACTGGGCCTTAACACAAGATATTACGACATTTAATTTTTTTTTCAGCGGCTTTGTAGTTATTTCTGTGGCCAAAAGGAAAACGTGCTTAAGTCGACTTAAGTTAAAATTGAGATGATGACGCCATTGTAATTTTCATATATAAAACTACACCTGTGCCAAATTTTTAGTTTATTTGTGTGATTTGTAAGAAAAATTACTTTTTACTTATTTTATTTTATTTATTTCATTTGGAATATCAAATTTCATTTGATTTGCGATCTCATTTATTATATGTTTATATTTAAAATCCTTCAATTAATATGGTATCGCAAAAAAATTTAATATTTTACAGTAATAAGCATCGTTTTAAAAAACTCACTTTTTAAAGTCTGAAAGTGCTACCTATAAAACTGCTAGATTATACTTAAGAACTTTTTCCTTATTGCCACAGATTTACTGCAATTTGATTTCAAATTAAAAATAATAATTACACACTTACCTTCAGAAATAGATAAACTTTTAAATTTACTAAGTCAGGAAAAGTGTTGATCTAATGATGTCGGCTCAAAACCGGATGAGTCGAGCCGCTGATAGTTTTGGCCAGCCGCTGGCGAAAAAAGTTCGTCTTTTACCAGCTTAAAAGCAGCTGCCGACAGCAAACTATTTTACTTTTTAATTGTCAGCACCTTATGAATACATTTTTTTTTTAACACACACACTTTTTTTAACAAACACAACTCGCGAAGCGATTAGCTTGTCTGTGAAAAACATACTTATGTATGTATGTATGTATGCATGTACATTAGACCTGGCGCAGCTTATATGGGGTTTTTTATTTTCTGGAATTTTGAATGTGGGTAGCAAAGAAAATTTGCGATTTGATGCCAAAATTGATGTAGCAAATTTTCAGGATGGTGCCAAACCGTGCTAAAGTGAGGTCAAAGGTCAAAATTTTAACCACCGAAATATTTTTTTTTTTGCATTTTATCAATTTTTTGAATTTTATTGTTCGTTTTTTAAACCGATTTTCGCAGTTTGCTTTTAAGATAAAATGTAAAAAAGCTTTGTCACATAAAGAAAAAGGCAAATTAAGTCATAGAACTTTTTCTTCAGAAATTTTGTAATTGTATTATTGACTTTATCACTTGTGAAGAATTTTGATTGAATCCATTATAAATATGTATATATAAGATTTTATTACAAAGTGCTCTAAAATTTGCTAAAAGTGGCTTAATAGCAAAGCCTAACATTGTCATAAAGAGGCAGACTAAAAAGGCATTGTGAGAAAAAACAGGAAAATTGGATAAATTAATAAAATTGAAGAGATTAAAGTTTACCAATAATTTGCTGATATTTTTCTTTTTTCAAAAATTGTGCAACAGATGCAGTGATGTACTTTGAAATACAAGTTTAAATTTGGCAAAAATACTTTACAACAGAACCAGAGAATAAGGCTGAAAAATTGTATGTACTTTTCTTATAAAGAAAAAAATTTTAGGAATGGTATAGTCAAATGTAATTTGAGTCAAAATCTTGGTAATTAATTAATTTTAATTAAAATTGAGAAATTTTCACGGGTTTTTATAACAAAATTGTTTTTTTTTTCATTCCAAATAATATTACAGGTTTTCAACCGACTGAAGCCGAATTGAGATGGTGCCGCCGCCGACAAAATTTCTCGGCGCAGGGCTCTGTGTAAGAAAACCACAAAAGTAAACATTGGCAAAACAACAACAAAATTGTTGACCACAACCAAAAGAAACACATCAACACAGCTTCCAATAAGATTTTTTTGACCTTTTAAGATGTTTCAAAATATTTTTGTTAGCATTATAATTGGTTGAAACATTAAAAAATAATTTGCTGAATAATATTTACTTTGAATTTTACTTTACACTTGTTAAACAAAATCACTTGGTAGTAAAATGTACATGACCACTTCAACATACTACATACATACATAAGTACATACATACAGAATCTGCCAGGCCACTTCCAATAGGATTTTACAAATATTCTAAGTGAAATTTTATATCAATCCAGTTAATAAACTGTTAGTAAACAATAGGCTTTGCTGTATAATCAATTAGAATAAGCTTGATTCTATTTTTCATAAGCAAAAACCAATTTTCTTCTGTAGACACTTGAAACACTTTGCCAATGTTTGTTTCTCGATTTTCCCAACACATATTTCACATTTAACTTTAAATTTTTTAGATATTCTATTTAAAAACATTTTAATTAATAGATTTTTACTAAAATATTTCAATAATTGAAGTTTAAAACTAGTTAAATTCACTTTTTATGCAAGAAACAACAAACTTTCAACATTTTCTTATCAACTAATAAAATTAAACGAGAGAATGACAGAATGTCAAACCATTTGCGCGCTAACAAATAAATGTAGAGAAAAGTCTCCACCAATAGTAATAGACAAGAACAAGATGTGCATTTAACATTGTTGCATTTTATACATGTATGTATGTATGTATATATGTATGTTTGTATGTATAAACTTATTTTGACGATATTATTACGAGTAATTATTTATTTATAATATTCATACAAAAATTTGTAATTCTGTTATAATTTTAGAAAATACTCACGATGCACATTGGGTAATTTGAGCTACTTTTTAGGCCGAAATTAATTTCAGCCAGTTTTGGACCAGTTTTGGACCGTTATTGAAATTTGGAACTTAACTATTTTCTATGAGCGAGCACAGCTGGGCCTTTATATTTTTATAATAGTGGAAATTTTTAGGGTTGCCATCATACGAAAAAAAAGCTAAAAAACTAAATATCTCGCAAGCGAACGGACAAAATTTTTTTAAATTTGACACAATGAAAATACGCAAATGGGCTAGCAAAATATCGTACAAGCCATCCCTACAAGAAAGCTACTAGTCAATTTACTAGTCATTTATCTAGTAGCGACGACCACAACTTCGGTCACCGTCTCCAGTTAGTTTATTAGGGGCTTGGTGAAAAAAATGACCAAAACATTTGTGTACGTGTGATTTTTCTCTCTTTCTAACTTATTAATTTCACAGATTACATAAGCACTGGTTAACTATGACTAGTCAATGGTTAGGGGGCAACTGGTCACCTATTACTATTACTATTGACTATTACTAGTCAATTTTTACATAAAAACTGGAAAAATGTAAATTTTAAATAAATAAACATAATTTTCATGTTATTGTAACTGTTTTTTTATAATAAAATAGAGAAATAAGTAATATATATAATAAAAACAAACAAAAACAAGCCAAAATAACGTAGGTGGCACCAATTCAGTCTTCTTCACGCTTTTTTCAGCTCCAAAACTTCTTTCTTTTTGTAAATATCTAAAATTTAAAAACAAAATACATAAATGTATAAATTAAATTAAACTTTTCAATTTCTTTTATGCAGTATTCTTAGCACTTTTATAAATTTTAACTTCACAAACCGAACGAATTGTATATTTTACAATAAAATGCGATGTCTTAAAACTTTTGGGTTATGTACATTAGATGTTCCACTCTAACACACATGTTAGAGAGGAGCAACTATAATTGGTAAATGTGTCGGTCATCGCTACCAGTCAAATGACCAGTCAATTGACTGGCACTCTTAAATTCACTATAAAATTACTGCAAATGTATTAGTGAAAAAATTTCGTTTGTGTTAGTTTCGGTCATTCATTTCTTGTAGGGATGTAAACAAAATCTTGCCTGAAATATCTCATTTTCGGTGGGCTTTGTGCCACCTTAACAATAAATTTTCACAAAATCGTTAAATTTTTTGCTTCAACGAAGCCAAATCTTGTTATGAAATATTTTCAATTTCACTGATTAAAAAAAAATGTACACATCATCTGTCTTTTTTTCTTTTTTATTTTTTTCAAGCTGAAGCTGCCTGGAAGAAAATGATATAAATATAAAACCGAAAAGAACCGAAACGAAAAATAAAAACCAAAATTAATAGGGAGAATCACGTCAGTCCACGGCCAACATTATCAAAAGCTTATGCGAAGCTTATATGTAGGGAAAAAGTCAGTTAAGACCGTGATATAGTATCATACACAGTCGTGCGATTTTTGAGAAAATGCAACCCTGCTATGATGGAGCTTATGGAAATTTTCAAAAGACAATAACAATTCAGCAGATCAGAGTGGTATTTTTTCGTAGATCGTGGGATTGTGTAGGATAGTGTGTCATGTTTTTCATTCGAGATTAATTTAAAATTGCACGTTTTGTTATATACCTTCTCTTCTACATATCGTGCCATAACCGCCAAAAATAGCTTAAGTGACATAATTTTCAAACTCAATTTTTTTACCAAAATCGATGATTTGCGATCGTAAATAGGTGATTTTCGTCAAAAAAAAAAACAAAGTCCGAAAAATGTGTCGTTTAGGTTATTTTACCGGTTATGGCTCGATATTATGCACGCTTTTCTTATTTTTCTTTAATAAATCATAAAAAAAAAACGTTTTAATTTATATCAAATTACACTTTTTATGAGCACGTTGCTTGAAATGTCAACTTCAACTGCCTCATAAATCGGTATTTGTTTTTTACAAAAAATAAATATGCAGTTACATATTTGCTTTGATATATTCTTAATCGAACTTTATTAATGAAAACATTATTATTTTGGCCAGAATTTCGGGTTTAATTACCTACTTTGCGATGGTGTTTAAAAAAATCGATTTTTTGGAAAAAAAATTCTTGAACTATATTTCATTGCAAATTTTTCAAATTTTTCAACTATTAAATGAAATGTGCGAGTTGCGAAATTGAAAAATATTTTGCACTTTTTTTCCAAAAGAAAATATCACTATAGTAGGCCAAAAAGGAAATATTTCTTAGCATCCCTTCGAATTCGGTGATTAGAATAGTACTAACTTCTTGCAATGACAATTACTACATTTATACGGGCGACTTATTTGCAAATAAAAATATTGCAAATAGAGAATTTTTCAGCATAAGCGGCAAATTATTTTTTTTATTTGCAAATAGCTAAAAAAACAATTCAAGATTAACGCACTATTCCCAAATAAAATGCTTGAGGTTGCCACGCTTAAAAAATGTTTGATAACAAAACAACAATAAATAGTTAAATATTGCACGAAAATCATTGATAGCTGCAAATAATGACAAGTAAAACAAATAGTTATTTGATATTTTGTACATTTACACTATAATTTTTTGTCAACATTAGTAAGTTTTCTATAGAAGTGCTGCCCACTTTTTGTAAGTTTGCTATGCCGTATAAACAGTGAGTTAATTTATTTGCAAACTATTTTATTTGCAAGTAGTGCGCGTATAAATGTAGTAAATTATTATGTAAAATGCATTAGATATGATCGAAATATGCACTACTTCCGGATCGCAAATTTTACAATTTCACAACTTCTTCATCTGGTCTTTCTTTTTATTGGGTATAGGTACATATATTTGAAATGTGATTTAAAATAAAAAATAATAATTAAACACTTACCATCAGAAAAATATTCTTGCAAAAATGATCAACTTTCTAGATTTTATCCAAGTAAGTATGTATGTATTTATGTACATACGAGTACATCTATAAACCACACCAAATTGTTCTTAAATAAATTTTCTAATTTACAAAGTCATTGATAATGCTAATTTAATGATATTATAAACACACAAAAAACAAACAAACAAATGTTGGCAAAACAACAACAAAATCGTTGGCCGTAACCAAAACAAACAAATTAACACAAACACCTTCTTCCAATAAGATTTTCTTGACCTTTTAACATGCTTAATAATAATTGGTTAAGCCATTAATGAACAACTTGCTTAATAATATTTTTTTTAAAGAAACGCTGTTGTTAAACAAAATCACTTGTCAGTAAAATGTTCGCGTACATACACGGCCAAATCAAAATACACACATACATACATATGTACATAATTTGCAAGGCAACTTCCAATATGATTTTACAAATATTATAATCCAAATTTTATATCAATCTATTTATGTATGTATTTAATAAACTGTTAGTAAACAATATGATTTGCCAGTTAATCAAACATCAATAATTAACAAGCAGGATTATTATATTTTTCACAAACAAACACCACTTTTCTTCTGCAGACGCCTGAAACATTTTGCCAACATTTTCCCAGCACTTCTTTCACATTTAACTTTAACTTTTTTAGATATTTTATTTCAAAACACTTTATTTAATATATTTTCACTAAAATATTTCAATAATTTAAGTTTAAAACTAGTTAAATTAACTTTAAATGCAAGAAGACACACAAAGTTTACGGATTCCGGTATCAACTAAAAAATTAAACGAGAGAATGGGAGAATGTCAAACCATTTGCGCGCTGACCAATGTGACCAGATGTTAAAATAACATTAAGCTAATTCATGTTTGAAAAAAAATAAAAATTAGCTGCCTTTTTGTAAAAATTATTAAGGCTTAATAAAATGGCTATAAAATAGATTTACATACAAAACTTTTTTTATGAAGCCTGTGTAAGGCGGTAATATTTTTTATAAGTAAGGCAGTAAATCTTTAAACAGAAAATAAAGTTTTAACTCTTTCCTACTTCTTTGACCACTTTGTCCCTGTCCAGACTTGCAATATTTATTGCAGCAATTCTTGAGTTTATAGGTGATATAGGTGACAATATTTGGGAGGGGTACACAGTTTTATATGTTTGCAATTGTCTTTTGTTTTGAAATTCGCACTGCTTAGGCAGGTCATACACGACATGTTTTTTTACGTCTGACATTTCAACTTTTCAACTTAGATGTAATTCTGCATGTTTTTCAAAGTTGTTGTTTTACAGAAGATTTTTATATTCGGTCACACACCTACATGTTAATTGCTTCTGACATAGTCCCTGTTTTTTATTCTCTCTCTGTAAATATTTTGCTCAGCTTTTATATAAACCAATGTCGGCATCCGTTTCAAAATCGTGTTGCTGCCACAAAATTTTTCTTTGTGCCAAAAAAAGTTCAACCTATTTTATGATTTTTTCTTCAAATTCGAATATACCAAATTAGCATATAATAATGCAACTCTATTTATATTGCATGTACATAATTGCTGTTAAATAGTTAAAAAAAAACATACATATGTATATCGGTGTTGTAACATATCAACTGCAGCCAGCTAATGTTTAGTGAACCACCACTACTTGTTTGCTCACGGCATAGATTTCGATGTCAGCTGATGTCAGAAGGTTTGCCAGAAGAAAATGTAGCACGCTCTAATTGAAATATTGTCAGACGGCTTTGCGTCTGACTTTTACAGTAGCAATGTTTTAAAGATACACTGGGAAATTTGACAAGCAGAAAACATGTCGTCTACGGGGTGCATTAATTTAAACGTATGTGACGTTGTATAATATTTTCTTTTTTCAGTTGTATGAAAAACACAAAATATAGCAAAAAATAAATAGAACTGTCAATTGTTCAGGGAAATTCGTGGTGTAATAGAATTTGTTAATACATAATTGCAAAACTAGGATTTCATAAAGTGGACACTAGTGCAATTTCAAAGCGGAATTTTAAGAAATTGCAACAACAAAAAGTGCTAGTCCGGACGAGGCCCTTGAAAGAGTCTCTCTTATAAAATTAAAATTTCGGTATCTGTACAAAAGTGAATAAATATCTCTGGGTAAATATAAAGTGCATAGGCCAACGATATATATTTAGTACGAAGATATAACATATAAAATAACAATAGATAAAATAAAAGGTTATCATGTTATTAGCTATAGCAAAATAGTAAAAATTAGAATAATCCTATATAAATAATTTATTTTTACAACTTCATATTAAATATTTCATCAAATGAATCCTCTTCTGTCTCATACAAAAAAGCGTTATCACTATTATATATATTTTTTACCCATTTTTGTTACGAGATCTTTTGTTATTTCAAAGCCTTGATAACATTCATTTAATTTTTTCAAGCCGCATCCCATAACTCCATGGCAGACTTTTGATTTGACCACTTATCGGAATTTAACTTTTGCCATTAAAACTCAAAAAGTATATTGTCAACTATTTCTAAATTTACAATTTCTTCTATAAAATTGTTGTACAGTTTACATTTTCTGTTTTCCAATGAAAATAATTAATATTCTTAAATCTAAGAAAACTATAATTTTTATTACTTTATTAACTTTTTTTTTTAACATGCAGATGAGATTAAAGAAAAGGTTAAAAAATGCTAAATGAGCTTAAAAATATCTAAAAATAATAATCCAAAAGTTAAATGAAAATTGTTAAGCTAAATAGAAAACAACTTAGCTCAAAAAAGCTAGTATGGTCACACTGGCACTAACAAATGAACGCAGAGAAAAGTCTCCAGCAAGAGTAACAGATAACCAGAGCTGGGGCTCTACTCTGTAATTCGAAATGAAAGAAAAGGCTTTCGAATTTACCCGTTATTAAGTGAAAATTCGAAGTGTTTTTTTCTTTCGTTTCGAATTACACAGTAGACGACCTACATTTAACATTGTTTTACATATGAAATTGGAGTTAATTCACGGTAGTATCAATTTAAAGTTGATTTGCCTATTAAGTCCTAGTTTACGTGTTCTATGTGGCCTTTAGTATTTATTTATATATAGGGGGAGTTCATAAGACATATTTGAAAGGCATATAGTGTTTCCAAATTAAAATAATTCTGCTAAAGCTGAAAATTAGTACAGGGGCCGGATTCATTATTCAATCTAACCGTTACGGGCGCATAAAGCAAAAGTAAACACTGAAATTGGTGGGCACTTCCAAGTTCATCGTTGCGGAATCTAGCCCCAGGTCTTCGATATTCTATTACTAAGATATATTAAAAATATTCCTACGGATTACCATTATAAAGGTTTAAAGGTGTAATTTTTTATAGGTTCTTCTTAAATACTGAAATTTTTGGTTTTGCAAAAACTGGAAACTGCAAATCCAATAACTTAAGTTCCTGTTGAAAAACTTAAGATAGCTTTATATCTTGAAAAATTTAATAGTTGTTATATGAAGTTTTTATTGGAAGTAATAATTTTTAGATATGAAAAATTTAAATACATTTGATTGAATTGAAAACTAGATTTTTATAAAAGTATGTAACAAGTGTTATTGTACAAAGTTTATATTTAACACCCCTTCTCAATAACAAAATCTAGTTAGTCTTTTAAACCTAAGTGATCTCGAAATTTACAATATTTAATTTTTGATAATGGTTTGGTAAGAACATCTGCTGGCATTTCATCTGTTGGAAGGTATTGATATAAAATAATTCTGTTTAGCATAAGATCTCTTGCGTAATAATATTTCACATCGATATGTTTGGATCTCGAATTAATTTTCTCTGATTCTAGAATTTTTAATGTGCTTTGATTATCCACAAAAAGTTTAGGTGTTGTTTCAAGTCCAAAATCTTTTAATATCTTAATTATCCACACGGCTTGCTGACTTGCTTCAGTTAAAGCTACTAATTCTGCTTCTGTAGATGAAAGAGTGACAATATTTTGTTTTCTAGCCGCATAATGAATTGTTGAGTTCCCCAATTTGAACAAAGAACCACTTGTAGACTTTCTTCCATTACTATCACCTGCCCAGTCTGAATCTGTAAAACCTTCCAATATAAGTTCTTCATTTGTTCCCACACATAACTTTAAATTTTGAGTTCCTTTTAAATACCGCATTACTCTTTTTATTTCATTCCAATCTGTTTGATTTGGCTTACTTACTTTTCTTGATAACACAGAAACTGCTAATGCGATATCTGGTCTAGTGTTGCCTGCTAGATATAGCAATGATCCAATTATTTTTCGGTATTGATTATTATTTTCCAAAAATTTTTCATCTTCAATTTTGAAATATCCGGGGTCTAAAGGGATATTTGAATTCTTTGAATTTTCCATATTATTTTCATTTAATATTTTATTTATGTATTCTATTTGATCCAAGAAAAATATGCCATTTCTCTTTCTTGTAATTTGAATTCCCAAATATAATTTTAAAGATCCCAAATCTGTGATTTCGAAATGTACTTCTATATCTTTTATAAAACTTTTAATCGTTCTCTCATGTTTACAAGCAATAATAATATCATCAACATATATGAGCACGTAAATAAAGTCATTTTGGTACTCCTTAACATATAAGCAATTATCAGCTTCTCCCCTTCTGAATCCGAATTCTATGAAAACATCATTGATTCGTTGATTCCAGCATCTAGCTGATTGCTTAAGGCCATATATACTGCGATTTAATTTACATACCAAATTTTCTTTTCCTGGTTCTACAAAACCTTCAGGTTGTTTGATATATAATTCGTTATCTATTTCGCCATTTAGAAATGCAGTTTTAACATCTATGTGATGTACAAACATATTTTTATATGATGCAATTGTTAGTAAAATTCTTAATGTTGTTATTTTTACAACAGGTGCAAATATTTCATCGTAGTCTTCACCGTACTTTTGAGAGTAACCCTTTGCAACTAAACGAGCCTTGTATCGTTTGCTACCATCAACCTTTGTTTTTAGTTTATATATCCATTTGCACCCAACTATAGATTTGCCCTTTGGTATTTCAACTAGATTCCACGTATTATTCACTTGCATAGAATTTATTTCATCTTGCATAGCCAAAAACCATTCATTATTATTTGCACTTTTCATAGCTTCATTATAATTTTTAGGTTCATTTGATGTTGATGTCATATTTGCATATCTTTTGGGAGCAATGCCTTTTGTTGATCTAGATGATATTCTTTGGATTACTCGATTTTCTTCTTCCTCAGAACTTATGCTATTGTCTGCGGTTTCAAATCCAGCAAAATCATCCCCTTCTGAAATTAAAATATCGCCGCTTATATTAGCTAAATTATTTATTATCTCAGTATCATTTTGAATTGACTCATCATAAGTGCTATCTCCTTTATCGTGCGGAAAATAAAATGATATCATTTCCAAAGGTTTTAATTTTTCGTTATTTTCTCTAGTACTTTCTTCCGTAGTTATATTAGGAACAGTTGAAGTTGAAGTTGAAGTTTTGTTTTTTAATTCTTCATCAATAAAGTTAACGTCTCTGCTTATTACAATTTTATTATTTTCTGGATTTAAGAAACGGTATGCTTTTGATTCCTCACTATACCCCATTAGAATAAGCTTCTTTGAAACTGGATCGAGTTTGCGGCGCTGTTGTTTATTTATATGTACGAAAGCACAAGAACCGAATTGCTTAATATGTTTTAAGCTAGGTTTAATTTTAAACCATGATTCGTATGGAGTCATGTTAAGAGCATTTGAAGGTAAACGATTTAGTAAATAGTTGGCTGTATTTATTGCTTCAGGCCAATATATTTTATTTACTTTTGAATCCATCAACATACATCTCCCCATTTCAACGAGACTTCTATTTTTCCTCTCCGCTACTCCGTTTTGTTCAGGAGTATAAGGGGCTGTCAATTGATGCATTATACCTTTACTTTTAAGGAATGCATCCATTTCTTTGCTGCAATACTCTCCACCTCTATCAGTACGAATTGTTTTTATACATTTACCAAATTTATTTTCTGTATGTATAACAAATTCTTTGATTTTATGTATGACTTCACTTTTATGTTTAAGAAAATACACAGTACAGTATCTGCTTTTATCATCGATTAAAGTTAAGAAATATCGGCTACCGGATGGTGACAGATTTTGAATTGGACCGCACAAGTCACTGTGTACTAAATCCAATACTTCTTTTGATCGATTTTCAGAGTATTTCGGAAATGGTTTCCTCGTCATTTTTGCTTTCAAACACGTTTCACATGTATCACTACAACTACAATTAGAAAGACTTATTCCATTAAACAACGAATTCTGTATACCATATTTGATAGCGTTGATGTCTCTATGTCCAAAAAATGTATGCCATTTATGAATACAATTCTTTTCTGTATTTGTTACTTTTCTCAAGAAATTATCTTCATCTAGGACAAATAAATTATTCTTTAAAGTTGCTGTGGCATGCTCGACTTCATTAGATGATATTATACATTTATTTTTATTAAATGTTACCGTAAACCCTTCTAAACATAGTTTTCGCACAGAGAGCAAACTTCCATCTAATGAGGGTACAAATAAAACATCTTTTACCAAAATTTTAGTGTTTTTGATGTACAAGAAACCATCGCCTTTTCCTTTTGCATCTACCTTGGTTCCATCAGCTAGAAATACACTTTCATTTGAAGTTTTATTTAATTTCCGAAAGAAATTTTCATCACAACACATGTGACATGTAGCAGCCGAGTCCACAAACCAGCCATGTTTTGCATTCTCTGCTAAAACACCAAAGCAAATATTGTTAGTAGGACATTCATCAACATACTTAACTGAATTATTTTTATTTTTCTTGTTCAAATAACAGTTTTTCTTTATATGCCCTTGTTTACCACATATAAAGCATTTTAAAATAATTTTCTTCTTGTAGTCCGTTTTCAAAACTAATTCTTCAGTTTTATCACATCTTGTCCTTTTACTTTCTTGGAATAACTTTTCTTTTACCATGTCCAATGTAAGATCTGCTTCTGGGCGTACTTCTAGTGCAGATACAATATTGTTATAACTTTCAGGAAGGCTTCCCAACAAAAATGCCACAATCTTATGCTCTGGAAACTCTTCTCCCATATCTTGTAAACGATCAACAATGTCCAAAAACTCAGCTACATGATCTTCCATTGTCTCACCACCTTTAAGTTTCTTAGATGTAAGCTTTCTTAACATACTTACTCTGTTTGTTAAATTTGCTATTTCATGATTCTTCTTAAGGACTTCCCAATATTCTCTTGCATACTTCAACTTTTTAATTTGGATTTTTTTATTTTCTTCTACTGATAACCCAATCAAAGCTCGAGCTTTTCCATCTCGTACCAACCATTTAGAATCCGGTTGCGCTGGAATATCAGACGTAATAACATCCCATAATTCACGCTCCAACAATAGCATTTCTACATTAAATTTCCATGTATGATAATTGCTGTTGTTTAATTTTGGGAACATTGTCTTGATATCCATTTTGACTATTGATTGCTTGGTTCTTCAGTTTTAATTAATTAACTAGTGAAAAAAAAATTTTTCTGGGCCCATAACCTCTTGAAAAATTTAATAGTTGTTATATGAAGTTTTTATTGGAAGTAATAATTTTTAGATATGAAAAATTTAAATACATTTGATTGAATTGAAAACTAGATTTTTATAAAAGTATGTAACAAGTGTTATTGTACAAAGTTTATATTTAACATTATAGATAGTTCTAAAAACCTCATTATTACATCAGTGTTATTTAACAACCAAGACTTTGAAAATTATTTTTGATAATTTTAAGTAGTAAAAATTAAAAAAAAAAAATTAAATTACAGTTATATAAAGAGCTCACCTTTGATCGAATTATTTTTTTAAATAACTTTGATGAAGTTATTTAAGGTAACAGTTTTTAAGTGACTTACTTTTTGTTTTAGCCTACCAACAACTTACTCTTCAAATTCAACAACAATTCATTTAAAAAAATATCTATTTTATTTTTAGCTTCCATATTTCCATCAGCCGCCTCATGGGGTAATTGGGGCAACCATGCTACAAACTTGTACCAACCCCATTCTATGGGTCATGTAACACCCTCTCATGTCGCTCCACATTTGAGCTCTTATCCCCATTACGCATGACCATCATCGTCTGGTGGTGGTTTCTAATATGAGAGTAACGCCATCGCTGGCAGCAGTGGGGCACATTCTATGCATACAGGAGGTGTAGTGGGCAGCACGGGTGGTACAACCACAAGTGCAGCTCAGGCTGCAATAAATGTAGCCACTTTACACAATCTAAGCTCGGCCGTTAGTTCCAATAGCAATATGTCAACTGGCTTAACCAACAATACAGCCGGCGGCCTAAACAGTGGTCTCAACACCAGCGGCAGTATTAACCACAATAGCCTCAGTCTTACACAAAATAGCAACAGCGGTGGCACAAATGGTCTCATTAATGGAAATCACCTCAACATTGGAACAGCCTCCTTAGCCTCAGCGCATACACATGGCGTGGGAATGGGCATGGGTGTGGGTGTGGGTGTGGGAGGCAGTAGTGGTTTCGGCAGCATTGGCGGTCTAGGTGTGGGAGTCGGTAGCGGCAATTTGAATTCGTTAGTAGTTGGCAATCGTTTGATGAACTCAGGTCTAACAACTATACTGAAATGATAGCATATGGCTGAGTATGGTTTAGCAATAGGTAATACGAATGAAACCAGACCATCGTCAATTGTGAATACAATTGAACCTTTGAATGCCTCCACTTACAACACACCATTCACAGACACTCCCTCCTTCTACAGACACATTAAGGGCGAACAACTGTACTAAACGAAACCACCCGTTAATCAGCAAATCTACAAAACAAAATAATTATATATAAAACAAGAATATGAATCTAAAGATTCAATTAAGCGCAAAAGTAAAAACTCATTAATTCAACAAAGGGAAATCTAAGGATTTCCAATCAGGTGCGTGTAATAAAGAAAAGGAAAATTAAATTTAAATTAAATAATTTTCAAAGCTAAAACATTATCCTCATCTAAAGTTCAATAAAATACTAACGAATTTTTATTGTTGTTAACGTCTCAATGCAAAAAAATAAATAAATAAATTAATTAAGAGAAAAACCATCATTAGAGTTGTTTTAAAACGAAAAAATGTTTTCTAAATTTAATTATCTACTTGTAACGAATCGCTTGTAAATAATGAACATTTTAAAGAAATATAACAAAAAATATATTGTATGTAGTTTTTTTCCAATATAAAAAAAATTTTAAACGTGTATTTGTAGCAATAATTTTAAATACGTTAAGCAAATAACTCAACATTTTCATTAGCCAATAAGAAAGACAATGAAAATTGTATAAAAATTTATAAATTTATTTAGATGCGTCTCTTTTTTCACAGTTTAATTTAAATTGAGATTTTATATTAAACTGGATGACTGTGATAGTGAAATGTACAGTTTATCAATAAAATGTATAAATTAATTATATTTAATAACGAAATCAAATAAATATGTGGTAAATGTACATAAACAAATCAAATGAAAGTAGAAAGTACTCACAGTTAGTTATAATGTCGAATATATAGTTTACAATATTTTATTTCTGTTTAAGAACTACATTTTATTTCTCATATTTTGGGCAATTCACGGCCAGTTTTGTATCATTTGTAGAAACAACATACTTATGCTCACAAAAAAGAAAAGCAACAAGGCTTTACTACTGGTTGCTAGTTGCCCAAATATTTTTAAGAAAACTTAGTATTGTAATATATTAACCATTTAAATAATTCCATGGATGTTTATATATAAATGTTTGATATAAGAAAAGGAAAATTTCAATATCTCAATGTGCTCGTCGTGTTTTTGTTCGTAAGAAAATATATAAAAAATAATTTTCCCAGGAAAGAATACGAGTAGTAAACAAAATTATTGATTGATAATTGTAAAATATTATATATGCATATTTGCGAATTTGCGAATTTGAATTAAGCACAGAATAAATTTTTTATAAAAATTTTTATAAAAAATATTTTATTTTTATTAAGCGCTTATTTGAGGCATTTCTATGGGAAATTTGTCAAATAAACCTCTAATAAGCCTAAGAATTTTTTTATGAATACGGCGGTAAATAATTAAGAATTTCTTTAATTTTTCCAATATTTCATTAAACTATGTTCAGCTTCTTTGGGGAGGTTTCTAAAAAATAAATAAAGCAATTTGTTCACTGTGCTTAAACAAAATTTGCAAATAAATATAATATATGCAAAATTTACATAAAAATAGTTAATCATAATTGTAAAATATTTTAATCTTATCTCTGTGTAAATTAAGTAAGTTAAAGAAACAAAATTTTTAGATTAATTAAGTCCATAAAATAAATAATAACAACCATAAATTAATGATAAAAAATATATTTCGAAAAATCCAAATCGCATGCTGTATTTCAATTATTTTACTAAATACTGCAAACAATATTAACAGGAAAAGTAAGAATATCTTTAACTCAATTAATCAATCAATCTGCCTTGCTAGCGCCACCTCTATATTTGACCTAAGCTATCAAAAAGTTGTATCTATCTCACTCTTTTTCTAGCAGTTCACTTATGTTGTTGTAATTTCTTCTGTGTTGCATTCGCAATTCATTTATTTCTGCTAAAACAGATCGAATCAAGGTCTTTCTGGAACTGCATTTTTATCTAATTGAGACTTATGTATATGATAAACCACGACAACAAATTTTTGACTCTTCTTTTCGGAGAATTTGTCCTATCCTCTCCTATTTTCATTCTCGGATAATGGTGTTTATATTTTTTCATAACGCGGCATGCTCAGAATATATGTAGGACTTGCTTAAGACATCTGTTAATAATTACTTGTAACTTGGTTTTTTTATTTTTTGCTTTTACAACACAGGTCTCACTAGCTTACAAATGCAGTGACAGTACACATGCTGTAAAACTGGGTATCGTTACGTTTTTTTTTTCCTTCTAAATACGTTGTTTTTGTATATTCCAGTGCACAATTCTGATCAAATCAGACACTTTATTTTCTAAACACAGATATCATGAGCTTTAAAACACACAATGTTAAATACTTCACAAATGAATACCACGATGTTAACCAGACTCACTACGCTCTTCTTCACACAATACTGACTCTCTAAAGGCCGGGGCACAATGAATCCTTCATACGTTAAACTTTGCCTTTTTCAACCGACATAAACGTAACGACGAAGAAGGTTGGCACAATGAGTGCTTTATTGACGGAAGCATTTGAACATTTTATTTAACGCATGACGGATTCATTGTGCCCCGGCCTTTATACATTTGAAATACACAACGTTAAACAATGCAACTCTGTTTACAGTGTATAGTTTAGTTTTTGCATTTCCTTTTATCTGACACTTGACAAATCTCCAAATTTAGTTTTACTTACAAAATTTGCGCGAACGGTTTATAGTTGAAGAAGCTCGTGCAATTTCAAAGAAAAAAGTGAAATTTTTATTAATTTAGCACTTCTTTTAATAATAAATGTGTTACTTAAGTGCTAAAGCTTATATTTACATATAAATTATGCAAAGTTTCATGCTGATGTGAAACAAATAAGCAAATTACTTGCCGGCCGGCTTCTTCTTTATGTTACAGAAATGTCGTGCGTGTGTGTGTTGTGTTGTGCCTTTATTTATTGAGCGTAGCAAGAAGCCTTGGCTTTATGTTTTATAAAAGTGCAATTGCTTAAAATAAAAGTAATCTATTCATTATAGTAAAATTATTTCTGAAATTAAAAAAAATTAATAAATGTCATACCAAAAAGTATTGCTAGCAAGCTTTTGTTGTTGTTGTTGCAAAAATCTATGTGAGTGGTGAGATTTGTTTTGTTTCGTTTTGTGCTGCGTATAAAGAAAGCAAAAGTAAACAAATGCAAGTGCTGCATTTTGTTGAGGAATGGGAAGATTCAACACCGAATGAATGCAACAATATAAAGTTATTTAATGGTGAGTTTATAATTTGTATATTTAGTTAAATATTTTGTAGAAATCTAATTGAATAATTTAATATTTTATATTCCAAAATATATTAATATCCATCAGTAAAGGTACGACGGAAAATTTTTATAATTTTTTAATTTTCAAAGAACAAAGAAAATATAGCAGATTCAGATTAAGGATACCATCTTGATTTTTTATAGATGTTTTTATATAAAATATAAAATTCAAAAGTAATGCTAAAAATATTAAGAAACGATACTTTTTTACAGGCCTTATTCATAACAAATATATTTGATTAATAAAAAGTTTATAGAATAGTTTTTCATACAAAAATTGTTTTCCAAACCGTTAATAAAAATTAATTTTTATGAACAAGGACCGCTACAGAAATATTACAAGTTACATATGTATATACACGGATATATAATCGTGTAGCCTTTTATGTATTCTTTTATTTTTTAGTTTTCAACACTCAAAAATACTAAAAATTAAATGTGCAGAATTCCGTCACCAGACAATTGTTTTAGCATTACTTTTTGTTTCTGTTGATGAAAAAAAGTGTCAATAAATATAAGCAATTCTGTGTACTTTACTTTTTTTATAACACCGTACTAGCAAACGGAAATTTCTTTAAGAAATTTAGCAACCTGAATCTCAACATGTTGTATCAGGGATGTAATCATTATTCTTATTATGGGAACGTGAATTTTCGTAAAAACTCTGTACCAGCCTTAAAAAACACTAGCCTTCAAATGAACCAAATATATGCAATAATATAGCCTTGTATTCACAACAACAAAAAGTTGTCAATTTCAGCAAAGAAACTAATGTAGAAAAATTCGTAATATCATATTAAATCTTTTGTAAAATTTTCATATAAAAAATATTTTTATATCTTCATTGAGTTGTATGTAAATTGAAAACTTAAAACTTATTTCCTGCAAAACAAGCTTTTTGTGAGTAATGCCTCTTTTGCAATAACAGAGCGATATCTTTTAATTAAATATAAACATATTAGCTTTTACATACGGCTCCGCTCATGTTGATCTGTTTAAAAGATATATACACCCAAAAAAAAAAAGTTTTAAAATCAAGAAGAAACAATTTGATTCTAAAAAGTAACCTTTATGAAATAGAACTTAGTTTGATTTCTGTTATTTTAAAAATTTTCATTCTTGTTTTAAAAATGAAAAATATTTTGAAATCAAAAAAGAATATTTTTTGTTTGAAAAAGACAACAACCTTGATATAAAGTTGAACATACTCAAATTAAAAGATTATGTTTTTGTGTTAAGAATGAAATATTCTTGAAGTAATAATGAAGCATTTTTATTCTAAAACTTATTATTTTTATATTAAAAATGAAGCGTTTGAATTAATAATGGAGAATTATTAAATTAAGAATGAAAGATCTTAAATTAATAATAGAATTTTTGAATTAAGAATGAGACGACTTAAATTAATAATGGAGCATTTTTTAATTAAGAACGAAACGTCCTAAATTAATAATGGAGCATTTTTGAATTAACGATGGTTCGTTTTTAAACTAAAAATGTTACCGTTTTACTTTAATGGTGCTTCATACTTACAATATTCCATAGTATATCAAAAAGTACACGCATAAGAGACAGAGATTTTTTTATTAATTTTCATTTATTTTAAATATGTAATAATTTTACAAAGTCTATATGCTAAAAAGTAATTAATTAAGTTATACGTACTACAGGAAAAGCTTGAATTGCAAGATGAAGATGCTGTTTCGGAATTTTGCAAGCAATTCTTTCAATGGCAGCGATAAAGATTAGTAATCATTTCATAATTATTTCTTTCTCTATTCAAATAATTTTTCGCGGAACTCTGCCCTTCTAATTACCGAATGAATAACTTCTTTTAAGTCCTCATTTAATAAATAGTTGAGTCTCTTGACAGAAATATCTGCATCTGCAAGAATTAAAAAAAAATAATAATAATATGCGAAATGCGATACTGTATCGCACTATCGGCACAATGTATCGATTTTCGTCGGTTCACTGCAATAAAGTCATAAATAATAAGCCAAAATGGCATTATTACTCAATTAATTCTGGAATAAGTCTATATGGCTTTATTACCAACACAGTGTGGTACAATTACATATGGGTATTTCCACAGAAAAGTCCACCTTTTGTCACGTCACGTCACCATGCAATTAAGCTTGTATTTTAGAGCTATACTATTCGATTGTATTCTAGTTTTTACCGAATGTAGACCTAATTGCTATCTATACTGACATGCAAAAAAAGTATATAAAACATTGTTTTCTTTGAAAAACAAGGTACATCACAAAGTAACGTGACGTGACAAAAAGTGGACGTTTCTGTAGAAATGCCCATGTGTCCTATATTTTATTTTTAGTTGAGAAATAAGGCTAATTTAGCTGATTACATATGACTTTATTTCAGTGAGCCGACGAAAATTGGTAAATTGTGCCGCTAGTGTGATCTGGCTTTAGGCTCATTACCAATTCGAAACAAATCCAATTAATAATATTGAAACCTGTGATTGCAACAACTTACCTTTCAAATATGGCAATACGTTGACCACAGATATAATACGTTGACCATATCGATAAATTAATTCACTTTTTTTAACACGACACAAACATACAAGGTTACTTCGATAAAAAAATTGATTTTTAAAATTCAAATTCTTGTTATAATAATAAAATATTTTTGGTTAAAAGAATTTCTGTTTAATAAGCAGAAACGTACATAATGTTGTACATTAAAATTATAAGAAACATTCTAAATTTAAAAATGCTGCATTTTTAAAACGAAAACGCACATTTTTATTTTAAAACTGCTTCGTTATAAAAATAAGAATGTTGTATATTAATGTTATAAGAAACGTTCTTATTTGAACAATTATTTTAAAAAATGCTGCATTTTAGAAACGAAAACGAGCATTTCTTGTTTTAAAACTGCTTCGTTATAAAAATAAGAATGTTATGCATTAATATTATAAGAAATATTCTTATTTTAACAATTATTTTTAAAAATGCTGCATTTTAAAAAAGAAAACGCAAATTTCTTGTTTTAAGAATGCTTTTTTGGTTCAGTGTAGAAACTGGTTTTCAAGCTGGTTCAATAACTACACCCGAAACGAAAATTACCCTAAATAGGCCAAAAATATGTTTTTCGAAAAAAAACCCGGTTCTGAACCGGATAAAAAATATGCTATATATGATGCTGTAGTATAGCTTTTCATTGATGAAATAAGTTTCAAAATCGGTTTAGCGGTTTGTATGTGAAAGCGTAGCAAACAAAGAAATAAACACACAAAGAAACAAACTCACTTTCATATTTATAATATAAGTAAGGATAAGTAAATAATTTCTATAAAAAATTATTATTTTAAATTATAATTTATTATAATTATTATTTTTATTTATTAATTTATTTATATATCCAAAAATTTAAAATCTACTACGTTAAAAATGCAACCTTGTTTACAGTGGAGAGTTTAGTTTTTGCATTTCCTTTTATCTGACACTTAACAAATCTCCAAATTTAGTTTTACTTACAAAATTTGCGCGAACGGTTTATAGTTGAAGAAGCTCGTGCAATTTCAAAGAAAAAAGTGAAATTTTTATTAATTTAGCACTTCTTTTAATAATAAATGTGTTACTTAAGTGCTGAAGCTTATATTTACATATAAATTATGCAAAGTTTCATGCTGATGTGAAACAAATAAGCAAATTACTTGCCGGCCGGCTTCTTCTTTATGTTGCAGAAATGTCGTGCGTGTGTGTGTTGTGTTGTGCCTTTATTTATTGAGCGTAGCAAGAAGCCTTGGCTTTATGTTTTATAAAAGTGCAATTGCTTAAAATAAAAGTAATCTATTCATTATAGTAAAATTATTTTTGAAATTAAAAAAAATTAAAAAATGTCATACCAAAAAGTATTGCTAGCAAGCTTTTGTTGTTGTTGTTGTTGCAAAAAAATCTATGTGAGTGGTGAGATTTGTTTGTTTCGTTTTGTGCTGCGTATAAAGAAAGCAAAAGTAAACAAAAGCAAGTGCTGAATTTTGTTGAGGAATGGGAAGATTCAACACCGAATGAATGCAACAATATAAAGTTATTTAATGGTGAGTTTATAATTACTGTATAGTTAAATTTTTTTGTAGAAATCCAATTATCTAATGTAATATTTTATATTCAAATATATATTAATATTCATTAGTAAAGGTACCACTGAAAATTATAATAATTTTAGAATTTTCAAGGAACAAAGAGCAAACATAAAAGTATATCAGATTCAGATTAAGGATATTATCTTGATTTTTTATAGATGTTTTTATATAAAATATAAAATTTAAAAGTAATGCTAAAAATATTAAGAAACGATAATTGTTTACAGGCCTTATTCATAACAAATGTATTTGATTAATAAAAAGTTTATAGAACAGATTTTCATAAAAAATTTATTTTTCAAATTGTCAATAAAACTAAAAAAGTGTGTGTGTGTGTCTAAAAATACTAAGTTCTAATTTACACTCAGCAAGTCGTATTGCTAAGCTGATTAGTTTTTTAGGAAAGAGAGACGAGGTGAAAAGAAACTTTTTTGCTCCCCTCGTCTCTCTCTCCTACAAACTAATCAGATTAGCAATAAGGCTTGCTTAGTGTAAATTAGCTCTAACGAAAGCCAAAAATGCAAAAAGTTGTTGTTTACAAAATGCACAATTGCACAGCTTAAGTTTACGAATAAATTTTTATAAAATTTTCGACATTTTATTTACGAGAGTGTAAAAATGCACAATTGCACAGTTTGCGAGGCTTTTGAACATTCTCATGAACCACCCTAATGATTTTTGAATTTTCAAAGAACAAAGAGAAAATATATAGGTACATAATATATCAAATAACATTTTATATAAAATATAAACTTTTAAAATTTTATAATTATTTATGCTATAACAAAATTTAGAAACGATAATTTTGTACAGATCGTATTAATAAAAATTGTATGTGATTAACAGGAAGCATTTGTCCATATAAAATTTTTTTTATAAACCTTTAGTAAAAAAGTTTTTATGAAAAATGTTGTGAGTACTTAAGTTTATTTAATTTGATTTAAATAAAAATATATAAATAATGATAGTTTTTTATATGTGAAAGAATTAGCTTTTGGAGTTATGTGATTGAATTGCATTTGTAAATCGAAAACCAATCATCTATTCGAATCAGCAAATTTTTAGTAAACTGGCATCGATCTTTAATTGCATATTTTGATGGTAGTTGCATATTTTTACTTGTTTTGGCAATAAATTTATATTTTTGCAGTTTTAATCTATTTAAATGCATATATCATAATTTAAAAACAAATTATTAAAGAAATTATTAAATGTATGAAAAGATCTTTTATATTGAAACTATATTTTTCAAGTGAAACTAGTGCATAACTGCAAAGATTCAACACCCTTAGTAAAAAAGTAAATTCCGCTGAAGAAAATATTAGAATAGTTTACAATGTACAAAGATCAAAGTGCAGAAGAAATAAAATAAAAGTTATATAATGCCAGAGAGAAAAACATCTGCTGTCCTATTTGGAAACACATTTCCGAGGCACTTGAATCAGTTTCAAATAATAGATCATAATATCTTCATTGATATATATTCCTTTAACTTCAGTAGATTTTAAACGTACTTTTTCACTGTACAATAGCTGCCTACGTCCTAGCACGGTTAGTATTACTTTTGAAAAGTTGTACACGCAAACAGAATTTTTTTAATTTTCATATTTTTATTGGAAATAGTTCCTAAATTTTATTTATAATAACAATTGTTATGTTTTTTTTGTTGCTTTTGTTTTAATTAACAATGTAAATAATATTTCCGTATTATTTTTGCTCATATTTTTAATTTTTAGACACCTTTGTTAAAGGCACAAAATCAATTTTTATTTGAATGCATGAGCACTGATACATAATTATTTTTATCGGAAAAAAAATTTAAAAAACTTATGAAAATAAATAACCAAAGGCGAAAGATAATACATTTATTTTATTGGCCTTTATGAAAAAACTATTATTATTTCTGCTTATTGGTTAAAATACAATATTCAGGCGCAAGATTATCCAATGAACTTTGAGGATAATCCGTTCAATAAAAAACTTTCTCCTGACAAAGGGCCTTATTACCAGTGTTGTACATATTACGACTTCGACTACGACAATTTTGTACTAGACTAAAGAAGAATGCATAATTTTTTTTTAATCTAGAACAAAATCGTCGTAGTTGTAGTCGAAATACAACAGTCGTAATAAGGCCCAATAATTTTTTTCTATTGCAAAGTAAGCAATTAAAATGCTTAATAAATCAAAGCCCTCTAAAGAAACATATTCAAGAGAGCAGCTGATGGAGAAGCTGTATATCAAAGGAAGTACAGTGCGAGCTCGAAACTTCAATTTTGTCTCTGAATTCCTTTGTATAGAAAATAGTATCAACAAGTATTTATAAACAATTGATTGCTATTTAAGAAATACGTAGAACTGTAATACCCCTAATATTTAAAAAATCTAAGACTCAGACCAAAATTTTAAAAGGGTTGAAAGTTATATACATTTCCAATATGACATTACAGCAGAACGTTCGGCTAATGTTTGTCAGAATATTTACAATTAACTTTGGTGTTATTTGTTCATTAATAATTATCAGATGTAATTTGGCTTACAGAGCGATATGAACTTAAGCCTCATCAAATCATAAATATAGAAGCAAATGAAGTTTGAACAAGAATTAAAATAACTTGAATTAATTTAAGTTATTAAATTTGATTTTTTATTTTAATTTTTAATGGTCGCTTATTGAAACTTTTCGTTAATAGCAAAAGACCTAATTTCTTTCAGTTGATGAAATCAAGCTCGTACATACAGCACAAAAAAAATCTCTTATTAACGAGCAGTTTCAAATTAAGATTGTAGCTGAGATTATTATTTACATGGTCCTTATTAATATAAGTATGTACCTTAATACAAACTGGGTAAATAAAACTAAGGCAAAAAAAAATTTTGTTTATTTTATTACTAAAAAAATGTTTCTAGGCAAATGAACACATATCAAACGAGCATGTAATTTTGTCTGCAATTATTTCTGGAACCATATGAATTCGTATTCCTTAAGAGTATTTTCTTTTGGCTTGATTTCATTGCTGTCCAATTTACGCCAACGTATGCGCGGTTGGTAGCCCAGTTCATTTGCCACATACTCAATAGTACGTTCGACGTTGTCCTCGCCAATAGCAAAATAACTGCCCTCCTTGTTGCCATTCCGTTTACCGGTCTCAGTGTGACCATGATAGTCTAAGATGTATTTGAAGCGATACAAATCACCATCATCATTGGCAGCCGAACGGCCAGAACTGCCAGCGGATTTTCCCGCGCCACCGAAACCGTTATTGCTGGAAGAGGGTTTTTGGGCTGATGGTGCTGCTAAAGGAGAGGAAAAAGAATTATTTCAAATTTCTATTATGTCATGCTAAGCTATCAACCATTTGAGTTCCTGTTTAGGACTGTGGATTGCGTGGAGCCTGTTGAGGTTGCTTGACCTGATTTACTCATAAGAGCTGGCAGCACTTTTTCCATAATTATTTCCATTATGGGTGGAGAGTTTTCGGTTGCTGTACTTGATGATGGCAAGGATACAGAGCTACCACCCTGTGTTGATGGCCTTGAAGCTACAAGGAAAAGTTCATTATACAATTACAGTAGTCATAAAATAAAATAACAAAATACTTTTTTGGTTTAAGTCTCTGCTAATAACAGGATTTTTAGTGTCTTTATTGGCTGTTGTTGTAGTTATGCTGTGCTGTGTTTGTGTAATTTGTGCATCAGACTGTTTATGTGTGGTTTTTGGTGGAGAGTTTGCGGTTGCTGTACTTGATAATGGCACAGAAGCAGAACTACCACCCTGTGTTGAGGGCCTTGAATCTACAAGGGAGAGTATTATTATGCAATAGTAGTTATTATAAGACAAAACAAAGAGTTACTTTTTTCGTTTAAGTCTTTGCTAACGGCAGAATTTTTCGTGTATTTGTTGCTGGTTGTTGTTGTTCTGATTGGTGGTGTTTGTGTAATTTGTGCATCAGACTGTTTATTTGTGGTTTCTGGAGTAGATGATGAACCCGTTGCCTTTGTTCTGCTTGAGTGTTCAGGCGAATTGTTATTTCTTGGTGAAAGTGAATCTGTGTTATAATTTCGTCCAGGCGAATTATTTAAGGATGTTTTTTCTAAAGTATTTTTTTGTGGTAGTGGGCTCAAATCGTGTTGTAAAAAGTTAAATGTATTTGGTCTCATAAAAATCATAATATTTTTAACATATTGTGTTTGGTATTCCAACAAGCTTTTTTCGTTTTTAGTTGTGCTAGAAAGTGCATTTTTGTTTTTATATTGGTGTGGTGCATTGTGCAGTAGTGTATTGTGAAAATCTTGTAGTGCTTGTGTGTCCAAAGGGGCCTTAAATGTTGTTAAGGGAGACTCATTATTTTGATTATTTCTTGAGTATTTAAGATCTTTAATGTTTGTATAGGAATTTGTAATACTTTTAGTAGGTGCAAGTGCCGTAGTAATTGCAATAGCTTTTTTAGGTATATAAGTAGAAGAAAATGTGTGTAATTGGCCAGTTTTAAGGTCCACTGTTTTACCTGTAGAGGAGGGACTAGCATTGGGGAAGTTGGAACTTCCCAATGTTGGAACAGAACCGGCACTAGGCAAGGTCTTTGACAATGTCATTATATCATGCTTAGCCTTTGGCTCTCCTGTGTTGCTTGAGTCCTTGGGCTTATTGTTGCCATTTTTTAAAAAGCAGCCGGAGCAGGCTTCAGTATTAAAGTTATGTTTCGTTAAGGGTTTGGGTGTTGTCTTCTTCGGCTGTACCATTACTTCAACAGTTTCTGTTTGGGCGATATAAAATGATCTATTAGCAATAAATAAAACAAAATATTTTTTATAAAAAAATTTCTACTTGGTGGCGACTCATATGGATAGCTTTTCATGGCCAGTATACGAAAACGGCCTTGCTCGTCTGTGGCATACACTGTTACATGATAAATTCCATCCGCTGTAATGAAACCAAATTCTCCCATCACAATACCACGCTCATCTGAAAATCAGAAAAAGAAAAATTATTTTTTACAACAATACACTTTGTTTAAAAAATTTATGTATTTGATTTTAAATAAATTCAGTAAGCATATCTTTAGAAACAATGGCTTTAATTAATTAATAATGAGCTAGTTTGACCTGTTGGAGATTTTAAAGACTATTAACTATATAAAATATATGAAATGTTTAAAATATGTACATATGTATGTATATAAAATTAATAAAATATATATAAAATATACATATAACATTTTACAGACAACCTTATAAACTCGTTAAGTCATAAAATTACTATCTCAGTAGTAATAGATATCGTAATAGTTATATATGTAAGTATAGTAATTCGTGCAAATTTAGCAGGAGAACAAAAAACCTTTTATAAACGCCTAGCAAATACATACAGAGCAGACCCCGAGGGCTCCACTTTTAATGATACATCACTCTTATATTAGTTATATTACGCCCAACATCAAAACAATTGAAATATTATTGTGCGAATAATTAGTCTTTCATCCTAAATAGTTTCCAGATATTGCATTATATTGGTTTTTTGTTAAAGAGAAGTAACACTCAGGCAATGAATGCCTACTACTATTACTAGGTGCTACCTTGTTTAGGAAAGGGATAGTGGTAGAGAGGACTTTTTCTCTAAAAAATTTATTTATATTGGATCCCCAAGAAAATGTTAGGAGTGACCTATCCATCTTTTGCAGAACTTTTATTTGTGGACAGTGCCATGAGAATAAAACTTGAAATCTTTTTAGACAATTTTGGATGAAAGAGGGGGCTGGATTGGGGTGGAGCTAATTCCAAAAAAGGTAGGAGGTTATTTCCAACTACATATTTTAAAATGCTTATTTTAGTAACAGGGGTCAACACACCAAGTCTTATGAGATTTGCTCATTTGGAAATAATTTTTCCTGCTATTTCGGATTTTTAAGACATAGTGCACTGCAGAAAAAACGAGTATATTTGTTAGTGCAAAATTTCCTGCTGCTCAATTTTACATCAGAGAATCCACCAGCTGATCATCATGTGCTGAAATAAGGTCACCTGGCATGAATTCGCCTTCATTAAAATTATAGAAAATAAAAATAGCCTTGCTAAATACTTTTATTTGGCTTAGTACCTAGATTCATTTCAATGCCCATAATTTCTACATACTGATAATTTACCTAAGGCTTTTACCTACGACGTTGCCTTATAAAATTTAAATTACAAGATAGATATCTATACACTATTAGATATCTTTGCACAGAAAAAAAACTGCCTCATAGAATCAAGAAGATTTTCCCTATGAAACGTTTTTAGGCTAAGGGGTATCCAAGCAGAAAGAAGCGAAGATTTTTTCATAGAGATTCCTTATTGTTTTTATGTGGTAAATCTTATTAATTTTATCAAGAAGAAAACAACATAAAATCAAGAAGAAATTTTATTATTCACAACTTTTTTTTACTCAATTTCCGTTATTTCTGGCACCAAAAAAACAATCCATAGAGAAAAACTTCTTGATTCTATTAGGTTTTCTTATAAATTGTAAACTATAATGATGTCTTATTGATTTTATTAGGTTGCCTTATTAATTTTTTTAAAAAGGTTTTCTTATTGATTTTATTAGGCTATCTTATTGATTTTTTCAATATGGTTTTCTTCTTGATTTTACTAGGTTCCTATATAATTATGTTTAAGGTATCTTATTGATTTTTTTTAATAAGGAAATCTTCTTGATTTTATGAGGTGTCTTGTTATTTCATATCTATAAATAGACATAGAGAAAATTTTTTTCATGATCTTTTTCATTTTTGTATAAGAATGTTTGCACAATAATTTCAATGGTTATTCAGGCTGCTTGTTAGCATATTGGTTAGAGTGCTTGTCTATCAGGTAGAAGTTTGCTGGTTCTATACTTGGTGAGTAAGTTAGTTACGAATATAACATGTATGTATGTATGTATAAACAAAAAATATATACAATATACTTCATACATACATACCTATGTATATGGTATAGAATTTAAATGAAAATACATAAGTACAGAGAATAAAGACGCAATTTTTTTTATTTTTTATGAGGTCGCCTAATAAAAATAAGAAGAAAACTTTATTGAAAAAATCAATAAGATAACCTAATAAAAACTAGAATATTTCTTCTTGATTTTTTCAAAAAGGTTTTCCCTATGAAATGAATAAGATTTCCTTATTGAAAAAAAACCATAGAGATTTCTTATTAATTTTGTTCTATTATATGAGGTATTTAGTACGCACTGTCTTCTCTGTGTAGGTAGAAAAAACGGGCATTAGTTGTCTTGTGTTTTTTTTTTTGTAGTAAAATACAACTTGTTAATAATAATTTTAATTTTCATCTAAACATCTAACATAAAAAAATTAACGAAACTGACTTTATTAAAAATTTGACTGACAGTATTACCTTGTTTTATATTATTATTAATATGTATATTTTTTTTGTTTGATTACCACGAATGTATATATTTGGAATTTAAATTCTCCCTTTTTATTTATTTTTACTACTAAACGTAAAAATTATTATTTCACTTTTGTAAGTAACACTTTAAACTTTTTAAGTGGAAGAAAAGAATAAGCACAATTCTACGATCAAACCTATGTATTTTAAATGGGTTTATACGAAGAATTAACTAGTGAAGGGCCAAGTAAATGGGTTTGATCATAGGTAACCACCTCGGTGATGAGTTTCTTTTTTAAGAGAATTAACACTTAGGCAATGAATGCATATTGCTATTACCAGGTGTAGCCTTCTTTTAGCAAAAGGATAGTGATAGAGAAGACTGGTGAAAAGCTGGCATCGTTACCACTCAGCCACAGGGGCACCCAAACGAAAGTCTTTTGAATATTTTTCCCCTGCGAATGGAATTTTTAAAAATTAAAAAAAAAATATTAAAGAATTTATCACACGTGAAGTGCACGTTATAACAAAATTTCTATAAAAATTGTATCTAAAGTACACTTCAAGTACACATTAATTTGTTTGCCTTATATATTTTCTATTGTGGATATGATTGATGTTTAAAAATTTATTAAATGATTAACATAACATATTCACAAACATCTAATAAATAGACAGAAACCATAAACGGCATCATCATTGTCAAGACATTTTTTCTTTTGGCAATTGTGGTGCGACACACATGATGACGAGTGTGGCACTCATATTATGCCAATATCATATTAAAGACACTTGTTAGCAGCCATCAAATACAAAAAAAAGAAAAACTAAACAAGTGTATTTAGCAGGCTGCAACAACAAAGCAACTATTTATTGATCGTTTAGTTGCAAAATATCATGATGTTTATCGCCACAGTTGCAGTTTTCTTTATAAGTAACTTGTTCTTCAAACAATAATATTGACATTAAAAACGCCAAAACATACTCGTATACAGGAACAAAGAAAAAAATATTACAAGAATCTTGATTATAAGATTTTTTTTATTATTATCAACAAAAATACATTCATTCGTACCACCACACGCATGCACGTTTTCATAAACTTTTTTTCGTAAGCCATTTGACAACGAAGTTTCGCAATCAGTTTTACCCAAAGATGTTGTAGTGGTTTTTATTAAATTTAATTTTTTTTTTGTAACCATTATATGTAAATAATTGCCGCCAATTGGCTGGCGAGTTTTTATTTAAAGTTGCACTTAAAACTCTATTCAATAAATATAATAATTTTTCCATAAAATATGCTCTCGTGAGTGTGTGTGATTGTGTATCTTAAACAAAGATGTTCACTTAATTGTTTACTCAAATTAAAATCAAGTGTTATAAATTTTGTAATTGGCATATTGATTACTTAATATTAATTATTTTTATTCAAGCTTTTTATATACATACATACATATGTATATATTTCGTGTTCAGAGATTGTTTGAAGCAGATTAAACAAGGGCGAACTTAACCCGCCTTAATTGATGCGTCTTCTTTTAATGGATTTCTTTACAATGTTGCCGTTTCGCTTGTAATTATCCAGACATGGTACAACATATTTTTTCGTCTTTAAAAAATATGGAAATTTTATATTTATAAAGAGTTTTTTTGAAGAAGACTTCAAGCAAAAAAATTCTTAAAAAAGCTAAAAAAATTTAATCCATATGTTTAAAGAAAAACTCTCAAAATGTTATTGAGAATTACGTACTCAAACACAATAAATTAAAAGACCTCAAACAAAAACATTTAAAACAAGTAAGAGTGCTATATTCGGCTGTGCCGAATCTTATATACCCTTTACCAACGTACGTACATATATATATATATATATAGTATACAGATACATACATACATATTTGTTTTCTGATATTTTTTTTCTTTAAAGCAATTAATAGTAAGTGACCTTTCAGTATTTTTCGATTAAAGAATTTGATTCAATTATTTTATTTTCGATATTAGCAATAGTTGAATATTTTACTCTACACTCTGTGGTTAAGATATATTTTACATTCACTCTTGTCAACATCGATATTATAGAAATTACTAACGGAATGACAAACCTATATATACCCTTTTACTATTTTTTTTGGTAAAGGGTATAATAAGAAAAAACTTAGTTTAATTAAATTCCTTTAATATTAAAAAATTCAGTAAAGTGCGACTTTGACTCGCGCACGAAGGGTTCCGTACATTCGGTTCTCAGCATTTTTTAATGTGGATTGTTTGAAGTTTTTTCAGTTTAAACGATTTTTTCAGTTTTGTCGCTTTTTTCTCATTTTGGCGATTCTTTTTCCATTTTGGCGATTTATTTCCTATTTTGGGAGTTTTTTCATTTTGGCGATTTTTTCCTGTTTTTGGGGTTTTTTTTCATTTTGGCGATTTTTTTCTGTTTTTTGGGGCTTTTTTCGTTTTGCAATTTTTTTTCATTTCAGCGATTTTTTTTCATTTGGGCGATTTTTTTCTGTTTTTGGGGGTTTATTTTCATTTTGGAGATTTTTTTCATTTTGGCGATTTTTTTTTTCATTTTTGCGATTTTTTCCTATTTTGGGGGTTTTTTTCAATTTGGCAATTTTTTTTTCATTTTGGCGTTTTTTTCATTTTGGCGATTTTTTTTCTGTTTTTGGCGATTTTTTTTCATTTTGGCGTTTTTTTTTCATTTTTGCGATTTTTTTTCATTTCGGCAATTTTTTTTTCATTTTGGCGATTTTTTTTCATTTTGGCGATTTTTTTCATTTTTGGCGATTTTTTTTTCTGTTTTTGGCGATTTTTTTTCATTTTGGCGTTTTTTTTCATTTTGGAGAATTTTTTTTCTGTTTTTCGGGCTTTTTTTAATTTTGGAGATTTTTTTTCATTTTGGCGATTTTTTTCCTTTTTGGCGATTTTTTCCTGTTTTGGGGTTTTTTTCATTTTGCCGATTTTTCCCTGTTTTTGGGTTATCTTTTCATTTTGGCGATTTTTTTCTGTTTTTTGGGGTTGTTTTCTTTTTGGCGATTTTTTTTCATTTTGGCGATTTTTTTTTATTTTGGTGATTTTCTTTCATCTTAGCGATTTTTTTTCATTTGAGCAATTTTTCCGGTTATTCGCGATTTATTTTAGTCTTAGAAATTTTTTTTGTAATTTGGTGCTTTTTTTCATTTTGGCGATTTTTTTTGTTTTTGGCGATTTTTTTCGGTTTGGCGATTTTATAATTTTTTGATTTTTTAGTTTTACCGTTTTTGAAAATTTCAAGAGTTTTGCTCTTACGGTTTCCAAGATACAGCAAGTTGTCAAAATTGCATAGTCAAAATTGCATTAACTGATGGAACACCTTTTAATTAAAATTTTTGGAAATTTTAGTGTTAATTTTTGTAGTCTGTATAAAAATACTAGCCTTACAAATTTCAAGCGTTTATACATACATACATACAATTGTATGTATATTACATGGGATTTTAACATTTTTCGTTGCTCGTTTTGGATCACCCTTTAATTTCCAATTCTTATGTATTTGTTGTTGTAGTGGCCAAAGGTCTACACACTGTGTCCAAATTTCAGGTCTGTAGCTCTTACGGTTCTCGAGAAAATACTAATATAGTTTTAGACATAGTTAATTTTACATAACACAAAAAGTTAAAGTTTTCCAACCCTGGAAACGTCTTTTTAACTTTTTTCATATTTTTTTAATTTAAAATACCAATTTTATTCGTATTGAAGTGTAAAATAAGTTTATTTATTAAAAAAAAATAAAAATTTGTTTTCGGTAGTTACTTTTATATGGCAAAATGAAGTTTCAGTTTTCCAGCTCTGCAATCGTCTGCCCGATTTTGCTGAATTTCAATACCAATCTATTTTGGAAAATTTCTGACACACCAGTCCAAGAACGAAGTCTCTAGCTCTTCTGGGAGCTTCGGAAAACCGATTTCACGTACAGACAGACGGACAGACGGACAGACGGACATCGCTTATTCGTCTTCCCTATGCATAAGGATCCAGAATATATATATTTTATGGGTCGCTTATTGATATTATAGAAATTACAAACGGAATGACAAACCTATATATACCCTTTTACCATTTTTGTTGGTAAAGGGTATAAAAATATATGTATCTTAATTTGATTCTTATTTTGAAAACAAACAAAAAATCTTTATGTTGAACTACTCGTATTACAGATGAAATAAATATAAAAAAATTATGAACAAAATTTTGTATGGAAAATTCTCTTAATAATCGTATAAGCATTTGATATCTTATCGGGGCATATTTATAAATATAAGGTAGGCTCCACGCAAACCGCTTTGAAAAATACATTCAACAGCGCCAATGTCTGTCTACTACTACTACTAATGTTAAAGCGTTAGCAGTGCTCTGTTAAGCTATAAATATTTGAAAGGACTTTTCTGTTAAATAAGGCAACCGAGACGGAAAAAAGTTATGCAAATTTATAGATGAGGTGCTCTTCCTTTATTATTGCCTTTGAATCTATTTCTAAAAAGCATGAATTTGAACCAGATATTGCCAAGTTTTGAACTTTTTTTTTATTTAAGAGAAGTAACACTCAGGCAATGAATGCCTACTACTATTACTATGTGTTACCTCCTTTGGGAAAGGGATAGTGATGGAGAATACAGGTGCTGAAGGAAGAAATAGGGGAAAGCTTCATTCTTTTACAACTCTGCTTCTTTGCACGATTTTTTTATTAATAATGCAGTGTTGCAGCGCCTCTGATGTTGAGTGAGGCGTATTAAATTGTTGAAGCTGTGTTTTGTAGCCATTTTGATTGGGTACCTTACTTCACCGATGATTCTGCTACAGAACGAAGGAGGGCGCTCTGATGTTAACATTAGGATTAATATCCGCTGAAGCCGGTATAGTTCAGTGACCAGTGTCTATGCCTTCATCACTTGAACTTTCCTACAGCAACTGATACAAAGGGACATTAACGCACAGCAGAAAAATGCGTGGTGTTGTTTTTGAATGAGTGTTGGATATCGAACACGTTGACTACAAAACCGAAGATTATGGGTTCATCTTCAGTTTTGTAGTCAACGTGCTCACTACTTCAGCCAATTTATTTCTAAAAAGCAAGATTTTGAACCAGATATTGCCAAGTTTTCAACTTTGCATTTTCTGAGCAATATGCACTTTTTTTTGGAAGGAGTCAATTTGGGCGGATAAAATCGGTTATAGATTAAAATCCAAGTAGTGTTCTAAAAACGTTTATGCTTAGAATTTCTTGAAGTTCACGTTTTAAGAGTTTTTCGAAAAATTTTAATTTGACCTACTATATTAACATTTTCTAATATTAGAAATTGTCTTTCCTAAGACACTGTGTATGGACATATTATTTTTAAATCCAGCTTTCTAAAAGACATTTACTTTAAAATTTCTCTTTTTGGCGGTATTTTCTTCAAAATCCCACTTTTTGATTGATTATGTCCCGCTTTTTGACAAAAACCATCTGGCCACGTTATGCGGCATAGCGAATTCTAGTCGATACATTGATTCTCTAAACTTGTGTGCATTCAGCCTTATTTTGAGCAAAAATTCTGTGAGAGCTGCTTCGCTATTTCTTATTCCCATACATGGAAAAAGTTATTTGCAAGCTTGCCGGTAATATAAAACAAACGAAAAAGCAAATAGCTGAAGCTTTCGATAACGAGCAGATTCGATTAATTATTTTTCAGTTTGAAATTATGGCTATCGATATCGAATAGTATTATTACAAAGAGCAAAACTGTGATGGAATCAGTTCATTATAAAAAGCAACGACTAGGCCTCTGACTTCGTAAATTCGAAATTCATTCTCAATTTTTAAATTCCTTTAATTTTTTATTATGTTTTTATTGAAAGACATTTTCATTGTCTGGAAATTTAGTAGTTACGAAATTTCGAGCTAAATCTAGCTACTTTACTAGATTTCCCATACAAATCGAAATCTATTTTGGCACTAGATTTGTAGTAAATCCACTCAAAATCTATCATGCATAACATATGTATTTAGAAAAAAGATGAGTGAATTAGCTACGGTCTGCTTAAGAAAAAGGTGTGTGAATTGGCTACGTTGCAGTTGTTCGGTTGTAGTTTTGGAAATTTGTCAGTTAACGGGTTTTGTTTTGGATACAAAAATCTTGATAAATCTCAAAAAAAAAATTGGTGTAAACGGTATATATATTCATAAAGATTTTAATTGAAATCTACTAGATTTTGTGCGGGTGTAAATGGCCTATTAGAATAAATTTCCTACATATTAATTCCCGTGGAATATTTACCATCTCGATGATTTCCACAACTATTAAATCTTCCATCCCTGATATTAATTTTTTTTCAATAAGTCTGCCAAAAATTTTCTTTTCTACAACCGAGTGAATTTATAATAGTTTCCTTCCAATTCTTTAATAAATACTTGCCTCTCATTTCCTTTCGGTGCTGAAATGCTGGTGGTTCCTCGTTACGGAAACCGAATTTATACGGGCGAACCGTTGAACTTTGTGCCAAACAATGTTGCTGCAGGCAACATGCAACCATAATAAACTTGAAAGATATTTCAATTTAATTTATTTAACATTTAATACGAGTATAATTTATTTTCTTTTAAAATGATTTTTCACACTTACAGCACTTATCAAATATTTGCTATAACTATAGGATTTCATGATCTTTTCTTTTAATTCTAATAAAAAAAACACTAAGAAAACTAATGTTTTCACAAATTCGATTTGTGATTTTATCACTTTTTCTTAACAGCGCGACTTTACAGTGAGTTACAAAGTTTGCCAACTAATTGCCAAATAACAAATAAATTCGTAGCCGAAAGCTTAAATTTTGCAATAGGTATTTAGAAAAATTTTGCTATTCGCTTTTATTATTTTGTGTATTTTAATTGTAATTTCTCGTTTTCGTTTGTTTTTTTTTTTGTTTGTTCGAATATTTTCTGCCTGAGTTGGCCACTTGTGAAACACACCTTACGACGTTCTATACGATATTGACTGGGCTGGTGTTACATGGTAAACATTTTAAAACATTAGAATCGTAAAAAAATATCAAGCAACAAAACAACGAAAAACAATCACAATATTATTTGATTGAAGATGAAAACACACACACACACACACACACACGCTAACCAGACAGTTACATACTGAAACTGTGTGTAAGAGATTCATTGCTGTTATCCGTGTGTGTCAAAAATAACTTTTTAAGTGCTGGTGTTTTGTTACAACTCTTAGAACTCTCACTCAGCAGCATCACTTCAAACAAATGAGCTTTTAAGGCACCAACACTTTTTTTCTTGTTCAAATATTTGCATTTTTTTTTTTTTGAAGTTTTGATAAGCTTTGAATTATTAAACAAATTAATTATCTGCATATATCCAATGTAATTGGAATTTAATCTCAATATGCTTCTGTTAAATATTGTTTCAGCAATTACTCATACGCTTTATTATTAGAGTTGGTAGCGTGAGTAAATTTTTTCTACCGATTAAATGTTAAAAACTTAAACTTGCTCAGCTGTTCGCAACAGGGATGGGAAGTGGCTTACAACTATGTAAAAAACGTACAATTATTTATTTATTTTAGAGATGTAACGAATACCAGTTTAGCGAATGCGAATGCGAAAGCGAATAATACATTTTAATTTTTGCGAAAGCGAATGCGAATGCGAAAATGAATGCAAATATTACAATTCGTTAAAATATCACATGCAAATAGATTTATATAAGAGTAAGTATAGATAAAAATTAATAATGCGTTTACAAAATGTTAGGCAATCAACCCATTCGTACTTTGGCTCTAAAGTTTGGTACTATGTTCAACATTTCATGTTAAATGCTGTCAAAATACATATTAAGAAAACTTGGAATGAATATTTCCTGACAAAATCTTTCAGAAGTAGTACTCTGTTCATCTTGGGAAAAACAAGGATTTCAACAATTTAAGTTTTCATTAGAAATAATATGAGTGTCACTTGTTTCGCGTGAAATTTACAACAAACAAGGACTAGTAAATATTGTTTGGATTTTCAATTTATTGTACGAAGTAACGAATGGTGTTCTACATTTTTTCAAAAGTTTGAACAGACTAGCTTTAAGCAAAAACTGAAATATATTTCCAAACACCGTTGGAAATTGGTTCCATTTTGATACTTACGAGAAATTATTTATAGAGTAGTTTTCCGCTAAAATTTTAAAATGCTTTAATTGTAAGTATATGTGTCTTTTTTATGTTGGCTTAAAATAATTTTAGTTTTTTTTGACGTTTGTTAATCGCAAACTATTTTCATAAAAGAAATAAATTTTTTTTTTATCTGTAGTATTTGCTTTAAATATTCGCATACATTTTAGCGAATGCAAAGCGAATGCAAATAGCAAAAGTAAGCGAATAATTTGCGAATGCGAAAGCGAATGCGAACATTCGTTACATCCCTAATTTATTTAATTAAATCAATTGTTCAAATCACATGGTAAACAAGTAGTAATTAAAAAAATTATACAAACCGTTTACGAACAACTTTGAACGGTTAATTAAATATCCTAAATCGTCATTCAAAATGAAAAATTATAAAAGAAAGAAATAAAGATGACTTTAAAATACCTGTCGAATGCTACCCATTTTGATATAGTTCGCTCTACTTTTTATTTATTTTTTTCATATTTAAAAAATGGCTTCTGTTAGCCTCCACTTTGAATTTTAACAACTGACACTCCCGGGTTCGGATAAATCTATTGATGTAAGAACTATCAAAATTGGTCCACGTGTTCGGTTTATATGGTGCCACAAAATAACACACACACACACATTCAAACATAGGCTGATGAACACAATACCCTTATTTGCTTCGCGCAGTCGGGTAAAAACGATGTTTTTTTAAGAGAAGTAACACTCAGGCAATTAATGCCTACTACTATTACTAGGTGTTACCTTCCTTAGGAAAGGGATAGTGATAGAGAAGACAGGTGCTGAAGGAAGATATGGAGGAAAGCTTCATTATTTTACAACTCTGCTTTTTGCACGTTTTTAATAATTCAGTATTGCAGCGCCTCTGATGTTAAATGAGACCTATTATTTTTTTTGAAGCTGTGCTTAGTAGCCATTTTATTGGTTATTTTACTTCGCCGATGATTCTGCTACACAACGAAGGAGGGCGCTCTGATGTTACATTAGGACTAGTATCTGCTGAAGTCGGTATAGTTCAGTGACCAGTTTCTATGCCTTCATCACTTGAACTAACAACTGCTACAAAGGAGCACTAATGCACATCAGCAAAATGCGTGGTGTTGTTATTATAATGACTGGGATTGAACCCAGGTCCTTTGGTTTTGTAGTCAACGTGCTAAATACTTCAGTCAACTCCACCCTAAAGAAAACGATGTTGTATGATAATTTTATTTATAAAAGTCAGAAATTGAAATTTACATTAATTTTATTTGAATGCATGAATTTTTAACCAGGTATGGGAACTTTAATATGATGCGAAATGATTATAAGTTTTTCGCTACAAGCAGTTTCTTTTTTTAATTAAATAAATATTTAGCATTGAGAAGAACTGATTTCCTGGTATCAGTTCTGATATATTTAAAATATTTTTATAAATTATTCCAACAGATAGAATATTCCCAGACCTGACCTCAATACAACTAATGAGAAAACATATAAAATTTAATCGTATAATTAGAACATACCTTTGCATGAAAACTATTAACTGAAAATAACACAATATTGTATAACTAGACGATTAGAGAACGTATACGACAGAAATGCGAGCTTGTGTATTAAATCAATATCGAGCCATAACAGCCAAAAAGGCTTAACCGTCGGACCTCGTTTTTTTTTACCAAACTCCATTATTTACGACGCAAATAACCGATTTTGGTATAAAAAAATTAATGTTTCTTTTGTTTTCGACCTTATTTGATACTTAAATGTTTGTGCAGAATATTCCAGCTAGAGGTCACTTTTTATATACATAAATATTTATCATTTAAGAAATTTATTATTCGACATATTGTCAGAAGCTTATTTTAATTTGAAATTTATTTGCTGGTGGTTCAGCGTTGTCTAACTTCGAAAATTATGTCGCTTAAGCTTTTTTGGCGGTTATGGCACGATATGTCTTTTATTTACAAAGAAAAGCATACATATTTAAAATCTGTAAGAAACTTCTTGGGGTTACGTGTACCAAAGGTGAAAAGGAACCCTATTGCTTTCGTTACGATATCCGTCCATCCATCCGTCTGTCGCAGGCTGTTTTCTCGAGAACCATAATTGCTACAGACCCGAAATTTTTACAGAATATGCAATGTAATTTTGACTATGTCATTTTGACAATTTGGAAACCGTTAAAGGCAAACTCTTAAAATCACAAATTTAAAACGAAAAATCGCCAAAATGGAAAAAGCCCTCAAATTAAGAACTTCACACAAAATAATATAAATCGCTAAAATAAAAAAATAAAAAAAAACACCAAAAGTAAAAAAGTGGCCAAAAACCGAAAAAAATCGCTAAAACAAAAAAACGCTAAAACTAAACTAAAAAAAATCGATAAAACTGGAAATAGGTGTTGTTGTAAAAATACAAAAAAAAATTTTCAAAAACTAAACAGATCACCAGAAAACTAAAAAATCGCCAAAATTAAAAAAACGAAAAAAAGTGTCAATACTAAAAAATCTCCAAAGACCGAAAAAATCGCCAAAAAGCAACAGGCGGTGTTAGGAACCCTTCGTATGCTAGTCAGGGTCACACTTTACTGAATTTATAAAAAAAATTAACATAACGTCACCCAAAATCCAAAAGGCCGCAACAACCAAAAAAAATCAAAATAGACTTTTTGATTGATTATGTTGTGATTAACCAAAATACATCTTTCCTTAAAATTTTACTCACATATCGCTCATTTACTTCAATAGTGTCATAATTCAAAAATTGAGTTTTTTGAGCTTATAATGCAGAATAATAAGGCATTTCGTATTTTATCTTATGTAAAAATTTCATATAAATAGCTTGTACCATAACCTCCTGAGAGAAGAATATTTTTTCAGTTCTTCATTGAGTTGTTTGCAAATTGAAAGCTAAAAATCAGTTTTATGCAAACTGAGTTATGGCACTACTGATTTTATTCATTGAATCCAAAATACCCTAACAAATAAATAGTCTTAAATTTATAAGGGTTTTTGCTTCTACTGTAAAAAAAATTAAAAAGTGTACTTAGGGCCTTTTGTATTTTAAGTGACGCTATTCAAGAGGCGCGTCTTCCGTGTGCTCGTTGATGGCAATGATTGATGAAAATACAAAAGTTTTTAAACATTTCTGTATTATTTACTTTGCGACGTAAAGGAGAAGTGCTGGAAAGAAAAAAAAACATTTTGCATTTTATCGAAAATTACCAGCCACTTTTTTTAATTTCTATTCACTTAAGAGATTTATATGTGTAAAACTGCTCCTTTTTAATATGTAAGATTTTACCCAGTTTTCTATTTTTTTAATAAAATTATACTTGACGCTAATAGCAAACTATCAACACCTGTGGTGCGATTCAGTAACTTTTAACGATCCAACAATCCTAATTTTTGTCGCTTGCAATAACGATTGTGTGATTCTGTAACTTTTTTAAACGATAATACTCAGCTCTCTCTCTATATATATATATATGTATATACACACATACATATGCACACAATCGTACATATACATACATACTTACAGCAACTTAACATCTTATTACTTATTAATTTCGAATTAATGCCAGATTGTCTAAAAAGTACAAGATACTAAATCTTTCGGTTGTTATTACGATTAATAAAAGTATTAACATAATCAAAACTAACAAATAGCTGTCATTAAATCTACAAGATAATTTGCATAAATCCATTAAAATGTGTTTAGTTTCAAATGGTCATTATTAGCTTATTAATTTAGTGTGTCAAACTTGTGCCCTGAATTTATGTCATTTTAATAACTATTTTTAGCGATTGACAAACAGACATCTGTAAAACGAAGAATTTAATTACAAATCTATTTATAAAAGTTTGTGTATATTTAAAAAAACGAAAGACTTCCCTGGCATCTGATATACATACTCGTAGTTTGTAGAACCATATATTTTAGGGTTTAAGTACGTTTTTATTTATAGTTAATAAAATACTTGTAATTATTGTGATGATTTTTTCAGCTTAATGAAAAACATAAATTGAAAAATCTCACTGATTACCTTTTAAAGTAGACTTTATTTTATTAAAAACAAATTGCCCTATTTGTAGTCAAACAAACTACTTTAAATTAATAACGTATTTGTGTTTAAAAAAAAATTAAATGCTTATGTAGAAAAAAAACTATTGTTTATTTTGTCAAAACATCATTGTGGATAAAAAATATTTGATTTGATTTGAGATGTTTCTAAACTAATTTTGAAAAAAATTTTACTAAAAAATTCACAAGTATTTAACCAAGAAGATACGAATTGTTATTTCAACTTACTGCGCTTTCATCAATTGAGGATTGCTGCATAACACTTTATTTAACTTTATATAAACTTTTTTTTTTAACTTTTAAGACTAACTACCCTTTTGTCACTCTACGTAGACAATAGGTCTGTTAGAGTACTTTTCCGCTATAATCCATAATTACAAAAGTAAGAAAATTAACTAAGATTTGTATTATTAGTAAAGAATCAACAACAATGACAAGAAATATGGCAAAATAGGGCTTTCATTACAAAAACGCTTTCAGCAAATTGTAGTACAATGAATCAAAACAATTCACATATTCTATTTGCACTGAAAAGCTGGGTATATAAAAGCATTAATCTATATCAACTGACACCACACACAGTTAACCAAACACAAAGAACGCTGCGGCGACCTTCGAAAACACCTCGTTGTTCCGTTCTGCTGGTGTTTGTCAGAATATTTGCAATTAACTTTAGTGTTATTTGTTCCTTAAAAGCTAACACATGTAATTTGGTTTACAAAGTGATACAAACATTAGCCTAATCAAATCATGAAATTTTTTTGTATTTGCTTTTGTTTGCTTACATTTACAAACATGTGGTTACGTTATACTCGCAAAAAATTGTCTAGTGAGAATTTGCATTTACCCACTCAATGAACTGTCAGTTTTTTCTCTTAACTTGGCCTCTCATTTACTGGATTATGTGTACGTGGATACAATCCAGTAAAATAGAGCTAACATATTTTTTTAAATTTTTGAGCTCTGGAACGCAACTATTATATGAAATCAGAAAAAACATGTGTACGCGTATTTGTTAGTATAAAATTTACTAATGTCAAAAACTTTTCGACCGTTTGGCTTGATTTTACACCAGAAAAAAAACAGCTGATCACCATCTACTCAAACGAGATCAGCTGGTATGAATTAGCCTCAATTTTTACTGTTCTGTACACCAAATGTCAAATATCTCCATATCCATCTATTTGTCTATCACGGGCTGTTTTCTTGAGAACCGTAAGAGGTACGGGCCTGAAATTTTCATAGAATATGTAAAACTTTGGCAGCTACAACAAGAAAATTTTAAATTTGAAAGAAACATCTCAAATTAATTTTAAGTTTTATGAATATGGGGGCAATTATACGGCAATTAAAAATTAAATGGTGTTCAAAAGCGAACAATGAAACATGTTGAAATTTGAAATTATCAACTCTGGTGTATTTTTATGTGGGATACACCAATTAACACTGAAACTTAAAAACATCAAAATTAAAGGCTATGCTCTCAGTTAATGTAATTTTGACAAATTGCTGTATCTTCGAAATTCTTAAAATTTTCAAAAACGCTAAAACTACAAAAATCCCAAAATTAAAAAATGCCGAAACAAAAATCGCCAAAAAGCAAAAAAGCCCTTAAATGAAAAAGTTCATCTGAAATAAAATAAATCGCCAAAAAGCTAAAAAAATCACCAAAAGTAAAACGGTCGCCGCCAAAATAACTAAAAAAGCACCAAAAACTGGAAACAAAAGTCGCCAAAACGAAAAAATTTACAAAACATAAAAAATCGCTTAAATTAACAAAATCGCTAAAAACTGAAAAAATGGTCAAAACGAAAAAAATGCTAAAACGAAAAAAGCGACAAAACTTAGAAAATCGCTTAAATTAAAAAAAAAAAATTTAAAAACAGACAAAAAATCGGTGAAACACAAAAAAACGCTAAAATTAAGAAAAACGCCAGAAGATTTTTTTCAATGTCTACATCATGTAAGATATTCGATTGTATAGGCTAAGGTTCGTATGGTATTACATATGTTGTGGTCCGTATCGAACCCTTTCTATGCGCTACAAAGTTGCACTTTTATAAATTTATTGTTGCTACTACAGAGACATAATTTCATTATAGGAGTAAAAATTAAAATGAAAAAAATTCTTATAGACTTCCAGTGTACTAAAGCTAACTTTTTTTTTATTAATAGCACATATTTTATATATAAAAACCATCTTTACTTTTAAACTAACATTTTTATTAGGCCAGTTTTGATATATAAAAATCTAGTTTAACCAACCCTACAATCATAAATTTTTTGTTTGCTGCTATGTAAATCTGCTGCTATGTAAATCATAGTTTTACTACCGATATAAATACAAATTTATTTTTAATCTTTATGTACATTTTAACTTATTAATTTGTTTTTGGACATGCATATTAATGTTAATTTTAAAGTTGTTTATCTCTATCAAACCACATAGGTGTTAGGTAATTCTTACAGAAATATCGCCAGCACTGCTGGCATCCTCATTCTTTTTTTATGAATATATTAAGAAAACTATCTTTTTTGGTGTGTGTGAGGAGTCCACAATTTAGTACGGAATGTTTTATTTGTAAATATATTATTTGTGGTTAGCATGTGCTTAAATTGGTAATATCCTACTTAATCGTACGTAGAAAAATGCAACCCTGATCTAGTGATTTGTTAATGTTTGTTCTGGACCACTTTCTATACGCTAAATTTACTTTGACAAAGTCTTTTAAATTTGCACTTTGCAAAGTTTACTTTGGCAAAATATTAACTATAGCACGAAGTTAGTATACGTAACGAAGGAAAACACGAAGGAAACGAACGAAAAACAAAGCAACTTTGCGAGTACAACAAAGTGCCTGTACTCATTCCTACTCTTTCCCTTCTCACCAACAAAACCAAATCTTTGCAAAGTAAACTTTGGATGTGGAAAACGGGTCCATCATAACAGGGTTGCATTTTCTCAAAAGTTGTTTAACTATGTAGAATAGTGTACACTAGCCATAAGTGGGCGTTGTAATGTTGGTATTTTTTTAATCTGTTCAAGTTAAAATATTATTTGCTCCTCGTGGAATTTTGTCATAAGATTCGTGTGGCTTAGGGAGGCAATAAAATGTATGGAACTTAATTTTTTTTAATTTATGTAAAACCCGTACGCATCACAACCAATTACCATATCTATAAGGAAATCTTTCTGTGAGTTGTCTAAGGTTCATAAGTCTTACACCGACCAAAATGCATCTTCAATAATGAAAAAATACCAAACTTAAATTTCACTTGCCCCAAACTTAAAACGGTTCTTCTGCTACAATTAATTTAATTTTTATTAACATATCTTATGACTTTTTTACGATTACATTTATTTATTATTTAAATTACATCTATTTATTATGATAGGCTTATCTTTTTTTACATATAAGATCTGGCTCATTAAATTTATTTTATACATTTCAATTATGAAAATACTTGTTGCCTTCAGCATTAACACGCACATTTATTTAAATGACAACATTATTTATTTTAAATTCGTAGTCAATACTCATTGTAGACCATAGGATTATGATGACGCTAATATTAATTGAACTATGACGTTGCAGTCTCATCTCTGCCAATTTGTATGCCCAAACAGATTAATAAGTTGCCAGTTGGCTACAACGACAAAAAAGAAGATTAAAATTAAATGATAATTAATGTTTTAAGCAAATCAGGAAATTGATATTAAAATTGATCAATTACTATTCTCATGCTTATTTTATTTTTTTTTTGTATTTCTATTTAAAATCTCAGAGTCATTCACACAACTCGCTCGCATCGCTAATCATCATCACTCGCTGTCGTTTCATTTGATTTATGAAATATTTTTAGTGTCACTAAATATGTTTTACACTCTCAACGGCGAACAAGTATCTAAATGCGATGAGTTTATTGGTTAGTAAATTTTAATGTACTTGTATCTGTGGTATGAGTATTTTCAAGATGTTAGCTACTCGTAATATTTGAATATTTAAATTTTTGAATCATAGATCTTATCCGCACATATGTAGATACATTCCATCTGTGGATGTGCTATGCTGAATGCACATATGTATGTAAATATGTGATGAAATGACTGGCTGATTAGTTGCTAACAGTGCAACAGATAATATAAACTAATATAAACGAGGGTGGTATAAGAACTTGGTAAAGACACGTATTAGCAAAAATTAATTTTGTGATATTTGCCTTGAACTTTACCCACACAAGATATTTTCGTTTTTTATTTCCATCACTCACAATTGGTTACCAAATTCAAGAGTAATTGTTATAAGATTGTGATTTTGTATTATTGCACATAAATAATAACATGAGAAATGTGATGGATCACAGTGATAAAGAGCTTTTGTCTTAAATTTGGTCTTTCCAGTATAGAGCGAAGGACCATAAACATGTCTCAATCTTCGAACTACTTTAGTGTGTATCTTTTACTAAGACAAAAAGCTTTATTGCACTTATGATTACCATAGATGTATCAACAAATTTTATAATTAAAAAGGAGCTAATAATAATTAATAATAATAATTAATATAAATTAATAATTATATCGATTAACCTAAAGGGTCCGCCAGATAACTTTTTTTTTTTTGAAAATGCTATGCAAAACATCGAGTGTAGCTTCGGCTGTCTGGTACGTAGCGACGTCCTGTTGAAGCCCAATGTTGCCAATATCCTCCTCTTCATTTGTTTGAACAAAAATTCGTTCAACATGGCCCGATAACGATCGCCATGGACTGTAACGGACACTCCTTGCTCATTTTCGAAAAATGGCCCAATTATGCCTCTAGACCAAAATCCGCACCAAACAGTGACTCGTTTTGGGTGCGTCGGCTTTTCAATGTATGCGTGCGGCTTTTTTGTGCCCCAAATGCGACAATTTTGCTTGTTTACATACCCGCCAACATCAAAATTAGCTTCATCTGAAAAGATGATTTCTTTTGGCAAAATCGGCGTGTTCAAGCGTGTACACAACCATATTCGTTCAGCAGAAAAATAAAACTAATGATCTGTCAAATCAAACATGAGCTAAGTGTTACCATTCACGAAATAAGCACTAGTTGAAAAAAAAACGTTAGATGGCGGACCCTTTATTTTACACAGTGACAGTGCTATTTATATACAAAAGAAAATAAACTTACAAAAAATACACTAAAACTCGAAATGTTTTCACATCAGTTAAACTGGATTAACACACGGACATTTCAGTTGAGTAACTTTTGAGCTTATGGAAGGGAGAGGAAAATATAATGAGCTAAAAAGTGTGAATAAGAACGAGTCACAGAGTAGTTCATTGCAATAATGAAAAAAGTTCTCTTTACGTATAGAAAATTTTAATATACATACATCGTGTTTCAAAATAAAATCTATATATGTTTAGCTCACTATGTAAAATAAACGAATATAGGGGGAGTGCGAGCCATGTCATTGGTTGGGTTTCACCTGCGAATTCAGTCGCTATGAAGCGTCCGAGCAGTGTTTATGCGAGAGTTCTACAATTATGTTAGTTGATCGATTGGATCGTGCAGAAAGAATATTGTGCAGTTTTAGAAGCTTGCACTACGTAAAACGTGTAAAGTTCTACCATATACAAGGTGTTTTAAAATAAAGTCTACATCTATTTATTTCACAGTATGAAGGCAACGATTGTGAGGGGAATGCGAGGCATATTAATCGGTTGGGTTGCACCTGCAATTTCGCTATGCACCGTTTCTTGGGGCAAGTTCTGTCACATTTCACACAAAGTCCTAAAGCTGCTTTCCAACAAAATTCAATTGACGCACGAGATAAAGCTTGACGCTTTTCTGAAAACTTTGCCTTCCAAAAAGTGATATAAATTTCTCTCCAAAATATACTAATTTATTTTCTTTGTTCCTCAAACCTAAAGGTTAAACTAATAATGCTCATTGATATCTATTAGTGTGCAGATATCTATCTTGTAAGTTCAACTTTATAAATCACACTTCTAGGTAAAAACTTTAGGTAGTTTTCCGTATGTCAAAATTACGGGTATAAGTCGAGTTACGAGTATTTGGCACTTTTAAAAAATCTCATCCGTCACGAAATGGCAGCCATTGTGGACATAATAAATTCCGTTAAGTGCGGCTTTGACTCGCACACGAAGGGTCTCATACGGTTTTTTTAGTTTGGCGCTTTTTTCGTTTATTCTATCCTTTCGGTTTTTTTAGTTCAGGCGATTTTTTCGGTTTGTGCCGATTTATATTAGTTTAAGCGATTTTTTTTAGGTTTGACGATTTTTTCGGCCTGTTAAGCTTATTTTCTGCTGTTTTTTAGTTTTGACGATTTTTTTACGATATTTTTAGTTGTACTGCTTAATTTTTACTTATGGCGCTTGCGATTTTTTTTTCGATTTTTGGCTATTTTTTTTAGTTTTTTCGACCTTATTACTTTTGGTGATATCTTAGCGATTTATAATATTTTTGGTGAAATTTTTATTTAACCACTTTTTTCTTTTTAGCGATTTTTTGATTAAGCGTTATTTTAATTTTGGCATTTTTTGTTTTAGTATTTTTGAAAATTTCAAGAGTTTCCTTTTTACGGTTTGGAAGATACATCAAGTTGTGAAAACTACATTAACTGATAGAATACCCTTTAATTTCGATTTTGTAAATCTATGTGTTAATTGGTATAGTCTGTATAAAAATACACTAACTTTGCACTATATATAACTGTATGTATTTTACATGGGATTTTAACATTTTTCGTTGTACGTTTTGGAACACCCTTTAATTTTGATCTGTCATATCATAAGATTTGTTGCTGATGCGACCAAACTATTATATATTCTGTGAAACTGTGAGGACCTTAAATCTCCCAGACAAATGACAGTACGGATGATCGGACATCGCAGCGGAAACAACAGGGTTCCTTTGCACTTTTGGTGTCATTAGAAATAGGGCACTTAAACACTGCTGACATTAGAAACATTTTGTACAATAAACATAATTGTTGATATGCAACACCATTTGCATCAAACACCAAATACCGCCAATATTAAACTTCACTTGTTGTATTAACAATGATGGGCATACTTACAGTCTCGCATATAGAGCAATGAAGTTAACATCGTGGTATTCAGTTGTGAATTATTTAACATTGTGTGTGTTTTTAAAAGTGTTTAGTGCATATCAGTGTTTAGTAAATAAAGTTTTCTTATATGCTAATAATTGTTCACTTGAAGTCTTTTTATTTAAGTGCAAAAGTTTTCAAACCCACAAAAACATAAATTTTAAAAGGTAAAAACGTAATAATATGTGTTTATAAAATGACAAATTGTTAAAAAAAATATTTTTATATGTTTGATTTGAATAGGCTAAAGTTCGTCTGGTTTGGCTTTTTAAGCCAAATTACATCTGATAATTAATCATGAACAAATGTCACCAAAGTTAATTATAAATATTCTGACAAACATTTAGAAGAACGGAACAACTAGGTGTTTTTAGAATTCACTGCACCTTCTCATCATCAGCGTTCTTTGTGTTTGTTTGGTCCACTGTGTGTCAGTTGATGTATATTTCTGCTTTATATACTCAGCCTTTATTGCAAATGGAATATGTGAATTTTACGAACTTTAGCCTATTCAAATCATAAATATAGAAACAAATGAAGCTCGAATAATAATAATAATAAAACTAACTAAAAATTACTTTTAATTGCATTTCCATACAGAGAAAAAAATATCCATGCGCCCTTTTCATGAACTGAATGAATGAATTTGTCTCTTGCTCTTGTCACCCTCGTAAATGATTCTAGCCGGATCTATGCAAAGACAAGAAGAAGATTGCATATCTTAAAAAATACACGACATTTCATGGACTTGGTTTTTTTCTGTGAGACTACACTGTGGTCCAGAGAGATGAACATTGTTGATATGAATATTAAAATTTTCTAAAAAACAGCATCAACTAAAAGGCACTGAATTCTATTTATTACGGCAGTCTTCCTAAAGGTATCAATACAAAGTTTGTATACACTTTCGTTACGGTATTAAGATCGTGTAGAGAAACAAAGTTGTGAAACATTGTAACCGTGAGCATCAATTTTGAAACTTAACACACACACACGTCTTACATTTCTTGTGTTGTCGTATTGTGGTGTCATTTTCAAAATGTGTGCAAAGCCGTTCACAGTATGTTTTTTATATGGAAACTAATGAAACATATCGGAAATGACAAACGTTGTCACTAGTACACACACACTATTGCGATGTCACAAAATGTCATAGTATGTACTCGGCATAATGAGCCGATTGCTGTCTTTCGTTGTTGTTGTTGTCAATACTTGTCAATGAGGTTTAATTTTTTTTTAATCCTATTAAGTTTGTATTACGTCCCTTTTCATAATGTATGGTTAAGAGTTAACGTGAACTTTAACTGACAGTTCTTCATACAAAACTTGCAGTTAAAGTCTCTGTTATCTTTTAACCATACATTGTGAAAAGGTACGTTAGTAGTACAACTTTTGGCTAATAGAGCGCGGTTGTAGGTCATCATACATGTCTGATATGTTGTATAATGACGTGTGGAGAGAGTTGACTGTAAAGTAAATGATGGCTTGCGAGAGACCGAGATCAATGCCTGATCAGACTAGAGAAGATAGATAGGTCAGATAGTTGTAGGTAATCATACATCTCTGTAGGGTGATAGAGTGAAGTAATTAGCGCGTGGACTATAAAGCAAATATAGTGGTCCTCGGGAACCCGAGATCATATCAACCTCATAGACTTTTCGTTATTTATAGCAATAAATCCTTGATGAAGTAAAATAACTAATAAAATGGTTGAATAGCTTAAGTAATCCATCTATTTAACACCAGAGACGCTGCAACAACGCTTTAAAAGTTAACAAAACGCATAAGGGCAGAGTTGTGAAGCAAGCTAAGCTTAATAATTTAATACTTCGCCAACAGTCCACTCTTCATTGTCCTTTTCCTACCGAATCTAGCAATGGTAGGGATATTAATTATCTCAGAAATGTTTCTTTAAAATAATTCTACAAAAAAAAACAACTTCAATGCAAAGATCTGATTGAATATTTTCGAAAAAATTTATGGGACCAAACTGAAAGTAAACTCTTTCAAACAAAAAAAAAACAATTTAAAATCTGTGGTTATACGTGAAATATAAAATTAAATTTTAATGGGCGTACCTGCGCCCATTTTTTTAATGCAAGATTGTGTGTATTTCACAACTCAGGGTGTGTGTTAAATTTTGTAGAAACCGCTAAAGCAGAATCACTTAAAATAAAATATTAAATTTTAATGGGCGTGACTCCGCCCATTTTTTTAAATAAAAGAATTTTAATGGGCGTACCTGCGCCCATTTGTTTAATGCAAAATTGTTTGTATTTCAGAATACTGGGTGTGTGTTAAATTTTGTAGAAACCGCTAAAGTAGAATCACTTAAAATAAAATATTAAATTTTAATGGGCGTGACTCCGCCCATTTTTTTTAATAAAAGAATGTGTTTATTTTAGAGCTCAAGGTGTGTAGCAAGTGTTGTAAAAATCGGTTATTTAGAGACACTTGAAATTTAATAATAAATTTTAATGGGCGTGACTCCGCCCATTTTTTTTAAATAAAGGATTGTGTTTATTTTAGAGCTCAAGGTGTGTGGCAAGTGTAATAAAAATCGGTTAAGTAGAATCACGTGAAATATAATAATACATTTTACTGGGCGTAACTCCGCCCATTTTGTCAATTTTAAAATTGTCTAATTACAAGAATAAAAAGTGTGCTGGAGTTTGCAGCAATAAAATAAATAGAATATCATAAAATCATATAAGAAAAGTTGTGGATGTGTCCTCGCCCACTGTTTTACAAGGGGACCAATTGGAAGCTATACCCTCTCACAGAGAAAAATGTTTACAATCGGTCTATAATGTGCCGAGTTTAAGTAGGTTAAGTAGAAACACGTTAAGAAGAAACACGTGAAATTTAATAATAAATTTTAATGGACGTAACTCCACCTATTTTTTTTAATTTTTAAATTGTCTAATTACAAGAATCAAAAGTGTTTGCTAGATTTTGAAGCAATAAAATAAGTAGAATGTCATAAAATCATATAAGAAAAGTTGTGGGTGTGTCCCCGCCCACTGTTTTACAATATGACCAATTGGAAGCTATACCCTCTCACAGAGAAAAATGTTTACAATCGTTCTAAAACGTGCCGAGTTTAGAAGTAACAATGTCAAAAAAAAAAAAAGAATACAGACGAATCGATAACATCCTCATTTTTTTGAAGTCGGTTAAAAAAAAGAATAAAAGTATTTACATATAACTAATTTTTTTTGGTCTTGACTCTTGAGCCACTTTGGTTCTTATCCTCTAGTTTTTCAATTTTCTTCGCACTTATTTTTCAATAGTATGTATTTAAATGGGATTGAATATCGATTGCATCAATTTTCGCTCAGCAATATTTATTTATAAAAGGATTTCAAGACCACTGTGCACTGGAACTTTTTTCATTTAAATTCTAATTCCTTAGTTGTTTATTATGCACATATACATTAATTAACTCACACCACATTCATCTCTTTGCGGATACATAACGTTTAACATAAATTAAAAAATAAAAAAACCAAAAAAAAAAAAAATACGATCGAACACTTCGGTAGGCACAATGTGAAAATATAAATCTCAAAAAGTTTGAATCAACTGAAATCTGGTTAGAAAATTTATTGCCGTTTAAGATCTTGAATTGACAAATTTTCAAAGATAAAATCTTTTACTATTTTGCCGCTCAATAAAAACTTGAAATTTATACAAAACCAAATGGTAATTTTGAGTCTTTTGTTTCCATTACAACTCGATACTTAATCTTTGAATGGGTTAACACTGCGGTTGGACAATTTTAAAATCTTCCATTCAGTGATAATTTTATTGAAAATGTCAGCTATTTCTATATCACTGAGGTCGTTATTAATCTTTAAATAACAAAAAAAAAAAAAAAAAAAAGTTTGTAAATTATACAATCCAACAAGTGTTTGTTTGATATTTAATGAAGATTTTATTTACAAAACAAACAATTTTAATAACAAATGAGTTTGTTGTAAATTTTTATTTCAAATTTAAATATTTATGTTAAACTGTTCATTAACAGAATCAAGAGATTAAACTTGAAGAATTTTCTTTGTTAAATTGTTAATTTTTTTCAAATAAAAAGATTCTTAAACGTTTTGAGCAGCAAAAAAAATAAGTTATTTATTTCCTGGTTGGTGATTTCTCAGGAGACTATTAAAAATATGTACAAATGTATGTATATATTTTTTTAAAGTTTAATTTAGCTAATCTAGCAGATTATCTTGAATAATCAACACTTTCACAAATCATGCTTGATGATGATTTGTTATCTCATAAATTTATTTATAATTAATACATTTCATTAAGAGTGATGTTTCGTTTAATGATTGATTGAGAAATTTTTCGAGTCTGATATACGATGTACACTCAAACTGGACTTTTAAATGTGTTTAAGTTTTAGAGTTTTCATCTATATCATATTATAGGATGCTTATTTTAGAAGTTTAGGTTTTTAGGGTTACAGAGCCTACAACTCTCTGTAAACATAAGTATGCATGTGATCTATGGACAAGGTTGTCTTAATTCAGATCACTATGCCGACTTCGATAGTACTTCAGTTTTAGAAAATAAATAAGCAACTAAAATTTTCTGTATCTGCTGTAAAATTGAGTTTTTTTATCGAGTATAACACTTTTCAGGGCCAATTTCACCAACTTATTCAAATATCAATTCGTATTTAAAAGTAATTTTTCTATACAAAATTTAATTAAAATCAACATTTAAATATGAATTGATATTTAAATAGAGTTTGTGAAATTGGACCTGAAAAGTGTTATACTCGATAAAAAAAACTAAATTTTACAGCAGTTATAGAAAATTTTAATTGCTTATTTATTTCCTTTAATTGAAAAATAAGTCCATTTTTGGATTTATTTATACCCTATGACAAAAATGATAAAGAATATATCGTTAACTTAATATAGAAAGTTAAGTTAAGTTGAAATCGAGATTTTTTTCATTTTCCGATACTTTAGATGCTCTTCTATCGAAATGTACAAACAACTCGATTTCAAAAAAATTATGAAATAGAGTCTTTATAAAATAAGGTAACGATATATAAAATTAACATTATGTGTGTGGGACCTATATTCTGGGTCATTATAAATAGGGAAGACGAATAAGTGATGACCATCCGCCCGTCTGTCGGTTTTCGGAAGCTCCCAGAAAACTTACAGACTTCCGTCTCGGACTGATGTAGTATAGTAGTATGCACTAGTCTAGTAGTCGGAGGGTTGCAGGTTCGATTCCTGCCACATACTCTCGGTGTTTCTGCAGACAACCTAAAGCAGCTTTACAATTTGTGGCTGCTTAAAACAAAGAAGAAAAAAAAATAGTCCAAAATATATTGGTATAGAAAATCAGCAAAACCAAAAGGACTGTTTCAGAGCTGGAAAGTTTAAATGTTTTTTTTTAATACAACTAACTAGCTAAACTAATTTTGTTTTTTTTTTTTGTTAATTAAAGCCATTCTATATTTCAATAAGAATTAAATAAATATTATAATTCAAAATAAGTTACAAAGACAATTACAGGGTTTGGAAAATTGAAACTTTATTGTTATATAGAAGTAACCAGTCCCTTCATTCGCTAAAGCTAAAACTCTAAAAATCTATAAAATTAATTTTCGTCTACGAATGCAGTTTTTGAACATATTTTGCCAAATTAGGCAATGGATTAGAAATTAAATCAGCCGAAATTTCTGTGTTTAATGTCATTGGCAGAAATGTTGAATTTTGTATTTGTATAAACTTTGTAGCGATCGATATTTAGTTTTAGCTTTAGCGAATTAGTTTTATTCTTTTCAAAGTAGTTTTATTATTTTTCTTTAGAAATTATATATATTTTATATTTTAGAAAGAAATGGATTGGTAATAAAAATCAGAAATATAAAAAACTTTGTCTCAGAGCTGGGAAATTATTAAAAAATTAATTTAATCTAAATATTTTTTTTCTTGTAAATTAAACATATTTAAAAATCAGAAAAATAAAAATATAATTTCAGGGTTGGAAAATTGATTTTTGTGTATTAATTTTTTTTTTTTTCTTTTTAATTAAACATATCTTATATTTTTAGAGCAAAAAATATATTATAAATTTTTTTTAGTTTATACAGCTTGCGAAAAGTTATTGAGTGCCCCTAGATCAATGGAACTTGGCAGAATTGTGTCTTATAGTCCTAGGCTGTTAAACCTTGAAAATAAGAAAAATCGAACAAAAGCGAAAAAATTTTCCCTCAGAGGAAGTAATCCTACCTCTGAAAAAAGCTTTTCGCTTTAATGGGCAGTTGGAAATATCTTTCCCCTCAAAGCAAAGAGGGGGAAAAACTTTATCCTTAGTGGAACTAGTCCTACCTCTGAAAAAGCTTTTGGCTGTAATGGGCAGGGGGAAGTATGTCTCCCCTCAAAGCAAAATATTGTATGACTGAAAAAAAGTTTTCTTTCTTGAAACCGAAAAAACGATTAGTAACTCATGTAATTTTTTTTACTTTCCTGGCTTTAGCAGTACTTCAGAGCTACAAATCACAGCTTAGTCTTCAAAATTTATAATAGATAGTTATGATGTAAAATTTTGTTATGTATTTGTTCTTCAGATTGCTTTAAATTCATTTTTTCCTTTTTGCAACACCGTAACTTATACGAATTACTGAAAATATCTTTATATATATTGTTGATTTGACAAATAGCTCGTTACAGCTAACTGAGATATTAATCTGCCAATTATGTACATTTTGCTTAAAACCATTTAATTTATTTTGCCAGCTGATGATCATTTTGTTGGCATGAATATCAAATGAATTCATGTTGCAAATGGCAATGAAAGTGTTTATATTAATTATTCATTGGCAATAATTTCCTAGAGAACGGAAGCCAATTAAAGTTTGGTTTTATATTGCGATATATTTTATTTAGCAATATATTTAATAATTTAATTGTTTCAAATTCTATGTAGTCGCAAAAATGTTGCGATAAAAAAAAAAGATAAAATAAAAACTCAAATAGATTAATTTAACTAATATTTTGAATATGCGTGAAATATTTTTTTAATATTCAATGTTACTCAAAATTTTGAGAGTTGGCAGGAGCTACCAGGGTCAATGGTTATTCGATGGCTATTTCGTAGTCAATGTCTTTGAATTAAATTAAAATAGAAATGTTATTAAAGAAACGCTTAAGTCAATTGTGAAAGTATATTTTTATTAAGCCAGAATCCATGACGTAACTGGTGTAGATCACTGCCCATCTTTTCATGTATTTATATTTTTTGAGCAGCCGCAGAATATGCTTTGAATTTCATGTTTGATTATTGAATCAAATACTGGTTTTGTTTATAAACATTAATAAAAGAAATAAAGAAGTATAAGCAGAAGTAAGTATAAGTGGTTAGTGTGAGGGTTGCTGAGTAGGATAAAATGTATTATTTATTTACTTACTAAATTTGTAGAATACAACGTAAATTTGTACAATATAGTTACACAAAAAAGTTTTTGTGACTCATATAAGGAGTAGCAACGTGGATGTTAACGGAGTTCCAAAAAGGATATGCAAGTCTATACGGTTATATGCGTGCAAATAATTGAACCAGTGAGGGCGAGAACAAAAACTCTCGAAGGCAAAAACAAAAAACACACAAGTGGGGTCAGGCCCCACTTAAAAAATAATTACGAAGACGAGAGACCTGTTCTTCAGCCCAGAGCTGCTTATTTTGGCATTTTTGCACATATAGCCCGCAAGCATTCTAAATGTTTGACAATACATCTTAAACGGTTTTTGTTTGGAGTTAAAAAACAAAAAACACACAAGTGGGGTCAGGCCCCACTTAAAAAATAATTACGAAGACGAGAGACCTGTTCTTCAGCCCAGAGCTGCTTATTTTGGCATTTTTGCACATATAGCCCGCAAGCATTCTAAATGTTTGACAATACATCTTAAACGGTTTTTGTTTGGAGTTAAAAAATAGTAATATTAATATAGATAAGCGAATTACTTAAACAAGCATTTTAAAGTCACAGGCACTTAATTATTTCTACTTAACTTAAAGTAAGCAAAACATTTTTGCCAGCTCTTTATTCATCATTTTATTTCAAGCAAATACATTTTTTACATTTTTTTTATTTTTTGCATGGCAATTATATGCTTTAACATACGCTTTTTATCACAATGTAGGTAGTTGGGCTTTGAAAAGAAATCACAGATTTTGTATGCTTATTTAAATGTCACTGAAAAATTTCCATTACAACAAAAACTTAACTTCAAAAATTGTATTCGCTTACCATGCATTTCTGAAATAAAATAAACGTTAGAGTATAAATGCGTTTCTCCCTCTTTTAAAAACGAAAATTCTATGAGAAACTTAAAAAAAATTTTTAATTTATGTAGTTTAGTTATTGTGTCCATCTAGTTTTAAATACGTCGACATGTATTCGAGATAAGCCACCATTTGGTTTACTAAAACTTTATTGAAGTGAAAGAATACTTCAATATATTTGCTCATGAAATAAATTTTCTTGACAATATTTTTATTGTCATTCAGTAATTTTAATAATAATAACTTTTCCGTTCGGAATAAGATAGATTATTTAAAATGACCTTGAAGTTTGATAAATGGTAAAAGCAATATAATTAATAATAAATAGTGTCAATACTTTTAAATTGTCATCGAAAAATAATATTCAAATCGGCGGCCTTAGCATTTGTGTTTATAACAAATGAAATAGTGGTGAAATAAACTCGCCAGCCCTGATAAATGCCGTTTTCATTATCAACTTTGTAGTTTAGACTTTTCGTAAGCCTGAAGATATGCAATAGTATTTTGCATATCTTTAGTTTATTCGTTGGTAAAACAAAAGACTTAAGACAGATGCATGACTTTGTTCTATCTGTTCAACGGATGTACGAGTATGAAGATTTTTATTTGAAATCGCAGTCTTTGATGCCGCTCAAATTATGATAGTTTTTTTTATCAAATGATCTGAGCTAAAAGTGAGAGAATAAAGGACTTTCAAGTACTGGTTTTAGTTCTTTAGTGTCAACTTAAATTTTTTATTAAGTTTTTTTTTAATTTTGAGTTTGTGACTATTTTCTTATAAAATTTTTGATTAAGAATCATTTATTTTTTTTCTTTTTAAAAGGGTTTATTTGCATCACTTCCAACTTATTTACATTATGAATTTTTTGATGAAGCTAGTTGCTTGAAAGTTTTTTTGTTTGACTGCAGGTGCAATTAAAATGCAGATCCTTAAAATTGTCAAAATGAATTCGAGATTTATAAAACATTATTTTTTATAAAATGCTCCCTTCTGAAGCATTTCTAGTAATTAAATACAGTTTTATGCATCAATTTCTGGAAATATTGATTGCCAAAATCGTTTGAAGGGCTTGAAACCGATCGGTGTCCGCTTCTTACAAGAATGTGTGCAAACATGTAAGAAAATAAATTTTCAATCAAGCCAAATTTCGCTTAATAGAGAGGAATGACTTATAAAATATCTTGAAGAAAAAATGTTCAAAAAGTGTTTACAACTAAGAAAATGGCAAATTGCTTTTAAAATACAGGCAGTAAAATTTTATCGCTTGTCGCTTAAAGCAACACGTTATTATTATAAAAAATTGTATATGATTACTGTCTTAGTAGGTGCACCTGTGACTGAGTGCTAGCGATGCTAGCGTCTCAGCTCAGAGGTCGTGGGTTCGATTCCCGCCATAGACCTTGGCTGTTTTCTGCAGCTTGTGTTTGTTTAAGAAGAACTTATTAACGCTTTATAATGGGTTTTTAAAACAAATTTTCATGCAAAATTTGTTCTTAAAAAGCCTATATAAAGCCTTAAAAACTTTTATTAATAAGGCTGTTAGTGTTTATAAATTGCTAACTATGAGGTAAAAGATTACAAAGATCCATATCATCAGTTGAAGATCTCATATAATAGCAACTCGATCTCAAAATGATAACCTTACTAGTTCTTTATTTGTTGGGATGCATGTTAAGCCTATATTTAGATTATTAGACTTTTCTAGAACGCATTTGAAAATGTGGCAAATGTATTCGTAAGCTTCTGAAATACATTGAGCAGCAATATTTTGTAACATAAGCCAAGCTTAAGGGAGAATACTATGGATGGATATGATGTCGCTTATTCAAAAGCGAGATTAAAAACTTACTACTAAATTTACGAAAACAACAATAAATAACTTTAAAAAATTAAGAAATATATATAGTTTCTATATGTGACACGCAAAATAGAACAGGAGAGCCATTTTAAAGATTTAAATACGTGCATCTTTGGTGTACCATCAGTTTCATAAAACGCGCATATCTCTGGGAAGGAACACTTTTGGGGCATGGGATCGGTCTCATTCGATGCTCAGATGATTCCACATAAAAAAAAGTGAAAATTGATTTTATTTTACCCTTAGGTCCCTTTCTCTATGCGCTATCACATATATATATTTTTTATTTTAATATTTCCTTAATTATTGCATATATGACTGAAGCAAAAAAACGTTCACTTGCTTGGCCTATGGTGTATGGAATTTTAAGAGTAGATTTTGTAACTACAAACGATTTTCTCATTTTGAAATTTTTATGGAACAAATATTTTTTTTTGAAACGAGTTTTCGTTATTTTTTTCCACACAAATTTTAAGCGTTTAGAAAAGAAATTTTTACCAAATCTGCCAATTAATCTTGTGTAAAAATAGTTCAATGTAATTAGAATTCGTGAATTGTTTGAATTCATTGTATTACAGTTTATTGAAAGCTTTTTTTTTTGGTAGTGATAGCTCTTATTTACAATTCACAATTTTCAGCAGTAATGCCAGCGTCCTTTATTTATCACATTTTCATCATGCTAATTTTTTATTTTTACTAAAAGCAAACTCTTTTGTTTTGTTATTTTTAAGCGTAGATATTTTTGTTGGCTCATTGTTTTTTTCTTCATTGAAGAGAGCGTCAATTTAAATAAAAAGCATTTCAAGTTATTTCTTATATACATTTTTTCTATATTTTTTTTTCATTTTGATTACTTAACCTAATCTTTATAACAACTTTTTTTGTTCGGTGGTCAATGAACGAACCATCGCTAACTAAAAACGTTAATGATGGAATGCATAACACTGTACAAAAGGGACTAGGAGAGGGATGGGTCTTGACAGGAGGAATATTGTAACAAACTAAAACTTTTTTTTAATAACTTTGTGTTGATCGTAAAACAGTTCAAATTGATCAGTGGAAACCGTAGAATTTGTCATAGAAGTTCATAACAATTAAAGCAGCTTAAGCTTCAGGGGCAACGGGTAAATGAGCACCTTGAGGTTGGAAACCATTTTCATCGGCAACATATGAAACACTGTATGTAACACCATCATCACCAACGTATTGGAATGATCCTTTCACTACGATAGCTTCATCCTCAGCACCAACATTCTTCAATTGACCTTGAGCCTCAGCTTGAGTACCATCGCTTGTCTCATAACTAAAATTTGTGAGTAGTTGTTAGTTAATTTAATTAAATTTTAACGAGAAATTGAAACATTGTAAAATACTTACGCGTATTGGAAGGATTCGGGTCCTACATCAGACTCGGATTTCACGATGGTGGCATCTTGGGCGGCAGGAGCAGCGAAGGCAATAGCGAAGAGAGCAGCGAAAATAATGACGAATTTCATTTTTGTAGCTTGGATTTCTGGTACGTAGCTTACTGGAAGACTTGCTAAGACTGAATGATGGCTTCGATGGTCTTTTGTTACAATTTATAGCAAGCGTGGAATGAAACAATTTGCATAGTTGTTACTACTAAGGAAGACTAGCTAGATCATAAGAAAACTGTAAAGAATATACAAAAGTAAATTGATTAAATAAAACTTGTACTAAAAAATATCAAAATTCAAAAAAAAATATACGACTAAAAAACCAGAAGTAACAAAATATGCGTGCAAAAATACTCACACATACACATGAAAACACAAACATATACACACATGCACACACACTCACATACACTTAAAAAAACACCATTTACGAAAAAAGTTCCAAAAACTTTAAACAAGAAAAGAAGCAACAATAAAACATCCACAAAAGTATTAAATTAAATAAATAAATTTATATGTATGTTCAAATATACTTACATATATACATACATGTATACATATATACATACACACAAACATACATACATACATATATGATTATAAGAACATGTTAATTTAATTTATGCCATTGAATTTTACTTGTATTCATTTTGACTTTGTATTCTGGCCTAAAATTTTGTTTGTTTAAAATTTTGTGTTTTTTTTTTGTTAAAGTCTTGGTACTAAAAAAAAACATTAAAGTATTGAACCATTTAAATCAAGAACTTGAAAAAATTCGTATTCTAATGTGAAACATATTGTAGCTTTACACCCATCCCTCAATATAAACTTCCACTGCAATATGCGTCCCTTTCCTATTTTTGTTTCTTCAATTTTTGATAACATTTATTTCAGTATAATCAAAGTCCTTAAAGTCCCTTTTCACAATGTATGATTAAGATTTAACGTAAAACTTAACTGACAGTTCTTCTTACAAGACTTGCCGTTAAAATCCCTGTTAGCTTTTAATTGTACAATGTTTTGTACAGTTTTTCAAAAAGGGATCATAATGCGTACTTTAAGAATGCGTGTGACTATTTCTAATGTTTGCAGTAAAAATTAATATTTCAACCTAAAATTGTTGGTGCATTTTTGGGGTTCCGTACACCAAAGGTGGAAAAGATTCCTCTTGTTTTGCAATACGGACCTGAAATTTTCACATAATATGTACAATTTTGGCCCGCTACAACAACAAATATATGACAGTTAAAAATTGAAGCAGGCATGTTCTAAAGCAGCTACGCCCAAGCCATATGCACAATGCGCAAACTTTTATAAAGAGCTTTTTGGGCTTTGACACCGACGAGAGTACAACATCCACAACAACAACACAATAGACACCAACTTTGCAAAGAAACAAGAACAAATTTAAGAGCTTTTAAAGCTGTTTACCTCAAATGCAAATATCAGTGTATGTGTGCTTGGACTAGCTGGCTTCAGCGATGCCAACTTGGTGCTTTTGGAACTGCTTTTAGTGCTTTTTGAAGACTCAAAGCGCCAAATTTTGAGGTTTAGTGCCAAACTAAGAAAAAGCAATAAGTAGTGCTTTCAAGAAATTTGTCTATTTCTTAAAATTACTTGAATGAAAACTTGGTGTATTTATTTTTTCAGTGTGAATCATACCTTTTCAGTCTGATATATATCATTAAATATGATACTATTGATACATTATTAAGCTTCATTAGTTTAAATCTTGACTCGTTTTTCACTTTAGTTTTTTTACGCTTTTTAGTGCTTATGTTAAACATTGTTGTGCTTTTAGAGCCAAAAAAGTTGGCCTCACTGGCATATACATATGTAGATACTTGAAAGTTTCAAAGTTAATGTATTTTTAAGCAGACTATTCTATTAGGTATTCTATTAGTTGATGTAATTTTAAGCATGTAATGTTGACAACTTGATGTATCTGGGAAACCATAACAGGCAAACCCTTGAACTTTTAAAAAGCGCTAAGACTAAAAATGAAAAATATCATCAAAAATTAAATATAAAAATGAAATCCAAGAAATAAATAAGTTGCCAAAAAACTATAAAAAAACGTCAAAACCGAAACAAATCGCCAAAACGAAAAAAACTCCAAAACTAAAAAAACGCTAAGACCGGAAAAATATTGTCGAAGCAACAAAAAAAAAACGCCAAAATTAAATAAAATAATAATATATATTGTAAAGGAAATGACTAAAGCGCCAGAAATAAATTAAATCGCTAAAATGCAAAAAAAAAACACCACAAGTAAAACGGTTGCATAAAAACAAAAAAATCGCCAAAAACCAAAAAAAGCGCCGAAAATAAAATACCACTACAGTCGTTAAGCAGCTCTGGGTCGAAAAACGTCATTTCGCGTCATCGTAATTATTTCTTAAGTACGATCAGGCTTTTGTCTGTTGTTAGGTCTTCGAGAGTTTTTCGTCTCGCTCGCTATCTTGTAGTTTTTTGTGGAATTTCTTTAACAACCACGTTGCTACTTCCTATGTGAAGGCACAGGTCGTACAATCAGTCACGGAACTTTTTTGAAAATACTGTTAATAACATCTTAGGCATATGGTCTAGTTACTCCGCCCATATTCGTGCAACACCATACTATGCAAATTTACTTTGTATAGTATGTTTAATAAATAAATAAATAAATAAATAAATAAATAAAATATTACTAGAACTAAAAACATGTATTAAACAAAACATGTCAAACCCCGAAAAAAATCGCCAAAAACAGATTAAAGAAATCCCCAAAACGATACCTTATACCAAAAAAATCGTAAAATGGAAAAAGCTTTTAAATAAAATATATCACCAAAAATAAAACAAATCGCTAAAATGCAAAAAAAAACGAAAAGTAAAAATTCAAAAATCGCCAAGAACCAAAAAAAGCGCCATAAATAAAAAATCGCTTGAACTAAAAATATATATATTGTAAAAAATATAAAAAAAAACACAAAAACCATAAAAATCGCTAAAACAAAAAAAAACCGCCAAAAACCAAAAAAAAAACTCCACAACGAAAAACAAACGCCAAAAACGGGAGGAAAATCGACAAAACCAAAAAAGTACCAAAATTATAAGAAAGTAACAATATGTTTTTAAAAGAAAATCGCAAAATGAAAAAAGCTGTTAAAAGAAATAAATGACCACAACATAACTCGCACATATAAACTTAAAAAATCTTCAAAAACTCAATAAGGAGCTACAATCAGAAATCCCTAGAACTAAAAATATATATTGTAATTAATAGAAAATTCATCAAAAACCGAAAAAATAGCCAAAAGAAAACAAAAAGCACCAAAACAAAAACCAAATGCCAAAAAACGGGAAGAAATCGCCATGACGAAAACAAGCGCCAACATTAAAAATAAAATAATAATATGTATCTTAAAGAAAATCGCAAAATGAAAAAACCTCTTAAAAAACTATATCACCACAAATAAAATAAATAGCCAAGATGCAAAAAAAACACAAAAACAGTAAAAAGGCCGCATAGAAAATAAAAAAATCCGCAAAAACTGAATAAGGAGCCAAAAATTAAAAATCGCTAGAACTAAAAATATATATTGTAATAAATAAAAAATCGTCAAAACCTAAAAAAAAGTGGCCAAAAATAAAAAACCGTCAAAAAACGTAAAAACGAAAAATAAACAAATTGGAAAAAAGTCGCCAAAACAAAAAATGTGCCAAAATAAAAAAAATATAACATGTATTGTAAAGAAAATCCCAAAATGAAAAAAGCGCTTGGATGAATTATATCACCAGAAATAAAATAAATCGCTAAAATGCAAAAAAAAACACCAAAAGAAAATTGCTAGAAAAAAAGGGCAAAAAATAAAAACTGCTAAAACTAAAAATATGCATTTTAGAAAAAATTCGTCGAAACCCGAACAAACACAAAACTAAAACTATTGTAAAAAAAAAAATCGCGATAACTAAAAAAGCTTGAATACCGCCAAACTCTCCATGCGGAACCCTTCGTGAGCGAGTCAAAGTCTCACTTTACCGAACATATTTAACAGTATGATCAATAACATAATTGTTGGTTACAATTTTTCAAAACAAGTTTTCAAGCTGGTGAGCAATGAGATGGGAAATAGCTCGTTGTTCTGAATCTTTTTTTCAAAATTTATTAAAAACTTTTGTGTACTGCGAGGGATGGGTGCGTTTCTATTTCAATTTTATCAAAACCTATCAGCATAAATTTCATTAAAAAAAACTTTAGGCTAATTTTATATCTATATTTCGTGTTTTAAGTGCTACAGATTCTTATCAACAAACGAATGATCTACCAAACTAAAATGGCATACGTTAAGCTTTTTGTCTTGTTCACATTTAACTTAACTTTTAGTGTTGGAGTTATTAACGTTTTAAATAAATTAACAACTAAAGAAACTCATAACATTAGTGCACACAGACAGCCAACAAACATTAAAGAAATATTAAATAAATATAAAAGAAAACCAATGACCAGTTGCCAGAAATTATTGGCTACGAGAAGCTCTAGAAGATGATGATGTTGCTACTTTTGCTGCCTCTGTTGCGGTTAATTTTTGCTAAAACGACCTTCAAAATAACATTTTTGTTTCTTGATGTCTGTCTGTCTCTCTGTCCATCTGTCTTATGATTTGTGTAATCGAATGTTTCTTTTTTATTTTTGCATGTTGTATTTTTGGGGTTTTTTTCAAGTGTCATCTTTTTTTCCTTTGTTTGTGTAAGTTCTCTAAACTTATTTGCTATAACGTTTTTTTTTCTGATTTTAGATGTTTGGTCAGATTGGGCACAAGTTTGTGTGATGAAATAAAAGTAATCAGTACTTGAGGTACAATTTGTTTTTTTAATATCTGTTGATTTAAAACAGCTATGTCCAATAAAACACACATACTCTGATATTTGCATTTGAGGTCAACAGCTGTGAAAGCTCTTTCAACTTGTTCTTGTTTTTTTTCTACAAAGTAAGCAGCATACACTATTTTCTATACGAGATGTGATTGGCTGTAGTGCTCTCGTCGGTGTGAAAGCCCAAAGCTTATATGTAAAAGCTTGCACATTGTGCATATGGCTTGGACAGAGCTGGTTTAAAGAAAAGCCAGGAAAAAGCTTATAGCTTATGCACTACTCCCTGATCATATGTTATTACGATTTCAGTCGTGATACGTTTACGTTTACCTGAGTACTCTTAGACTACTTTCTAAGGAGTTGTTTGAAGTAAAAGTTCTGTGTCAACAAACGTGTAAATTACGATACTCTAAAATTTTCATCTATTCTATTATGTCGAAAAAAAAGGCTTTTTTTGATAGAAAAGCTGAAAGCTCTTTTTTCTTCAATCGCGGGAAAATGTTATTTCTACAAAATTATATATTAATAATTTTTAAGCATAATAAAAATTTAAGTGCTGGCATAATTTTGATCCAACCATCCATTTAAATAGTTGCCTAGTCTGATCTTACCTTAAGAAATAAAAAATTTTATTAGCCAGCTTTTGCTTTTTAAAACGCGATTGGTTAAGCTAAATTCATTTAACGGCAATTTTGAAAATAAAATAAATTATTAGAATTCTACTTAATTTTATAATAAGCAGGCGATAAATTTTTTTTTAAATGTGTATGTATGTATATATTTAATTGAGACTTTTGTACTATAAGCTTTTGAACGTTTTCAGTCTTTAAAATAGTTCATACTGCTAAAGCTTGTAACTGCTGTTTTAGTTAAAATTACTAGTTCTAGGCTAAACTTTTAACTTGGCTGGTTTCTTTTACTAAAAATTAAAAGAAACAAAACATAAGGAAAATCAAGCTGATTATTATTTGAAAATATGTTTTAAAACTATTTGTAAAAATAGATAATGAAATGCGGATTAAATTTGGAAATCAATGACATCGGAAATGAAATCTTAACTAAGAAAACTAGTGCAACTACTTCATTTAAATAAATTTAATGGGGCGTATATTAATGTAATTATTATGGAATAAAACCAGCTCTACGTACGTATGGTATCATTTATAAAGCTAGTCATTGTTAAAATATCCAGCCAGAAATTAAATTTTGTAGACTAACTAACGGCTTCATAAAAATTCCAAGAAAGGCCTTGATTCACACAGAAAAAAATGCCAATGTAAAATCACCATGCAACAATTTTGATTTAAGTTTACAATAAATAATATGTTATTTATGTATTGTTGTTGTTTTTTTATGTTTGCCAGCCGACAATCTGCAGCTGATTGGTAGGCAGTGTACTAGTCTTGTAGTCGGAGGATCACAGGATGGAATCCTGGAGACAAGTCAAAGTATTTTATATTTTTTTAAATAAAATTTTTCAAATAAATTGTATCATAAATTATCAATTAAATAATGTTGAATTAAACTTTTATTCATGATGGTATATATATATATATATATATATATATATATATATATATACGGTCTAATTCACAAAAACTTTGGCAATATATCAAATAATAAATAATATGTATGTGGTTGAAGTACAATGAAATGCATATATATATGCTTAACAACCAACAAATAAATTGCATTTAAGGTAAGTTAACATTATATATATGTATATAATTTAATCAAAATCAGGTAAAAGTTCGTATTGCCTTGTAAGCCAAATTACATGCAATAATTATAATTATCAATGAACAAATAACACCAAAGTTAATTGTAAATATTCTAAAAAGCACTTAGTAAAACGGAACAACTAGCTATTTTCAAAGACCACTACACCTTCATAATCAGCGTTCTTTTGTGTTTGGTCCTCTGTGTGTGGTTTCTTTTGATGTATATTTCTGCTTTTTATACTTAACCATTATTGTAAATGGAATATGTAAATTGTTTTCATTCATCGTATTTCAATTTGCTAAAAGCTTTTTTGTAATGAAAGCTCAATTTTACCATCTCTAAATTTGCAACAGTCTTGCCATTGTCGTTTGTTCTTTACTAATTATGCAGAAGTTAGTTAATCAGCCTTATCGTGAATTCCACATGTGAAAATTTCCGAATAAAATTTTTCGTTCACATGAATTTTAATTTCGTATCGTCAATTCGAATCAAATTAAAAACTTTCTTATTACCACTTTTTCCAACAGACAAATCCTTGTGAATAATTGTTTAAATAAATTGTCAACATATTTCGCAATCGTATGAAGTTTTTTGATACAAATTATTCACACGCTCGGAAATTTCCATGTGAAATTTTATTTATGATAAGCCTGAATATTGTTTTTGTAACCAAGAAACTGTTTAAGCGTTGTGGGGGGGTTCCCCTAGGCTAATTATGTGTGAATAAAACAGTTTATACTCCTCATTAGAATGTAAGCAGTAGCCTTACAGCTTTTGGTGAGAAAACAGAAAGATATGCTTGCAAATATTCAAATTTGTTTTATTAACAGACAGAATTGCTAAAAAAAAACTGGTTCAGTGATACCTTAGTTAACTGCAGGCTATTTGACCAGTCAGAGCATAAAAAAAAAGATACGCAAAGTTACGCTCCAAACTTTGTTGCTCATGAAAGAGCTTTCTTAGGAAATAGGAAAGTAAACAAATATGTTTTAGTTTTCAGTATGAATTTTTATACAAAATTTGTTTTTTTAATTTTTAAAACAAGCAGCAAAGGTTGTTTGAGGTTTTCAAAAGATGTGCTGCGAAGAAGTTTTTGCACACACAAAATTTTTAGTTTTGACCCCCTACGGTGCCTTGAGTGCTTAATAGGCATCAGAGAAAGGCAATGAACTCGAGGGACTTTGGTTTTATTATAGTTAATAATAAAAATAATAAATATTAAACAAACAAAAATATAGGCTCTGTAGATTTAATAACAGTAGATGCCATTTAAGATGTTCAAAGCTTGTGTTCCATCTATACATCGTCAACATAAATCTAAAAGGCCGTAACAACAAAAAAAATTCAAAATCGACTTTTTGGTTGACTATGGTGTGATTAACCAAAATACATCTTTCCTTAAAATTTAACTCACGTTAATATATATTTTCCAATTGGAAAATACGCGGGCTCATAATATCTTGAATTTTACCGGACATATCAGCTTAAAAAAGAAGTACACTAAGGCTCTAATTCGCAACACCGCAGATGAAACTTTTTGAGAATATTTTTGTACATCATTCTTGTATTAATAATTACTTTCACTAAATTTGTGTTGGGCATTGGTCGGGCCCATTAATTATATATAGACATAAGATTTGATTGCTTATTGTTAGTTCATTTATTTTTGAAGATACAATAAATAAATAAATAGTAGTAAAAAAAGCAATGTGAATCCGATCACAGGGGAGATGTGTAAGCATCTAGTAATAAATTTTTTTTAATATTGGCTTATGGTAACTAAAATAAGATATATATATTTTTAACTCTACTGCATTTAAAAATCTATGGAAAACTGCATCTATAGTAGTGGAATTATTAGTGGAAAATTGCTCATATGCAAGTGGAAAACGTCAAATAAAAATTTTTATAAAGCTTGCGACTGTGGGTTTGCATAATTTGTATTAAAACTTCACCTATAATATTTGGCATGAGATGAAGATTGTTACCCAATTGTCGTGCACCAGCTTCAGTGTAAGGCAACAGTACGTAATGAAGATATGTAATAATATAATATCATAAATTCTTTATAAAGACTGCTATATATCTTTTAAGCAAATATTTGACATTTAAAACGCTCTTTTATTTAAAAGTTTATATTTATTTTATTTATTTTATATTTTTCAACTTTTTAACAAAATTATCCCCACTGGCAACACTATTACACTTCACAAGCAATTTCTATTAAAATTAACATTGCTCCTAAGGGTATGCTTTAAAATTTGGATGAGTGTATTTCTATGCAGCTGTTAAGCTACTCTGTACTTTTTGTTGTCCGTATGATTACACTAATACACTCATACATAGCTCACACCGATTTGATATCGCATCGCACATCTTACACAAAATTTGTGATTGTATTGTGAAAAAGATAGATGTTTACACATTAAAAAAAATTTTCATATGTTCAAAAATACCGGGTTTATTCCTTATTCAATTTGGCACCTTACAAATAAATAGTCTTAAGTTTATAAGGTTTTTTGCTTCTTGTACTTACAGCCCTTTGGATTTTAGGTGGCGATATGTATGTATATAAAATTCTCGTTCCACGATGTTCTTAATTGAACTACTCCGAAAGGGCTTGACTTGGCTTTTAATGAAAGTTTTTATTTATATTCGGTAGTTCTGAGTATAGCTCGTAATCTGTTTTTCATGCCCCTAACGGGAAATTGCCATGCCTCTACGAACTAAATATCTTATGTCTTGAAAGCTATAGGAGTTACAGCATTCAAATTTGGTATAGACTCTTCTAAGAGTTAGGTGCGAAGTAATTAAAAATATTGGTAAAATAGGACCGGGGGAAGGGGCTACACTCATGCAAAGTAATTAATAATAATCTTATAACTTGAAGGCTATAATAAGAAGAGTATTCAACTTTGATATGGACGTTTTTGAGAGCGAGGTGCGAAGTAATTCAAAATATTGCTAGAATAGAAGCGGGGGAAGGGACACCTCCCCATACAAAGTAATTATAAAAATTGTATATCTTCAAAGCTGTAATAGCCAGAGTTTTCAAATTTAGCATGAGTTAATTTAAAAACAATTAATATAAGTTTTATACTTAATAATAAATTTAAAAAAAAAAACAAATGTTTGGTATTTTACACACTTACAATGAGTTAGTTATTATATTCTACTCTAGAAATTCCCGAGAAATAATTTATGTGGCAAAACAACGTTTGCCGGTTCCGCTAGTATTTTATAAAATCAGGAGTCTGTTATAAAAATACAAAAATCGAAGCACATGCATTTTCACAAGACTTTGATGAATAATTTATACTGCTTACTGTAGCCAACAGCTGACAGTAACAGTAGCGCACTCTTATTAGGCCAAAATTTTTATTTTAAAGCTCTAGCATTCACCTCCATTATATGCAGTATAAAACAATACAAATTTATCCAACAAAGCGATTATTTGTTTAAGCCTAAATCGTTTTGTCATTCGTTTTAGATAATTTTTTTTGTTTGCCTTTCAAACTTATAACAATAATTAATTACTGAACAATAGAAATGAAAAAAACAAGTTTCGAACGTTTGATTCTTGCAGAGGTGACAAAATAAAATACACGTGTCTCAGTGATTTGAAAGTGTACGTTAGAGTGGTTCGAAAAAAAGTTGTACCAGTCACCCCTAAGAATTAAAGATAATATAAAAACAATAGAAACAATATTTATTTTTTTTACCATGCCTACAAATACCGCCCTTTTAGTATTTTGTGCACTTCATTCATTTTGTGCTTTCACACCAACTTTTCATCTTATTTTGCAAAGAAACCAGAACAAATTTAAGAGCTTTCAAAGCTGTTTACCTTAAATGCAAATGTCAGAGTATGTGTATTTGCACGTAGCTGGCCTAAAGGCTCAGTTACCCGACTGTAATGTAATGTATCTGCCACGTAGGAAACAGCTGATCGATATTTTTATATAAAAAGTTGGTTACGTTACATTACATCTCTATAACCATTTTCATTACTTTTCACATAACAATATCGATCAGCTGCTTCCTACTGTTGCAGTTACTTTACATTACAATCGGGTAACTGAGCCTTAAGCCATATCCACAATGTGCGAGATTTTATAAAAGATCTTTGTGCTTTAACACTGACGAGACAATGCTTGCTACTTACTTTGCAAAGAAACAAGAACAAATTGCAAAAGCTTTCAAAGCTATTTATCTCAAAGACAAATGGCAGAAATTTAATTAACCACAAAAGCAATAAATTTGTGCCATTTTTCTGCAAAAAACTTGGACTTACTTCAAAGCATTCAATTCCAAGAAAATGTCACAATTAGGCAAAGAGTAACTAAAGATTTATCGCTACGTTTAGTTATGAATATTTTTTATTTCTTTTTTTGTTACTTTTAATCAAACAAGTTTTAAAAGTCAAGTTTTCTTGTTTTTGTTTATCCGTAGGCTAGATATTATGTATGTATTATGCAGGAACTTGCTTTTATTTTACATAACATCGAGTGGTTACTGGTTTGCCGCACAGTATATTAAAAATACATTATTATTGCGGCAAACCGATAACTACCCGACGATAAACTATTATTTTTAAAAGTAAATTTGTATACAAAAGAATATTAATTTATAGTCGTATGTTAATTTTTTTTTATTCATATGATGCAATTTGTTAGAGAATTCTCGGAGGTCTTTGCACTTAAGCTTAAAATTAAAATCAATTTCAAATTCTTTTAAATCTATTTTTAAAAATTCCCACTCAGCTGAACTTGATTTTTCTTTCATTAGTCCAGTTCACAACCATTGTGAAAATTTCCAAGCAATTGTGATTGGCATTTGAATAGACATAAAAGGTAACTTCGAGGTTTAAGCCTCACAATGCGCAAACTTTTTTAAATAAGCTTTTGTGCTTTCACATCCACGAGAGTACAACAGCCACATCAATAACAGGCAACAATGCTTGCTCTTACTTTGCAAAGAAACTAGAACAAATTTAAGATTCAGTGTATGTGTGTGTAGACTTAGCAGCTATAAATTTTAAAGTTTAAAACAGCTACGTCCAAACACACATAAACTGATGTTTGGATTTGAGGTAAACAGCTTTGAAAGCTTTTAAATATGTTCTTTTTCTTTTTGCAAATTAAGAGCAAGCATTGTTGTCACCAAGATCGGATTGGCTGTTATGCTCTCATGTGCTCTCCTCAGTGTGAATGCTCAAAAGCTCTTTTGAAAAAGTTTACACATTGTGCATATGCCTTAGACATACAGTAGAATCCCGATTATCCGCATCAAATAAAACCAGGGGTATTCCGTATAATCGAAAATCCGGATAATCGATTCCAAAGCAAATCAAATCAAAAACTCAATTTACATACATACATTTGAATTTGTCATGTTTGTCATTTGTCAATTTTTATTTAAATTTTAGTTGTTTAGATAATACGATATACAAATAAATTCAGTAAAGTGCGACTTTGACTCGCACACGAAGAATTCCGTACGTTGGGCCTTGAGCATTTTCTAATATGTCGTTTTTTTGCGTTTTTGCCGCTTTTTCAAGTGAAATATTTTTTTTTTGTTTTATTTTCGATTTTTTCTCGTTTTGGCGATTTTTTTCAGTTGTTGGCTTTTTTTCGTTTTGGCGATTTTTTTTCATTTTGCCGATTTTTTTTTTAATTTTGGCAATTTTTTTAATTTCGGCGATTTTTTTTATTTTGGCGTTTTTTTTTCAATTTGGCGATTTTTTTCATTTTGGCGATTTATCGGGTTTTTCGCGATTTATTTTCGATATAGATTTTTTTTTTAATTTGGTGCTTTTTTCGTTTTGGTGATTTAATTTTTTATTTTGGCGATTTTTTTCGGTTTGGCGATTTTATAATCTTGGGATTTTTTTGCTTTACCGTTTTTGAAAATTTCAAGAAGTTTGCTCTTACGGTTTCCAAGATACAGCAAGTTGCCAAAATTACATTAACTGATGGTACACCCTTTAAATAAATTTTTTTTTTTAATTTTAGTGTTAATTGTTGTAGTCTGTATAAAAATACACTAACCTTAATTAATTAATTCAAGTGTATATACATACAATTGTATATATATTACATGGGATTTTAACATTTTTCGTTGCTCGTTTTGGAACATCCTTTAACTTCTAACTCTCATGTATTTGTTGTAGTAGCGGCCAAAGGTGTACATACTGTGTCCAAATTTCAGACCCGTAGCTCTTACGGTTCTCGAGAAAATACCCTGTGACAGACGGACGGACAGACGGACAGCGTAGCGAAAACAATAGGGTTTCTTTTCACATTTGGTGTACGAAACCCTAAAAACGAGCTATAACGAAGGATAATGAATTACATAATATTTATGTAATTTAATTTTTGCTTGGAATGATGAGTCCACATAATCGGTATTCTACTGTATCTGGTTTAAAACAACACTTTTTTTACTAACACACTTGCAGCAATATCGTGCCATAACCGCCAAAGAAGCTTAAGAGACATAATTTTCGAACTGATTTTTTTGGCGAAATTTTTTTACGTACGATCTTATATAATCGATATTTGCCATAAAATGAAATTCCAAAAATATGTCGCTTAAGCTTTTCCGGTGGTTATGGATCGATATATTTTTGGAACTTGATAAGCAACATGAAAGTCATCTCCCGACTTCAAAAGCTGCTCACTATTAATGTTAAGTAATTTTAAGCTTTATATTGAAAATAACTGTGTTTAGCGATCAAGTTGCATGGAGCCAACTTGACAGTTGTCAATTCACACGAATGATATTCAACTCAATTCTTGAATCAAAGCCAATTTTAGGGTGTGAGTTAAAGATGAAAGAAGTAAAAAAGAAATGATAAGTTTTAAGAAAAAGCTGAAAAAAATTAAACGTACGTGAATCACAATGGAGCCAGTTCGGTGTCCGAGTGAGTTAACTTCCTAACCTAAAATGTGTGTTTATACAAAAATAATAAAAGGTTTTCTGTGTACATTGTTTAGTACCATATCATTTGGTACATAGTTGTGAATAGACCTGTTATTATTATTGTTATATTGAAGATGTGGTCTAAATGACTTGAAGTATTTTATTAATACTACGCAAAACATTAAATATTTCTAAAATTAGTTTATTTGAGAAACGTGCGGGTAATTAACATTCACAATATTTGTGTTAAGCCTCCGTTTTAAATGGCGCCTACTATTAAAATAGTATATATGAGCTCTTCTGTTTACTTGTACATACATACATATAGATCTGTTTGTCAATCAAATTTACCTTTCAATTTTAATTTTAGCTCATTTATATTTTCATCTCATAGCTCGTGCACACATTTCGATTCTGTGAATTTTATTTGTTTTTATTAAAAAGCTCGATCGCTCGATCGAGCCTATAAATAAAGAAAAATCATTATTACAGTAAACATTTTTAGAATTTTTTTTTATGAATATAATTCTTTATTTGCAATCTGTTCACTAAAGGACAATAAGTAAATTTGATTAATGAATATTGACATAATATTTGTACACTCTTCACAAAAAAGTTGGGGCATTATAGGTTTGCCATTCCGTATGTAATTTCCACAATATTCATATGGGAGTCGTGAAGAATATATATATTCTGGGTCCTTAAGCGATGTCCGTCTATCCGTCTGATGTGCGTGAAATCGGTTTTCCGAAGCTTTTTTGGAAAAGCTAGAGACTTCGGTCTTTAATTAAACTGCTGTGTCAGAAATGGTGCGAAATAGATTGGTATTGAAAGTCAGCAAAATCGAGCAGATGGTTTCAAAGCTGGAAAACTTAAACTTGATTTTGCCATATAAAAGTAACCAGCTACGAGTAAAACTATTTTTTTTTTATATAAACTTATTGTTTCAGTACGAGCATAATTGGTATTAAAAATAAAAAAAGACGCTTCCAGGGTTTGAAGACTTTAACTTTTTTGTTAGATAAAAATAGCCCACTAAAACTAATTTTTCTTTTTCTCTGTAAATTAAACATATCTAACATTCTTCAAAAAAAAAAGATTGATATTAGAAATCAGAAAAACCTAAGAGAATGTTTCCAGGGTTGGCAAACTTACACTTTTTGTGATATATAAATGTAACTAGGTCGAATAAATTTTTTTCTTTTTCTTTATAAATTAAATATATTTTATGTTTTGGAAAGAAAATTGGTATTTAGAAAATTAGAAAAATATAAACCACTGCTCCAGAGCTGGAAAATTTGAGTTTTATTTTGATATTAAAGCAACTAAATAAAACTAATTGTTTCCTTTTTCTTGTTCACTGAACATATCTATCTATATATATGTGTCTGTATGTATGTATGTAACGTATGGACTCCAAAACGGCTGGGCCGATTTTGATGAAATTTTCAGGGAATCTTCAGAATATTCAGGCGGGTGACACTGTGAAGTCTGATTTTTGATTTTCGGTCTGCGCGTGGTGGGGCGTGGCAAAATCCAGTTTTCATATTGCACCACCAATGCCATATATATATATATATATGTATATTTTTTATTTTGCGTGGTGGGGAGGGGTAGCGAAGCAGACCGGGCTAAGCTAGTTTTATATATTTTCTAACAAGCTAGTTTGGTATAACAACAACAAATTTTCTAATGTTATTGTTGTTTGCAATACGAACTGTCGATCGTACAATTTCTGTGACATCGTGGGGCAGGCGGTAAAAGTATGATTCCAGTGTTGGCAAACGTCTACATTTTATGATATATGAAAATAATTAAATAAAAGTAATTATTTCTTTGGTAATAAAATACATTGTTTATTTTAGAAAGAAATATATTAGTATTAATAAAAAGATAAATCAGGGTTGGAAAATTGAAATTGAAATTGAAATTTTCAAAAATCATAAAACTAAAAAATCGCAAAATAAAAAAAGTCGCCAAAACGAAAATATCACCAGAAACTGGAAAAAATAGCCAAAACAAGAAAAAGCGCCAAAACTAAAAAAATAGCTGAAACTGAAATAAATCGCCAAAAGACGAAAAAATCGCCAAACACTAAAAAAAACGCCAAAGCATAAAATACACCTAAAATTGAAAAAATGCCAAAAACGACGCAAAAGAAAAAGTACGAAAAAGTTCATAAACTTAAAAACAGCAAATTTATCAAATAAGTGAAATTTTTTTAAAAATGTCTTCATCAGGCATTCAATTATACAGGCTAAGGTTCGTATAGTATTACATATCGTCAGCTAAAATGCAAAAAGGCGTAACTAACAAAAAATTCAAAATCGAGTTTTTGATTGATTATTATGAATGCCAATAAACTACATGTCTTGACAAAATATTACACTTCTGCGATCAAAAATTACGCTTTTATTAACAAATACCAAGGGGACTTAACTAAACGTTTGTTCAGTATTTTGTTTAGTTTTTTGTTTCTCCTGTAAAATTATATTTTTGTTAGTTACGTCTTTTTGCATTTTAGGTAACGATATGTAGTATCCATACGGAACCCTTCGTGTGCGAGTCAAAATCGCACTTTACTGAATTTAAATTAATTATAGTCATTAAAGTGTTTTGAATTTGGATAAAAAAAATGTACAAGAAATAATTTTTGGCGATTCTCTGCTCTGAGAAGAAGGCATGATCCTAATTCAGTGCTGGCCAAGGAGAGAAATGTATTCGTGTATGTGTATTCATTCGTATAAGAAGCCGATTGATGGCACTTTGGCCAGCTATGATTCTAATACGAGTACATGCCTCTACCTACGTGAAAGCCTATCTAGTAATTTGACTAAGTTAGAAACTTAGTTTGCTTTAAGTTTTCATAAGTTTTTCCAGTCTGAGTCCTTCAGCTATTCCCTGTTAGGTATAGTTTTCCTGCAGAAAAATCAAATAATTCCAATTTGTTAGGCATCTATAGTTCAATAAATGAGAGTTTTAACAATAATGATACAAACTAACATTAATGAAAATTAAAAAGTACCAACTTTTGTCTTATTGGCCTTTATTTAAAGCCTTGCTTTGTTTATTAAAAATAAAATTTACAAAAGAACACAATATTTAACATATTTACAGCACAGGAAATTTGTATAATTGTTTGTTAACTACCAGAATTGGATTTTTTCGCAAGAAAAAGTTTTTCTTTTAAGCTACTAGCTTAATACTGGGATGATAGCCCAATTCATCAGCTGTGAAAGTGAGCTCGTATTTCTTACCATCTGGAGCAGACCAAGAAGTAGAACCTTGTACAACAATAGCGGCACCATCCTCTGTAGTCCTTAATTCACCCTGCTCCGAGCGGGAAATACCATTGCTGGTCTCATAACTAATTTTAAATAAAGAATTGGACATTTTTTTACATACATAAATATGTACAGCAAACAAAATTCTCCCTGATGGCTCAACTCACGCAAAATTGTATTTATCAACACCGTTATTTTCGGTTTCCAAGCGCAAGGTCTCCGCATGAAAATCATCCTTTTCTTGGGGAGCACCAACAGCAGCAGCATCAGTAATAGCGAAGGCAATGCAAGCGACCATTAATACAACTTGATATTTCATTTTTGTAGTTAATTTCTTTCTTAAACCGGAGAGATGTTGATAATACAAAATACTTATACTTGACTGACTTTGAAAGCTGCAGCGACATCTTTATATACTGTTCAATTAAATGTTGAGTTACAATTAATTGTTATTAATTTTTATTAACACTAAATATGAGCAATGTCCTCATCTTCAGCCAACCAATGCATAAATATAAAATTAATAACCACCTCGTAAAAAAATTAACACAAAGATGACGCTGGCAAGATAACTCCTTTTGAAATTGTTACAAAAAAAAATCACATACTCTGGCATCATAACAACAGTATGGAGTAGACGCACAAGTTCAGTTGAAATTTTAAAAAATATATTTAAGAAAAATATGCAATTGAATTTTAATAATTATTAATTACAGTTTAATTGCAAGTTCAAAGTGAATCTCTACCATGACAGAGTGTTGAAAGCTTTTGTTAAAGCTGCCAACAGCAAACAGCAAACAGCAAACGGCTCTTTTGAAGTAAAATTTGTTTTCGAAGAAATTTTGGGTAACAAATTTAAATGATTAATCAAAAAAAAGAAGAAATTACATTTTAACAAAAGTTTTTAAATTTCTAAGTGCAATTGCTTGTTTTTATATATACATACGTACATACATACATACATACAGTCAGCTTGCTTTTAACTCTTAATTTGTATAAAATCGTTAAATTCTTGCCAATGATATAATACGAGTATTGATGCCAAGACAGCCTTGCTTGGCAGTCCATCGCCCCAACATTTTCGCACAATGATCGCAGAAATAAAAAAAAAATAAACATTTTAATCAAAACCATCATCATTGTGCTGCATGACCGATAAGGAAAAAAATTTACATTTCTTTAATTAAAAACTGCCGAACCTTCTTCGCATCAAATGATTATGTCGCACTTAACCAAAAACTTAACTCGCCAGTAATTTTTAGCCACAAAGGCCAAATAAAATTCAGGCGAATTAACCATCATCAATTTTTCTACTGCTGACAAACAATTATAGTTGGCTGAGTGACTCATTCAGTGCCTGATCACTTGAATTGTATAAAAAGCTACATGAAATTCGTGTTAAGTTTCAGTTGTCTAATCACTCATTCTGAAAAGTTTTATTTTGGCGCTAGTAACTGCACAGAAAACACAGTTTATAATAAGACTTCAACTGTTTTTTTTCAGCAATGAAACTATATTTAGAATAATCTATAAAAAAATTTTATGGCTCGGAATGAAATTGTTACTGTATATGAGAGTTTAAGTAAAAATAGAAAATAGCATTTACTGGTCTTAATAATCCCGTCAATGTGCCAACCATATTCTGCATATAGAAACGTCAGATAATGACAATAGTATCGTTGTAAGTACTCTTTGAGGAGCATTGGCGGTCAAACCATTAATTTAAAACGACACACATTATTTTTAAAACGAATACGTTTAACTATAAACATGCTTCAACTATGTTTATAAACATTTTTAAACCACGCAACATGAGCTACAATTATACTCATGAGTATAAAAATACTCTGACTGTTAGTCGGCTACACATGCATATATACGCATGCTAGACACGTTTCTACGCAGGCTGTGGATATTTAATCGGACAAAAAAATCTACGTATGCAAAATATAGTATATACACATGTGTAGCCGATTAATACTCTGAATATTTTTATACTCATTCTTATACTCATATACTTCATGCTAAGAACGCTTATACTCAGGCTATGGATAGTTAAGTTGGACAAAAAAATATACATGTGTCTATCATATAAAACTATATGATACTCGTGTGCATAAAATGAAATAGAAAATATCTGGGTGTGTGTGTGTGTGGCTGTTTGAAAACATGCTTTATGTGGGTGTGTAAATAAAATAGCCCTGTATATACGCATGTGTAGCCGATTAATAGTCAGAATATTTGTATACTCATTTTTATACACATATACTTCATGCTAAGAACGCTTATACTCAGGCTATCGATAGTTAAGTTGGACAAAAAAATATACATATGTCTATCATATAAAACTATATGATACTCGTGATATTTATTCGTCATTCGTCGCCCTATATATACATTTATGTGTATAAAATGAAATAGAAAATATGTGGCCGTTTCAAAGACACGCTTTATGTGGCTGTGTAAATAAAATAGCCCTGTATATACGCGTATGTAGTTGATTAATACTCGGAATATTTTTATACTCATATACTTTATGCTAAGAACGCTTATACTCAGGCTATGGATAGTTAAATCTAACAAAAATATTTACATATTTATATCATATAAAAATAAATGATACTCGAGATATTTATTCGCCATATATGTATATACACATGTATGTATAAAATGAAATAGCAAATGTGTGGGTGTGTGTGTGTGTGGCTGTTTGAAAACATGCTTTATGTGGGTATGTAAATAAAATAGTCCTGTGTATACGCATGTGTAGCCGATTAATAGTCAGAATATTTTTATACTCATATACTTCATGCTAAGAACGCTTATACTCAGGCTATGGATAGTTATGTCTAACAAAAAAATTTACATATTTATATCATATAAAAATATATGATACTCGGGATATTTATTCGTCATTCACCACCCTATATATACATTTTTGTGTATAAAATGAAATAGAAAATATGTGGCTGTTTCAAAGACACGCTTTGTGTGGCTGTGTAAATAAAATAGCCCTGTATATACGCGCATGTAGTTGATTAATAGTCAGAGTATTTTTATACTCATATAAATTTTAGTTATAGTTATTGTTGTATATGTTGTATAAATATGAGAGCTTGATACGCATGAGCCTGGGCTTAAACCCTGACCAGAGTCAGTCAGACTTGCAGCAATTAATCGTTGGCTAAGTAAAATACTAATAAAATGGTTACATTGCTTAAAGTAATACGTATATTTAGCACCAGAAGCGCTGCAAAGATGCTATAAAAAATTATTAAATGCACAATAACAGAGTAGTTGCCTTAACCCTTTCCTACTCTCAGGTAAAACAAAGGGTCCCATAATTGGTTCTCTTCTCAGCAACCTTCTTATATAACCTGTAGTACACGTACTATCTGCTTCAGTCAATAACATCCTCAAATATTCATTCACCTCATTCACCACATAATTCTTGCACCAAGTTGACTTAATCTAATAATAAATAATAATATAATAAATAAATAAATCTAAGGTAATCTTTCTTAAAAAATAATCTTTTCATGACAGAACAAGTGCACTAAATTAAAATCGTCATAATGATTATTTTTTTCAATTTAAACTTGCAAGCAAAATAAAAATCTGCCTCCACCTGGTTCAATTAAAACTATGTATGTTTAAGGCCTAATAATTGACTTCTCAACTAAGTGTCATTTATCTTTAAATGCCATTTAAGTATCAAATTCATATTATCAGTATAAATTTGGAGGACATCTAAATGAAATTAATATGACAAACCTTGTTTATTTAAATTCTATTTAAGTTTTACTAGCATAGATACCATATGTTTTTGTGCTTGTGCGTACTTATTGAAAATATGTACATGAACATCATTTGGTCGTATTAAAAAAGAATTTTGTTTAATTTTCACAAACATATAACATATACTAAACAAACATATCGCTCATTTACTTCGATAGTATCGCAACTCAAAAAAACTAGTTTAGCAGAAAACGCGTTTAAGGTTTTAAATTTACATACAACGCAATGAAGACATGAAAAAATATTCCTCTCTCACGAAGTGGCAGCACAAGCTATTTATTTCAAATTTTTACACAAGATTAGCTCACCAAGATTAGACACTATTGAAATAAATGAGCGATATATAGTTGCATATCATGGAATAAATAAATAGAAAAATGCGATCGGATGCTCTTTTGGTTTCATCAAATCGTCGGTTGGTTATTGGTTTGCGGCACAGTATATTCAAAATACATTATGTGTGCAGCAAACCAATAACCAACCGACGAAATGTGTTTTTATTCAATTTCAATTTTCTACACATTGATAATCTTACTTTTTTTTGTTTGAAAAACTTTCCATAACACTTGGAGTTTTTTAGTGCTGCCGTACTTTGAAAGTAATTTAATAAGAACGTTAATTAACCACTGAAAAAATTAAACTGCATTTAAGTGCAACTTAAATTTAAGTGGCATTTTAGCTAAATATCAACGTCAATTATTGGGCCTAAGCCTCCCTTCCAATGGCAAGATGTCTGTCTATTGCATGTGCATTTCTACTCGTATGTATGCATGTATGTATGTATGTATTTATGTGTGAGGCTGACCTTAAGACAGTAAACTAAAACTTAAAAGCCTAAAAAAATATTTTTTTTGTTAAATATGCCAACAACAAAATATATTTGCATTATGCTTGACATTTTCAAGCCATGCAGACAATTTTATGTTTGAGATACAATTGTCTCACTCACACACACACACACACACAGTCATACGCACGCGCACCCAAATTCTATATAAATCAATCATATTTTTACAAATCTTTATTAAAATAGCCACAAAAAAAATAGTTTTTGGCATTTACAATGTAGAGCTGAAAAACATTTGACCGCTACATTTTAATGACTGCTGCAATAGATTTTATATGCACGTTAATAAGCCATACTGACATGCAAATACTCTATCCAAGGCAGGCACTTAATATTATTGATTTTTAAAAGGTTTACATATATGCATATATTAACAATATTTAATATATATACATATATCCATACTTTAAGATGAATTCACTTCGAGCGCATTAAATAAATATTCCACAAATAAATACATACATATAAATAATATATTCAAATTTGATATCGATATTACACATAAGCACATTTCGCGCTTTTATAGCAACAAAGGCATAACTGAAAAAAGTTAGTTTTGCAGAAAATAATTTGCAGGTTTGAAACTTTTCAAGAAAGAAAATACTTCTATTTCTTGTCTCAAGAGCTGCATGTACACACGATTTTGTTTGTTAGAAAATTAACTTAAAAAATTTATTTTTTGAGATATGTCTATGTTGCAATAAAGCAGCGACATAAAGTCGTACCACAGTGTAGACGTATGTTTGTATTATAAATCATAAAATTTTAATACTGCTATAAAAATATTTTTAGATGTCTGTGCTGGTATTTAAAATGTTTTATACTTCTTCAAACTTGATTGACGTGAAATACGAAGCGCTATTGTGAGTATATTTTTCACGGAGTTACTGAAGAACTTATGGAAGTAGTTACAAACAAATTTGCCCAAAGTGACCACTCTTGTAACAGTTTAAATAATAATTCTATAATTTATTGCAATTTAAAAAACAAAGAATTGTTATTGCACAATTTTTACGGTTTAGTTACGTATAAATGGGTTAAAGTAACAATATTTTATGGTAACTTTACTGTATACCTAAATAAATTTAATAAATTTGGACTTGCACACGAAGGGTCCCGTACTCACACTACATATCGATGGCTTAATAAAAGAAAGACGGAACTCGAATTTTCGATATTTTATAGGAGCAGCAAAAAACTGAAGAACAACTAAAGCATTTACTTGCAGAAATAATTTTTTAAGTTGCCATACATATGTCCTTGATTTTGAGCTGTAACGTACTAAGATCGTCAAGAAGGTTGTCTCACAGAAAACGTTAAAAACGCGATTTCGAAAAAAAATTGAGATACGTCCTTTTTATATTTAGCCATCGATATGTAATACTATACGAACTTAAGCCTATATATTCGAATATCATACCTGTAGCGCGATTCACTAACTTTTTTTAACGATAATCGCATCGTTAAAACAATTGTAACGAAAATTTATCGAATTTGCTATTCAGTAACATTTTTAACGATATTCGCTGTAGGTTAATGTCAGCTGTGTCGTTATTTAAGCGACAATAATTTAAGTGCTGTTAATTTTATCGAAAAAAATCAACACAAAATATCAGCTGAGTAATATCGTTAAAAAGAAGTTACAGAATCACACAATCGTACTTGCAAGTGACAAAATGTATAGACAAAAATTACGATTGTCGGATCGTTAAAAGTTACTGAATTGCACCACCGATGTAGATATATTTTGCTATGGTTGTGTGGTATGGTGGCAGGCATTGAGGAAGGAAAGTCACAGGAGATTGCTAGCTAAGGCTCAGAGGTATGCCTCGCTCGGCATCACAGGTGCTCAGAGGAGCAAACCTCAGGTTGTCATTCTTCACCTACTTCCTATAGAGGACTTTGTGGTGAGAACGGCTCCTTACAAACAGATTTGATGAGGACAGGAATAACAGATCACACAGAACAATATTCAATGAGATCCGTTTTAGTGATCAGGGATCCGTAACCCAGGGCTTCATGGACTATAAGGTCTCTGAAATTTATTTAAGTAGATTCAGTAATTCCGGATAGGGACTATTGGGCCAAATCGGACAAGCTTTATGCGGGTGGTGCAGCCTTTACAGATGGATCAAAAATGGGGGAAGGCACTGGGTTGGTGTCTATATCTTGGGAAAGAACATTCGTTTGCCTTTCAGACTGTTGAATGAATACAGCGTTTTCCAAGCTGAGATCTTGGGAATCCTCAGACCCACGGAACTGGTGGCCAGGAATGTAGCTGAAGGTGAGAAGGTTACCTTCTACGTCGACAGCCAGGCAGCCCTAAAAGCTTTCAAGAAACACAATTTCAAATCGAAACTTATTAGTGACTGTAGGAGAGCCCTCAACTTGCTTGTGGATACATATAGTGTCAGACTATGTTGGATTCCTGGCCACAGCAATATTGAGGGAAATTAAATTACCGATGAGCTGGCAAGAATAGGGTCGGTGTTAGATGAGGGAATGCGTGACAGATCGGTGAAATTACCGATATGTCATTACTATAGGGAACTCAGTAATTGGATAGAGCGCAGGACTAACAGTTGAGCGCAAAATAGGTAGGATTGTAGAGTCTAAAGGGCTATGTGGCGAAAACATGACAGATCACTGCTAGGTAAGAGCAAGAACCAGCGTTTGGGCTACAAGCACTCCAGATGTCTGTAGGATGTGCGGTGATGAAGAGAAGCCTGAAACCATTGAACATATTATCTGTCACTGCCCGAAGCTGCAACGTCATAGGCTTAGATGGCTGAGAGAATTACTGATTCCATGAGAGGATTACTGATATCGGGAAGTATAAGCTGTATGATATAAAGGGCTTCATCATGGGAATTCAGTGGCTTAATGGGTCACTTCTGGGTACAAAGGGATGTAAATATTACTTTTAATGGGCAAGAGAAGGGAATCACAATGCAATTAAATGGGTCTCCAAGTGGAGGTTCGGTATAGCACCACCCTTTCTAATACAACCTAACCTAGATATTTAAAAAAAAATTTAAGTATCCGGTAAAATATAAAAATGATACTTGGGATAAAATAATATACGCATGATATTCGGAATATTTATTAATCATTATTCACATATACATTTGTGTATATAAAATGGATTGGAAAATGTGTGGGTGTGTGTGTGGCTATTTGAAAACATGCTGTATGTTTGTGTGTAAATAAAATAGGCCTGTATATACGCATGTATAGCCGATTAATAGTGAGAGTATATTTATACTCATGCATATGATTGTAGCTCATAACGTCTATAAACTTTAGTTATAGTTGTTTGTGCTGCGTAATTTAAGAAATGTGTATGAAGATAATTGTAGGATGTTTATAGTATTTAGTTTAAAATGAATGCTGTGTTTGCATATGAGCGTGTTTTGTTATTTTTAGCTATACGCATTCATAGTTGTTTGATGGCCAATACTCAAAGAGTACTTAAAACGATACTTTTATCATTATCTGATATGAAGTAGACTTCAGTGATTATTCTATATTGCCGCAGATATAATATAATTTCGTTTTCCGGGGAAATTTTCCTCAAATATTTAATTTTGAGAGAAATATTTTCTCTTCTTTTGTATGGAGGGTATGAGTTATAGTCGGTGTTTATTCATAAATCTTATTTAGTCTTAAATGTAAATGATTTCACTACAATCTAATTGTTATTGACCATAAGCTTGTGTCTTATTTTTCAAGTGTATTTATGAATGTGTTGTTTGTTTTTAAATCTTTGGCTTTTTGATTTTTTGCTTCAGTTCGTCGTAGTCTCCAGGGAAGCTTTCTCGGTCATTTAAGTCATACATCAAACATTTAGTAAGAGAAAAAAAATTTTTTGAAGTCTTTATAAAAGTGATTTTATGAATTTTTCTAAAGTTGATGTGGAACTGAAGATTTATTTGTTTTGTTTTGAATTTTAAAGATAAGCATAAAAACGCTCATATTGCATATTCAGATACATGATGAAGCATTCATGTACTCGCACTCATGCTTACTAACACTTTTTACAGTAGGGTTAAGCCGTAACGAACTTAAAGGCTCAGTTACCCAAATGTAATGTAATGTAACTGCAACATTAGGAAACAGCTGATCGATATTGTTATGTAAAAAGTAATGAAAATGGTTATAGAGATGTAATGTAACGCAACCTACTTTTCATTTAAAAATATCGATCAGCTGTTCCCTATGTTGCAGTTACATTACATTACCATCGGGTAACTAAGCCTTAAGATGTTATAAGCGTAAGGCCTAAAATAAATAATAAAATTTGTTTTTAAGAAATATTTCTATAATTTTTTAGACTCTCAGACATAGAAAGCTATAGTTTTTGTCTAAATGTTCAGTTAAAAATAAAAATTTAAAATTTTCTCGAAAACATAAGCTACTTTACGTCATCCGGAGAGTGAAGTTAGTTGCAGTTGTAATAATTTTTTAAATGTTATAGCCGTATTCCACTATCTAACCACATTAGTTTGCTGTTGTATTGATCCTTTTTTGTTTCTCTCTCTCTCTCTTTCTTCTTAACGTGTTAAATGCTGCCTTCGGTTAATTTGTTTGTACTTTATTTTTGTAGGTGGCAATTTGTAAGTGGCGATTATGCAACTCTTGCTAATTTTATTTTAGCCTTTTCTATAATTTATTATTTAAACACCTCTTTTTTGTAAATGATGGGAGTAAAAATCATTAATCATTTTGCTGCTTATTGAAATGAGATTTTAAGGCATTGTACGTGTATTTTGAAATTTATGTAACTCACAGCTTATCAGTCATTGGCACTGGGGCGGAATTTAATTTGGTGGCCTGTTAAATTGTTTTTTTTAATTGTCTTGACAACAGCCAGTCAGAGGTTAACCAACAATGGGTCACATTGAAATAAAAGTAAACTAAAACTATTTATGTACATTTGTTTAAAAGTCAAATTTAAATTGAAACTGGGCGCATAAAGAGATACAATATGTGAAATTATCGGTTGAATAAAAATACTTTCTACATATGGTGGTGTAACAAGATTATGAAAGTAAATTTATTTCAGTGAAAAAAATATCAGACAATACAATATAAACATACGTACGAATATTATTCCATAGAAGCTTTTAATTTAAAGCATGTGTATGTATGATTGTGTTTTTTATCTTAAAAATTTCGATGGTGTTTTACTATTGAAAGAAATACATCTGGGAAAGACAAAGAAGTAGAAATCGTACAAATATCGCAAGTCCGCCTGCCTAGTGTAGCCGTTAATGCCGAGTCACACAGAATAAGTCATACGAGTACGTTATGCTTTGCCTTTTTCAACAGATATTAACGCAACGATGGAGAAGGTTGACGCACTGAGTACTTTGTTGACGGAAGCCTAAATAGGTTCGTTCTCCATTTCATTTATTAAACTTAAGTTTTTTGTTCAGGGACCCTAATGGTTATAAGTTTTACTTTAAAAATTACTTTTTAATCATTATTTCTTGATTTTTATTTATTCCTCAGAAAATAAAAGTTAAGTTGCAAGGGTGCCCCTGTGACTGAGTGGCAGCGATGCGAGCTAGCCTCTCAGTCCAGGGGTTGTGGGTTCGATTGCCACTATAGACCATGGGTGTTTTCCGCAGACAATCTAATCGCTTGGCGCGTTGTGTTTGTTAAAAAAAAAATTGATAATGTATAAAGATTAAAGATTAAAGTGCCTAACAGTGTAGCCAGATAAGGGTATTTGCCCCAAAGTGGGGATTTCACCACTCAATTGTGGAGTGAATGCTGAGGGATTTGGGAACTTTTCATTTCGAGCTCTAAGATCACTTTTTTTACATTTTATCTTAATACAATATTTACGTACATATATCAACACAAAGTACAAAATTGTAACAACAGTGGTCGCCAAACTTTTTTCCTTGAGAGTGAAATTTTTTACATGCATCAACCTACATAGTGGTTTTTTAAATGAGTTAAGCTCTCTTTGCAAATTTTTGATGCCACTCTAACAGTGATTTGCAACGTTCGGCCCTTAAGCATTTTTATAGGTAAAGATTACTTAATAAATGTTAATATACAATAGCCCAATTCACAGTCTTGTGCAATTGGCCTTGCATCGTAGCATATGCAAAATGGTAAAGTATATTGATACTCACCACTAAGAATTGTTAAGTGGTGAGTATCAATATACTATAAAGTTTTCCACATGCTACGATGCAAGACCATTTGCACAAGTTTGTGAATTGGGCTAATGTAAATAAAATATCAGATACTTTTCATTGCAGTATTTTAAGAAACGATACCACATACCGCAATAAATTTTAATTTAGTGAAATTTAGTGGAATGTATGGTTGGTGTATATCAAAAATATGGCTCACGAGGAAAAAAGTTTGGCGACCACTGTTGTGGCAATTTTTTTACTTTGCGTTGATATACGTTTCTTAAATTGTATTTTTCTTCATAGAGCAAAAATTTCGGCATATCTCACGAGGCCTGGGGCGACATCAAACATAAATCAGCCACTGTTAGAAGCAAAAAATTTTTTCTCGAGATCGAGTAAATAAGACAACTGGAATAAGGATGATTAAAACGCTACAGTGCATGCTTCTACTTTCGTAGGATATTTTCCTTGCATATCGTTACCTTAATATAGAAAGGCCCTAGCTCATTATTTTTTTTTTAATCGGGATTTATGTATATTTGTGCATATGAAAATAAACACAACACAACCGTACAACGAAATTCGTCGCGCGTGACGAATTCTGAGATAGATTTATTTCTAATTTGTACGCCGACGAACGAAGAAAAAACAATTTTCTTTCTCAATTTCTGTCTTTGTACACACAACAACCAACTTTATCAAATATAATAGAGGAATTCACGTAGCGAACTCTTATCAACGAATTCGTCGACGTGGACAAATTTCGTCGTTCGTTCCAATTGTGTTCCTAGCATAAAGCGTTCATTTACTTTTTCATATTTAGGGAAGTAATTTTGCAAATTTCTGCCCTACTCTCTCGTTGTTAGTTTCTGCTGGTAAAGTAAAGGAACAGACCTATTGCTTCAGCATATATGAACGATAAGTATATAAAATAATTAATTAGTACATTAGCAATTGAAAATATAATATTTTTAATAATTTCTTTATAAATATAACAAATATAGACTAGAAATTTGGACAGAATCGTTTAAGCAATTAAAGAGTTCATTCACGGGCATTATGTTTCAGGAGCAACTGGCAAATGTTTACCTTCAGGCTGAAAACCATTTTCATCGGCCAAATAGTTCAGGGTATACTGAATGCCATCGGGACCCACCCAACTAACGGAGCCCTCCACGGATATAGCCTCCTCATCAGTGCCCAGATTTTTAACAGTTGCCGTTTCTTTGCGTGACACGCCATCGCTGGTTTCAAAACTTAAAATAGAAGAAAAATAAAATACAATTGAAATTAAAACTCAAATAATATTAAGTGATGCACAATAAAAAACTTACGCAAACTCATAGCCATCAACGCCAATATTGGAGTTTTGATATTTCAACAAATTGACGGTGGCCGGTATGAGATGTGAATGCTTCTCTTCATTTTTATCTAAAGGTGCAGACCTTGCGCTCTCAGTAAGAAAGATGAGGACGCTTAAACATGCTAGTATTATTACGCCAACATTTGCAACGTAAAATCTCATTATATATTTAACGTTTCTAGCCAACAACAATCTTCTCACTGAAAATGTTCAGCTATAACAATGTTTTTTATAAAACTTATTTTCTTTTATACTCTTGGGGGGCCAGACAAATGAGTTTGTTCAAGCGACGCGGCGTTTGGACAAAAAACAAACTTACACAAGTCGCATAAAATAAACAATCTCTTGGAATAGATTGTTGCTTGTAAGCCAAGAAGACAGTTTTCTTAGCTCACGTTGGCAACTTAAGACGTTTAGCCAGACACGATTTTTGTTGTTGTTGTTGTTGTTGTTGTTGTAGCGAGCGAGACAAGTTTAACTAAAAGTTCTTAACACTTTTATTTTTTTGTTTTGCTGTTTCGTTTTAATTTTTTGCCGTGTGTTATTTAGCAAACGGAATTAATAAATTTTAGCTTCTTTCTTTGAATAATAATGGCAGATAAATGAAGCGAGTTAAAGTTAATTTCAAACTTCAAGCCAGTGCTTTAGATTATTGCATGCACTAAATACTAGAAACAAAAGGTTTGTTCCAACCGGAATTTTTGTTCTAATTTGGGAAATAAAAAAATAAAACATTAACAAACAAAACTCATAAATGTCATTTAACTGCATTTAATTAAATGAAGAGGGGAAGTATGCCCAAAAAAAATGGTTTTGCCTTTCTATAATTATTAAAAAGGAACAGATGATAAAGTAGTAAGGAAAAGGAAAAGGTGTGCTTACAGTAACTGCAATCTGCTCTCAAAATTTTTATCTTGCCTTGCATGGGAATTATAAAAAAAAAATAATTTACTCCTGATGCACAAAAACATAATGCAAAATGAAGTTAGTACGATTATTTATCGCTCATACAATTTGATGTGAACACCAAATGAGTGTGTGTGTCATTTAGCGCACACACTGCTGCGTGTTGTAACCTCGAATAGTAAGACGTTACTATTTTCATCAACGTAAGATAAATTTTGGCTCTAAGTGATAGTAATAAAATAAATATTTTTGAATCATTTTGTGATCGCGTATGACAACATTTATATTATAAATTAACATATGGAATAGCCTTGATTTGATCGCATTACCGGCTAAAGTCATATAATAATTTGTTATATTGGGTGATTTTTTTTTGTTATTCGTGTTTTTTCAGTGTACAAAAACGATTCGCGAAATGCGGCAGGGCCAAAAATGCTCAGTAATTGTAGGTACAGACGTAAGGCTCAGTTACCCGACTGTAATGTAATGTAACTGAAACGTAGGAAACAGCTGATCGATAAGTATATATGAAAAGTATGTTGCGTTACATTACATCTCTATAACCATTTTCATTACTTTTCATATAACAATGCCGATCAGCTGTTTCCTACTGTTGCAGTTACTTTACATTACAGTCGGGTAACTAAGCCTTAAGGCAAGTTTCATTGTCAGTCGCATAGTCTGTAGTCATGTTTATGGTTGCGTTCGAAGTTGCATTCGAAGTTTCGAAAATACCAATATGTTTTGATGTTTATGGGTTGCATTGACGGTTGCATTGTAGGTTGCAGTGTCTGTGTCAAAATATTCAAAAACGTGTTGCGAAAGCAAGTTGCAAAGTCTGTATCTAGCATAAGACTTGCCATTTTATCATAAATAGTCTCCCAACATGCATAAATCTGTCGTCATTTGTGAACCGATTTTCAAAATAAGTTTTTGTCTTAAAAGGGTTGTCTGCTGTTTGGTCCCCTAATTTTTTTCTGCACAGTAGGAGGGGGAATTTGCTCCCCCCATGCACAAATCATACGTCATTTGTAAACCGATTTTCGAAAAAAGACTGAAAAGGTTTCGCCTGTAGGTTGACCCATAATTTGTTTTTTTTTAATCGGAGGGGGAATTTTCTCCCCCTATGCATAACTTTGTCTTTTGTAGACAGATTTGAAAAAAAATTTTCTTGTCTAAAAGTGTTTACCTGCAGCTTGCTCCCTAAAATTTTTTGAGAAAATTGCTGGGGAAAATTTTTTCCCCCCATGCATAACTCTGTCATTTTTGAGCCGATTTTCAAACTTCTTTTTTTTTAGTTGAAAGGGTTTGCTTGAAGTTTGGTCCCTTATTTTTTCTTCCAAAATTGGAAGGGGAAATTAGCGCCCTCAAGCATAACTCTATTATATATGTGAAGTGAATTACAAAATTCTTTTTTTTTTTGTTGGTTGAAAGAATTTGCACGCAGCTTAATCCCAGCTTTTTTCGCAAATGAGAGGGGAAATTCTTACCACATAAATAACTCTCTCATTTATCAACCGATTTACAAAGTTCTTTTTTTATTTGAAAGGGGTTACTTGCAGTTTGTCCTACAATCTTTTTTCGAAAATCTGTGTGACTTTGTGTAATAAGTTCCATAAGACCTTTGCATGAAAGTCGTTTTTTTCAGCAAAATTATTTTAATTCAATGCCTTGCAGATATTCATCAAGTAGAAACGTTGCAGTTATTTTTTCTACATATATAAACTGCCCAACTCTTGACAAAAGCTTTTTTCTTCTTAACAGAGACAACTTGAGAAGCGATTAGCTTGTATGAAGAAAACAGCCAAGGACTATGGCGGGATTCAAACCCACGGCCTCTGAACTGAAAGGCTAGCATCGCTACCACTCAGTTAAACTGGCACCTTGGGCATGTTTTACATATTTATGTATATATATTGAAATTACAAAAAGAGTTTAGTATCTATTTATGACTTAGAAAAACTACACTTATGTACTCCTTTTTTATAAGGATGATTAAATATTCATTTAAAGTCTTTTTAGCAAAAAAAAAATATAAATAAAAAACCGCGCATTTCTATGCAAAATTATAAAAATAAAATCTAAAGTTCAACTTTAAGCATAAATTTATCAAGAACCACTGTACGAATTGCAAAATAATTTAAAATCTATAAAAGATGTTATATATCCATTAAAAAATATTTTTAAAATCGTCTTCGTTCAAAAGTTACAGATTCTTGGCCAATAGAAAATGCTTCTAAGCCACTGTGCGACGTGTTTTTGCCCCAAATGGAAGAACTAGACAAATGGTTTCCCCTACACGTTGCCACATGCCATAATACAATCTTTAAAAAAGTAAATGGCAGCTATTTATTTATCTACCCCAATAAATATATCATGCACTTTTGCAAATTTTCTGTGTTCTTTTCAAGTCAATTTTCAAAATCCAAACGTTTAAAAAAATCACCCTATATGATGTGTCGCTTAGGTTATGTGACATGTTATTTCGAGAGGTTTAATTAATTGATTAAAATCAATTAATATGCAATTGTTTCCGTTTACATTCTAATTTAAAGAAATAGTAGTTACATTCTTAATTTAAACAACTTAATTTGAAAACTGATACGTTTTCTGCAGTTTATTAAAACCAAAAATGTCTTAATTATTATTTTTTTCCTTATTTCAATTGAATATAAAATTTTAAATAAAACAAGTTTGATGATATTTTGGATTTTTTCGATTGGGATTTTAAATATACTTTTTATTTAAATTTTTGTATTGATCATTAGTTGAGCACGTGAAACCTGAAGTTCTAAATACTCGTTTTAAACTTTTTTTTTTGCTGTTTTATGTATGTATGTATTTTTTTTACAAACACAATTTTTATCTTAATTTTGCTTGTTGTATTCATGGTGTACATACCTATTCGTATGTGTAGATATATAAAGGTGCTTCTTCAATGGCAGTTATTTCAGTCAGGAAACTTGAAATCTAGAGACATTAAGAAACTTACAGATATACAAGAAGAAATACAAATTTTATCATAAAAATTCCATTATTTTAAAGCCTTAAGTTTTATACGAGGGCCAACTTACTGGAAATTAAAATATCTCTGTATTAAGCTTGAGAAATTTTTAAAAGCACAATGGCTCAATTTTGCTTATTATACCAAAATGTGCCAAAGGCTAAGAGGACTTTTGAAAAAATGCAACCTTGATCTAATTAATTGTTGTTGCCTCAGGAAAATTTCAATAAACTTCATCATACTGAAGTTGTACGATTTTGTAGAAAAGTGTATCCTAGCCTTTTAAATTGAAAAATTAAAAAAAAATATTTTTTTAGCTATTTTTTTAATTTCGTTTTATCAAAACTAAATACTGAATTTTTTATTATCAATGCCCCTGCTTAATACCAGAGGCACTTTAACGATGTTATAAAAATTAACAAAATGCTCACTAGCAGTGTGGTAAAACTAATAATTTATTTCAGACGTAACATAACCATAGCCGTAGAAAACAGCTGTTCAAACCAAACTAATGGGCAACACTGTATTTGATTATAGGTGACTCGCCATAACGCCATAACTCTCACCATAGAAACCAATTGAATTTTAGTTTGGTTATGGCTAACTAAGCTTCACTCACTTCAATTTTAGCAATTAGTTCATGAGCGAGAGAGGAAACTGTGATAGCTGCTCTCTTTATTATCTTTTCCTCTCTCTCTTTTCCATAAGCTTAAAAAATTACTACATTTAATTAAGTTCATGTTGTTTCAATGTGAAAAAAGTTTGATTCAATATGGTTCATCGTGTTATTTCAGTATCAAAGTTCACGTTGTTTCAACCTAAAGTAACTTTTATTCAACATGACTACTCTTTTTAAAAAACTATTAAAATCATAAATGTAGCCCTTACAGAGCCATGAACAAAGGTATACAAAATGTTATGATCGGGACTAAAAATGGCGACACAGTGAACAAAATACTAAAAGGGCGGTACTTGCAGGCGTGGAAAAAAATAAATAAAAACTATATTTTTGGAATTATTTTTACATTATCTTTAACCCTAGGGGGAGACTGGCACATTATTATTTTTTTTGTATGGAAGGCGAACTACTCTACTGCTCTCGTAATATATAAATTATATCCTGTAATTCTTGTAAGCAACTTAAGGCCACAACAAAGCTCCTGCAATCATCTCTTTCGTTTGAATTACGCTTTATTTCGCTCTTTATTAACTACCCTCGTAAGCTTTGTACTCGTATCAAAATGACAGTACATGTGTTTATTAAATCTTAAACGAAAGTGAGAATTATTACGCTAATTAAATTCCTAAATGGCAAAAAGCCAAAACAGTTTCTTAAACTTTGTATTATGATTTTCAATAAAATATTTCACATAAAAAAAATCCCAAAATGCTAGAGCATCATTTGGCTTTAAATAACAAACAAAATAGAAAAAGAAAATAATAGCCAAAATGTTTAATAAGGCGTGGCTTTATTAAATATAAATTAAATTGAACTTGACATACAAAAACAAAATAAAAAATTTTAAATATGTAAATAATTTTATTCAAATACAAAGTTTTTTTTTGGATGCTTGGGATGGATACACGAATTTTGAGTTTAAATTTGGGGTCATTCACAAAATAAGTTGAATGTTATAGAAATAACATACATACATACATAAATATGTACATACATATAAACGAAAACAAAAATAGATAAGAAACACAAAATAGAAGAAATAAATACGCATATAAAACGTTGCTAAAAATTTAAAAAAAAAATTAAATTTCAATTGTTATTTTTATGAATGGGAATATTTCAAAAAAGTTCTATGCTTTGTACGCAAATTAATAAATTGTACTATATATATAGATTGAATATTAGGTCTGTTTCTTTAGTTTTTGGATAAAGTTCGGTGAAATTAGAACAAACTATAATTTCTTTCAATAAAATATAAAAATGCACAAAAGTACGGGAACCCGAACAACCCTAAATGTGCTCAGGAGACGATCAAATAAGATCATCAATCACATAGTGTGTCAGTGAAATCGTGTTTTTGAGGCTACACTCACGCGTTGTCGTCACTGATTGATAAGAATCAAAAAAAAATTTGATACTTTTAGTTGACGGCTGATTATTTGAACTTCTGTAACTGTGATTGACGAAAAAATGCCCTTTCCTTATCATTTAAATCTGTTTAATATTTTTTTTAAGTACTTATTAAACTGTTCCTTTTTTAGGCCTTACGAATTATCTTCAAGTGCCAATTGCTCGAAACAGCTAAATACAGGAACGCCCAAAATTTTTGGGTGATTAGACATTATGAAGAATTAAGAATAGCCCAAAAGTGTCAAATAATAAATAATCGCCCGAAGTTTTTGGGCGTTTGTTAATAACGTACTATCACCCGAATTTGGAATGAATAATCGCCAAAAATTTTTTTTTTGTGTTTTTTAATATTTTGCAGAAATTCGGCAATTAATCATTAGGAATAAATACCCTAATATCTAAAAATGTTGAGTCGCCCAAATTCGATGAACAATCACCCAATTTTTTTTTTACAAAAATTTTTGGGCGATTGATCACTGTAGCATCTTCCAGGCGGAAATCTATGCAGTCAAGATGGCAGGAGAGCTAGCCTTCACCCCTCTAACCATGAATGCGCGTGTAAATATGTACATAGACAGTCAAGCAGCTATTAAAGCAATTTCAGCTGAGGGCAATTACTCCTCGGTTGTGCTCATGTATAGGAAGGCCCTAAATATATTATGCTCTGGTAGACAAGTACATACATATATTCTGTGTCCGGGGACACATGGGAATCGTGGCAAATGAAATGGCCGATAAACTGGCCAAAAAGGGGAATTCAATTACAGGCTGAAGAAACGGAATATGTCCGAAAACCAATTTAACACCTTAAAGAGGTCATAGACTCTAAGATGAGGGAAGAAGCGGTAAAACTTTGGTGTGCGACTTGCAAAACTTGTAAAATCATGTGGAGCTCCTATGATCCCAAATCGACTGAATTCTTTTTATCATTAACTAAGAGGAACTGCAGACTTCTAGTGGGGGTTTAACTGGACATTGCTGGACGGCTTTGTATGCTGTCAAAATAGGACGAATACTACAGTAAATGTAAGGAACCCGGGGTAATTGAAACAATGAAACATCTGCTGTGTCACTGTCCGGCTCTAAACCGCACTAGATGTAACTATCTTGGTGCTCACACTTTTCGTAGTCTTGAACTTGTATCGATAGTGAAACTGCAAACATTTGTTAAAATTTTGTGGTAGTCATTCCATACAGGTACCACCAATTACATACAGGTTCTCTTCTCATCTGCTCGTATCGCTAAGGATCAATCTCGGTCTATGGGAGTTCTTTGGACCACCCAGATTAACCTAACCTAACCAAATAAACAAAAAAACATCATCCGACGAATACATATTTGCAACCGCACACAATGAACACAAAATTAAAATGCTGATTAGCAATTTTATTTGAATGTCTCAGAAAAAGCGTCAATTAAACGGCATTAATAAATCCTAGTTTACACAATGCAAGTCTTATTGCTAAGCTGATTAGTTTGTTGGAGAGAGGGACGAGGGGAAAAGAAACGAGTACTCAGCATCATGTACTGTCAATACGTTTTGCTTTCCATTTGTAATGTTAAAAAAGCACACATGCATACTATGCATAAAAATATGAGCTGAAAAATAAGTCTTGGATTGTGTGGAAGCCGATTAAAGTTTAAAGAAGAAAAAGTGTTAAGCTTAGCAGTAAGACTTGACTAGTGTGAACTGGGACTAGGTTAGGTTAGGTTAGGTAGAGGTGGCAGTCAGAAAGCCGGACTCACTTAGACCGTTTTGGTCCATTGTGATGCCACGGAGACTCTGCTTATGCGGAGTCCCCACCGTCGAACCATCCAGAGCTCAGTATAAAGCTACTAATACGTTGAAGTTCAACACTAGCAACGTCAGAAAGTTCCCTGAATTCAAGAGCGCCCATTGTGGCCATTCTCTTTCCTGCAAGTCCAGGGCAGTGACAAAGAAAATGTTCTATGCTTTCCTCTTCATCGATGTCTTGGCAGCTGCGGTAAAAGTCGTTGTGTTCAACCCTAAGCCGTTGTGCATGCCTACCTATGAGACAGTGCCCGGTTAACACGGATACTAGAACCGAAATTTGTTTCCTATTCTTCGAAATTAGGTAATCCGTACCTTCTCTATTTAGGTGAGTCCATAACTGCCTTGTGATCACGCAGTCATTTCTAGTGACCCACCTTCTATTCGTTTCTTCCTCTGTCTTGCGCCTAAGTCTGAGTTTGCAAGAGAGTAGGGGTAGACCTACACGTTCCAAATCCGGTGGAACCTGTAAGGTTGTCCCAATTCTAGCAAGCTCGTCAGCCCTAGACTTCTCCTGGAAGCCTCTATGCCCCGGGATCCAGATGATCCTAATATCAAACTGCTCTGCCATCTCATTTAGAGATGATCGGCAGTCGAGGGCTGTTGTTGTTCTTAGAAGCGGGGATTCTAGGGCCATAATAGCTGCTCGACTATCGGTGTAAATGTTAATCAAAGTCGTTGAAGTGACATTCACTCTCAACCAATTCGCAACTTCTCTTATAGCAAGGATCTCTGCCTGAAAGACACTGCAGTGATCCGGAAGTCGCCGTGCAATACGAAGACCTAAAGCCCTCGAATAGACCCCATAGCCCACACCTTCCTGTGTTTTGGAGCCGTCCGTATAAAAATCAACACTTTTTCTTCTACCTGGAGTTCCATTCATCCACATTTCTGTGGATGGTATCCAGGTTTTATAAAAACGTTCGTGTAGTAGAGCAGGGGAGGTTTGGTCAATCCTCCATCCCCTAACTTCATCATCGAGTATTCTGCAGTGGCCGGTTCCATTTCCGTTCGAGAGAGAGGTACATCGAAGACTGATTGCCGAGGTCGTTGCCATCTCCTTCCCTACTAGATCTAATTGTAGTAGATGAAGAAGCATCCCCAGTGCATCCGTAGGAGTGGTGCGAATAGCACTGGTTACATACAAGGATGCGAGTCTTTGCACCTTGTGTAAGATGTATAGATACGTCTTTTTCTCCAGGGATGGCCACCACACGATTATGCCATACATGAGAATTGGACGTACTACTGCAGTATAGATCCAGTGAAAAATTTTTGGGGTAAGACCCCAATTCTTTCCAATGGATTTTTTGCATAGATACAGTGATATTGTTGCTTTTCTCACTCTCTCTAGAATATTTGCTTTGAAACTCAGTTTTGAATCAAGAATAACACCAAGATACTTTGCAGTGTTGGACACTTTTATCTCCGTATTATTAAGTGTGATAGGTCGAAAATCAGGTATCTTATACTTCCTAGAGAAAAGGACTAGTTCCGTTTTATTAGGATTAACGGCGAGCCCTCGTTTCTCCGCCCATCTTGTTAAATGTAAAAGACCATCCTGTAGGATGTCCCTTAGAGTTGTGAGGAATTTTCCTCTTACAGCTATTGCCACATCATCAGCATAAGCCACGATTCTGCAACCCCGCGATTCTAGAGATAGTAGCACAGGATTTAGAGCTAGATTCCACAAAAGTGGCGAAAGAACTCCTCCCTGTGGTGTACCCCTATTTACAAAGCGGGTCTGTCTAGAAGCTCCTAGAGCCGCATTTATCCTGCGGTGAGTTAGTAGATTCTGAACCCACTTACACAATCCCGCACCAACCCCCAAATTCGACAATGCTTCAATTATCGCATCTGAAGATATATTATTAAAAGCCCCCTCAATATCCACGAAGGCCACAAAGGCGTATTCACCTACAGAAAGAGATTTCTCTATTGTGCCAACCAGCTCATGTAGAGCCGATTCTGTTGACTTTCCCGTTTGATATGCATGTTGATGCGGGGAAAGTAGTTTATCATTGATGGTTTTGCGGATATAATGATCAACCATCCTTTCTAATGCTTTCAGAAGAAAGGATGATAGACTTATAGGTCTGAAGTCCTTCGGTGTGGTGTGAGAGCTTTTATCGGCCTTCGGTATAAAGACCACTCTCGCTTCCCTCCACTTGTCAGGAACATAACCCAGTTTTAGACAACTGGTGTAAATTCTCAGTAGCCTTGGGGCTATGAGATTTGATACTTTCCATATCTCGACCGGTATGATACCGTCGGGTCCTGGTGACTTGTAAGGCTTGAAACTTCTCAGAGCCCAATTTAATGTCTGTAAGGTAAGGATCAGATGTCTGAATCTCAGACACTGAGTTACCCGGAAAGTGAGTGTCCAGCAGGGTTCTTAACGACTACTCGCTGGATGTAGTCCACGTCCCATTTGGATTCTTCAAATATCCCAGGGTGCAGGGAGTAGCGGACAAGATTTTTCTCATGCGAGAGGCTTCTGAAATATTATCAATATTTTCACAAAACTTCTTCCATGTTGTATTTTTAGCAATTCTTATCTGCTTTTTATACTCTTTTAATTTACCCTTATAAGCTATCCAGTCCAGTTCATTTCTGGATGATTTAGCCTTATTGAAGAGTTTCCTACATGTACACCTGCACAATTGCAACTCATTATTCTGGGAACTGGGACTAAGCATTGATGCTTTTCTTTGATCGTATCCAGAGCCCATAAAAGGAAACATCAATGCATGTATGCACTTGCACACGTATATATACTCGTACATACCCAGTTGGCCATGTTTTTTAACCATCTGGCAAGACGGATGATGGATAATGTTAAAGTGTGGAGGACCTGTTGGCAAACGGCTCAAACAGATCATTTGTAAAATTTTCGAACAAATGGCATCTAATGTGAGAATCCTACAAGTCAGGTAGACGACTGGCGTAAAAAATTTTTCCATATACATTTTATACTGAAGTCGTCCGTCTGGGTTGTAGAAACGGAAGGTAAGTTTAAACATCATAAAAATAACGACATTTTCGCTCATATTTTCCTTGTCACTGTAGAACTGACAATTTCTATAAATTTGTATTAATAGAACTATACACAAGTTTACAGTGATTGTTGCAAGACTAGCTTGCGGAAAAATATCCACCAACTAGTTTGATACATCACCAGTTGAGTAGTTTCTCTTTTACCCAGCCTTTGAGTATGGTTTCTGTTAGATTGTCTTAAAAGAAACTGTAATCGACAAAAATATCGTACATGTTAAATGTCGAAATTTCAATATGTACTCGTTGATGAAAGTATCACCTTCGAAAAGTTGGCCAACTGGGATACTTATGTATATGTCTACACACGTACGTATTTTTACATGCATTTGCATACACAGAATATTTTTTCTATATATAAAATATTATAAAACTTTCTTCACCACCATCTTTTTTGACAAAATATTCCATATATTTAGTTTGTAGAAAAATTAAATTTTTCTTTGTTATTGTTTAATTTTCGAACAGCTGATTGATATTCTGTGTGCACAAACTAGCCCAGAGGAGAAGAAGAACATTACTCTCTCAAAAACTCTCTCATTTACCCAATTTTCGAACACTTCAACGCTTTTTGTAATCTATAGTAAAGAAACAGACCTATTATAAACCATTATCTCGTTATACGAAATAATTGAGAGCAAGTAATAAAATGTTCTCAATAAAACCTGTCCGACTTTTCAATAGTGCACCATACAATACACCAAACTATACAAAATTTTAAAATTTTATTGCAAATTAAAGGAATTGCAAACCGCTAAATCGGCTTCAAAATTAATACGTATTAAAGTAATAATTTGCGATGTTGTTGTGAGGCAAACTTATTCAGTCTCAGCCATATTAGAACTTAGAGGATTCGAAGTAAATGACTTATCGGCCAAGGCATTACAGGACGACAAATAATTTAAAGGATTTTCCTTAAAGTTTTTCTTGCTACAATAAAAATTCATACTGAAATAAAATTATATCACGTTATCTGGGATATGGTTATACATTTTCCATTTCAGTTGTGAATCGAAAATTTCAGATTCAAGCTTGAACAATACTAGTGATCTATTTATTTTGATTAATTAAAAGTCTGCTACGATTCAAAATTGCATAAGTTAACTAAAGTGCGATTTTAACCCGCACATGAAGGGTTCCGTACGGGCACTACATATGTAATACTATACGAACTTAAGCCTATATAATGGAATATCTTACCTGAAGTAGAAATTTTTTTAAAACATTTTAAGTACCCGATAAACTTTTTTCGGCTTATGGCGTTTTTTTTTTTGGTATTGGCGCTTCTTCGTAGTCTCAGCGCTTCTTTTCGTTTTTGGATTTTATTATTTTAGACATTTTTTTGGTTTGGTGTTTTCTTGGTTTGGCGATTTATTTTTTTACTATGAGATTTTGTGAAAAATTCAAGAATTATTAAGTTGCCAAAATTACATTTACTGATAGCATACCCTTTAATTTTGATTTTATTAAATTTCAATGTTAATTGGTGTATTCTGCATAAAAATAAAAATATACTGACTTTGTGTCTATATATTACATTAGGATTTCAAAATTTTTCGTTGCTCGCTTTAGAACACCCTTTAATTTTTAGCTCTCATATATTTGTTGTTGTAATGGCGAAAGTTTTAGCTATTTTGTGAAAATTGCAGCTACGTAGCTCTTGCGATTGTCGAGAAAACAAACTGTCATGAACGAACGTACAGACGGACATCGTGTAGGAACCCTTAAAAGACTATTCCAGGGCTGGAAAATGTTACCTTAATTTCTTATATAAGAGTAAACTACCAATAATTCTTGTTTGTTTTTTTTTTCTATAAATTTTATATATAATAAAGAATTAGATTAGTTAAGAAGTCAGAAAAAAATTTAAAAGCATGGATTCCAGGGTTGGAAAATTTCAACTTTTTTTGTATAGAAAAGTAACTAGCTCGAATTGAGTTTCTTCTTTTTTGTCATAAATTAAATATATTTTGTGTTTTATGCCCTAATCAGCGTGACCGTTTGACCGACTAAAGTGGCAAATTGCCACTTTTTTTTACTGCTTCGCCAATTTTTTCCCCTTTTTGTCCCCTTTTTTTAAAGTGAATTATATAATAATACATTAAAATTAAGAAGTTTAGTGTAGTTTTTAGGTTTTTTTTTAATTTTGCCCCTTTTTTTGATAAATTCCCCATTTTGTGCTGCTTTTTGAAAAATATCATCGGTCACCCTGGCCCTAATTCAGTATAAGGATTTAGGACGTTTTTGTTCAAAGGTACTTTTATTGATGCCCTAATTCAGTAGGAAGATTTAGGACGTTTTTTTTGAAAATGCTTCTGACTTCTTGTCTTTGAATTCTCTAAGCTATTTTCTCCAAAAAATGGTTGTTGTCTTTGATAATGAAAAATATAAATATTATTGCCATGTTTTTAAAACATAAAAATTAAATTAAAGTATTTTACAATAGTTTGAAAAATATATGAAAAAATATGTGTTGGATATAATGCTCGGAACAAAATCATAAAGCAAATGCACGAACCTTCTAGCATAGACAATAAATCATAATTGTTTTAAAGAAGCATAACTGCGGATTTTTTTTCGTCCATAGACAAGACGATGCAATCGTTGAACAGAATTAGGGCATGAGTTCTTGATTTTGAAATCTCTAAATTATTTTCTTCAAAAATGGTTGTTGTCTTTGAGAATGAAAAATAAAAATATTATTTTAAAACATAAAAATTCAATCAAAGTATTATACAATAGTTTGAAAAATATATGAAAAAATATGTGTTGGATATAATGCTTGGAACAAAATCATAAAGCAAATACACGAACCTTCTAGCATAGACAATAAATCATAATTGTTTTAAAGAATCAAAACTGCGGCTTTTTTTTCGTCCATAGACAAGACGATGCAATCGTTGAACAGAATTAGGGCATAAGTATATTTTATATATTATAAAGAATTAGATTAGTATAAGAAATCAGAAAACAAATTTTAAATAATGGACTCCAGGGTTGGAAAATTTCAACTTTTTTTGTATAGGTATTAAAGTAACTAGTTCAAATTGATTGTTTACCTTTTTCGTTATAAATTAAATATATTTTGTGTTTAAGAGAGGAAGAGTTTGGTATAAAAAATTTAAAAATAAAACAAAACTCCAGAGCTGGAAAATGTAAACTTATTTTGGTATATCAAAAGTATATGCGTAGGTAAAACTTATTCTTTTTCTTTTTTACTCAATGCACTGCAAATTGCTTGCATATAAAATCATGCATGCATGATTTAACAAAATTTTATTTTAAACTTTAAAATTTGGCAAAATTTTTGCATCTAAAGCTGACGTAATAAATCCATATTTTATTCTTACCAGTCACTTAATTTTCAACAAAAAAACTATTTTTTTTTTGCCAAACACATCCATTGAAGAGGGACCACTAAAAAAAATTCTTGTTAATTCGATATGAAAACACATCTTCATAAAATCTGCTGGCTGTCTATCAAACTGTCTGGCGTAACCCTTCTTTATGGGTTTATGTTTGTGTGTGTGTGTGTGTATGTGTGTGTGTGTGCGTGCGAAATGTGCATAAAAATATATTTAAAAAAATTTACAAGTAGGAATACCTGTAAAATACTCACTCTTGCACGCATCACAATGTAGATACTTCACTTTTTATTATTTTTTTTTTTTTTTTGTTTATTTTGGAAGTATTGAGTATTGAAATATTGAAATATTTATTTATATACATATGTGTGTACATTTCTTCAACACCAGCAACAACGACAATAAAAGGAAAATGAGTGTTATCTTGAAATTATGTATAAAATGTCGGTAATGAGACGTGGTAGTTAACATTAATTGTTGAATACTTGCACGGTTAACAAGCGCAAAAGAAACCGAATTTAACGAAGAAGACTTCAAATCTTAATTTTAAAAATTTTTTTGTTGAATTTCAAAAATAAAAACGAGTAAAAGTAAAAAAGTATGAAATCGTTTGTGATTGTATTGTTGGTTGCTTTAGTCGGCAGTGCTTTGGCTGCTCCACCACAGGACGCACAGGAAGTACAAGTACTGCGTTACGATTCAGATGTTCAGCCCGAGGGATACAAGTTTGTGTAAGTTATAGTTACAGTGCGTATGGGACTTTATGCTTTCAGCTGCATATGAACCGGTTTCCATTATTGATTTTTTTTTCTTCTTTCATTGTAAATTGGGTCAAGTGGCCAAGGCCATCAGGAATTGGCTTTTAGTGTGTGCTTGCTTATAAAGAGATTGTGTTTCAATGTCAAACTTGTTTTTTGTTAAATTTTTTTTTTTTTTGTTATAGTGTTGAAACCAGTGATGGCAAAATCCATCAAGAGGAAGGTCAATTGAAAGACATTGGTACGGAAAATGAGGCGATAGTGGTACGTGGTTCTTACTCGTACATTGGTGATGATGGGCAAACTTATACGGTAAACTATGTGGCTGATGAGAATGGTTTCCAGCCCGAAGGTGATCACTTGCCACGCCTTTAAGACGTATTAGCGATGTGCCTGAATCCTTGTGTTATCTAGGTTTAAGTACTCCTGTAATTTAATATGTGATTTAATCTCTCAAGCAATGCAATGCAAATAAAGTCAATTCAGTTTTTATACATACATACATACATACATATTTCTTGAAATGATTGTACAAGTCAAAGCTTTTGCGAGGAAACTGTTACAAGGTTTGTGCAAGCAATATGTCAAACATTATAGATATGGAAAGATTGAGCAATGTCCAGCTTTTTATTGGATAATAAATTATACTGTCAAATTGAACAATACGAACGGAATACGCTACCTGCATACCGGCAGGCGAGCTTGGATTAGAAACAAAATTGTGAGCATACGTTGCTCTTAACATTATGGCAGTTGTTCCTACTGTCATAATATCAAGTCCACCTCTATCAACGACAATCGCTGTTGCGGCAGCAAATGTTCTGATAACCTTGATGGTATGAACGGGCCTTAAGCTTATACGCTAAGAACACAACTGAGACGAACGACGAATTTTTTGCGCGATTATTCGTCGCCAAAACTAAAACATGGTTAACGTGGCCGTGCCGTCGTCACGTAGGCATTCAAGTAGAATCATCTAGATTCTACTAAACATATTTGTATATATGAAAATACACACAATCGTGGTAATATTTGTAAAAAATATTTTCTCTCTTTGTACAATTAGTAAAAAACTTTAGCATTTATCACAGTTGTTGTTATTTCGTTGTTGTTGTTCTTTATACGACGAGCTTACACAGTGAATTTTTAGCTACGAGTTCGTCATGGTGAACGGAATTCGTCGTTCGTCCCAGTTGTGTTCCTAGCACTAAGCTGCATATTTTTATACTAACAGGTTTGCTAAGTAACAAAATTGCTAATTTGCAACCCCAAAACTCTAAAAAAAAATAATTTATTGCTTTTACCAAAAATATTCATTAGAATTAATACCGCTTCTCTTATAATTAATTTAAAATTCTTATTCTTGTCACTGGCTCCAGTGCCAGTGACAAAAGTAAATGTCGAGTGTTAGTTTGAATTATTATTGTTCGAACTTTATTTATTTTTGATTTGATTAGGCTAAAGTTCGTATCGCTCTGCAAGTTAAATTACATATGATAAATATTAATGAACAAATAACACCAAATATAATCGTAAATATTCTGATAAACACTAGCAGAACGGAACAACTAGCTGTCGCAACACCTTCATCATCAGCGTTCTTTGTATTTGGCCCACTGTGTGTGGATTAGCTCTTCAGTGCAAATGGAATATGTGAATTAGTTTGATTCATCGTATTATAATTTGCTGAAAGCTTTTTTGTAATGAGTTTTTTTACCCAGATAGAACTTACGAAAGCGTTAAACGAACTGCCAGACTATGGCAAGTCATCGTGAATAGATTGAACAACTCTACCACATATTACAGATTTCTTGAATTAGTGCTACTTAAAGACGACTTCGTGTGTTTCACGAGGAGGCTAATTTTTGGCTTAACTGGGTTTTTTAAACAAAATTGCCGCATATGAATTGAAGCATATTTACAGCAGGCCCTACAGACTCAACGATGTTCAGAAATATGCAGCGTTTGGTGCGGTTTATAAACTGGTGGTGTCATTGGACCTCCTTTCTTCAAAAATGAAGCAAGATCTTGTGTTACAATCAACGGAGATCGTTATCACATCATGATCAATGATTTTTTGTTGGAAAATATAGATGAAATTGATCCGCGTAAGGTTATATTTCAACAGGATGGCGCTCATTGCTATACGGCGACCGCCGTTTATTGACTTATTTAAACTAAAATTGAGCGATAAGTTTATTTCGATAAGTAAAGCTTTACTTCAAGCTCGTGTGATTTAATACCTCTCGATTATTTCCAGTTCACATGCTTATGCTGATAAAACAGCAACAATTGACCCCTTGGATGCCAACAATGTTCATGATAATCGTAACATACCGCCAGCAATGCGCTCAAAAAAAAGTGCCAAAAAATGGACGCCCAAAATGCGCTTCGTCAAGAACAGCCGTGGATTAAAATTTAATTTTAGCCCTTTCACCAAAAATGGTATGGGCATATGTATATAGTTTTGTCATTCTGTGTATAATTGCCATATCTACATATAAGAGACCACAAAGTATATATGTATATTCTGGGTCCTTACGAATAGAAAAGTCAAATAAGTGATGTCCTTCAGTCCGTCTTTCTGCACAAAACGAAATCTAATTTTTCACTAGATTTCTAGGAAATCTAATAAAAATCTAATGTTTTTATTTATTCTTCACTACCCTGTGCAACAAAAAGTGAGTGAATTAGCTACGGTCTGCTTAAAATTGTGTGAATTGGCTACATTGCAGTTATTTGGTTGTAGTTTTGGAAACAAATCAGTAGTGTAAACGGTATAGATTTTAAGATTTTAAAAAATTTTAATCAAAATATGCTAGATTTTGTGCTGCAGTAAATGCCCTATTAAACAATTTTATATACTAAAAAAAAGAGGATGGCGTTGGCTGAAGTATTTTATGACAAAAACCGAAGGTCCTGGGTTCATAAAATAACAATACCACGCGTTTTTCTGATCTGGATTAGTCTCCACTTGTATCATTTGTTTTATGATAGTTCAAGTTACTGAACTACACCGGCTTCAGCGGCTTCTAATTATAATGTAACATCAGAGAGCCCTCCTTAATCGTTATTGTGTAACAGAATCATCAGCAAAGTAAAATAACCACATTAATGGCTATTAAACACAGCTTAGAAAATTTAATACGCCACACTGACACCAGAGGCGCTGCAACACTGCATTATTAAAGACGTGCAAGAACCAGAGTTGTAAAAATAATGAGGCTTACTTCTATCTCCTCCTTCAGCACTTGTATTCTCTATCACTAGCCCTTTCCTAAGGGAGGTAACACTCAGTAATAATAGTAGGCATTTATTGCCTAATTGTTACTTCTCTTAAAAAAGCGATTGGCATTGAATATCAGAAATATCAAAAAGATGTTCCAACGTTACAGTTAAATCTCGGAATGATAAATTAAGTTAGGTTAGGAAAGGTGGTGCCAAAAATGCACCTCCACTCGGGGACCGAATGGGATCCATTGTGTATTTCCTTATATTGTCCATTAAAAGTAATATTTACCCCCATTTGTCCCAGAAGTGATCCTATTATCCGTCATTAAGCCACTGAATTCCCATGAGAAAGCCCCTGGTCCTCTAGTTTATACTTCCAGATATGAGTAATGCTCTCACGAAAACGCCTGCTCAGCCATCTAAGTCTATGACGTTGCAGCTTCGGGCATTGACAGATAAAAGGTTTAATGGTTTCTGGTTCCTCTTTATCCCCGCATATCCTACAGAAATATGGAGTGCCAGTTTCCCATATGATTGTTCTTGCTCTGAACGATTAGTCACCAGTCAATGCGCCTTTCTCGATTTGCATCGCCTTCCTATCCATGTCCAGTAGCAGTTTAGATCTTCCTGAGCCAAGTTTTGGCCACATATCCCTCGAGACTCTACAATCCTCCCTGCTTTGCCATGAACTGTTGGTTACGCTTTCTACCCAATTACTGAGTTCCCTATAGTAGTGATTTATCACTATTATTTATTTTCACTTTATATATATATATATATATATATATATATATATATACAATTTCATAGGTCAAAGGTCTACAACGAGTTCAATACCAGATAGAGTCCCAATTAAATGGACTGAAGACCTACACGATATGTCTTTTTTTTACCACTACTCCCTACTTTCGATAACACGCCCATTTTCACAAGTCATAGAACGAGTACGTTTGGATCATTTGTCACCAAATTTTCTGTAGGGTTCTTTAGGTTACTTGCAGATGTTTCAGTAGCATTTCGGTATCGGTATTAATATGGTAGAGACTGGACATTTTTTTTATTTATGTGTACATATGTAAGTGAAGGGTATATAAGATATGGCACAGCCGAATATAGCACTCATAGATGTTGTTTGCTACTATGGTTGGAGTAAAAGTAGTACATCTATATATGTATTTAATAAAAACTCGTGCTGTCTAAGTCAAAACATTAAGTCCTGGTTCACACACATCAAATTTAGCTGATTAGGTTTTGTTCAATATGCTTTTGAACCTGCGCTTACGTTCACACACGTTCAAGTTTGCTTCATCAATTTGAGTTTTCGTAAAATATTACGAATGACAAAACAAAAGGAAGAAACAAACTTGAGTGGTATAATGAAGTCTGTAGCCATTTCCATGCTCTATTTCTCTCTCTCTCTCTCCTAAAAACTCGAGCCTTGACGAGTGAAACCTGGCTTGTGTGAGACAAAGTTCTTGGATTTCTCCCAATCATAAAAATTTGTTAACTTGTTTTTCTTTCTTATTTTTTTGGGTTTTTGTTTTTATTTATTTTCTGATTTGAATATAATTTTACTTCTTGCTTTGTGGCATTGACCACCAAAGTGGTATGACTCGTTAATACATTTTTCCTAGGCATGTAAGGCACACTATATCGATGCTTACAAAGCCCGTATACAAATGTATGATCGCAGCGTCTTAATATTCCAAAAATACTGGCATAATCGCATACACACATCTCGTATTAACTTTGTTTCGGATTTAATCGAAATTTACATACATACGAGTATGTACACATATCCTCAGTTCATATCCTTAAGACTTTATTTTTATTTTTTGATGCACTACACCGTGCAAGTCTTAGCTGCACATCTGATTACATTTTTTCCTTTATAACTAAGAACACATTTTTTAGTTTTTCTTTTTAATAAAAAATATTTATTTACAACAATCACAAATTAAGCTTCAGGGGCGACGGGCAAATGAGCACCTTGAGGTTGGAAACCATTTTTATCAGCAATATAGTTGACGGAGTAGGTTACACCATCATCACCGACGTATTGGAATGAGCCCTTAACTGCGATGGCTTCATCTTCGGCACCGGGATTTTCCAAGTGTCCTTCTTCTTGAGCTTGAGTGCCATCACTGGTTTCATAGCTGTAATAATCAAACAATTTTTTTTTTAATGAGAGCTTAGGCAGGAATCATAGTCGACAATTGTTAGTGAAACTTACGCGTAGCTGTAGGATTCGGGTCCCACATCGGACTCAGATCTTACGATGGTGGCATCTTCAGCAGGAGCAGCCAAGGCAACGGCAAAGAGAGCAACAAATACAATGATGAACTTCATTTTTGCTTTGTTATTTTTGTAATTTTTTTTTTTGGTTCTAATTGACTAGAAGACTTGAAACTAAATGTAGCCTAAAAATTGTGAATGATTAGCTTTTATAGGCTTAAAACTCTTACGCAAAACTTAGCTTACGCATATACATAAATATTTTCTAAGACTTATAATTCGTTATTTCCTGAAGTTGATTTTCAAGTACTTCTAGTAGCGATTATGAATTGTTACATTTCTAGTTTTAAAATTTGACTCTATTTTAATGTTTAAATTAACATAATTGTTGTGATCGACTTAATATGTTTAATATTGTTTATGTACGAGTACAAATGTATAATTTTTGATTTTTTTGGCTAATTAGCATACTGTTCAGTTTATAATTCTCTTTTTATTATAATTAATTGAATTGAAATAAACTGTTGTGCTAATTAAATTAACAATCAGATGAGGCAGCGGCACGCCTATAAGCTGAAGATCGCTAGTGACGGTAAGGGCTAGAGCAACTTATCTAATTCTTGTTAGTGATTTAAAAATAGCTAAATTGATTGTGTTGATTGATTCAGTAATTCCGAATCCAACAGTATGAGATTGTTTATGAAATTTCTTAAAGCTTATTCTCTATTCTGCTATGCTAATATCGATTGAATTAGATCTAAGCTTCTCTATTTGATCACCTTCATACACTCCAACCTCGGCACCAGCAATAGTCCCCATTTTAGCAACTCAGTTTACTTTCAAGTAACATAAAGAAACTAATATTATTGAGTTAAATGTTTCCTTCTTTCCTCAAATACATGTCCATCTAATAGATAAAAAAAATCGGAGAGTAAGATGAGAATCCACCTTGTAAGCACTTTCCCTCCACCAGAGAACAACAGCCGCCTTTACTTTTAACTGTAATTGTAATTGTTGCTTCGAACAAAAGACCAAAGAAGTTTCACCAACCAAATAAAATAATTTTTGATGTGTAAACATCTATACGCTAGGGGGTAAAAATCTTTTTCACAATACAATCACAAATTTTGAGTAAGCTATGTATGAGGACAACAAAAAGTACAGAGAAACTTAACAGTTGCATAGAAATACACTCAACTGAATTTTAAAGCATACCTTCAGGAGCAATGTTAATTTTAATAGAAGTTGCTTGTGAAGTGTAATAGTGTTGTCAGTGGGGATAATTTTGTTAAAAAGTTGAAAAATATAAAATAAATAAAATAAATATAAACTTTTAAATAAAAGAGCGTTTTAAATGTCAAATATTTGTTTAAAAGATATATAGCAGTCTTTATAAAGAATTATAATATTATATTACAACATATCTTCATTACGTACTGTTGCCTTAAACTGAAGCTGGTGCACGACAATTGGGCAACAATCTCCATCTCATGCAGTGTTGCCGAATCGCGGGTAATTACCCGAATCAGGTGTAATTTTTAAGTACATGTGTAGTGCATGTAATTTACGGGTAATTTGAAGTTCGTTTCTTTTATATAATAAATTGTGTGTGTTATGGCTTTCACATCGTTTTCACATGTTTGCTTGTGAGTTTGGATGTTAAAATACTTAAAAAAATTTATACAAAACAAGAAAAAATAATTTTTTTGATTCGAAATTTATATTACAGATGAACATAACATAGGAGAGTTTTTTGCCATCGGAAACTCATTTTGGGAAAATTTGAGTTGCATTTCACTGAGGCTGATACCAAATCATAACAAGATTTTTGAAATGTGTCAAATATTTATTTTAATATTGGGTGTAATTCCTTTGAAATCGGGTAATTTTGGTTCTTACGAGGTGTAATTTTAAATATATATTTTGGTAACACTGATCTCATGCCAATTATTATGGGTGGAGATTTTAATACATATATTATGCAAACCCACAGTCGTAAACTTTATAAAAATTTTTATTTGACACTTTCCACTTGCATATGAGCAATTCTCCACAAACCCCGCACAAATAATAATACTATAGATGTAGGGGGGTAAAACAGGTCGAATGGCTTCGTGTAAATATACACACTGCGTGCATTGGCCGGAACTTAGTCTGATATAAATGTGATACACATAAGATATTTTTTTATCCGGTTCGGAACTTGCTTGCTATATTTGCTATTGATTTTTTTGATTGTTTAACCAGTTTTAAAACCGATTTTTATATAGTTTTTAAACAGATAAAGACGAGCGAGGCCTTACGTAAAAGATAGTATAATATAAAACTAACATTACTTGTGGCAGGTCCCATAAAATAGGAAAAGTTGAACTCTCAGTTCGAAAGTATCGCTTTTGGACTCCCGCCAATATTGCTAGGCGGTTTTAGAGATAAATGAACAGCTTTGTACCTTCTTTCTAGACAAAGATAATCATTAACTTATAAAAAAAATAAACAATTCCTTATGTTCGGCACAAGTGAAGTGTATCACAAGCATATGCATAAAACTTGATGTGTAAACACAGCTTTTGGAAAACGCTTTTATTTTTAACAGATGTGTATTCTTTTTTTGCTATTTGAACCATTTATGGTAATTGCCTACATAAAACTAGTTTATTTTTGTATGAACAAAATTTTATTATTTTAGTACAAAATTTTCATATTTTTAACATAAATTTTATAAATTGATTTCAATAAAATTTAAACAAGAATATTATCTTTATGCTACAAACTTGTGCCTGTATTTAAATAAAACTTTATTGAGAATTTTATTGATTAAACCAAGTCAAGAGTTATAAAAAAAATACTGTTGTATATTCAAAGAAGACGGGTATTTATTATAGAAATATGTATTATGAAAATTTTTAAAGTAGTTTTGCTTTGAAATTATTAAATAGCTTAAAAGGTTACATTCAAATATTACGATGGCTTATACATAAATTATTTTTTGAGCGACTTGCAGTGGATGACATTGAAATTTATTTATTTTATTTAATTTTTTTAATAAATAGAAACGTTTGTGGAGTTTTTGTTTTGTGAATGTTCTAGTGCAACTATTTAGACATATTCTTTTTATGTATCGCTCACTAAATCATAAGCAGTCATATCTCAAAATTATCAAAATGGTTTTGTTTTTTTTTTTTGCATACACTAAACAAATTTCTTACGGCTGCAAAAATTTCTTTTGCAACACAGTCATCTTGGACAGCATAAGATATCGTTATGACTGTTAAGCTTAAGTTGAACACTTGTGTCATTTCAACAGGTTTTTGGCACTCCAGACCACATAGAAACTAATACACTTACGCGAATACATTTCTCTCGGTGGCCAGCATTGCTCCAAAACATCTGAAATTTTTCGAGTTGTGACTGTTTATGATAAGCAATATATCCTCAAGAACTAAACAGCTCAAGCCGTTGACACAGCAATTTTGTTAATGCCAAGCCGAAACCTGGAACAGAAATTTTGTATCCCGCAAAAAATATATAATTTAATCTCACAAAGGAAAAGCATTAAAAAAGAAAAACCGAGATTTAAAAAGAGAGACTACAAGATGGATACCCAGAGAAGAAATGATATCATACTCGTATGTACGTGTTCAAACTGTTCACATTCGTTGTCAGAAGTGTATCAACAATGTCAATTTGACAACGAAGTGTTGACAATGAATGTATACAAGTTGACAACCAGCGTTATCAGTAATCAAAAGTTGACAATCTATCATTGTCAGTTCGTATACGTCTGCGGACAAGTTGACAACTATCGTTGTTAAAAAAAATACAACGAAGGGGGTTATAAGAGGATTACTATTTATATTTCGGGAACAGCAAAAAAGAACAAACATTTTTAAATGAAAATGGCTTTATTGTTTTTCGACATACTCCTTTTGATGATCAATACACTTTTGCATTCGTTCAAACTATTTGCCATAGCAATTTTTCCATTCCTCTTGAGACACCTTCAAAACATGGTTTTTGAACACTTTAAGTGCTTCTACGGAGCTGACCACTCAGTTAACCTTTGATACTCGAGAGCAAGAAGAAGTCATGGGATCCCAAGTTAGGATTGTATGGAGGATGAGTCATCAATTCGATGTTTTGGCTGCTCAAAAATTCACTTGTTCGACAAGATGTGTGAGAGCCCGCATTGTCATGATGAAGAATTCGTCTTCGGAGGTTAGTTTTATGAATTTCTCCGAAGACTTCAGGCAAACAAATGCTCGTGTATCACTCAGATTTGACAGTTCTACGTTAATCAAGCAGAACAGTGGCCACATGACATATCCGTTCGTAGAAACAGGCGATCATTTGCTTCGCTGTGCTTCTTCCACAAACAACTTTTGTTGGATTTGGCTCGTTTTGCAATACCCACAAGATTGATTGCGGTTTTGCTCCCGACTCATAAGTATATATCCATGATTTGTCACCTGTCACGATTTTATACGAGTCTTTTAAATTTTTTAATAATTTCCTTACACCACGACACGAGCCATTTTTTGAGCGATTGATAAATTATGGGGTATCCAACGAGAACAAATGAATAATCGAATGTATTGAAATGAAACTAGTGCGCAAACAATGCCTCTATCTCACAATATGTCACATGACGACCTTGCATTATCAGTTCACACACTGCATCAATTTTTTGTGGCACAACAACCGATTTTGAACAAACTTCAGGGAATTCGCCGGCGACGGAACTACGACCACGATTGAATTCATTTTACCAGCGCTATACTGTGATTTTTGATGGTGCTTCATCGTCATACAAAAAACTGAGTTCATCTATACATTCTTGTTGAGATAATCCACGTCGAAAGTTGTGAAAAATAATCCAACTAAAACCTTCACTTGAAATTTTAATTTTTTTGTCAAATTGATTTTCAGAACTCATTCAAAAACTTGTACATCAAAAAGTTGTGAGAACGTTTACGCTAAAAAAATATCACACATTGTTATGGTGTTTCCAGATTTAAGCTATTGACATTAATGTTGCCAGTTCCCGAAATATAAATAGTAGCCCTCATATTGACCACAGGTGTTCTTGATCTTGCAACATTGCCCTTGATAACTGCAGAAGCCACGAATATTATAGAATTACAAAGCGATTGCTGTGTAAATGTTTTACATTCAGTAAACACCAGAGAGAAAATGAGAGAGACAGAGTGAGGGAGAGCTTATCTCTACATCTTTTCTAAACTACATCTTTTCTTCGGGATACAAACTTTCTGTACCGGGTCTCGGTATCTAAAATGTTACTTCCATGGTAGAATTATACTAGGTACATGCACAAGTCCGGTCTGTTAATCTTACAATACAAAGAGTTATCAAACATTGTTTTTAAGCTACAAAAATGTTAATGTATGTGTTGGGAACAAAATGATTACAGTGTTGCCAGTGAAATTACACGTGGCTGTGCCTCCAATTACACATTTAAGAAAATTACACTACGGATCTTTTGTTTAGATTAAACTTAAAACAAAAATAAATAAAAATAGAACCCAAAGTAGAATTACACACAGATTATACATGAGTCTAATTACATGTTCTACATACGATTACACACATATTGGCAACACTGAATGACTGTAATCATTTATGAATGTCAATTACAAAAGACATCTGTTTTTGACACATATTTGTTTGTTTATACCAATAAAATGCATGTGTTTTTTAGTGTTGCTATTTTGTTGTTACAATTTTACCATGGGTTTCTTAGTGGCATTAATAAAAGAGCTTTTAAAGCTAGGCCACTTGGCGGTTGCTGTGTCAAGGGCTTGGGCTGTTCTTTTCCTGTGCGTTTTGTTTTTCTTTATTGTAGCAACTTTTGATATTATTGTGTCGATGATCAGGTGGTGGTTACTATAACCATACGCACCTTATATTATGAAATCCAATAAGCAACTACCCCCCACCCCTGTCAATACAATATAGAGTAGTTTTTAGATATCCAGGTAACTCTGTGTTCAAAATGTCCAGCCATTCTCCTTATATCTTCCTTATTGGTATTATCCAGACCCAGTTGCACGCTTCAGTTGCTTATTACCATGTCAATGTCTACGCGCGGCATAGAGGATATTACTTTGCGTGGGCGACCATAGAACTCCTCCTCTAGAGACAGGTCAGATGTTTCAGTTGCTGCATAACATTGCACGCATATATCATATTCCTAGCTCTACAACAAATGTTTGTAGCTTTTATTTATTACTTACAAAAAAAAAATTCATACATTATTTTGCATTTTACATTTTAAAATCTTTAAAAGCATTTTAAAATTTATAATTAAGATCTCTTATACTTAATGGCCACTAAATTTAAGCTAATAACATGCAAAGATCAATGTTACTATTTTTTTTTGTGCTGTAACTTTGTTCCATTAGAGATGGTTTGTATTAAAAAAAGATTAAATTTTATCAAACTGCTGTGATAAAGTATTATAACACACCCAGCGACCAAACGATTACTGGTTTCAAAACAACAGAAGTCGATGGCCTCATTCGTATTGATATTAAGGAATGCCCAGATGGATGATTATACCCACCATTAACTTGACCAAGTGCTCTCTAAGTTTGGCCAACCGAGTTCGAGTTTTGGAAATAAATTACCACGATTTGTACACGTTTCTTTAGTGTAAATCCTTGCAATTTATTTCTTTTTTATATAGAATTAATTACCAAAAGAATAATTAGTTTTATATATCACAAAAAGTGAATCATCCTTTTGGATTTTTCTGATTCCTTGTAGAAAATATATAAAATATGTTAAGTGAGCAAAGAAAAAAAAGAAATAAGGAAAAAGTTAGTTTTATTTAATTACTTTAATATAAAAAAAATTTTGAAATTTTCCAGCTATGCAGCTGTTGTTTTTATTTTTCGAATTTTCTATACCAAACTTTTGTTGCCAAAACATAAAATATATTTAATTTATAAACAAAACGGAAAACATAACTTAGACGTAGTTACTTTTATATATTACTAAAAGTGCAAGTTTCCCAACCCTGCAATAATTGTGCTTTAATATTTAGCTGATTTCTTACAACAATCTTTTTTTTTGTAAGTATGTAAGATATGTTTAATTTATAGAGAAAAAGAAAAAATTTGTTTTAGTAGGTTATTTTTATATAACTAAAAAGTTAAAGTTTTCCAACCCTGGAAACGTCTCTTTTATTTTTTTTTTATATCTTTTTTATTATTTTTAATATCAATTTTATTTATACTGAAACATAAAATAATTAAAAAAAAAAAATAAATATTGGTTGAGCTAGTTACTTTTTCAGCTCTGAAACCGTCCGCTTAATTTTTATGATTTTCAATACCAATCTATTTAGGATCATTTCTGTCTTACCAGTCTATGACCAAAGTCTCTAGCTTTTCAGGGAGCTTCGAAAAACCGATTTCACGTACAACAGGCGGACGCACATCGCTTATTCGTCTCCCCTATTGATAAGGACCCAGTATACTCGTATATATATTATTATATATTATTGTTATATTATATATATTTATATATATATACTACTTTATGGGTCGCATATGAATATTGTGAAAATTACAGACGGAGTGACAAACCTATGTATTATATTATACCTATTACTCGTACCTTAAATAACCGCTAATAAATAAGGCTCAACAAAAAAAAATACAGTCTCATATTTCGATAAAAAAATTTCAAAAATAAAAAATTCTTTTACATTTATTCTTAGGAAAAGGATTTTCATGCATTTAAAATCACATTTTATGTACATAAAATATGCAGTAAAAATATAAAAATATGTATTTGAGACTAATAAAATATGCATTTATTTTTTAAATTTTAAGTTTTCAATGGTATTGGTTTTCTTGACTTAAGCCTTAAATATTTTGAAGTTTTCAAATGAGTTGAAGAAATCTTGCCGTGTTTTTGAATATCGAATAATATCACAAAAAAATGCGGTCGCAAATTTGTCTCGCTAGATTTCCCGGTTTTTGGTTTCTATACAGTCGCAAAAACCGCAGCTTTTAAATACTTTGCAACTAATCAAAAAACTAAAATCTGATTTATGGCATGAAAAAATCAAAAAAATATATTAAAAATATACATATATAATGAAATATGCAAAAATATGTATTTATTGTAGAATATGCAAAAATATGCACTAATAAATCGATGGGATTTTGTCTCAAATTAGTTTATTCCCAAAGATATGTTATTCACGTTGAACTACGACTAAAGACAAGAAACATTTATTTACATGAAAATCCTTTCCCTATTTATTAAACAAAAAATAAAATAAAAGAAAAATTTTTGACCAAAAAAAATTTTTTTTCTTGACCTTTTTCTGGAATTACCCTATTGTTAAAATTTTCTTCTCTATTTTAAAAAAGTCTGCTTGTTTGCTTAAGTACAAAAAATTATTTTTCCCCCAGATTTCTAGTAACACGTACATTTTTTATTGTATGGCAAAATAATTATTAAAAATCTGTTGTGTGATACTCTTATTGATAAAAAAAAAACTGCAAGCTTCCACTTGCATTTGCTGGGTGTAAATTAACATTTTAATTCTTAGTTTGATGTAGTAATTTATACTACGAGTATGTTATTCAAATATTAAAATTAATAAATACTTAATTGAAAATTCTTGTCATAAGTGGAAGGCAAACAATAAAAATAATAAAAACTAAAACCTGCTTGTGTGATCCCTAGCAAAAAAAAAAAAAAAAAAAACTAACATGTCAAGTCTAAATCTGGTTTACTTGAATGAAGAAGATGCTGATAACAAAAAATTAAACCAGCTAAACACAAACAATTTTAGATAAAAATAAAAGTTATGACGTTTATTTTACACTTCTTGCATAAATATTCGTTCGTCCCACCAACAAACCAAAAATACATATTTTAAATTAACTTCTACCTTAGAGCTTATGTTGGTTTACATAGTTTTGATTTTATGGAAATAGATTTGATAATACATACTTGTTTCGAAATATCTATAAAAGCACACGCCCTACAACATCAAGACACCATTCAAAAGTGTTGCACAAGCGGTGAAGCATTAGAAGAACAAAACAACGAAAACAAATTAAAATGAAATTCATCATTGTATTTTTCGCACTCTGCGCCGTTGCATTGGCTGCTCCTCCTCAAGATGTCTCCATTGTAAGATTAGAATCTGATGTAGGACCCGAATCCTACAACTACGCGTAAGTGTCACTAACTATTATCGACTGCCTAAAGTCTTAATTAAAAAATTGTTTGATTATTACAGCTATGAAACCAGTGATGGCACTCAAGCTCAAGAAGATGGACACTTGGAAAATCCTGGTGCCGAAGATGAAGCCATCGCCGTTAAGGGCTCTTTCTCCTACGTTGGTGATGATGGTGTAACCTACTCCGTCAACTATATTGCTGATAGAAACGGTTTTCAACCTCAAGGTGCGCATTTACCCGTCGGCCCTGAAGTTTAGATTGTGATTGTTACTTATTTATTAATAAATATATTTTTTATTTAAAAAGAAATACATAGATTCTTAAATCTTGATTTGCGAGTTGGGTGCGTAATTTAATGCAATTTGCAACCTGACTGGTTAACTGAATTAAATTTTGTTACAACAAACAAATATTTTTCATAAATTAAATGATATGCCTTCTGTTATATAAAACAAAGTTCTTCTTGGCCTTTAATAATGTAGCTTATCTGGGATTTATTAAAACTCTTCTAACAGCTGCTCTTATTTTACAAATTCTTTTTCCAGTTATCACCCATTAAAAATTTATTAAGTTTCTGGTAGCAGTAGAAAAGGTTCAATATTTTTCAAGTGCACTATGAACAAAAAGAAAGGAGAATATTTTTAGTTCATTTTCTAATACAACAAAGTTGCTGGACTTATTACATTTATTTGAAAAACAAAAACAACAAAACAAAATAAATAATTGTAGACTTGGGTCGAATTTATGTAGTGGGTAGTTTTGATACAAACCTATGAGCAAACCATGTAATTTAAATGGTTTTGTTCTAAGATTTTTGTTAAAAACGACCAATTGAATTGAGCAATTGCTCAATTCACAAGCTATTGTAGGAGTCGTAGTTTTGTAGACAATTTTTTGGTTATTTCAATAAACACATATCGATGGCTTAATATAGAAAGGACGTATCTCAAATGTTGGATATTTTATAGGAGAAGCAAAAAACTGAAGAAAACGTAAAGCATTTACATGCAGGAATAATTTTTTAAGTGGCCATAAGTCCTTGAGTTTTAACAGTAACGTACTAAGATCTTCAAGGAGGATGCAATTATAAGTTATTTCCCAGAAAACGTTAAAAACGCGATTTCGAAAAAAATTGAGATACGTCCTTTCCATATTAAGCCATCGATATGCTCAATTCACAAGTTATTGCGGGAGTTGTAGTTGGTAATTTCAATAAAAACATTGTTTATAAGCAAATGTTTATATAGAAATTACCAACAACGTTTGTACGAACTACGACTCCTACAATAGTTTGTGAATTGAGCAATTGCTTATAAGCTAACAAGTATGTAAAAATTACCAACAATGTTTGCGCTACCTTGACTTATATCGAACTCTGGCGCGTTTTAGACACAAATCTATAATCAAACTAAATTAAATTCCAAGGGGTTGATTAAAGGTTTGTGTCTAAAACGAGCTACTGGAAGAGTTCGATACAACTATATTATGACCTAAGACTTCTGCAATAGGTTGTGAGTTTTGCAAATCTGTGAGAGCTGGGTCCAACTTAGACTTGGGTCGAACTCATTCACTAGTTAATTTTTGCCGCAAACCAATGATCAAACCCATGTAATTTAAATGGGTTTGATCATTGCGAGCCATAATCGCTAAAATAGCTAAGCGACATATTTTTTGGACTTCGTTTTTTTTACGAAATCGACTATTTACGATCGCAAATAATGGATTTTGGTCAAAAAATGAAGTTCGAATATTGTGTCGCTTAAGCTTTTTTGGCGGTTATGGCACGATTGGTTTGTCGCAAAAATGAACTAGTGAATGAGTTCGACTCAAGTCTAGTCCAACTAGTTCATTCGTTAATTTTTGCCTCAAACCTAATATCAAACCCATGTAATTTAAATGGGTTTGATCATACCGTTGTAGTTAAAATGAACAAATGAACGAGTTGGACCCAGCTCTACTAAAAATGTAATTTTTTAATAGGCTTGGGTCGAACTCGATCCAGTAGCTCGTTTTTGACAGAAACCTTTAATCAAACCCATGAAGTTTTTGCAAAAACCTATTATCAAACCATTTCAGTTATATGGGTTTTAGCACTCGATCTAGAGTTGTGTCTCACAGCTCTTATTGAACTAGTTCGTTCTGTTGGACACAAGTCCGGTCAAAACCATCAATGTAAATTAAATGGATTTGCAACATTTTTTGATTCTCATGCTCTCAAACTAGTTCAAAAAGAGCTCTTGGATACAACTCTAACTCGTTCACTAGTTAATTTTTTTCGCAAGCCTATGATCAAACCCATATAATTTAAATGTGTTTGATCACTAGAGAACGAGTTCGACTCAATTCTGATAGGTTTGATCAAAGGTTTGTGTCAAAAAATAAAAAGTACACCACGTACAAATGTATGTGGTACATAGACATATAATTTTATATCTCCTTTATTAATTTTTATATACATATTCGTCAGCCACTGAATTAGATGACGTAGTAAAACGAACAATTAATTATAAATACACACCTATAACGCTTTGAAAGAAGAGAAGTTTTATAGGCCCTACACACGATCAAGTAAACCCCTTTCAATCACTGCATATGTGTGAGTGTCTAATTATACTTGCGGCTCCATAGTAAAAGTAACCCATAATGAAGTAATCGATTTACAAACGAAATTATTTTATAAGGCTTGACATTGAAAATTGCACTTCTCGGTAACGTCACAAATCTAATTGTATCAAGGCGTCAAAGAAACAAAATAAGAAGAGAGGCGTTATAGCTATGCTGCTTAGCTATATAAAAAACGTTTAATGTGCTAACTAACAATGCAGTAAAATTATATTGTATGATGATGTCAAATATTCGGCAAATACTTAAAAACGTTTTCATTTATTTTCCATTATTTTCTTTTTTAGCGGCGGAAGGTTTAATTATTGTATTGTTTGTGGCTGGCGGCGGCTGTTAGCCGGCTTACAACTGTTTGATAAATTGATAAATTTTTCTCATTGCTTTTGTTTTGTTTTTGTTTCACTTACCTCAAAGAACGAAACATAACAAAATCAAATAATTTGTTTTGTTTATTTTCGTACTCTGGTCTTAAGTACCAGTACACAGGGTTCAAAACAAAAATAAATTTATAACTGTAATAGTATCGATTATTTTTGTTACGAAAATCACGCCCTAGCTCCTGTGTCTTGACATAAATAGCATAGCTATAATAAAAACTTTTGGATTTCCATCAATCTTTGCTTTAAAAGAAGATCAGTTTTTACAGGACCTAAATACGATAAAATAAGCCCGTCAATCAGTGCATGTTTGTAATTGTCGTATGTTTGTAGCTTGATAGTATATTGGTATAAAAAAAGTAACCGATTAACGAACGAAAATATTTTACAAGAAATGAAATTAAAAATTTAATTGAAAAAAAACAATTTAAATGGAAAATAAATTCGATTAAATGGTGCACTTCTCAGTGACGTCACAAAGCAAATTATATTCTTTTCGTCAAGCAGCGTTGTAAACAATCAAATATTCAGCCGTCAAACAAACAAAAATTTGAATTCCATCAATCACTGCCGACAATGCGTACGGCCTAAAAAATACCTTTACACACAACTATAAGATTGTTGATTGATTGGATACTTTACATAAAATAAATTCAATAAATTTCGACTTTGACACGCAAATGAAGAGTTCGGATACTTAATATTATAAAGGCTTAATTCGAATTTTCAATATTTTATAGGAGAAGCAAAAACGTGAAGAAAAACTAAAGCATTTACATGCAGAAATAATTTTTTAAATGGTCATAAGTTCTTGATTTTGAACTGTAACGTACTAAGAGCTTCAAGAAAGATTCGATTATACGTTGTCTCCCGTAAAACATAAAAAACGCGATTTCGAAAAAAAATCGAGATACGCACTTTTTATATTAAGCTATATAATCGAATAGCTTACATCATGTAGACGTTTAAAACAATAATTAAATTTTGAAAATATTTTTAGGTTTGGCGTTTTTTTTTTTTTTGTTTTGGCGATTTTTTAACTTTTGGCGTTTTTTTAATTTTGAAATTTTTTCCGTTTTTTTTTAATTTTTTCGGTTATTGGCGATTGTTTTTTAGTTTTATAATTTGTTTAACTTTGGCGCTTTTTTCGTTTTGGTGATTTTTTTTCGTTTTTTGGCGATTTTTCCTTTTTGGCGATTTTTTTGTTTTCACGATTTTTTTTAATTTATGATTTTTTTGTTTAATGTTTTTTTAAAATTGCAGGAGTTTTTGTCTCAAGTTATCAAAATTACATGAACTGATAGAATACCCTTTAATATAGATTTTTTTTTTTAATTCTAGTGTATTTGGTCTGCATAAAAATCCAACAACTTTGCGAATTTCAAGTGTCTATGTATAATTTTATATAATTTTTCGTTGCTAAGGGCCGTAATTCACTATCCTACACAATCGTGCTATCTGCCAAATATGGCATCCCAGCAAAAAATTTCAAAAAAGGTAATCGGGTTTGGAATTAAGCATTTTTGGTGGAAGCTGTTCCTTACTGGATTACCAACTTAATGATTTTAACAAGGCGTGAGACTAAAATTTTTATTTGTCGACTTGTTCACGTAATCTATTTAATCTAAAAAAATTATTCTGATCATTTAGCAAATTGTACATAATTTTTTTACTGTGTTTTGTAAGCGAGTAATGAAATTTGATAATCAGAAAAGTAAGTCATTATATGGCAAGTAGTTCTGATGGTAATGTGCAATTTTTTGCTGGGATGTGTGCTAAAAAAAAGTGCGGTAGTACGGACTAAAAATGCAACTGTGCGACAGGTTTTTTGGCAAGTCGTGAGCGATTTGAGAAATACTTATGACAAATTTCATAAAATGATAGATTCCATGCGATCAGAGTTGGTTTTATTGTCAGATAGCTGAGAATGTTGCTTTTGCATAATTTTTGTATGATGGTGTTGCACCTAAAATACTATTTCGAAGCGATTTTTTTAAATCGGTCAGACTTCTGCAAGATTTTCTTGTGAATGAATCGTGCGATGGTGTAGGATAGTGGATCAGGGCCTTAAGTGGGACATCCATTCAACTCTCTTATTTGAATTTTTTGCAAGGCGCAGATAATATTTTTGGACATATTTAAGAGCATATTAGGCCTCAAGGTTGGCGTGATAAAATTGGATTGCTAATCTTTGATTTAAAAACACAGTCGAATTTGAAACGCTCCATTTTCTTCAATAATAACCCAGGAATGTATTTAGCAAGTTAACATTTGATCAAACCTTGAAAGTAGTTATACACAAGTAAAGTAGCGCAAACCCGAATTTGCGTGCTACTAAAACTGCTAAACAAAAAGATGTTTAATTGCAAGACCTTATTTAAAAGACCTTAAAGAAGCATCTTTCAAGACACAAAATAAACTTGCAACATTTGTACATACACTCAGGTTTCATACAAAATATGCCGCACAGATCATAGGGAATCAAACCAGTTAAATAAAATACACACACACATTTAATATGATGCCCTTCGCTCGAACAAAATAATCCTATAAAAACACTGAACTTTATTATTTCTATAGCACTCAGTTGTTTTTACTAAAGTCCTCTCACATTAAACGGACACAACAACACCAGTTGCAACATGAAAGTTATCATTGCTTTTGTTACACTTTTTGTTTTGGTATTGGCAGCTCCGCGCTCTGAAGACGCAACAGTTTCAAAATCAAAATTTGATGTTGGACTTGAATCATTTCCATATGCGTAAGTGTTTGATGTTTTAGACTTTTAAGCTCATAAGAATTTAATTTACTCTTGCAAGTAGTTATAAAGGTAGTGATGGTGTCGAGGTTGGGGCGAGTGCCATATGGAAAAATGTTAGTTCCGAAATTGAACGGATTGGAGCAAAGGGTGCCTATTCACTGGTTAATAGTGATGGTCGAACCTTTAGTGTGGTATATGTTAAAGACGAAAAGAAGCCCAAAGAAGACGCAGAAGAAGAAGAAGATATTTAACTATTTAAAGGACATTTTTTTTAAACACTTTTTAAATATTGCATTTTGTTTATAAAGTTTGCAATCAGTCAATCATTGTTAAACTGTCAAGGGAGTTGAGCTTTTTCCTGATTTGCAATGATTGATTTAATGAGTAGTGATTGATGTCAATGTTTTCGGTTAATAAATTTTTGATAACATTTATAACTTGTATCGACAAAAATTTAACAAGCAGCTTGTTTTCATTTTTGTTTCTTTCATTTATAAATGAAAACAAGTTCTCTCATTTGTTTTTAATGATGAATGTTTAAATTAAATTTATTATAAATATAATTGTTGGCCAGTAATTGTTTCGTTTAAAATGAATTTATAATGAACAAGCACATAATCATGGAAACCTTAAATACATACTTTAGCCAATGCAAAACTTAATGATTGATGAATTATTGGAATTTTTCTCAGGTTGTTCCATAAACATGACCAGCTCAAAAACGAAGTAGCACTAGGAACTTTATAAAAAAAAAACATTATTAATTCTGGAACGCAGATGCAACCACTAACAGCGTTAATAGAATCGATGCTTTAAGGAAAGTGTGCTGTGACACAGTTAACTTTTCTATAAGAAAAGTGAGCCTGTGCACAGGCAACTTTTCAACAAGTAAAGTGTGCTGTGATACAGGAAAATTTTTCTAGTAAAAGTGTTGTGATACAGTCAACTTTTATATAAGAACAATTCGCTGTGAGTCTATAAGAGAAGAGTGCTGTGATACATTCATCTTTTCTATAAGAAACGTCTGCTGTGACACAGTCAACCTTTTTATAGGAAAATTATGCTGTCAACTTTTCTACAGACGTTTCTTTAAGTGACACAGTCAACTTTTTTATAACACCTCTCTTTAAGTACCACAGTCAATATTTTTTTTAATAAGAGTGTACCGTGATAAATGCAACCTTTCTATAAGAAAATTGTACTGTGACTCAATTAACTTTTCTGTAAAAAAAATGTGCTGTGATACGTTCTACTTTTCCATAAGATAAGTGTGCTGTGGCACAATCAACTTTTCTGTAAGAAAAGTGTGCTGTGACACAATAAAGTTTTCTATAAGAAACGTGTGCTGGGATACGTTCTACTTTTCCATAAGATAAGTGTGATGTGGTACAATCAACTTTTGTATAACAAAACAGTGCAACAGACACAATCAACTTTTCTAAAAGAAAATTATGCTGTGACACAATCAACTTTTCTACAAGAAAAATGTGCTGTGGCAAAACCAATTTTTCTATAAGAAAAGTATGCTGTGACAAAATCAGCTTTTGTATAAGAAAAGTGTGCTGTGACACAATCAACTTTTCTATAAAAAATTATTCCGTGACACAATCAACTTTTGTTTAAGAAAAGTGTGCTGTGACACAATCAACTTTTCCAGAAGAAAAGTGTGCTGTGACGCACTAAATTTGTTTCTAATGAAAGTGCTGTGATACAGCCAACTTTTATATAAGAAAAGTGTGCTGTGACACAGTAAATAAATTGACAAAAGCATGTCATCTTTTATACAAGAAAAGTGTGCTGTTAAAATTTTCTATTAGAAAAGTCTGCTATGGCGCAGTCAAATTTTTTATAACAAAAGTGTGCTGTGACATAGGCAACTGTCTTTTCTATAAAAACAGTGTGCTGTCACACACTCATACTGGTATTGTAATAAATTCTTAAAATAATTTCGAATTTTGCGATAGTTACTTTACCTAATTTTACTCTAGAGAAAATCTGTATGAGGTACACTGAGGGAAAATATCTTCTTGAAATGAATAACAACCAGCCTTAAGAGCTTTAACATCTATATATGTTTATATATTAGAGCAAATGTAATCATTAAGACATTGATCTGATGTTGAATTTTATTATGCAATTTTGTCATATATTGCGTGCCACCTTATGTATTACAGCAATAACATCAATGTGATGACATTTTTGGTAAATTTGTTAAATCTCTAAGGCCCCTTTCAGATTAGGCAACTTTACTTTAGCAAGTCTTGTGTTTGTGGGTGTGAGAGGAAAGGTCGGTTTGAAGGGGAAAGAATTGCCGAGACTTGAGTACAGACTTGCTTGTACTTGGCAATTCTGTACTTGTACTTGGCAATTATGTATATTCAAGTATATCTATAACTAAATTATTTTTTTCTTCAACTTCCATTGTATACACCAAATTTCAAATCACTTTCACATTTACAATGAATACAGAAATGAAACAAAACGTCAAAAAATTAAGAAAATTCGAGCATAAGAAAATTAAACTTGCTCAACAAAGTTGCTGAATGTGAACATAAAAGCAAGTTCAAAAGCAAATAAATAAAAATTACAATTATACTTGCGCAATTAAACTTGCCTAATCTGAAAGGGGCCTAAGCAAAAACAAATTATTTGTAAAATGTATTTGTTTTGAGAGATTTTCTTTGCAACTGTCTATTCAAATATAATTTTAAACGATAGAACAAGGCTTGTGAATTGGGCAATTATCAGCCCTTATTTTGAAAATGTTTGTCAATATAATACCGAAGAATTAGGGCTTGTCTACCCGTTGTTCAAAACTGCTGACTGCTATTGACAGGCTAATGCTAATTTCTAAACTTTGGGAAAGTGGAGTTGTCTATCTGTAGCATACAATTGTATTCGAGAGCGAGTAGACCAGCGCCATTTTTATGATATTGTACTGATGTGAAGTCGACTGACTGTTGCAGAATAAGGGTGACTTAAAGCTGTGTAAAATTTATATGAAAGAAAATACTTGCAAGTTGTAATTTAACACAACTGAGATTGTTTCAAATATGATTTCTAAGAACGTACATCAATCCAATGTTATATATTTGATCGTCAATGTACATACTTTAATTTATTATCTTTACTGCAGTTTTCACAATGTACAACTACTAAAAGCTAACTAGGACTTTAACGGCAAGTTTTGTATGAAGAACTGTCAGTTAAAGTTCACGTTAACTCTTAATCATACATTGTGAAAAGGGAAGTTACTGTGTTAAAACTAATAATAATACCTAGAAACCTTTCTAAATAAAGAAGACAAGATAACTTACATTAACATATTTAACAGAGAATGGTAATGGGTATTCAAAAAATATCCATAATATTATATATTAATATAGTATTAATTTTAGTAACTGCGTATAATCATAAATGTAGCGAAAAAGATAACTTACATTAACATACTTATCAGATAATGGTAATGAGTACTAAGAAAATATCCATAGGTAAATAGTATTAAATCTCTTTAGTAACTGCGTATAATCATAATTGCAGAGCAAACAATTCGTACGCTCACACATTTTCTCTCAAGCAACTATAGCCGATTCGAACTTAAATAAGCATCCCAATTCGTTTATGGGAAAAACTAAAATACGCTACAACTAAAAATAAAAAGGCTTATGCGTATCAATCGCATTCACTTTCTCTCTCTCTCTCTCTCTCTCACATAATTATAGCCTGTGTATGCTTATATGCAGACTATGGATATTTAATCGGACAAACAAATATGCGCATGATACTAGGGATATTTATTCATCATTCACCACCATATACATACATATATTTATATAAAATGTAATGGAATATGTGTGGTGTGTGTGTGTGTGTGGCTGTTTGAAATCATGCTTTATGTGTATGTAAGTAAAATACCCCTGTATGCGCATATGTAGCCGTTTAATAGTCGGAGTGTTTTTTTTTTTACTCATGAGCATGATTGTAGCTCCTGCAGTCTATAAATTTAAGTTATTGTCAAAGCGAAAAAATAATAAAATATTATTCCTCCCCACGTAAATATAAAATTTAAATAAGTTTTGTTCTAGTTGTTTTTTGTACACAATAGAGCCGAATGTACTTAAATTTATCTACCTATATATATAAAACATGATGTGTGTATGTATGCATGTAACGTATGGACTTCAAAACGGCTGGGCCGATTGTGATGAAATTTTCAGGGAATATTCAGGCAGGTGACACTGTGAAGTCTGATTTTTGATTTTCCATCTGCGGGCGGAGGGGCGTGACAAAATCCAATTTTTATATTGCAATACCAATGCGATATACATATATATATTTTTTTTTTGCGGAGACGAAAGGGTTAGCGAAGCACATTGGGTTAAGCTAGTTTCATCTAAAGAAAGAAAATTATCATGCAAATAATATTTCCCATAACAGTTACCAAGCTAATGAATTTTGACAGCCAGCAGTGCAGTAAACACCAGCGGAACTAAATTAATAAATATGTATTTAAAAAATCAAAAAAAAAAAAAGCAACCAAAAAATTAAAATTAATTCCGAAACGTTGCATTAGTTGATTATTTGAAACTTGTGATTTGGTAGTTTTTTTTTTATTATTAATAGCTAAGTATCGAAAAAATTACTCGTCTTACTTGTCTGAGTAAAAGAAAATAAACAATAACTAATAGGAAAACGAGAAGCTGTCATATTATGAATAAGATTTTGACAAATCGTAATTATAATGCTCATAATAATTAACTATATATATTTTTTTTTGTAATCAAACAAAATCAGCAAAAATAATAATGATTAAGCCAAAATTTTATATTTTATAAAGTTAAATGTTATTAAAAAATTTTGTATTTAAATGAGTAGAACATCGAAATGAAACATCATAAATCTCAGACATTTCTGTTGGAATACAACAAACTTTATTTTAAATTAAACATTTGCAAATTACTTAAATCAACATGAAAATTGCCATTATTTTTGCTGCATTGTTTGCCGTCGCTTTGGCCGCTCCTGCTCAGGATTATGCTAATGCTGAGGTTTTGCGTCTGGAGTCCGATGTAAGACCTGAAGGCTACAATTTTGCGTAAGTTACAGTGATCAGTTACACATACATACATAAATTTAATACAAAATAACTTTGCAGCCTGGAAACCAGTGATGGCAAGACCCATCAAGAAGAAGGACAATTGAAGAATGTTGGCTCCGAAGATGAGGCCATTGTGGTGCGCGGCTCCTTCTCCTTTGTCGCCGATGATGGTCAAACTTATACCGTGAACTATGTTGCTGATGAAAACGGCTTCCAACCCGAAGGTGCCCATTTGCCCAGCGGCCATTAAACATATTAAAAGCCAGTCTTCTGCTTTCCTTACTCCCACTACTTTTTGACGAAATAAAAATCCATTAGAAATGTTTATTTAAAACATTGTGTATTCAATTCAATCTTGTTTTGTGTGAGTCAGCCTCAGTATTTGGATCCACAAAGTGTGTTGCATTTCGAATTATGCAAATTATGGTTTTCAATTCCCAATATTTTTGTTTTGTTATTTTTATTAATTTTTTTCTTTAATAATGTGGTTCTACAATGCACCTTTAAAAGGCATTTCGTATTTATTAACTGTGACAAATTTTGTTATAAAAAGACTAATACAATGCAATGAGAGCATCCATTTAGTTTCACACTTTCTTAGGAATAGTAGACAGGCGGATAAACAGCATGAAATTAATTATTGTTTTTGCTGCTGTTTTTGCTGTTGCCCTTGCACGCCCCTCTGATGAGAAGATTGTACAATCGGAGAGTTTTATCAATCCTGAGGGCTTCAAATTCGCTGTCGAAACATCTGATGGATCTAATCACAATGCTGAGGGCCAATTGAAAGACATCGGTACAGAACACGAAGCCATTGTTGTTCACGGCTCATTTTCGTTTGTTGGCGATGATGGCAAAACCTATACCGTTAAATATATTGCCGACGAGAATGGATTCCAACCTTTTGGTGAACATTTGCCAGTGGGAACAGATGCCCAATAGTGACTTATCACGTATTTTAAGATTGTTTGTTTTAAAAAAATAAAATTTAATACTGAAGGAAGAATTCTTATTGTTTATAATTCAAGAAAAGGGGTGACCCGAACATGTGTTGAAAATTTCAGCTCCACAGGTCTCACAGTACTAGAGATCCTGCGTTACGAAGAAACATACACAACGGTTTTATAAATATAGAAATACGTCTTCCCGCAACCTCGGTGGCATCCAGAAAGATACTGAAAAGATGTTATAAAGCTCTTAAGTATTATATATATGGTCACTACTGGGTGAACTCATGTCAAAAATGTTAAACCTGTTTTTTATTCTGTTACCAAAAATACAGGATATCAAAAAATACTTTTGTATTATATTACTGGCCAGTAATGGGTTAATCTATGTCAAAAATCTTACAACTTTTTGCTTACGAATCTTTTTTTTTCTGTTACCACAAATATGCATCTAAATGGAATTTTTAAATTTTTTAAGACAATATAGGCCCATAATAAAAACTACCATATGTTTTAAGGCTCAGTTAAGGCTCAGTTACCCGACGGTAATGTAATGTAAAGGTAACGTAGGAAACAGCTGATTGGTATTTTTATATGAGAAGTAGGTTACATTACAGTCGGCTAAAGGCTCAGTTAGGAAACAGCTGATCGATATTGCTATGTGAGAAGTAATGCAAATGGTTATAGAGATGTAATGTAAGGTAACCTACTTTTAATATAAAAATATTGATCAGCTGTTTCCTACGTTGCATTTACATTACATTACAGTCGGGTAACAGTCTTTATACCGAATTTTATTAAAATGCCTTCAGCGATTCTTTCGTTATAGGGTAACAAACTTTAAAATTTTTAATATATAGCCTTAATTGCAACTTAGTCCTATCTCGAAATATGCGTTTTTATAATACAGAAGTATTCCTAATAGCATATTTTACTGCGTGCTAACGTTTCACCCATCACTCTCCCATACAAACCAAAATCTGCTCCAAAGACACCCTAGCCGCAGCTTTTTGGTGCCGTAAAAATATTTGCCGGCAACAACTATCATATGCCAGCAAGTCTGGCATCACTAGACCGGTTCTTATAGTAGAATTATTCGATTCGTAGCGTGTTACTTTTGAAGTGGTCGTATTGTTTAAATCTGGATGCTAGTTAGTACAAACATGAGGCTGCCAGCGAACGTGTCAGCTGTTATTGTATTTCTCTTTGCTTTACACATGTGTGTGTATGTATGTTAGAGAGAAGTTGACGTAAAAATCTATTTTCTGTAGATTTCTATCTCACATACGTTATGATACATATTACATAAACAGCAACATGTTTTATTTATTTTATTTTATCAGCTTATCCGTCAATTAACGATACGAATCTTTAAATTCTACCATTGCTCCTATAGCACGTTGTGGTCCAATAGCCGTAAATCTCATACAAACTTAAAGAATGGGCCGAAAACACGATAATCGCTTATTTTTGGCCATTTAAAAAATTTTGCCATCTTCGGCTTTTTAGCTCTTCAGAACAGAAATTTTTGTAATGTCTTCATTGGTCGCGTTCATAAGACGTAACTGTTAAGCAACCGTTGAGAGTTTGTCGTACAAACGCATAGTTGAGTAGTTGCGCTCCATTTTTTAGGGTTCCGTACACCAAAGATGAAAATGGAACCCTATTGTTTTCGCTACGCTGTCCGTCTGTCCGTCTGTCCGTCTGTCCGTCTGTCCGTCTGTCCGTCTGGCCGTCTGTCCGTCTGTCCGTCACAGGGTATTTTCTCGAGAACCGTAAGAGCTACGGACCTGAAATTTGGACAGAGTGTGTAGACCCTTGGCCGCTACAACAACAAATACATGAGAGTTGGAAATTAAAGGGTGTGCCAAAACGAGCAACGAAAAATGTTAAAATCCCATGTAATATACATACAATTGTATGTATGTATATTACATGGGACCCTTGGCCGCTACAACAACAAATACATGAGAGTTGGAAATTAAAGGGTGTGCCAAAACGAGCAACGAAAAATTTTAAAATCCCATGTAATATACATACAATTATATGTATGTATATTACATGGGACCCTTGGCCGCTACAACAACAAATACATGAGAGTTGGAAATTAAAGGGTGTGCCAAAACGAGCAACGAAAAATGTTAAAATCCCATGCAATATACATAAAATTGTATGTATATGCACTTGAAATTTGTAAAGTTAGTGTATTTTTATACAGACTACAACAATTAACACTAAAATTTAAAAAATTTTAATTAGAGGGTGTACCATCAGTTAATGTAATTTTGACTATGTAATTTTGATAACTTTTTTTTTTTTTTTTTTTTTTTTAAAAAGAGAAGTAACACTCAGGCAATTAATGCCTACTACTATTACTAGGTGTTACCTTCTTTAGGAAAGGGATAGTGATAGAGAAGACAGGTGGTGAAGGAAACCGTAAGAGCAAACTTCTTGAAATTTTCAAAACCGGTAAAACAAAAAAATCTCAAAATTATAAAATCGCCAAACCGAAAAAAAATCGCCAAAATCAAAAAAAAAATCGCCAAAACGAAAAAAAGCACCAAATTAAAAAAAAATTCTAAATCGAAAATAAATCGCGGAAAACCGGAAAAATCGCCAAAATAAAAAAATCGCCAAAATGAAAAAAATCGCCAAAATGAAAAAATCGCCAAAATTAAAAAAATCGCCAAACTGAAGAAAATTGCCAAAATGAAAAAAAAATCGCCAAAATGAAAAAATCGCCAAAATGAAAAAAATCGCCAAAATGAAAAAAATCGCCAAAATTTAAAAAATCGCCAAAACGAGAAAAAAGCGAAAAATAGTAAAAAAAAAATTATTTCAGCTGAAAAAACGTAAAAAACACTGTATTAAAAAAATGCTCAAAGCCCAACGTACGGAACCCTTCGTGCGCGAGTCAAAGTCGCACTTTACTGAATTTATTTTATCATAAAATATTTTTGCTACCTATTGCCAACATGTGGTCAGCCTGGACAGCTGATCGATTAGAGTTATGCCGTTTATACTATAATGCAACGCCGCTGTGTTAGGAGGCGGCAGCTAATATTTGCTAAATTTTAACTTCCAAATGGGATACAGTAACGAAGTATAAATATAAAATTAAGTTCTTAATTTCATTAAATATATCCTTACCTTAATATATAAGGGCCCTAACTCATTATGCTTTTGAAATCAAGCTTTTTGTTTATTTCGATAGCAGAAAAATGCAAGAATCTCGATTTCAAAAAAAAAAATGAATTAGGGCCTTTCTATATTAAAGTAACGATATGTATGTATGTTTATTAGGCTGAGTTTACATCTGGAATTTCTTGTACTGTCATTTTGTGGTATAATTTTCAAATGTATGCAATGCCGTTGCCATCAAGTTTTTCGATAACATGCAATTTTGTTTTGTCATTGTGACAGGAAACTGTCAAATGTTTGCTGTTGTAGCGGTCAGAGTTTTACATATTCTGTGAAAATTTCGAGTTCGTAGCTCTTAAGGTTCTCTAGAAAATAGTCTGTGACTGACAGACAGACAAACGAAACCCTGAAAAAAGGCGCAAGTTACAAAAATTTCAAAATCGTCATATTGATTGATTATCATGTAATTAAGCAAAATAGAATATATTAACGAAATCCAAAATACTACTGAGACTTAAATACATTTAAAGCTTCAATGTGTTTTAATTCTCCTGTAAAATATCTGAACTGTAACTTACACCTTTTTTTAATTTATATGACGATATGATGTGTACGTTTTTGCATTTGTAATGAAATCAAATGTGTGTCGCAATCTCAGAACAACAAAAAAGTTTATTTATAATTAAATTAACAGCTTTTAAAACATTAAAATAATATTCAAAGTCACAATGCCTTATTTTCCATTTATAAATTTATATCTAAAAAAAAATTTTTAGAATATTCATTTAAACATTGTATTGCAATTTTTATTGTTCGAAAATTATACAACCTTAAAATTTCTGGCGTTCCCACTTTGTTAGTAAGGAGTCTTTTAGAAGACACTGATGATGTTTATTATACCCTTTACAAAAAAATGGTAAAAGGGTATATATAGGTTTGTCATTCCGTTTGTAATTTCTATAATATCAATAAGCGACCCATAAAATATATATATTCTGGATCATTATGTCTGTCCGTCTGTCTGTTCTTGGACTGGTGTGTCAGAAAACTTTCCACAATAGCTTGGTGTTGAAATTCAGCAAAATCGGGCAGACGATTGCAGAGCTGGAAAAGTTAAACTTTATTTTGCCATATAAAAGTAACTACCGAAAACAAATTTATATTTTTTTTAATAAATAAACTTATTTTACACTTCAGTAGAACTAAAATTAATATTTTAAATAAAAAAAAATTTAAAAAAATTAAAAAGACGTTTCCAGGGTTGGAAAACTTTAACTTTTTGTGTTATGTAAAATTAACTATGTCTAAAACTATGTCTGTCACAGGGTATTTTCTCGAGAGCCGTAAGAGCTACAGACCTGAAATTTGGACACAGTGTGAGCTTTGGCCGCTACAACAACAAATAGATGAGAATTTGAAATTAAAGGGTGTTCCCAAACGAGCAACGAAAAATATTAAAATACCATGTAACATACATACAATTGTATGTATGTATATGTACATAAACTTGAAATTTGTAAGGTTAGTGTATTTTTATACAGACTACAAAAATTAACACTAAAATTTAAAAAAAATTTAATTAAAGGGTGTTCCATCAGCTAATGCAATTTTGACTATGCAATTTTGACAACTTGCTGCATCTTGGAAACCGTAAGAGCTTGAAATTTCCAAAAACGGTAAAACTAAAAAATCAAAAAATTATAAAAACGCCAAACGAAAAAAATCGCCAAAAACAAAAAAAAAATTACCAATCGACAAAAAGCACCAAATTAAAAAAAAATTTCTAAGACTAAAATAAATCGCGAAAAACCGGAAAAATTGCTAAAATGAAAAAAATCGCCAAAATGAAAAAAATCGCCAAAACGAAAAAAACCCCAAAAAAATCGCCAAAATTAAAAAAACCAAACAAAAAAATCGCCAAAATGAAAAAAACCCCAAAAACAAGATATAATAGCCAAAATGAAAAAACACCCAAAAACAGAAATAAATCGGCAAAATGAAAAAAAATTGCAAAAATGAAAAATATTTCCAAAATGAAAAAAAGCCCCAAAAACAGAAAAAAATCGCCAAAATGAAAAAAACCTTCAAAACAGAAAAAAATTGCCAAAACGAGAAAAAAACGACAAAACTGAAAAAATCGTTTAAACTGAAAAAACTTCAGAAAAGCCAAATTTTTTAATATTAAAGGAATTAAATGAAGCTAAGTTTTTTCTTATTTCGTTTTTGCTTTGTTCACTTAAAATATTTTATGTATTTTTTAAAGAACTAGATTGGCATCCATAATCAGAAAAATCCAAAATAATGATTCCAGCGTTGGAAAACTTACACTTTTTGTGTTATGTAAAATTAATTAGGTCTAAAAATTTTTTCGTTTTCTTTATAAATTGAATATATTTTATGCTTCTGAAAGGAAAGTTTGGCGTATAAAATTTGAAAAATGAAAATTACAGCTCCAGAGATGGAAACTTTGATTTTTTTTTATATTAAAGTATAAAATTAATTTTTTTTATTTCTTTGTTCATTTAACACGTTTACAAGTTTGATTAAAAGTTTGATTCCAGGGTTTTTTTTTACAAAAGTAACTTGGTCAAGTTAGTTTTTTCTTTTTGTTTACAAGTTTTATATACTTTATGACTTAGAATGCAATAGTTTGGCATAGAAATTAGAAAAATAAAACACATAGTTCCAGAGCTGGAAAACTTAAATTTTCCTGGTATATAAAACTAATTATTTCTTTGGTAATTAAATATATTCTATATTTTAGAAAGAAATAAATTAGTATTAAGAAACTCAGAAATATTGTTCCAGGGTTGGAGATTAAAAAAAGTTTCGGTAAAAAAATAACCAAAAATATTTTTTTTAGTTAAACAGATTTTATGTTTTAGGAAAATCATTACTCAAGAATTTTTATACATGTTTAATTTTTGTATGGGTATCTAATCTAATTGAAGTATAAACGAAGCTTTGTGCTTATTGTGCTCTCAGCATAATAACTATTAATTTTTAGTAAATGGAGATAAAACTAAAATTTATCGCTAAAGATAAATTAAAGGACATGTTCCGTTTCATTTTCCTGATACCTTTCCTTTCCGCTGAACAAATTTCAAAAAAATCCTGTGGAAATAAAACGTTTACATAATACCACGATGTATACCATTTGCAATGGGAACTTTAAATCAAGACACTAAGCAGCTTTGCAACATCAATGATTATTAAATATGGTAAAATATAAAATAAGTTAGTTTACTTGGTATGGAGGTGCAATACTAAGAATATTTTAGAGTTATTAAATAGCAGCACGGTTTTTGAACATATCGAAAGCAAGTAAACAAGGTCCAATTTTTTGGTATTGTATTGACGTGACGTCGATGTTGACTGAAATAAGAGTGAATGTAAAATATATCTTAACCACATAGTGTAGAGTAAAATATTCAACTATTGTTAATATCGAAAATAAAATAATTAAATCAAATTCTTTAATCGAAAAATACTGAAAGGTCACTTACTATTAATTGCTTTAGAGAAAAAAATTATAAATTTTTTCACAAAACAAATACGTACATATGTTTGTATCTGTACACTATATATATGTACGTACGTTGGTAAAGGGTATATAAGATTCGGCACAGCCGAATATAGCACTCTTTCTTGTTTAAATATGCACATGAATTTATTAAGCTGCAATTAGCAAAGAATACAAAACAATTCCATTATACAATTAGAACAGGTATATTAAATTAATTAAACAAAAAGCAAAAAATAAATATTTTAATTTTAACAAAAATATCACAATGAGACTTTTTGAAATCTCATGCAGGAGGTATAAAAAGTCCCAGTTATTCTCTAAATTTAGTTAAAAAGTTTCTAACTTTCTAAGAAACAACTACGTACGGGTATAATAGCAAGGAAAAGTGTTTAAAATGAAAGCCGTTTATATTTTTGCTGCTCTCTTTGCCTTAACGATGGCCAATGATGTTGATATCATTAAATCTGTATCAGATGTTGGACCTGAAAGCTATTCCTTTGAGTAAGTTTGAAAGTAGATAGTGTTTTGATTTTTTATAAAAATATGATAATATATCCAAATTTGATAAATAATTTAAAGCGTTGAGACCAGCGACGGCACTTCACGCCATGAAGACGGCCAAGTGAAGGATGTGGGCGGTGAACATCCTGCTATTGTAGTTCACGGTAGTTTCGCTTACAAGGACGAACACGATGGCAAGGTTTATTCTGTCAGTTACGTGGCTGATGAGCACGGTTTCCAACCTGTTGGTGAACATTTGCCTCCTTTGCCAAAAAATTGATGGGAAAATAATACAACTTGATCGTTTCTTTGTCTCTCAAATCGTGAACCAAAGTTGTGATTTAAATAAAAATGCATTTGCATACAAATTTGAAAACAAAAAAGTCGTTTTTATGTACCCCACGTGTATGTGTCTGAAATTCACTTATTTCTCTATTAAACCAGAAATATTTTAAGTTAACATCAACTTTAATGTCACATATTTATGTCAAAAGAAAAATCAACACCTCAACCATGACATTTATATGTATATGCAAATATAAATAACAAAATTTTATATATTTTTCAACTGTTTAATTTAAAAAAAGTGCAGATGTTTTGCTATGCAACTCAATATACAAAAAGGTCTGTAGATTGTAGTGCAAATGTAACAACCCACTCAATATCGTCGCGTCGTGTACAACTAAAAATAAAAAACACGCTCATACAAACATACGCATTAATTTTAAACCGATAACGTATAACTACAAAGATCCAACATCTATGCTCATACACATTTTTGAAATTACGCAGCACAAACCACTTTAACTAAAATTTATAGACCATGTGAGCTACTACCACGCATGAGTGTAAAAATACTCTAACTATTAATTGGCTACATATGCGCATATACAGGGCTATTTTATTTATACACAAGCATAAAACTTGTTTTCAAAACAGCACACACACATTTTTCATTCTATACGGTAGTGAATGGTGAATAAATATCCTGAGCATCTGCGTATTTTTTTTCCGCTTAAATATCCATAGCCTGCGTATAAACATACTCAGACTATAAGTATGACAGAGAGTCAATGCGTTTGATACGTATGTGACTTTTTATTATAGCTATGCTATTTATTTCACGACACAGGTGCTAGGATGTGATTTTCGTAACAAAAACAATCGACACTATTACAGTTATAAATTTGGTTTTCTTTTCATTTCTTTGTACTTAAAACTAGAATACGAAAATAATCGAAACAAATTGTTTATTTCCTTTTGTTTAATTTTTTTTTAAGTTAGTGAAACAAATACAATGAGAAAGATTGCTCAATTTGTTTTGGTGTTGTTTTTGCACTTGAGCACACACCAGAGAACACAGCCGATGGGCTGTAAAGCGGCTAACAGGCGCCGGAGACCACAAACAATACATTAATCTAATCGGACGCCGCTAGAAAAGAATATAATGGGAAATAAGTGGAAACGTTTTGAAATATTTGCGGAGAATTTGACATCATCATATAATATAATTTTATTGCATAGTTATTTAACACATTAAGTTTGTTTTATGTTGCTAAGCAGCATAGCTATAACCGGGTGCCTAAATACACATCTCTTCTTTTTTTTTTAACTGTAGCGTTTTTTAGTTTTTTCCATAAACGAAGTAGAGATGCTATTGTATGTTGGAATGGGCTATAGTCGTAGTTGCTTGAAAGAAAATAAGTGAACTTAGTAATTATTTGCGCTACAATTATGACTATAAGCATTAACCATATATATTTTTTTGGAGAACTCATCATCATTCTCTGTTTTGCGACGTCCTTATGCATTTCGATTCTGCTCAAAAACTCTACTGACAAGATTCTTCTTATAAATGTTACTTACATTTTGACGTCTACTTTGTGCATTTCGGTAATGTAGAATTAAAACAGTTTTGAATATTATCGGCATAAAGGGAAAAGCGTAAAAATGAAAAAAAAAATTTACAATAATAAACATATCACTGTTGAAAACGCCTCTACTTAACTTGGGAGCAGAGAACAGCATTGAGTAGTGAAAAAGTGAGTAAAGTTGAATCATGACTTATAATTTCTGGTACTTATGCGCACTCACACTTATTGCAATGTTGTCTATGAATCATATTCACTCGAATGTTTGAAGTGCGCACTCTTACTTAGCAACATTAGCAACAACAAGTCAAAGCCTGCCTGTGGACGATGCAAAATAAGTATGATTCACAATGCAAACTTCGCATACGAACATTAAATTTTTCACTATGAGGTTATGTCTTTCTCTCTGGCTTTTATGTATGTTTTTTTCAGGAATTGAAAAACAATCCCATTTACTACTATTGTATGCTACTTGCAAACTGTTTAACATAACATAAACATACATGCATGAGTTGAGTGAGCTGAATCAGTGTGAGTAGTATGAGTATTTTCCTGAAATTAGAAGTCAAACTGAGGTGCTTTATGAGTGTGAGTGTGGTATGACTATGATGTCGACGTCGCATTCATAATTATTTCAACATATACTTATAAATCAAGGTCATCAGAGTAGTTGAGTTTAAATGATGCATGCTTACTTATATTTAAAATTTCAGGAGTCAGTTTGAATAGCGAAAAAAAACGTTTCATTGCCGATCACTGCTCGTAAGGCGCTAAAATACTGCTCTAAGCATACATGAAAGGGCGCTATCGCAGAATTAAGATTTTTCACTTCACCATATGGCCTCTATCCACATTATACATATTCCAGAGAAGATAATATATTTGTTTAATCATTAAACTTTAGTTAACATATATATTATATATATTAATATATTTCCCCTTTCTTTAGGAGTGTTAAGTGGTTAACAGTGCGCTGTTAATTGTAAAATAGGCTCTACTTAAAATGTCTTTTCTTGTCTCTGCTAGCTGTGGCAAAAAAAGATTTTAAATTATTCAAATTGTGCAGACACGTCAAAACAAGTCTTATAAAAGCTGATCACCTCTACTTAAATCATCTTAAGAAGCCAAAAGTCAACAAGTTTTTTTTATCATATATACATATGTATAAGTACACACATAAATATATACATACGTACTAGTACATATCGCACACGAAATCATAAACACTCACAACTCTGCAAGAAGACTGGATGGCAAAGTAAATTGTTGCGATCGTAAGGGATTTGTTCAAATAACTGGTTTATAAAAAAAGCAAAAGCACTTTGATCATTTTGAGTTGTAACTTTTTATGATTTAGTGGTCGATATGCATATGCGAATATATTAAATTAAGTTACATTTATTCATTGAACTTTAGTGCATAACTTTATAGTTTTGTTTTGCCGTATTCTGAGTGCGTGCGTCACAAAATTTCTGCTTCGTTGCAAAATTATTGAATTAAATGTAAGGAAATGAGAACGTACTAATTTTTAATATAAATTCATAAAGCACTACTTAACTAAAAACAGAAATACATATTGCTTATTTATTGGGGAAAAAAATAGTTTGTCATATATCGTGCCATAACCACCAAAAGAAGCTTAACCGACGTAATTTTCCAAACCAAAATCGATCATTTGCAATCTTATATAATATATTTTTGTAAAACAAAACCAGATCAATAAAATGTGTCGGCTAAGCTTTTTTGGCGATTATTTCTCGATATGTAAGCTTGCCTGAAAATTTTTAATTTCTGGAGAAAACTATTTCAAAAGTAGCTTTTTTTAATTTTGATGTTTTGCATTAAAGGTGATAGATACTTATGTATGTATATTAGTGTTTTTCATACGGGATTTCCCGGGAAAAATTTCCCGGGATCCCGCACATTTTCCGGGAAAGAAGTCCCGGGAAATTTGTGCGGGAATTCCCCGGATTTTTTGATGTTGTTATGGCAACTTAATTTGTATTTACACATTCCTTGATGAGTGTCGTTATTCACTTTATGAATGCGATGGTGCAATAATAAGGTGATGGCAATATTACAATAAATAAAGCTTTACAACAACGATTGCGTTCTGAGACTTAGATGCCTTTATTTGGAAAAAGCAAAACGCGACGTTCAAAATTTAATTCTACAACAAGTCATAAAAGTAAAAAACAGAAATGAGCAAGGAAATAAAAAAAATTACAAATAATTACAGATTCTCTTTGGTAAATAGTATGGTTAACAGCATTAACAGCTTATTCTGTACTAAAGTCCTATTTCCAAAGAAATATGTCCTTTTGCAAAAACGATTGTTAAAGTTAAAGCAAGCGTTAAAATTGGTTTTGCCATACAAAATTCGATTGTTAAACATTTAACAATGATTTTTTCATAAGGGGGATATTTTGTAATATTTTTTTTAATAATACTGGTATAATTTCTTTTTTATAATATTGGTATCTATATATTACTATTATATAAAGAACGGAAACAGTATTTTTTTTTTGACTAATGTGTCTATAAAACGTTATTATTTAAACGATCTCATGAATTATAATTTGTTTTTGTTGAAATAAATTAAATTTAAAAATATTTTGTATTGTTTTGTACTGGACGGGAATTCCCGGGATTTCCCGTGAAACCGAAAAATCTTTCCCGCTTTCCCGGGAAATGGAAAAGTCCGGGAAAAGAAAAACTCTAATGTATATACTATTCATACATATCTTTATATTTGCTGCAATGGTATGTGTATCTTTATTAATCGAAACTTATTTACTCGGAAGATACCAAAGTTACTTATAAAAAAAACTAAAATCTGCTGTTACCTTGTTAATTGTTAAATAAATTTAGTAAAGTGCCAATTTGGCTGCCACACAAAGTGTTCCGTACGGACAGTACATAAGTAGTAATATACTAACGTTAAGAGAATATCTTACCTGGTGACTACATTTGAAAAAAAAATGGTTTTTGGCCTTTTTGAGTTTAAGTACTTTTTTTCGTTATTTTGGCGATTTTTTTAATTTTAGACCTTTATCGTTTTTGCGATTTTTTAAGTTTTTTTCTGCCGTATTCTAGTTTTGACGTTTGTTTTTTTTTACGATCATTTTAGTAAGTCCTAATTTACACTCAGCAAGTCTTATTGCTAAGCTGATTAGTTTTTTAGGAAAGAGAGACGAGGGGAAACTAAACTTTTATGTTCCCCTCATCTCTCTCTCCAACAAACTAATCAGCTTAGCAATAAGACTTGCTTAGTGTAAATTAGGACTAACAGCGACTAATTTTTGATTTTGGCTACTTTTTAACCGACTTCAAAAAAAGAAGGAGGTTAACAAATCGTCACTATTTTTTTTTTTTTTTTAGGTGTGTAGGTCCATAACTCGGTGCATTTTAGACCGATTGTAAAAATTTTTTTGTTCTCTGAGAGGGTATAGCTTCCCATTGGTCCCATTTGAAAAAAAGTGGGCGGGATCACGCCCACAATTTTTTAAATTAGATTTATTGATCTTCTACTTATTTGATTGCTGCGAAACCTAGCAAACATCTTTGGTCCTTGTAATTAAAAAATTTTTGAGTTGAAAAAATGGGCGGGGCTACGCCCATTCAAATGTATTATAACATTACACGTGGTTCTACTTAACCGATTTTTACAAAACTTAGCACACACCTTGAACTTTAAAACAGACACAATTTTCGTTTAAAAAAATGGGCGGGGTTACGCCCATTAAAATTTTATATTATATTTCACAGGGTTCTATTTCACCGATTTTTACGAAACTTGGCACACACCCTAAACTTTAATCAACGCAAAAAATTGCGTTAAAAAAGTGGGCGGGGCACGCCTATTAAACTTTAGTATAATATTTCATGTGCTTGTATTTAACCAATATTGACGAAACTTGGCACACACCCTAAACTTTAATAAAGCCAAAAAATTGCGTTAAAAAGTGGGCGGGGTCACGCCTACAATTTTTTAAATTTGATTTTGTAATCTTCTACTCATTTGATTGCTGGGAAACCTAGCAAACATCTTTGGTTTTTGTAATTACAAAATCTTTAAGTTAAAAAAATGGGTGGGGCTACGCCCATTAAAATGTATTATAACATTACACGTGGTTCTACTTAACCGATTTTTACGAAACTTAGCACACACCTTGAACACTTAAAAATACACAATCTTGTTTTAAAAAAAGGGGCGTAGCCACGCCCCATAAAATTTAACACTTAATTTCACGTGCTTTTACTTCATCGATTTTTACGAAACTGGACCATATTTCCAAATAAAGAAAGATACTTACAAATAAATTTTTTTTGAATTGACCAGAGTTTAAAAGTATTCACTAAAAAGGTAAAAATAAAACTTTTTAAAAAAAAAATTAAACCGACTTCAAAAATAAGCACTAAAAAGCAACAAATAATATAGATCTAGTTAAATAAAAGATTTTTATATATGTTACCTACAGTGCCGTTTGAAGTTGGTGCCAGTAATACTGGTACTAAGCACATAGGAACATGCCCGGTAAAAAAACTGCAAGTAATTTTTATGTACATATGTATGTGCTTAGTTACCAATGTTGCTGGCACCAACTTCAAACGGCACTGTAGGTAACATATATAAAAATTTTTTATTTAACTAGATCTATATTATTTGTTGCTTTTTAGTGCTTATTTTTGAAGTCGGTTTAATTTTTTTTTTTAAAAGTTTTATTTATTTTTTTTTTTTTACTGACATTTTCATTAGTTGGTGGTATTTTTGCATTTAAGTGACTTATTTTATTTTTTATTTATATGTGACAGCGCATAGACAAAGGCACCTAAGGGTAAAAAAAAAATTTCACTTTTTTTTTTGATGTGGACAACATCTCAGCATCGAATGAGACCGATCCCATGCCCCAAAAGTGTTCCCTCCCAGAGATATGCGCGTTTTATGAAATTGAAGTCGACGATTCTAAGGTTATGTGAAAAAATTTTCATACTAACAGAGTGATATTCACGATTTAAAAGAATTAAAAATGAGTATTTATTATAATTCACAATTAATAATTTCAGAAAATAAAGCTGGATTCGAAAAAACGCGAGCAAAATTGATATCAAACTCATGGAAACAGCGCGCTAGGTAGAAAACATTAAAAACAAACTACACAAAACAAGAGGTACGTTTTCAAGGTTGACCAACACGTTTCTGACGTCATGAGATGTGTCGCTTTCAAATGAGACCAATACCAACACGCTCAGTGATGGTACACCAAAGATACACGTATTTAAATCTTTAAAATGGCTCTCCTGAACAAAACCGGTTTTTACCCTTAGGTCCCTTTCTATTTTGCGCGCCACATATATAGATATCAAAGCTCTTAAGGCTGCTTGAAATTCATCTCAAGAAGATATTTTCCCTCAGTGTACCCTCATACAGGTTTTCTATCGAGTAAAATTAAGTAAAGTATCATTCGCGAAAATTCGGAATTATTCTGCGAATTTATTACAATACCAGGATGAGTGTGTGACAGCACACTGTTTTGGTAGAAAAGACAGTTGCCTATGTCACAGCACACTTTTGTTATAAAAAAGTTGACTGTGTCACAGCAGACTTTTCTTATAGAACAATTGGCTGTGTCAGAACACACATTTCTAATAGAAATGTTAATTGAGTCACAGCACACTTTTCTTGTACAAAAGTTGAAAGAGTGACAGCTTTTTCATTAGCAAAAAATTTGCTGTGCGATAGCACACTTTTTTTTATAGAAAAGTTGATTGAGTATCACTATACTTTATAAAGAAAAGTTGAATATATCACAGCACACCTTTTAAAAAAGAGTTAATTGAGTCACAGTTCAGTTTTCTTATAGAAAAGTCTACTGTGTCACAGTGCACTTTTGTTATAGAAAAATTTAATAAATCTCAGCACATATGATACATATTATGTATCATTTAAGCTTTTTTTTTTAATTTTTAAATTTTTGTTATAATACATATTCTTACTTTATAATATTGGCGCTTGTTTTTGTTTTAGCGATTTTTTCGGTTTACGGATTTTTTTCGTTTCGCACTTTTTTCGGTTTTTTGTGTTTTTTTTTTTTTGTTTGTTTACAATATATATTCTTAGTTTTAGCGATTTTTTTGGTTTTACCGATTTTTATTTTTTCCACTTTTTCCCTTTGGCTATCTTTTTTTTAAATCTTAGCGATTTATTTTATGCCATTTTTCATGTAAACTCGTTTTAGTCATTTTGGCGATTTTTCCCATTTCGGCGTATTTTTAATGATTGGGTTTTAGCGTTTTTGAAAATTTCAAGAGCTTGCTTCTTACGGTTTCCAACACACAGCAAGTAGTTAAATTACATGAAGTGATAGAATAGCCTTTAATTTTGATTTTTTTTTTAATTTAAGTGATAATTGTGTAGTCTGCTTAAAAATACACTAACTTTGAAAATTTCAAGTGTCTATATATGTATATAACATTAGATATCAACATGTTTCGTTGCTCGTTTTAGAACACCCTTTAATTTTTTTAATTTATTAATTTATTTAATTTAATATTCATATATGTTGCAGCGGCCGAAGTTTTACATAATCTATTAAAATTTCAGGTCCGTCGCTTCTACGGCTCCCGAAGGAACAGCCTGACACACAGACAGATGGACGGACATACAGACAGACAGAAGGACATTGCAGCTAAAACAATATGATTCCTTTTCACCCTTGGTGTACGAAACCCTAAAAATTAATAAATGTAGTGTATATCACTGTTGGGATTTGTGGTACAATTGTACCGAATTTGGTACAAGTGCATATACATTGGTACAGTGGTACACTTTATATTTCCGTGGTACAATTTGAAAAAAATTTTTCTTTGCCATACAATAATAACGTGGTTGCCCAACACTGATCATAAGTATCAAAATTTGCAACATTTGTAATTGCATTTGGTTTGGTAGCCCTTACATTAGGGAAAATCGTATTCTAGGGACCAAAGTGAGATTTTACAAAATTTGACCCTTCGGATCAAAAGTCGGGACATCAAAATACATTTTAGAGGTATGGTTCCTTCGGCAAAGTTTCTTATTTTGATCCCTAGAATACGATTTTCTTGTAATTAGTCCGATTTTTAAATCGACCCGCCCTACCTTACATAGATGTATAAGTTGATTTCTTTATGTTTTTGTTTTTAATAGATGAAAAATTGTTATGAATTCTTTTACTGTGTATGCTTATTTAGCAGTTGGCTACCTTTTGGTACAATTGATGTTAATTTGGTACCATTTTACCATTTTCATGGTACAATTTAAGAATAGGCAAATCCCAACACTGGTGTATATCATTACCAAGAAAAAAAATATGTGACCCGGTCTATGAAAAGGTGGCTTATGACTCAAAATCAGCTGTTAAAGATAAATCAGCTGTTAGAGATAAACAATGCATTTCGTCAGTTTCTCAGTAGTTGTTGTTTTTTGAGTCATAAGCCAACTTTTCATAGACCGGGTCACATACAGTACATATGTTTATTGAACAACTGAAAGAAGTTTAACATACATTCATACATGTATGTACATATGTATGTAAGTATGTTTATATGCATGTTATATTTTCTATCTATGTGGTGGTATTAATTAATTTATGCACATTGTTGTAACGAATTAAAATTCATTAAACACTTGGGGGGGGCTACTTGGCATTTAACATCTCTCGACGTGAACATTAATTTATAACTTAAACAACTAATTGCGACCAAAATCAATATAATCAATTCTTGTTGTTAGTTCAATGGCTTCATCGAATATATAATACGAGGGCGGTTCGGAAACTTCTTAGCCTAGCTCAAAAAGCGCGGTATAAACAGAAAAAAATTAAGTGTTTTGGAAACTTCCATCTCTGCTATGAACACATGTTAAATTTTGTTTCGATCTGGCAACTCCTTCATATAGAAACAGGTGTTCACAAAAGACGCATCCGCGATTTTTTAACAACAACAGAAATTGTAGCCAAAGTGCATGATATGGTATTAAATGATCGACGAATAAAAGTGCGTGAAATAGCTAATATCATGGGCATCTCAAATGATCGAGTCCATTTAATTTTGCATGAAGAACTACAGATGAAAAAGCTTTCTGCAAGATGGGTGCCGCATTTGTTAACAGTCGACCAAAAACGCATAAGAATGAACATTTCTCAAGCTTGTTTGGATCGTTTTAAGCGAAATAAAATGGATTTTAAGCGTCGTTTCATAACTGTTGATGAGACATGGATCCACCACTATACTCCAGAGACAAAAGAACAATCCAAACAATGGACTGAAGCTGGAGGAAGTGCCCCAAAGAAGGCAAAAACAATTCAATCGGCTGGTAAGGTTATGGCAACGGTTTTTTGGGACTTCAAAGGTATTTTATTGATTGACTATCTGCAAAAGGGTAAAACAATAAATTCAGAGTACTATTGCAACCTTTTGGATCAATTAAATGTACAAATTCGAGAAAAACGTCCTGGCTTACAACACAAAAAAATAATTTTTCATCAAGACAACGCACCAGCGCACAAGAGTGTTTTAACAATGGCTAAAATCAACGAATTAAAGTACGAGTTGCTTGACCACCCACCTTATTCTCCTGATTTGGCTCCCAGTGACTTTTACCTGTTCCCAAATCTAAAAAAATTCCTTGCTGGCAAGCGTTTTACCTCAAATGAAGATGCAATTACAGTTGTAAACCACTATTTTGAAGACCTTGAGGAAAACTATTTTAATCAAGGGATAGAATTGCTAGAAAAGCGTTGGACTAAGAGTATTGAAGTTTCAGGAGATTATTTTGAAAAATAAAAATATTTTTGAAAAACTAACTATTCTCTTTCATTGATAGGCTAAGAAGTTTGAGAACCGCCCTCGTATATGTATGCTGTGTGACTGATGAGAAGTGATATAGAGAGTGAGAGAAATAGAGAGATAATTAAAGAAGGGCAAGGTTAATGTAAAATTTAAAGAAAAATTTATATGTATGTCAAGGCCACCTACGGCATACGGCATACAGCAAAACAATTATGAATCGCAAGCCGAAGTTTTGAGTTGCTAAATTAAAAATATTGCTGCAAAAATGTTGCCGATTTACGAACTAATATTGTAATACAGAATGTTATATAATTTAATAATAATAATGTTCGCCCGAAAAATAGTGTAGTTAGTAAGTATTTGTTTTAGAGCAACAATAATTTTTCGCAACATGTTGGTTTCTTTATGCTAATGAACAACAATTCAGCAAACAATAGCTTGGGGGTAACAAGCCGATTCCAGCACTTTTTTCCGGTTCTAGGTTATGGCATTCGCTATCGAACAATATCGATATCGAATGCTATAATCTCAAACTGAAAAGACGTGATCTAATCAGCAGATTTTGGGCACACTCGAAATAATTTTTTAAATAAAAGTTACATATCGCTACCTTAATGAAGAAATACCCTAATTCATTATATTTTTTAACTTCATCTTCAAGATCAAAATCGCAAAAAATTTTAAAAAATTAGATTTTTTTTACATTATTATTACCATTTTTAGGTAATGCTTACTTAGGCGCAAAAGTAAACAATTTCCCGAAAATTTTTTAATTTCATTTGTTTGGAAATTTTTCACTTTTGCGGCTACACCGAAAGAATTTTGCTTCATAAGTCCAATAAAACAATTTCATTAAAATTTTTTCACAAATCTAATGATAATTACACAAATCCAATGAAAATTTCATGAATATTGTGAAAGAATTTCATTGGAATTGCTTCGTTGGTATTCTGGTTTTGTAAGAATATTTTATTGGATTTATGACAACAATATTTTCTAATTATTAAGAAACCCCTTATATTTAAGTTATTTCATTCTTTTCATTAAATTATTTTATTGTTTCGATGAAGTTATAGCACTGCATTAATTAAACTGTTAAATAAATTTGATGAAGTTTTCAATTAAATAATTTTAACGAAACTGGTTTCATTAATCCAACGAAGCGTGACATTGGTTGAATTTTAATGATTTTTTCATTAAATTAATGTCGAAATTCATAGAATTTATGCCGAAAATTCTTTCAGTGTACCTAAGAAATTCAGTGTTCTAGAAATTTCTTTATTAAAGTTTTAGGTACACTTTTGTAGTTGATTGTTTCCTTGAATTTTAAAGGGTTTCTACCTATGGACCTAAACAGGGGAAAAATTAGAAAAAAATAGAATTTTTAAAAATTTTGTGCGATTTCTATATTTAAGATGAAGTTTTTTTGATTTTATATGTTAACAATTTTTGTTCTTTATGACAAGAGCTACAACTTTGCTTCAGAGAGTAAATCAAAATTCCGAACGGTTTGCAAAATATAATCATGAGAAAATGCAGAAATGACAACGAGGCCCCAAATCTTTTGCGGGCCCAAAAAAAAGTGCATCGGGGCAAAACTGGGAGATATGGTTCTTTTTTGCTTGGTCTTTTATCACGTAGTGGTGTCCGTAAATGGTTATATATCCATGAATTAAAAAATTTTAGACAGTGATATTTCATCGATATCTGTGCACCACATGTAAATAGCAGAGCTCTACCCTGCAGGAAATGCGAATAGTGAAATTCTAGTGATTTACTAGTGACAATGTCAATAGTACTACCAATCAGGTGTACCGCAGCCAATGTTATTAACTATTGGAATTTAATATTAGCTTGTCATTGAAAATCCACTACTAACTATACTGTAGCACTACTGACTAAGTAGTTCTTTTGGGACCACATGTAGACATTGGCACCAAAGATTCACTAGCAAATTTTAGGGACTCTAATCTACAATATCGATATTTCTTCGCTCGATGTCAATAATAAAATTGTAGTGATTTACTAGAGACATTGTCAATAGTACTGCTGAATAGGTGTACCCCAGCCAATGTAATCGCCTATTGACATACAACATATGATTGTCATTGCAAATCTACCAGTAGACTTTAGCACTATTCTCTTACGACCATGTGTAGACATTTGAACTAAAGATTCATTAGTATATTTAAGTGACCCTCGCTTACAATTTTATAAGGGTTGGGGCAACAAACTTAAATGCATACATATCGCACACTAAATCATAAAGAGTCACAACTCAAAATTATCAAAGTGGTTTTGCTTTTTTATAAACCAGTTAATTGAAGAAATATATAACGACCTCAACAATTTCTTTTGCAAAACAGTCTTCTTGAAGAACATAAAATACCGTTATGCTTGTTTTTATGTCACATACTTGCGCCATTTGTACAGTATCAGCAGTTGTTTGCAACTACTCAGCATCTGAAATTTTTTGAGTTGTGACTGTTTATGATTTAGTGTGCGATATGTATGCAAAAGCTGTCAACATTTCAACTAGTGCAATTGTCGCTAGAGAAAAGAGTGTTGACATAGAGACATAGGGTTCTAGGCTGACTAGAGGGTAGCTTTCCCTGTAAAATATTTTAATATATTTTTTATTTATATTTTATTTTTTAATTTTTTTATTTTTTATTTCTTTTTGTTTCTTCTATTGCAAATAATATGTATGTATGATAAAGATATTGATTGATCTGCTTCCAGTTATTAAGAAAACATTAAAAATTATGTTCCTTCAGTTCAATAGTTACAAACAACTTTCGTGTCATACATCTTTTAATTAAAAATTGATGTCGATGCATTGAATGATTGGATTAGGTTGGTATTTTTTTAGTGTGAGTAGTGCTGATGCAGATTTTTTAGCTACAAATAAGTTTAAGTTTATAAGATTACTAAATGAATTAATTATTTAAGGCTCCCCACAACACAACAAATTGTCAATTTAACCAAAATTTTCGAAAACAGAGTTTTAATCAGATTTGGATATTTTGAGCAAGTTCTCGTTTATTAGATCTAAAGAAAGTTACAGGCAAGGCTCATTCAGCATTTTCCAGATAACAATCATTAAACGCTGGGCTCAACTAATGAAACAAGCATATGCAAGATGTCATCTAGATCACGGTTCATTCGTGGTCTTTTCAAATGAATTGCAACATCCAAATAGATGCATATGGTTACATAAATATAAACACTATGGTTTCACACAAGACACATAATCAAACACAAACTCAATTTCCCATTGGTTTAATAATTATAATAAAATATGGGAGTGCATTTACGAATATATGCATGTATGTACAAATGCATAAAAATTTCTTGAAAAACTATGTTCGGTTAAATTGTGATAATAAAAATAAAAGACCCAAACTTGATATTATAACTTCTTTTATATCTATTTTAAACTTGTTTATTAAATACAAATATTATCCCAAATTCTTTTTTGATGGCAAACATTTATCAATGCAAATTTATTTAAATAATCCCACAACAATAAAAACCCAAATTAGAAAAATTAGTTTACAAAATGCACAAATGAAATAACTAACATCAGGCTGGGGGCCAGGCCAATTGTTATATAAAGAAGACAAACTTGGCTGAAATCGTTAGTTATAATCGAGCCAGTATTTCAAACAAATCCTTGCAATATGAAGTTCATCATTGTTTTTGCTGCTCTTTTCACTTTTGCTTTGGCTGCTGAAGTTGAAATTCTCCGTCGCGATATCGATGTTCAGCCCGATAGTTTCAAATTCGGTTTGGAAACGTCGGATGGCACACAACACGATGCTGAGGGGCAATTGAACAATATTGGCTCAGACTACGAAGAAATTGTAGTACGTGGTTCCTATTCCTTTATTGCCGATGACGGTCAAACCTACACTGTCAATTATGTTGCAGATAAGAATGGATACCAACCGCAAGGTGCACATTTGCCTGTTGCACCTGTAGCTTAAGTAGTTTTATAGTTTGTCTCCTAATTTAATTTTGTTTTATTTGATTTATTGATCTGTTAAGTTAAGTAATAAAACAATTATACCAAATTTTTTTATAATTTAAAGTGTTTTTTAGAGTTCAAGTTGTAAAAAAATTTTGTCCTTAGATTTCTACATTTAGTAAAAAAAGGCAAATTTACATACATATCGTCACCTCAGAATTGTTTTAGCACATACGCCAAAAAGTCGGAGTGGAGAAAAACGGCAAAGAAGGTTTACATGAAGTTTTATCAAAATACAACAGATGGATTTCTTATTCAACACGTGTTTCGAAGAAAAATTTAAAATTGTTGTGAACTTTCATGAATGAAATTAGAAGTTAATATTAATACGTTTTGTGCTGCATACACAATTTATTTTCGAAAAGTAGCTTTTTGTGTGTGCTCCATACGTATACTTTACTGCTGTGTATTGAGAAATTTTGTAGTTGAGACGAAAATTAATGCTTCAAATTTATCCTTCTTGCTGTCTAGAGAAATAAGTCGATCGTTTAAGGCCGACCAACAAGCCGCCTTCCTAATCTTTTTAAATATCGATCCGCTTACAAAAAAATAAAAAATAAACGAATAATCGGAAGAGTATTTAATATAATGAAGGCAATGAAATGATTTATGTTATAATCAAACATGCATAATTAAGATTCCTTGCATTTTATTTAACTAAGTGTTGCATATATTAAAACATATAATCGGCGGCTGCGTCTGGGAGATGATGTTTTTGCTTAACTGTCGCCGTTGAATTTTTATTACAGAACCTTCATATTTTACTGTTAATTTCTTATAGAAATGAAGCAAAACAAGAGTTAATTTTACTTTGTACGTGTTTTGTATGCAGAATTTGACGCAATCGCCAAACGGTGGCGTGTACAGCAAAACAATACTTATCAAACCTACAAATAGTTAATATGGAGCAAAATGAAGCCTAATGTTTTAGAAAACATAATACATTTCGCGAAACGCGTTTTTGATTCAGAAAGAGAGTATTCAAAGTACATTTATCGGCCATGTCACAGAGTTCAATTCCGTTCGGCATCGGAATTCAATCCACATCATTTTTATAGGAGATGTTGTCTAAAAAAGAAAACTAAAATACGGAAATTTGCCAGGTGTGTCCAGACTGTTAGGGGTGCCGTTTCCGAACGGAATTGAACTCTGTGACACGGCCGTATATACTCCAAACCTAAATCATTTGTTTTAAGAATGGTCGGTGAAGCAAAACAATTCAGAGCCTACGACGTATGTATATGTGTATATATGTAAAAAGATGATGAGTATGGAATAATTTAAAAACAAAGGTATGGCATGGAAGTAAGTTGATGTAGGAAGAAGTCTGGTACAGTATCGGGTCACAAATAAAATATTTTGTCGAGGATCTAATTGTGACATGGTTCTGGCATGTTCTGGGGATAACACCTGCCTCAGAAAAATATCAAAAAGGTATCATTGGTGAAGTACGTGTATGTGTATGTGTGTTAAATGTAAATATTTTTTATAGATTGTTTATTTAATTTTTATGAACAGCGTACCCAATGGGAGGGTTGGAACCTGCTGGGATATGCTCACCGTTTAAGAGTTAGTCGGAAAACCCATTGGTCTCTACGACTGTTACAAATAATAAATATTTACATTTAACACACATACACACACACGTACTTCACCAATGATACCTTTTTTTTCTGAGGCAGGTGTTATACCCAGAACATATGTGGCTGCTGCAATTCTCCATTTGATGATTGTGAGTTTTAGCATAAACAACTCTCGTATTCTATTGTTATTTTATATATAATTTTTAATGCTAATATTGATTCCGCACGTAAAGAGTAATTCAACAGAAATAAATATAGATCGATACGCATTTTGCAATTGCTTTAATTAAGAAATTTCAAGAAGTGTTACAAAAGGGTACTTCATGGAAAAAAGTATAACAAAAACTGATTTTTTTTGTTAAGAAAATACAACTCTATCATAAAAAAATATAATAAAAATATAAATAATATACATAATTTGTCTCTTACGTATATTTTTAGTAAATTTTCTTAAATTTGCGTAACTAAGGTTAATGAATAGTCGGTAAGTCGTGCATAAATGTCTTTAACAACTACTTTAGCGAGAATATGCTGTCACTAAGCTCCGAAAGTTGGTCAAAATAGTTTATATTTGTCTCAGACTTTAGACCTATTACAGTATAAATTTAGTATTTTGCTGCTGGTATTGAAAATTCAATTCCAGAATTGGAGATTATAAAATTTTTTAATATCTATGTAAATTTTTTTTATACATTTGCAACAAAATATTTATATATCTCGTATTGAAAAATCAAGATATATGGTTTGTTGTTAATTAAAATCAAAAGTTGTTGTTGGTTAAGCATTTTGTTGTTGCTTCGACAACTCATCAGTAGACCTTAATTCAAAAAATCTTACAAACTCTAATATTTAAAGCTAAAGTCCAATAAACTATTGCGAATTACGAAACTACAATCACAGTAGGCTAAGAAAAAGTTTCAATTAGCAATCTTGAGTTTGGCTGGTTTTTGTTGCTTGTGTTAAGATTTGTGCATTTTGATAGAATATTTCATCCCCTTCCTCCCCCTTCTTAGGGATGTTTTTACAGTTTGTTAGAATTGAGGCAAAAATTACCGTACGGTGAGGGAGGGAGTTCTAGGGTTAATATGTTGCACAAAAATATTTGCTAAACATATCCTACACCTCAGAAACAGACACACAGACCTATATGCTGCACAAACAGGACAAAGGGAGAGAACTTTCTCTCCCCTTAAATTAAGTTCCGTTGTGATCTGTCAAAACACCAATATACACATCGTTAGCTTAATATAGAAATGCCCTAACGCATTGTTTTTGAAGTTGAAATTTTTTTAATTATTCGATACATTAGATGTTCTGCTTTCGAAATATACAAAAAATTCGATTGAATTTGTTTATTATTTGTTTATTTGTTTTCTGGTCTCCTGTACCATAATTCAATGCCAGAGCACATTAAAAGGCTCAATTTATTGTTTGGTTGCCACTTTTCTTCATTCTTCATGCAGAAAATTCGGTTCCAAACGAAAACTGCCTCGCAGACCTCAAAGATACCACTTTTTTTTGGCACCTTCTTAAGTTTATTCGGCAGCTAGACACTTTCTTCTATCATAAAAAAATAATTCCGGCAAACCTAGCTTACGGCGTTGCAAAGTTTTCTCATCGTCTTCCCTTAACGGAAAGTCGCTACCAACCGAAAATCGCTCCACAGTCCTCGAAGTCGCCACTGTTTGTCACCGTTAAAAATTTATTCGGCAACTTTACATTTCCTTTCTTTATATGTGACCTTGTCCCAGAAAAGGGACCTAGTGTGTCAAAAAACAGGTGTCAAAATCGATAAAAAATGAGAAAAACATTAAAAAAATTTTAAATGCGTTTTTCTCATAACTACATTTTCACACACTAGGTCCCTTTTCTCGGAGAAGGTCACATGTGAGGAAAATAACGATAATCCCAGCTTACGGCGTTGCCCCTTTTTTCCCAAAGTCTTCCCTTTCCTTGAAATTCGGTACTGAAACCCGCTTCACAGACCTCGAAGACGCCATTTTTGACGCCGTCCAAAATAAAAACAGTCTCCCCATTATAAAGTCCTATTCCTACCCCTTCCCCCATTTGATTAAAATTTAAGAAAGCGGCAGAAAATATTTAAGGCATTTACAAAAGTGTAAATTTTACAATATATTATCACCAAAGTTAACTATTTTAAGGCTGGTCCGTTGGACTAGTGGGCAGTGCGCCGCCAACTTGTCTGTATGTCTAAATTACTCTGCAACATTTAATAAATAAATAACATTTATCTGAAATATTGTAAAATGGTAACACCCTTAAGGGTGCCTCGTTGGACTAGTGTTCAGTGCGCGCCAATTTATCAGTCTGTCTAAATTAGTTTGTAATATTTTTGGGGCAACTTTTGAAAAAAGTTTAATTTTAAAGAACTCAACATTTTGATAATTTCATATTAAGTAATGGCCTAATTCAGTAATAAGATTTATTTAATACGCTTTTGTTTGAAAATACTTTTGAGTTCTTGTCTTTGAATTCTCTAATAGTGCATTTACATTATCTCAAAATTTAGTACTTACGAGATTTCGGCCTTAATCTAGCTGCTTTGTACTAGATTTCCAATACAAAACAAAATCTAGTTTGTGAGTAGATTTGTAGAAAATCTAAATAAAATCTAATATTTTTATTATTATTATTTTCACTACCCTGTACATAATATTTATATAAAAGATGATGGAATTAGCTACGGCCTGCTTAAAAAGGTGTGTGAATTGGCTACATTGCAATTGTTTGGTTGTAGTTTTGGAAATTTTTCAGTTAATGGGTCTGGTTTAGTTTTGTCTTCCATAGATTTTCATAAAGATTTTAATTAAAATCTCCTTGATTTTGTGCAGGTGTAAATGCCCTATAATTTATTATAATGAAAAATAAAAATATTATTGCCATGTTTTTAAAACATAAAAATTAGACTAAAGTATTATACAATAGTTTTATTTTTTTTTTTTTTTTTATAAAGAGAAGTAACACTCAGGCAATTAATGCCTACTGCTAATACTAGGTGTTACCTTCTTTAGGAAAGGGATAGTGAGAGAGAAGACAGGTGGTGAAAGAAGAGATAGAGGAAAGCTTCATTCTTTTACAACTCTGCTTTTCGCACGTTTTTAATAATGCAGTGTTGCAGCGCCTCTCCGATGTTAAATGGGGCGTATTAATTTTTTGAAGCTGTGTCTTGTAGCCATTTTATTGATTATTTTACTTCGCCGATGATTTTGCTACACAACGAAGGAGGGCGCTCTGATGTTACATTCCGATTAGTATCTGCTGAAGTCGGTATAGTTCAGTGACCAGTGACTATGCCTTCATCACTTGAACTTTCCTACAACAACTGACACAAAGGGACACTAATGCACATAAGAAAAATGCGTGGTGTTGTTATTTAATGACTGTCGGATACAGGGATTGAACCCAGGACCTTCGGTTTTGAAGTCAACGTGCTAACTACTTCAGCCAACGCCACATATAGTTTTTCATATAGTTTGAAAACTATATGAAAAAATATGTGTTGGATATAATGTTTAGAATAAAATCTTAGAGCAAATACACAAACCTGCTAGCATAAACAATAAATTATAATTGTTTTAAAGAATCACAACTGCGGCTTTTTTTCGACCATAGACAAGACGATACAATCGTCGAACAGAATTAGGGCATAAGTCTGTTATGTATGGTTTGAAATTGTGGTGTGGAAAAACATAATTAAGATTGCCAAGCAGCGTCCTAAAGAAAAAATATGTGTTGAATATAATGTTTAGAACAAAATCTTAGAGCAAATACACAAACCTGCTAGCATAAACAATAAATTATAATTGTTTTAAAGAATCACAACTGCGGCTTTTTTTCGACCATAGACAAGACGATACAATCGTCGAACAGAATTAGGGCATAAGTCTATTATGTATGGTTTGAAGTTGTCGTGTGGAAAAACATAATTAAGATTGTCAAGCAGCGTCCTAAAGAGACAATTTCAAGAAATAAAAATATTTGAGGAATTCACAACGTGTTCTTTTATCATCTCATATTGTCATAATGTTTTAAATTAATTTTTTTTAACATTATTGCTTTCAAACAAATATTTGAGAACATAATGACAATAATGACGTCAATCAATGTATATATTTATGCATAAGGTCAATTTTAGATTTTATAATGTAAAAAAACTTCCTGCATTTAAATGAAAAATGAGCCTTTCATAAATAATCAATAAAAATAGATTTAGTCAGCTATTTTGCATAATTTGGCAATCTTAATGCCATTTAAAATATTTTGCAAAATATTATGCCAATAAACCCTTAACAATCAACAACTTCTCAACAAATATGTTGCAATCAAATATATTTAGTTCTAACAATCATACTCATATAAGTTAAATTTATATACATAATGTCAATACCTTGAAAGAGTATCTTTAAAACTTATGCCTGCGAATTCCCACGCACTATGAAAATTGTACCAACAATAAATACAATTTTTTTTTTAAATTTAAGCAGACATAAAAATTAACGAGTTGTTGTTCAACTTGATAATTGATTGTGGCCAAATTATTAGTTTCTGGTTTGTATGGCTCATTAAATTGTGCGGTTTTCTTTTTTAAGCCAAATAGTTTTTTATACATCAAGCTGAATTTATAATTGATCAAGCAACAGTGTTTCAATGCAAATTTGCATATTCATATATAAATATTCATTCATAGTCAAAGAAATTTTAGCATATGGAAATTCGATGTGCAAAAAAAATTTTATAAATTTTATTTTTTGGTAGAATGGGCTCGTATAAAAACTCGAGACATTTTAACGAATAGTATCTATTCAGCTTGAACTATCAAAAGAATAACAATTTAGCAAAATGAAATTCATCATTGTATTCGCTGCTCTTTTCGCTGTCGCTTTGGCTGCACCCCGTCCTGAAGATGTTGTCGTCTTGAAGTCAGAATCTGATGTTGGGCCCGAATCCTTCAGATATGCGTAAGTGTTTAAACATTCTGTAAATTCAAGCTAAAGTGTTAAAAATAATTATGTTATCTTTTTCATATAACAGTTATGCTACTAGCGATGGAACTGAAGCCCAAGCTGAAGGTCAATTGCAAAATGTTGGATCTGAACAAGAAGGCATCGCCATTAAGGGCTCATTCGCCTTCGTTGCTGATGACGGCCAAACATACACTGTCAACTATGTTGCTGATGAAAATGGTTTCCAACCCCAAGGTGCTCATTTACCCGTTGGTCCTGATGCTTAAGTTTTCTCTCTAAGTTCCTGTTAAATTTGTTAAATGCGATAGTTCTTTAAGAATAAAAAAATTTTAAAAATATAATTATATTAGTTTAAGTGTATTTATTTCATAAAATTATCATAGCGCACACTAAATCATAAACAGTCAGAACTCAAAAAATCCCAAATGTTTAAGAGTGGCAAAAAGCTGTTGATACTGTACAAATGTACAGTAGGACAAAAAAAGGCATAACAGTATTTTTTATTGCTCAAGAAGGCTGTACCGCAAAAGAAATATTTGCTGTCGCTAGAGATTAGAGCAGAGAACTGGTTTATAAAATAAATATATATGTACTACTATTGGGACTTAAGCCTATATAATCGAATATCTTACCTGATGTACACAATTTTTTTTTTAATTTTTTCCATAGCTGTTAAGTAATGATTACTAATCGTAATGATTACTAATTTGATTCCTTTTTTTAAGGTGAAGTAATGATTAAATTACGATTATATTCAGTTTCGCACGATTACTAATAATGAAAAAGTAATCTGAATTACTTAAAATTACTAAAAATGATCAAAAAGAATCAAAAGTAATAAAAAAATAATCCGATTACTTCTAAGGATTTCTTTTCATTATTTTTGATTATTTATTAAGAATCAAAAGTAATCTTTAAAAGTAGCCGGATTACTTTTTGATTACTTTTGATTCTTTGTGATTATTTTTAGTAATTTAAGTAATTCAGACTACTTTTCGATTATTAGTAATCGTAATCAATTATTTATCAGCAATTCTTTTGAAAGCAATTACATAATCACTACAATTCTTTTTAAAATGTAATCTAATTGATTTCTAATCGTAATCGAAATTTAAAAGCTCTGATTTTTACCCGGTGAAATTTTTTTCTGTTTTGGAATTTTTTCGGTTGTTGGCGAGTTTTTTCTTTTGTGTTTTCTTCGTTTTGGCGATTTTTCCGATTTTTGACGATTTTTATTGGTTTTAATTTAGCTTGTTTTTTCGTTTAGGCAATTTTTTAGTTTTGAGACTTTTTAGTTTTAACGTTTTTGAAAATTTCAAGAGCAAGAAATTTGGAGCACCTTTCAATTTTTAACTGTCATATATTTGTTGTTCTAGCTGCTAAAGTTTTACACGTTCTGTGAAAATGTCAGGTCCTCTTACGGTTCTCGAGAAAACAGCCTGTGATAGAGAGACGGACAACTTGGTCAAACCGTTTTCATTGTGGTTCCGTACACCAAAGGTGAAAATTATAAAATCGCCAAACCGAAAAAAGCACCAAATTAAAAAAATTCCAAGACTAAAACAAATCGCGAAAAACCGGAAAAATCGCCAAAATGAAAAAAAAATCGCCAAAATGAAAAAATCGCCAAAATGAAAAAACCACAAAAACAGAAAAAAAATCGCCAAAATAAAAAAAAAACGCTTAAAAACAGAAAAAATCGCAAAAATTAAAAAAAAATCGCCAAAATTAAAAAAAATCGCCAAAATGAAAACAAAAACCCAAAAACAGAAAAAAAAAATGCCAAAAAGTTAAAAAAGCGGGAAAACTGAAAAAAAATCGTTTAAATAGAAAAAAAACTTTAAAAAAGCAAAAAAGCCACATTAAGAAAATGCTCAAAACCGAATGTACGGAACCCTTTGAGCCCGAGTCAAACTCGCACTTTACTGAATTTATTTAATTTAATATTTAAAATATGTACAAGTTCAGTTGAAGTGTTCAATTGAATGGATTAAAAATGAAATTGAAGATGAAACCAAAACTAATTAATTGATGTGGAGAATATTGTATGTATAGTCCAGTCAAATTAGTCAAAACTAGGTAAGTATATTGGAATTTGAGATACCCAGCTAGAAACTCATATAAACTTGTATTTTGACAACCTTAAAGTTTTCTCAAAACCTACTTATTGTAGGGTGTGCACGACTATTAAAATCTGAGGTCAAAGGTCATAAAAATTTATTTTTGTAATGACCTTGGATTGGATAAAATGTTATTAATTCCTTTAACCTATCATGACAATTTTAGTACCTGCTCCAGAGGAATTGCTGAACACAATATTCTGTAAATGCAAGAGTGGTTGTGGTTCGCAATGTCGATGCAGGGTTTCAGTGCTTTTTAGTTTGTGGCCAGTGTAATGGACAAGCTTGTCTCAAAGCTTCACCATATCATATCGATGTCAGTGAAGACAGAACCTTTGACTCCGAAATCATGGAAGGCATGGCGACAAATATCGTTGAAGACGATAAAAAAAGAGGACTTTGAAATACTACAGCAATAGGATGACGACAATGAAAAACAAGAAGATTAAAATTATAAGTTGTAGTTCTTGTAATTTCCACAAACATATGTGACCTTCTCCGAGAAAAAGGACCTAAGTGTCAAAAAACAGGTTCGGACTTAAGAGTGTATCCTAGTACCTAAAAGGGTGTAGAATAAAATGAAATGAGTTTTTCTCAAAACTTCATTTTCACACATTAGGTCCCCTTTTCTCGGAGAAGATCACATAAAAACATTTATTTCCTTCTTTTTTTATTCATTTAGCAAATTTCTAATACAAATAATATTAGAGTTGAAATATAATTTAAGTATTTTCCTTAACAATTGTATAACAACACGGGCAGGAAAGTGTTATTATGTAAAATGATACTTAGGGCCATTATCACAACTTAAAGTTAGTTAAAAGCAGGATTTTGTCGAACGTATAAAGAGTTTTTCATCAGTACAATTTTAGACTAACTTAAAATGAGCGCTAAGTTAAAGGCAAATGTATCCTTCCTGGTAAGACAAATTAAATTTATAATAATTAATAGCGTTTTATAGGTCCAATAAAATTCTACTTTTAACGAACTTTAAGTTGTAATAACGGCCCTTAGTTGAAAAAAAATTAGTAAAATAATTATTAAATAAAATGCAATAGTTATTAAAAATTGGAAATTATTCAAAATTATGTATTTATCAATAGTTAATAAAGTTTATATGGCATGTTTTTGACCGGGACTACCGGTTGACCTTAAATGATGCTCTAACCGTGCACTCTCCGCCCTCTATCACGAAAACTATTCAACGTATAAGAAAATAGTTAAGGCAAAAGTTGTAGGAAATTTTTTCTTCTATAATATTGATGATTTATACAAATAACGAGAAACCCTTAGAAACCGAGATATTTGTATAATAATGTGAAAAAAAATCAATTTTTATGATCTTTGACCTCAGATTTTAATAGTCGAGTACATTACAATACGTAGGCTCTGAGACAACCGTAAGCATATCAAAATACAATTTTGTACGATTTAATACCTATAGGTATCTCAAATTCCGAGGTGAACTTACTAATATGACTGGACTAGTAAGACACACAGTGGGGTAAACATGGGGTAAACACATTAACGCTGATGATGAAGGTATAGCGCCCTTCGAAAACATTATTGTTCACATAATACCAGTACCCATACTCGGTGAATCCGAAGTCATGTTCATGATATTGAGTAAATTTGATCTTTTTTAGGGTTTCGTACACCAAAGGTGAAAAGAAACTCTATTGTTTTCGCTACGCTGTCCGTCTGTGCGTCCGCCCCACAGTGTGAGATTTAGTCAATCTAGCATCTCAAAATTAATTTTTATATGAAGTTTTAGAGATATCAACTTGAAATTTGGCACGATCGTTAAGGAGATTATAAGCTTCAATATGGTGAAAGGTAACTAGTTCCAACTAGTGGCAAAGGGGACTAGTTCCGAACTATCCTCAAAAACACTAGTTGGGGGCAATTTTTTTTACACATTTGTATTCAAAATTTCTTCTTTTTTTCTCTTCTAACTAAAACTTGTCGATATATTGATATAAGTACCCTCATACAACCATTTCTATAAAATGCTTCAAGTTTCGAACTTTAGTTTTCGATGATTCTTTGCAAATGAGAAAAATAAAAAGTTAATGTTGTTTCAATGTTTAATTTATTGATATATAAAACATAATAATGAGGAAAAACTAAAAAATTCAACGAAAGTTCTTAAAAGAATGGAAAATATTCAAAATAAGATATTAATCAAAAACCAAAATAAAGAAATTATATACGAATTATACAAAAGTAAAAAGCGAAAAGTAGAAATAAAAAAAATAAGAAATTTATACAAAAATAAAAATTCCAGAGATCTGCAAGCAAAGTTTTTTATGCTAAATCTTCAAATTCATCATTTAGTTGGGTGTCAGACAAAAGTGCAATGACCTCAGAAGGTAAAGTAGAACGTTTGGTTTTTGGGGGCAAACGTAAACTTGCAATCAAAGGGTCTGACGTGATAAGCAACCTACGCAATAAATCTATGTTTGTGTCAACTCGGGACGTTTTTCTTGTGAACAGTTCGCGATACTGTCTCGACTCTTTGTTGCGTGCTTCTTGCGCTTTTTCAGAAAAGTTTCCTATGGGAAGAATGCATGAAGAAATGATAGCTCCTCCATGAAACAATATTTTGTGGACAGTTACTGGCATATAGTACCAAGGATATAAACTCAAATAAAGCTCTATTGTTTCTGACGTAAAATTTTGGAACGCAGCTATATTGATGAAATTTATGCAAATAAGTATTACTCGAAACCGCTTGATCAGATCGACATTTATGCCTGTAATATCCGATGTCTTTTCTGCTTCTTTGAAAAATCTTCTGGCCGTATTGCCATCATTTGTGTTTCCTGTTTTCTGTTTCGGCATATCCACAAGAAGACCCATTTCGTTCCTAAACCTGTCTTGTATTTTTTTCTTCCTTCTTGCAACGCTCTCCTTATTTTCATCGCCTGATACGTACCATTTTTCTATTTCCAATCTGTAAGAAATGTGCAACAAGCACTCCATGAACCTTATGTAGGCATGTAGAGGTGAAAGAGCAATAGCAAGCATATTTTCATCGATTTTGCGCTGTGATAAGGCATTCATGTCGTTCATAGTTTTTGGAGTTGAACCACATAAATAGTACGCTTGCGATGACGTGTAATTTGAAAGAGCGGTGCAGACTTTGCCGTCAACCATACATAGAATTAAATTGGCTTTAACCGTGAAACTATAACCGTGAAGCTCAAAGTTAGTTGGTTTCAAAACAGAAATTTGCTGCCGAATATGCTCCACTTCCGCTTTAATGACCTCACGCGTCTCTTTCGTGAAAATAAATTTGATCGGTCTGCAATATCTTGTCGAAGACGCAGCTGGATTTTGCCAAAAAATATGTTTCCTTCCTTCAGCTCCAGAGTTAAGTTGAAGAGGCACCATCGAAAGAGAAAACATGCTTTCGTCTGACATGTTGTCATCCGAAAATTTTTGCTTGTAACGGTTCTGTTCAGCTCCATCGCATCCCCATTTTATTATCATGCTTAATTCATCCTCGAAGGGGATGCAGCCGACAACTCTTTGACAATGTTTGCTGAGTCTCTTTTTCCACAGAATCTCAGATGTATTGCGGTAGCCATAGTTAATTGTTCCGAAGCTACATTTGATATTAACTCTTTGCATTTCCGTTTGCATTTCGAAGCGCTTTCAGCAAACTCTTTTTCTCGCCTTCCGCGTTGCGGTATTTGTTTTGAAGTTGATGGTGCGTGATCAAGAGCAAAATCAACAGCAGAAATTTTTGAACTTAGCCAAATAGCATTGTCATGCATAAATCTTGCTTTATCACGGTGAGATTTGCTCCATCGCGATTGAAATTGGATGCAAAGCTTTTTTATACGATCCTTAATTTTGGTATCGTCAACATCTTTTCCAAAAATTGATATAACGTGCTTTTCGACCGCCTCTGTTTTTTCGCTTTTCACCTTGCTCAACCCAATCCAAAATAGCTCCCCTCGCGATATTTCACTCATACTAAAAAGGCAAAAAATGGGCAGGATTTTATTTTTGAAATTTGTTTTGGGCACATTAACAAAGATTCTGCTGGCATTCCCATCACGGAACTCCGTGGGACTTGGAAGTTCTAGTCTATCAAAGATTTGAAAGCTTTAAAATTTGTCTTACCTTTTAGCTGGTTATAAAACAATTTTTTCAAAATACTTGAGTGCAAAAATAAATATTTTATAAAGCAAAAATTTTAAGTTTAAGTAATAACCTTCAATACAAAAAATATTTTAGGCCAAAAAAAACCACTCACAACTTCGACCTGATCACTCAAACTTTTGTGATCAATGCAAGCTTGCAAATCAATTTTTGCATGCTATGCAATTGCACGTGTTTGATAGCTGTTATCACGCCAATAAAAATTTTTTATTCTCTTTTGTGTTTGTTTTCGTAACAATTGGGGTCTCTTCTCACGTAAAAAAAATATGAGCGAGTTACGAAAAAATTTTTTTTTTTTAATTTCGAGATGCCAGATTGATTAAATCTCACACTGACCGTCTGTCACAAGGTATTTTCTCGAGAACCGTAAGAGCTACGGGCCTGGAATTTGGACACAGTGTGTAGACCTTTGGCCGCTACAACAACAAATACATGAGAGTTGGAAATTAAAGGGTGTTCCAAAACGAGCAACGAAAAATATTAAAATCCCATGTAATATATATACAATTGTATGTATATACACTTGAATTTTGTAAGGTTAGTGTATTTTTATATAGACTACAACAATTAACACTTAAATTTAATAAAATTTTAATTAAAGGGTGTACCATCAGTTAATGTAATTTTGACTATGTAATTTTGACAACTTGCTGTATCTTGCAAACCGTAAGAGCCAACTTTTTGAAATTTTCAAAAACGGTAAAACAAAAAAATCCCAAAATTATAAAATCGCCAAACCGAAAAAAATCGCCAAAACAAAAAAAAGCACCAAATTAAAAAAATCTCTTAACCGAAAATAAATCGCAAAAAACCGAAAAAATCGCCAAAATGAAAAAATCGCCAAAATGAAAAAATCCCCAAAATGGAAAAAATCGCCAAAATGGAAAAAAATCGCCAAAATGGAAAAAAAGCGCCAAAATGAAAAAAAAATCGCCAAAATTAAAAAAATTGCCTAAACGAGAAAAAAGCGAAAATTAAACAAAAAAAAAATTATTTCAGCTGAAAGAACGTCAAGAACTTAAAAAAAGCTGTATTAAAAAATGCTCAAAGCCCAACGCACGGAACCCTTCGTGCGCGAGTCAAAGTCGCATTTTACTGAATTTATTTATTATTTTCCTAAATTTCTTTTAATTAAAAATCTAAAACTTCTTGACATTGATTTCATTTTCCTAAAAAATCAACACATATCGTAAGTTTTTTGCGATAACTACAAATGATCTCCAATTTTGCAAAAGTGAAATAGCTTCTTGATTAATGATCTGGATGATGTTAATAATCGGTTCCTAAAAAGTCAAAAATACATACATATATGTATGTATATTAATATTTTAGAAGTAGAGAAAAAGTAGTTACTGAATAATTACTTTGAATTTTTTTTTACAAAAAAAGTTACGATTTATTTATTGTTCAATTAAAAAAAAAATGCAATCAATCGGTAGTATAAGTGATTTTAGAGACAACATCAAACAACAGCTTTAATTAAACAAAAAACTGAAAATTTGTGCTTTGACTTTAACTGTGAATTGTGAATTAATAACACAAAATCATGTTGAATACAAAATGTAATCGATTAATAGATTTATTAAATTTTAATTTTGATAAAAAAAAGTGATACACTTTTTAAAAATTTAAATGCTATATCCTATACATCAGTTGTGAATTCTTGTCACAGTCCCCATGCAGTCATTCAATATGCAGCTGCTTAAGCAACAGGAATATGATCACCTTGAGGTTGGAAACCATTTTTATCGGCCAGATAGTTGACTTGATATGTTACACCATCATCACCAATGTAGGAGTAGGAGCCACGTACTGAGATGGCTTCATCTTCGGTGCCAAGATTTTCAACATAACCACTTTCTTCGGCAGTCTTGCCATCGCTGGTCTTTACAGCGTAGTTGTAGTTTTCGGGTTCCACATTGCTATCGTAGTGCAAAGTTTCGGCATTTCTGTCGGCCATGGCAAGGGCAAAAAGGCAAGCAAATACAATGATGAATTTCATATTGTCAATTGGTTTTTATTTTATAATTTTACAACTGCGTGTGTAAGCAATGAAGTTGTGAGTTAAACTGAATAACTTTTGCTGTCTTGCGTTTCGTTTATATACATACTTCCTTTGTAGGATGTCTTAATGTAGTTATTTATGAATTCGTTTTGCAAAATACTTAAAAACGTTTCCAATCTATAAAAAAATATTAGTGCAGTGTTGTTGTCGTAGGTTAGGAATTGTCTTCATACACACGTACATACATGTTTCAGGTTTATGAATGAGAAATTAATGTTTTTTTCGAAACTGTTTAAAAATAAAAACATTTTTATGAATAAATGTTTATGTTTATGAAATAAAATCAATAAATGCATTTGATTTCATTTTGCTGTTTTTATGCTAATTTTTTACCAATTCATTATATTTATAGTTAAAATAAAATGATTTAAGTTTGGCATACTTACAAACATACATATACATATCGTTACTTTAATATAGAAAGACCCTAACTCACTATTTTTTGAAGAACATCTAATGTATCGAAAAACGCAAAAATCTCGAATTAAAAAAAGAATAATGAGTTAGGGCCTTTCTATATTAAGGTAACGATATGTATATATGTACGTATTTGTTATATAAATTTAATCAGAACTAAGAAATATTGATGGGAAATCCCAATTAAATGTCTGTTTTGTATTGTTGTTTTGAAATTCATGGTAATTTGTAACCAAGTTCAAAAAAGCAGGAGTTAATCAATTCGTCTGTATTTTTAACCGACTTCAAATAAGAGGAGCAGGTTATCAGTTCGTCTGTATTTTTTTTTTTTTTTTGACATTGCTACTTCATATTTCATTCCTAGGATGGCGTTGGCTGAAGTAGTTAGCTCGTTGACTACAAAAACCGAAGGTCCTGGGTTCGAGCCCATTCTCCGACAGTCATTAAAAAAAAAAATAACAACACCACGTATTTTTCTGATGTGCATTAATGTCCTTTGTATCAGTTTTTGTGGGAAAAGTTCTAGTGTTACAGGCATAAGGCACTGTTTACTAAAACCTATAGCGACTTCATCAGATAATAATCCTAATGTAACATCAGAGCGCCCTCCTTCGTTGTGTAGCAAAATCATTGGCAAAGTAAAATAAGCAATAAAATGACTGCTAAACACAGCTTTTAATACGCCCCATTTGACACCAGATGGCGCTGCAACACTGCATTACCAAAAAATGTGCAAAGAGCAGAGTTGTAAAAGAATGAAGCTTTCCTCTATATCTTCCTTCACCACCTGTCTTCTCTATCAATATCATTTCTCTATCACACTCTCTCACTATCTTCTCTTCAATTAACAGGTAGCACAAAGAGATCATTGTATTGGACCCAAGTTAGCTGGACTCTAAATTTCACCCTTCCTTACAAGCACCCTGCCAACCTAACCTAACCTAACTTCATACTTCGGTACGTTTTAGACCGATTGCAAAAAGAGGTATAGCTTCCCATTAATCCCATTGTAAAAAAAATTGGGTTGGAACGGACCCACAAATTTGATTTTATGATATTCTACTTATTGATTGCTGCGAAATCTAGCGAACACTTTTGGTTCTTGCAAGTATACACTTCTAAAGTCTAAAATATGAGCGGGGTTACACACACTAAAATTTATTATTCTATTTCACGTGGTTCTACCTGACCGATTTTTACGAAACTTACCACACACCTTAAACTCTAAAGTAAGTACAATCTTCTATTTAAAAAAATGGGCGGAGTCACGCCCATTAAAATTTAAACATTTATTTTAAGTGGTTCTACTTTACATATTTTTACAAAACTTAACACACACCCTGAGCTCTGAAAAACACAAAATCTTGCTTTTAAAAAAATTGAGCGCAGTTACGTCCTTTAAAATTTAATATTTTATTCCATACATTTTTTTGAAAATCTTCTATCAGATATTTGCACTGGATTCAGTTTTTTTGGCAGAATTATTTTATGTTTATTATTCCAGAAAACTTGTTTTCGCCTGAGAGAGTATAGCTTACATTTGGTCCAATTTAGGCGGGAATACACCCGATTCTGTTTTCATCTTACTGCTGCAATTGCTGCGAAACTTAGCACACTTAGTTCTACTTAACCGCTTTTTTCGAAAATTGGCACACACCCTGAGGTCTTAAAATGACTTAATCCTGCATTAGAAAAAATTAGGCGGGAATTCCGCCATTAAAATTTAATATTATATTTCACTTGCTTTTACTTAATAAATTTTTACCAAACTCGGCACACACCTTGAGCTCTAAAAAATACTTAATACTGCCTTAAAGCCAGTGGGCGGGGTCACGCCCATGAAAATAAACTATCAAATTATATGTACTTCTACTAACCTACTCCCACGTAACTTGCGAAAATTTTTGGCTCCTAGAATGTCATAATTTTGGCTAAAATAAATGGGCGGGACCAAGCCCACTAAAGCTTAATATTATATTTCACGTGTTTCTACTTGACCGATTTTTACGAAACTTGGTACACACCTCGAGATCTGTTGTTGAAATACGAATTTATTTGATTTAATTTTAATTTAAAAAAAAAAACAAAAGTTTTCATCATTAGCAACAGCCTGTCAGTACAGCCTGGTCCATAAAATAACCTTAATATATTAAAGAAAGGGAGAAATATGCCCAAATGTGCTTACAAATTCAAGTTTTTTTTAAACAAAACCTTCCATTTTGCTTTTTAATAAATTTTTAAATAAAAACTTTTTTCTTTATTTGCAAATTTTCTGATTATATTCTCAGTTTTATATGTAAAGAAAAAACAGCTGATTTTTGTCACAACTTACCCAGAAGAAAAAGTTCGCACCAGTTCGTACAGGAAATAAAAAATTTACCCTCTCATTCGCTTTGAAAATTGCACAAAAATTGTTATTTGGAACGCTTTTGGAATGTTTCGTTATGCATCTGGAACAGACCTATTATAGAAAAGAAGTGACTCTCTCTCTCTATCTCTATCTCTCTCTCTCTCTCGTACAGGAAATGAAAAAAACTACCCTCTCATTCGCTTTGAAAATTGCACAAAAATTGTTATCTGAAACGCTTTTGGACTGTTTCGTTATGTATCTGGAACAGACCTATTATAGAAAAGAAGTGATTCTCTCTTTCTCTCTCTCTCCCTGGCTTGAGTAAGCTCTTCATTCAAATGTCTTCCCAGTGGGTAAAGATAATGAATTGTAAAGGAGAAGGTAATGCATAGCATGTATAATTTTTCATTCCCGAATTCATTATTGTTAACACAGAACATGTCCTAGGAAAGTAATTAATTATTTTAATACGTCCGAGGAATGAATTCTATAATTCATAACATTCGTCACAAGCAAAAACTATACATGCTTCTTTTGCAGATGTGGTAATGCATGTGGTAATCAATGTGTAATTATTGTGTTTGATCAAATTATCCTTTCGTTTCAAAGGGAATGCATTATCTTGGTTTGGAAAGTAATGCATTATTTCTCTTATTATTTATGTAATTAATGCCTACTTTTTCAGCTGGGTTATTAGCTGTTTTCATTATTATGCCCAAATTCTGTAAAGCCTCACATTTACATTTTGAATGTTGAATTCGGCAAATTCTTTTCAAATTTAAATTTTTTCCATAAAAAAATTACAAACATTATTAAATGTCGCGCTTTGTAAACTCAGACCCTTGGAAACATTAAACTTGGGATTCTTTCAGTCAATTAAATCAAATTGCTTATTCTAACATAAGCTTAACACACACAAAAAAATATAAAAAAGAAGAAATACACAGCAAAGCCAGCAACAACATTGCACCGGTTATTATATCTTGATTTGGCATAAATGCAAACAAAACATTTGAATGTATAATTTGCAAAAAATAAAAAATTAAGCCGAAAAGAAAAAGAAATATCACTTCTTTTTTATGCTGCTTTTTGGACAACTTTTTTGGTAACTATATAAACGTGAACCCAGACTGCAAAGGTACTCAATTCACATTAACCGTTCAGTGCCACAACACCAAGCAACCAACGCCAACGAAACAACTTTACAACAAAATGAAATTCATCATTGTATTTGCTTGCCTTTTCGCCCTTGCTGCAGCCAACAGAGACGCTGAAACTCTGCACTACGAAAGCAATGTTGAACCCGAAAACTACAACTACGCTGTAAAGACCAGCGATGGCAAGACAGCCGAAGAAAGTGGACACATTGAAGATCTGGGCACCGAAAATGAAGCCATCTCAGTACGTGGCTCCTACTCCTATGTCGGTGATGATGGTATAACATACCAAGTCAACTATGTTGCCGACAGAAACGGTTTCCAACCCCAAGGTGCTCACATTCCTGTTGCTTAAGCAGCCCAACGATAAAGTAAAAAAAAGAATAGACTGTTTTTAGTTGTTAATAATTAGAAATCTTGTTATTTTATTTTAATATTTAAAGTAATAAAAAATAATTGTATTGAAAAAAATATTGAAAAAAAAATGTACTTAAACTATTTGTTGCCTGGGGAAAGCACAGTGGTCGAAAGTCTGGATTTTCCGCAATACTACTAAGCAAGGCGAATTGCTACCAGATGATATCGATTTGCAACTCTGCATAATCACCTTGTATATTTGTTAGTGTAAAATATCCTACTGTCAGAATATTTCCGAAGGTTTTACTTTGATTTGAAGGCAGAGAAATTATCAGCTGATCGTTAGGTGGTGAATTTAGATCACATGATGTAAATTTGGAGGGAGTTCTTCCCTAATGGACTACCAACTTAATGATTTTAACAAGACGGGAAATTTTGTTTTCTGTTTAGATTTGTAAGTGTGGAATAAAATAACAAATACAGTGGAATCTCCCTTAACGCACACTTCCTATAGGCGGACACCCCCTTTAGACGGACACTTTTGACAGATCCCGGCAGCGCTCCATTTAAATGTGTAGTTTTCTCTTGACCGGACAGTCCCCTTGTACGGACACATTTCAATGGTCCCTTCAGTGTCCGCTCAAGAGAGATTCCACTGTAGTTCTGATGGTAATGTGTAATTTTTTGCTGATTAGTGTGGGTTTTACTTGCCATTTGTTAAGTTGTTGACATAATGACTGAAAAGTTTAATGACTTCCAATATTATAGGGGTCGTTAGTCCAATGTAAAAAAGTCAGAAATACTTGTGGTAATGCACTGCATGCAGTAGATGAATAGGAACTTCCTTGGAAGTAAGAAAAATATGCATTTAGAGCAGTTGCTTCCCAACACGCATACTCTGATATTGGCATTTGAGGTGAACTGCTTTCAAAGCTCTTACAATTTGTTCTTATTTGTTTGCAAAGTAAGCAGCAACCATTGTTTTCGCCAAGATCTGCTTAACTGTCAAGCTCGCGTCAATGTGAAAGCAAAAAGTTCTTTTTACAAGCTTGCAAATTGTGCTTATGGCTTAGACGTGCCTGATTTAGAGATGCTTTGGAAGCAACTTTCTTTCTTTGTTGAGATACTTAGCCTAGCAGCGATTGATAGAAAGCAGCAATGCTTAAGCTAAATTACAAAATTTGTTTAATTATAAATAGTTTTAGAACTTTATTAATTCGAAAACATGTATGAGGGCAGTGAACAGTGGCGAATTTATGTTTGATATCGCCCTAGGCCCTGTGAGATATGCCGGCCTTTTTGCTATATGAAGAAAATCTTTTTAAAATTAAACATGAAATTTATAAATATATAAATTACACTGTGCATTACACGTGCAAGTCCGCACGGTCCTGACAGTATAGGGAAGTAAACGCCTATATGTACTCAGTTTGGCGATTTTGGTGACCAACTTTTGTTTTATGGATCTCCAAAGATTTTGAAAATCAGTATGCCCTCAAAATATGTTGTCGACAGTTTTGGATCAATCTATGTCTATATAATTTGTTGCATACGAATCGGACGATTTAAAGTCCATTAAATTTTTTTCATAAAAAAATACTTTGCATGAAAAATGGATGATGTATAGTTTATTAAATTCTTTGCACGAAAAGAAGACGACGTATATAGTCCACTGAAGTTTTTACATACGAAATGGACGAATTATAGTCAATTTAATTTTTTATAAAAATTTTAAAAATGGACGATGTATAGTCCATTAAATTTTGTATATTTAGCCAGTCCATTTAATTTTTTGCATGAAAAATAGACGATGTACAGTCTATATAATTTTTTGTATACGAATCGGACAATTTATAGTCGATTAAATTTTTTCATAAAAAATTGAAAAAAAACACGATTTCTTAAAATTTTGCCGCTCCTAAAATCATGCCGCCATAGGCCCGGGCCTCACAGGCCTATACGTAATTCCAGCACTGGGAGTGAATGGAAATTCAAAATAATAAATAATAACTTAACAAAAATATAAAATATGTCGCATATTTCATATCAATTTGCTTATTTATTATGAAAGGTGGGATTGTGACACGTCTACGGTTGAGAAAAGCTACCCTAACGTGTTGCTGCAATAGGTCTGTCCGTTTACTTTGCCAGCTGAAACTAGCAACGAAAGTTTAACGCAGAAATTAACGATACGAAAAAGTAATTCATTTACTTTGACCAGCAAAAACTTACAAGAAATTTTTATTTACATCAGAAACACCGATGGACATCATTGCACAATTATATTTTTTCTTATTTTGGACATTGTTTAAAATCTTTAAAAATCAACATTTAATATATAATACTTTTACATAAATTTCATGTATTAGTAACTATTTTTATGAATTTTTTCATTTAATTTTCAATTCTATTCTTTTAACACATTTACAAAAAATGCCATTTTCCATCCCTGATCAGATGTGATAAGCAAGTGTTCAACAATTGTGCTTCCCTGAGCTTAAAATTATATTCATGTGGCTTGCCCAAAGAAAACCAAAAAATAATTATATAATGCTTTCTTTTTACATATCGCTCATTTACTCCAACAACGTCATAACTCAAAAAATGCAGGTTTTGAGTTAATGATGCAGAATTAATCTTAATATCGTTCTTCATATTGTGTTAAAATTTCATAGAAATAACTTGTTTACTCATCTCCTGAAAGCAAAATTAAATTTTTTTTCTATTTTTTTGTACAAATTGAAAACGTTAAACCCGTTTCCTGCCAAACTAGTTTTTTTTTTTGAGTTATGACGTTATTTAAGTAAATAAGCAATATGTATTTTTCATTTAATAAAGAAATTCACATTTCTCCAGGTTTCTTTTTTCAAACATTTGAAAAAACAAATATTATTCATAAACAAAAGCTCAGAACAGCTGTTTGCATAATTCTTGCAGGTAAAAATTTTACCGGTAAGAACTTGCAACAATTTTTTGGTGTTTCAATTTTTTACTCCCTTAAACACTTTGGATTAATCGACACTTTCCTTGTAATAATTGTTTAAAATTCTTTAAAATTTTGAGTAGACGAACACACCTAATATCTGATTATTGTTTAATCGCTATTAACTTCAGTTGTTGTAAGTTTTTGTGAATAATATATATGTGTATGTCGAGTCATAGCAGCTAAAAAATCTTAAGAGAAAAATTTTTGGACTTCTTTTTTCCCGAAAATGGCCTATTTACGATTGCAAACAATCGATTTTGGTCAAAAAATGAATTTCAAAAATTATGTCAGTTACGGCACAATATATACCCAGCGGTAAAACTCAGAAGACCTTCTTGCTAGTGGCCTTATGAAAGGACTCTTTCGCATAAAAGATGCGATACACATTCCACACTCCCTTCTATGAGAAGGCAGAAGAGAAGGAGTAACAGGTTTTGTTTTGCTTTTTTAGCAAAGCAAAAGCAAAATCCATTAATTTGAAGGCCTTCCAGAATCTCTGGCAAAAGAAGCAAGAACAGAAGGCCTGCCCCCGGAATGACAACGCGTGTAAAAAAGATATGAGAATGAAATGGAGACAGCAGGCCTTCTACATTTAAAAGAAGGAGTACAGAGGCTTTCTAGAAGGCATCCTTGCTCCTTCTAGTTCCCGCTGGGTATGTACGTATATACATATTTTTTTCATTATACTTTAAAAATTTTTGTGGGAATCACTCAAGTACACTTCACTCTCATGCCAACCTTTACATAAGAACAATTTATTTGCAATAAATTTTGCCTTATAGAAGAATAATATTTGTAACTAACTTTCAAAATGCTAACTATTTGCTAATTTATTTATAGATTCAAATTGTGGTCTAGCATTTATTTCAACAGTATTCCTAAGGTCACTGTAACATTTATATGACCTCTTCAGTGTGACATTGTGTTCATTCAATTCAAGTGACTTTTTAGTTGAGTCATTGTTTGATTGTCATGTTTTCTATATGTTAGTAATTTTCAAATGTCACCTAAGATACACATATAAATATTCCTCAAATCTCAAATAAAACACAAAAAGAATTTTTTTTCAACACTGACTGAAATTATTCACTCCTTAAATTAACATTGCATTTATTTACAGGATAAACATACACATATTTACAAAGAAAAATAAAACAAAATAAAAAAATAAAATAAAAATTAAGATAAAAAAAATTTACAAAACATAACAAGAGATAATTTTTCGTAAAATAGATTTTATAGGCGGCAGATATTACATAAGAGTATTTAAGCTTTTGCGAAATGATTAACAAGTTTTATTTTATATTAATAGTAAGTCCTTATTTTGGTATATGGTCACCTTGAGGCTGGAAACCGTTTTCGTCAGCTATGAAGTTGACAGTGTAGGTCTGACCATCAGGAGCAGTCCATGTGAAACTGCCCTTAACCTCTAAGACCTCGTTGTCGGTGCCGGCATTTTTAATAACACCCTCTTCTGTGCGTGAAGTACCATCACTGGTGGCGAAACTATAAAATGCAACAAGTAAAATTAAGTTCATTATTATTAATTAATTAATTTATCAATTCCTGCTAAGTGTTGCCGCTTCAATACTCAACTCAAACTTGTAAGAATCAATGTTCACATCACTATTTTGGGAAAGTATTTCCACGTCTTTTTGAGGAGCAGCCAATGTGCAAGCAACAAAAGCCAAAAAACCAAAGACTAGCATCTGTTGGAAGAAAAATTTAAAAAAAAAAATATTATTATTTTTAACACCCGTTTAGATTATTTCCAATTAACACCAAACACTGCTGTACACACCAATTTCATGTTGTTTATTTAAAGGATAAATATTTCCTGTCTAGATTTATTTAAAATAAAAACAATTATTGTCTTTAAAACGTTGACAAAATTGACTCTTGTGTTAAGCAACAACTGTAAGAATAATTTCTGATGTGCATCTAAGATGCATTTTATACATTTGCCCGTATAGTTAGAAAAAACCAAAGAATTGATAAAAGTCATAAATTTGTTAGTTTTGTTTTTGTGCTTTTCGTATTTGATTTGTTTTTTTTTGTATTCTTCTTCTTTTGTTTTGTCATTTTTCTTTCATCTGCTGGCAAAAGCAATCCACCAACACCAGTCCAACTAACTAAAGTGCAACTAAATGAGTACATGATTAGTTTTACATACGATCGTAATGCATGTACATACAATGTACAGTGACTTTGGAATTTGCGCTTACACAAAGAAAATACTACTTTTTCACATTGTGGTTAGTGCAATTTAAATATGTATGTCCGCCATGAATGAAGCGGATTCTGTAATTAATTCAAATGGGTAGATGTAGTCCCCTTCACAATATCAATGTTATATAAATTTATTTTTATTATGTAAAATAGCAATAGAAGCTCTCAACACATCTTATAACTGGACCAGAGCACGAAATCTTGATGTAACTCGGAAAAAACGGATATTTGCTAGTCCACGAGGAAGCGAAATTTTTCTACTTTTGAATATCCCATATTTCATAATAAAGCAAAACAAATAACCAAAAAAAGTCAGGTATCTAGAAGTGAGACTTAATTGGCAATTATTCTGAAAAGACCATATAGAATGTAGAATAATGATAGCTCAAAGCTAAATCCAAAGATGACACACGGTGCTTACATGAGTGTTATTACATCAAACATCCCGTAAAGGACAAGTCCCTTCAAGTTTAGTGCCATAAGAATCACATCAACTAAGGCGATGGAAAATATTCTACCAATCATGTCCATTGATAGATAGGTTAATTATGGAGCAGGTTTAGTTGTCACTAGGCTGATAGTAATGGGAAAATGGCTAACTAGAGAAAATACAACCAGGCATAAAAGAATAATACGTATCTTACCCAGGGCTAAGATGATTTACCGAATATTAGCCACCTTAAAAGGATTGAGTGGTAAAGATTGAGGGACTATTGATTGAGGGATTGAAGACTAATTTCTGTTTTAATTTACTTGCGAACGCACAACAGGCCTTAACTAGCTCATTTGCACGCTTTTCACATGAGCGTAATGGCTTCTCTCATCGACCTAACCTAACCTAACCTAACCTAACCTAACCTAACCTAACCTAACCTAACCTAACCTAACCTAACCTAACCTAACCTAACCTAACCTAACCTAACCTAACCTAACCTAACCAAACAAACCTAACCTAAACTAACCTAACCTAACCTAACCTAACCTAACCTAACCTAACCTAACCTAACCTAACCTAACCTAACCTAACCTAACCTAACCTAACCTAACCTAACCTAACCTAACCTAACCTAACCTAACCTAACCTAACCTAACCTAACCTAACCTAACCTAACCTAACCTAACCTAACCTAACCTAACCTAACCTAACCTAACCTAACCTAACCTAACCTAACCTAACCTAACCTAACCTAAGCTAACCTAACCTAACCTAACCTAACCTAACCTAACCTAACCTAACCTAACCTAACCTAACCTAACCTAACCTAACCTAACCTAACCTAACCTAGCCTAACCAAACCTAACCTTACCAAACCTAACCTAACCTAACCTAACTTAACCTAACCTAAACTAACCTAACCTTACCTAACCTAACCTAACTTAACCTAACCTAACCAAACCTAACCTAACCTAACCTAACCTAAGCTAACCTAACCTAACCTAACCTAACCTAACCTAACCTAACCTAAACTAACCTAACCTAACCTAACCTAACTTAGCCTAACCTAAACTAACCTAACCTAACCTAACCTAACCTAACCTAACCTAACCTAACCTAACCTAACCTAACCTAACCTAACCTAACCTAACCTAACTTAACCTAACCTAACCAAACCTAACCTAACCTTACCTAACCTAACCTAACTTAACCTAACCTAACCAAACCTAACCTAACCTAACCTAACCTAAGCTAACCTAACCTAACCTAACCTAACCTAACCTAACCTAAACTAACCTAACCTAACCTAACCTAACTTAGCCTAACCTAAACTAACCTAACCTAACCAAACCTAACCTAACCTAACCTAACTTAACCTAACCTAAACTAACCTAACCTTACCTAACCTAACCTAACTTAACCTAACCTAACCTAACCAAACCTAACCTAACCAAACCTAACCTAACCTAACCTAACTTAACCTAACCTAAACTAACCTAACCTTACCTAACCAAACCTAACCTAACCTAAACTAACCTAACCTTACCTAACCTAACCTAACTTAACCTAACCTAACCTAACCTAAGCTAACCTAACCTAACCTAACCTAACCTAACCAAACCTAATCTAACCTAACCTAACCTAAACTAACTTAAACTTATCTAACCTAACCTAACCTAAAGTAGAATAACGTCACCTAAACTAACCTAACGTAACTTAAACTAAGCTACCCAGGGAAACGCTGACACTGCTTTTTGTGGTAAAATCCCAATTAGATAAGTACAAATCAATAGCACCACTATAACGTCATAAACTATGGAATATGAGAAAACAAAAACAACAAGTTGAAAATTACTGAACTACTCATTGATACTTTTCCACTTACACCCGCGTGGAAGAATAACGGTTTTGCACAAGCTTACAGTGGCTTATTGATGAATCCAAAACCGAAGACAATGCTAGAGCTGTTGTCGCTCCTGTATGGAGGAGGATGCGACGATTGCACAAATTCTTTGCGAGTCCATACTTTTGCATAACAGTAGAGGAGAGATCTTTTACTTTGAACTTATGTGTTCAGGAGACATCATCTGTGTTGGAGGAGTCATACAGAGATTGGACTAATTATTGCTTTATGGCACAAAACATAGATCAGATGGACGGACTATCTAGAAAGTATTAGTTGTTCCCCACAAATTAACAAGATGGCACTCAATGTGTTAAGCTAACAAGTTTCCTAGTTTCGTGTTTTTAATTTCATTTTTAAAAACACAATTTTTGCAATCTCAGTGACTAAAATTATTTAAGCATTGCTTTATTTATTAAAATGCTTACTACAACGCTTCAATGCACAGTTTTGATAGCCACTGTTTATATAAACTTACTAACACTCACTAGATGTGTACAACTGCAACTACAATATCATCTTCATTTATTTTTTTCATTTTTTATTTTTTGTCTAGCCGGCATGCAGTTTTTTGTTTATTGTTGTTTTTTTTTTGTAAGTTTCTTTAACATTTAGCAAGTCTGCATGCAGCTTCTTAAAGTTTGTACAAACGAGCAACAGCAATAGCTGCAGCAAGTAACCGTTTGTGCTCCATACATTGTTGCTATTGTTGTTGTTTTTGTTGTTGTTGTTGTTGTAAATATATTGAAGCTTAAATGCTAATAGAAACATTTAAAAAAGTTTAAATTGCTCACGTATGTATGTATGTATGTACATGCTTTTTTGCCTGTGTCACATATGTTTCTGTGTATGATATTTTTTTTCTATTTTTCAAACATTCAATATTAAATGCCAGTGGTCGTTATTTTTATTATATATTTCTTGAGATTTTTTTTTATTACTCGTTTGCAAGTAAGTCTCCCCAGTGCCATCCAAAAAGACATTTTATTATGTTGTACCTTAAATAAATGGTGTTAGGCGAAGCATGTATACATACTTATGCATCCATCCATCCATCCGTCCATCCAGTTAGCCAAGTAGCCAAGCAGCCAAGCTGAAAGTTCTCGTGTGCATGTGGTGGCGTCAAGTGTCAACGTGTGCCAATGATGCAACTAACATTTAAGACGATGATGATACTCGTACTCGTCCAGCAATTCATCTATCAAAGTTAACAAATCAATATTTCGTGAACATGTATGCAAAAAAATTTATTCCATTAAACTGCAATACAATAAAATAAATGTTGGTCGCACAGTGTTTTAAGAAATTATGTTTAAATTAAAAACTTAAGTTATATATTAAGTTTAATAGTTTGCTTGTTTTTTTGGTTAAGCATTGTCTATATGCATTTTGTTCCCGCTGGTGGATTTCATCAGTAGACAGACTTCAACCCCAAATATTTTGAATTTAGCTAATAATTTTTCGGTTAGAATTCTACTAATGAATTCCATAAGTGGGAACGAAAAACAAATTTACATTTTCCAACCCTGGAAATGTTTTTTTTATTGTTGGGTTTTAATATCAATTTAATTCTTACTGAAATGTAAAATAAGTTTAATTAACAAAAATGAAAAAACACACATTAATTTTAGGTTAAATTGTCCATCTCTGAAACCGTATTTTCGCTTCAATAAAATTCTCTTTTGGACTATTTCTGACACACCAAGTCAAAAATCTCTAGCTCCTCTGGGAGTTTACACTTACAGACAAATGGACATCGCTTGTTCGACTTCCCAATTCATAAGGATCCAGAAATTACACACGGAATGATAAACATATATACATATATCGATGGCTTAATATAAAAAGGGCGTATCTTAAGTATTTTTCGAAATCGCGTTTTTAACTTCATCTAGGATACAACGTATAATTGCATTCTCGCTGCAGATCTTAGTACGTTACAGTTCAAATTCAAGGCCTTATAGTCACTTAAAAAAATATCGAAATTTCGAGTTTCGCCTTTCTTATATTAAGCCATCGATATACCCTTTACCATTTTTGGTAATTTAGCGCTTTTATTCTGAAAGAAGCTTTATAAAAAATATACATTTTTAGCTCTTCGAAAATGGGTACATTTAGCGTGAAAAGCACCGAATTGGCTTCGCTGAACATGTGATCTTGGAAATATTTTCAGCGTTGCCAAATATTGAATAATAAAAGTTTTCTAAAAATATCTTAAGTCAACATTAAGAATGGGCTAGTAAAAAGATTAAAAGGCGAAGAGTTTGTTCACGTGAAACTTTGGCATTTTGTATGGAAAAAAACTAATTGCACTCATTTGCCAGGGCTATCTAGGCCAGCCTCTGACTGGCATCTGGGGACTTATTTCTTGCACCAATTGAACTTTGTAGAGACGCGGCATATAATAATGTATCATATTTTAAAATAAATGCAATTTTTTCTATTAATAATTTTCCTTGTTAAATCACTGTCACTATACGTGTGAATTTGTATAATTTGTTTTTTTAGCTTGTCCACTAAATATGTATTTGAAATCTCGCACTGGCTAAGTTTTATAGTTTTAAATCATCACGTTTCGCCAAATGCCCTACACAAAATAATAATACTAATCTGAAACCTTAAGAATGACCAAAACGCTAGATTCACTCACTAGAAGTTAAAGTTCCATAATTTCATACGTCTAAGGTTTATGTTCTACAATTTCCACTACATTGCAGAGCAAAATACAATAAAGGTATTCGGTGTTTGATGCAAATTGTCTTGCGTAAGTGCAAATGCAAAATATCGTAGCTATTCTTTAGATTGTAGGTGTATTTTGTTGTTGAACTTTAAAGAAAAGCTACAATATTTTGCACTTACACTTAAGCAAGAGCATTTGCGGCAAACACCGAATACCGTCAATAGTTCGTAAAGCATTCAGCCTGCTTCTCGTCATTATGACATATGTACAAGCAGATTTTAAGACTCACAACTTTTTAACTACTTTGGGTCATCAGTGACTAAATAATCAAACAACACCGTCCTTTTACAAATAGCGTGTCCAACACGTTCTCATAATTATTTAACATACTTAACCGGGTATTTGAACTTTAGAAACATCAGAGTCACCCAAGATTTCCACATTTAATTTTTTCTTCGTGGTTTGTAAATTTAAGATGTTTCATCTTCATTTACTATTTAACTATTTAATAATGCGTTTGCTTTGCAGCCAAAGAAAAACAAAAGTGAATAAATTTTTAATTGCCTGTCCGTTTGTCTATCGGTTAACGTTCTTGTTTTACTTGCCCAGTTGACCAAGACTTTCGCTAATGATATCGCTTTCAAATATATCTCGAACATTTATTTTAGAAAATGACACTCAAAAATGAATTGAAATAAGTTTACTTGTCGCTAAGTTTTGTTCCAAAAAAGCAATCGATTTCGTGGGTTCGCTATCAATATCAAAGGTGAGAGAATATCGAACTAATTTCGACATCACAAAGGAAGTAATTTTATTTTTTAGTTTATTTATTTTTTTAATTCCTTAACTTAGGCTGCAGGACACTAGCTAGTTCACATCCATAAGGCTATTGTCACACATACAAGAAACTATCGAGAGAATTTGCTTTATTGTAGAATTTTGTTTCGAAATTTCTTCGCTTTAGTGAGCATTCGCTTATATCGAATCTCAGGTCAAGTGGGTGTATTTTACCTTGCAATGACGTTGTACTTGTACACACACACACACAGCTACACTTACACAAATGTCATTTACAAACGCTGGTAAGAGACTGTGCAACAAGCGCTAAACCAGCAAACACATTGGCTTGACTTACTACTTAGAATTAATAGAGCATTATAGAAATATTTTGAATATAATATATTATGTATTTTCAAATAAATACCTTCGTTTATTAATTGACAAGCTATAACGTTATACCATCTGCTTATTCAGAAATATACAACCACACAAACACATAAGGCAATGCAGACGACAGGCAAAAACAGCTTCTACTCTAATACTTCAAAATGCATACTTTGTTGCCAATGTACATATACGCACAAACCAACAGAAGTAATTGTAACATGCACTAAGTGTATGTGAATGATCCAAAGCCACTGGATATGCTGTTACTATATCATAATAACTAGTCAAAAATAGTTAAACTAGAAGTCCTGGCTGTATGGCATAAAATATAAAACTTGTTTGTTCTTTTAGATCCATATCTATTTACCTTTGGATAGTTTCGAGTTACCCCTATCCACCTCCCCAATCAGGCACTATAAGACAAGGCCCAAGAAAATAATGTCCAAATAAGAAAATAAGGCGTAATAATATTAAGGAATTTTTAATTTGGCTTCATGTCATTTATTTTGGGCTCTATTTCATCTTGAGTTATGTTTCATTGGGCTTTTTAATTGGGCTTCATTTCATTTATTTTGGGCTTTATTTCATCTTTAATTTGGTTGGACTTTATTTTTGTTCTGGGCTTTATTTCATCTTGAATTTTGTTCCATTGGGTTTTATTTCATTTATATTTGGTGTTTTGTCATACATTTTCTCTTGGGCCCTACACTCAAAATATTATGTAGGTAAGTTCAAATGAAAAATCATTTAAAACAATAGTATTTTCAGTTAAAAACCGGATTACTAACATTTCGTTTGAATCAAACGATTTTTTCAGTTATTTTTGATGTTAATTTTTTAACATACAATTTCAGTAAAAACGAATGTTTTTCTTTTATTTTAAATTACAAAAAAACAACCTACATATCATTTGAAACTACTGTTTTTTAATTTTTTTGGGTTTTATTTTATTGGGGCTTGTTACATTTCTTACATGGGCGTTATTTCCTGGGGCCTCTCAAGCATAGTTTCGAAAATATATAAAGCGTGTGTGTCCTTTCAGAAGCATAAAAACAAATATTTCTATGTTTTGAATTTAATGACAAGTCCTTGCATAGTTTCGAAGAGATGGAAACTTCCCCCGTCTTGGCCGTAGTTTTAATATAAAAAATAAATTAAAAGTATGTATAATAATACATACGAACATGCATCTATGTTTTGAATTTCATAATAATTACTTGCAAAGTTTCGAAGGGGCAGAAACTACCTCCCTGATAATACAAGGTCCTAGGTTTTGAAGATTATGATCTTTTAGATGCAGATATGTATATTAGATCCTATAGTTCCTATAGGGATCATAGGACCCCAAGGTGGTGGTAATCAGTTCTTTTAAGATAATTGGACATTGGGCTACCGCATCCGATCCTGAAACTGTAGCTGTCAGCATAGATCCAGGTGAAGTAGACTAGAAACCTATTACGTTTGCATAGCCAACCGCTTGTTACAAGATCCGATGCTCACTTCCAGTCACCTCTAACATGAGGAACAGTCGCTGGCAGCAAGTGGCTATTGGTTATTTGAAGGTGCCAATTACTCTCTTTGATGTTCCCAGTATTGTAGGCATTCAGAATTTATTAGGAGTCCGGTGCCACCCGGAAACACTCTGATACTCTCCACTCTGAACCGCTGACTCTCCCCTACTGATTTAGCAGCTACTTCGGTTATCTATGGAGCTTTCAACTATCCGCAACCTGAGGACGTAACCGGTAGTATTCAGCAACGCTTTCTTTTTGCCCCGATGCAGATTAATCTCTGTTTTGGATTTAAGTTCCATTGGAATCGGCTTAGCCCTTTAGCCGATAAATCGTAACAAACAAACAAAGTTGTTTTTGTATTTGAGTAGAGGACTGACGGATGGTCAGACGGACTATATGTTAGACATGTGCAATGGAAAGTGAATAGCTTATTTATCAGAGATCGGCAATGAATTGTTTTTCGCTATTCATACTGACTCATGAAATTTTTAATATAAGTGAGTAAACATCGTTTAAACTCAACTACTCTGATTTACGCATACTCACGATGACATTGATTTAAAAGTATAGGTTACACTCATAAATCATCTCAGTTTGATTTCTAATTTCAGGAAAATACTTATACTACTCAGATTGATTCAGCTCAATCAACTCATGCATTTATGTTTATTTAAAAGTTTCGTCATTAAAGAGTTTGCAAGTAGTATAGTGAGAGAACATAATGAGAACTCTAATGTTCGTATGCGAAGTTCTTATTGTGTGAATCATACTTATCTTGCATCGTCCATAGGCAGGCATTGAGTTAAGTAGAGTCGAAATCAACAACATCATAAATGTTGCTAAGTATGAGTTCGATGCGCACTTCAAACTTTCAAGTGAATATGATTCATAGACAACATTGCAATAAATATGAGTGCGCATAAGTACAAAAAATTATAAGTCATGATTCAACTCTACTCACTTTTTCACTACTCATTGCTGTTCTCTGTTATTTATGTTAAAAGTGCTATGATTTCCTATAAAAGCTCTTGCTTTAATAGATGTCCACTAAAATGATAATGAAAAATTTCTGAGTATGGGGGTTTTACCACCCCCACGACTCCATCCTGGCACTTAAGATGCCCTAAGAATAATTTATTTATTACCAAACAAATTTATAAACAAAAAAATTTGAGGGGGGCGTTGACGGAAGCAGTTAGCACATTGACCATAAAACCGAAGATCATGGGTTCGAGTACGGGCACCGAGAAAGTCATTAAGTAGCAACACAGTGTATTATCCTGATATTTATTAGCGTCTTTTTGTCTCACTTGTTGTAGGAAAGTTCAAGTGATGAAGGCATAGTCACTGGTCACTAAACTGTACTGATTTCAGCGGATTTTAATCCTAATATAACATAAGAGCGCCCTCTTTGGTCCACCTCATTGATATGAGAGGTGTGGCAGCATTGCCTCAAAAAATTTCAATAAAATCGTGTAAAAAGCAGAGTTGTAACAGAATTAAATGAGTCTTTCATCCATGTCTTCCTTCAACACCTCTCTTGTATATCACCATGCATTTCCTAAGGAAGGGAACACCTAGATTTCGAAAAAAAAACTCAGAGTTGCGTGACATCAAATGACCCTGCCGTGAAGTATCAAACATTTAGTAATATGTTTGCTGGGAATGCAAAAAAAAAACTATTAGTTATTTTTGTATATTTTGCTCATAATGTTCCTAATCTCTAATTCAATGTTTTATGTTTTAAGTATTGTTCTAAAAATTGTTGTTGTAGCTTGCTTGGAATAATTACTATTAATTTTTGGTTATACCATATTTTTTTTGCAATTGATAAATTCGTTAAACCAAAACAAGTTTGTAGTTTTTTTTAAATAAATTTGTAATATTTAATATGTATGTATGGAAAAAAAAGTAACACAAAAACGCCTCAGTTGTTGTTGGATGGACATCCAAACTATCGGCCGATCCATACATCCAACCATCCACCAATCAATCCAACCATTCATCCATATGTATTTGCAGTCTTGTGTGTGTATTTAAATTTCTTGGTTGGCTCGCTGGCTGGTTGGGTTTTTGGAATGTCGGTTATGAGTGTCACGAAAACCAGTTAAATTGCAGTTGCATATTTATTATCAAGCTCATCGCCATCATCATCATCTTCTTCTTCGTCTTCATCTACTGCTGCTGCTTCATTGCCTTTTTCTTTATTATATTTTATACTTACTTACATTATTTAATGATTTTTTTTCTTTATAACTTGCACTTTTGGTAGCATCATCAATTTCAGTTTCATATTCTTTGTCTTTGACTTGTCAGTGTGCTGTGTTTTATGGGGAAAGACGTGTACTCGTATTTTTTTTTTTCTAATTTTATTATTTTTACTTAAATGTAAAAGTGCATTTCTCGCATGTGGTGGTGCCATTTCAATTTCTGCTCTGTCTTAAGTTTGTTTCAAATCTGTATTTAGATAAAAAAAAATTTATTTCAAAGGAGTTGTTGTTTATTCTTGACATTTTTGTGGAAAAATAATTCCTACAAATAAAGATTCTAAAAAGCATTTAAAATCATACATAATTTTATATACATTTTTATATTTTAATGGGCTTACTAAATCGAATTTGACTTATCCATTTAAACTTAAGTCCGAGTTTAGACGGACGGTCATTTGGAAGGAATGCATCTGGAATTCTCTTTTATTGTCTCATTTGCTTTCACACACATGAAATTGTTAAAGGCAACATTCCAATACTACTGGATAATACCAAATAATATAAATCATATATAATTTATATTATTTGATAATACCAACCGCACATATATGTATATGTATGTATGTATATGTAGCAAAGAATATGTCTTCTTCCCAATATTTTCGTGTCTAAACGCAGACTTAGTGCTAAAAGCTATCAGAAAAAAGGTAGAAGTTGTGTTGTTGTTTTAGAAAAAAAAAATTATTTAAGTAGGTCCAAAAGTTGTTCGACATTTTTAAAAATCATTTAAAATATAAAAATTTAACATCATAAACTCGAATTGAGAAAAATTGGACACAAGTTGTTATTCATGAAAACGAGAAATATATGGCCTGTATTGGTAGTTTAAACGCACTAATCTTATGCAGGGATGGTTTAAATACTGTACTGATTTATTGGTTTGCTGGTTTAAACTTATTTCAAACCAAAAAAAGGTTCAATTAATCCAACTTTTTCAGTAAATTTTTTTCAAGTGTTAAAATTAATTGAAGCGGTTCTATATTATATGAATATGCCTTAAAAAACTACTTAAAAAAAAATATTTTTAAGGGTTTATTTTAAATTATTTTTAATTTAAATTTTATTTTTGTAAACCGGGACAAACTAATCGTTTTAGGGTTAAAACAATTGCCACAAAAATTACCAAATGTTGCTTCACCGCAATAAATATTGTGATTTGCAAATTTGTTGAATTATTATTTGGCGAAAATTAAACAAAATGCATTAGTTAAATGCATGTGTTTTCAAGTTTATAAGAAAAAAAATCTCAAGACACTAGAGAATTATTAAACTAAAAAGCTGATGTCACAAATGTGCCATTAACCTTTAGAAATGAACAGTACAAGTCAATGATGATACCGCAAACTGAAAGTAAACTTTATGAAGATAATATATTTTTTGTTTTTAATTTATTGGAAGTTTTATTAGCATACATATGTACATACATATTTACATACATACATGGATATGTTGCGTAACAGAAATAGCATTAATACAAAGTGTTAAGGAAAAAGAACATATTGAATACTTGCGTTGGTATTCATAGAGAATTATTTAAGTTAATGTTGGTTTAACGTGGGAATTTCTTATAAAAAAAACCAGTTTTAAAGAATGGTACCTCAATGGCAAAGTGGTAATGATGCTATATTCTCAGTCCAGAGGTCGTGGGTTCGATTCCCGCATAAAACCTATTTTACCCAATAAAATATTATAAATTAGTCTGCTGGCAAAAAGGCTGGCAATTAGAAATACCAAGCTTTGAAAATGGAGCTATCATGCTGAAATCAACTCTCTGTTTTTCTTTTTTTTTTCTTTTCTATTTCTTAGAACTTTATGGCTAATCTGACGTGCTATAACATAATGCCATAGCTGTAACCATTGCCATAACTATAAATATATGTGATTTATCTTTTAGTGTTGCCATAACCATAAATATCTGTTTATGTTCTCATTTGTTTATTTATTTCAATACTGCAACAACAAATATGTCTAAACAGCAATCAGCTGTTTATGATTACGGCGAAAAACCAAAATTCAATTGTTTTCCATAATTATAGTTATGGCTATGGCATTATGGCGAGTCACCTATAATCAACTACAGTGTTGCCCATAAGTTTGGTTCGAACTGCTATTTGTATGGTATGGTTATGGCATGTTTAATTGAACCTTAAACAGGCTGTTTTATATTAATATGTAATTTTATATATTTTGGCAAAATATATCTAAACGAAAAATTTTTATCTATTTCCTTAAGAAATATCTCCAAAAATAATGCAAACTTAAAGATATTTCGAAAATATAGAAGACCGAATTTATATTTCTGGCATAGAAAGGACACAAAAGTAATACTGTATGTTTTATATTATACATTTATCCTTGAACTACAGCTGGAATCGAGTAGATAAAAAAATTATTGACAAATTAACAACACTGACATTACTTATGCAGTTTTCATAAATTAATTTAAACTTTCAAAACTGCAAAATTGTTCAGTTTGATCTGTGGCTTAGTGATTTACCAAACAGATTGTCACAAATTGATGACTTAAAATGGACAAATCTCTGTAAAGACCGCTAAACATATTTTTCAAACAATAAAATCTGTTTGGAAAAAAATCTAATTTTAAATTCAACATTTAAGATTTCTGGCACTAGTTGTCATTTAAAGCAGCTGTTGCCATGTTCAAAGATAAAAATCGTGTTCGTAATGGCCCTGACATTCAACGTAAATGTTGATGGAATCAAAAGCTGCCTCATAATAGATAAATGGGATGCTTTTTATTAAAAAAAAAACAAACTACTTAACTCAAAAAAAAATAATAATAAATAAAAACAATAATAAGCTTATTACTAACGAAAAAAAAACCTACTCGTGTTAATGGAAAACTAGTTTTTTCTCACTTGTGGTTTTCAAAACGCACTTCGTCAACCTTGACCCGGGCAATATAAATGCCCATATCTTATTTAATAACAGTCCCTGAATTGGTTTTCTCTCTCTTTATAACATCAAAATATGGCCAAACATTTTTATTGCATTTAAATATTTAAAAAGACTTGGTTCTAGCTCTTCTTCAGTTGCCGGCATTTAAATAAAATCTTCAATACGCTTAAATGTTAATTTTTTTTAATTTTATTTCATTCATTTTGGGTTTTTTATTTCAGTTAAATTATTACATCACAAACATCTTTTTTAGTGTCAATTAATTTTCTTTTACTTTTACTGGTGTAACATTTTGCGTCTGTCTTCAAGGTCGACGCGTGCTATCGTCACTCTTGTCTGTTTCTTGGCCATAAAGTTAACGTTTTTTTTTAACATTTTTGCTTTGGTCCAACAAGTTTTTTAACTCTTTCAGTTTCAAGCATCTTCTTGTACGAGTATCTTTTTAGTTATAAATTAATGTAGAGTTGTTGGTAGTGTTGAACGTGGTATGTAGTAAATGCTACTGAGGCTGTGTTTGTGTAAGCATTTTTTTTCTTGTTAGTTGTATTATGGTGACTTCATAAATACTTTTTCGGCATGAAGAAGACCCGTCTTAAAGCAACTGGTATCATAGCTCCTCGAGGTGTTCCATAAAATTATCGCATTAATGCTAAACACAAAGAAATCCAAAAAGCTGGTTTTAATCCAGCCATAATTCATATCAACATGCATACTTACATATGTATATGTATACATACTTACATACAAACATGCACACATGATGTGCCATTTTTAGGTTTTGCAGATTTTTGTTTCCATGAATTTTATTTACTTGAATTGTTTAACAACTTTACCAAAAAAAATTTTTTTTTGTTGAATAGTTTCTTATACTAAAAAAGCCTGTTTAAAACTTTTGATTTTATTTAAAATATTTTTACTACATTTGAATAGCTTTAAACTTTAATAAAAAAAACCTAAAGGCTTTTTGCTTTATCTTTAAACAAACTTTCTGAGAAAAAAAAAATTTAATTTATGCTGTTCTTAGAATAAATTTAATTAATAGATAAGAAAGTATTAAAGCCAATATCAATATAAAATTGAAAAGATTTATTGCGCTTGGTAACAACATAAATTGCATAACATATCAGGAAATTTATTTAGTAAAAGCAAACATCAAACTAACAGGTTACGAGATTTCAAAATAATATCATTTTGAGCCTGAACTCTTTCAAAACTTTAGCTTCCTTAACAAGCTTAAAGTTGTATTTGCTTAGAAGCTCAGAATATTTTAAGATTAAAAAAAGTCCTGTTGCAAGAAGAAAATACTTTTTAGTACGGCATAGTATTTATGTCAACGACGTGTGGCATCACCAACAATATCATGAGAGTTGCTCAATGGGAGAGGGGCGAGGATAATGGGTGGCTCTACCTTTTATGCTTGCCATTAAATAGTGTCCACACCTGATTATTTTATATCATAACTCGTAATATGACGCCGGCAGTGCAACTGTCATTTTTCCATTAATATCAACACAAAGGGGTAAACGTTGATGATTTTATATCATGATGAATCAAACAAAAATTTGCAAATTGCTTGCCACAGTAATTGGTCACAAATAATTCTTGTGCTGGCTTTTTTAAACGAAAATTGTTTAATAAATAAATTTTAAATGCACAGTGATACATAAAATGACAGTAAAGGCTTATTTGACATGTTTGGGAATTTGTCAAATAAACCTGTAATAAACCTAAAATATTTTTTATGAATACGGCACTTAATCTATAAATAACCAGTTTTGAGCGTTGGTTGATGTAGAAGTTGTTGAGTCCTTAAGAAAGGACAACATATGTATTTTTTACTCGAAGGTATTAGAAATAAAATAATTAATTAAACGAAGATGTGTTTTCTGATATTTCAAAAATTAATAGAGGAACATTATCTCTTCTGAATTCATCTCTAAATGTGAGAAGGGTATTTACGTACCAAAGAGACAAACATACTTATTAATTTAACTGTCTCGAATCGAATGAAAAGAAAGGATGGAAAAGTATATCCTAAATGTTACTTTTATATTCAGATATCAACAACTGATAGTTTGCTTAAAAATTTTTCGCGAGTGTGAAGGCCCAATAATTCGTTGACTTTTTGAACATCTCGCAACACAGGCTACTGTCAGTTAAGTTTTGCCAAAATTTTAATTAGATAAATTATAGAGCAGATGCCACAAGAAAATGGAAAAAAGTCATTTCGTTTGCCGACAAAAAATTTTCACTCAAAACAGGGATAAGTTTAGATAAATAATATGGGGACTCTTCACCATGAAGTGGAGAGTCGTTGTGGCGGTACAATCACTTTCTGGACGCCACGTTGAGATGTCTACAACCGAGACAATTGAAAATAATCACGACATGGTGTTGAATCGGAAATTGAAACCGAGGAAGATTTTGGAAGCCATATACACCTCACACTCAGTGATCTCAACTTTTTTTCAACAAATTCCGCTAAATGCGACTTTTTTCAGAAAATAGTTAGCTAAAACCCCTTTTACACACCAAATTTTACTTTTACCCCTTTTAGGCACGCAAAGTTTGCTTTGCAAAGTTTTAATTCAGCTATGTGAAAGAGTGAAAAACAGAGGAAGGAATACTTTCTCTTTCTGTCCTTCACCCAGCACAAACAGGTTTTGAATCACTGCTTACATGCCTCAATCAATTTCGAATGATCGCTTGGGTATGAGAAAGGTTTCTGCAAGATGGGTGCCTCGTTTACTCAAAATCGACCACAAATGCAATCGTGCCACAACTTCTCATTAGTGTTTAGCATTGTTCAACTGTAATATGGATGAGATTTCACGCAGTTTCTTAATCGTGGATGAAATGTGCCACAGCACCAAAGACCACACACACAGAAATCAAATCAATGGGGTTTTCTATATAAATTCCGTATAAGGGTAAAAAAATAAATTTTCACGTTTGGTTTTTTTTTTTTTTTTTTGATGTGGACAACATCTGACCATCGAATGAGACCGATCCCATGCCCCAAAAGTGTTCCCTCCCAGAGATATGCGCGTTTTATGAAATTGATGGTACACCAAAGATACACGTATTTAAATCTTTAAAATTGTCCTCCTGAACAAAACCGGTTTTTACCCTTAGGTCCCTTTCTATTTTGCGCGCCACATTTGCATCTTGCCTTACATTAGATAGATTGGAAATAAATAAAATATTTAAAAAAATTACCCAAGGAAAAAATCCAAAAATCTGACAATACTGTGTCGTTTTCCCATAAAAATTTATTTTTTGCATTTATAGCAATGATCTTAAATTAAATATTTATAGCACACTGTTATAGTAAGATAAGAAATAATGTAGCATATTATTAGGCTGGTATTTGTTCAAATGCACTAAATTAGTACATTATTGAGATATTCTTTAAATAACTGCGTTTTGAAAAATTAGTTACATGGCCTTATATTACCTGATTTAAATTGTATTTTATAAATGATGGAATGCCCAACAATGTAAAGAAATCAGCAATCTAGTCAAAAGTTTATATGCGAAATTTTTGTGTTGAGAACTGTTAACAAAAAAAAACCAAAAATTCTTATGATATCAATGAATGGAGCTCTTTAATTTAAATGGTGTACTTAAAAGGCAAACATGGGCGCCGAAAACTATGCACTAAGTAATTAACATTTTCCGCATACATTTTACTTTTCCATCACGTTTGTGTCTTCAGTCTTTTGTTTTCTCAAACATTCAAAAAACAAAATTTATATACAACAATAACAACAATTTCTAATGTCCCGCTATTTTTTATTTACATTGAAAACAAAAACAAGGCACTCAAATTTGTTTTTGTTTCCAATATAAATAGACAGACGAGAATTTTGAAATGTCTTCAATAAATTGGCAGTAAAACCTAATTTTAGTTTTTCATTACTTCTCTTTGTGTTTGTTTTTACTGCAATAAACATTAAATGAAAGATAGATATTCTTGTTTAGCCGAGTGTGCGACTGACTTTTATTAATTACCAAACTTAATAATATCTGCTTATATTATCAAAATGTTTGTCAGACTTCAGTACATTTGAGCAGAGTTAAAAAATAGACCCTCTTCTATTTACATCGCATATACAATATGAATTTTAACTATTTAATTATTAAAAGTAGAATTAATAACAAGACATTAACATAACTTAAAACACTAAAAAGCCAAGAATATATTTCCAAATTGCTTAAGCTTATTTAACCAGCTAAAGATTTGAGTGAGCCGGGTGATAATTTACGATTCTTTAGCATTATTTTGGGTCTACCGCCGACACCAATAGCATTAAAATCCGTTGTCTTACTATCCAAACGGGAATACTCATCCATGCGAAGGCCTGTAATATAACCGTTTTCTTCGCGTCTTGAACCATCCAGCAGCTTATAGCTTATTAAAAAAAAAATTACTCTATAGCCTTACAAAAACAATTTCAAAGTTTTTATATCTTATAAATCTCACCTGAATCGATAACCCTGCACTGTGGGTACATATTCAAAATCATCTATTATGGTTTTTGGTAAAATAATATTTAAGTTCGTGCTTGCATCAGACTGGCTATCATGACCTTGATCTTGATCTTTAACTTGCTGTTGTTGAAGTTGTTCTTTATATTGCTGTTGCAATAGCTTTAGTTGTTGTTGTAATTGTTTAATATATTGTTGCAGTTGGTCTAACCGTAGTGATTGCTGTTGCTGTTGATAACTGCCAGCGGGATACACGGCCCCATTTGTGCTGCAGATTGCAAGAATAATTACCTATTATTTTAATTAAATATTGTATTTTAGTTCCATAAAATATTTATGAAGAAAAATAAATTTGAATATGAATATCAACTTACTATAATATTCAAATATTTCATTGTACTTTTAAGTCTTTAGTTAAGGAAATAAATTCAACTTTAATAAGGCAAAATGTTCACTGGACAGATTTCTATAAAATATCTTAAATGACAAAAGAAAACTCCAATATGTCTGCATCTGTATCTTGTTAAATACTGTTGTTAGTTAATTTTATTTGTTTTATAAAAACCTTAAAGTTTAGTTTTTTTTTGTAATATTGTTTGGTTTTGTTTGCATTTCACCATCTAAGCCAGCTGAGCATAATTTATTTATGGTTTTGCCTACTCATCATTATGACATTTTTTCAATGAATAGTTTGCACTAAAGCATTTAAGTTTGTCGTCATGTATGCCAGCTTTGAAAATTATTTTTTTATAAATGTTCATATCGATGGCTCAATAGAAGAAATGCGGAACTCGAATTTTCGATATTTTATAGGAGAAGCAAAAAACTGAAGAAAAAGTAAAGCATTTACATGCAGAATTAATTTCTTAAGTTGCCATAAGTCCTTTATTTTGAACTGTAGCGTACTAAGGTCTTCTAGGGGGATGCAATTATACGTTGTCTACCAGAAAACGTTAAAAACGCGATATCGAAAAAAAATTGAGATACGCCCTTTTTATATTAAGCCATCGATATGTTTATATATGTATATATGGAATACCTGGGCAGCTTACTTAATTGTCCAGCTTCAGTGTGAAAGTGTGTTTTGGTATTTTTTTAATTTTAATAATACTTATTTTAGGAAGCAAATAACTTACACTTGCATCTTAAACTTTAAAATGGGTTCAGCTCTGTGTAGTGTGCACACAATACGAATAAGCTTAACTCTTCGTGTTTTCTTCTTTATTTTCTCTCAAGCTATACAATACAACTTAATTTTCATTTCCCAAACGCCTAAACGAGTTGCAGATAAAACAAAACCTCCATATGGGGCAGACCATGCAAAATTGCCATAGAAAAAGTTTCGTTTGATAACTATTGTTTTAGAGTATTGTTATATTTTTAAATTAAATTTTTGAAAGTTTTTAACTTACTCAGTCAAAATATAACGATTAAGAAAAATTTATCCGCCATTCAAATGCTGTCCTTGCCACTTTTTATTTGTTGTAATTTAAGAAAAATAAACAAAATATAAAAACTCTTTTTAATCCCACCGTTATAATTACATAAAAAACATAAATAACAGAGAATATTTAGCTTAGTGCTTTTTTACCCTTTTTTACCATATTTGTACATGCTCGCAGCGCTTTTAATAATCCAATAGTTGGCATCACTGCTTGTAACTGCTGCTCGTATGAAATCGTGACTTTCTCTCCGATTGTGTGCACAACCAGAACACTTATAAAGTTTCATATATTACAGAATGAAAATTTCATGTTATATTCACCAACATCAATGTTATCAAACAATGTAAGCAAAATAATTATGTTATACTCTACATTAATTGAGTTGGTATGTATCTGTTAATCCAATATTATGTAAGAGAATTTTTATAACGGCACGTTACAGATGTTATTTAAACAGAAACAAAAAAGCAAAATAATTGTACTAAGCGATTTCATGAACTTGTAATATAAGGGCCCAATTTAGTTAAATCAAAAAGCTAAGCGTTGAAAATTTTAATATGGAAATATATAAGTTATAAAAACAAAATATATACATACAAATTTTGTTAACGCTAAGAGTTTTAGTTTAAAATCTTCTTTACAGTGTGTAAACGAAAAAATTAGAAACAAATTTTCTTTAAGGCGTGCAATGCCCTACAAGGTTTTCCGTTTCTGTTGTAAACATACCCAGCTCATGGTAATTAATTTTTACTTAAAACTCAAGATAAATTTGTTAAATATAAACATCTCATTTTTATTAAAAAAAAAAAAAACAAATAAAAGTCATGATAAATTAGCTTTCAAAAGGTTTTGAAACATTTTGTTAATAACGTGGCTTACTCATATTTACATATTATGACGTGTCATTGACATTATATATGTAAATATGAGTAAATACAATAAACACACAATTACCTTATTTATGTTCATTATCAAAAGATCAGGTCATAATAGAAACAATATGATTGATTTCGTTGCCTTTTGCGTGCAATGCGCGCAACACAATATTTCCTGAGGTCTGTTGCTTGAGTCGAACCATTATTATAGAATTAAAATTTTATAACAATATCAAGCCTTTGCTGCAAGAAAGTCATAACTTCAAAAACATATTCCCAAAATTTATCAGCATATCGATCTTCATATTGCAAAAAAAAAAATTAAGCAAATATCTTTAGAGGAAAGGTGCATATACATACATATGTCATATTATCGATATTTGGCCATTAAGTTGTTGTTAGTAAATTGAAAACTTTAAGCAGGTTTCATGTATTATAAATTAGTTTATGCGATATAACTCTCTTGATGCAAATGTCCGATAGGTACAAGTCAAGCAATATATCGATTGTGGCTCTATGTTCCTTCTAGGAATTACAGGATATAAAACATGTATATATTATTTAAAATGTATAATTTATATTATATATTATATAATATATAATACACAATATATAACTTATAATAGTAATAATTTAATATAATATATAATATATGATACATAATAATATATAATATAATATATATAATAATATAATATAAAATATAATATATAATATATATTATACAATATATAATGTATAATATAGAATATATAATATATAATATACAATATAATATATAATATTTAAAATATAGTATATAATATATAAAATATAATATATAATATAAAAAATGTAATATATAATAAATAATATGTAATATATTACATATAACATATAATATATAACACATAATATATAATATATTATATATAATATATAATATATAATATATAATATATAATATATAATATATAATATATAATATTTAACATACAATATATAATTTATAATATATAACGTATATATAATATATAATATATAATATATAATATATAATATATAGTATATAATATATAATATATAATATATAATACATAATATATAATATATAATATATAATATATAATATATAATATATAATATATAATATATAATATATAATATATAATATATAATATATAATATATAATATATAATATATAATATATAATATATAATATATAATATATAATATATAATATATAATATATAATATATAATATATAATATATAATATATAATATATAATATATAATATATAATATATAATATATAATATATAATATATAATATATAATATATAATATATAATACGAGCATATAATATATAATATATAATACATAATATATAAAATGTAATATATAATAAACAATATATAATATGTAAAATATATAATATATAATATAATATTATATATAATATATATTATATAATATGTAATATATAAGATATAATATATATTGTATTACATATTAACTACAAAAACTATTTGAGAATTCACAAACAATAATATTTTTGTGCATAAGATGGGGGCTTTGTGACTATTCAAAATGTGTGGTTGAAGTCTACTGATATTTTCTTACAGCAACAATGAAATGCATATAGACAACGCTGAATCACCAGCAAATAAAATTCAAATTGAAATAAACTTCTGACATAATGTCGAATAATAAATTACTTAAATAATAGCAACATAATTAATAATGTTTAATAATAATGTTGGCTATTTTTTTAATAAATAAATAACATTTTTAAAAAGATCAAAAAGCATTTGCTACCGATAAATTTTGAGTGGAAATTGTTCGCAAACTATTTTTGTGGACAAATTTAAAAACCAATTCATTTTTGTATGCAAGTTTTTAAAATTGATTTACTATTTTCTAGAAAGTTTTAAGTAGTGAAGTACCAATTCATTTTTCATCAGAAATGAGGGCTAACTTTCTATAAAATTATTTTTAGTTATACATATTCCTCACCTCTTGCCATAGATAATATTTATGCGCGATAAATTCTCAATAAAAAATTTTCGCTATCAACAAATATTCTATAATATATTCGATAAATATTTGATAAAATTTAAATACAAAATTTTTGCTATTTGTAAATTTTCAATGAAAAAACATTTGCTATCGATAAATTTTTAATGCTTTTCTTTGGATAAATTTAAAAACCAATTTATATTTGAATGAAATCGATTTACTATTTTCTAAAAAGTTTTAAATATCTGAGTAGCGAAGTAGCGATTAATTTTTCCTGAGAAATTTTCTATATTAATGAGGTTTAATTTTCTATAAAACTATTTTATTTTATATTGATTATTATATTATTTATAATCTCGTTAAGGTTTCAATAAAAATTTTTTGCTATCTACGTATTCTATAATAAATTCGATAAGTATTTCAGAGATAATTTTTGCTATTGATACAATTTTAATAAAAAATTTTTGCTATTGTTAAATTTTCAATGAAAAAACATTTGCTATGGATAACTTTTAAATGGAAATTGCTCGTAATCGATAACTTTTTGCGGATAAATTCAAAAATCAACTCATGTTTGTATGTAAATTTTGAAAATTGATTTACTATTTTCTAAAAACTTTTAAGTATTGATAAATATTTAATTTAATTTTAAATATTAATATCGATTAATTTTTCATCAAAAATTTTTGATATTAAATACGGATAACTTTATTTAAAATTATTTAATTTTTGTCTTCTTCAGCTCTTTCATGTATTTCTTTTCTCATTTCTATTTTCAGCACATTCAAATAATGTCTTTTCATTTCAAAATAACTTCTATAACCGGAAATGTAAGTTACCACAACAATTTTTAATAAATTTATAACACAATCATTAAAAACTGGTTAATTTAAAAATTCTAAAAAAATGAATAGCACCAAAATTAATTTTTTCAAGCATTAATTATCAAAATTTTTCTGTCTGTCGAAGCTAATTTTCATAGTGATTAAAAGTGATTAAGAACTTTTGCATAAATTAATACACCTGCATATTTTATAAAAATCATTAACTGTCTTTGCATGTAAATCTTTCTTAGATATTTATCACAATTTAATTTAAGTCTCAGCATTGAAATGGAAATTTTAAAAATAATTTGTATCTATAATCTATAGTAATATAAAAATATCTTAAGCGGCCGCTGGTGGATGTGTTAATTTACGAGCTGTTACATAAGGCTGGAAACCATTTTTATTTGCCTTATATTTAACGGTATATTCATAATCATCGGCAGATATAAAACTGTAACCACCACGAAATTCTATTGGTTTCTCAGTTACTTCATTCGTGTGATTCAAATCTTTAGCAGCACTCGCTGCAATGTTCCGATTGTCATACTTTACATCTTCCTCCCGTTGTTGGCCATTTTCAGTTTTATAGCTAAACAATTATTTTTGTAATACCTTTAAAAATTTTTTAGGTAACAATTATAGTCTTACTCAAAATGCAAAGAAGTTTCACCACTATTGGTTTCGATTGCTACCAAATGGACAGACCAAAGTTGCACCAGAACAAGACTTATAAGAAACTGTAAATAAGTTTGTTTGTATTAATCAACAAATTCTATAAATGTTGTAGGTGGCAAGCATCTACTCACTATTAAGACTTTCATTATAATAAGCAATTTATTTAAAGTTTTTCTTTACTTAAAATATAAAAATACGCAGCGCGCTTCTCCAATTTTGTGCGTTTAAGCTGCAGCTTTTTCAAAATACAACTGATAACAATATTTTTTCGGCTTACAAACTTAACAAATACTTTTAGCCTGTTTGTTCAAATGTAAGTGTATTTATGTGCTTAACAATATTCTGTGCCGAAAACATTTGAATAAATATGACGTCACCATAAATGCCTGTTTGTTTGAAAAAAAAACATCAGCCGTTTCTTTAGATAAATTAAACACAAGCCGAAAGATATTTATAGAAATTAATACTTGAAGAACTTTTAATTTGCTTAAAGATAAACAATTTATCACTTCGAAAAAGCATAGTTTAAGTGCTTCAGTACAGAGTTGGTAAGGTATCGGTTCCCCAACATTTTCACTTTTTACGAAAGTTAATTTCTATTAAATTCACTTTTCAATAAAAAGTATTTTTACAAAAAGGTACTTTTTACAAAAAGGTACTTCTTACAGAAAGGTACTTTTTACAAAAGGGTACTTTTTACAAAAAGGTACTGTTTACAAAAAGGTACTTTTTACAAAAAGGTACTAATAAAATAAAATGTACTTTCTACAAAAAGTTACTTTTTACGAAAAGTACTTTTTGCACCGGGTATTTTTAACAAAATGTACTTTTTACACCGGGTACTTCTAACAAAATGTACTTCTGGAAAAAGGTACTTTAGCTAAAAGGTGCTGTTACAAAGCTACTTTTTACGAAGGGTACTTTGGCAAAGGTACTTTGTAAAACATACATAAGTACAGGGTGGCCCAGAATGGCCGAAAGGGTTTGAATTCCTTATAACTTTCTTGTTATAATTTTTTTATAATTTTTCTTTTCAGTATTTTCTAGGTAAGACTTCGGAAATTTAAAATTCAACAACGATATCTAACACCAGTAATGGAAATGACAGCATCGTCATTGGAAATGAGCTTCGTTGCTCATAATTAAGTAATGAATAAGATCACGATTTTCTTCTGCTTTTTGACGAAAATAATTTGCATAATCAAGTCGTTGCTGGTAATCTGTCGGTTTCAGTTGTTGGACAAATTCCCCAAATCTTCTTTACAAAATACTGAAAAGAAAAATAATAAAGAAGTTATAATAAAAAAGTTATAAGGAATTGAAACCACTTTGGCCATTCTGGGCCACCCTGTACCTTTGTTTAAAAATTTTTAATACTTTATATACCTTATGAAAATTATTTTTTATAGAAAGTCCTTTTTATGAAAAGCAGTTTGGATCAAATACTTTTGAATAAAAGGTACTTTTCATTAAAGGCAGTTTTTAAAAAAGGTACTTTTTATAAAAGGTACTTTTTGTTAAAGGCAATTTTTATAAAAGTACTTTTTACTTGAGGCACTTTTGATAAAATGTACTTTTTATAAAAGGTACTTTTTATAAAAGGTACTTTTTATAAAAGGTACTTTTTATAAAAGGTACTTTTTATAAAATTTACTTTTTATAAAAGATACTTTTTATAAAAGATACTTTTTATAAAAGATACTTTTTATAAAAGTTATTTTTTATAAAAGGTACTTTTTATACGAGGTACTTTTCTATAAAAGGTACTTTTTATAACAGGTACTTTTTATAAAAGGTTATTTTTACAAAGGTACTTTTTATAAAAGCTACTTCTTATAAAAGGTACTATTAATATAAGGTATTTTTACAATAAGTACTTTTTACAAAAAAGTCCTTTTGGTAAAAGGTACTTTTGGTTAAAGGCATATTGATAAAATGTATTTTTGATAAAAGATACTTATATAATAGGTACTTTTTATTAAAGGTACTTTTTATGTAAGGTACTTTTGATAAAAGGAACTTTAGATCAAGGGTACTTTTAATAAAAGGTACTTTTGATAAAAAATACTTTTGATAAAAGGTACTTTTGATATAAAGTATTTTTTATTAAAGGTACTTTTGATAAAAAAATACTTTTGATGGAAGGTACTTTTGATAAAATGTTCTTTTGATTAAAGTTACTTTTGATAAAAAGTTACTTTTGATAAAGGGTACTTTTGATAAAGGGTACTTTTGATAAAGGGTACTTTTGATAAAAGGTACTCTTGATAAAAGGTACTTTTGATAAAAGATACTTTTAATAAAAGGTACTTTTGATAAAATGTACTTTTTATAAAAGGTACTTTTGAGAAAAGGTACTTTTTATAAAGATACTTTCTATAAAAGGTACTTTTGTTAAAAGGTACTCTTGATAAAAGTTACTTTTGTTAAAAGACACTTTTAATAAAACTTTAGAAAAGATATTTTTTTATAAAAGGTGTTTCGAAGAACTGGCTAGCAATTGTTTTTTTTTTTGTCAATTTCTGTTGATTGAAAAATAAATTTATGTTCCCAAAAAAAAAACAACTACTAATAATAATTCTAAAATTAAAACTATAAAACTAATTTATTTGTTTTCAATTTTAATATAAGTCGAACATTCTTTCAAAAACAAAAAAAAAAGACATGCGGTCGTTGGTTTCTTTCTCTCTCTAGCATAAGGTATGATAGAACGAATTCTCAGGGAAATTTAGAGATGTTTAATAAACATAACCGCCATTGCCACCACCTCCTCCACCATTACCACCAAAACCACCATTGCCACCACCACCTCCATTACCATCATCTGGATGACCACCCTCAGCCGCTATCTTATCTAAAGCTTCTTGTATTTCGATGGGTATTGGCGGTGGTGTGGGCAAGTGATCGCCTGTTGGTTGGAATCCGTTCTCATCGGCTATATATGTGACAACAAATGTTTCACCCTCCGGGCTGGTGAACGAAAATGATCCTTCAGCTACTTGAGCCTCATCATCTCCTCCGCCAGGATTTTTCAAGTAGCCCGTCTCGTCCACATTAATGCCATTGCCAGTTTCATATTCATACTGAAAGTGGAAAATCAAGTATATATTTAGTAGCTTAGAGCCAGTTTACTTATGTCCACAACGGCGGAGGACTTGTTGCATTGCATACACTGTTTGCAATTGAAACAGAAACAAAATTTTAAAATTTGTTTTTGTTTTGATAATGTACGACAAGTCGAACGTTGTCGACATTGACAAACCGTTTATGACGATAAAATAATTATAAAGAGGCTGTCACGAAATCAAGTAATTTGAAGATCAAATTACAAATAAAATCAAAAATGTTCACACTAGCATTTAATGATATTCGAGTTGATTTCGCATAAATCAGGGGACAAATTACTGCACTCGGTATTGAACAAAATTTCAAAATATTTTAATAAAGCTTATATGGAAATATTTTATTATTTCGAACGATACGAAATGCCATCGTTTGCATTCTGAATCGTTGCTCTATATATCGAATCAAGGGGACTATCATGTGGTATCAACTGGGTTTACATCTGGCATTTGATGTATGCCACGTGCCCAAAACGTGCCATAATCATAATCATACAAAACAGATGTTCTAACCAAACTAATTGGCAACACTGTATTTGATTATAGGTGCCTCGCTATAACGCCATAGCCATAACTATAATTATAGAAACCAGAAACAGTTGATTGATTGTTAGACATATATACTTATTGTTGCAATGAATAAACAAATGAGAGGATAAACAGCAGTTAATGGTTATGGCAACACTAATAGGAGAAGCAAATATATTCATGGTTATGGCAATGGTTATGACTATGACATTATATTATGGCATGTCTGATTGAATCTTAAATATCTTGAAAAATTATCTTTTCATACACAACAAACGTTGTCCATCGTAATTTTTAATCATTTTGTTGAAATTAAGTTGAATGCGTTCAGTTGGGAATATACTTGTATCGAACTCTTTCAGTAGCTCGTTTTTGACACAAACCAATGATCAAACCCATGTAATTTAAATGAATTTGATCATTGGTTTGTGTCAAAAACGAGCTACTGAAAGAGTTCGATACAAGTCTAGTTGGGAAATGACATAATGTATGGGAAAATGTTAACTAGATTTGGCGAGCTGCAAGAGTATTTTTTCCACAAACATAGTCCCAGAATATATGTGAGAGTGTTGAAATAGAAATATATACTTTTTGTATTCCTCTCTCGCTCTTTTGCACTAAAAAATAAAAAGTTGCTTCAACAAAAATTGCAAGTCTGGACCGACATATAGTATTTTTGTATTTTTATATAAAGCGTGTCTAAATGAATATGAACTGCTGCATAAGCAGCAGTGAAATGCATCTAGACGTGGTTAAGCAACAACAAACAAACTTTTTTAAATAACAATATTTAACAATTTTTCTTTTTAATCTATAAGATTTTTTTAAGTTATTTCCAGAAAATTTTGTTCTTCTTTCTAAACAACTATCGACCTAAAAAATGCTTTTAGTTTTCCTAATGAAGTCGAATTTTTTATTTGTATATATTTCATATTCACTTGTAATTTGTTTTCAAGCTCAATATAGGAACGTCTTAAGTCGTTATTTATTTTTTCTATCGAAATATACGAAAAAAAATCGAATTCAAAAAAATAATGATTTAAGGCCTTTTTATATTAATGTAACGATATACGGTATTTTTTTAATTTATTAAAAAAATATATTAATAAGAGGTTTATGAAACAAATTTTCTAAGCTAATTTGATTAATAAACCTTTTATAAAATCAAAATATTTTTTATGAATTAGGCCTTAAATGAACCAAAAGGTTTCAATAACATAATTGAATTTTTACTTGGCTCAATTATTTTAAATACATTTACCTTTCGCAATAGGCATAAAGTGAGCTTTTCTTAATTGACTTACCATATAAGAGCCATCGACACTAATTTTCGATTCCATTTTTAAAATGGGTATAACCGGACCACCTCCACCACCGCCATTCGCACCGCCGCCGCCACCACCATTTCCTCCACCACCAGGTGGCAGATAAGTATTCCCACCACCTCCGCCACCACCAGGTCTACCACCACCTCCGCCACCACCAGGTCTGCCACCACCTCCACCATTAGGTGGCAGATATGTTTTGCCTCCCCCACCACCTCCGCCGCCACCATTATTTGGCGGCAAATAACTAGAGCTTGGCCCATTTCCGTTACCTGGCCTAGGGCCTGGTCTTGGAGGAGGCTTACCGGCTGGTCCACCTCTGGGATAACCAGCTGGTGTGGCTTCAATCCATGTTACATACAACACAATTAAATAAAACTGCAATAAATCATTCCGAATATATTATTAATTTAATCGCAAAAAACTTAGGAGTATTAACACACAAACTTATTTACCAGTTTCATGCTACAGTTGAAAATAAAATCTCTCTTAGCTGATATACATACGTTTATTTTTTAGTTTTAAGAAGTCTTACTTAGATGACGAACAACTGATTTATCTGCAACATATCAATTCCTTTATATAAGTTTACCTAGACGCACATCAGCGCACGATTTTGAGCAATCAAGAATGACCTCACGTTGCAGGTTCAAAACCAAACAAAAAATGAAAGATTTGCTGATTTGATTTTTCATACATTTTAAATTTTGAAACCGAAACAGCAACAAATTTGTTAAAATTTAAATTAACAATAACAATAGCAATAATACAATTTATTTCTTTTTTTTTTTTTTTTTTTGATGATTACAGGTATTCTTAATTTTTCTTAAATTTTTCGTTAAAACTGCGTTTCTATTTTTTTATTTGTTTGTCTTCGCCTGGGAAATAGTCAGCTGTTGGATTTAACTAAGCGAACCAACAACACAAGCACTAGTTGTATTCATAGTCAATATGCTCGTAAGACAAGTTTCTAATGTTGTTATTAGTGCAGGCTCACTTCACTGAATTAACATGACTATACGCACTCAAATGGTATACCCACCACCACCCAATTTTATTAAAGCAATTCGCCAACAAATCAAGCTAATATTGCACTCGCAAATACGAGGTCAATCTAAAAAAATATTTACTTAATCTGAGTGAGATCAGGCAATGAACTTACATACTACATACATATACATACCTTCAAGTCGTCATGATGATTTTCTTTTTTGTTTTTGTGCAAATGAAGGATACGACACTGAATGCATTCTTTGCAGCATATCTACATAGCTCACACTAAATCATAAAGAGTCACTTGTAGTTAATCTTTGCAAGATTTTGGAACTTTAATGCTATAGTTACTTGTAACCTATGATATGCGCTGGACCAGTGTAGGGAAAAATTCTGCTCGCGAGAGCAATTTTTATTAACTCACTCGTTTTTCTAATTCTAATTTTGAACTCGCGAACAAAAATTTTATAAGACTCGTACTCCTTTTGTACTCGACTCGTAAGCATTAAATGACTCGCCTTAAAGTTTGTACTCGCGAGTTTTATTTTAAAACTCGTAAGCACAAATTTTAAAAGAGTGCAAAACGAGCATAAACAAATTCAAAACGAGTAGTTATTACAAAAAATTTTTTTTTTGTTTATTTGAAAAGTGTATGTATTTATATGCGAATTTTATATATGTATAATACTTACAAATGCTTACTTTCATGTCATGAGGTATTTTTCAAATGTTTTAAGGCTTCTGCTTCATGAAAAGTTATGCAAATGCTTACCTGTCAGTAATAAAATATAATTTCAACATTGCGACCTATAGAAAACAGAATTTGAGCAAACAAAATTAATAAAACTCGCGAATAATTATTTTTAACTCGACTCGCAAGTCGAGTTTTATTTTTGACTCTTAAAATTTGAATTCTTCTCGCGAGTCCTATTTTCGATTCTCAAAAATTAAATGCGCTCGCGAGTTTTATTTTTTTAACTCGCGAGCAGACACGAGTAGCTCTTTTCAATACAAAAAGTAAAACTCGCTCGAATTGAATTCGTTTGCGAGCGAGTTTAATTCGAGCACTCTCCGCACTCTGCGCTGGACTCAGATATGAAAATATTTGTATTTTTATTCCCTTTACCAAAAATGGTAAAAGGATATATATAGGTTTGCCATTCCGTGTGTAATTTCCATAATAATAATATGCCACACATAAAATATATAAATTCTGAATCCTTATGTGAAATCGAGAAAAGCTAGAGACTTCGGTTCTTGACTGGTATCTCAGAAATGGTCCAAAATAGATTAGTATTGAAAATCAGCAAAATTGATTAAACGGTTTCAGAGCTGGAAAACTTAAGCTTGATTTTGCCATATAAAAGTAATTAGCTAAAACTAATTTTTATGTTTTTTGTTAAAGAAAATTAAAAAATCAATAAGACGTTTCCAGGGTTGGAAAACTTTATTTTTTTTGTTATATAAAAATAACTTACTTACATTCTTAAAAGAAAAGTATTGGTATAAGAAATCAGAAAAATTTAAAAGGATGATTCCAGGGTTGGGAAACTTACACTTTTTGTGATATATAAAATTAACTAGGTCTAATTAATTGTCTGCTTTTTCTTCATGTGTTTTGAAAAGAAAAATTTGGTATAGACAATTCGATAAATAAAAACTCCAGAGCTGGAATATATGATTGAACTAAATAAAACTAATTTTTTTAATTCCTTGTTTTCTTTGTTCGCTTAACATATTTTATATATTTTTTAAAGAATAAGATTCCAGGGTTGGGAAACGTGCGCTTTTTGTGATATATAAAAACAATTAAATAAAACTAGTTATTTCTTTGGTTATTAAATATATTCTATATTTTAGAAAGAAATAAATTAGTATTAAGGCCAGAAAAATCAAAATTATGGTTCCAGGGTTGGAAATTGAAAAAAAATTGGTTAAAAAATAACCAGAAGTTAAACATATTTCATGTTTTAAGAAGATCTTTACTCAAGATTTATGTATTTATTTTATTTATATGCTTAATTTTTTAGGGATATCTAATTTAAGTATAAACGAAGGTTATTTGCCATGGCAAAATGAAAAACGTGATGGAAACTTTTGTGTACGTGTGATGTTGCATCTCACTCTAACGACTATAAAACATATAGTCGCACTGGTCTACTACTACTACTACTTTTTACTAATCAATGATAGCACAAATATTAGTCAAGTTTTACTGATAATAATTGACTACTACTGAATGGTATTTTTTCAAATAAAACTCGATGTTTTAAAAGTTTTGCCATATATATATATATATATATATAAGATGTTTCACTCTAACATATATTCTAGAGTAAAGCAACTATAATTAATAAATAAATCCATCATCACTTCCTATCAAATGACTAGTCAATTGAGTGTCACTATTGAATTCAATGTAAAATTGTTGCAAATGTATTAGTTTCAGTCATTCATTTCTTGTAGGGAAATAAATATACTTCGGTATTTCATACCCGAAAATAAATATTTTAATTTTCTTTTTGCTTTTTAATGCATTTATTGTTTCCCAGTGTGGCAGCTAATTGTAAAAGTTGTTCGAAAATAAAATGGTTGCAAAATCAAATAAACACGCAAGTTTTGTAAAGATTTTTGTTTGAAGCTATTAAACTTGTTATGTTTGTATATTGTGATTCTCAATTAATGTATTAAGAGTCATTAATATAAACATGCGATGTTTGTTAATACCCCTTTTAGACACGCAAAGTTTACTTTGCAAAGTCTTAATTCAGCTGTGTGAAAGACAGAGCGAGGAATACCATCTCTTTCTGTCTTTCTCCCAGCTGAATTAAGACTTTGCAAAGTAAACTTTCCGTGTCTAAAAGGGGTATAACTACATTTAAAAATTTTTTTGGGTTGAAAACTTAAAAAACACATCCTACAATCCAAAATTTTACCATAAAACTTATTAATTTTTATCATTAGAATCTGAAGTTTTTTAGACCAAACTGCGCTCTTATAAACGTACAAAGTTGGTATTCAATACCAAAATCTATTTTCTATATTATTCCCAATTTTAACTACTTCTTCGATTGCCTTCGTAGGATTAGCTATTGGATGTCTGTGCCAATGTGTGTGTACATGTGTGTCCTCTGTGTTAAAGAAAAAAGAAACGAACACAAGTCATGGTTAATTCTACACTGAGAAAAAAAAACTAATAATTACAAAATACATTAAAAGGAATTGATTTAAAAGGTTTAATTGTTCCTTTTTCAAATTTCAAGCTAAAAAAATAAAAAAAAACAAAAAGTACGGCCAAGTCCATAAATAAAATAAATTAATTTTGTTTGGTGTGAAATAGCGCCTTAGTCCTAAGATGGTAAAATGGATATATGTATGTATATAGCAGTTATACGCCCAATACTAGCATATGGTTTGACATTATAGTGGATCGTGACAAGTAAGAAATATGTGATAGACCAAGCAATGTTTTCTTCAAGCAAGCCTGAGTTTATGGGGATAGAGAGCAAAACGGGAAAAAGGCGTGTACAGCCTTTGCTCAATTCTCTTTTGTTATTTCATACGCTGCATTAAAACAATACGAAAATTTAACAAACAGACTGTCTGTACATAAACAAGTGAACAATTTTAAAACAGAATTGTAGATACTTTCTGCAAGAAAAACTGATGTGTCTAAAACATGACCAACTATACAGAAATGTAACATCCGTCATTATTGGAATAACTGACTGATTACTTACTAGTCTTTGAGAAGCCTTGAATTCCGTAGTTAACATATGGACCAGAGAACAGCAATGAGTAGTGACAAAGTGAGTAGAGTTGAATCATGATTTATAATTTCTTGTACTAATGCACACTCATACTTATTGCAATGTTGCCTATGAATCATATTCCTCGAAAGTTTGAAATGCGAATCGAACTCATACTTAGCAACATTTATGACGTTAAAGTTCTCATTATGAGGTTATGTGTTTCTCGGTTGCTTTTTTTTGTTTTCTTGCATGAATTGTATGTAGATAGTTTTCGAGTAGTATGATGTAACCGACTATGGCCCATAGGCTAGGTATACATAATGAATAAATAAATGAAAACGAAATGAAATGAAAATGAATTGAAAAACAACGCTACGAGTATTTACTACTATTGTATACTACTTGCAAACTGTTTAATGACTAACCCCCATATGCAAAAAATTAACGTGTGCTTGAAGTGTACGTTAAAATAAAATTTCCATACAAAAACCGGTTTTAACGTACACTTGAAGCACATGTTTAAAATAAAATTTCCATACAAAAACCGGTTTTAACGTACACTTGAAGCACATGTTAATTTTTTTGCATATGGGTGTTAACTTTTAAATGAACATACATGCATGAGTTGAGTGAGCTGAATTAATGTGAGTAGTATAAGTATTTTCCTGAAATTAAAAATCAAACTGAGCTGATGTATGAGTATGATTGTGGTATGACTATGATGTCGACGTCGCATTCATGTTTATTTCAACTTACATATAATTATAAATAAATGTCATCGTGAGTATGCGTTAATCCGATTAGTTGAGTTTCAATCATGTCTACTCACTTATATTTAAAATTTCATGAGTCAGTATGACTAGCGAAAAAACGATTCATTGCCGATCACTGATATAGACCTGCATGTAATGGCCACATCCAATAGCAGTGCTGCAAGATTGGCGGCATCTGGCTGGTGGAGGCATAAATCTTGAGTCGGTAACTCCTTCACTGAGGATTGCTTTTTAGTATACCCAAAACGGACTTTGTTAGAACTTTCTCCCATTCATGATGTTTAATTGATTTCATGAACATTTTAAAAAATCTATGTATGCGTATTTTCAACAAAAAATATCTCCCAGTGTATCATTAATATTGCATGTACGCATCTCCCTTTTTGCTAAGGCAAAAAGTTAATAGACCTTTAAGTTTAACTCGTACTCGTATTGCAGCACCCTTGTAAAGGAATTCATTTTAACTACATACAAGAATAAACAAGTAAGAGTGCTATATTCGGCTGTGCCGAATCTTATATACCCTTTACCAACGTATGTACATATATATAGTATACAGACACATACATACATATTTGTTTTGTGAAAAAATTTATCATTTTTCAAATTTCATACGCCAAACTTTTCTTTCAGAAGCATAAAATATATTCAATTTATAAAGAAAAAGAAAAAATGTAAAATTAAATAAGACCTATTTAATTTTACATAACACAAAAAGTGTGAGTTTTCCAACCCTGGAGTCATAATTTTGGATTTTCCTGATTATTGATACCAATCTAGTTCTGTAAAAAATACATAAAATATGTTAAGTGAACAAAGCAAAAACGAAATAAGGAAAAACTTAGTTTCATTTAATTCCTTTAATATTAAAAAATTCAGTAAAGTGCGACTTTGAATCGCGCACAAAAGGTAGGCTTTTTTGCTTTTTTGAAGTTTTTTTTTCAGTTAAAACGATTTTTTCAGTTTTGTCGCTTTTTTCTCGTTTTGGCGATTTTTTTCTGTTTTTGGAGGTTTTTTTCAATTTGGCGATTTTTTCTGTTTTTGGGAATTACTTCGTTTTGGCGATTTTTTTCATTTTGGCGATTTTTTTTCATTTTGGCGATTTTTTTCATTTTGGCGATTTTTGTTTTAATTTTGGCGATTTTTTTCTGTTTTTTAGGTTTTTTTTCGTTTTGGTGATTTTTTTTCATTTTGTCGATTTTTTCCATTTTGGTGATTTTCTTTCATTTTGGCGAGTTTTGTTTTCATTTTAGCAATTTTTCCGTTTTTTTACGATTTATTTTAGTCTTAGATATTTTTTTTAATTTGGTGCTTTTTTTCGTTTTGGCGATTATTTTTTCATTTTGGCGATTTTTTTCTGTTTTTTGGGGTTTTTTTCGTTTTGGCGTTTTTTTCATTTTGGCGATTTTTTTTCGTTTTGGCGATTTTTTCTGTTTTTTAGGGTTTTTTTTCGTTTTGGTGATTTTTTTAATTTTGGCGATTTTTTTTCATTTTGGCGATTTTCTTTCATTTTGGCGATTTTTGTTTTAATTTTAGCAATTTTTCCGTTTTTTTGCGATTTATTTTAGTCTTAGAAATTTTTTGGATTTGGTGCTTTTTTTCATTTTGGCGATTTTTTTTTTGTTTTTGGCGATTTTTTTTGGTTTGACGATTTTATAATTTTTTATTTTTTTACTTTTACCGTTTTTGAAAATTTCAAGAGTTTTGCTCTTACGGTTTCCAAGATACAGCAATTTATCAAAATTACATAGTCGAAATTACATTAACTGATGGTACACCCTTTAATTAAATTTTTTTAAATTTTAGTGTTAATTGTTGTAGTCTGTATAAAAATGCACTAACTTTACAAATTTCAAGTGTATATACATACATACATACAATTATATGTATATTACATGGGATTTTAAAAATTTTCGTTGCTCGTTTTGGAACACCCTTTAATTTCCAATTCTCATGTATTTGTTGTTGTAGCGGCCAAGGGTCTACACACTGTGTCCAAATTTCAGGTCTGTAGCTCTTACGGTTCTCGAGAAAATACTAATATAGTTTTAGACATAGTTAATGTTACATAACACAAAAAGTTAAAGGTTTCCAACCCTGGAAACGTCTTTTTATTTTTTTTTTATTTTTTTAATTTAAAATTCCAATTTTAGTCGTACTGAAGTGTAAAATAAGTACATTTATTAAAAAAGAATAAAAATTTGTTTTCGGTAGTTACTTTTATATGGCAAAATCAAGTTTAAGTTTCCCAGCTCTGCAATCGTCTGCTCGATTTTGCTGAATTTCAATACCAATCTATTTTGGAAAATTTCTGACACACCAGTCCAAGAACGAAGTCTCTAGCTTTTCTGGGAGCTTCGGAAAACCGATTTCACGTACAGACAGACGGACAGACGGACAGACGGACAGACGGACAGACGGACAGACGGACAGACGGACAGACGGACAGACGGACAGACGGACATCGCTTATTCGTCTTCCCTATGCATAAGGATCCAGAATATATATATTTTATGGGTCGCTTATTGATATTATAGAAATTACAAACGGAATGACAAACCTATATATACCCTTTTACCATTTTTGTTGGTAAAGGGTATAAAAACAACTTAATTTTTGCTGTTGCTGTATTTCATACTGTTGTACTCGCAACATTCATTCTGCATTAACAAATTCATTTAAAATGCGTATAGATTAGGTTGTACATTAAAGTCCTGCACAAGATCATTTATAAGAACTTTCAAGACATGAGAGATTTTTCAAATGCTTTACTACAGCGAAATATTCTAAAACAAACGCTACAACACTGTTGGCAAGACATTTGTTTCAGTTGTTTGTCTTGCCAACAGTGTTGTTTAGCGTTTGTTTTAGAATAATTCGCTGTAGTAAAGCATTTGAAAAATCTCTCATGTCTTGAAAGTTCTTATAAATGGTCTTGTGCAGGACATTATTGTACATGTATGTATGTACATATAACGTTGATGAAAACTTTTTATTTTTCATTGAAAAGTGGAAGCAAGAGGGTTTGTTTCATTTCGTTGATGTGTGTTGTTGTTGTGTTGTTTTCCTTTGAATGGTGGTGAATTTGGTGGTTATGGTGTATTGTTGTTTTAAATACTTCTTAAACAGCAACAACAACAACAACAACAAAATACCAAGAACATCGTTATCATTATCATCATTATTTCTTAAGTATATCCATTTATTGGGTTGGAATATGTAACGGAGGGCTTACTGATCCTTTGCATCAGAATTGGCTCTATAAATTGTACATAGAAATGTATAGGATTTTTGTATGTAAGTATGTGCACAAGGGAAACAACTGCAGGTGTTGCAGATTTATTTATTTCTTCTTTTTTTTCGTACAATACAATTTAATTGTTTTTTTTTCTTTTTGACAACTCTAATTTTACTTGTATTTGAAAGTGATGGGGTTGTTTGGTTTTTAATTTAAAGTTCTTTTCTCTAATTCTATACGTTTGGTTTTAGCTTGTGATTCGACAGGTTTTGTTGTTTTAGCCAATTTGCTTGCATGTTGTAATTTGTTTAATGGATTTGAGAAGGTTTTTTTTAGGGTTGGTTGGGAGTTGTGTTCGACAATATATTTGGATTTTAGATCAAAGCAAGGTGATGTGCACTATTAATACGAATTCGCAAGAACATGTTAAGTGAAAAAGACTTTACTATTTGTTTATTGGGGAAAAAAAATATTTCAAATCAAAGCTTTGGCACAAATACTGATTAATAGAATTTAAAACTTTATTTTATTAAGAAAGATTAATGTTTCAAATTGATGATAAGGAAAAATGCACAAAGTACAGTAGACCTTATCTATAACGTGAGTTTCAATGTCAGTAGCAACATGGACATCTCATACTTTTTCCAAAATTATTCCTTAATTGTAATTTATTTTCAAAAAAGGTAATTAGAAAAAATTAAAAACACTATTTATAATTCTACTAGAAAAAGGAAATAAAAAAAATTAAATATGAACGTTTGATTTTATTTTATTAATATTTCTTATTGTGATATTTGGATCGTGATCCATTTTACTGGATTGGTGGATCACGAGTGTATGCTACACGTTCAATATTTATCGCGTCAGTATTTACGTTATTTTTGTGCTGTGCGGATCGTTTATTAATAATAAATTTATTAATAAGCTTTAGCCGACGAGTCCCACAACTCCGGCAATGCTTCCAAATTAAAAATAAAGTCTCAAAATAATTTATTTCGTTCGTTAATTCCGATTCCACCGGCAGAAACCACTCGCTTTCACTATCTTCAGCCATTACCCTTTATTAAAAAAACTTTACACAAATGTAATAAACTTTTTATACCCTTTACCAACAAAAATGGTAAAAGGGTATATATAGGTTTGTCATTCCGTTTGTAATTTCTATAATATCAATAAGCGACCCATAAAATATATATATTCTGGATCCTTATGCATAGGGAAGACGAATAAGCGATGTCCGTCTGTCCGTCTGTCCGTCTGTCCGTCTGTCCGTCTGTCCGTCTGTCCGTCTGTCCGTCTGTCCGTCTGTCCGTCTGTCTGTACGTGAAATCGGTTTTCCGAAGCTCCCAGAAAAGCTAGAGACTTCGTTCTTGGACTGGTGTGTCAGAAATTTTCCAAAATAGATTGGTATTGAAATTCAGCAAAATCGAGCAGACGATTGCAGAGCTGGGAAACTTAAACTTGATTTTGCCATATAAAAGTAACTACCGAAAACAAATTTTTATTCTTTTTTAATAAATGTACTTATTTTACACTTCAGTACGACTAAAATTGGAATTTTAAATTAAAAAAATAAAAAAAAAATAAAAAGACGTTTCCAGGGTTGGAAACCTTTAACTTTTTGTGTTATGTAACATTAACTATGTCTAAAACTATATTAGTATTTTCTCGAGAACCGTAAGAGCTACAGACCTGAAATTTGGACACAGTGTGTAGACCCTTGGCCGCTACAACAACAAATACATGAGAATTGGAAATTAAAGGGTGTTCCAAAACGAGCAACGAAAATTTTTAAAATCCCATGTAATATACATATAATTGTATGTATGTATGTATATACACTTGAAATTTGTAAAGTTAGTGCATTTTTATACAGACTACAACAATTAACACTAAAATTTAAAAAAATTTAATTAAAGGGTGTACCATCAGTTAATGTAATTTCGACTATGTAATTTTGATAAATTGCTGTATCTTGGAAACCGTAAGAGCAAAACTCTTGAAATTTTCAAAAACGGTAAAAGTAAAAAAATAAAAAATTATAAAATCGTCAAACCAAAAAAAATCGCCAAAAACAAAAAAAAATCGCCAAAATGAAAAAAAGCACCAAATCCAAAAAATTTCTAAGACTAAAATAAATCGCAAAAAAACGGAAAAATTGCTAAAATTAAAACAAAAATCGCCAAAATGAAAGAAAATCGCCAAAATGAAAAAAAATCGCCAAAATTAAAAAAATCACCAAAACGAAAAAAAACCCTAAAAAACAGAAAAAATCGCCAAAACGAAAAAAAATCGCCAAAATGAAAAAAACGCCAAAACGAAAAAAACCCCAAAAAACAGAAAAAAATCGCCAAAATGAAAAAATAATCGCCAAAACGAAAAAAAGCACCAAATTAAAAAAAATATCTAAGACTAAAATAAATCGTAAAAAAACGGAAAAATTGCTAAAATGAAAACAAAACTCGCCAAAATGAAAGAAAATCACCAAAATGGAAAAAATCGACAAAATGAAAAAAAATCACCAAAACGAAAAAAAACCTAAAAAACAGAAAAAAATCGCCAAAATTAAAACAAAAATCGCCAAAATGAAAAAAATCGCCAAAATGAAAAAAAATCGCCAAAATGAAAAAAATCGCCAAAACGAAGTAATTCCCAAAAACAGAAAAAATCGCCAAATTGAAAAAAACCTCCAAAAACAGAAAAAAATCGCCAAAACGAGAAAAAAGCGACAAAACTGAAAAAATCGTTTTAACTGAAAAAAAAACTTCAAAAAAGCAAAAAAGCCTACCTTTTGTGCGCGATTCAAAGTCGCACTTTACTGAATTTTTTAATATTAAAGGAATTAAATGAAACTAAGTTTTTCCTTATTTCGTTTTTGCTTTGTTCACTTAACATATTTTATGTATTTTTTACAGAACTAGATTGGTATCAATAATCAGGAAAATCCAAAATTATGACTCCAGGGTTGGAAAACTCACACTTTTTGTGTTATGTAAAATTAAATAGGTCTTATTTAATTTTACATTTTTTCTTTTTCTTTATAAATTGAATATATTTTATGCTTCTGAAAGAAAAGTTTGGCGTATGAAATTTGAAAAATGAAAATTACAGCTCCAAAGATGGAAACTTTAAAAAAATGATAAATTTTTTCACAAAACAAATATGTATGTATGTGTCTGTATACTATATATATGTACATACGTTGGTAAAGGGTATATAAGATTCGGCACAGCCGAATATAGCACTCTTACTTGTTTAATTTTTATTTGTTAAATTTTTTGAACCTCGTCTTTTATTTTATTTGTTTTATTTCAATTCTTATTAACGTATCGCGATCTAATATCATGAAAATGCTACACGTTCGCGATCCGCGATCCGTGATATGGATTCCATAATTTAGGCCTTTCTGCGATATGGATCGCGATCCATCAATACTGCATGCTACACGTTCAATAAATATCACGATACTGGATCGCGTTCAATATATATTGAACGTGTAGCAGTGCCCTTATAAAGCTACAAAATAATGATTGTTCAAATGGAATTAAATTTTAGATTGATTAATATTTAGTTAAGAGAGAAAATATTAAAAATTTAATTTTAAAAATTGCATATAACTTTCCTTTTTAACCTTTTTCCGGTTTGATTGTCGTTAAAGGTAAAGCCAATGTGAATTGACACCAGGTGATCTCGTTTCTTTGGTGTCAAATCCAGTAAAACGTTAGGAAATTTTACACTAACAAGTATACACGTTTTTTCTGCATTCTGTGGCATTTAATTTCAAACTGAGAACACCTCGTATGAATTATCCTTGGATAAAATAAAGGATAATTCTAAAATCATCTAAGCAGAGTTCAAATCATATTAATTTGAAAAATTTTTGGCTGATAAATATACCGGTTGCGGCTATGTGCCATCATCAGTATGTTATTGAATACTTGAATCGTCTAAGCTTCTTGAATCTATTTAAATTTCAAATATGAGGACTGGAATAAATTCGTTTTTCCAGCATCATCTTTGGACAAATTTCATAACGAACTTTTTAAACAATGCTTAACATACGATATGTATTTTAAAAAATTTTTATACACATGATTCGATATTTTTAAGGCATTTCTTGCCGTATTGCGTTTTTTTTTATTTTCAAAATAAAAAGTTAAAAGAAAAACTTTTGAAATTTGATTTCAATATTGTGTTTTGTTACAAAACAAAAATTAATATTGATGAATAAAATAAGTAACCTTCCTCCGAAGAACGATCAGGAATAATTTTGAGAGATTGTATTTACACTTCTTGTAGTGACAGTTACTCGAGTACGATGATAAGCAGAGGGAAACGTTTGCTTCCGCTTTCAGTTGTTCTTTCTAGAGACCCTTTTTGACACGCCAATACCCCTTTTCCACGTAAAGTCTTAAGGTAGAAATACATAACGCACGTTTGTTCGTCGACGAATATCGTGCGCTTGAAAACTTTACCGCATGAAAAATGGCAAGTTACACAACATGCGTTACAAACGCCTTTTCTTTCAGCTTTTTTAATTTATTTTTACATTGAAAAATGATCTTTTCAGTTCCTTTTTTGTGCAATACTGTATAGTTTCCAAACTCTTTGATAAGATTTTCCGTCATGATTCTAAGTTTTTAAAAATGTTTCTTTTTTATTGTCGGCCGATTAGTTGTCAAAACATCAAAACGCGTTAAAAAGTTGAAAGTTAACCAACTTTCTGCGGCAAACGCGTCAAAGAGTTTGGTATGTAACTTGTCGTATGCAAAAACACTATTTCAACTTTTTTTGACAGATGCCTACAGTTCGCACGCGCACTAACGCGTGTTATGTAACTTCGCCTTTAATTCAGCTGTGTGAAAGACAGAAAGAGACTGTACTACTACCTCTGTCTTTCACACAGCTGAATTAAGACTTTGCAAAGTAAACTTTGCGTGTGGAAAAAGGGTACAAGTTTACTTTGCAAAGCCTCAATTCAGCTGGAAGAAATATCCCTTTTAGACACGGAAAGTTTACTTTACAAAGTCTTAACTGAGCTGGTAGAAAGAGACAGAAAGAGATAGTATTCCTAACTCTGTTTTTTTACACAGCTGAATTAAGACTTTGCAAAGTAAACTTTGCGTGTGAGAAAGAGAGAACTTATTCATCCCTCTAGCTTGCAAAGCTTACTAATAGACCTTCTCGATCAGTAACTATAAAACTGGTGGATCTGTTGGAACAAGTTGTGATATGAAAATTCAAATTCAGACACGTCGACCAAGAAAAACTGAGCGTGTTGCTTTTTACAGAGTATAGAGTTCAGGATAACCCAAGTTTGCCAATTTCTCCTTCCCTGTGCCTGAGTGGTAGCGATGCTAGCTAGTCTGTCAGTCCAAAAGTCATGGGTTCGATTTCCGCCATAGACTCTGGGTGTTTTTCTCAGACAAGCTAATCGGTTCGCGGGTTGTGTTTGTTAAAAAATAAATAACAAAAACCATTTTGTGTGACCTGAATTTGAATATATCGATGTGAGTGAAGTTTAATTTTAATAAGACCGCGCTACGTACCTTACAAGCAGCGTTACCATTTGTCAAGTTTTCCCTTTTTTTGAAGTTTTTTGAGATGCCAAACAGTTTTTTGAAAATATAAAGTTCTTTCAAGTTTTTTTTATAAATGTGTCCATAATTGAACTTTTGCATTATATTGAATGAAAATATTAAGTAATGTTTGTATGCAATAAAACGATCTTATATTTTCTCACTCCCTTATTACTGCAACAGTGTCTAAAGGCTCAGTTAGCCTAACCATTTTCATTACTTTTCACATAACAATATCGATCAGCTGTTTTCTTTTAAAATTTTGGTACTTTTGTAGAAAAAAAAGTTTTTTTTTCAGATTTAGGAAGTTTTTTAAAAAATGTAACGCTGCTTATAAGTATCGCTGTATGGCGTGAAAAGTTTCCTGACTATGATTTCTCCAACAGGCCATCACAATTGATGATAATGTAAGCCATGGCGGTTTCATATTTTTTCGTATTATTTTAGATATATTCGTACATAGAAAGTTCTAACAGCACAATAAAAATTTTTCACTACAAAAAGATTAAATTATTATTTTTCTAGCCTGAGATGATATCATTTTTTTTCCTTTTTAGAATAAAAAAAACAGATTTGGTATAAATGGGAACCTGACCAACTGACGCCGAAACTAATGTATAAAAATAATCGCATAAACTATAAATTCAATATGCATACGCGTACGAGCAAAGAAGAACATGTTTTATAACAAACCACCATGCCACACCACCCAATAAGTATGCTATTGCAAATATTTAACACAACCACCATAACGCCCATACCACCACTACGATACCAACAAAACAAGAACCAAATCAAACGAAAACACAATGTGCATATATATACATACATACATATATATGTATGTATGTGTGTTTAAAACATGTGCACTTGCTAAGTGTCAGTGAAAGTTTCTCTACCGGCCTAGAAACCAACAATTGTTGGTCCATTTAGAAACTGAAATTTAACACGCACTTATTGCACAAACATTGCCCGCATTCTCTTATTTAAGTTAAATTTTTGCGGATGATAAAATTACTGGCTTGAGTCCGTTTAACAAAATCCAACTAAATTAATGTATTTACATACATACATACATACATACATATATATATACATATGTATGTATGTATGTAGTTTTGTTTCTAAATCATAAAGCATATTCCATGCAAAAAGATGATTCGATAAGATTTGTATCAAATTAAGCCAGCGGCCGATCACAATAAGCGTTTTAGGTTGAGGGTGGTTTAATGCGGGGCATGTTGGTTGCACTAACAAATGCCACAAATTGAGTTGTTGTTAGGTAAACATTTAATAAATTTACACTTGTGTTACGGTGTATGCATGTGGCATTAATGGACGCACAAGAATTTAAATAGTTAAATTTAAATGATAAATTAGCTTGGTGACACTTGGTTTGATGACAATCAGAAATGTACCGCACTGGCAGTACATACATGTCATACCCCAGCTAGCATTTGGGTGATGAGTTTTTGAAAAAATCTCTTATATGATTCTCTTCAGATCACTTTTGATGATTAAAAACTAATTTATCACTTGGGTGATTGAAAAAGGATTCACTTATGAATAAATGATTTCTTGAAAATAGTGGAACAAAATGCAAAGAAGCCACAAAAAGAAACCCATTGATTTAAATACTGCCAGACAATTTCTCAAAAATGAATCAGCAAATCTTATCATACGAGTAAACGATTCTCTGGGATGATTCATCTGTAGGGTATTATTTTTCTGGGCCCAGCTAGCATTTGGGTGATCATTTTTTGCAGAAATATTTTATATGATTCTCCTCAGATCACTTTCATTGATTAAAAACTGATTTATCACTTGGGTGATTGAAAAAGGGTTCACTTATGATTCATCTATAGGATGAATAAATGATTTCTTGAAAATAGAGGAAAAAAAGCAAAGAAACCACAAAAAAGTGATTTAATGATTTAATACTACCAGAAAATTGCTCAAAAACTAATCAACAAATCGTATCATAAATTATTTGGTATGATTCATCTGTAGGGTACCATTTTCTCACAACGTGATTATCATTTATGATCGATAAATGAGCTCATATGTGGTTATTTTTCCCGTCAAGCAGAAATGGAAAAGAGTCGCTTATGATACAAAATGCTAGTTGGGACATGCATACCCCTAGCTAGTTGGGTGATAATTTTTTTGCAAAAATTTCTTATATGATTCTCCTCAGATCACTTTTGATGACTAAAAACTGATTTATCACTTGGGTGATTGAAAAATGATTCACTTATGATTCATCTATATGATCAAACAATGATTTATTGAAAACAGAGGAACAAAATGCAAATAAATCACAAAAAGGTGATTTAATGATTTAATACTGTCAGAAAATTGCTCAAAAATGAATCAGCAAATCGTATCATAAATGATTCTTTGGTATAATTCATATGTAGGATTAAGCTGATTCGGAAAAGATTCGATTGTGTTACAAAATGCTAGCTGGGTAGATACATACATACAATACAATACATACAAATATTTTTGTATGCATAGTTTAACTGTTACAATGCACTGGAGTTGTTAATGGTAAAAGTTAAGCGTGTGATTGCCACCACATGTTCAAGGACATTCAATAGTTTTGTTACACAAACACACAAAGCATCAAAGTATAATTATTTTATCAGAGTTATTAAGAGATTGAGATAAAATTAGCATGTATTGTGTTTGAAGAATTTTCTAGTTTATTAAATTATTGAAAAAATGTATGATAAGAAAATTTAATGCTTTGAACACTTGTTTCAATAATTTTACTACCTTGCCGTTTGTGTACAATTGTTATGAATAAAAAATTCTGTAAAACCAAATTCACTACACTGGCTGACTTTTTTCAGCTCGAATTGTGGTTGTAAGAAGTATGTAAGGAAAATAAATGTAAATAGCAACAACAGCTATTCAAGAATAGAGTGTTGCCACACAAGTATTTTTGACCGGGTGCAATCAAGTTAATAATTAGTATTTTTTGGGGAAATATTACAATTTAAGTTTAATATTCGTTAACGGTCTAATAATCCCAAATTATTATTTTACTTATTCAGTGAAATATTTTTGATTAAAAATTCATTGAAATTGGTTATTAAGGGGTTTAGCTGGATCTTATGCGCATTTCACTGTTGCTAATGCAGATCATCAGGGAACCTTTACCCAAAAATTTCTTTAAACAAATAGTATACGTAAGCGTAAAAGCTTTTGACATTTCGTACTCGATAATTACGTTTACGAAAGACTACTTTCGTTTTTAATATAGGCGAAAAATATGCAATAACCGAAAAATGCACGTTCTGAACGTTCGGAAAAAATCTGTCGAGAATACATAATGTCTTAAAGACACTGACCACAGTAGGCTTCACGACTTGAAATGCCATCCTTTAGTCACCTACTTAACATAAGCATTTCGTGTAATGGAATACGAGAAGCTTAAATGTTCTTGTTTTGCACACAGAGTTATTAACTTTCAGTTAATAACTCTGTTTTAAAAAAAAGTTTTAAAATTTGTGCTCGCGAGTTCAAAATTAGAACTCGCGAGCACAAATTTTATAAGACTCGTACTCTATTTGTGCTCGACTCGTAAGCATTAAATGACTCGCCTTAAAATTTGTACTCGCGAGTTTTATTTTAAAACTCGTAAGCACAAATTTTAAAAGAGTGCAAAACGAGCATAAACGAATTCAAAACGAGTAGTTATTACAAAAAAAATTTTTTTTTGTTTATTTGAAAAGTGTATGTATTTATATGCGAATTTTATATATGTATAGTACTTACAAATGCTTACTTTCATGTCATGAGGTATTTTTCAAATGTTTTAAGGCTTCTGCTTCATGAAAAGTTATGCAAATGCTTACCTGTCAGTAATAAAATATAATTTCAACATTGCGACCTATAGAAAACAGAATTTGAGCAAACAAAATTAATAAAACTCGCGAATAATTATTTTTAACTCGACTCGCAAGTCGAGTTTTATTTTTGACTCTTAAAATTTGAATTCTTCTCGCGAGTCCTATTTTCGATTCTCAAAAATTAAATGCGCTCGCGAGTTTTATTTTTTTAACTCGCGAGCAGACACGAGTAGCTCGTTTAAATACAAAAAATAAAACTCGCTCGAATTGAATTCGTTTCCGAGTGAGTTTAATTTGAGCACTCTCCGCACCCTGATTAAAACTAACTTAAAAAATTAAGAGCTATGAGATTGTGGCAAAAACTCAATAAATATACTTAATAGTAACAAACCAAAAAAGTTTGTCTTAAGTAGAACAAAAATAAGGATTTTTTTTAAGAGAATAAATACTCAGGCAGTGAATGCCTACTGCTATTACTAGGTGTTACCTTCTTTAGGAAATAGATAGTAATAGAGAAGACAGGCGGTGAAGGTAGAGACTGAGAAAAGCTTCATTATTTTAAAACTCTTCTTTTTTGCACGTTTATTTTTAATAATGCAGTGTTGCAGCGCCCCTGGTGTTAAATGAGACGTATTAATTTTTTTTTAAGCTGTGGTTAGTAGTCATTTTATCGGTTATTTTACTTCGCCGATGATTCTGCTAAGCAACGAAGGAGGGCGCTGTGATGTTACATTAGGATTAGTATCTGCTGAAGTTCAACTTTGCTACAGCAACTGACCCAAAGGGACATAACGCATATCAGTAAAATTCGTGGTGTTATTTAATGACTGTTGGATGCAGGGACTGCCCCTGTGGCTGAGTGGTAGCGATGCTAGCTTCTCAGTCCAGAGGTCATGGGTTCGATTCCTACCATAGACCCTGGGTGTTTTCCGCAGACAAGCTAATCGCTTCGCGTGTTGTGTTGTATGTTAAAAAAAAAAAGTACCTTCGGTTTTGTACTTAGCATGCTAACTACTTCAGCCAACGCCGTCCACATGTGCATAATTAGTATAGAACAAACGACAATGGAAAGACTGTTCCTGTTGGTAAAATTGAGCTTTTATTACAAAAACGCTTTCAGCAAATTGTTATACGATGAACCAAAGCAATTCACATATTCCATTTGTACTGAAGACTGAGTATATAAAGCAGAAATCTACATCAATTGATGATGAAGGTGCAGTAGCCTTCGAAAACAGCTAGTTGTTCTGTTCTACTAGTGTTTGTCAGATTATTTACAATTAACTTTGATGTTATTTGTTCATTAATAACTATAATATACTAGATGAGCCCGGCAGTCGTTGTCTGGCCGTCAATTATTTCCTTTAAGTATAAATTACTCCACACAGTGGTCACTTATTGGGTTAAAAGCAAAACAAAAACCTACCGGGCATTGACCCGAACCTGTGTTGAAATTTTCAGCTATACAGATATTATAGTTCCAGATCATGCGTTAGGAACAAATACCAACTTTGGCCTAACCAAATCATGCTCGTACATATATAGAAACAGATGAAATTCTTCCTTCTTATAATAATATTAATTTAACGAATAATTTTTCCCTAATTTTCCTTCAAAAGCATTATGTAAATAAACACCTCACTTACATATCTTTATTTTAGTTTCTTTTTAACTTCGCATATTCAGTAAACTATTTATACACTGCTTATTTTAAAACACATTTTCTCTTAGCAATTATTTAATTATTCAGTATAAGGAAAACAAAAACAGGACAAAAACAAGAATCCTTACCAGCTGGAATTTCTAATTTTTTATACCACCATTTACGTACCATGCGATGGCTGGCTGCCAATATGAAAAAAAACTCTGGTTTAAAACAAGCAAACACCAAACGTTCAATGAAGCCGCTTCATCTCCTTATCCTTTTTAATAAAAGCACTAAAATCAACTGAATATCACCCTCAATGACTTTTTAAAATAATTCAATTGCAAACGCGTGCCATGTGACTTGAAACACATGTTTTCTGGGATTCGCACAAATACTTGTATCCATATACCCACTTGTATGCTGGAATAAATATTTACAACAACAAAAGGCAAAATCAGATAAGAACATCATCATCAAATCTTAAATGTTTTCCTGTTGATCCTTTGCAAACTATTTATTTTTAGTTTTTCTTTTTCTATTGCTATTATTATCTGCAGTTGTTTGCTGTTCAACATATTAATATTGTTAGAAAAGTGAACACATAAATGAAGGCAGGAATATTTAATAATTTAAGTAGTATATTCAATAGAAACGGGTAATCGAGGTAAGTTTTCAAGGGCCTCGTATAGTGGTTGCAAAATTTTTTAATTTTGAAATTAACACGTTAACGCATGAATCATTAAAGAAGTCTTAAAGGCTTTTCACACAAATTTTATGTATTTTTGCCTGCCATTTTGAAAATATGTATTCTTAAACGAAAAGGGCTTATCGTGGATGCGCACCCAATGCACAGTGTGACCTTTTGCAATTTTACGTGGCCAAAATAAATAACTCTCGTTCCTTAGCCGATATAAAAATTGAATTTGATATAGATAATGGCTATACATAAGTTAAGCTTTGTAAAAAAATGGGAGTGGTCCGCCCAGTTTTAAGGGTAGCCTCCTGTAGGGTGAAAAAAGTTGCTTGAATTTGATCAAATCCACATAACTACATGTATTTCGACGAGCTCAATTTTAATCAGATATTTGTTTGGTTCGCATACAAACAAACTTTTGAGCAAACTGGCGCTTTTTTCGGTTGTTTACGGTTTTTTTTTTTAGTATTGACACTTTTTTGGGGTTTTTCTTTATGCTTTTGTATGCATTTTATTTTATTCATTACCACTCACTTTATTCTTCTCATTGGCCTCTACTCCCATCTATCACATATCAAAAAATCAACAATATCGGAGAACTTTTATTTTTTCACTTTTGATCAGCTAAAAGTGCTAAAAGTCACACTGTGCATTGGTCACCTCGGATGTTTAAACAAAAGTTTACTAAAAGCATAACAAACGCTTACGCCAGTAATTGCATTTACTTATTCACATCTGGTAGTATTCCAATAGGGCCTCTATAAAAAGGCCCTGAAACAACAAAATACCACCACGTTGCAAAGGACGAGGAAAAACCGCGACCAACCCTAAACCACAAGCACAGAGCTAATAATTAAGGCATTAGTCAATTGTAATGACTGTGGTGGTTAGGGGTGGCTGTAACCGGCCTTAACAGCTTATTGAAAGGGGGAGGGAGGAACTTTTGTGCCAGCCTGTATGTGTACGTATCAATTCGCGATCATTTAGATTCAATTAAAAACCTTTTAATAAACGCCAGCAGTAGTGCAACAACATAAACGAACAACAAACAGTTCATTGGCGTAACATACTCGTATATGGCAGTGATTCGCATAACTTTAGAAGAGTTCCTTTTTTTTTTGGAAAAATTTTACACTTGACAATGATGCCCGGGCTACAAAAACCAAAAATATAATAGCAACAACAACAAAAATAATTGAAACATAAATCAAAGAACAAAAAACATGATGTTGCACTTGCTACAACCATTTTACACGTAACAAACTCACCACCACACTATTCCAAAGCCGAAAAGTAAAGCAAAACATTTGACATCGTAGGCTGGTAGTGTTTTCGAGTGGTGGCAGGCAAGGCAGCAGTGCAGGGCGCGCAAACGCTGGGAATTTTAGCACTTGTTGGCACATGTTGTCATCATCATCGTCATCGTCATCGTCATCGTCATCGTCATCCACATCAGCAGAGTTTAGATGTTTTGACACTGCAAGCCGTAACAAATCATTTTGTAAATCGCAAATAGTAAAAACCTTAACGCTTTCTCTAATACGAACAACAAATTGTAATCAGGATATGCGTATAAGGGTTTTGCACAAACCACTGAGCAGCGCTGAAATGAAAGATGAGAGATGAGAGATGCGACATTATAAAAGCACAGGACATTTCCAATTAGAGTTTTAAATTCCGGTTAGATTTCAAACGTTAAACAACACAAATTGTAAGAAAACGAAATTATTAAAAAGTGTTTCATGATAATATAAATATGCTGCCTGCCTTACACCACAATCAATTAGCGGATATTACCACAAACAATCAAAATTCGCAGAGGCAAAGTCCTACCCAAAGTGCAAATAAACGCAGTCCCAGCATGATATTTCGCATAGAACACTTGCTGCCAAATAATGCATTAACGTCCACATCTCTGCCCAGCACGATCGGTATGAATGCTACGGAACTGTTAACTCCTAAAAAGTCAACAGTTGTAAGAGCCGGAGTACATGTTGCCCAGCTTATACCCAGAGATACGATCTCACAAGCATTTGATGCACAATTTTTAATAAATTGTACCACATCAACTGAAACAACAGAGCGCGCTTATTGCTCGTTAATTAAAGAAGAAGGCGGTATTTTGAGCATGACTCCCAGCATAATGCGTAAAATTAAACTCTCTGAGGACACACACAGCAATAATGCCTTATTCGAGGTCAGCAAAGGACAGGTGATCTTAAGAGTGCTGCGTGATTTACAGCGTGATGATGAAATTGTTGCTTGGTTTGGCGAAGAAGTTACCCTACTCATGTCAATACCTTTCCTAACGCCACTCAACATACAGGGTAACAATCGCTATACTTGTCACTTGTGCCATTTGACATTCGAAACACCAAATCCCTTAAAGATACATTTAGCTTTAGGCTGTGGCCGTCACAATATTGACATACTGTGGATACGTTTATATTATGCGATTAAGGCTACGCATTATACTCAACATATGTTTCCACTAGCACTTCCATTACCCCCCAATGCCACATCATCTAGACTCTCACCACTTGCATTGCCTACTTCGACAACTACCTCATCTTCAATATCGCCATCACATTCACCGCAGCCATCTATATCAAGATTTTCCGCCTTCAAGCCCATCTCTTCAACTGCCTCCGTTCATCATCATCGCCATCAGCTAAAAACATCGGCATCGACGGCTTTGGTGAGTCAGCTCACTTTGCCCTCACAGCATACTACCACTGCCCCGCTCTCATTTCTGCCTTCAATATCCAGTGCCGCCGTCTTGCCACACATGAGTCTTTTACAACCGGCCTCTACGAGTCCCCTGAATGCTGCCGCTCAGATCGAAGCTATAGTCAGCAATATGGGCGCCTCGAAACAAGGTCATCTCTGCATCTATTGCGGTAAAGTGTATTCACGCAAATACGGTTTAAAAATTCACATTCGTACTCACACCGGTTTTAAACCTCTTAAATGCAAATTTTGCCTCAGACCTTTTGGTGATCCCAGTAACTTGAACAAACATGTACGCCTGCATCTGCAAAATAATGCAAACAATTCATCGGCGGAAGGTTTCCAGTGTAATTTGTGTCACAAAACTTTGGGTCGTCGCAGAGACTTGCAAAAGCATATGGAGACACGACATGGATATGCCAGAACAAGCACTGCGGGGGAGAAAATGCATACAAATAATTCCAACTCAACGTAAAAGAGAAAAAATTTCAACTGGTGCCAAAAAAAAACTTAAATCTTTTTAAATAGAAACTCAAGGCTTACTAATCGAATATACAGGGTCCATTAAAATGTGATAATAGTTATAAGTTTTTTAAGATTAAATATTTTTGTGGATTTTTATTAATGTTTAATAAATATTTATTTATACAGAAAACAAAAGTAATTCATATTGTGCTAAAGTCTGCAACCGTAATTCGTAGGCAACGTTTTTTAAGGCTCAGTTACCTGACTGTAATGTAAAGTAACTGCAACGTAGGAAACATCTGATCGATGCTTTTATGTGAAAAGTAGGTTACGTTACATTACATCTCCAAAACTATTTTCATTACTTTTCACATCCCTGCAGAAAATTTGGTGACAATTGAACCAAGCGTACTCGTCGTAGGACTCGAGAAAATGGTAGTGTTAAAAAAAGTAGGACGTAGTGTATGGTGAAAAGAAGATATATCGTGTAAATGGTTACATATTCACCATTTCGTGTAAAAATGCCAAAATATCGATTTCAAAAAAAAAAAAATGAGTTAGGTGGTTTCCATATTAAGGTAACTATGTTGTTTAATATTTTCTATACCCTGCATTACGATAATGCTAATGCAAATTTATCAGAAAATGTCCAACCAAATTCTTGAAAAAAAAATTGGAATTATATAAAATCTAACATAAAGTAATTGAGAATTACTAAACATCGTAAAAGCTAAAAAGCTTCAACAGACTCGTTCTAGTTATTGGGACTCGTTCTAGTATTGTAGCTGAGTCCAGGACCTATCAAATAATATAAATATGTTTTTTTTTTCTTTGAATTTTCTCTTCATTGGAAGCTGAAAGCGGGACATGATCCATCAAAAACTGGGATTTAAAAATAAATATCTTTTAGAAAGCGGGATGTGTAATATGCACTTATACAGTTCCGTATGTACTTAAGATACACAGTTTCTAACATTAGAAAATGTTAATACAGCTAGGGCAAATTTAAAGTTTTTTGAAGAACTCCTGAAAACTCGAACTTCAAGAAATTCTGAGTATGCACGTTTTTAGAGGACCACTTGGACATTAATCTATGACCAATATTGTCCGACAGCATTGACTTCCAAAAGGGCGTATCCTTCGAGTATCTACTTCAAATTCATGCTTTTCAGAAATAGATTCATGGGCAATAATAAAGGAGGAGCATTACTTTTTTCCGTCTGGGTTGCCTCATTTACTGGAAAAGTCCTTTAGAAATGCTTATCAGAGCTCTGTTAATACACTAATAAAGCTCTGTTAAAGCACAAGGTTCATGTCAAGGCTTATAAATCTATACAAGCACAAACTTGAAATTACGCCGATTCCAACAGAAAATAACTCAGTAATAATTTTAAAACTCTTCATGACATGTTAATAATGAGAATTGTATTCTACAAATTAGCTGAACTACGAAGCACACAGGGATTTGGATAGTTAAGGCTCAGTTACCCGACTGTAATGTAAAGTAACTGCAACAGTAGGAAACAGCTGATCGATATTGTTGTGTGAAAAGTAATGAAAATGGTTATGGAGATGTAATGTAACGTAACCTACATTTTGTATAAAAATATCGATCAGCTGTTTCCTACGTTAATTTTACTTTACATTACCGTCGGGTAACTGAGCCTTTAAGCAATAAATGCACTTAAAAAAATATTTGCATTGAATTTGTACCAGTTACATTTTAATAAAAATCTAATAATAGATTGAAAATTTCAATAGCGGGATGTGTGGTCTGGTTACCCGTAACTGAATTCCCTAGCACCATAAAGATTTCAAAAGTACATTAAAAGTTTACAATCTAGACTAAGGATTGAATTTCTACTAGTTAATCACCCAATGTATCTGATTAAAGTTAAGCTTCATTTGTGTTAGCTTAAGGTACGGTCACACTTGACAAACATTTGCCCAAAAAAGCGTAACCAGTAAATACTAATGCAACATTTTTTGTTTTAGACATGTGTTTATTGCGTTAATTAGTCTCGTATTTAACAAATAGACAAAGTTATAGAATACAATATTATTGGACACTATTTTGAACTTAATAAACACGTGTCTGCATCAGAATATTTCTCATTAGTATCTACTATTTACGTTTTTTGGGCAAATGTTTGTCAAGTGTGACCGTACCTTTAGAGTCAATGTGGTGTTTCCATGTAATCAAGGTGTATGTTGAGGAACAAGTTGGGAACAAGTATCTCTTTCTTCATAGGGTAAATGTTGCTTGAACTCATTTTTGTTCGTTTACTTTTATTCTCCATTAGTTCATCCATAATTCAATAGGGCACTATTACGAATATTATATATTATATGTACTACGAATATTTTTTTTTTTTTTAGTATGTCTATATAAGAAAGACTCGGCTAGGGCATGTATTATGTACTACGAATTTTTTTTTTTGGTTTATTATATATATAAAGAAAGACTTGGCTGGGAAAGACAATGCATCGATATAAATGGAACGTCAAGTCACTCTGGAACAAGTCCCGTAACTATACTTAGATATTAACTTTTGAAATATGAGTGCCTCTGTGGTCGAGTGGGTAGTGTGCAAGCCTGTCATGCACGAGGTTGTCAGTTCGAGTTATATTATTCTACACCGAATAGGTAACTGTGGGACAGTTCAGAGACAAGTCAAAAGGCGTATACAAAGTATCAATTAACCCCATCCTAGGCCATTCCCATGTAAAAGTGACTGGTCCGCTTCATAGAAAGTGTTAGAACTCGGACTGGTTCCTATCACTTAAAGACCGATCACGTGACTAGTCTTGTGTCAGTTCCATTTCCTGCAAGGATAACAATATCGATCAGCTGTTTCTTACTATTGCAGTTACTTTACATTACAGTCGGCAGTAATGTAATGTAAAAGCAACGTAGGAAACAGCTGATCGATATTTTTATATGAGAAGTACGTTACGTTACATTACATCTCTATAACCATTTACATTACTTTTCACATAACAATATCGATCAGCTGTTTCCTACTGTTGCTGTTACTTTACATTACAGTCCGGTAACTGAGCCTTAACTCAGCCTTTAGTTGTATTTCAAAGTACTTTAATTTATTTTAATAGGTACAAAGTATTTTAATGTATTTTGTATGTTTAATGACAAAAGAAGAACAAGCTACAAATTCTCTCAGAGAGTCTCTCTCTAAATACAACAATTTAAAAACATTTGAAATAAAAGTGTAAGTGATGCCAATTTAGCGCGTTTCGCGCTAGAATTAGAGCTTTTTAACTATGCCAAACACGCTTTTTTTCGTCTTAGCGCGTTTAATAAAAAAGGCGCTAAACTAGCGCTTTTAAATAAAGTCAATAACATCATTTCAGTTCAATATTTTTTTTTAATGTTTTTTGTACCTATATATAATTTAAAATTTTCTAGTTTCCAAAACTCTGACAAAAATGTTTGAATTGAAAGATGCAGCTGTCGCAAATAAAATTCCCTCAAATGTGGTTAGCATTAAAAACGTATTTTACAAAGTTTGACAAATAAAATTAAAAGAAAAACTAAGGATTTCGACTATTTGGAAGGCTGATTCTGATTCTGATTTTAGTTATTTAGGATATAATTATAATATAAAATCTGAAAAAGAGTTACTAAAAAATATTCATTGTATTTACTAATACGTATATACATATGTATGTCGATAATCAAATTCTTTCAGTATAGCAAAAAAAAGGTATTTTTCAAGGTTATTTAAAAAAGGTGGAAGTTGTGTTGCTGTTTTAGAAAAAAAATATGTATATGCGTCCATATTTTTCAACAATTTCTTAAAACTCTACAAAGCATTAAAAATATGTATAACAATTTGATATCACAAACGCGAAATGAGAAATATATAACATACGTTGTCATTAATTAAAACCACAGAATACATACATGGACTTTTTTAAAAATTTAATTTAGCGCGTTGCAAAATAGCGCGTTTTGGCTATAAATAGTTTACAATGCTGCAACTTAGCGCGTTTTGAGAAAGGGAATAGCACGTTTATGTTATAAATAGTTGGCATCGCTGAATGTTATAGTCACCCTTATTACAGTTATCGACATCGACGTCACTTTAACACAATACCAAAAAAATTGTTGTCGAAAACAACTGACTCCTCGTCGGCTGGTTATTGGTTTGCCGCAGTAATAATGTATTTTGAATATACTGTGCGGCAAACCAGCAACCACCTGACGTCCTGTTGGCAGGCTTATGCAGTTTTATAGGCCTTAGAGAACAAAAATACATTGGCAGTAGAACAAAATTGTTCTCAAGAGCGAGTAAATAAGTCCCAATTTTTTGGTATTGTGTTAAAGTGATGTCCATGTCGACAACTGGGTATCTACTCTGTATTTCGAAACGAAAGAAAATTCCTTCGAACTTGTTTGTTATTAACATTACAATTCGAAAGTTTTGCTTTCATTTCGAAATACAGATTAGATCCCCTGAAATAAGAGCGATATAAAAATTACCATTAACAAATTTTACACTATTATATTAAGTTTTTTTCAGATTTAAGAAGTTTTTTAAAAAAATATATGGGTATTTCTCCAGGAATGTCGACTTTTTGTCGCGTTCGATACCAAGCAAATAAATATGCTTGTTTTTTCAATGAAAACGAAACTTTTTTTACTTCTTTATACATTTGTATAGGGCGGCAGCAGCTCTATGTTAGGTAAAATTTTATGACAAATTTAGTCACATTGTTCAGAAATACAAGGTTATTTGCTTGCGGTCGAACGTGACAAAAAATTGTAATTTTTTGGAGAAATGCAACCCACTTTTGGGTTTAGTTATGCGAGTTGTTTTTGTTTTTGTATTGTTGTTGTTTTTTATGTTTGTAAACAGCCGACAAACTGCTGCTGGCTGGTAGGCAGTGTACTAGTCTTGTAGTCGGAGGATCACAGGCTCGAATCCTGGACACAAGTAATTTTTTATTTTTTTTTTTTATCCAACTATATATAACTTTTCAAATAAATTTAATGTTAAATGATCAATTAAATAATGTTGAATTAAAATTTTATTCATAATGGTATATATTAGTGTGTATCTTAAGAATATTTACAGCTGTTGTGGCTGCAGCGTTAAGTGCGTTGATTACCACGCGAGTTCAAATCTTGGCCGGAGAAGCAAATTATATTACATACAAAAATGTTTCTGATGCGTTTGCCAATATAGGTACACACGTAAGTTATAATAATTAAAAAAATACAATGACTATATTAAATTAAATTCATGTTGTTTAAACTTGAAACAACTTTAATTCAACATGGTTCTTCGTGTTATTTCAGTATCGAATATACGTTTTTCCAACTTTGAAATTACTTGGATTCTACATGATTCTTTATTTTGATTGAACAGTATGCGAATGTTAAATCAACATGAAATAAATTTAATTTAAAAGGAAAAATTTGCTTTGAAAAATACTCTAAATCATGTTAGATTAACATGAAACACATATGAAGCAAAATCATTGCCGAAGACGGTAAAATTAACCTTTTAACGTAGATTTTAAGTTGAATTGAAAATATTGCAGCTATGAACAAAACAAATAAACTCCAACGCACTTAAACAACATATTATGTTTTGTAAATTTAAATCAAAATTTTTGTATGGTAATTTTACATTGGTTTTTCTTCTGTGTATGCTACGTTGTCCCATGTTTTTTTTTTTGTACTTCATTTTTTTGTACTTGCTAAGTTGTCCGATGTTTTCTTTTACTTGATTTTTGTTTTTTTCTTTAAAAATTCAAGAATAATTATTATTTTCGGTGCCTGAAAAGAACTCATCTATGTTATTATTATTATTATTATTATTCCTTTTGAATAATCCCCTTAACTAAACCCCTTTCCCATATTTTTATTTGAAAATCTCCCCTTTATTCTTGAGTAATATTATGAAAAGCTCATTCTCAGTTTTCGTACTCCAATGCTCCTTGGAAATCTTGTTTGAGCACTTACTTCTTGTTGCCACAGGTATGTGTGTGTCTGTATTCCTCCATTTGTTGTGGTAGGTCCACACTTTGCAACATACTCGTATTTATGCAAACCAGGCATGTTTCGTTGTAAGTTGCACAGTGTGCAGTCGTATTAATGGCTTCATTTCGTGTTACATTCGAAGTTTTTAAAAATATCTAAAATATTTTAATACTTTAAGGTTGCATTGATGAGGCTTGCATGGTCCCAGTTCACACTACACAAGTATTGTTTCTAAACTTATCACTTTGTCTTCTTTGAAATTTCATCGGTGTTCACACAATGCAAGTCTTATTTTTGAGCTAATATTTCTTATGCATAGTTTTGTATTGACAGCACATGAAACTAAGCACTCGTTTCTTTTCCTCCCGTCTCTCTCTCTCTCTCGTACAAACTAATCAGCTTAGCAATAAGACTTGCCAGGGAAGGAAAATTACTTCTTGGATTTTGCACCAACTGTGAAAACAAAATGTACTTTTTGGACCACGACGGTACTATTTTTTTAATATTTATTAATAAGAACGGAAACGTAAAAAATTTAAAAAAATTCGGAAGTAAATAATAAAAAGCGGAAACTTAACAAAAATGTGTATAAAAATTCAGTAAAAAAACAAAAAACAACATAAAAAATATTAAATATTGCATTCATAAGGGTACATTCGTAGATTAGACTTGTTAGAGATCGATTATTTTACAAATTTTGCTTATTAACGGGCCTGTTATTTTCATGCACTATAAAATCAAGTTATGCACATAAAAAATGCGCGATAAAACCTAAAACACACTATTGAAGTAAAGGAGCGATATGTAGTTAACAAAAATAATTATAACCACAGCCAAGGTGTGTTCATGTACGAGGTGCTGTTAAGTTAACAGGTACAGTTAAAATACTAGACAGATTTTTTTGTTGCAGAATTGACAACAGCATTGCAACAAAAACATAGAAGCTGATCGTCTAAAATAAAACATACACAAACAAATTAAGACAACATAGGCAAAATTAATGTTACCATATAGTGAAACATTGGCATTTTTAAATAGTACCAAGTAACTCGCGGTAGTACCACAGTACCAATGAGGTCAAAAATGTACCATAAAAAGTACAATTGTACCATGATTTCCATCCGTGAGACTTGCATAGTGTGAACTGGGCCAAAGTGAGAATTGTTGTTTATTGTTTTCAATGGCTTAGTTCATTGAAATCAAGCAAATTGTGAATATGTATGATTTTGTCAACAGCAAACAAAAGTGAAATGAAATGATTTAATACTTGGTTGCCCTGTGTATGTCAAAATAAGCAACATAATGGATAAACGCTTTGCGTAAACACGTTGCAAAGTGTGCACCTACCATAACTATTATTTCAACTTTTAATTTTATTTTGAATAGTAAGCTGGAAACTTTAAAAATTTTAGAATTTGATTGAGTTGAATAGACATCGATATTTTATTAATTTTTATTTATTCGCCTTTATCTTAATAACAATATTGTACTTAAGAATTAATTTTACAATTTTTCATGTCTTTAAGTATTTAATGTAAGTTTTTTTTATGACACCGATTATATTATTATTAATTATTTTACGATTTTATTTTCCAACATAAATTCTTGTCTCGAAAGAAGCACACTTGGGTTTTTTTTTAGAGGGGGAAGGTAAAAACTGGAATTATATTTCTAACCAATTTTGCTACAAAACCTTATATGTATATATGTATATTATATTTTTTTTTTAATTTATGTGTGTATAGCTTTTATAAATAATTTTTTACTTGCACATACAAGTATGTTTTGATGAATTTAAACTACTAAATATTTGTTAACAATTTTATAATAGTTTCTTTTCTTTTTTTTTAAATACTCAAATATTACAATCGTTGTTGTTCCCATTAAGGTAGATATTTATATTTTTTCTTTGATTAATTTCCTTATTGTTTAATCGTTATGGAATATTATTTGCTTTAAATTAGTTTCACAAAAAAATATAAAACATGGCTTAAATAAAATACATAAAGTATTTATATTACTAAATACACTGATTTAACACACATATTTAGTTTTCATTTGAAATATTATTAATGTGGCTGTTAATAATAATGAATAAAAATTAATTGCGCTTATTGAATTACAACCTGTTATAATCTTAACTTTTGTGTTGGCTTAGAAAAAAAGGAAAAACGATAATCAAAACGATTATACAATATTATTTAAGTTAATTTTTTTTTAATTTTGACTTGAAAACTTTAACTAAAATATTTATACAGCAAATTCTTTAAATTTTATTGTTTTTTAGTTAACCTCGCAATATACATATGTATATTAAATGCATAATGTTATCAGCAGCTATATTTCTTCGTTATGTTTGCTAAAGCTAAATCTCGTTTTCAAAAATTAAAAAAACCCTACCGCGATAAATGTTTAAAACATTTCTAAACTTCACAAGACACGTTACAGAATCGCAATTGCAGCCACAAATCGCTAATGCCGGCCATACACTACACAAGTTCAGTGCTCAAGTCAGGCACTGCGTAAACTAAGCTTGTGACACACACTATACAAGTAAACTGTGCATTTTTTTATTTTAATTCGCCATAATGCTAGTGATTCTTTGTATAATTCTAGCAACTCTGTCCAGAATATTTGTTCTGCGCTCATTTCTTGTTGTAAACTCTTAGCAAATCACTACACAACTGAGCGTTTGCAACATACACTACACAAGCTCACTGTACAGTTTTCAAACTTGAGCAAATATCAAAATCATTTTGATATTTACTCAGTTCACTGAGTGTCAAACAGTGTCAAACTTGTGCAGTGAACTTGTGTAGTGTATGGCCGGCATAAGCAGACTTTTATAGATTTAGTCTTAAGGTACGGTCACACTTGACAAATATTTGCCCAAAAACGCTCAAGCACTAAATGCTAATAAACCTTCTTTTGATTCAGACAAGAGTTTATTAAGTTAAACAGTTTTCAATTTGTTGGATTCTATGCCAAAATTAAAATTTTTCTAGAAAATTCAAGGAGAAATATTAAAAATTGTTTTATTGATAATATTAAGGAAAACCGTAACAGATTTGATAGGCAGGCAAATATAGCAACCCTACTCATACTTGTTCTTCCTTAAGGTATCCCAACCATTTCCAATATTATTGTGCAATAATTGATATTGTACAATAAAATTGCCTGTGTGTTTATTATGTACATATATTGGTATATAGCACAATATATTGGATAAAATCAAAAGTTCTTTGATTTATATTGCGCAACAAGAAATATTTTGTAATGTGTTGCCAATATTGTACAATAATTATTTCCACGTACATCACTAAACATTATTTAATTTGCCTAAATTTTGTATGTATCTAGTATGTATGAGAAAAAATTAATTGTAAAATTTTTTGACCGCACACATATGTGCGAGTACATTTATTTAATATTGTGCAATTTATTTAATAGTGTGGAGCAAAACGACAAGAATAATAGCAATAAGGTACTCAATAATATTCACCGTTACTCCAGATGTCGACATAGACGTCACTTCAACGCAATCCAAAAAAAAATTTTGGCTTGTGTTTTATTTTTAGGTTTATGATATTTTCTAGGCCTTAGGGAACAGAAATATATTGTCAGTAAACAAGTCCCAATTTTTTTAGTATTGTATCGACGAGATAACAACGGAAATAAGGGTGATTGCGTAGTCTATGGGTACCTCTACAATCACGATCCACAGTGGGGCCAAAGGCCCTTTTTCGCAGGTCAATTCATATATCCACAACTTTTGTTTTCATTATTTTTTTTTATTTACATACATATGTGACCTTAATTATGAAAGTGTTCTAAGTCATGTATTTTTGCTTTGAAATATCAAATAAATCTTAAAAAAAACTTCCATAAATATTTAAAAAATATTAAATTAATTTGAAAGTGGGGCCAAAGGCCCTTTTTCGCAGATCAATTCATATCTCCAAAACTAAAATAGTGAGGGTCACTAAATTGTATATGGGTAGCTCCTAGAACAAAATGCATGTTCAAACAAAATTTTGGAGGTATAGGACGGGGAAAACAGCTACCCTCCATATAAAGTAAATATTATTTTTCCTATATCTTTGGAACTACAATAGTGAGACACATTAAATTTGATGTAGATAACTTTTAGAACAAACTGCATGTTCTATCAAAATGTTTAAGGCATAGGAGGAGAATACGGGTACCACCCCAGGTAAAGTAGTTATTAATTAATTAATAAATATGATTTTTTTATATAAAAAATACCCAATCAGGAACGAAATGCATCAGATGGTGGTTAACCAACAAAACAAGCAAAACTTCATGATTTTTTATTCATGTCTGCCATTGAATTACTTCGTATATGAATTATCTAAAAACGGATTTTTTTTTTTAACAAGCCTCAAAAAGTTAGGTCGTGAGTGCGTAAGAATTACATTTGTAAGATAATTTTTATTTTTTTTAAATCATTACTATATACAAATACAACCACGATCATGACTCACACGTGACTAATGCGTGACTCACCAGCAACTATGACATTTGTACATCTTTAATAAAAGCACATAAATTAATAACATAAGCCACAGCAATAAAAATTTTAACAGAAGTTGTTAAGCGCTTATTAGTGTTAAATTTCAACGCGTGAGGCTATTGTCTACACTGAAAGAATTTTCTTCATTAATTTTATGAATTTCAACATTAATCCAATGAAAAAATTCATTAAAATTCAACCAACGTCACCTTTCGTTGTATTAATGAAACAGTTTCGTCAAAATTAATTTAATGAAAACTTCGTAAAATTTATTTAACAGTGTCATTAATGCAATAAAATAACTTCATCGAAACAACGAAATAACTTAAATATAAAGGGATTTCTTAATAACTAGAAAATATTGTTGTCATAAATCCAATGATATATTGTTACGAAACTAGAATACCAACGAAGCAATTCCAATGAAATTCTTTCACAATACCCGTGAAATTTTCATTGGATTTGTGAAATTATCATTAGATTTGTGAAAAAAATCTAATGAAATTGTTTCGTTGGGTTTATGAAGCAAAGTTCTTTCGGTGTACTAATTCGTATATATGTATGTATATAACTTCTGAGGTGGAACGATACGCAGCATAAATTTTTTGTAAAATAACGCTCATTTCTCCAATATTTAAAATAAAATTAAAATCTCTGCTTAAGGCCGTGACACACTATTCTACACAATTGTGCCATTTTTGAGAAAATACAACGCTGCAACGCGCTGGTATAATGAAGTCTATAAAAATTTTCAAAATTCATCGGATAAGGGTTGTATTTTTTCGTGTGTCAACTTTTTGACTATTTAAGGCCATGACTCACCATCCTACACAATCGCATGATTTACAAAAAAATACAACCCTGATCTGTTGAAGTTTTATTGTCTTTTGAATATTTTCACAGACTTCATCATACCAGCGTTGTATTTTTAATAAATCGTGCGATTGTGTAGGATAGTGTATCAAAATCAATTTTCTTTGCACTTCCATAATAAACATTAAAAACAAAAGCACTACTACAAATAATTTTGGTGACAAATTTAAGCAAAACAATTGAATAAATACCTGAACTTGAGGTTGCATGGTTAGATATATTACTTTTTCAAAATTACTTGAGATAAATAAAATTTAATTACGCAAAGTTTTTAGCTTTTTTCTGCTTATTTTTTCAGTTTTCTGTCACACTGTTCAATTTTAAAGCGTCATTTGAAAAGCACCGTTACCTATTATACATTTATTTTTTGCTTAGTGCTGCAGAATTTTTTAGACCTAAGCGACTACTTCAAATTTTCGCGGTACTTGAACTTTTTAAACCGTGAAATGACCGCCTTTTGCCCGATCATATACTAAGTTCTTAAAACAGATAATAAATAAAATAAATTAAGAAGGAAGAAACCCACAAGGACTAAGTGATACTAATTTGCGTAATGAAGAAATCTACTCCATTTTGTGTGTATGTGGGACCCAACTTTGACTCCGTTTTTTCTTTCGTTGATTACGTCTAAAAATCACTAGTATGTGTATTCATTTAATTAACTTTTCATTTTATTTTATTATAATAATAATATGTATGATATTTTAGTTAAAGCTTTACTTAATATTCTTACATATGTATGTATGTAGTTATGTACTTCACGTTTAAATTTTATTACTATGTATTATTTTTACAAATTCATTTACATAGTTGTTGTTGTTAATTTTTGATATTGTATTTTTTAAATAGATATAAAATTTGATCTTATGACTCGACTCCTACGTATTACAAGACACATTTTATATTACTTTGTAATTTACATTATGTTAGTGAATGAATAAGTTTTGTTTGTTTATTCTGCACAATAAATTGATCTGTGAATATTTTATAACAATTACAAAATTCTTACGCATAAATATGTTATTTAAAAAGAAATTTAGGAAAAAATCTATTCATTATTATTTAAAGAAAAACAAAACAATTTAATAAAAAATAAATAAAATTTACATGAGTGTGTATTAAGGTGCAATTAGACGTGCCATAGCCATAACCAAACCAAAAAATTCAATTGGTTTCATGACTAGAATATGAAGTGGTAGTAAAAAAAAAACTATTAAACACAGAAATGTAGCCCTTGCAAAGCTCTGAACGCCGGTATACAAAAAGTTATGATCGTACTGAAAATTTGGCGACACAGTGAACAAAATACTAAAAGGGCGTTATTTGTAGGCGTGGGTGACTGTCGCGACTTTTTTATGTCGATAGATGTGATTTATTCTTATTAAAAGTTAAAACAAAAATACAAAAAAAAACATATAGAAAAAAATATCTGGAAGTTATGCAAAAGATATCAGGATCAGTACCTGCGCCACTAGCCAACTTTTTGCGAACCGAAAATCGTGATATTTATTGACACATCTATTCGTTTGCAGTAACGATAAAGTCATTCTATAATATTTTTTTTAGAATGGCAAAATAAGCGAAAAGCACAAAGAAGAATTGAAGAAAAGCTAAATTTGAATTTGAGCTTGTTTTGTACCTTTTTACTTCAACCGACAGCGAATATCGTTCAAATATGTTGCTGAATAGCAAAGTCGATAAGTTTTCGTTATATTTATTATGACGATACGATTATCATAATAAAAGTTACTGAATCCAGCTACAGGTACAGTTCAGAATCAGTCAAGAAAACTAATAATTAATAATTAAATTAAAATTATTGAATTTTAACTTCCGAGAGGAAATACAGTAGACACTCGTAAATTGCAACCACTTTGCTACTGGGGTAGTTCTAATTTTCGAGAAGTTTTAATTTTCCAAGATTTTTTTTTAATAAAAAACCAACATAAAAAGTACACAAATAATACTACCGCATAGTTTTTTTTTAATTTTATTTATGTATATGTATAACACTAACACAAAACATACCATTTCATTAAAATTCATTACAATTTAAAAATAAAGTAGCAGCCAAATAAAAGCTATAAAGACCATTGTTCAGTGTCAAAAACAAACCAAAAGTAAGCACGCTCTGAAACAAGAACTGAAAGAACTAATTTTAGAGCATGTTGGTTCTAATTTCCGAAGGATTTGAATTTCCGAGAGTTCTAATTTACGACGAGCTACTGTATTGTATTATCGTACCGTACCTTAAGGCTCAGTTAGCCGACAGTAATGTAATGTAAGAAACAGCTGATCGATATTTTTATATGTAAAGTAGGTTATGTTAACTTCTAAAGTCCTGCACAAGACCATTTATAAGACCTTTCAAGACATGAGAGATTTTTCAAATGCTTTATTACAGCGAAATATTCTAAAACAAACGCTAAACAACACTGTTGGCAAGACAAACAATTGAAACAAATGCCTTGCTAACAGTATTGTTTAGCGTTTGTTTTAGAAATTTTTGGCTGTAGTAAAGCAGTTGAAAAATCTCTCATGTCTTGAAAGGTCTTATAAATGGTCTTGTGCAGGACATTATTACATTTAATCTCTATAACCATTTTCATTACTTTTCAATAACAATATCGATCAGCTGTTTCTTACTGTTGCAGTTACATTACATTGCAGTCGGCTAAAGGCTCAGTTACCCGACTGTAATGTAAAGTAACTGCAAAAGTAGGAAACAGCTGATCGATATTGTTATGTGAAAGTAATGCAATTGATTATAGAGATGTAATGTAAAGTAACCTACTTTTCATATAAAAGTATGTATCAGCTGTTTCCTACGTTGCAGTTACTTTACATTACAGTCGAATAATTGAGCCTTAACTGAGCCTTTACACTAGATACGTCTTGAGGAACCATCGAATTTTGATATCTCTGGTCAGCGATGCCAACTTAGCTATTTTGGAGCTAGATTTAGCTCTTTTTAATTGCTTCTAACTCGAAATTTTTCTCTTTAGCTCTTTTCAATTGTGGAAACGGCACCTTTAGCACTTTTCGCATTTTATAGTAAGTTTTCCCGTTTTTAGGCTATTGTTTCGTCTTTGAGGCATTTACGTTTTTGTAACTATGTAAGATGTATTTATGTATGTACTGTGTGTTTCTGAATAATTAGAAAATGTTTGAAAAATTATTGAAATGGATTATTACTGCCAAAAATATATAAATCTTGGAAATCAAATCCCGCGTTTAAAAATGGATTAAAACAACAAAAGGTCCATCTAAAGGTTTGTGCAAATATTGCAATTCAATTATAAAAGCGAAATTTTGATTTAGTACGCCATTAGGAGACTCAAAAGCATAAAACATGTATGGCTCAATTTAACGATTTTGTGCTATCCTAACCAGACATATCATTCTCACCAGACGTTCCAACACAAACGAGAATTGCGCACGCAAATCTTGCATTATATGCTGCAGTACATACACCGTTTTTAGCAACGGATCTTTCTATTTTTATTAATGTTAAAAAATCTTGAAGTACAAATTGAATAATAAATAATTCATAGATTTTTATACGCAAAAATCTAAAATTTTTAAATTTAGCTCTTTTTAGCTCTTTTTGACTACTCGGTTGGCTCGTTTTGCCTCTAAATTGTTGGCATCACTGTCTCTGGTTTCATCATTGAAAATGGCAGGTGTGTTCTGACAAGGCTGTTTAAGAGTCTAAACACAATCTAACGATAATTTATTGCGGTACGTTTTTTCATACGATTTTGAAGTAAAAAACCGCAGTGCGGAACGGTATAAAATTAAAATCTATTTTATTTTCTCTGCGGACTTTCTTATTCTCTCAATTTTTGACTCTCATTCTCTTTCTGATGTTGCCATAGTTTTTGAATAATTGGCGATGTTCACAACATTATTGTGAATAAAAAAATGATTTTGAAGTTTAACCCTTAAATGCATACCGTACCATAAATGGTACATTACTTATTTGATAAAAATAATATAGTAAATGTAACCGAAACTCTATAAAGAACCCTTTAAAATAAATAATACTGTATAAGTGTTCTTTGAAACGCCGTTTAAGTTTGTTTTTAATTTGTTTATATCATCAGCAAGCTACCAAAGTTTCTCTCGTTTTTAATTTTTCAAAAAGAGTTGTTTTTCCAATTTTTCACGAAAACCGTTAATTTTTCTTGAAAATTAATCCTATATTCGTGTTTAGGGACTAGTGTTTTTCATACGGGATTTCCCGGAAAAAATTTCCCGGGATCCCGCACATTTTCCCTGAAAGAAATCCCGGGAAATTTGTTCGGGAATTCCCGGGATTTTTTGATTTTGTTATGACAACTTAATTTATATGTACAAATTCCTTGATGAGTGTCGTTATTCACTTTATTAATGCGATGGTGCAATGATAAGGTGATGGCAATAGCTAAAGCTTTACAACAACTAAGGCCGAGTTTACATCTGGTACACATGCATTCTGAGGGTTAGATGCCTTTATTTGGAAAAAGCAGAACGCGACTATCAGAATTTAATTCTACAAAAATTCATAAAAGTAAAAAACAGAAATGAGCAAGGAAATAAAAGAAAATTACAAATAATTACAGATTATCTTTGGTAAATAGTACGGTTAACAGCATTAACAGCTTATTCTGTACTAAGTCCTATTTCCAAAGAAATATGCCCTTATGCAAAAACTATTGTTAAAGTTAAAGCATGCGTTAAAACTGGTTTTGCCGTATAAAATTCGTTTGTTAAACCAATTTTAAGTTTAACAATGATTTTTTCATAAGGGGTATATTTTGTAATATTTTTTTTAATAGTACTCGTATAATTTCTTTTTTATAATATTGGTATCTATGTATTACTATTATATAAAAAACGGAAACGGTATTATTTTTTGACTAATGTGTGTATAAAGCGTTATTAATTAATCGATCTCATGAATTATAATTTGTTTTTGTTGAAATAAATTAAATTTAAAAATATTTTGTATTGTTTTGTACTGGGCGGGAATTCCCGGGATTTCCCGGGAAACCGAAAAATCTTTCCCGCTTTCCCGGGAAATGAAAAAGTCCGGGAAAAGAAAAACTCTATTAGGGACCAAATTTGCATTAGAATTACTTGATATAAGTCAAAGGTTCTGACCTCATGCATTTAAGGGTTAAAAACTTTTGTCATTAAATATAAAAGTTTAAAAAATATATCAAATATATCTGCCAATGTATAAAATGTTATTAATTTCTTGTTTTTAGTTACTGATATTACAAAATATTATATATATGTTCCCGTCGTTCCTATAAGGAACATAGGGCCTCCATTATAAAATATTAAACAAAGAGTGAATTTTTTAGAAAATTTTATAAAAATGTATCCACAAAAAAATTAATAAAAATTTAAACAAACACTGACAAGTATTGCCGTAGCCGTCTTCCGTTGTATTATGTTTATTGTTTTCTCCCGCAACGAGAAATCGCATCGCACCGCAAACATTGTGTTTAAACTCTAAAATAGAACATGAATGATATCGGCTTTAACAAGCCAAATTTGTGGGAATATAAAAATATGTTCAATTACTATAAAACACAAATGCAAGTATTGTTTAGAAAAAATTATTCGATATTACAAATCATATATAAAATTAAATAAAAAATTATTTGAATTTTTAAATATAATGTTAAGTGTTATTTTTTATCATGAATTTGTGCGTCAATAGAAGTGCCAATCGTTCTAAATAATTTTCTAATAATATTCACAAAATCTTAAAAAAACTAAACGTGTTAAGTTAGAGAAACCATTCGCTAAATATGTATAGTTTACAATTAATTATGTTATAATTTTTTTTTAATACTAGTGTAATTATCTTTTTAACATTAATAAATAAAAGTTACAAAGTTTTTTTATTTTAATTTAATTATATTTATATAAGAGAAATGCAATTTTTATAGCATTTTAGTATTGCTTTTTTTTAATTTGTATTTGTTTTAATGCAAACTGGAACGAGGAATGGGAACTAGTGTGCAAAAGTAAATAGACTGGGACTGGGGGTCTACTGCTTTCGAACTTATATCTTAATAACATGTAAATTCGAAAGCCTTTTCATTCGTTTCGAATTACAGAGTAGACAGACCCCTGGTTTAATATACCAAGACCAGAACCTCGATTTTTTTTTTGACACACCAGCAGGAGGACCTTTACCTTCATTTCAGGTCACAAATACATATTTATTTCATGTGTATAGTTTTTAATTTTAAATCCTTAAACTAGTATACACCACTTTTAGCTTAATTTCAACATTTTAAATTTATTTAATTTTTATATAAAATTTTTCCTTTTTTTCTACTATTTGAGTTTTCTTCGTTTCAAGTAGTAACTAACTATTGCAAGTATGTATTTTCATAGGAATTTAGAAAATTGGTTAATTTGTTTTATTTTGTTTTTTTTTTTTTTTTAATAATTTCTGGGCGGGTTTGTGTTTGAATGGGAAATTGTTTTATCATAGTTAATTTATTTTATATGTATAAGTTTTCGTTTGTTTGTTTGTAATTCATTGATATGGGGTACCTCGAGTATAAACAATTGTTCTCTTGCTTCAATACCCTGCAACTACAATTAATGCTTATCACAGATTTCTATGATTATGGAAATATTATAATGGATTCGTTGATGTTGATGATTTTCTTTTTTTTTAATTTTTTAATTTTCTTATCGTTTTTTATATAAATACATACATATCGCTAGCTTAATTAATATAGAAATGGTGTATCTCGATTTTTTTCCAAATCATGGTTATACCTTTGCTGAGGAAGTAGTTTCTTTCTCTGTACGAAAAGAAATTCAAAGATTCAGTGAAAACTATCTTCAAAGAAATTTAAAAAAAATTTAAAAATTCTTAAGAAAAACATAATTTTTCTCGTTGTATTGAAGATAACCCAAAACATTTTTTTCGAAATTCTATGATTTTCAGCATAATTATACTTCTAGTAGGCATGAATACGTATGCCAAATAATTTTTTTGTGTGATGTTTATTTTTCGAGTTAAGCCTGGTACTCTGTTTACAATTTCGTATGAAATTCTGTCAAACTACATGTTAAATTTTACTTATTCGGTTCGGTATGAAATATTTCCGAAATAAACTTTCAAAAGTAGTACTCTGCTCTTATTGCGAAAAATACGTAAAATGTATCCGGCATCATGTTTTTCAATGCAAAATGTTTCTGGCAACATTTTTGTTTCAGCTGCGTAACAACATGAGCTGGGGGCAAAACACGGCAATCGATACGACTCGTAATTTAAAAATGTTTCAATAGAGTTTATATGGAACTATTTTTAAATTACGAGTCGTATCGAATGCCGTGATTTGCCCCCAGTACTTTTTTTGCATGGAGTTTTAAACAATGTTGCATAGATTCAAGCAATAAAAACGTGAAATTGAGCAAAATCGCGATATGGGCTACATTAGTTACAACGTCGGATAGTTACTGGTTTCCCGCACAGTATATTAAAAATACATTATTACTGCGGGAAACCAATAACCACCCGACGAAATGTCGCAAAGAAAAATCAATCTTGCTCAACAGTTTTCGCATATTCGAACAGACTACCTTAACGCTCTGCAAAACCGGAAATGACCAATTCGTATTAGAGGGCATTTACACCTGCATAAAATCTAGCAGATTTTAATTAAAATCTTTATCAAAACCTATACCATTTACACCAACCTTTTTGACATTTATCAAGATTTTTTTATCCAAAAACACATGAACTGAAAAATTTCCAAAAATACAACAAACAACTGCAATGTAGCCGATTTGCACACCTTTTAAGCAGACCGTAGCTAATTCACTCATCTTTTTTATAAGTATATTGTACAGGGTAGTAAAAAAAACAAATAAAAATATTAGATTTTGATTAGATTTCCTACAAATCTACTGACAAAATAGATTTTGTTTTGTATGGGAAATCTATTAAAAAGCAGCAAGATTTAGCTCAAAATCTATTAAGTACTAGATTTCGAGACAATGTAAGTGCCCTATTAATTTTTTTCTAATTTTAATCCGTTTTTGTTATTATATATATTTTTTTTTACTAACTTATCCTGGTTTGTTCTCATTATACTGCAAAAGTTTGAAAACAGCAACTCTTACCCCCATATTCATAAAATTTTAAATGAATTTGAAATGTATTTTATTTTAAATTTTTCATACAAAATTTTTCTAAAATGGATTTCATATTCATTTTATTTTTCTATGAATATGGGGGTTATTAAACTTTAGTATTTAGTATTTATTCATCCAAGCTAGAAAAGTCTCATGACCATAATCGGTTTCACTTATACTACTACAAGATTCTACATCAATTTAAGAGTTATGCAAATTTCTTTACACACGGAACACACTTCAAAACCGGAAGTGACCACATTGAATTTAAATTTTTCTAACTGTAACAATATTTATTTATTTTTTTTTAATTCGAAATTAGTACATGTGAATGATACTAGAAACGTTTTAAAGGTGGGATATACTAAAGTGTATTAATACCAAGTGACCTTCTCAGAGCAGCTGATCGTCAGCTGACTTTACCTCATTCGTCAAACTCAAATCCTACAACAAATTTGTATGTATGTTGTTGTAAAGATAAGGCCACTTGGTATTAATACACTTTGGGATATGTCATACAATAGCTTGATGATATCTATGTATATATTCTAAAACCATTGGATTTATCATCATAAATAAATACATACAAGAGACCAGAGAAAGACAATGAGTACTCAAAAAAAATATATATGTACATGAGTAAATAGTTTTAATTTTAATAACTGCGTATAATCATAATTGTAGCGCAAACAATTCCTACGGTCACATGTTTTCTCTCAAGCAACTATGACTATAGCCGATTGCAACATAAAAAAGCATCTATACTCCATTTGCCAAAAACTAAAACAAGCTACAACGAAAAATAAAAAGGCATATGCGTATCAAGCGTACTGACTCTCTATCATACTTCTATACTCGGAGTATGCTTATACTCAGAGTATGTATATTTAGTCGGAAAAAATATACGCAAGATATTCGATATTTATTCATCATTCGCCACCGTATACATATATTTGTGTGTATAAAATGAAATGGAAAATATGTGGGTGTGTGCGTGTGTGGCTGTTTGAAAACATCCCTGCAGGAAATGCGAATAGTGAAATTGTAGGAGTTTACTAGTGGCATTGTCAGTAGTACTACTGACCAGGTGTACCCCAGCCAATGCAATCATCTATTGACATTTAACATTAGCTTGTCATTGAAAATGCACCAATAGATTGTAGCACTACTGACTAAGTAGTTCTTTTGGGACCACATGGAGACATTGGCACCAAAGATTCACTAGTAAATTTTAGGGGCTATAGTCCACAATGACGATGTTTTCTCGCACGATGTCAATAGTAAAGTTGTAGTGATTTACTAGTGACATTATCAATAGTACTACTGACTAGGTGTACCCCAGCCAATGTAAGCGCGTATTGACATATAACATACGGTTGTCATTCAAAATCTACCAGTAGACTTTAGCACTATTATTTTACGACCATATGGAGACATTTGAACTAAAGATTCACTAGTACATTTTAGTGACCCTCGTCTACAATTTTATAAGACATATGGTTCTGGGCTGACTAGAGGGATGTTTTATGTGAATTTACCTACATAATATTTTGAGTGTGTGTGTGTTTGAGTGTAAATGAAATAGCCCTGTATATACGCATGTATAGTCGTTTCTGTTGCGTAATTTTCTGTATTAACGTAATGCTTATAATTATACATATTCTGTTTAAAATTAATGCCTGTGTTTGCATATGAGGTTGTCTTTTATTTTTAGCTGTACGCATTAATAGTTGTTTGACCAATACTTAAAGCGTACTTAAAAGGATAATTTTGGCATTCTCTAAGTGAAATTTATTAGAAAAATTAGCTAAATCCGCTATTAGACTTTATAGGCCAATCGCACGATGTCGACAACGTTCGACTTGTCGCACACACTTACATTCAAATTAAAAACAAATTTTAATATTTTGTTGTTATTTCAAATGTAAGTGTTTGTAAGCAAATGCCAGCACAAAATAAACAAAATATTTTGGCCTAATCGAATCGCAAACGCCCGACCTCTTGTCAGTTAGCAATCAAACTCCCGTCGCCAATGAAATCGGCCACCGGAAATGGACGTGAATTGACATATAGACATATCCAAGATAGCAAAGGTCAGCTTGCAATGGAATCCCCAAGGTTTACCCCATTTAGAGGAATAAATGCGATATGTATGTTTAATTTACATAATTTCCTTTTATTGATCATGTAAAAAAAAAAAAGTTTACTTGTACAAACTATAAGATTCAGGTTCATACTGCTTTTATATGCCACACAGTAGAGCTTCGCGGACTCTCTAGCGTAAGGAGAAGAAATTGTTATTGCTTTTAAATTTACATTTTTTGCTGGGTTATGTACATATGTATATTTCCGATTGTAAGTGTAGGAGAGTGTTTAAGTGGAAATATATACATTCTGTATTTCTCTCTTGCTCTTGCTCATTAAAAAATGAAATGTTGCTGCAAGAAAAATTGCAAGTCTGGACCGGTACTAACAGTTTTAGAAGAAGTTCTAAAAGCTCTGAGGAGGTGATGTAAGTTTATTTTTCTGATATTGTTTAAGTACAAATTATTTACTTTTATTTAATAAAAGTAGTTTTTAGTTTCTATTGAAATGCATGTACATGTATGTATGTATGTATGCATTTACATATGGGCATTTTCGCAGGAATGTCAACTTTTTGTAGCGTGTGACACTAAGCAAATATACTTGTTTTTTAACGAAATTGTTTTTTTACTTCGTTATATATTTGTGTAGGCCGTCAGCAGCTCTACGTTATGTAAAATTTTAAGAAAAATCGAGACACGTTGTTCAGAAATACAAGGTTAATTGCTTGCTGTCGCACGCGACAAAAAAGTGAAATTTTTCGAAGAAATGCCCATATGCATGTACTATGTAGTATGTATGTGTTGCATTATAATACATATTTCATCGGTTTAATTATTATATAATTATAATTAAATTACAGCTGTCATTTAATTGTATGAGCAAATTTTTCAAAAGAAATAAAATGAAAAAATAAATTAAAATATTTGAGTGCTTTATTAAATTAAATACTACGAGTACATTGTTTTGTGTATGTTTGCATTTTAATGTAGAAATAAATATGTATGTGTGGATATATTTTTAAAATTAAGTCTTCTTATTATATTATAATTTCTTTTATAATTGTATTTTCTTATTTTTAATTTAATTATATTTCTTAATTTTAGAAAAATTATTTAGTGGAAGCAAATAATGGCAATTTAGTTGGTTTTTTGTTAAGATATGTGTTAAATAAAGAAACTTTTGAATGTAAAAATTAAATTTAACTTCTGAACACTTAAGCCAATTTTTACATGGATAATGAAAATATTTTCTTGTCTTATAAATTAAGTCTTCTTTTGCACGTTCTACAAATAATAATATTAATAGATAGATGTATGTATGTATGTATTATTATGTATTTTTATGTAAATATTTACATGTACGTAAGTATGTATGTATATATGTATTAATTTATACAAAAAATGAATTTTAATAAGAATGTAATTTTGTACTTTTTTGATAAAAAAAAATATACTACATATACATATTTTTTTATACTTGCTAATCAATTATTTATTAAATTAACAAATAAAAGTACATAAATATTTTATTTTAATTTAATTGAGACACCACATTTTCAAATTTTTAAGGCAGGGCTTTCGACAGCCAAAAATATTAACAATATCAAATTTAAAAATTGCCTCTTGAAATAAATATTCGAATTTGGAAGCAGATTGGGTATTTCAAATTTAGCATTGGTTTTTATTATATTATTTATTTTTTTTTTTATTAATGTTTTATACTTATCAAAATAAAAAGTGACAACCTTTTACATGGACAGTATATTTAATTTTAAACAAATTATATATATAAATATATGTATATGTACACATATTGTTAGCTTAATATAGAAAGGCCCTAAATCATTGAAATATAAAAAAATAACGAGTTAGGGCCTTTCTATATTAAGGTAACGATATGTACATATGTGCATCTATAATATAAATACAGTGCATGTGTTTATGCTAATAGAAGCTTTTTAAATTAACGGTCTGTCTCACATTGTCGACAGAAAACTTTTGATCGATTACTGTTTTCAATACAAACTGTCGATCGAACGTTTTCCGGTGGACTTTACGGGACAGGCCGTAAATTTTTCAAATAGAATCCCAGATTTCTTTCGGAAAGAAAATTACTTTATAAAGAAATATTCATACTAATCTCTTAACACATACACTCTAGTCGAAAGTACATACCGCTACCTTAGTCCTAATTTACACTAAGTTTGTCGGAGAGAGACGAGGGGAACATAAATTTTTCTTTTCCCCTCGTCTCTCTCTCTCTCCTAAAAAACTAATCACCTTAGCAATAAGACTTGCTGAGTGTAAATTAGGACTTAATATAGAAAAGCCCTAACTCGTTATTTTTTTTTTGAAATCGAGATTTTTGTATTTTTCGCTAAATTAGATGTTTCTCTATCGATAGGTCTTTATATATTAAGTTAACAATACATTTAGTATGTATATATGTATATCAAGCATATGCAGCAATGCGACGAGCAACAGTCCAAGGCGTATTAATAATAGGTGGTCGCAACTCCTCAGGTGACTGTTTTCGCCGCTTGAATATGCCTATTCATATAAAAGGTATACTCGGCTCAATTCGCTTTAAAAAATGTCTACTTCTGATCAAGGCGAATTCACATCAGGTGATCTCAATTCACCAGCTAACGATCAACTGATAATTTCTGTGCTGTCAAACCATAGCAAAACTTTCGGAAATATTCTGACAGCAGAAAATTTTGCACTAACAAATAAACAGGGCCAGTATGCAGAGTCGCAAATCGAGACCATCTGGTATGGATTCGCCTTGCTTCTGATGTTCAAATTACAAGCGGCCAAAATACTCATCTGAGCAGTTGAGACCACCTATTATTTTTTTAAACACAACCCGCGAAGCGATTAGGTTTTCAGCAAGAACAAGGCGATACCATACTAGGTGGTTGCAACCGATCAGGTGACTATTTTCGCCGCTTGCAATTTGAATATACGTCACATTTTCCAGTGCATTTTTCCACATTGTGAAGCTTTTGTTTTGCAGCTTAATATGTTTATTCCTACTTTATTTCTCATGAGAATGTGCTGAGAATGACATACTCAACAAGAACTTCATGTACATGAAACAAATTACCCTTTTCAATTCCTCTCTCCATCTTCATCAACAAACTCGAATTTTTTGCAGCAAATGTTTCCCAGTGTAGACAAGGACTTACAAAGTTTAGTTTAAAATTATTTTTCTTTTTTGTGACATTTTCAAAGGAAAAATAAAATCTCTTTACAAAATTTAATGAAAAATTTACTCGCTGGTGTTCATGAACGATTGTTGAAAGTTAAAGCATTCCTTAAACCGATTTTCTCATACAAAATTCGTATGTTAAGCCAACATTAACTTTAACAATCGTTTGTGAATACCGACGTTAATGGTTAATAAAAATTGTAAGCTTCAATTTATTTATGCTTGCACAAAACTGGACGGGGTGACTAGACCCCGCTTACAATAAAATCGAAAATATGGCTAGATATGTTCATGATGTTAATAACAGTATTCCTAAAAATCTTTTTGTGACTGACTATACCCGAACTATGCCTTCACATAGGAAGTAGTTAGCAACGCAGTTGTCAACGAAATTCCACAAAATAACCGCAAGACTATACGGTTATCCGTGGCAAATCAGTCAACCAGTGCGAGCGAGAAGAAAAACTCTCGAACTTAAGAAATAATTACAATGACGCGAGTGCTGTCCTTCAGCCCAGAGCTGGGAAACTTCATTAAAAGCAATTCATATCCACAACTGCGAATTAGAACACAAAACAGAGTTTTCAAGCAAATGAAAGCGTAACTACATCCCACTCTTATCTCACCTCCTAACTTCAAGCTCAAACTTTCTGAAAATAAAATTTCATAGTGTGACCACCTTAATATGGTCGAACCGTCAATTTGTCGCTACAAAAGTTAAAATCGATATGAGAAAAGTATACTATTTATGTATTTCAATGTTTTATGATCTTTGAGAAATTTTTTAAAAAAATTTGTTGGATCGTCTATATAAGACTATCTATATAAGTGCTCAGGTGATTGACTTGATTTTCGTATAATTTTGCCAAATTTTTTATATTTCTTTCTACTAATTTTTTTCATATTGTTGCTGTTTTTTATCAAGTTGAAACTACATATTTTACCCACAAAAATATGTATCTACTTCTTTTCTATTGCTCTAGTTTTTGTGAAGTTGCATCTACGCTTATTTACTGGAACAAGTCGGATTTTTGTGTTAATAATGCGGAATTAATTCTCGAATCATTATTCAGATTGTTCAAAAATTGCATACAAGTATCTTGTATACTCAACTATTGGGAGAATAATCGGCCTTACCATGAATTCCACATGTGAAAATTTACGAATAAAATTTTTCATTCAAATTGATTTTAATTTCGTTTCATCAATTCCAATAAAATTAAAAACTTACATATTTGCACATATTTTCAACAGACAAATCTTTGTGAATAATGTTTTTCATAAATTGTCAAAATATTACGCAATCGTATGAAGTTTTTTGATACCAATTGTTCACACGCTCGGAAGTTTTCATGTGAAGTTTTATTTATGATAAGCCTGATTATAATTTTGTTTTTCCATTAAGTTGTATGTAAATTTAAAATTTTAAACTCGTTTTCTGTCAAACTAGTTTTATTTTGGAGTTATGAAGAAGAATCATTTGAATCGAAAAAAAAGAATGTATAACATTTTTTTGCTTCTCATAATTATAAATATAACATAATTTTTTTTTGCTTCTCATATTTATAAATAACAAGTCCATTATTCACGTGTATTCATCCCCCGTCGGAATAACAATTGCCTTAGAAAATTTTATTTGCAAATTTTCAGGTAAAGTCTGGTACTCTGTTTACAATTTCGTGCGAAATTCTGTCAAACTACATGTAAAAGAATTCGGTATGAAATATTAGCGAAATAAACTTGCAAAAGTAGTACTCTGTTCTTATTGCGAAACCACTTAAAATGTAACTGGCAGCATGTTTTTCCATGCAAAATGTTTCTGGCAACATTTTTGCTTCAGCTGCAAAACAACATGGCAAGTACTTTTTCGCACGGAATTTTAAACAATATTGCATACTTTCAAGCAACAAAAGCGGGAAATTTGGAAAAATCGCGCGACATTTGGTATAAGCCAAATTTTTCGCAATCAAAAATCAATATTGCTCAATAGTTTTCGCATATTAGAACAGAATACCAGCCTTAAAACAGAACAGCTGACTTCGAAAATTCGAACTCTATGTCTCTCAATCTCTTTCTCTTTCTCAAAAACTTTCTCTCTCATGCATACTCAGAACAAAAGGATTTTATTATCGGGAAAAATTAAGTCCACAAAAATAATGTTTCGTGAAAATTAAGAATCGGGCAGTAAAACTTTTTTTTTCTTAATGCCAGATTGTTGCAGCAAATAATCAACCCAGTTGTAAATATTTCCTAGAATAAAACCATTCCTATTCTAAGCAGATGATGATGGAAATAAAAAGTCAGAGAGAATTTCGAATTTTAGAAATCTACTATTTTGTTTCCGGCTTTTCTATTTTACCTGAAAGTTATAAGTGTTGGAACAAGGAATAGGGGAAAAACTCCTACGGAATTGTTATACAGAATTGAGGTTTCCCTACCAAAAACACAAATGCATTCTGCAAAGCTTTTATCTCGTCCTCAGTTTTTTCTAATACGAGTATTAATGTGCAATATTGACCTGTAGTCGTAATAAAAAAAATCCTGTTTATTCCAATTTCTCATTCTTAATCACAATTCGTAGTGAAAATATTTTCGTTATGTTTATTCCCAATACAGGGGGCAAATTACTACATTGGATACCGATCGAAATTTTAAAATATTTCCATATAAACTCTATTGGAATATTTTGTAATTTCGTTCGATGTCGAGTGCGTGCTGTAATTTGCCTCCTGGAATCAAAATTCCTATAGTTTTTTTTTTAATAGAAAGAAGCCCAAAATGTGTCATTTAAGGGACAATGAGAAAAAGTTATTGCTTAAAATAATTTTTAACTAACAATTTATTTTTATTTTTTTATCTGGAAGCATATTTTCGCCTAACCAATTTTCTTTTTAATTTTGGCACCTTTGTGCTTTAAAACTAAAAAAATTAGTGGTTGCCAATATTATTATTGCAATTTGACAACTGAAAATAACAGCTGGCATTTGGCAACGCAATTGAAGTTCTGTTGCCATCCATAATGGAGTTTTGTATTCCAATCTTGTCGAGATAGTTGCCACAATAACCAAAATATAGAAATAATTTTTCCTTTGTAATACTTTGCTTTATGAAGTAATATTTTTCTAAACAATATTTTCTGATAACTGAGAAAAATGCAAAGTACTTTTTCCCCAGTAGCGATGAAAAATTTATTCCGGCCAACTTTAAATTGTGTAAGTCATAATTACGGACATTCTGTGTCAATTTTAAATCGTACGATATAATAAGGGCAATTTGAATAAAATTCCGAGGGAAATTTCTCCCTTTTCCAATTAGAATTTTTTGTTTTCCCTATCTTTTGGCATTAGTTGGAATTGTTCTCCAGGAAAAATTTCTCACTGAATTTTATTCATAACTGCCCTCAAAGGTCATGTAGACGGTTTTAAAATAATCGGGCCTATTCTTCAAATCACGATATGCCAAATCACGGTGATTTCAAAAAATTAATAAAAGCTTAAATATTACTTTTGTAAATTTCACGATTTATAGCGATTGAAGTTGTAATAAAATACTCTATCATACACAAAAAAACTTAAAATAGTTTGTTTTTGAAATCACCGTGGTTTCATCGCCGTGATTTTAAGAACAGGCCCAAATGTACAAAAATTTTCTTACAGTATGATATCTGAAATATATAGGTACATATACATATCTCTATATAACAGAAAAAATAAAGTCTAAAAAATACTTCAAATCGACTCGATTTACAGAACTGGAGCGTTATTCAAGTTTTTAGTCACATCTATCAGCTGACGCCACTAGGAAATTTGATTATGGTTTCCTCACTATATTAAATGTATGTATATATGTATATATATATATATATATATATATATATATATATATATATATATATATATATATATATATATATATATGTGTGTATGTGTGTGTGTGTGTGTGTGTGTGTGTGTGTGTGTGTGTGTGTGTGAGATTGCTGTTTTGTCATCACCATCAGTCATAGAAATTGCGAAATCTCTTTCAACAGAGTGTCACTCAACATCGACAACTGCAATAGTAATTTATGTATATCAACAATACGCAAGTGGCTTTAGTTATTTTTAACCCCCGACCGAAAAAAAGGGTGTAATAAGTTTGTAGTGTGTAGTGTGTATCTGTGTGTATGTACGAGTCCACGTACAGGCCAAATGGCTGGACCGATTTTTATTTAGTTTTTTTCGGTTTGAAAGGTGACTTGATCGAGAAAGTTCTTAGCTATGTTTTAAGAAAAATGGTCCAGCCGTTTGGAAGATATCACTTTCTAGATTTATTCGGGGGTTTTTTAAATTTTTAATTTTACTGATCTATGCTGGCCAAATAATTCCACAACTAATTTTGACCTACTATGTCAGACCTTTAAAGCAAACTCTCTGTAAAGACCGGGTTCTGGAAACACGATATGAACGCACATATGTACTTGTACAAACTATGTACTCGTACATACATATGTATGTAAATAGAGATTTTTCATACGTTCTCAAACATGGCCAATTCGGTTCGTTATTTATACGAGTACATATTTGAAACCGTTATTTATATGCAAGTATATATGAAGTGAAACGTTGCGAAATAAATCATACATCGTCAGCTGAATTGCAAAATTGCATTTATAATTAATTATTGGGTATTACATCGAAACGCATATCCCTACAAAATTTTTGAACCTTTATCATAACAATCAGCAGATTGTAGATATTTTAAAAACCTCCAAATTTATTTACATATAAAAGATGTGATATCTTCTAAACGGTTGGACCGTTTTTCTTAAAACATAGCTAAGAACCTTCTCGATCAAGAAAAATCGGTCTAGCCGTTTGGTCTGTACGTGGACTCGGACAGACACACACATGCACACTACAAACTTATAACACTCCTTTTTTAATTGTCCTAAAAACAAATATATATATAACTTTTAATAATCACCCTTATTACAGTTGTCGACAACGCCGTCAGTTTAACACAATACCAAAATATTGGGGCTTGTCGAAAACAAATGACTCCTGTTGGCAGGTTTACGCTATTTTCTAGACCTTAGGGAACGGAAAGAGATTGTCAGTAGCACAAAGTTCTTCTCGAGAGCGAGTAAACAAACCCTAATTTTGTGGTATTGTGTTAAAGTGACGTCGATGTCGACAACTGGAATAAGGATGAATATTTAATTCTAAGGAAAATATCGAAATTATGCGATGTAATATAATAATTCAGTTCGCCTGCAAAAATAAAGTGAAGAAAACCAAGGGAAAAGTGAAAAAATCCATGTGAAAAGAACTCAGGGTAATTATGCATAAAATTCCACGAGAAATTATTCCCGGGGAGCTGTTGAAGTCTTCTTTAATCTATTACCAAACATTCGTAGTCGTATTTCTAATACGCCAATCACGATAAGGCAGAATATCAAATACTAGATTTTAAATTTCTATAAATTTCTTTAGCAGATTTTTTAAAAATGTTAATGCTTTGTTTACCAAAGAATATGCTAAATTTAGCAGTGAAAATGCTAAACTGGCAACATTAATGTCACGAGATATAAAAATTTACAGAGAATTTAAAATTTTCGCAGTCAGCTGTTTTGTTTCCAGTAGTTTCGTTTTAGCTGAAAGATTTCAAATAATAGGGAAGAAACTCCCGGGGAATTATTTATTATTCAAAACAGAGCTGGGGGCAAATTACAGCATTCGATACGAGTCGAAATTTAAAAATATTTCCATATAAACTCTATTGAAATATTTCGTAATTTCGTTAGATAACGAGTGCCGTAATTTGCTCCTTGATTATGTTTGTGCACGTAATTCTCAATAAATAACATTTTGAGAATTTTTCTATGAACATGTGAAATTTTTCAGCTTTTTCAAAAAAATTTTGGTTGAAGTCAATTGATGAGTTTCTTAAGCAGAAACCGAAAGCATATACATAGACGTTGCTTAACTAACAAATTTTTTTTAAATTCTAAAAACTTTTTTTTTCAGTTTTTTAAAACTGAACTTTACATTTTTTTCTGCTTATGACAACCTGAGGAAATTCAACTAGGACACAAATACTGTCCTTTAAATTACATATGTATAACGATAGTTTTGTAAAAAGCCAGCAACAGAATTTTTAAACTTTAAAAAAATGTTTTAAGTATTATAGTTCTACTTAGAAATTATATTGTTGAGTGTTGGTTATTTGTTTTAGTAAATTGTTAATTAGATGTTATTTAATTTTTTTTCTTTTTGTTTTTATTTAATTACGTTTTAATTTTATTACATAATGTAATAATAATGTTTATGGATATATGTATAGGTATGTATGTATATTTTTTGTAATTTCTTAACATTAATATGTATTTTGGACGAACACTTGGTGACGGTAAAACAAAAATGCGGAATTTCCTTTTCTCACTAGTTTTATTACAATAAATTGTAAATTATTTATTTTCATTTCTTTAGATTTTATATATTTCTTTTAAATTTTTGGTGTAAAGAAGATAGGTTAACAAAATTATTTTAGTTTTTTTTGTTCAATAATCTCTCCAAATAAAAGCTTCAGTTTGTTGGTTTACTTATTTAAGTTTTTCCCTTTCGTTTTATTAAACAAAATTTTAAATGTAAGATTAATTTTCATAAGTATATGTATGTAGTATAATTTTTGTTTTATTTTTTCTTTTTTTTTTAATTTAAGTGAGCAGCACATAATTCGCTTTAAGCGTATGAAATATATGTAACTAAACTATATATTTAAATATGTATGCTTAGATATTATAAGTATGTCTGTGTGTGTTTATGTGTTCGTAGTGTATTTTCTTTTTGAATAATTTGTTCAACTAAATAAGAAACAAAAACAAAACAATAATACCATAGAATATAAAAAATAAGTTAAAAAAAATATAAAATAAATCATAATTGGCAATAGGAGCGAGGATATTTCTTTTACAATAACTATACATACATAATTTTTCTCTCGTTAAAGTAATGCTCATAAATCTTTTCTTTTTTCAATTTGTTTTTTTTTTAATTTTCTTTACTTTGGGCGGTTGTTAATACACAAACTGTTTGTTGTACTAAAAAGCCTAACGAATTACATTTAATATTAGTTAATCATTTTTATAACATTTTCTTTTCTTTTATTTTTATGTTTAATTACATATTAAAGTATAAGAGGAAGTAGAATGGGCGGGTAAATATGAATTTATTATAAAAAAAAATTAACTAAAAAATATATTTATAATAATTATTGTTTTAACTTCAAGCTTTTCTCAATTGCAGTATTCCAATTCATTTAAATTTCGATCAGAGGTTTTATTCGTATAACAAAAATAATTTATTTTCATTAGCGAATTGCATAAAGGTACTCGTATTAAAAAGTTTCTTTGAATCGTTTTAATACTGATACAAATTGAAGAAAAACTAAATAAGTTATTGAGAATTAAAGTGTGATTTTATAAGTGTTTGTGTTTTATTATTATTTTATTTTATTTAATTTATTTATTTTTGCTCTTTAGACTATTTTCCAATTTCGAATGTGCGATAGTGACTATTTTAATATTTTGTGTTTGTTTTGTTACAAATATGTATATTTATATACATATGTATATATATATATGTATATATTCATATTTTTAGCTAAAAATGTTTCTAATATTCTTGTTTACGTTGTTGCTGTTGCTGTTGCTGTTGTAGAACCGTCTGATATATCTTGGGCCGCTGTCGCTGTACTGGTCGTTTGATTTGTATTGGTGTTGATGTTCGTGGGTTTGATTGTGTTTTCTGTTTCAGTATCAGGGGTATGTGATTTGTGCTTGGACGTTATTGCTTCCTCATGTTCTTCTTGTTTAATATTTAATTCATTGTTGATTTCTTTAGTTAATTCTTCCTTATTTTCATTTGTTGCAAAGTCTTCTGCTGTTTGACCGATTAAGGTGTTGTCTTCGATTGAATCATTTCTACATAAAAATATTAAGATTACATAATTAATTCACACGTAGATGCAAAGCAAATTAGAATATATACAATTTCGAATTCCAAACATTGTAGATGTTATTAATAAGTTGTTATAGAAACTTTTTTAGATGCCAAAATGTTTTATTGTCTCATGACATAATTTTTTTCTTATCGTTTGGTTTTTCCATAAATTTCATTCAAATAATAATAAATAGTGATATAAACTTATTAAATTGAGAGGTAGAGAGAAACAGCGAGAGAAATGCATTGAAATGTAAATAATATCAGTTATACTCGTAATAGAAAAATATATGCATGTAAATAAAATGCTGTTACAATGTCGTTTGGCATCTAAAGAAGCATAAAAGAAGCTTTAAAAATGTTTTGTTTCTTACAGTTGATTTAGCGCTGATTCTTTGGGGCCTTGTTCACTTTCTTCCAACGTACTGGGACCGTTTGTTATGACGTTTGTTTTACACTCATCTTTTTGTATTGTCGGTTCAACCGATTGCGTTTCTGACTGCTCAACAGTCGTAGTCGAGGCGGAAGCACCGAATGGTTTTGTCCACATACCTTCATCATCTTCATAATCATCAACGAAATTTGCAGTGAATTTGTGGTCTTTTTGGGGAATTTGGAATGATGTCCATGACGAGGACTTTTCGACATTTGCATTATTGTCATACTCTTCAGAGGTTGTCGTTGTCACTGCAGCTGTTCCAGTCGCAGCGTTTGATGCTACATTTTTATTTGAAGTTGATGCATTAGCAAAGCATATAGATTCGAAATCGGCAAAGGATTCCGTAGATTTATCTGCTTTCATATTAACAAAAACTTCACGCATCATATCGTCGAGTTCACCATTATTTTCCCAAGGATCTTCCTCGAAGGGATTTACACGTGGTTCAGCGTAAAACGATAGACCACCACCGTCGCCGTCAAAGGACGCTGCCACATTATCATCTTCATCGCCGCCTTCCTCATCATCGTTGCTGCGCCCGAACTGAAACAAATTTAGAGCATTTTTCGCATCATCGATCTGTTGGTCGCTATCTTTCACCTCATTATTATCATTATTAATATTATTATAATCCTCATCACCGTCATCGTCATCGAATTCGTGATCGTCATGTTGAGTATTGTAATCAAGTGTAAAAATTACATCCTTTTTTTATTCATTTTATTACGCACACATATGATTGTATATTTTGCGGCAATGAAATCGAATGGATTTTTTTTAAGTGATTGTTTGATCGAGTGATTGATTTTATTTAAAGAGACAGAGAGGAGAGAGAGATTGAGAGAATTCAAGTTTCGTTTGAATTTAGAATATTTAACAGAACAGAAAGAACATTTCAACAAAAACAAAAAACAACACTTGGTAAAAATTTTATTGGATTAGTTCAGGCATGAGAAAGATCGATAGCATACTAAGATATACATATATATTTTTTTTAGTTCAATAGAGGCTTAAATAAATAAACATCAATTCAGTATGAATTTTTTTTCAACATTATTTTTTTTAATAAAAGGAGGTATTAGCGAATATTTTGCAAGCAGGATCAAAATAAGGATGTATTGCAAACAACACTAGATTACAACACACATTCTTTCAAGATTACTTACTGCGTCAGACGAGTCCATAAGAGTACACAGGCCGTTGCTTTAATTACAAAAAACGAAACAAATAAATTAGTATTAAAATTAATACATCAATAAACACACAATACACTAGGCCATTTAAAAAAATCTACTATATATATATATATATATATATACATATATATATATATATATATATATATATGTATATATATATATATTTATTTAAACGCTTTTAAATACGTATTATTCTTTTGATATACTCACAAAGCATCTGATATATTGTTGTCGGTGAAAAAGTCCAACGAAGCATTGTGTTCACAAGGCTCATGGTTGGCTAATAGTTTTTTCTGTTCGTTCAAAGCGATTGTGAGCTCACCGTCTTTTTCATTGATAATGGATTGCCACAAATCCCGTTCTTCATCGTCACTGAGATTGCTCTCAATTAAGGCACCGTTTTGTTTGGATTCTGACATAAACTCAGTGATGTATTTGAATATATTTATTAAATGACCCATATAACCTAAACGACGTCCCTTTCCAGCAGACCTTTGAAATAAATATATTTATTTAAGGATAGTAATACTTCACCCAAAAATAAAAAAAGAAATCAATCATCTTACTCAATTTCCCTATTAAATTTCCAACAATCAATTAACTTTGATATTATTTTACAATTGATAATCGCCTGTGAAGTAAAAAAAAGAGATAAAATGTTATGAATATAGCCGTTAAGATTTTTTTTTCATTGATTTATTTATTTTGGTCTATAGATTACAAATCCTTAAGCCTGCCATTTACATACGACATGTAAAATTTCTCACTACAAAATACGAGTACATACCAGAGAATGACAATAAGTACTCGAAAAAATATACTTAAGTCATGTTTTTGACTTGGCAGTTTTTCTTGAAGCAGTACTCTTCAATTCTCTTTTAAAATGGAATAGAACTCTCATGTATGGGCCGGCGCTTCAAAGTCTATTTTGGGGCTGCTCGACCGCGTACAGGAGAGGGCGAAGAAGCTCATCGGTGACAGTAGGGTATCCAATTCTATTGATTCATTGGAGCATCGACGCAATGTGGGGTGCATTTCATTGTTCTATCGTTGCTACAACGGAATGTGTTCTAATGAAATTAAGGAACTTGTTCCTGAAACCCGCACATTTATACGTACAACCCGTGCCTAATTCAGAGCACATCCCTTTGTGGTGGATTGGACAATGAATCGCACTACGCATTACAGAGAGAATTCCTTTTTTAGCCGAACTGTACGTATGTGGAATCAACTACCTGCGGAGGTATTTCCTGTCACTACCAGCGTGGGAAAGTTTAAATCAAATGTCCACAGACACTACTCCCTCTATCCTCCTTCCTTATAACCTATTTTCCTTGTTCTAGCACAATGCATTGCATGAGTAGGGGTTATCCCCTGAGTGCTGGTCCAAAAAAAAAAAAAAAAAAAACTGCTCGATTGTTTACACACGGACGGTTTCTTGTTCAATTTTCCTATTGTTTTAATGCAGCGAATGAAATAACAAAAGAGAGAATTGAAGTAAGTTTTCTATACAAGCAAGTACAGTACAGCTCTTCGTTCTTCTTCCCCTCTCTTCCATAAACTCAGACTTACTTAAAAAAAAATATATAAGAATGATACTCAAGAGTATTTAAAATTATTTTAATTTTTCACTGAACGGGAATCAGAAATGCTATGAAATCGTGAAAAAACTTTTCATTTCATTGTTTCACAGAACGAGAATTGACCCCCAAGTCATTTATTTTAGCTTGAATATATTAAAGCTCGTCATTATACTGAAACATTAGCTTTAATTCGAAACTTTAAGTGTGTACTAGGATTAATTTAGTTATTCATAATTGATGCTGAAATGCGATATATATAGTATTATTTTATGACGAACATTTTAACCAATTATTTCTTCGTGTGTTCTTCTCTAACAGTCTGGTATCGCGAATTCGACGTCACACAAAGACTCTGGCTCTGCTGCCCTACAACGTATAAAGGAAGGTCTTTGTTACTAGGGTCATTAAAATTGAAGGTACTAAATAATTTCAAATTTCACTTGCAACATTTAGTAGATAAAAATCAAATATAACAAAGAAGCGATTTAAAATGAATAATTTAATTAATTTTTTTTGCAATAACTGATACAAGTAAATTAACTCACATGATCTTGTATGGTGGACGGAGAGTTTGTTGGTATTGGTATACCAATTAAAAGACTGACTTCATTCATCAGGTCGACGGTGAACATCTCATCCAATATTTCCTCAACGGTATTTGGTTGTTTTTTGTTATCTGGTGTACCATCATCAGCAACTTCAGTTGAGTTAGTCGGAAGTTTCCGATTATACGGAAATATAGTGCGCATACACTTTTCGACTTCGGTGTGTAAAAAGTTATTCCAGCAATATTCCTTAAACAGTGAAAGCAGTGTATCAAGGAAATCTGTTTCGCAGATGCTGCAAAATAAGGAAACAAAGTAAAATCTAAAATTTATTTATGCAAGAATAATTCAAATAAACTTACGCTTTGAATATATCATTATTTTTGGTTTCCAACAACTCCGCAAAAAGGCGAACAATTTGCAAACGCGCCATACCAAACGGAGGCGATAATTTAGCTGCCGATGTAACAATATCAGGTTTCTACAACAGTTAAGAAATTATTTTATTTTTTTTTTAATTTCGAAAAATTTCGTTATTAGCCGACAACAAATAAAATTAATGCAACCCAACAAAAAAAAAAAAAAATCATGACAAAATTGGAGTTGAAGCATGAATTAGTCAATTGATCACAAAATAGTTAGATTTAGAGGCAACATGCATGACTTATACATTAACATCCCAGCACACAATATAATGAGTACTTCTTTAGAAACCACTTCTTAATTACTACGCAAGTAGGTTATGCATTTTTTCTGGTTTCAGGAAGTTATATTTAATCACATACCTAAAGTAATATTAAATTACCTATTTGTATTCAAAAATGTCATTACTTTTTTGCTCAAGCAAAGTGTTAAGTATATTGTGTAAGTGCTCGGAGTTTGAAGTGGTTCACATCATTCGAAAATCTTTTTTCATAGGTTAACAAGTAGTAATTAAAAAAATTAAAAAATCAAACTGCGACCAACTTTGAACCGCTAAAGATAATAAATGGTCATTCCAAATGAAAAATCATAAGAGAAACCTAAAGATGATTTTAAAATACCTGTCGAATGATATAGTCATATATATATATGTATGTGTATATAGTTCGCCGATTTTTTTTTTTTGTATTTACAAAATGGCGTCTGTTGACCGTCATATTGACTTTTGACTACCGTAATATCTTTAGTGATTGAGACAAATCTATTGATGTAAGAATTAATAAAATCGGTCCAAGCGTTCGGTTTATATAGTGCCGCAAAGGAACACACATACACACACATATAAACACAATATGTACCCTTCTTTGCGTCGCGCAGTCGGGTAAAAAGAAATGTTTCGTGATTTTAATTTTCATCACTTTAATAATGTGGAGTTTATACGGATTATACAGATCATTAAAAAGGCGTGAATTACTTCATTGCTTTTTTTTTTGCTGGGATTTGTTATAAATAATTTTATAATCAAAAAAACTTTTAATGTTAGGATAAATATTTTTCTTACTTTTGGCGGGTTCTTAAGCAGCTCATTAAATTGTTTTATTTGAGGTTCAATAACACGAATCACAATCGTTAAAAACTCATTATGAAGTTCCTGCTCGCGTTCCATAGCAATTGCCATACGGTCCACATTTCGTTCATCTCTATAAAATAATACATTAAAATTAAAAGAAATTAAAGATCATACACACACACACTTACATTAATCTTGTGGGTCTTATGAGTTTAAGTAAAATCGTTATGCCTGCAACAATAGCGCTTTCAACAGCATTTGGTTGCAAAATCACATTAAACAAGGCAAGTAAAGTGGTTGCACTTTCAATTTTTGTTAATATAGGATCAGAACTCTCAAAAATAGGTTCAAAAGGGTCAGTATCTTGACGCGTTATACGTCCCTGATGTACAAAATCACAGAAAAAATCAGCAACATTCGTGTGCTTCTCACTTTGTTCAGGATCACCAATAATTTCAATAAATTTTTCAACCAGTCTTTCCTCAACCAACCACTGAAATACACACACAAATAAAGAGAAATTAAAGCTTTTGCGTTTATACATTTAACATTAATTTGGAACGATTTGCGGTCATCCCAAGTTATATTTCTCTGATAAATATAACAGTATCGGGGAAGCGTTCAAGCAAATTTGCGGTAGAATGACAGACAATCCAATCAATTTAAAGCAAACCCCGTCGGAAGATTTAAATATATTACTCAAGTTTTAACTGATAAGCAGAAATTTGATTTGACTTCTTAAAATTTTAATTTTTGTTATCTTCTGGAATAATAAATTAATTAAGGATATGTGCAAAAAATTAATGGAATCGAACACATTTCTACTAAATAGATTTCTGCTACCACATAATATATTTAGTTCGCAAGATATTACGTTATAAAAAAAAAAATTTCTTTCTCAAAACCATTTTTAACCCCGGACCAAAAAAGGCTGTGTGTGTGTATCTGCCCGTGTCCACGTACAGACTAAACGGATGGACGGATTTTGATTTAGTTTTTTCTGTTTGAAAGGTTACTTGATCGAGATCTATGTTTTAAGAAAACCGGTCCAGCCGTTTAGAAGATATCACATCTTTTTTAGATACATATATCGGGGGTTTTTTTAAATTTTAATTTTTGTTATTATGTAATTTTTACACACACAAATTATTATAAATTATAATTTTAATATATATAGTTACTTACCTCATATAAACTTGTTTTCAACTTACTACCCTCAACATTTTGCATCATTTCCATTATGACGCCGGGCACGATGGGAGTAGTGAAATGTTTACATATCAAATCCAAAAAATTACTTTTCATTTTTAAATATTCCAAAAGTTTTAGGCACGTTTGTTGATACAAAAACCAATCTTGATCAGACTTTCTGGTAAAAAGCATGCTAAATGTCTTGCTAAAAAATGAGGCTAGCAAGGGATTTAACGGTGGTTCATTTTCTAGATATGAGTATAACAAATTTAATGTATCTGTATCGGCGAGTAACTTTACATCTAAGGACGGTAGGCCCCTATAATAATATATGAAATATAAAGTTTATGTGCATGTTATATAAAATAAGTTTCACATGTAAATAATGAAGGACCGGTTTGGGAATGCATTTGTTAAGCATTACATCTAAGTAATGAATCTAATAATATTCGTACAGTCAATCATATTGTTTGTATGTCAAGCTGCGTTAGGATATTGATACATTCCCAAACAAAAACAATTATTTTTAAATCTTACATGGTTAGAATTTCACAAGCAACATTTGCATGACGAAAACGTTCAGACATTGAGATCTCTTCTGGAGGTTCTGTTGTTATTAGCTCAATCATTCGTCTAACAACATCCGGACGAGTGAAACTATAAATTATAAATAGTAAAAGGTTTGCATTGTTTTAAATTAATTATATTACTTACTAGTTAACAATGTTTTTCTTGAGGGTTTTACATTCTTGTATGATGTTGTCTTCCTCCAAAAATACCTCAACTTTGGTATCCTAAAAATAATTAATAATTAAATACATATTACCAAATTACTTTAAAATAAAGTTTTGTGGAAAAAATCCTTCAATTAATAAAATCACCACGTCCTTATTATTTCTAAATGAAAATATTTTAATTGATTGTGCAATTTCGAAAAGGCCGTACATATGTACATATGAACATGAAAAATAAATTTGTGCTTAGTTGGGAATTTCTCTTTATATTAGGTTTAAATATTTTTATTACACTTTTTACCAAACTTAATATATATTTAACTTGTTCAGTATTCGGAATTCCAGAATTCGCAATTGAAATGTCCTTCAGACTGCCGGAAGAATGTAGCATATTACAGGCAGAGATATCTGGCATTAAAAGAGCAACTCATATCATAACTGACAGCCAATCTACAAAGTCGCAAAGGCATAGATAAACTTGAACAGCACTCATATATCACACTGAATTGGGTTTGTGGACACGGGACTAATTCATGCAACATAGTTTCGGATGAACTGGCAAAGAGGGGAACCCTCCTCAGAGCAATCGATAATGATAATGTCTGTGGGCTCCAACTCTCCTCCTGCTGGAGATGATTCATTGTTGCCTTTCTCAATTCAACTCAAGACAAATGGCGCAATGAGCCCACAAAACTAAAACCCTCATGAACTTTACTAGGAAGCACTTCAGAAATCTCTTGGCCACACTAACCGGCCAATGCACTTTCGGAATCCATGCTAAACGTATGGGTCTCCCGAACAATTATAACTGCTCCTGTTGTAATAATGAAGAAGAGGAAGAAATCATGTCTCATCTCCTCTGCTTCTGCCCCGCATCGGATTATCTACGTCTGCGCTTCCTTGGCGGATTATCCTTCAATAGCCTATCGGAGTTATCGGAAATATTACTAAAAAATCTGAGTCTTTATATTAGTAGCAGCGGCTGGTATGGGCGTTAACCCCATTCTATGGCGTCTGTACATAAACGACCTTTTCGCGGCCCACTCTCTTCTCTTCTCTAGTAACTTTACATCTATATATTCCCCCTTCTTCTTTATCCTCCCTTTCTCCGCTACTTCCAACTTATAGTTAGCGCACAAAGGGATCATCGTATTGGACCCAAGTGATTTGAACCCTCAGGTTTTATTTTTTTTACCAGCAACCTGCTAACATAACTTAACTTGTTCAGTAAAATATTATTTGTTTTTTTATTTTTATATCTAGTTTTTTGTGTATTTCGAAAGAAAAACATATTTTGTATCGAAAAGTGCAAGGATCTCGATTTAAAAAATTAATTAGTTAGAGGCTTTCTATATTAAGGCAAGGAAGGATGTTTATTTATATATTTTAAAATAATGAGATGTACCCTTTGGGAAATCCACAGTATTGGGTTTTCATAACTTAAAGAAAAATCCATATTAATTTGCAGAAATTTTTATTTTAGGTACTCGTATCAACAAATAAAGATAACACTATGCAACAAATTAAGATTTTTTGAAAAAAAAAACATGGGCTGAACAGTATAGGTTCGATAGTACTACAAAAGGGTAGTAAAAACCCTATACTCAGTTTGGCGATTTTGGTGACCAATTTTGTTTTATGGGGCTCTAGAGATTTGGAAAATCAGTGCACCGTCAAAAAATGGTGCCTTCAGTTTTTGGGCAACAGCTTTTTCAAACTTGATGATATTTCTAAACTATATACGGCAATAATGTAGCTCACCAAGCAAAAATGCTTGTTTTTTTTCAAAGAAAACGAAACTTTTTTTTACTTATTTATATATTTTTGTAGGCCGGCAGCATATCTACGTTAAAGGGCTATTAGGCACGCATACTTCTCTGCAGACATGTACGATGGCACTTTGGGTTTTGCTATTACACTGTCGAACGCTGGCGAAATACTTCATACTTGCTGTGCGAGAGACATCTGAAAATCAAAAATTTCTTAAAACCAACATACATGTCTGACGTACTCGACATACATGATATTAGACAGTGAGTTTTGATATGCCATCGTACATGTCTGCAGACAAGTATGCGTGTCTAAAAGCCCTTTTAGGTAAAATTTTAAGAAAAATCGAGTGACGTTGTTCAGAAATACAAGGTTAATTGCTTGCTGTCGCACGAGACAAAAAGTGGAATTTCTCGGAGAAATGCCCATATGCCTTGTAATATACTATAATATATGTATATTGCAATAGAAATGCAGCAGTTTGTACGATTTTTTTAAAGGCAGATTTCGCAACAAAAGCATATTTCTTCACGTGGCGCAAAATTGATCGCTTTAAATGGGCTGTTATTTTTTATTTATTTTTTTTAAACCGTTACTCATTTTTTCCTTGCTTTTTAGCAATATAACATCAGCAAATTTTGTTAACTCTCTATTGATCACTGTTATATAATGTTACATATCGTTGGACTCAAATAGAAAGGCTCTAACTCAAATAGTTGTAACTTTACAGGAGAAGGTAATAGCATAATTTACTTTTTTTGAACAACTACTTGTAAAAGTCTAATTTTTTACAATATGGCAATAAATTTTTGTGACGAAGTGTATTTGTGATCACTGAAAACCCCAATTTCGTATAAAATACCGAGTTAGGGCCTTTCTACTTGAGACCATCGTTATATCTTGTTTGTGAAATAAATACAGCACTCTTAAATTTAATAGAGAAATCAAACTTTTGATTTTTTTAGTATTTTTTTTAATAATATGAGTTGGTTCTCCACGATTTTATATGCACGCAAAAACTCTTTCGGACATTGAGGAAAACAACGCTTTTCTTAAATTAAAATTAATTTGATCTTTTAACAGCTGTTTTTAGCTGATCTAATTAATTAAACCCGTGAGGATGCCGGCCAATCTAACACTACAATATTTTGACCTGTTAAGAACGCATGAATATGCGCGTTGTACTGCAGAAAGACCAAGTGATGCTCGCATTGTCGCAGATATGGTATCAGTATAGTACGTTACTGCAAATTTTTTTATAAACAAATTGTAAATCCAGTACGCCTTCCACTACAAATGCACTCCTCGAGAAAATTTGTGGATCCTTTCGCAAATCTCTCCAGTATACATTCCAATCATCTGAGCCATCCAAGTTTCATTTTTTCTTATCAGAAAAAATAATCTAAAAATTGAAATCTGATCAGAAATTTAATTCGAGTCTTTTAAAAAAAGGGTGCTTAAATCCAATTGTCACTCATGTTGTTCCTTGCGAAATAAAGTTGATAGTTTTTTGGCTTCCTGTTAGTTTGTTACCAGCATTTATTGGTCTTTCAGCAGGGCAACGTCCAAATTCTTAAAAGTAGACAGTTTCGTGAGTACAGTGCTGAGATTCCAGACTGTATTACAATATACATACTGCTTATCTAGCTGGATTTTTTTAGCCCCGAAACGATGAAGAAAAAATCTACCATTCACAGACCCTCGTCCGATTTGGATTCTAATGCAAAACATCAAGCAAACCGGAAAGATTTCTTTAATCATCGATTCATATGTGCGAGATGTTTAGACTTTAAGTCTTTGGTCGCCCAACGGTTTAGACGAGATGTAGTCTATATTCTCGGGAATATCTCCTAGTTGCACTTAAGACGTTTATATGCTGTTGATTAAGCACGTCTTTGTAGCTTAAGTAACTCACTAGTAGACTTCAACTACAATTCAAAAAAGCTAACAAAACCCCAATGCATAGGTATAGACAAACTTCCAATAAATTGTACGTCAAGAAACTATTTTAGAAAAAATAAATGATGGGCCTAATTGTGTAAGGCGTTGTAGTAAATGCCGATGTAATTTTTTTAAATAGAGTATTAAAGTAACTCGCAACCAGTATTATTTTATTTACAATCAGGGGGAATATTGTAGTATAGTATAGTACAGTATAGTATGGTATATCATAGTATAGTATGGTGTAGTATAGTGTATATAGTAGATGTTCAGATACGCAACTTTAAACGAAAGACCCAGAAGGAAGTGATATTGAGGTTTCTTGAAACAAATATGGCTCTGTCAACTTACACTTCTATTTTTTATACTGAACTCTTCATACACTAAGAAAAGCGATAACTATCAGTAAAGCACGAGCGGTAATTAAAGAACATAACTGTTGGCTTTACTGATACAATCTGTACTCCAATCTTCATTTTATAGAATTCAATTAACGTTAACTACACCAGCCCAAGCATGGTACTGTGTACTTGCACTTCCATTTTTTATATCAAGTACTAATTATTTTAACTTATAACTCCAAGAGGAAGTCACCAAAATCAAACATTGTAGGTATTGTAATTGTTATAGGTACATATTTACTAGATGCATTGCATATCAATATTTAACTTACCGGTGATTCCAGAAGAATTTCTATGTTATGTGAAGGCGGGTCCTTGGTATCCCAAAACATTCTGTACAATTTTTACTGGTAGTATTGTATTTTATTGCCCTGGTATTATTTTATGGTTATACTTTTTTTACATACAAATGAAAGGCAATTGTTGCGTGACGCGTAAGTGGCAAAACCAGCAAAAATAAGTATATGAAGAAATATTTCGAAATATGTATTTGGTTTTTCTTTCTTCTTTTCTTGTTTCGAAACTACTTGGTTGCTTGTTTCATCACAATAAAATAAAAATTTAATTTCTTTGCACTAAACACACAAAATTTATCACTAGAAAATTGTTAAATATTGCCTTTGCTCCTTTTTTTCTGTATTTGGGGGAGTTTGCACTTCTCCTTTTGTGTCGTTTTCGTTTTTGTACACGATAAACACTTTAGCTCAAATGTTTTGTAGCATTTAGACTCCAAGTTTTACAAATTTAATATTATGAAATATTATTTTTAGGTGTGGAACATTGTTTTTGCGTTATCGAGCAGCAAAAAAATCAAGAATATATTTTGTTCGTTTTCTATTTAACGATTTTTCTGATTTTTCTTCTGACTTGTTTGATAAATTGCAAGATTGAGAACACAATTTTTTTTTTATTTTGACAATTGCCCTTAACAGGATGCCAGACTTTTTCCGTTCTTGAAAAAACTGCTACTGGATGGTTCCTAAATACTGATATGTGTATGCATACTTCAATTATCAGAAAACTATTTTATTTCGTGAATCTAATTATACATATACGAAGGTATATTTTTTATTCACCTTTAAAGGATTAATGTGTAAAGGAGCCTAGAAGTGGTTAATTGAAATCTACATGGCGTTAAATTTAGTAAAACACATATATAACTTCATATATTAATAACATATGCACACAAGAAATACATCAATTTTATAAATCGTAAGTGCAGAAGAATAGTGTGAACCAAGGCCAATTCAGTATCAGGTGACCTTATCGCTACAACACAAAAAACAACACGTAGTTTGCTATGCTACAAAACCAATCTGTCAGAAGATTTCTAAGCAAATTTTGACGTTTTGGTTCAAAATGCTCAATTTGGTAGCCACAGCTGATAATCAGCTGGGCTGATAAGGTCACCTGATACTGAATTCGCCTTGGTGTGAACTAACGCACTATATATATGTATACTATGTATGTATATCTTCAAAAATTTATTTATGTCATTTATTTACATATGTATTTGTTATTTTCTTATCCACCTAAATTTAAATGTGATTAGATTTTTCGCTTAGGCCCAGTTTCTTGGATCTAGATCATACACATCAAGTATTTTTGTAATAGTTTGGACTTTGCGACTAGAAAGAAAATTATTGGTATACGATATAATATATCGTGCAAACATATTTTTCCTGCTCATCTCTTTCGCAATAAATTGAAACTTTTACAAGAGAACTTTATGTGTATGGGCTAGTTCTACTAAATTTGCATATCACAACTTAAACCAAAAACATTGATAAGCCACACACTGAACATACATTTTTCACTTTACTGAATTTTGGCATTTTTTGTCACTTTTTTGATTGAGTGTGCGATATGTATATACATATACATATTTATATATGTACATACATATACATATGTATACATGCAGAAAATTTCAGTGAAGAACGCTATTTCAAAATAAAATGATCTGGCTGCTCCTTGAAAACAATGACATTTCATTATTTCCTACGTTTCACACCAATTTCTTTTCCTTTTTCTGTTTTACAATCGGCTAGGTGTAAACGAAAAACGTCAAAAATACTATAAAAAATACAACAAAACGTACTTGTTGCATTTTCGCATTTCATTTAACTTGCACAAATAATTTAAAAAATTAATATTGTTCTAGTTTTGAAAATATGTTTAGGTCTTCACTTATTTCAATTGGTCAAACTACATACACCTTCCTGTATTATAGGCTGTTGCACTTTTTCAATAAAGATACTTGAAGTCACCGACCCCTTAAACAACGTAATGTTTTACTATCTTGACCAAGGCCTATTTATCAGGTCAACGCAATCATCCTGATGATATTCTGTGTTTAAGCTGTCAAAAGTTATTTGCACCATATACTTTAGTTCATGTTTGTGTGTGTTTCTGACAACTTAAACAAAGTTGTTTTTTGTATTGCTGTGTTTTTGTAGAGTTGCGTTGACCTGATAAATAGACCTTGATCTTGACCAATGTTGACAAAATCAATCAGATATTAAAGGCCGGGGCACAGTAAGTCCGTCATACGTTAAACCTCACCTCTTTCAACTGACATTAACGCAACGACGGAGAAGGTTGGCACAATGAGTACTTTATTAACGGAAGCATTTGAACAGCTTCTATGGATCGATTCTCCATTTTATTTATTAAATTCAACTTTTTGTATTTATATCTTTTGTTTAATTTTATTTTTGCTGCCACACAAACATAAAAATCTTAATCAGAACATACCAAAAAACCAATCAATATCTGTCAAACTACTCAACGTGCGCAAATGTTTAAAGTTGACCAAATTTTGTACTTTGCGTTGACGGACACGTACGGAATGTAACCGACCTCATAAGAAACCATATATTTCAACTAAGCTGTCAGTTGAAAAAGGCAAAGTTTAACGCATTACGGATTCATTGTGCCCCGGCCTTTAATGCTTTTATAATGCATTCGCAAAATGTGACCATAGAATATAAGCGTATAAGCATACTTGCCAGATGTAATGGATTAAGCTCTCGCAAAGCCATGGAACAGGGAAGGAAAATGACTCCTTGCATTTTGTACCAACTGTGAAAACAAAATGTACTTTTCGGACCATGACGGTACCACTTTTTTTTAAATATTTATTAATAAGAACGGAAACATAAAAAATGTGTAAAAATTCAGAAGTAAACACTAAAAAACAGAAACTTAACAAAAATGTGTATAAAAATTCAGTATAAAAAATAAAAAATAACATAAAAAAATATTAAATATTACATTCATAAGGGTTCATTCGTAGATTAGACTTGTTATTTTACAAATTTTGCTTATTAACAGGCCTGTTATTTTCAAGCACTATAAAATCGAAGTTACGTGCATTAAAAATGCGCGATAAAACCTAAAACACACTATAAAAGTAAAGGAGCGATTATAAGCTGTTGATGCCAAATTGAGCATTTTGGTTTGACAGATTGGTTTTGTAGCATAGCAAACTACGTGTTGTTTTTTGTGTTGTAAAATTGTTGTAGGGAAGAGTTCACCTGATACTGAATTCGCCTTGGGTGCTGTCAAGTTAACAGGTATGTACAGTTAAAGTACTAGACAATTTTTTTATTATTATTATTTATTTATTCATGGTACATGAATTTGCCTTGACAACAGCATTGCAACAAAAAAAAAAAGGAGAAGCTGACCGTCTAAAATAAAACACAAAAAAATTAAATACAACATAGGAAAAATTTATGTTACCATATAGTGAAACATTGGTATTTTTAAATTGTACCAAGTAACTCGCGGTAGTACCACGGTACCAACGAGATCAAAAATGTACCATAAAAAGTACAATTGTACCATGATTTCCATCCGTGCCATGGAATCTTTCTCCCAAATTCTACATTTCGTAGGTTGGTTTCTGGCTTGCTGCAAAAATAATGTATTTTAAATATACTGTGCCGCAAACAAGTAACCAATCGACGATTTGTTGAAAACACTTGAAAGTACTGGCATCACTATGCTGCTTAGATGATACCACGGATGGAAATCATGGTACAATTGTACTTTTTGTGGTACATTTTTGACCTCGTTGGTACCGTGGTACTACCGCGAGTTACTGGGTACAATTTAAAAATGCCAATGTTTTACTATATGGTAACATTAATTTTGCCTATGTTGTCTTTAATTTTTTTTGTGTGTGTTTTATTTAGAATAACCGAGCTCTAACAAGTCTAATCTACGAATGTACCCTCATGAATGTAATATTTAATATTCTTTTTATGTTGTTTTTAATTTTTTATACTGAATTTTTATACACATTTTTGTTTAGTTGCTGTTTTTTATTGTTTACTTCTGAATTTTTACACATTTTTTTACGTTTCCGTTCTTATTAATAAATATTAAAAAAATGGTACCGGAATGGTCCAAAAAGTACATTTTGTTTTCACAGTTGGTACAAAATTCCAGAAGTCATTTTCCTTCCCTGGATGATACCCAAGACAAATTATTTCCAGGCAATATCAGGATTACAAAAACAATGAAAAAAACAACATGGGTTGTAGTTCATCCAAAACTTTAAAAATTTAATTTGTTTAACATAATAATAATAAAAATTATTCACATAACTTTGAAAATATTTCTCCACGGCAGCTACCACTAACAAAATTTGCAACGTTTACCACTTTTCACAATTTTTTAATAGCTTTTTCATATTTTTAGATTTGTTTTCACAGAATTTTTTAATAAAATATTTTTCATATTGAAATTTTTTTACATTTTCTTTTAATTTCTCTTTCGTAAAAAATTTTTGAAGTTTCGGATGAACTTTAATTTGAAAAAAAAAAATAGTTCAGCTGCATTTCCGCTACTACCTTGTGAATGTGCCTTGGAATATACCGTTTCAAGTGCGTTTATCCATGGTGTAATTATACAGGTGACTGCGTAAGGATTTATTACACAAAAATACGGCAACCATAGCTGTGTAAAGAACCGAAGAATGTCAAAAGCACAAAAATAATTGTACTAAAACCAAAACAAAACGAAGTTTTTGACATTCGTTAGCTACAAAGCACATAGAGCAAAAAATTATCAGCTGAAGTAACGCTGCCACCTGTTTAAATACACCTTGCGTTTATCGGTGTCACCTTGTCATTTAAGAGAAAATTGTAGAAAATCATGCTATACATTGTGCACCTGGCAGCCCTACTTACAATTATTTCCCTTGTCCAAGGCCTATTTATCAGGTCAATGCAATCGTCCTGATGATATGCCGTGTTTTCGTGTTTAAGCTGTCAAAAGTTGTTTGCACCATATACTTTAATTCATGTTTGTGTGTGCTTCTGACAACTTAAACATAAAGTTGTTTTTTGTATTGCTGTGTTTTTGTAGAATTGCTTTGACCTGATAAATAGGCCTTGCCCTTGTCCATAGTGTATTTATTTATACACCTTGCCCTTGTCTATTTATAATTTTCTAATGAGACAATTAGGTAGGAAATCAGTGATAATTTTAATATGCAAAGAACATCTACTTCCCAGAATAATAATAGTGTTAGTATTAAAGTATTAACTTTAGCATGTTTACGGTAACATCAGAAATTTATAAAGAAACTAATTTCAAACAAACCAAGAGTGAAGATGGTAAAATTGTTTCAAAATTTGAATTTAAATATCCCTCTAATGAAACGTTTGACGACAGCATTGGTGTAACGGTTGATTGCGATGGTGATCTTTTGGTACATAGAAGAAATGACATTGAAAATAGAGAAGAGGGTGTTATTGAAATACAACATTCCGTGGCTACTGAAATACGTCTGGTCGGTCTACAAGTGTGGAGGGGTGCATTGTTATTAGCAGATTTCATATTTCATCAGCGCTATGCTTTTGAGAATAAGCAAATTCTTGAACTGGGTGCTGGCGTGGGTTTGACCAGCATTGCTGCTGGTATTTATGTAAAAAAAGTAATCTGCACAGACGTAGATATCGGTGGTATTTTAGATTTAATTCGTTCTAATATTAAGAGAAATAAAAAACTGTGTGCTAATAGTCAAATTGATGTTGTGGAATACGACTTTATGCTCGAAAGAAACTGCTATAGCCAAGAGCTTTTAAATGCCATAGATAATAGTGATATAATTGTTGCAGCTGACGTCATATATGACGACGAGTTGACAAGGGCTTTTATAAATGTTATTGAAGAAATATTTCAGCGACAAATTGTAAGCAAGAAAAATAAGATAATATTCGTAGCACTTGAAAAACGTTATGTTTTCACAACATCTGAATGCGATGCGGTTGCACCTATGTTTGAACACTTTGTTAAATTAACAATGCCTAAGCCATGGAAATTTGAATACGTTCAAACCAATTTTCCACAATACTTTAAATACGAACGTTGCAAACACTTGGTGCTTATTAAAATTACAAGCTCATAATTATTAATTATAAAAATAAATAATTTTATTTCAATATAAAAAATTGTAAAAGTTTTTGTGTATATTATTTCTAAATTTCATAATGCTTACTCAAAATGTGCATGTTAATAATGTCTTATTGTACCATTCAAATATGTATTACAATATTTTGTGTTACTGCCACCACCCTAGGACTTTTACGTTATAGCTATGCTTCAAGTGGTTGGTTACAGATCTTGCATAGCTAAAATAATATTCTCCAAAGCAGTTCTTGCATCATTAGCAGGAAAACGTCTCAGTACCCGCAAAGCAGCTGTGGTATGTTTACGCTGCAGTTCTTTGGTTCTTTCCAACCCAGGACCCTTTAAAATAGCTTTGTGTATTTTTTCAAAGTCTACATTTTCTACCGATACTTTGCCTTTTTCAATTTCGTCATATAATTTAGGATCATAGTCTAAATGGAAGAGCACGGGAGCACTTACTAAGCTAAAGGTAGTATCTAGAAGAAATGATTACATTTTACAAAAAATTTATGATAATTTGTGATAGAACTAACATACCAAATGGTAATGTGGGAATTTGAAATGGTTCGGCATCTAAGCAAGCTTCCCAAGCCAAAGACAAATGTTTGCCAAATAGATAAGCTTGTTTTTGCATATTTTCACTTTGACCGGCCAATTTAAGTGAAGCCTGGCACGATTTTCCCAAAAGACTGCCAGCATTTAAAATATTCCTGCATTCCCATTCTTTTTCTGGGTTTCCCATAACTTTCGATATATTCATTGGAGTGAGTACATCTTGCTCGTTGAAGTCGATATCAGGTGTGGTGGCGGTACCATTACTCTGTACGGGATTTGAGCCTGGTTTCGAAGGTAATGGGTTGTTTTGCTCATCCCGGTCGCCAATAAATTCGGATTCAGAAAAATCTCTTACAGCTGAAGAGATTAGTTCCACAACTTCTTGATTACGCAAACCAGCCAATTCAGCACAAGAATGCCCCAATAGATAGTCACCAATCAATAAACCAATTTTGTTACCAAATGTCATATCTTCGTATGTGTTAACATCTTGACCAGCTTGAGAAGATCGTTGTAAGTTTAGCAAACTCTAATAAATAACAATATTTTTTCCAATATTTAATATTACATTGTATTAATATACATAAGTATACCTACACTATGCACCAAATGTGAAATTCGAATCATTTCTGTGACTTCAACCAGTCCTCGTTGCGAATGTAGCACCCCTGCACTTTTATCTTGTTCCACATCAGGTATATTTGGAGCATGTCCAGCTGCTTTAGATATCAATAATACTATCAGACCCCATGCTTGAGTTGTGTTTTTTCCATTGTATAATAAGTGTCTAACATAAAAGAGAGATTATATTAATCATCATCATAATCGTTCAGAGAGAAACGTTTATAATAACAAGAAAGATGAATACACATATTATGCAAATGACGGGTTTTAAAATTCCGAACACACACGTTTATGTGATAATAATTAAAAACAAAATCTTAGTTATATAGTATATTAGTGAAACTATCATACGTTTGTATTGAAACTTACTTGGCAGTTTTTAGTAGCGGATGACTACTGCCAACCAATTTGCGTAAATGTAATGCAACATTCGCTATTTCGTCACTCAGTAGCCAGCGTAAGCTTAAAAAAGATGTGGGATAGCCAACAATACGTTCAGCTTCACTTACAGCACGATTCCAGTCGTGCTTTGGAGGTGTTGGCTTTGCAGATATTTTCTCATTACCCAATGCTTGGGATGAAGAAGATGTTATAGTTCTCACCGCTTGTTTTTGCATTTGTTCTAAAGTGAAAGTTCCTCCAGCATTTGACGAAATCGATGCTGGACTAATTAATCGCCATTGTTTGGAAGATAATCTTCTCAATATTTGAAATTTGTTCATTTTATTTAATGGTGGACAAAAGTTTTTATTAAAAAATTTTATAATTTTAATTGTACACAAAATATTAATGCGTTAAACTATACAATTTATTGTTAGCGTTTTGGAAAGTGAAACTCGACTTAACGTTCATTTAAGCTTTTGTCACTCTTTAGCCCAATTATTTTCTCTTTTTGCCACTTTGCAATACAAGTTTATACATATTTTTTATAACATCTTTTGTTTAATAACTAATTGTTTACTTTTTTAAAACTTGTTTTGACTCCGTGACTACATAACACTTTTCTGTCAGCTGATTGATTACAAATATTGTGTAGAGTGGCCAGGGACAACACCAACAAATTTTATCAGGGATATTTGAATGAATGTGGGGATTTATAATCAGCAATTCGAAGCCGAATTGAACTGCTTTAGAAACTAACTATCAAAATCTGCTTAAGGTCCACTCAGACTATAATACAAGTATTAATACTTTTAACGAAGAAGCCTCCCTGATCTGATTTCTGTTTAAAAAAATTTCAAAACAAAATAACAACTCTACATGTCAGAGTTGCATTTTCTACAAAAGTATTCATACTTGTATTATAGTCTGAAATGGCCTTTATAAACATTTCAAGTCGAAAATATTTAAAAGTGATTGCCGGGAAAAACTAAATAAGACTTTTTTTGCTATAGATAGTGCAATTAAACATAACACACATTGTTGATAGATGTATATATTGAAATATTTTACGTATCGTTGGTTGGTTTTTAGTTTTCTGCAGACGTAATGTATTTTGAATATTGGGCCGCAAACCAGAAACCAACGGACGATATATGTATGTATTGTTATTTTGGTCAATTGTTTTTGCCAGATGGTGTTAGTTGAAGCTGGAAAGACTGCATGTTGTATATTTTTTGTACATTGTTGGTATTGTACATGTTATACATGTGATACATACATTCAACGTAATAAAATATATTGGAAATGAAGGACATAAATCAAAATAAAATCCAATATAATGTTTTGTAGAAGAATCATATGAAAAACATTTTGATATGTAGGTACTTGTTACGGCCGCAGAGACCAGTGAGGTTTCCGACTAGAGTTTTCGCCGGTAAGCATGTCTCAGCAGGTTCCAACCCTTCTCACTGGGTGCACCGCACATAAAAATTAAATTTGTTCTGCAGACGATATTACACAAATTACAAACTTTACACATCAAAATACACCGCACAAATAATAACTTTCTATGTTTGCTTTTTCTTATTTTTTTCTCTGGACACAGATGTTGGTGTGCCTTAATTTGCCCTCCCAACCTTGTCGCAATCATATCCGCTCTATCTTTTATCTTTGCGACCCACTACATAATAAACCTCTTCTATCTTTAACTCACCTTCATGCCTTTACGCTATTAAATTCAAACCAAACTCATTTTTTTCTATTCTGATCTACATATAATTACATTCATATTTTATTTAACATAATATTCTTATCTCTAACAAGGTTTTGTTTTTTTTTTTTTTTTATATTCCTTTTTTGTTACTAATTTTTATAAATACATATATTAATTTCTTTCTTTTCGGGGCTAAAAATCTCCTGTCTTATCACCTACATACAACTATCTTATTCTTTCGTAATTTGACAATAAAACATTTACAACTATTTAAATTATTATTACATAGATAATTTTATTTTTGGGATTAGTCAAAGCAAAAATAACGAACTAATCAATTTTTTTATTTTTATTAAATTTTCTAATTTCAACATCCGGTCTTAAAAATTTTAATATCTTGGCTTATTATCATTTCATCTGTTTTTTTCTTTTATTTTAGTGTAGCCTATCTGAAGGAGCTCCCTAAGATATTGGTTTTTCTTCGTTAAATTCTCGAAGTTTAGCAATCAATGTATATCTATATATATATATATATTCCTGCCTGAACTTTTAAAATTTTTATTCACGGGACCTTTTTTTTTCAGCTATTTAGGGATATTTCTTTATTTGTGCTTTACTAATCTAATTCACTAACCACAAAAGTTTTAACATGTAAGAACATAACAAAATGGATAAAAGCTTTCTTGCCACTAGGTATCACTTAATTTGCACAGAACTGTATTATCACAGGAATTACATTATTTTAGACTTTGCCTCAAAACACAAATGACAAAAAATTATTTTTTTTTTAACGTTGTATGTTTAGAATTTATATGTATATATATATAATCTTTTAAATTAATTTAAATATGAATTACTCCTTTTTTTATCATCGCCGACCTTTTTGCTTTCTGTTATAGTCAGCTTTTATTTCATAAGTATAAGAAAATGTTTACCTGTCTCCCACGTTTCATACATACATACAGGTGATACAGGTTACCCAGCTTCACAATTTTGGGATGTGTATTTTCCTTATATGGCCTTTTGCTTCTTTTTTTTACTTTAGACAGGTCCCTCCTCCTCTTCTGGGCCGTTCAATTTGGTTGGAGAAATATTTTTTTCTGGCTGTAATCCGGAACTCTCTTTCTTTGTGTGAACACTTTTATTCCTTAAATAGTTTGCGCTTTTATTAATATACACTTTATATTTAATATTTTTTTTTACTTTACTTTGTATCCTTATGGGTATTGATTTATTAATAAGGATTTATATATACATATATTTCTTTGCGCTATGCTATTCACTGCTTAATACACACTTTCTATCTGATCGTTTCCTTTACTGATAGACTACCATTTACCTCTCAGCCGTTCCAAATTTCCAAATTTATTCCCGAATTTTTCCATTTTTCCTTATACATTTTCCAACTTTCCCTATTCACTTCCCAACCTTACTTTCCACGTAGCCATCTTTTTTTTTTGTTTACCGCGATTTCTTATTATTTTGTTATTACATTATGCTTAAGTATTCCCAACAACACTACCAATAAAAATAAAAATCCGCTTATTTAATCCTTAAAACAAGAAAAATTCCGGTTAATGCATTCCTTTCAGGTCAGTGAACTAATTTAACTGGTCGCTACTTTATTATATCCATCCCTTTTCCTATTTTCGATGGCATATCTTCCTCCTGCAAAGACTCCTTCTACCAGGATATCATAAAAATTCACACTCTATTTTCACCCATTCATTAATTTAAATTTAACCATCCTTTTTCCCATCTCTTCATTCTATAGTATCACGAACATCTCTGTCTTATCTATATTTTTTTTTGTTCTTGCAATGCCCTTTCTTACGTGATCTTCTGTCACTCACAGCTGACGATAGTAATATGAGTAAACACAAAAAAAACAACGTGGAGAAATAAGGCAGTCGACTTTACATTCAATCATTAATTTATTACTGCCATATTTATACTAATTTAAAAACATTCACCTAATTGACACATAAAACAATACCTTTGCGCAACCAACATAAACTACAAGCACACTTGAAACATTTTCCATGCACTCCACATTCCATACAAGCAGATTCATTCAAACATTACAAAGCGAGTAGATCACACTAGCAGCGAAACAAACAGGGAAACAATAACACTACTACATATTCTGTTCATTATTCCATGGCACATATTCAGCTCCTACTACGAAAAGTACTCTTATTGTGCCGCATTGACATTCATCCGCAGTGGCTATTACATTCATGCCCTAAATGTCAGATACAGACAAACCACCCGCAACATACTCTATTGAAATTATTCGTTCAATACCGATTTCCGTAATCGGCACAAAAAGAGATTTTCTGTTTTTGCTTAAGTTAAAAAATATGGCAACGCTATTTTAGGCAATAATCAAAGCAAAAGTAAGAAGAAATGAAAGAACACAGTTAAAAGTTGGAGGAAACTTAAAATTCACAAATATGTACATAAATTAAACAAAAATGAATCCATTTTTTGAGAATATATTTCAAAAGTATAATATAAAGTGCGAAGTTCCTAAAAGACGGTACAGAAGTCCAAAAAACTTAACGCATTCATGTTCTTTTTATAAAAAATCCCTTAATTTAAGTACTGATGCTTCCGTCTGTAAAATTTTGGATAGGAACACTATTCAAAATAATAGTCAAATTATAAATCTCAAGTCTTCCTGCTATTTTAATACCAATACAAAAGGAAAATACTACAGCCCTACGCGCTATAAAACTCTTGAAATTGTTGGAGTTAAGCACAATAAAACCACTACCCGAAGCTCATCATTTCGTAAACAGTTTGGTGAGGGTGATTCCAGTGGCAAAGAAAATTGTAATGAACTAAACTGCGATGTTCCCTGTAAAACGAAATCTTTTGGTGAAATTGAATCGGACTTGAATTGCAAAGTGGACAATGGTAGCCATGTGTTGCAAAACAATGGTGCCATAAATAATTGTAAGACCAATGGATCCGAAAATTTATTTACAATTGATGATGAAGAGAGTTTTCCTCGCAAGCAATTCAGTGTTACTTCTATTAATGCAAAAACAAATTTTAATGCTTCATTCGAAAAGATGCCAGAATGCAAAAATTTATCATTGAATGAATCGAATAATTCTTCTGAAAATACTTTTGCGGAGTCAACTGAGATTACATACACTCGTGAATTAACTGCACATCCAGTAGAAAATAACTCCACAGAGTTAGACTTGCTTCTAGAACTTATCGATCGGGAGGAGAAAAATGAAAAATATAAACGAAATATAAAATTCTTTAAATGTGACGATTGTTTGCCACCTACCAAAACGTGTCGCAAAGGAGGAGTACAAGAAATGTTTGAACGGGCTTTAAAACAAGAAAAGGCAAAAAGTAATTTCCTAAAGTACGATAAAAAACTTGGTCTGAGAACTGGTCACTTATTAACTGTAGCCAAAATAGAAACTTCTTATGGACTCACCCTGGCGACGGTTAAAAGTAAAGAATTAGGCACGAACATTGGCGTTGTAGTAACACAGGAAATGGCACCGCGACTGAAATTGGGAACTCAAATAGAGGCATTCTTTGATGATAAAAGCCTTCCGTACAGATTGCAACTGAATGGAGAATGCCTTGATGTATATTTGGAGCCATTAAAGTTATTAATAGTTTAAATGAGTTTTTGATATAGTAGTTTGTGATATACTATCTATTGATTTGAATTAATTTTTCTTTGTTATTTATGTAGCTTAAAGTGAAAATTACATGAAATATTAATATATAATTTTATAAATAAACTGTTTATTTTCTATACTTTTTAGAAGGTTGGCAGCTACATCGACTAAAAGACTGGGATCTAATCTGTTTCGTTCACGTTCTTTCAGTAAACGTGTTCGAATCAGATCGTTATCGAAAGCGACGATTATACCTCTGGTTACTCAAACAAATTTTCCATTTCGATTATAACATATATAATAGATATAATAAATGGTCAAAAATTGGCTTCAAGCTAAATATTTAAAATATTTGCTACCTTTTTAATTTGAAAAAAAAATTATTGCAATATTTTAGTAGCATTTTTAATGCACATATTTGCGAATTCTCAGTTAAATGTTTGAATTTTTCACAGAAAAAATATGTGTACAGATTATGATGGAACTTATCTAAAATATTTTCCAGTACCCTTAAAGTAAATGAAAGCGCTATTGAATTGTTTGCTGTTACATATTAATATTTTTCAATTCCACTCATTGAAATTTATTGTTATCAGTACAAAGTTATTTATGAATGGCGACATACAGATGGTTTATCTTTCAAATACATACTCAATTCAGTAAAAATGGCAAAAATAACTCATGATATTGAACGTTTATTTTAATAAACGTTTGAATTGATAAACAAGAAAGAAGTAGGCAATAAAGCAGTTGTTAATTGATAAACACTCGCTACGTTATTTCTTGAAATCAAATTCGCTATTTTTGTTCATAAAAAAACTCAAAGTCGTTAATATTCTTATCTTACCAATTATTATTTAATGTATTATAAAATATGTAGAAACGTTGAACTTAACTGGAGTGACAAGTGTTATAGTCTGAAATTCTAATTGAAATTTGCAACAAATTTTCGTAAGAAATTGTCGCATTTAATACATAAAAATACTCGTACACTTTAAAATAATTTTTATTAAAAAGGAAATACATATATATATATATGTACATATATGTATATTTTGAAAAAAATGTTCTTATTTTCATATCCGAAGTTTAAAAAATACACAAATGCTGTCTCTAGTGATTAAATAAAGTGAAATACATACAAACATATTTATTAAAAAAAATTATTTTTTTGATATCTGAAGTTTAAAAAATAAATGCTGTCTTTAGTGATTAAATTTTGTGCTTCAAAAATTCACATATAAATAAGTATGTATAGAGATCCATTTTTTATGCGCATAGATTTTCGTAGAATTCCCAACTATTAAATGGATATTAAGTTTTTCTTCCCTACAGTTTTGGTTTTTACTGTAAATACAAATTTTTTGTTAGTGATTTTATTTAAAATTTTAAGTTTTTGTGCGTTATTGAAAAGAAAATTCTCATCGCCCTAGAGTTTGGTGTCCCTATTTTGATAATTAGATAATAGTGATGTAGTGAATTTTCCGTATTCATACTACCGAATCTTTGCCTATTTTATGATATTCGGATTCGTGTCCGTATTACCCAAGATCAAGCGTCAAAGAAATAAAAAAAAAGTGTGAAGAGCATTAAAGAGCACAAAATATTGATTTCTTCTACATATACATATAATAAAAAAAACATTATTTCGAGCTTAAACTAATAAAACTAACATAATAATAACTAAAAAGAAAAAAAAATTTTTTTAAAGTAATTTTTATCTACATATTGTTAAATTAATATAATACTGCATAGTGGGGAGTTTTGCAAAATAAATGGTAATTAATCTGTAACTTCCTAAATGCTGATTGGATTTATCTGATTTATCTGGATTTATCTTTATTTAGGCCTTATAACACATGTCTGGACGGACTTTTGGCTTAAGTAGATACGAGAGGAGTTACTACAGTGGGCCAAAGTTGACCACATGGGACTCAAAACAATTCTGAGGCTTGTAGCTTGTTAAATATTATCCGAATCTTATCGTAAAGAGCACTATAAGTTAAAAATTGTTAAGAAATAAGTTCACCACTTAACAATTCTTAGTGGTGAGTTTCAATATACTATACCATTTTGCACATGCTGCGTGCAACGCCATTTGCACAAGATTGTCAATTGGGCTAATGTATTTAGAGACAATTATTTTGTATTATGTAGATGTACCCTACAATCAGCAATGTCCGAAATCCTCAATTTTAAAACTATCTTGTGTTTAAGCGCCTATAAAAAATTGTCACAATAGATTTTGAAACCTTCAATTATAGCGTTAAAGTTTATGGAAAGTTTATCAGAAATAATTTCTTAATCAGGCTTAAGTTCATTAATTTCAATTCTTGCCGAATGAAATATTTTTGTTAATTAATTAATGTGAGTTTCTAAAGAAGAGAAGAAACATTAAATATAAATTAAATATTTCATTCGGTAAGAATTGAAATTACTGAACTTAAGCCTGATTAAGAAATTATTTCTGATTAAAATTCACTATATTTCAATTAAATCTAAATAATGTCTCAGTTTATGGATATTTAAAAAAATTTTTACTCAAATTGAAGAGAGCCTTTTCATAAATGCGAATATACATACAATACGCCCAAATTTTCTGAAAAAAGTCGAAAATTGTGAAAATAATATAGTTTTGTGCCATAAAAGCTATATGTACTCGTATATTAAAATAATTTTATTTTCTTAAATTGTCATCTTAGACTTCCATATAAGTCCATATCTGAAAATATTATTCCAATATGTATAATTTAACTGTTCTCGAGATATTCCGATTGTAGGGTGCAATTCGAAAAATGTATAGAATGCGCTTAACTTCTTGCGATTGTTCGTACTCATATTAGCGAATATAAAAAATTTACATTCGACACATCACTAGTAGGTACATATCGCACAATAAACCATAAACTCAAATTTATCAAAATGATTTTGTTTTCTCTTAAACCAGTTCAATGAACAAATCTCTAACGACCGTAAAAAATGCCTTTAGCAACATAGTCTTCTGGGAGTATATAAAATGCAGTTGTAATTGTTTTCATGTTAAATACTTGCGTCATTTCTGCAGTATCAACAGTTTGTTGCCGCTCTTGAACATCTGGAATTTTTTGACTTGTAACTGTTTATGATTTAGTGTGCGATATGCATATGCATATTTCGTTATTCCTTCCACGTACTTGTTCATTTGGAACAAAACTATTGCTTTATGTTTGAATAATCGGTGGCACATGTGTTGTTTAAATTGCGCATGTTTAAATAATACAACACTGACTTGAATTGTCCACTTTCCTGTTTGTCTTACTGTCTTTTTTAACTTTCCAAATGTCATTTTTATGAATGAAAAACATTACAATGCCAGGAAAATTGTACCAACATGCTAAAAATAAATGAAACAAAATCAACCCTAGTGTACCATATAATAATGGAGCGGCATAAGAAAAAACACTTTGGAAAATTACGCTCACGCAATTCACGGGCTCAACGCAGTTCCAGTTAAAATATATTTCTTAAGAGCCATAAAAAGCATACCAATTTTTCAATAGCAGACAAAATTTTTTCCCTCAACATCGACGACCAAATCGATACGCAAGAAGAAAAAAAAAACATTTTTGTGAATTTTTTCACACAAAGTGAAAAGATAAATTTTCCTAGAAAATACTAGCATTGAAGGAAAAAAATTAATGGCTAATAAAAAGGAGACGGCATCCAAAAAAAGTGTTAGTTAAAATTAAAACAAATTTCTGTATCTAAATGAAATATAATATAAAAAAAAAATTACCTAAAGTTAAGCAATTTTAAGCTAAATACTCGTATGTAAATGAAATTTCAAACCACATTGAAGTTGTAAAAAGTGCTGTAAAAAATTACTAAAATAATTTCTTCTAACAGCGAATTTATTTGCTTAAAAGAATTGTGTATTTTGCAATTAAAAAATAAAGAAAAAAATTAAATGTTACATTAAGTATTTTATTCAAAAATCTATAAAAAGTATCCTTTTTGCTCACACATACATACTTACATAGATTACAGCTATTACATAAGTGTATATAATAAAAATACAAATTCAAATGTATCACACACACATACATACATACATGAATACATGCATATATGTACATACATACATCTATATAAAAATATATACACATGTACATATATACACAATTAATCCTTAATTTGCTATTTCGGCTTTAAGAGTGCTTATGTCTTGTTATTTGTGATGCTTTCTTGCTAATTTGATTATTTATTGCAATTGCTAATTATTTCTGCGCTGAAATTTTGAATTTTGTGATTTACATTTTTTTTTAGATGGGAAACAATTCGATTTGCTTTGATTTAAACTGAAAGTTGTTAATCGATACGGAAAAAAAAATCATATACACATATATACATACATTTAATAGTAGACGGACAGAAAAAGAACAAAACTAATTTGGAAAATAATCATAACTATCTAACGCAAGCCCATAAACACACACTTTCCCCTAAAAGTGTGCTAGACAAAAAAAAAACAAAAATTAAAAATAAACATTAAAGCATATAGTAGAGGCTAAAATAATATTTTATTTATAAACAAAAAATGCAGCCCCCACCGCGTAAGGTAAGCAATCAAGTCTGTATAAAAGTTATTTGATTGGGGAAAAAGTAATTTCATATGACATACATATGAACAATAAGTAAACATTTTATAACGATAATTTAATGAATTTTATTAAATTTTGCTGTGGAAATTTGCTATGAAAATTTATGAAAGTTTAACACAGATTTTTTTTAGAATCGTGTATGTGTTATATAAAATATTTTGTTTATCTTTCAATAAGAAATATATGAATGTAGCACAATTCGAGTCGACCTAATTTTTGAGATGATGTATTTTTTGTTGAACACTTGGGGCGGGGTAGCAATGAGTAATTATTGGCCAACACCCCACAATGGCATATAAATAAAAAAATTTAAATTTTTAATTTTAAACGACAATTTTAACGAAATTTTTTTAGTTTCAATTCGATTCAAAAAACTTTTTTATAGAGGATGTTTATTTTTATAGAGGTATACAACTTTAAGTTGGCAAACATATTTTTAACTGGCGGCGATTTTGTCAGCTGTTGAGTGATTTATGTTTAGTTTGATTTGGCATTTCAACATGAATAGACTGACGTCTGAACAATGCTTCCAAATTGTGCACTACGTCCATTTTACTGTCAACATAATCATCCATCAGATCAGTTAATTCGATTAACTATGGAACGTTTTCGCACCACGTTTACTTTAAATGATAATACGCATACATAGAGACTTAGTACGCACTGTAAGAAGTAATTGCTTTTGTAGAGCGTAGCGCAGAGGAAGACCCGAATCAGTCTATCCGATATGGTGCATAGGTATTGGATATGTGTCGCTTCACTTTATGGAAGATTTTGCGAAAATATCTGAGTTTGTGTGCTTCTGATTTGAACAAGGCGCCGCAAAATGTCACACAACTCGTGCCACAATTGATTTATTGAAGGAAACGTTTGATAACCGCAGTTTCACATTTCGTTAGAGTATCTTCTGTGGGTTTATGTGAAGTCGATAGATAGTCTACTCCGATAAGCCTGAAATAATTCACAACTTGGAGGACAACATTCGCTGCGTTATGGACAATAAACGGGCACAAATGTTGTAAAAAGTCATTGAAAATTGGACCAGATTACACTACGTCCGATCCAGCCATGGCAGTCATATGCCCGACGTCATACTTAAATTATAATGCCAGAAGATTATTTTTCGAACAAAGTAAATTTCATGTTAATTAAAAAAAATTCATCTTGGTTTTATTCCATTTGAAAGTTCTATACCTCTATAAAAAACACTCTAAGGGCTAATAAATCAGTGCAAGTTAATCTATATTTTTGGTTTACAATGTGTTTAAACCAGCAAACCTATAAATCAGTACAATATTTAAACCATCTGTAAATAAAAAAAATAAAAATATCGGCCAGCTGTTTCCCACTGTTGCAGTTACATTCCATTACAGTTACATTCCATTACAGTTACATTCCATTACAGTTACATTCCATTACATTGCAATGTAAAGTAACGGCAACAGTAGGAAACAGCTGATCGATATTGTTATGTGAAAAGTAATGCAAATGGTTATAGAGATGTAATGTAACGTAACCTACTTTTCATATAAAAATATCGATCAGCTGTTTCCTACGTTGCAGTTACTTTACATTACAGTCGGGTAACTAAGGCTCAGTTACCCGACTGTAATGTAAAGTAACTGCAACGTAGGAAACAGCTGATCGATATTTTTATATAACCATTTTCATTACTTTTCACATAACAATATCGATAAGCTGTTTCCTACTGTTGCAGTTACTTTACATTGCAGTCGGGTAACTGAGCCTTAACTACCAATACAGTCCATATGGTTTTGTTACTTATAGACCATATATATTGAATTAAAAAAGCACTCAACTTTTTTCCAAGCCTCTACTTTTTCTTCACATCTTGTTCGATCTGTTTTCTTACACTCTATTATTCTTTTATAACATTCTACTTCGCCAAGCATTAATATAATTTCTTTCTCAGTAAAATTTGGCGACCTTAAATTAAAATTTTTTAAATTTTTTGACTTTTTGATTGTGCAAAGAATTGAAAGCCTGCTGCAAAACATCTGTTTTTTGACATTTGTTATTATATTATATATTTTTTAAGGTATAGCTCACTGATTTACTCCTGTTGAGTTTAACTAGCATTCATTATACACGGTCAAAATGCATGACCTGCATTATAATAATATTAGTGAAATTTTGTCTGTCTTAAGCTTGAATTAGACGTGACATAGCCATAACGCCATAGCCATAACCAAACCAAAATTCAATTGGTTTCTATGGTGAGAGTTATGGCGAGTCTCTCTCACTCTCACCATAGAAATCAATTGAATTTTGGTTTGGTTATGGCTATGGCGTTATGGCTATGTCACGTCTAATTCAAGCTTTAGTCACACAAACATAACAAGATAAGCTACTCAAAGCAGTAGGTTGATTACACGAAGAACTGTCAAGTTCTATACGTAAAAAGTTTTTGTATGTATGTAGTTTGACACATGGTTGATATTAAGTCAAAGTCAGGCACATACATACATCTTTATATTATTTTTGTATTAGTGATAATAGGAAAGAGAGTAAAATGTATGCTGTGTCCAGCGTTACCATATATATTTTTTAAAAAACTTCCTAAATCTGAAAAAAAAAATTTTTTTTCCAAAACAAAAACTTTTTTTCTACAAAAGTACCAAAATTTAAAAAAAAAACAGCTGATCGATATTGTTATGTAAAAAGTAATGAAAATGGTTGGGCTAACTGAGTCTTTAGACACTGTTGCAGTAATAAGGGAGTGAGAAAATATAAGATCGTTTTATTGCATACAAACATCACTTAATATTTTCATTCAATATACTGCAAAAGTTCAATTATGGACATATTTATAAAAAAACTTGAAAAACTTTATATTTTCAAAAAACTTGTTGGCATCTCAAAAAACTTCCAAAAAAAGGGAAAACTTGACAAATGGTAACGCTGGCTGTGTCGAATGCTTATGAGAGATTGAGTTTTTTCTTCCATACGTGTAAATAAGAGCATAACGAAGTGCCCATGGGTGGCCTTTTGCTTGTTTCAGTATTAATTTATCATTCAATGCATGGACGTGTATGCTGACTTCCTCATGCACACGTACACGATGCTTGTGTCATGCATTTTGACCGTGAATGGTGCGGTTTAACTACATATAACTTTAAGTTTATTTGAACTTTGGATTTAAGCTTTCACTGATTTATTAGCCCTAAAATATACTTTTTGAGTTCGAGATCAGAGATGCAATTATCTTTAGCCTTTGTTCCTCAACAAAAATTTCCGTATGTGAACCCAGTCTTTTTTTCTGCAAAAAAGTATTTTTTTTTGTATATATGATTGGGCGCGCCTTTTAATTTTTCTTTTGCAATTTTATAGTTTCGCCATTCTTTTATTAAATGGAATAATCGCACGTACTTCAGCTGAATCTTTAATTAGCTTTTATTTATTTATTTTGATGAAATCAGCCCGGCTGAATATCAGCTCTTGATGCCAAATTGAGCATTTTGAACCAAAATGTCAAAATTTTCTAAGAAATCTTCTGACAGATTGGTTTTGTAGCATAGCAAACTACGTGTTGTTTTTTGTGTTGTAAAATTGTTGTAGAGAAGTGTTCACCTGATACTGAATTCGCCTTGAGCCAACACATTTGATTCCAGAAACCTTGCAGAGACTTCCAATAGCGAATTCCGAACTATTACAGAAGATAGCGTATATACCATAGAATATACATCTGTCAAATTTGCTACAAATTATTGAGTCTGTCTTGCCAAGTCATCATTAACGGATAATAATTCAATAAAATGTGCAGATGATTTAATTGTTTTATCTAAATGGGTCTTCTGTTTCGCAGTAAACAATCAATCAATATCAGTACGTCGACGAAAACAAAATCTGCGCAAACATCGCCGCTGTCCATGAGGGCGATTTTGCATTGCCCTACGCGGCGATTCTACTTAACGCGAACCACAAACAGCCGAATTTTCATTGCAGCTTGGGCCTGCACTCGTAAAAAATTCAACTAAGCCAAGGGCTAAATGTAAACTATCATAGATAATGTCATGTGTTCTCTAAATTGGCATTAGAACAGTAGGAAACTGAACCTAATTGTTATCGAAAAATCATCATCACAAGTATAGGTAAAATGGCCAAATTTGTTGTGATACCAATACCCATGAGATCCACCAGCGTCAAACACATGCCGAAAAGGTAAATATTTTGTATGGATTTTGGGCTGGCGATATCATGGGTCCACAAAAAACGTATTGAAAAATGTGTGTTAACATCTATTCGAATTGCAAGATTCGAATTGCAAGCGGCGAAAACAATCAGCTGGGCTGTCGAGGCTAGCTGATATAAATTCGCCTTGTAAATATTTTTTTTACTAAATTAAGCTCAAAAATAAAATATTTTTCAATTATGCATCCGGGCATATGAACGTTAAAAATATTATTATTCTTGAATATACTTTTTAAAAATAGATTAATCTCAAAATATTTTTCACTTGTGAATCAACTTTTTTCTTTGTAAATTTCTGTATTTTCAACAGCAAAACTGATTTCTCTTAACTAGAAAGTTTTTTTCTGCTTTTATCGCAAACACTAAAACGAGTTCACTTGCTTAACGAAATTACTCTTTCCCTTATCGAATGCTTTCAAGTCTTTATAATTAGATGAAATAAATATACGTATTTAAAGCTTTTACATATATTTTCATCATACCACCAACATATTCGCAAATACATTTTACATTCATTTACGAGTCATCATGCATTTGTATTTGTTACTGTTTGTTTCCGTTTCCTTAAAAAAATGTTAAATTACTTTTATTTTATTGTTATTTCTAATTCTACTTTTAATGTGGGTTTGTTGCTGTTTGCATTGCCGTTTTGTTGTTGTCCTCATCATCTTCTTATCCAACTCATTAGGGGAACTATGTTAAGTTCTTGAAGAATTTACACACGGAACAAGTGGCAAAGTTGCAACTGAAGAATCAACATGAGTGCGATTTGCTGGAGGATATACGACAATTCACCATTAAGAGGTCTGCCATTGAGAAATCTTACAGCGAGGCACTGCTTAAGACTTCATCACAATATTTGAATAAGAAAATTCCCAATATACCAGACATAAAAATGGAAGGAATGGAAGAGAGATGGTAAGCTTTTATTTAAAGATATATGAATTTAAAAATAAAAAAATTTGTACCACGCAAAGATGAAATTTTCTATGGCAGCACACAGCAAAAATTTGGCTGAATTTAAAAGCCTAAGGAATTTTAAAATTGATTTTTCGTATTAAATACTAGATACATACAAAAACCTAAACGAATTAAATAATTTTTGCTTAAGTAATTTAAATAGCAAAAATTAAAAATTTTAAAAACCCCGATATATCTACAAAAGATGTGACATCTTCTAAGTGGCTGGACCGATTTTCTTCAAACATGGTGAAGAGCCATCTCGATCAAGTCACCTTTCCAACAGAGAAAACTAAATCAAAATCGGTCCAGCCGTTTGGGCTGTACGTGGACACGGACAGACACACAGATACACAGATACACAGACACACACTACAAACTTATAACACCCCTTTTTTTGGTCGGGGGCTAAAAATAGAAAAATTATTTTTAGTGTTATGCCTGGAAAGAATTATTGTACAATGTTGTCAACACATTACAAAATATTTCTTGTTGCACAATATAAATCTAAAGACATTTGATTTTATTCAATATATGTGACTTTCTCCGAGAAAAAAAGGGAGCTAGTGTGTCAAAAAACGGGTTTGGACTTAAGAGTAGATTCTGGTACCTAAAAGGGTGTAGAATAAGATGAAATGAGTTTTTCTCAAAACTTCATTTTCACACACTAGGCCCCTTTTCTCGGAGCAGGTCACATATTGTGGCTTATGCACAGGCAAATTTTATCGTACAATACCTGTAGTTACACATTAGTATTGGAAATGTGTGGGTACCTTTACGGCCTTATGTATAAGCAAAAATTGGCATGAAGTTAGCATAAGTGGCAAAATTGAACATGATCTTAAGGAGTTTTGCCATGAAACTTCACATTAAAAATCATGCTAGGACTTAGGGGTGGGTTAAAATTAGGTAATGCGACAAATATGAATGTCAAATTGTATGGAGGAACTGGTTAACACCTAATTCAAGTTCGTCACTTATGCTAACTTCATGCCAATTTTTGCTTATAAATAGGGCCGTTAGTATTTGCAGGGTATACTTTATAAAGTCACTATCCAAGGCATATAAAAAGCGATAACTGCTTGAGAGCATCTCGATCAGAAATTTTTGGAAAAAGCTAGATCAAAATACACTGTATTTATTATTATCGTACTTATTTATTATCGCTTATTTCTTGATAATAATACAATTGGGGTATTCAAACTTCAGCCTTAAGTGGCATAGCGTCATAATGTTTTAAATTATGCCCTAATTCTGTTCGACGAATGTATCGTCTTGTCTATGGACGAAAATAAGAAGCAGTTTTGATTCTTTAAAACGATTATTATTTGTTGTCTATGCTAGAAGGTTCGTGTATTTGCTTTATGATTTTGTTCTAAACATTATATCCAACACATATTTTTTCATATATTTTTCAAACTATTGTATAATAATTTAATTGAATTTTTATGTTTTAAAAACATGGCAATAATATTTATATTTTTCATTGTCAAAGACAACAACCATTTTTGAAGAAAATAACTTAGAGACTTCAAAGACAAGAACTCAGAAGCATTTTCAAACAAAAACGTCCTAAATCTTCTTACTGAATTAGGGCATTATTTCAATATGATTGTTTTTTCTTTCAAACAAAAATTTTAAAGCATTATGACACTATGACACTTAAGACCACCGTTTGAATACTCCTAATATTTTTTTTTTATCATTTTAAATTTGTTAATATTAAATTGAGGGGCGGATGTATGTATACATACTTGTAAGAAATACAAATATTATTTCAACGTTGCTTTTTATAATACACCCTATTTTAAATAAAACTCTTTTATCTAAAATTGCATTAATTTTTATGCCCACAGGAATATGTGGAGTGTTTGGCGTACAGTTTTGGAAGAAAATGAAAAATTAGCTCGTGCTCGTTTGGCCGCAATCGAAGTCTTTCAACAACAGATTGCCGACGAGGCGAAAGTTTTGCGCGACTATAAACTAGCCATTGCGAAAAGGTCACTTTCGCAAATTGTGAATGTGCAAAAGGAGCTGCATTTGAGTGTCGGCGATTTAGATAAAGCGAAAAAGCAATATTTCGATGAAGAACACTGTGCCCACGATGTACGCGATAAGGCGCGTGATATCGAAGAGAAATTGAAAAAGAAAAAAGGTTCGTTTTTTCAATCGATTACGTCGCTACAAAAGAACAGTGCACGTGTGACATCGCGCAAAGAACTGTTGGAGGAGAAATCTACAGGGGCCCGCAACGATTACGTTCTAAGTTTGTCAGCAGCCAATGCTCACCAAAATCGTTATTTCACTGTTGATCTGCAGACAACAATGACCACAATGGAAAATTATGTATTCGAGCGTGTGGCTGAATATCTAACCCTAATGGGTCGCACCGAATTGTTGACATGTTCTGCCACCCAGAATTCGTTTGGGAAAATACGAGATCAAGCTCAACAGCTTACCCGGGAGTACAATTTGCAATGTTGCTATTTATTCTATCCCGTACTGAAGCAACATATTCAATATGAATTTGAGCCATGCGACAATGATCCGGTGCGCAAGGTCACTACAGAGCACGAATCGGCTGCGGAGACTTTAACAAAGGAGGCGAAAAATTTAGCTGGTAGAGTTGTCAAAGAGAATGTATCTATTAGGGAAAATGCCAAGAAATTAGCGGTTTGTGTTGCCCTACGCGATTCGGGACAACGAAACGATCCTAACGATCCCAATGGCCCTGATCTAGATACTAAGATCGAAGAGTTCCGTGATTCAATACGCAGATCGGAAACGGAAAAAGCCAAGGCTGAGGCTTGCTTGCAGTGCTTGCGTGAGGGCGGTATAAATGTCGATGAATGGGTGCAAGAGGCTGAAATTATAGGCGCTCAGGAATTAACACGTTCAGCCAGTTCAATCTCGATGCGAACTGATGCTTCAGGTCAAGGGGTAAGTGTTAAATAACAAATTTGTATAAGTTCAATATGTGTATGTATTTTAAAAATTTTAGGAAAACCCAAGCTCCGATTCATTCTATGATAGTGATAAAGAAGAAGCTGCGGGTGGAGCTGCGGCAGCTAATAAGCCAAAAGAAGAGCCACAATTATCGAGAGATAAAACATTTAGCGATAGCGATGAGGGTAAGAAAGTGTTAAATATAAATTATGTACGACCGCAGCTCTGTATTGTGACATACATATCGTCAGCTAAAATGCAAAACCACTTAACTAACAAAAAAATTAAAAATTACATTTTAATTTATTTATTGGGCATTGCATCGAAAGACATTTCCGTATTAAAAATTCAAATAAAGAAACTTTACTTCAGTCACTTGAATATTTTTGTTCAGTTTTTTCTCTTTCCTATAAAATTAAAACATTACATCGTTTTGCATTTCAGCTGTCGATATTTAGCTATTTTCTCTTGTCTTCTCAGTATTTTGTAACATATCAATTGTCTGCCCGATAAAAGAGATCAATGAGGAGACTTTGCGTCCTTGCCTACCCGCATTTCTTTTCAAAGTTTTGCTAAAAAATATAATTTTTTCTTTCTAGAAATTTATTTGCTGGTGGTTAAGGTTTCTCTTCAATAAATAAAAATGAGATAAAATGACATCATCGATACAGAAATACACTATTTTAGAGTTTAAGCCTAAACAAATGATATTATACATATCGTTAGCTAAAATACAAAAAGGCGTAACTAACAAAAATATAATTTTACAGAAGAAGCAAAATACTAACACAAACAAACAAACAAACTTGATGTTAAGTCCATTTGGTTTTTGTTAATAACAGCGTCATTTTTGAGCGCAGAAGTGTAAAATTTGGTTAAGACATGTAGTTTAATGGCATTCATAATAATCAATCAAAAACTCAATTTTGAATTTTCTGTTAGTTACGCCTTTTTGCATTTTAGCTGACGATATGTAACTTTAATTGTAGATACTGAAGAGCATGTGCCAGAGCCTGTGTCCCAAATGCAAATGATGTCTTCAAATACCGGCTGGGATGACCCAACCGAAGTCAACTGGGATAATGAAAAGGAAGAAGAGAAAGAAGAGCCTATTGTTCCTGAACCCAAAGAGGCCATATTTAAATGCACTGCTTTATATAGTTACACTGTAAGATTTTTTTAGCTTAATTAAAGTTTCAAAGGTCCACAACTGAGTAGCTTTATATTATTAGGCACAAAATCCGGACGAGTTGACTATTGTCGAAAACGAACAATTGGAGGTGATTGGTGAAGGAGATGGTGATGGCTGGTTGCGTGCTCGCAACTATCGGGGTGAAGAAGGTTATGTACCTCACAACTATTTGGATATCGAACAGGAAACGCCTGTGAATGGTAGTTCTGCCAATCAGTTGCGTTCTCAAATTTCCTTTTCATCTGTCGATTACACTGTTGATAATGAAGATCAAACTGTGGACTCTATGCAATCACCTGACCAGGTATCGGTCATTATGGCACCTCAGAAGAAGAAGTCTGATGATATGTATTGTATTGCATTATATGACTACGATGCCACCGCCGAGGATGAGCTCACGTTTGAGGAGGGCCAAATTATAAAGATTGTAACGAAAACAGCTCATGGTGTGGATGACGGTTGGTGGGAAGGAGAGCTGGAGGGTAAATTTGGTAACTTCCCATCACTAGTGGTGGAAGAGTGTGATGAAAATGGAGAACCTTTAACAGAGGATGACGACGAGTCTCCACCACCAACAGCTCCACCTAGTTTTGCCCTGCCACCAGCACCAGCTTTGCCTCCAGAATATGCCCATGAGCTAACAGAGGATATGTTTGGCTCTCAAGATACTGCTGGTATGTTTTGTCAACTCCTTTATATAATAATTAATAAATTAGTAATTAATATAATTGTTTTTTCTATACAGATGACGACAGCGGCTACATACCTAATGGATCTGTACCCAGTATGCCTCCGCCAGGTAATTCTTTATTATTTTTTTTTCAGGAAATTCAGTTCATCCATTATCACTTTTACAATTATGTGTATATTCATGTCTCTCACTATTCCTTTAGAAACTCTACCATTTGATTACTACTTTCTTTACCTAATTTTCTATAAATTTCCATATTGATGAATTTTTTTCTTGAGTTTTCTTTATTACAACTTTATTCAGACAATAAATACTATTGTGTTACAAAATTATAAATAATTTTTATAATCTCGCTTCCTTCGCCATCGTTAGAGGTAAAAATAGAAAACCATTTTTCTATGTCACTTCACATCGTTTGTGTGGAATCTAGAAATAAACTAAAATACACACCTATGGCGTCCATGAAAATCTTCTGTTTCCCAATTATTTTTCTTAAACTATTAACATTATTTTTTAACACTCTAAGTGTGTTTGTGTGTGTGTGCGTATATTTTTACCACTGCTTTTTATTTCATTGCAGCTTTTTTAAAATTTATGTTAAACAAACTATTGACAGCTGCTGTAATTGTTTTCATTTTTAAAAATATTTGTTCATTGTATTTTCCTCAAAAAAAAAAAAAAAATTCTCAGTGTACATTTATTGTTAAGAACCAAACAAAGTTTAATTCCTGTCTTCGTGTACTTGTTTTCAAATAATTATCCTTTCAATTCAATTTAAGCACTGAAAAAAACCACTGCCAAAAAGGGTAACGTTTTTTTGTTAAGTAGTTTGTATTTTCAAGTTATTTTTATTATTATTTTTTACTTCTTTTGACTTTATTTCACTGTGTTCATTTAATTTGATCTACTTATGTAAATAGGAAAGTTTTAGGAATATAAATATTTAGCTAGTGTCCACACTTGATAAATTTCTGTCGTTGCATGATTACCAAAATCAATATTTTAAGAACCAGTATACATAAAAATTACATTTGGTTTTTTATATTTTCATAATTAAAATTAATCTGGTCAACCAATGACACAAATTTTAATATTACATTTTGATATCATTTCAGTAGATATAGTTTCAAGTTAAAAACTAAAGTTGGGAGTATTTATTCTATACAAATTTTCATTACACAGAGAAAACAGTGCCTACCTCACAAAATTTAACAAAATTAATAAGAAATCTCTATGGTTTTTTTTTCAATAAGGAAATCTTATTAATTTCAGAGGGAAAACCTTTTTGAAAAAATCAAGAAGAAATCTTCTAGTTTTTATTATATTATCTTAATGATTTTTTCAATAAGGTTTTATTCTTGTTTTTATTGGGTGACCTAATAAGAAATAAAAAAAAAATTGTGTCTTGTTCTCTGTACTTATGTATTTTCATTTAAATTCTATACCATATACATACATATGTATGTATGTATGTAGTATATTATAGATGTTATTTATTTATACATACATACATACACATTATGTTATCTTCTTAACTAACTTACTCACCAAGTATTGAACCAGCAAACTTCTGACTGATAGACAAGCACTCTAACCAATATGCTAACAAGCATCCTGAGTAACCATTGAAATTATTGTGCAAACATTCTTATACAAAAATTAAAAAGATCATAAAAAAATATTGATATGAAATAACAAGACACCTCATAAAATCAAGAAGATTTCCTTATTAAAAAAATCAATGAGATGCTTTACACATAATCATATAGGAACCTACTAAAATCAAGAAGAAAACCTATTTAAAAAAATCAATAAGGCAACCTAATAAAATCAATAAGAAATCCCTATAGTACACATATTATTAAAAAACCTAATAAAATCAGAAGTTTTTCTCTATGGATTGTTTTTTTGGTGCCAAAAATAACGGAAATTGAGTAAAAAAAGTTGTGAATAATAAGATTTCTTCATGATTTTATGTGGTTTTCTTCTTGATAAAATTAATAAGATTTACCTCATAAGAACAATAAGGAATCTCTATGAAAAAGTCTTCATTTCTTTCTGCTGGGATACCCCTTAGCCTAAAAACGTTTCATAGAGAAAATCTTCTTGATTCTATGAGGCAGTTTTTTCTCTGTGTAGATTCTATTCAAACTTTTAAAATATAAAAAACAATTATGCAAGAAAATTAAATTTTTGTATTAAAAAAATATGGTCTTTAAATAGCAAAATTTCTTGGGAGTTTTAGCCACTGCCAATCTCGGAGTTTTCATTAACTCCTTCGTTTCCTTATAATTAGTAGCTCAGTTAATTAAATACTATGCAGGAAGTTTCAGTTTCTTTGTTCTATTGCAGATTAATATTATCAATTAAAAATTTAATTGACTGAATTAAAATCTTAATTCTTTGAATTCATATCTTTAATTTACTTACTGGTGCAAATGAAACTGCAATATTATTATTATATTATATATCGAGCCATAACCGACAAAAAAGTTTAACCGACACATTTTTTAGACTTCGTTTATTTTTGACGAAAATCAATTATTTACGATAGCAAATAACCTATTTTTATCAAAAATCAAGTTCGAAAATTATGTCGCTTAAGTTTTTTTTTGGCGGTTATGAGACGATATAGGTAAATTTTTTCCTGTAATATTCAACACTATCAGAATTCGTCTGAAAGTATTTGTCTATTGAAATCTTTCTATCCCATAGATCAGCATAATTCTAAGCTCTGGTCCACCAAATAACGTAGCTTCTTCTTTTGTCTTGGCCTTTCAAGTATAACTTTTGTGATTTAAAGCAGAATTTATAAAAAAAAATATTTATTATTTCGTTTTGCAGTTTGTTAGCCCAGAAGTCTTATTAACTGATGTTTTTACCCCCTGTTTCACATGCTACACGATCGACTTGAATACGAAATATGTATATATGAAAAGGATTCAGTTTTTTAAGTGATATAAATTTTCTGGACCAGTTGAAATAAGTTAAAACGGTGTTTTAAATTATTTCTTCAGTCCTTTCACTTTCAGAGTCAGGTTCTTGATTGTACATTGCTGGAAATCTTTTTATTTGTTCGTATTCCATATTCCAATTAGAACCAAAAATTGCAAATGCACTTAGCCAGAAATCCGGAGCATCCTACGTGTAGGAGCTTCCTTCGGGAGTTGCGATAGTAAACAGTGGAAAATCAATGGTACTCACTATCCTTATAGTCAAGTGACTTTTGAAAAAATGCAACCCTGATCTAATAGAAGATGATGAAATTCTCGAACACTACTTGTGTCATTGTCCAGCATTCAGTCAAATTAGAAAACAAATCTTCCATCTACCAGACATGGAATATCTTAGGGATTCAGACAAAAAAAAATCTAAGAAAGTATGCTGAGGAACTAGGTTCCTTACCTGACACAACATGCATTATAAGCATGGGATGGATTAAGTTACTATTGATTGACCATTTTCCCAACCTAATCTAACCTACGGCATTCGATATCGAATGAAATTACTATACAAACACAACTGAAATTGTATAAGAATTTTTGTTAGATATCGAATGCAGTAATTTGCCCCCACTTTGCGACTCGGAGCTATTATTTTATTTGTGGTGTGGAAGTCAGAATCTCAAACACACTTACACCCTTCTGGTACATTGTGTTGCCACGGAGACTTTGTTGAAGCGTAGACCCCACCGTTAAACCAACCAAATCTCAATATAAAACTACTAACACGTTGCACACGTTCTCCGAACTTAAAAGCGCTCATGGGGACCAATTTCCTTCTTTCGAATTCTCGTACTCTTCACTAAAGATACTGAAACCGAGATTCGTTTCAATTAACTTGAAATCAAAGATGTGAGTCCACAATTGTCTGCAGGACTTGCATACCTTACCTTCGTGCGAACTGTAGGTTAAACATACGAGCAGCTCACTACTTCCTGTCATAGACCTAGTATTTAACGGGCAATGGCTTTTCAGATTCCTCTGAAAGCTAGCTGGAATTAGAAGGCGCCCAATAATGTCGCCTGAATGGTTACAGGATATCTTAACGTCTCAGGCAAGTAGGTAAATTTCGTGAACATTTGCTGAAGTATGACTGCATAGTGGAATTGGGCACGAAGATAGCAGCCCTATCACCAATCTAAAAAAGGAGGCCAAGCTACCCAATTTTCTGAAATCCAAATTTGCTAACGAATCGCATTGGCGCTAAACTTTCCTTCTATGTTTATGTTTTAATAGTAGTGTTCACTTAAATTTTATGCCTCTAAATTTTTATTGCGCACACAGACAAAAACATGGTTGATGTCATCATATTCCTACAGCAACAATTTATAACTGGTTTAGTTATCGCATAAAATCAGCAGTTTCTTTAAATCAAAATGTTATGACGATTGGCCTTATCGTGGTTGGCGTATTTCGACTTTGACTGCAACTGCAAAACTTTCGGACTAGATTAAAGAAAAAATGTTGCAGAGATTAAAAAAAATTTATTGCAAAAACATCGTGTAAGAATCGAAATACGCCAACCACCATAAGGGAGAGTATTTCTGAAAATTCTCGCTTTGTAAAAAAATAACGATTATGAAAATGCAATTTCTTTCCGCCACGCCTTAAGTCCATTAAGCTCCTTCAAGTCGATCCAGCCGTTTAGGAGTAGTTCAGTGACATACACACGTACAGTAGAATTATATACATATATGTGACCCGGTCTATGAAAAGGCGGCTTATGACTCTGAAACAAAATTTCGAGAAATCAGCTGTTAAAGATAAACAATGCATCGGTAGTTGTTCTCCCTCGTTCTGTTTTTTTTGAGTCATAAGCCACCTTTTCATAGACCGGGTCACATATAAAGATATTGTGCCTCAAATTTGTATATGATGGTTTTTAATCTGACGTCAATTTCTAGATACGGCTTCTGATATCCAGGATACTTCTCCCCAAAACCGTAATTTTTTTCCAAGAGATAAGAAGGCCCACTTAAAATTGTATAATTTAATTTTTTTAAAGTAAATTATAACACCAGTAGTTGCAGCAGCTATTGTAAAACCATGTTGTCTTCAGTGTGTAATTTCCACAAATTAATATTTTCGTTTATGTTTATAAACCCAGAAAATCTTGATAACTATATTAAAAGTACACAAACTATATATGTATATATAATTATGTTTTCCAAAGATCCATATGTGTAGCACGTATGAAATCGAGATAATGTCTTGCAATTTTCATTGTTTTCTTCTTATAATTATTTTATTGCACCAAGCACGATATAAAAAGCATGTTTTACCCCACAATGTTAAGAAATAGTTTTCAAGTTCAACCAAAGGCTATAGATTTATAAATCCATACTCTTTGGTTCAAACCTTTCTTTATTATAAGGTTGTAATTGTAGTATATCCTATTTATTGTAACTGAAAATTTAAATCAATTTTCTATTTATTTAAATATGTATTTGTTGATATTTAACGAACAATTGAAGTATATTTAAGCAAAATGTATTTTAATGAATGATGTTTTTAATTCTATTTATTGCTTTCATGCAGTTCTGATACAAGAACCGGGAGATGAGGTAAATATTGTTAATATAATGTATTTTTTTTTCATTAATTTGGTTTGGATTTAAAATCTTTTAAGTAAAAATAAAATAAAAATTTTAAGAACCCGCGACATACAGACCAAACGAAAGGATCGATTTTCGTCAAGTATAGGTGAGAAAATATTAAATCAAACTACCTTTCAAACGCAAACAATCAAATTAAAATCGGTCTAGGCGTTTGGGAGCTACGGCGTCAAAGACACCCAGATTCAACAGAATATATCTAGAAAGGCTGTGTTATCTTCTAAACAGTTGGACTGATTTTCTTCTTCATATCTAATAACACTCAAGATCAAGTCACCTTTCAAAAAAAAAAAAAAAAAAAAAAAAACTAAATCAAAATCAAAATCAGTCCAGCTGTTTGGTCTGTACGTGAGCTCGTACAGATACAGAGATACATAGAGACACACTACAAACTTATAACACCCCGTTTTTGGCCGGAGTTTGAAAAGCTAATTAATATACTAGTAGGTTGGTTGTTTGTTGCATGCAATGTTCAACAGTTTTTGAAAGCAAATTTATCGCTTAAAGTGGTGTCGGTTCTAACAAGGTACCATCACAAGCTCAGCTGGTTAATGTTTACATGATAGGAAACTGTCAAATATTATTAACCAGCTGTGTTTTTATGAGTAAAAGACAGCTGATTGTTTCTAACAACAAAATGCTGTCTTGGATACTACTATATGCCACAGATGCTTGCATATCACAGATACATATATTTATTTATGAATGAAAAATGGCAATCATTAGCAATGTTAAAATATTAACTTAACCTAGTTGGATATATCCTCTCCTAACCAAGGCAAGAAAAAGGTTTGAAATGCATGAACTTTTTCAGAGAGGCTGTTACAAAGGGAGAGTTATAAATCTGCTCAGTGGCAAAGATATAAAATACACAATCGATGATATAAGTCAAAGCTTACAAAATAAGCCACGGTATCAATACATGTTATTAATATTAACGGTAGTACTTTGAAAACATTATTTTGATGAAAAGTGGCATCCTGACAAAACTTTCTAAACGTGAAGTAATTCAATTGAAATTTTTTTTAACAAACACAACCTGCGAAGCGAAAACACCTAGGGTCTATGGCGGGAATCGAACCCACGATTTCTGGACTGAGAGGCCAGCATCGCTACCACTCAGCAACAGGGGTACCGTGAAGGGTCTTATTCCAACAAATATTAAAGTCGAGCTATATTCTACTTTAGGGGAGTCAGCTTGCGATTATAAAATATTGGGTGACAGAGCTTTTTTTAATTGGTTTATAACGCTACTACGTACTTTTACAAACTTGAATTTAATAAACCAGGATCGGTTTAAATTTGTTTATACAGATTTGTATTTTTTTTTTGTAATTCTAAATTTCTTAAGCATTTTTTTATTTTTGAAACCCATTTCATCAATATTTTTCTTTGTCCCACTTTTAGGACGATATGGACGAAGATGGTAGTAGTATGCCACCGCCAGCACAGCCCCCACCAGCTTTAGTTACACCATCTAAGGCCAAGGAAACTGGAAATAATTTAAATTTAGGTATGGCACAAATAATTGTTACCGCTGCAACCCCTATGGTTGAAGACGGGTCCGATAAATCTTTCCCTCCAATAGGAGAAAGAGGAGGTGTCAATGAGGATGACTCAGTGGAAACTGGTAGCCAAGGTAATGCTAAGCCAACGAATGCTTCCGTCAAGGATCAGAATGCTGTCAAGGCTCCGACAGCAGAGGCCAAACAAACGGATAAGTCCAAACTAATTGAAGGTAGGCAAGAAGTTATGGAAGCACCAAGTGTAACTATAACCCTAACCTCGCCTACACCCAATCCAGAGGACTTACCTTCATCCGACCAAGATTCATCCGAAGTACAACCTTTAGAAGAGGCTGAAGATCCATTTAATGAAAAAGCAAATGCAGCCGCTGCAGAGGCCAGTGCTGGCTTTGAGGCAAATTTTGAAGCAAATTTCGATGCAAACTTTGATGATGCCTTTGCCAGCCGAGGCGGTGGGCCACAAAGCATGGATGAATCAAAACATGACGATATGGATGTTGATGTTGGTGCACCCAAACAGGTGGTGGGTGGTAGAGCTAGCATTCCCGAGGAATTGGACTCAAATCAATTGGAAAGATTACAAAATCTCAAAGAATCGAATGCTTAATTTGAAGGAATTATACAGAAACTTACACGTTATTAAACCATACACATTGTACATACGTACATACATACATGTATAACAAACTACACATAATAAACCTCCTTAACGTAATCCGAAATTCCAAAAGCAATCAGCCACAATACGATTTGAAACAAAAACCTCATTTGAAAAAAAATTAAAGTGCTATGCAATCGCATACAATTAACAACGATTTAATTTGTCAGCACTCAGCAATACTCACAAAATAAATATTGCCTTGAAAAAGTTAGAAAAAATACAGCAAATATTCAACTGAGCCTTGCCATGGCTCTTTTAAAGTTAAAGCAAATCATTGGCAGAAAATGCAAGTAAATATTGTTTAATTATGCCTGGAATTAATCAGAAATGTGCAATAAGTGATTTAGAATTAATAGATTAAAAAAAAGCTTTTCACATATAAGAATGTGTTAGTGAATTGTGTATGAATGTTGAAGTGTTGCTTTTGTTTGTATCCGGTTCTCATCACGCTGCTAAACATAAAAAGCCCAGGACCATTTAAAAAGGTAGAAATTATCTTAATTATTGTTTTCTTTAGCAAAAATTTTGTTTGTAGTAAAAATACTTACATATTTATTGAACGACTTTAAAGAAAAGCTCTCAAAGTCTTAGGTATTAATTTCAATAGCAAATGAGTATTAAAATAGGATTCAGTTGGGTAAAAATAAAAGCTCATGTGTAAAGTTTACTTTCTTATATCAGAAACATTATTATCTCAAATTGTCTCAGAGATATTCCGATTTACTTCAATAGAATTTCATCTAATAATAATTTTTAAAGAATAGTGGTTTTAGAAGTTTGTGCATATGACAACCAATAAATAACCGAAAACTTTAGCCACAATTTTCATGATGTTGGATCGCAAGCATTAAACACATTCACCACAACAAGCTACCGACTTCTTAATGTCAAGGATATTATTACACATGTTTATATGAGAATGATTCTTTTGACGACAGCAAGGCCACACGGTTTTTGTCCATGCTGATTTTGTCGTTGTAGTCCAATTAATCCAGATCAAAGTATATTTATATAAAGTATATGCAACGTGCGATTTGTTTGTGTAAAAATAATGGATGAATGTCAAAAACAGATGATTACAACCAGACCTGGGCAACTTGCATTACTTTTCATACGCACTGATTGAAAAACAAAATTTTAGTGAAAATTTAAATTTGATGCTTGTAATTAGGTTTTCGTTTATTTTATTGTAAAGCTATATCTTAAAAAATTGTGATTTTATAAACGGAATATCCTACAACTTGGAACAATTTAATCAAGTTTTGTCTTTCTCTTGAAAAATTATCAGCCCAATTATGAATATTCCCGGGGAGTTTTTTCTCTTCCCTGTCATTTCTTCCCGGGGAATAATCCTCCTATTCTGAATAGCAGGGGAATAAGCAAATGCGGGAGAGAGGAAAATCTGAAGCAGCTTTTTAATGTTTACATTTTACTCTGCAATAAAGCAAGAGTTCAGCAATAGAAATTTAATAAAAATGTTGGTTTTTCATTGCCAATAAGATAGTACGTTAATATAAATATCTTTTTTGCTTAAATAAAAAATAAATATACAGCGTAACCATATACAACCATGCAGAATAATTGTATGCTGGGAAAGTGGAGGCTAAAACTGCCCAGGTGCAGATGCGAATGGATTAAATTTCCAATTACTGTATATACAAAGGAAATTGTAAATTTCATAGTTTTTCTTATCGGTCTTGATATTATAGGAAAACAAATCTTCCATGTACCTGTTATGTGAACTTAAAGGACGCGTGAAATTTTTAGTGTTTTAGTATTATTTCTATAGGTAGAAGTAGTTCATGTTTTTGAAGTTGATGTGCGCAGGGCTTGGATAAAAATGCCTAAAACAAGAGAGATATATAACATTCCAGTGCTTATTTAAACTTTTTGTTCTAAACAAATGCATATACCATACATATAACATTTATTAATTTGATTTTAAAATTTTTGCATTAATTCCCTTCAAAATGTTTGTGGAGAAAACTCTCAAAAAATTTTCCATCTTCCTCATATTTAGAATACCTACTTTTTTCTCGGGGAGTTTTTTTTCCATCTCTCTTATGTTTAGAATACCTACCTTTTTCCCGGGGATATTTTAATTCATAATAGGAGGAATGGAAAAGGGGAAAAAACCCCCGGGGAATTACTATTCATAATTGGGCTGTATAAAAATGGTAGTGATATGATTTTTGCCTTAAGTGGCGATATGTACATAGAAAAAAGTTTACATATTTATGTATGTACGTATGTTTTTATTTATGTACACATTTACGTTCCATTTTTCGCCATGTGATTTGGTGCTAGCGCAATATTAATGTATTGTTTAATGCCAAAAAATTGCACTATAATTATCAAAGTTAGTTCTAATGTAATAAATTTGCATTTGTATTGATTTGGTTGAGTGTGCGAAAATGGTCAATGCATTTGCTTATTTAATGCAAGTCCCAGATCTGCATACAAAAAAAAGGAAATGTATGGATAGACAAAACCAAATTAAATTTATTAATTGATAAGCTTTTATTACGTGAAATAAGTATAATAAAAGCTACATATTTATTTTAATAATTAAATATAATTATTTTTAAATATTTTTTAACACCTTTTTTAAGTAAAAATTAATTTCAACTTTTTCACTACACACAATTGTGTATAACAAAGCAAAGCAAAACAAAATGGCGTATGAAAATTGTAAACAACTTTTGACATTCATGCATTGACACTACACGAGAAAAAAATTAATCACCTGAGTCAAAGTAAATTTACTATATAAAGTATATGCAAGTACTCAGGTGATTAATTTTTTTCTCGTGTAGTGTCAATGCATGAATGTCAAAAGTTGTTTACAATTTTCGTACGCCATTTTATTTTGCTTTGCTTTGTTATACACAATTGTGTGTAGTGAAAAAGTTTAAAAAAATTTTTACTTAAAAAGGGTGTTACAAAACATTTAAAAATAATTATATTTAATTATTAAAATAAATATGTAGCTTTTATTTTACTTATTTCACGTAATAAAGGTTTATCAATTAATAAATTTACTTTGGTTTTGTCTATCCATACATTTCCTTTTTGTTGTATGCAGATCTGGGACTTGCATTAAACAAGCAAATGCATTGACCATTTTCCCACACTAAACCAAATCAATACAAATGAAAATTTATAATCTCTTCAAATACATTAATATTGCGCTAGCACCAAATCACATGGCGAAAAATAGAACGTAAATGTGTGCCACTTAAGGCAAAAATCATATCACTACCATTTTTATAATTTTTCAAGAGAAAGATAAAACTTGATTAAATTGTTCCAAGCGGTAGTATATTCCGTTTATAAAATCACAATTTTTTAAGATATAACTTTACAATAAAATAAACGAAAACCTAAGTTCTGATCTTTCATTTGTATGCACGTACTTATACAGGTGCCTTCAATGTTCCTTTATTGTATTTTTTTATTTGTGCTATCTGATAAAAATATCATTACGTTTTATATAATTTTACTGTGTAAAATATGTGTAATTGCAATAATATTGCATTACTTCATGATGTGCTTAGTGGCAATACAAAATTAGTGCATTTTTCGCCATACGATTAGCTGCTAATGCAATATTAATCCATTTCTTTTAAGAGATTTTATTTTAGTGCAAAAAATAGTGCATTACAAACATCAAATTTAAATTTTCACTAAAATTTTTGTTTTTCAATCAGTGCTTATGAAAAGTAATGTAAGTTGCCCAGGTCTGGTTGTAATCATCTGTTTTTGACATTCATCCATTATTTTTACACAAACAAAGCGCATGTTGTTTTTGTATTTTCTTAGTTGTTGTAGACCTGCATATACTTTATATAAATATACTTTGACCTGAGTACTTGCATATACTTTATATAAATTTACTTTGATCCAGATTATACTTTTGTTGTCGACATGTTGAGCAAATGTAGTGTTGCCGGTATAATACAAAATATTGAATGAATGATATCTTACAATTATCTCATTTTACTTAACAGAAAGAACATCCCGAAATTGATGTAAAGAATTAAATTGTTGAAAATTTTATGTGATATAAATGTATTTTAAAAGAGCAATTTTGTTTTCATAAATAAGAATTATTTTAGGGTGGCACCACTCAAATATGTATTTATACTTGAATATCAGCTGCTTATGATGCCGCTGCCACTGGAAATAAGTAGCTAGCTACAAGGCGACAAATGCAGCTGGCGGCATTTGGAGTCGTATGTTGGCATACTCAGGTTTGGTGAATGTGTGTTTAATGCAACACTCGGGGCAATCCGTTCAGTAAACATTAGAGATGAGCGATATTTCGATACCTGTTACTTTTTCACAGTGATTGAAAAATTACTAATCACGACTGTGAATGAATTTATTAACTAACAGGTTTTGGTAATATATGTAGCTCTTTCATAAAAACTATGAATGTTATTCAGCCTTATCATGAATTCCACATGCGAAGGTTTTCGAATCAAATTTTCGTTCACATGAATTTTAATTTCATATCATCAATTCCAATAAAATTTAGAACCTTATTTCCACTCTTTCCGACAGACAAATCCTTCTTCATACATTTTCAAAATATTTAGCAATCGTATGAAGTTTCTTGATACCATTTGTTCACACATCGGGAAATTTCCATGTGAAACTTTATTTATGATAAGCCTGATTGTCTGCTAAATAAAGCTACCACATTAACTTTATTTTATATCTTCAGCTTTTGTCGAAAAAAGAATTGTGTTAAATCGTGTTTTTTGGCAAATACATATGTATGACTCTCACATTTTTGTCTTTGCAATTTTATTGTCTCTCTGCCTCTTTTCTATTCAATATTAATACACACTTTTAAAGCAGAAGTGCTGAAATGTGTTAAATTGTGATCACGATCACTGTTTAATTTCACTGCTACTCTTCTTATTAGTATTTCTCAAAAGAGCAGAGCTGTTACAAGCAAAATACTGCTAAACCGTGATCACAGTCACAGTTTAAAAGAACAGTTCACTAGGAACAACATTTTTAAAAAATTTGGGGATCGCTCATCTCTAGTAAACATCTTGCCAGCACTCGTACACCAAGAGAACATTATTTTAGTTGGTAATATTGCATTTTTGGTATGAAAGTGCATAGAAGGATGTAAAGTAATACATTTATCAACGCTTACAAAATTACTTTTCCCACCGGTCCTCAATTTTTCAGAAAATTCTGTTTTAAAATAAAAGCGAAAATCGCTCTTCACTGTAAAATGCTGGTGCAAACATTGCAGATGTAGCAAGTTAGGGTACATTTTATTTTTACATTCTGCAATACCACAAAAATTAATCAAATGAAATTTCCCACACTACATCCCAGTGAAAAAAATTGGAAGTCATTCTAAAGGAACTACATTTTCATTGCTTCCAAAAAATCGATATTTTTAATTTGCCGATAGTTAGTAGAAAACCAAGTAGAAGTTTATTTTAGTCATACAAAACCTTGTAATTCCTCTTTAGTTTTAGAAATTACTCACCAGAATTTTTAAAAAATCAATTTTTTTGAAGAAACTTATGAACTAATTTTGGTCTAAAATTTTTAAGTTATTTGCTTAAATTTACATGAAAATACTGTTTCGCGTTTAAATTCCTATAAAAAGAAACTAATTGTTAAAATAGGTAACTATTAAGCATTTTTCCTAGTTGAAAATATTATCATAGAACACAAAAAAGGACATTTTTCTTAAAATCGCTTCCAATTCGGTGACCAGGCATCGAAAAAGAGAACTTCTTGCAATGACAACCCTATGTAAAAATCATTAGATCGGATCAAAATTTGCACTACTTCCAGATCGCAAACTCTACATTTTCATGACTTTTTTGGAGTGTCTTTTTTTACTGGGATGTATTGAAGGTACATAACACGCTGTTCAAAATTTCACGCGAAATGTTGACATAATCCATATAAAAAAAAGTTGTACACCCAGAGAAAAAACAGCCTAAGATCAATAAAAACCACATTAATTCAATGTGAAGAAACATTAACGAAAGTCTCATGTTGAAATTTCTTATTTCAATATGGAAAAATATTAATTTACAGTATAAATTTTATTTTTTTTTGAGTATCTCCCTATACATTTTCTATTATATTGAAAATTTTTGAATTAATCTTACGGGTTCTTATTTTTAAGTTGCATCTTCTCCCTGAGTGTACTGTTCAACTCGTGAAAAACTTATGAAATTTATCTGGCAACATTTCCTTACCATCTGTGAAATAATGTGACTAACATTTATGCTATGTTTAGACGACAAGTTGAATCACCTGCTTCGCTCTCTGAATCATGTTTATGAATCATGCTGTTTAGACTACGCTTTCGTGCTTCGTGTGCAGCGTGCCAATTTAGTGATTTTCGTACTAGATTTAGTGTTTTTAATTCATAACAGTGCGGAATTTTACAACTTGTTGCTTTTTAAAAAAAGACGCTAAATTGGTGCTTTTCACCTTTGATTTTAGTCCATTTAGTGCGTCTTACAAATCTACTAAATATTAATTTATGAAAGTGTGGTGGTTATAAATAAACACCAAATAAGAATTTTTCACTTTTCACCCCTTTTACACACGCAAAGTTTTCTTTGCAGAATGTTAATTCTGAAATACAAAGGAAGAAAAACTTTATTTTTCACAGTGAGAAAAAAGAACATATTTCTAGAAATTACAGAGGATACCCTACACGTTATAAAATAACTTAATTACAATAATCTAAGTTGATTCGGTCAGGATTGGGGTGTGAAGCATGAATAGAGAGCGAAGCAGGTATCGTGTAAACATACTATTATTTCGTGCGAAATATTGATAGCTGATGTTTTTGTTTACAAAAATCGATCAATTTTGCATACTTCTAAACAATAAAAATTAAATTTTTTCCGGAGAAGTAATATGGGCATCACCTGTTACATGTAAAATTTTCACGCGAAATACATAATTAATTTTGCTGAAAAATTTTCACAACTTCGAACAGAGTAATAGGCTTTACAACAAAGAGCTAGTTACACACTACAACTTAGAGATATTGCTTCAATCAGCTGTTCGTTTTTGGTTTGTTCGTTTATAGCTTCTTTTGAACAAAATGGACAGTGAAATAAATTCTCTTGTGGACTTGTTTGACTTTATTGAAATAGTTTCAGGTGTGACGTCTATGAACAAGAGAACACAATAGAAGATTTTGGCTGCGGGATCTATATTTAGAAAGAGATGACGCTGATTTCTTCGCTTAACCAGCTGTCAAAATTTGTGTTTTTTGTTTTGTTTATAAAGTCAAAACAACAAAACTCCTGCGCTGGCAAAGTTCCAAAGCGGTAGTGCCACCACGAAAGGTTGCAGATATAAAATAAAGAGTGATTACCACTAATATTTTGTCCTTTTTCATAATACTTTTACTAATTCTTGTAAAAACAACATTGAACATTATGAGCATCATTTTAAAATGTTAAAGTTCTTAACAATTTACCAGAATTACAAATATGAGTAGCATGCAAAGGAAGAAACTAATTGGACTATGCGAATATAAGCAATTTTGCTTAAGCTGGGACGATGCACACATACCTCATTAATATGCCTTGAATTGACCAAATATAAAAATTATGTATTTATTCTTTACGCAGAAACAAATTTTTCTTAATTATACTTGCTATGGAAAATTTAATTGATTTTATAAAGCAATTCAATTAACTAAAGTGCTAAGCTACCCATAGACTATGCAATATTATTGAGTAATTTAATGCTATTATTGGCTTACATAGAGATACGAACTTTATACTGATCAAATCATAAATAAGGCTATTATTGTTGTCGTTTTGCTACAAATTACTCTAAAAATTGCACAATATAAAAAAAATATATGGCGCAATTTTTCTTACAGTAAATGTAAGAGTAAACAAAATAGATCTTTCCTGATACATTCGAGATACATAAAAAATCCTGAACAAGTCAAATAAATTGTAATTAAGTAATTTAAAAAATATAAAAATAATGTTTAGTGTTGTACCTGGAACATAATTATTGCACAATATTGTCAACACATTACAAAATATGTATTTCTTGTTGCGCAATATAAATAAAAAGACTTGATTTTATCCAATATATTGTGCCATATATCAATTCAATACACACACAAGCAGTTTTATTGTACAATAACAATTATTGCACAATAATATTGCAAATGTGTGGGTATATTTAGAACTTAAATTTGAATACAAATAAGTTTACAAAAAGTATAAGAATAGTGTTTAGTGTTGTACTTGGAAAATAATTATTGCACAATGTTGTCAACACATTACAAAATATGTATTTCTTGTTGCGCAATATAAATCAAAAGACTTGATTTTATCCAATATATTGTGCCATATATCCATACAATATACATACAAGCAGTTTTATTGTACAATAACAATTATTGCACAATAATATTGCAAATGTGTGGGTATATTTAGAACTTAATTGCTACGCTAAAGTTGAATGTAATTTAATTTACAAACTTTTTTATTAAAATTTTATTTTATGTTTTTTTCTGATTAAAAAAAGTTTTAATTTGTTGCATAATATGAGACTCAAACTCACATTGTTGTACATTATTCATACAAACTAATTAATTATAGTACACATACTTATACATACACACATACATACATGCATATATACTACCACTACTATAAAACTAATACTATATTAGGGAATTATAAAGAGGAAATTAAAAAGAAAAATAATTGTATTTATTTTTAATATTAATAATTTTAATATAATTTATCAATCGAATAATTTACTAAAGTGTAAATAAAAAAGGAATTTAATGAATGTACTTCACAATTGTGCTTAAAAAACCAAACAAACAAACAAACAAATACAACAATATCGAAATAAAAAACAAATATTAAATATTAATTAAAGTTCAATTTCGTACCACAAATCCAATACTCTTTGTAAGAAAATTTAAAAATAATATGGCAGAAAGAAAACTCAAATTTCTTGCCTCAAAATATAGTCGACTGTTGATAGTTTGTTATTCGTTTTTGGTAAATTTACATATATTGCAACTCTTATGAAATTTTAGCTAACTTTTTATTTAAAAATTTGGACCAATTATATTTTTGAGAGAACTTAAAAAACAAGCTTAAAACTGCCTTAATTTATTAAAATAATTGAGTATACAATAAGGTACATTTCTCGTATTTTATTTCATTTCAAGTTTTTATTAATTATAAGTAAATCGCCCATTTAGTCCTAATTTACACTATGCAAGTCTTATTGCTAAGCTGATTAGGGGAAAAGAAATGTATCTGTTCCACTTCCTCTCTCTCTCTCTCTCCCACAAACTCATCAGCTTAGTAATAAGACTTGCATAGTGTAAATTAGGACTTACTTCAACAACGTCATTGTTAAAGCAAATCTCATATTATTTATGCTTTCTTTAATTCCATGTTGTGGGAATATCATTTTCTTAATATTTTACCTCAGAACTGCCTAGTCCATTATAGAAATTATATTATTTATTATTATATAGAAATTTGGTAAATCTTTCTTTTCTAATAAGCCTCCTGTGGTATGACATACAGTTGAAATGTTGTAATCACTTTTACATTTTAACGTTCATAATTTTTTTTTAGTCTTTACGACTTACAATTTATTGACAGTCGACTGTAATTATTAAAAAAATGCAATATGTCCTTTGAAAGACTGCCTTGATCTCGAAGTTAATATAAAAATAAAGATGGCAGTACATATACAAAAAATATTTACTTAAATAAGTCTAAAATCTTAATGAATTAAAAGAAAACAACAATATTGACATCACTGTATTATACTCTCAATTTCGTTCATAATATTAAAAACATTGTCAATTGTTTTTAAATAAATTAAATTATAGCAACAAATACTCCGGAATAGTTTACTAGATAACAATTTGCCATATAATGTATTTTTGTTCATATTCATATTCATTCCTAAAAATGCCAACTTAGTTCAATCTTTGTTATTAAACAAATAAAATTAAATCAGGAATGTGATGAAAAACGATTTTAACACGCCGGAAGGTGTAATTAATTTCTTTGAATAAATTTGGTTATAAGTATGTAGTATTATGACTTTTACTTCGAATATTTTTTTCTGTTCTAATAATTTTTGAATTAATTGTTAGCTGCTGGTATCAATAACATGAAGGGCATTATTTTGTAAAACGCTGCACTAAAGGCTCAGTTAGCCGACTGTAATGGAATGTAATCGCACCGGTAGAAAACAGCTGATCGATATTGTTATGTGAGAAGTAATGAAAATGGTTATAAAAATGCAATGTAACGTACGAGTAATCTACTTTTCACATAAAATTAGCGATCAGCTGTTTCCTACCATTGCAGTTACATTCCATTACGGTCGGCTAACTAAGCCTTAAGCGTTGACGAATTTTCTAAATTAAAATTTTTTTCATAAAAAATTTGTCAATGCTTTGCGTAACGTATTACAAATAAAGGGCCGAAATTTAAAGCAAAATCGTTTTTGAACGGATCAGTAAACATCACATACCTGTATATGTTTTATTTTTATACATAATCATTTACCAGTTATAAGGAGATTTCAATTCTGCATGGGGTAAAGTTCTTAATACGTTTTGCATAATATCACAGTGGGACTGTTCAGCTAAAGATATGGATAGATTGTGAATAATAATAATTTTTCTTTGAACCAGATATTTCAGTGGAGTTTTTAAAATTATATAAATTATCCATCATTCAAAATACAGCAGCATAGTCTTAGGTCCATTGGCAGCTTACATTAAATTCTTGATATCTACTCTGATAACCCTAAATCCACTTTCTCTAACCAGAAATGTAAAAGAAATACATCTTTCTTCTAATCAGTAGCTGGATTCAGCAACTTTTCTCGAAGGGTAAATCGTGATATTTATCGACCTTTGTAATCATTCGCAATAACGATAATGTCTTTCAGTAAATTTTTGCGCTACTTTACAGCTGTGCTTTTCTTTCCATTTAATTCTTTATTATGTGGCATCTCTGCATACTAAATGTCAAACTAGCGAAGGGCATAAAGAAGAATAAAGCTAAACGAATTCTAGTTTGTGATTTTACTTTTTCTACTTCAACTGACAGCAAATATTGTTAACATATGTTACTGATTGGTAAACACGATAAGTTTTCATTATATTTATTACAGTGATACTATTACCGTAATAAAATTTTCTGAATCTTAGTACGGGTTTTGTGAAAATTTTTTTTGAAGTTGCGCTTACGCTCATTTTTGAATTTCTGCTAGCTGAACTAAGACCTTGCAAAGTAAACTTTGCGTGTTTAAAAGGGGTCTTACAAAAATCATACAGTAAAGAGAATTTGATGACTGTGCGAGCGAGAAATTCAGAAAACACAATTATCTTCCGTCTCGTGACACCTCTGTAAGTGCTCTGCGGTAATCAAGAGAATCCAATTAGACATGGGATGATGGAAAATTTTTACAAATATTTCAACACATTTTAATGCGCAATAAAACAAAGAAATAGGAAACAAAAGCCTGAAGAAGTTGAATTTCATGCGTCAGTCCCTGCTTTCTTTGTGTCGTGAGTTGCCCTACCTAAAAGACATTTTGGTCTATCGTATTGTATATTACCCAACAACAAAATTTAAAATTGGACTTAAGACCTTAACGTAACAATAATTAAATCATTTCCGTTTTTGTATAAGATGCGTTACGTTTATGAATAGATTGCTGATCATATGAATCCAAATACTGTAATAAGCAGTCGGATATAAAAACTTTACCACCAGGGATATTTAGACCGCCTTAAATAATAACCTACATATCGCTACCCTAATATAGAAAGGCCCTAACTCATTACTTTTTTGAAATGCTTCGATAGCAGAACATCTAATGTATCGAAAAATGCAAAAATTTCGATTAAAAAAATAATATGTTAGGCCTTTCTATATTAAGCTAACGATATGTACTTACATATATATGTATTTCGCACACACTTCAAAAACCCTTACATACAAATACAAATGTACATGTATAACTACACCCATATTTATATAATATATACTTATACCCTGTCGGAGAATGTGTGGTTGACTACAAAAATAGTTAACTAAAAGTTAGCTTTTCTTAGACTGACTAAAAGCTAGATGCAAAGTCATCCAGAACAAACCCAAAATTAATTCTTAAGTTGAGTACGTAATCGAATTTGATGAGAGCCAACAAATTTATTCTCAGCTACTTTAAAACTCATTTCAGTTTTATATTAACATTTTGCTGCTGTTATTTTAGATGGCAGCTTAGCCGAGTGGTAGCGCCTTGAGTACACAAGGTGTGACGTTACATGTTCGAACTCCAGAATTTTTTTTTTAATTTACTGACTACCAAGTGATTTAAAAAAGTAAACTTTAAGTTAGCTGAAATTAGTGCAGAGTGAGACAATTGACTACCGCCTAGGACATCGCAATGTTAAAATAGTCAGTTGATTACATTGCAAAGTAATCCAAGTGTCAGTCAGTACTAGTTGCGAAATAGTTAGCTTAAAGTTAGTTTAAAGTTAGCCAAATTTCGGATAGGGTACATATATACAGACATATATCAAACTTTGTATAGTACCTATAATTTGCCAATAGTACGTTACATTTAATAATAGTACGACATATAATTCACTACATTTATAAAATTATCTATTTGTTGATATCGATCAAATTGCAATTAATGAAAATGTAATAATAAAACTCTAGAAAAATTTAGCTTAAGGCCATATATTTTAATTATATATTTATTTGCTTTCAATTAAATATTTGAATTAAACTGATGAATATAATTTGTTTGTTTTTCAGCTGATGGTTAGCAAGTTGTATGTATTAATTTGTTAAATGTTTTTTATAGTATACGTATTTCCATAAAAGAAAGTAAATTAATATATTTATAAATATATATATATATATATATATACATATGTTATTCTATTATTAATATATAATTGAAAAAAACCAGACATTACATAAAAAACCAACTACTTAAAACAAATGTGAAATAGTTTCTTCGCCCATAAATGTCATGTATGAATGAACCTCTCTGTTCCATTATTAATATTAATTAAAAGTAAAAAAAGTGTAATAAAAGAGAATAATATGCCATAATATAAACACAGTATTGAAGAGATGTTTAATTTATTTAAAGAAGATTATTGCCCTAATTCTGTTCGGCAATTGATTGTGTCGTCTTGCCTATGGACGGAAAAAAGTAGCAGAATTATTATTTATTTTCAATGCCCGTAGGATTGTGTATAAGCTATTATGGTTTTTACTATTATATCCAACTAGACTTGGGTCGAACTCGTTCAGTAGCTAAGTTTTGGCACAAACCTTTGTTCAAACTCATTTAAAGTACATGGTTTTTATCATGGGTTTGTGTAAAACCTGAGCCAGTGAACAAGTTCGACTCAAATCTATATTCAACACATACTTCTTCATATATTTTTTATAGTTAGACTTGGATCGAACTCGTTCACTAGTTCCTATTTGACACAAACTAATGATCAAACTCATTTAAATTAAATGCGTTTGATCAGACCCATTTAAATTACATGGGTTTGATCAGACCCATTTAAATTACATGGGTTTGATCGGAGGTGTGTGTAAAAAACGACCGACTGAATGAGTTTGGCCTTAAAGCTGGGTCCGACTCGTTCCTTCGTTAATTTTTGCCACAAACCTATGATCAAACCCTTTTAAATTACATGGGTTTAATCATAGGTTTGTGGCAAGAATGAACGAATGAACGAGTTGGACACAGCTCTATTCGGCCTAGATTTGGATCGAACTCGTGCACTAGTTCATATTTGACACAAACCAATACTTCATGTAAAGCCTGATACTCTGTTCATAATTTCGTGCGAAATGCTGTCAAACTACATATAAAAGGATTTGGTATGAAATATTTACGAAATAAATTCGCAAGAGTAGTACTCTGTTCTTGGTGTGAAAAACACGGAAAATCATGTCTTTCCATGCAAAATTAATCTGGCATCATTTTAGTTTAGCTGCGAAACAACATGAGCAGTACTTTTTTCGCACGGAATTTTAACAATGTTGCATACTTTCAAGCAATAAAAGCGAGAAATTTATTAAAAAAAACCGTGAGTTGGGCTACATTTAGTACATGTAAAATTTTTCACGCAAAATAACGAATGGCACTGAACATTTTTCACAACTTCGAACAGAGTACCATGCTTTAGACACAAACCTATGATCGAACCCATTTAAATTACATGAGTTTGATCAGAGGTGTGTGTCAATAGACTTGTATCGAACTCTTTCAGTGGCTCGTTTTTGACACAAACCAATGATCAAATTTATTTAAATTACATTTGTTTGATCATTGGTTTGTGTCCAAAACGAGCTACTGAAAGAGTTCGATACAAGTCCATGTTAGATCTGGGTCCAACTCGTTCATTCGCTCATTTTTTTCCACAAGCCTTTGATCAAAGCCATGTAATTTTAATGGGTTTGATTATAGGTTTGTGGCAAAAATGAACGAATGAACGAGTTGGAAGCAGCTTTATTACGTTGATATTTTTGACCGGGCTTGTGTCCAACTGAAAGAACTAGCTCAAAAAGCTCTGTTGGACACAAAGTCTACTACAAAACAATGATTAAACTAATTTAAATTTCATGGTTTTGATCATTGGATTGTGTCAAATATGAACTCGTGAAAGAGTTCGGCCCAAGTCTGAAAATAAGAAATAACTAACTAGAGAAAGGGCAACGTCACAAAGAAAACTGTCAAACTGCAGAGCCATGACCTGTACCTGAATTCTGTAACTTTTTGCGAACCGAGAATCGTTATATTTATCGACATATTTATTCGTTTGTATTAATGATAATTCGATTACATAATTTTTTTTACGATAGTCTCCAGCTTTATTTTACTCACCATTTAATTCAATATACAGGGCTATCATGAATAAAATTCCACGTGAAATTTCTCCCTTTTCCAATTAGAATTTTTTGTTTTCCCTATTATTTGTTATTAGTTGGAATTTTTCCTTGGGAAAAATTTTACATGGAATTTTATTCATGATAGCCCTGTATATTTGTATAGAAAATGTGAAATTAAGCGAAAAGTACAAAGAATAATAAAGAAAAACTCAATGAATTTGAGCTTGTGATTTTAACGACATTGGCTAACGTTAAAATTTGTTACTGGATAGCAAAGTCGATATATTACTCTCTCGCCTTTCCCATACAAAATCAAAACTGCAGCAAGAAAGCTTATGTGCCTCAATTTCGTCTTTTCGTTTTCTTCCTTTCTACAATGAGCTTAAAAGTCAAATTGTAGTTCAATCATTATTTTTGTAAAAGTTGGGATCTGTTAAAGGTTTTTAGACCCAGAGTTGAACTATTTTAACAATGAGCTTAAGAAAGTGAATTATTTACAAGCTTAAAGACGTTATTGGAGATATATAATTATAGTCTACTCGTATATTGTGAAGTACAAGGGCCCTGAAAAGAAGTGATGCTTTGAAACTTACCACAACTAAAAAAAAATATATCGTACCTTGGCCTCGTTTAGGCAAAATTTGAAATAAAACAATTTTAATTGTTTAATTTTTATACAAGTTTTCAGTTTTTATTTATTTCACTTGATTTGTTATCAATTTTATATTTTTTTTGTTGGTTTTTTTCGTACTTTTTAGTTTTTGTCCTTGGTAAATAACTTAATTTTATCATAATTTGTTTATATTTAATTTAATTATTTTTCTTTTCTTTTTAAATCTGTGTGTAACGATTTATGACATTTTTCTGTCTCTGCTAGATTTCATTTTATTTCTTTTATATAATTTAAATCTTTTTAGGATTATTAATTTTGTTTTGCTTGTTTTTAGAATATGTTATTACTATTTAATAATAATAATTTGTTTGTTTGTTTTTTTTTTTTGGTTTTTATATTTTTTATTTTTTTTATTTATATAATGAAAATTAACACAGTCAAATATCTATGATCAAATAAATGATCATCATATAATTAATTACATTCTACAATACGCAAATATTTTTATTAATGTTATTTACTATTTCATGTAATTGTTTTTATTTTTTTAATTATTATATTCATAAGTTATTTATGCAACTTTCATTATTGTTGTGTTTATTTAATCTTTTTTTCATGGTTTTAATTAATTGCTCTATATAAATATTTCTATTATTATTATTAATATTTGTAAATATTAAATTTAACAAGGAGTCTATTGGACTTTTTAAAAACGGGCTGGGGAGTTGGTTTCTTTTTTTTTTTGTTGAAATAAAGCTTGCTGAACTTTTATTTTGTTCAGCATTTTATTTCTCTTTAAACATCTGCTAGATGGTTGGTACAAAATTAACATTAAAACAGAACAGTTGTAGTTAAATGGGAAAGGAAGGCCTATTCAGGGCTTTCGATACCGACCAACGTTTCAAAACATTTCAATACAGTTTAAATGGAAATATTTTGAAATTTATTTGGTTCGCGTGCCGCGATTTGCCTCCCAGGTTTCTTTTTATATGGAATATGCTTAAAGAATAATAAGAATTAAAATATTTAGTATTATAATTTTGGCATTCCTGGTTTATTTACTTAAAAAAAATATTCAATAGAAAAAAAAACTATAATCATACATTAATTTTTGCAATCAATGTTCAAGATAGGAACTTTTATGAGATTTTCTTTTGTTTCCATGGACGGAAAGAATAAAATTATAAAAATTAGTAGGAATAGCAATTAATGTAGAAAAAATTTAATTTGCTTGAATTTGTATGGACTTGGCACCATTTAAGAAAATATAAGAAATTACAGCATTTAATTTTAAATTTGACTCATAGACGAATATATAAAGGGTGTTTCTTTTTTGAGTGTCACAATTTTGAGTTGGCATCACTGCTTAATTTGAGCACCCATTTAACAGCTGATAGTTGCGTTTTGTTTAGTTTGCTTTGAAATTTCCTTGTGAAGACTTGCACCGGAGCAATGCGTGCAAATTGTTAAAATTTTGTAAATGTTAAAAAAATTTAAAAATTTTATTTTTCGATGAAGCTCATTTCTGGTTGAATGGGTACGTAAATAAGCAGAATTGTTGCATTTGGAGTGAAGAGAATTCGCAATCTTTTGTCGCAGAAAATTACTGTTTGATGCGCTTTATTGGCTGGTGGAAAAAACCGATAATGGTCAGAACGTTACTGTGAATGTTGAACGGTATAGGTATATGGTTCAAATTTTGTTCGTACCTAAATAACGTGGCATTAATCTTGCTGATATGTGGTTCCAACAGGATGGAGCCACATGCGACACAGTGGGCGCTGCAATTGATTTACTCAAAGAAACTTTTGATGAAAAAATAATTTCACGTAATGACCGAATTAATTGACCACCAAGATCATGTGATTTAACCCCATGGAATTATTTTCTTTAGTGTTGTGTTTAGTCACTTGTCTATGTTGATAAAGCACAAACAATTGAACACCTGGAAATCAATATTCGAGGATTTATCGGAGAAATACGACCGTTAATGCTGTGAAAAGTTGTTGAAAATTAGTGTTCCAGATTGCGCCTTCTACGAGCCAGCCGTGGCGGCCACATGGCAGAAATCATATTTAAGCATTAATTTCATAAAATGCTCTTTCCAATAAAGCCCATTTCATTGATATTAAAAATATATTTCCTTGTTTTATTACGATTTAAACTTGTGTCACTCTATAAAAAACACCTTTTATATAAGCATTAGCTTAAACATACACATAAACATAAACAAAAATATAAACATAAACACAAACAAAACATAAACATAAAAATAATCAACAAGATAAACATCAACATAAGCATAAACAACAACATAAACATCAACATAAACATAAACACAAACATCAACATTAACATAAACATCAACATAATCTTACCATAAACATCAAACAGTCGATTCTAATAGAAATAAATTTTTTTTCTGATATTCATCCTAATTCATAATTTTAGGTCAATACAATACCACAGAATTTGGGGCTCTCGAGAACAATTTTGTGCTTTTGACGGTTTATAGCAGGCAGTTGTTTTCGGAAATGGGTACACAAGACCCAACTTTTTGGTATTGTATTGACGCGACAATTGGAATAAGGGGTAATGGAAATCTTAAACAAAATATTTTTTTTAGAAATTTACTTATCGCATTTTACAAAAAAATTACTTCATGATTTAAAGCTAAAAAATTTATAACATGTTTGCTTATAAAAATTGTTCCAACATAAATTTTTTTATTCCCAGGAAAATTAGGGTATTATAATTTAAACCAAACAATGAATAATTTTTAAAAATTATTTTAACAAAAATATTTAACGAGAGTTGTTGGGTTGACTGATCAGTTTATATTTATTTGGTTGCTAAAAATTATAATTATTTTAATAAAACTTTATTAACAACATACAACCATAAGTTTTTTTGTTCTTTGCTTTGTTATATATGCAACTTTTTAATATGTTTTGGTTCTTGTAACAGCACAATGTAAGAGAAATGAAATACCTAATGATGAGATACTAAAATGGTTTCCAATTTTAATTTCAGTATGTCATGAAAAATTTATATATATGGCAACATTGGTCGTATATATAGGGTAGAGAAACTTATCTGTTTCAGCTCTTAGTTATTGGGCTTAGGGATCATGGCTTAAGGTCTTTCTTTTTTTTTTGCGGGCGACTGGTGGTTTTCATGAGTAATATTAAAATATATAGTTACAAGTGATTTCTAATAGTTTTAGGGAGGGACAACAGCAGTTTTTGGGGGCAATACTCCACTGACCCACCATGGCCTTTCGACGTCTTTGACTATTGCTTTAAGTACTGGAATAACAATATACGTTTTATAACGATTTAAGAAACAAAAGTGTTTTCTTCAAGTAAAAATGATAAGAAGCAACGACCCCAGGAAACTGCTGAGCCCAACCTAGCAACCAGCAGAAACGTGTACATGAACATCATGTCGTCATGTAAGAACATTTTATTTTTATTTATATCAATATATGTGACCTTCTCCGAGAAAAGGAACCTAGGGTGTGAAAATTAAGTTTTGAGAAAACTCATTTCATCTTATTCTACTCCCTTTTAGGTACCAGAATCCACTCTTCAGTCCAAACCCATTTTTTGACAACACATGCATATATTGCATATAATGTTATTTGCTTCTCTTCCTAAATTTTCGCCCCCTAGAAAAAATCATTTTCTTATTTATATTAAACAGCTGTATCATATCATAGTGTTGCCATATTTTCTATTATATTTTAGTAGGGAACTTAAGTACATGATATAAAAATGTGAAACTGTGCTTAAATACTGCTTAAATTTACATAAAAGTTAACTAAATAAGTATTTAATTACGAAGTCACAAATTGAACCTAATAGTCATAACAAGCCATAATCGCCAAAGAAAGCTTAACCGAGAAATATTTTGAACCTAATTTTATGACGAAAATCCATTTTTTACGATTGCAAATAGTCGATTTTGGTCTGAAAATTAAGTTCGAAAATTATGTCGCTTAAGCTTTTTTGGCGCTTATGGCACAATATGCAAATACATTCATTCGTACATTTATTCAGCCGAATTATGAAAAACTATTCCCCGGGAGTTTTTTCCCTTTTCCCATTCCTCCTATTATGAATTGAAATTTCCCCGGGCTATTCTAAATATGAGAGAGTGGGAGAAAAAACTCCCCGGGAAAAAAGTAGGTATTCTGTATATAAGGGAGAAAGAGAATTTCCTGAGAGTTTTCTCCCCAAACATTTTGAAGGGAATTAATGCCAAAATTTAAAAATCAGATTAATAAATGTTGTAAAACAATGTTATAAGCATTTATTTAGAACAAAAAGTTTAAATAAGCACCTGAATGTTATATTTCTATCTTGTTTTAGGCATTTTTATCCAAGGCCTGCGCACATCGGCTTCAAAAACATGAACTATTTTTGCCTTTAGAAAAAATACTAAAACACAAAAAATTTCAAGCCTCCTTTGAGTTCACATAGCAGATAAATGGAAGATTTGTTTCTTTCAAGTATCAAGACTGATAAGAAAAACTATAAAATATAAAATTTCCTTTGTACACACAGTGATTGGAAATTTAATCCATTCGCATCTGCACATGGTCAATTTTGGCTTCACTTTCTGTTGCTGAACTCTTGCATTAGTGCAGAAAAATATGTAAACATTAAACAGCTGATCCAGATTTTACTCGCTCCATTGATTATTCCCCGTTTATTTAGAATAAGAGAATTGTTCCCCGAGAAAAACTCCCCAGGAATAGGGCTGATTATAAAATTTAAGAACTAGAATTTTATTATCAACATTTTAATGTTTTTAATAAATATTGACTTCACCAAAAAAGGTTTCCATTCAAATTGCATGTGCAGTATTTAAGAGAAAATTACGCAGGCATATTTTTGGTGAGTTTGGTGTAATTGTAACAAAGTATAAATAAAACACGCGATCATATATGTCATGAATGTGTCTTCCTTTAAGACTAAATGCTTTAGCAATGTTCAAATCACTAGCTCCAATCAATACTCTAAGCTTCTCACGGAGTTTTTGTTTGTATAACTGCCTTAAGCTTAAAATAGACGTGCCATAATCATAACCATACGAAACAGCTGTTCGAACCAAATTAATGGGCAACACTACACAAGCGATGAACTTGGTATGGTCATCAGGTTGGACATCGCCAATGGCTAATGAATGGAGACCGCTCATGTCCAACTTTCGTCCATGCCCTGACATGGATGCTCGAACATATGTATGTCTGAGCAATAATGTTCGCCATGAGATTCTCATTTTGCAACCATTTACAATGGAAAGAAAAGAGACAGAGCAAAATTGTTAAATATTCCATCTTTATTGCAAGAGCGGAAAATACTATCATATAACTTATCATGGACATCGCAGGTATTCATCACAATAAAGAAGTTGATTAACTTTTCAAAGTTGATCTGCCGGCGTCATGTTCATGTCATGTCCAATTCGATGGCTAATGGAGACGTAGGTTTAACCATATAAACCAACTAAATTTTGGTGCTACGTCTAATTTAAGCTTTAAAACCAAAACACATTATTTTAATTTTTGTGTGATTAAATAAATTTTAATAATTGAGCTATTTTATTTTATTAAACAAAAATTATTTTACAAATAATGGAGAAATTTAAAACTGTGTTAATTTTTTTTTGTTTCAATGCACCAGTATTTTTTTTAGTTATAAATTGGAGCTGTTAATGAGTGTATTTTTATTACGAGTAATTTGAATTGTTTTTGATTTCTTATTCTCCTACTTGAATCTGTTTGTGCTGTTTAATTATTATATTTGTTTTTCTTTTGTTTCAAATTAATTTGTTCGTGTTATAGAAACACTTAAATTAAATGTGTTTCAATAATTGTCTTAACTGATTTTGGTTTTATTTAATTAATGTTTTTTTGTATTATATAATAATGTTTGATTTTAATATATGTACAGGATTATTCTTTTAGTTTTCTTAAACACTATCGTTTGCTTATAAGTAAGTAAGTCATAATTTATTTAATAGTTATGTTCCTTTAACAATTAAGGGCATTTATTTTTTGTTGCTGGAGTTTATTCTAATATTTATTTTCAATAAAAATCCTAAACTTTTTGTGTATTTTTGTTTGTTTTTAAAGGACTCCAAAATTGTGTTGTTTCTCTATTTGTTAGTAAAAAAATTAGTTTTGTTTTTCTTTTTAATTTTTCTATTTAAAATTTGTTCAAAATGTTTTTTGTTTGTATTCATTTACCGTTTTGTCGTTTTCTAATAAAACTAAAAAAAATAAATTTTCTATTGTTACAATTAAAAAACCATAAAATAAAAGCTTTCATTTCATTTTTATCTTTGAAGTATTTATGCTAGAAATACGCTCCGAAACCGTTGAGCATTTGTTTTAATATTATAATTTCGTTTTGTTTTTTTATATATTTTTTTTTCACTTTTACTACTTTTTATTATTTTTTAACTAACAGTGGTTTTCTGTTCTATTTAACTTAAAAGTGTTTTATTTGGTTGTCGTTTCTTTTTTATTTATTTTTTTTATTAATTTATCACTTGATTCTGTTCCTTTTTTGTTGTTGTGGTTGAATGCAGCTTATTTTAATTTTTTTTATTTATTTTTTATATTACATATTTAACTTTTCAATGCTTTTGTTTAAATAATATACATATATAGGGGTATTTCCACAGGAATTTTAAGTTTTTGTAGCGTGCGACACCAAGCAAATATGCTTGTTTTTTTCCAAAGAAAACAAAACCTTTTTTTACTTATTTATATATTTGTGTAGGCCGTCAGCAGCTCTATGTTAATTAAAATTTTAAGAAAAATTGAGTCACGCTGTTAAGAAATACAAGGTTAATTGGTTGCTGTCGCACGCGACAAAAAAGTGGAATTTCTTGGAGAAATGCTTATATTTCATTTAGGTTTTCGGGTTGTATTCATAAATCCCAAATACGATTTTGGATATTTATTTATTTAATGTTAAATTTGGTTTTATAAAATGAAATTATTTATTTATTACAAGTTACTCTAAGCGCACCTTTGACATTTAAGGAAATGGTAATAACTAAAGGGCACTTTATTAAAAAAAATTTGGTAGAAAATAACACTTGGCTTTACTTGGTTTAAAGCTAGTGAGTGAGTGGTCTACCTTGTAATTCGAAACGAAACCAAATGCTTTCGAATTTGTATGTTTATAGCATGTCAAGTTAAAAGCATTTTCTTTTGTTTCGAATGATGAAGTAGACCCCCTAGATTCACCCATTGTCTCCTAACAAGATTTTTGTCAGAACAAAATTTTTTTTAATTGAGAGTTTTCTGCACCACAATTCACTCTTTTGAAAGAATTTGTGTGGAAAATCATGGTTACCGTATGAAAGACGAGTGTAAAGGTGCAATCAGACGTACCATAACCATAGAAAACAGCTGTTCGTACCAATTTCATGGCCAACACTGTATTTGATTATAGGTAAATCGTCATAACGCCATACCCATTACCATAGAAACCAATTGAGTTTTGGTTTGGTTATGGCTATGGCATTACGGCTATGGCACGTCTAATTGCACCTTAAACGAGGCTTTTCAATTTTGCTATATGGCAGCACACGACAGATAAATACAATTTGCTGTGTTACCCACATATTTTTAATTATAAACATTATATATTAAACAAAATTAGAAAAGTCAAGTGTTTCTTTTAATAGTGTTATGCTTTTGTTAAACATACATATACATATAATAAAATCTGACAGCTCAGTTAAATTTTAGCTGGCAACACATTTTTGGGCAAAAATTATAAAATACGCCAATTCCAGTTGGAAATGTCTCGAACAAAACTAGTTCTCTTCTCTGCTCTCTGTTACGAAGAGAAACGTCAAAGTACATATGTATAAAAATTTTGTCCGGACAAAAAAAAAATTTCTCTCTCTCAAGAAGAGAGACGTCAAAGTACATACACATACATATAAAAATTTTATCCCGACAACTTGGGTGAATCCAGCTTAAATATTAATTAATTTTTTTTGTTGTTTAAGCAGATTTGTTACAAAGAATAAATTTGTAGGAGTTATACAAACGTATATAGAAAATTGTAACTCATGTTTGTGCATTTCTTATCCATTTATGGAATTAGACATTCTGTACCGTATTTTGCATAAGTACTTTTTTATTTTTTATTTATATAACAAACACAAGCTCGTGAAGATTGTCTGCGAAAAATACCGAGGGTATCTGGTGGGAATTAAACCCCCAGCCTTTGGAATGACATGATAGTATCGCTACTACTCAGCCACAGAGTCACATTAGGTCTTAAGGCATTTATTTTAATTAATATAAAGTATATGTATGCCAATGACTCACAATCGATTCAAGAACTCAAAGGTGGGATTCGTGAAGCTATCGAAGATATACAGCCGCAAATGTGCGAATTAGGGTTGGAAAGCTTTGCTTGAAAACCTCTTATTGAAGTTTTCTTATAGCAGAATTTATTGAAAATAAAACACCAAGGCTCTCACATGAATATTTTAACTAGATTATATAAAATCGAAATCAAATTATAATTGGTAGCGGTGTGAAAAAAATCGTATCGAACACCTTCTCTCGCAATATAAAAAATTACCAAGAAGTTGCTTCCATAAAAACTTACATGCACAGAAAAGTGAATAAAATTGTACCAAGAATTATCATAAAAAAATGTTGGAACTCTGAATTTTTTTCAAAGTGATTTTGTCTACCCAGATTGCTAACATGTCACATTGTGTGGTGTAGGCCAATGTAGCCTGTCGATTGCTTTGGGAGTAGGCTTGGATCAAAATCGTTCACTAGTTTATTGTTGACAATAATCAATATTCACACTAGAGTTGTGTCCATCAGCTCTATTGAACTAAAATGAGCTGTTGGACACAAGTCCGCTTAAAAACGTCAATGTAAATTAAATGGGTTTGCGACAACTTTTGATTCGAACGCAAACGAACTAGTTCAAAAAGAGCTGTTGGACACATGATCAGTTCAAACCCATTTAAAATAGACTTGGATCGAACTTCTTCACTAATTCATTGCTGACATTTAATTGTTGTAATTTAAATTGGTTTGAACATCGGTTTGTGGAAAAAATGAACTACTTGTGAAGAGTAGACTTGAGTTGAACGAGTTCACTAGTTAATTTTTGCCACAAACTGATGAGCAATTGCATTAAATTAATTTAAATGAACGATTTCGACCCAAGTCTACTTAGGTCCAAATTCACAGTCTATAGTTAACTAATGCCCGTGGTTTAACTAACGGTTTTTTTATGTCAATTTTAGTGGTTAAACCACCTTCATTAGTTAACTAAAGACTGAGAATTTGAGACTTAAGAGGCTATTATATCTGCTTCTAACTCGTTCGAACTCATTCGGTTGGTCGTTTCAGACACAAGCCTATGATCAAACCGATGTTGGAGCATATGTTTGCGTGTTGTTTGTGTGGTCAATAGTTTAGTGTTGACAAAACTTTTGTAATAGACTTGGATCGAACTCGTTCAATGGATTTTTTTTGACTAGACTTGTGTCGAACTCGTTCAATAGTTAATTTTTGCCGCAAACCTATGATCAAACCCATGTAATTTAAATGTGGTTTGTGGCAAAAATGAGCTAGTGAACGAGTTCGACCCAAGTATATTTTTGGCACAAAGTAATTATCAAACCCATGTTATTAAAATGGGGCTTCCAACAGGTTTGTGTCAAAACGAATGAGTTCGATCAAAATCTATGCAACAGCTCTATTTGAACTAGTCTAGACTTGGGTCGAACTCATTCACTTAATTCGGTTTTGCCACAAACTAGACTTGGGTCGAACTCATTCACTTAATTCAGTTTTGCCACAAACCAATGATCAAACCCATTTAAATTACATGGGTTTGATCATTGGTTTGTGGCAAAACTGAATTAAGTGAATGAGTTCGACCCAAGTCTAAACTAGTCCATTCACGTTTGAATCAAAAGTTGTTTCAAACCTATTTAGTTTACATTGACAAATTGTGTCCAACAGAACGAACTAGTTCAAAGAGAGCTTTTGGGTTTGATCTTCTTTTTATTCTAGAAATGACCTAGGTCTAGAAAAGATGGCAACTGGAGCACCAAAGGTTTTAAAAGAATTTATTACTATGGGAAAATATATGTTTTAAATAAAATGTTTAAATTATATGAAAAGTTTAGATACTCGTAACTACAGGGTTTTTATTATTATTAACATATTAAATTGTTTTAAGAACCAAAAGTGCCCTTTATTTTTGTTTTTATTTGAGCGCTAACTTAAACAAAAAAAAATTTTTTTAAAATGCAGAATCCGCCTGTAGTGCAGAATCTGCCCTGCCAGAGATACTTGTACACTAAGAGAAAATACAATCATTCAGCTAATGAAGTAACATCATTAATAATTCTTCATTGTATGAATGAAATTGTTCATTAGGTTATTGAAAATTTTCTTTTTATGCATGCAATGCAATTCTTCATTAATACAATGAATTCTTACGTTAGCTCGTTATTAATGACAAAATTCATTGATTAAATAAAGGTTTTCCTTTTAGTGTAGGATTACATATTTGTTTTTGGGGGAGATTTATTTGATAGTTTCAAATCCTGTTGTATTTTTGTTTTCAGTTTGAATTTAATGCGTATTGTTTTTTGAAGCTAATTATTTTCTTAACTCTTGTTATCAGATTTGTTTTTCCTTAAATATGTTTTTTTGTGATAGTATAAAAACGTTAGTAGTAAAAGATATTGCTTTTCCATTTTTTCAAGTTTCCTAAATATTTTTTTAATCTTTTATTTAAATAGTTTCTTTTTAATTTTCATCATTCTTTCATTGTGTTTAAACACTTTCATAAAGTAATTTCGCATGTTGGTTTGAGTTTAGTAGTTTAAATATTGTATTTAATTTTAATATATATATATGTATATATTTTTTTTTGTATTATTTTCTTACTGTAGTTTAGATAGAGTTTTTTTTTATTATTAAATTATCAATGAACAGAGTTATTAAACAGTATTAGAAAACAAATGTTTGTTTGTTTGCTTGTTTTAAATTGTATGGGGTCTGCTGTGTTGGGTGAAATTTCTATTGAAAACATTTTTGGAAAATTGATAAACTTACATTTAAAGATTAAATTATTTAGAATATGATCTCAAACTTTCTTAAAATGTTTTCAATGGAAATTAAATTGTTCGGCTTTAGTAAATATTAATTAAATTAATTTTGTATTGAAAGTTTATATGTATATATTTTTGAAGTCCTGTTTTGTTTTAAATATATACTTAAAAAAGTTTATCCTACAGGTTAGAAAGTACACTAAATATATTTTCTCCTATTTTGCTCCTTTAATTGAAAAAACAAAGAATACAAATAATCAATTACAGTTTTAAATTTGTCGCTTAAACTTTGCCATCAATTAAATTTTTAGCTAAAGCTCAATTAATTACGCTTTTAATCAATTAATTTCCTAAACAAAAGTTTTATTGACTAAATTAAATTATTAATTGATTATTCTTATTTGATTGTTCAATGAAAGCTGTTAATAGGAGAACATTTTTTTCGGTGTGTTTTTGTAACTGTTTATATAAATGAGAGAATATAAATGAGAGATAGTGTAAAGGAAATTGTGTATGTGTGTGTATGTATGTGTATGTATGTATGTATGTAAATCCCTGAAGATCAGGTTATACAGTTATTTGTTATTGCAAAATTTTCTAAACGTTTCATATATCTATACTAGAGATAAATATGAAGAGGGCTTGCCCACTATTATCTGCAAGGGCTGAGCAATGGCTTGAAATGAACTTTTAAATTTTATATGTTTTAGTAGATACAATAGCCTCTGACTTTTTAAAATAGCCGAAAAATTTTGCAGAAATCATTTTTTTTGCTTATTTTTTTATTGAAACCTCTCTTGGATAAGTTGTAAGCTTCAACTGTCACTTGAAACTGCTGCAGAAATAAGCAATTGTATATTAAAAAGTCCCGCCTTCGGGAGTGGTTTGAACAATAAATAAAAGGGACATATTCTGCTCAAAAATCCTGTTTGGTCTTCAACGTAAGAAAGTGCAGCTGAGTACAATCGGGCGCTTCCTTATATTGGGCTTTCGTAAAGCATTTGTGGACAATCAGCTGCTCCCAGTATTTCGAGTATTACCGATCTCGTACCAAGTTATGAATGGCTACGGTACTTGCAACGAAAAGGCAAGCAATCGGTACCTTCAAATCAACAACGGCCATCTAGTGGCAGCGTATGTTGCCCATGTTAGGGGCAGCTGGAAACAGGCGTCAGAACTTGTAACAAGCATAATACAAAAATAAAATAAGGCTTTGAGAAAGCCTGTCAGGAGGCCATGTTGAAGCCCACTCATCAATAGCAGTTGGTTGTGGGGGTTTAAGATAAATTGATAGTAGTTGTTTTGTGGGGTTACGGGGTCACTTTTTCAGTACAAAAAAGTTCAGTACAAAATAGTGACCCCGTAACCCCACAAAACAACTACTATCAATTTATCTTAAACCTGCTGATTACCGAAACCTCAAGTGCTCTATGCTCTTTATAGGAATAACAGCTAAAGAAAATTTTCTCTTTCCTTATGAATAATTTTCAATAGCAGACGTTGTGTAAATAAGTTTCTAGCTTAATTTGAATTTCTAGCGAATCTACAAAGCTTCATAGAAAACTTATTTCCCTAAAAAAATTTATTCAATTTGAGTAAAAATGATATTGGGGTCATAACTTAGAAGAACTTAGAAGAAAAAAGTTCTTATTACGTGTAGTTTTCGCAGTGACATGTTTGGGAAATACATAGGAAAAACACTCAAATTTTTGATTCATGTACATATTTTCTAGACAAGTCGCTTGCTGGCATTGTGAAAACTACGCAGTTGATAATTTCTTTGAGTGCCCTTCTTTATAATTCGCCATAACCCAGCTTGTGGCTGAATGAAAACAATCAAACGATTACACCAACGTTTTCTGCAACGACAAAAGCTTTTAACTTTTCTTTGAACCAAGCAAACCAAACTGAATACTTTGGAAAGAAAACAATTATTTGGAAAGACAACAAAACTATATTCAATCTTCTTTAATGAGAAAATAAATCAAACATTTGTGAAACGTTTGCGAAACGTTTTAGTTGTAGAAAATTCAATTTTGCTCCCGTTTTTTTATTTTCTAGCTCATGGACTCAAACTTTATAAAATTAAACACAAACCAGACGGTTGACTTGAGTAGAAAATTTATAAAAAATTTTCTAGACAAGTCGGCTGTCTGACTTGTGAAAACAGGGCATAAATGAAGTAATCGTTGTCATTATTGTCATTTCATTTATTGCAAAAAACATATTAAAACAAACACAAATGTTCTCTTTTAGTTATTTTTGTACTCTGATAAAGAATGAAAGAGCTTTTGGCAGTGTTTTTCGTGCTTTTTGAAGACTCAAAAGCCCAATTTTAGGCCAAACTAACAAAAAGCACTGGGTAGTGATGATTTTAAGAAATTTGTATATTTCTTAAAATTACGTTAATAAAAACTTTTATTTATTTATTTTTTCAGAGTAAAGTGTACATTTTTCGTCTGATATATTTCATTAAGTAGAGAATAGCTTAGAAAATATTAAACTTCACTCGTTTGGATCTTCACTCTTTTTTCACGTAGTGCTTTTTACGCATTTTAGATCTCAAAATTATGCTTTTTAAACATTGATGTGCTTTTAGAGCCAAAACAGTTGGCATCACTGCTTGGGAGATTGCATTGAAAAGCTGAATGATATTGAACTTGGAAATGAGTTGGCTTTTTAGCAGTGATATTCACATGTGCAAGTGCTCTCTCAAGCACTTTTATTAATTAGTCGTAGATTCTTACAAATCTTTTATGAAGAATATTAAGAATCATTTGAAGCTCCTCATTGTTAATCTTATATGAGGGAAAGAATATTGTAAAATAATCATTCGATAACAATTTGAGGAATCGTACAATACTCAGCAGGCTTTTTATTTAGCGAGTTGAATATTAAAAAATAAATTTAATTTTTTAGTATCTACTTATTAATAAAAAACTCTTCATTTATTGATTAAAGCCTATTCAAAAACAAATTCTTTCTAAAACGAAAAAATAACTTCAAAAGTCAAAAAGAAAAGATAAATATATTAATGCAAAACTTATACCCATTTTAGACACGAAAAGTTTACTTTGCAAAGTCTTAATACAGCTGGGAGAAAGACAAAAAGAGATAGTATTCCTTCCTCTGTCTTTCACACAGCTGAATGAAGACTTTGTAAAGTAAACTTTCCATGTCTAAAATGATGTATGTAGATTCAGCAGCCCATTATATCGAAAAATTGTGATTGAATTAAAAAATTATGGACTCTACCTTTGACGTGCACAAAATGATGCTGCTGAGATCTGTTAATCACAAAGTCATCATATTGCAAGAACCAAACCAAAATTCAAGTGGTTTCTATGGTGAGAGTTATGGCGAGTCTCTCTCACTCTCAGTCTCACCATAGAAATCAATTGAATTTTGGTTTGGTTATGGCTATGGCGTTATGGCTATGTCACGTCTAATTTAAGCTTAAACATTGAAAGATCTCTAAGAGAGAGTTAAACATCAGGAGGTTTGTTTGGGAGTTGTATATTAAACACCATCGCCTATTAAAAAGCTCTGGGCTAGCTGGGAACAGAATGTTTTTATATTGTATTGTATAAATGTGTGTGTGTATGTCTATGTGTCTGTGTGGGTGTTTGTGTGTTATGATTTTCCTAAATAATAGTATTTTGTTTCCTATATATTGAATTAAAATATTCGTAATAGTTTTAATAGTTGTATGAAACTATAAAATTAAAATTAGTTTGTTGCTGTAAAATATTGTTTTTACTTTGTTTTGTTTAGTATTTTTTTTTAATTATGATTGCGAAGTTTTATTCCTACTTTCACTTTGCTTTATTTAATTTAATTTATTTGCATTTGTTTTAATTTAATAATTATATTTTTGAAACATATACAAACATATAAATGTGCATGTATGCATTTGCATGCACCAGCATGCACATATTTATATGTAATTTTATTTTAAATATTTACACTTATTTATTTAACTAATTCGTAAATTTATATGCATTCTGTACAAGTTTTTTTTTTCATTGTATTTTTTTTAATATTTTTCTTTTATAATTTTCGTATTTACATTTTCTTTTATTTTAAAATTTCTTAGTACGTTTATTTCATTTATTTCTTGGTTAATAAATTATTTTTATTTAGGCAGTATATTTTTTCACTTAATCTTATCTATTTGAGTTATTTGCTACTTTAAACTGTATTTTATTTTTAAATTTTTATATAATTTACCTAAAATTTCGTTTTTTTTTCATATAAATTTATTATACTGTCTTAAAAAAAATCATAAACAACGTGTGCTTAAAAATGTATTTAATAGCTTATTTTTTTCTAGTTTTCATTTTCTTTGGTTTTAAGGTGAGTTTCTTAAGAAATAAATAAAATTTTTTTTTATTTTATATTGAGTGCAAAAAATATGTTTTTCTGTTTAAAAGTGCAAAAATAAAAGAAGTTTTCAATTAATATTTTTTTTTGATGGATTTACTTTTATCTTAATTGTTTTTGCTGTTATTCAAGAATCTCGATGCTTTTTAAGTATTTTTTCTTGTTTCTTTTTGAATAATTAATTAAAATTTCGATACTTGTTACTTAAACTTATTTTTATTTTGTTCCTTCTAAAAAATCCGCTCCTATTTTATATTTGTGTGAGGGTTTTTTTTAATGCCTTTGGTTTAAGGTTTGAATGCCTAAAATATAAATTTGGCAATTTATTATGGAAGCGCTTAATTTAAAGGGAAAAATAAAGAAGAGTTCTAACTAAGAGGAAACTATGAAAATAATTTATAGGACTGTTTTGTATGATATTTAGGGCGCTGTTCCATGTATGAATAAAAAAAGTGAGTTATATATATATATATATGTACATATTTTATTGCAATCGTTAAATTAAAAGCTTTTCTCGGGTATGTTGCTAAGCAGATTCTCTTGTATTGTAAAATAAAAGCGGTTTTTATACTCGTCTGACTAACTTCCTAACTAAGTCTATGGCCCATACTCATAGTCAAAACAAAGTATACTTTAAGAGATTAAAACCAGTCTTTTTCATGGTAATACTGGTTTTAAACTCTTAAAGTCTACTTTGCTTATGACTATGATTATGCGCCTACGTGTCTACAAAATTTATATATTGCTTGAGAAAATACTGATTTAGTTGAGAAAAATTAAAAATACTTGTTTTCGGTAACAGCAAACATACATTTTGTTTGCTGCTTACAGATGTGGCATTTTAAAGTGCTTTTACTGTTGCTTAAATCAAATGAAGACATCGTTTGATACGTTTTAAAACATAAAAAATGCTTGATGTCAAAATTGTTTAGGTGTGGTAAAGGTTTTGATATACACATGCTGAATAACTCGTAAAAAATAAATTTTATGCTCTCAACATCATTTGAATGTGGAGAGAGAAGTAATTTTGAGTTAAAATTTGAATAATCAACATTTCAATATCCAAAAAAAGTTTTATACCAATAATGGCTGTATGTTTGAAAATAAAGAACATAAAAAAAATCTAAGGAAAAACGTTTGTGAATAAAAGTGTAAAAAAAAAATTAAATTACTATACATTATTTTTCATCCGTAATTTGTTAACAAAATCTCATTTAAAATGTGTTAGTGCTTGATAAAAAAACACAAGAAACACATCAAAATGTTGCATCAATCATGTCAAAACTCAATATTTTTGTATCAGTCATGGTTGGTCTAACACATGCAAACTCATTTTTTTACAAATACTAGTACAATGATTGAAGAGTATTTTGATAGTGTGTAGACTGCTTCAAAAGTTTCCAGTGCAAGCATTTTTCAGTCTTGTGAGAAGAGCACCAAGTTTATATGCTTTCGGTAAAATTATTTTTGTAAAAAACAGGGACTGCAACTTTTACGATTTTTTTTTGATAAATTGAACAAAGTGATCGTTATATTTTTAGTGATATTTTTTTTAATTTAAAATAAAAATAAAAAAATTTAAAAACATATTTTCTCGATTTGAAATAAAAATAAAAATTTGATCGTAGACGTTCGATTAAAATAAAGATTTCGGTCTTAGGGATTTTAAGTTCAAGAAGACACACAAGTAACGATACCGTCGCATTTTGGTGTGAAATTTTGTCCTGATTTATGGAAGGGGCGATCACAACTGGCCACCAAGGTCTTGTGATTTAATAATTTAAAACTTTTTTCTTTCTATGCAAAAGGCCACAATCGAATTAAGACTCCAATATACTTTTTTTTTGGAATCGACTTTTTTGTGTATTTCGAAAGAAGAACATGTAACGAATCGAAAAATGCAAAAATCTCGATTTCAGAAAAATATTCATTTAGGGCCTTTTTATATTAAGGTAACGATACTCGTATACAGACGCATATATGCGAAAAGGTGATGGAAAAAATCACGAAAATAATATGGTATTGTAAGAGTACCTGTGGCTGGCATTTGGCTGATAGTGTGAGTGAGGAGCGGGGAGGGATTGAAAGAGAGATACAGAAAGAGAAAGAGATAAAGCTTCCACGTGGAAAGTAGCTTACAAAATTCAGGCATTTTGGAAGAGCGTTTAGATTCTAAGCTTTAGAAGAACGAAACCACTAAAAATATAGCGGGTGTAAGATTGTACTGTGCGTGCCATAAGTATCGCCAAACATGTGGTAATAAGGCAAAAAGCTCTAGTGACTAGAGTATATTCATAGTATATTCATATTTTACTGAGAGAACTTTTAGATGAGAGAAAATGTTAGAAAGTATGCCTCGGGTTACTTTTGAATACTAAAATAAAAGGGTGGCACAATTAAATTAAAATTAAAAGTAGCTTAACTCGACTTAAGAACTTTTAAATTTTTGCCACAGAATTTTAATTTGCATTGTTATCAATGAGATTCAAACAAGTTTTTTTTTATTGCATCTGTACTTCATGTACCTGAACTTGTTTATCCTCGAACTGCATCTATTGGCAACAATCAGTGAAAATGTGAATATTTTAGAATAAAATTTTTCGTTCACTTGGGTTTTAATTTCGTAGCATCAATTCCATGGAAATTATAAACTTTAAAATTTCCCCCTTTTCCGACGGACAAATCTTTGTGTAAACTTTTCTTCGTAAGTTATTAAAATATTTCACAATCGTATGAAGTTTGTTTTTTTTTAAGGCAAGCAAATTCACCATCAATCTTTTCCGAAGTTTAAAAATGTAAAAATTCGAATATTTTCATAACAAAATTTTATTCACGGCACCAACTGTTCATATGTTCGGAAATTTTCATGTAAAATAAACAATTGGGGTGGTCCTTCGAGCCTATAAAAGGAATCATCTGGATTCTACTTGAATGCCTGCGTGTAGTAGGCAGCCATGTGAACCAACCAACAACGGGGTTAGAAAAGTACCCGTTAGAATTGAATTTTCCACGTTTTCTGTTGTGAATTACTTGACATGAAAAATTAGAATTTTGCCAAGATTATGCAGTCAGTATTTTTCTTTTCATAGGAAGATTGATTTATCAATTATCTCCGTGGAGAGTTGTGTATTTAAAGATGTTAAATGTACTGCTGCTTAAAGGCAGCAAGTAGCTTGAAATCGCCGAGCAGTTTATCGCTTAAAAAGTGTTTGGCCTTTAGGGTAATGCAATCTGTCAAGGTCATGAGGGGTTAGGTTACTGTGTTCTACTCTGTAATTCAAAATGAAAGACAATGCTTTCGTATAGCGATGTTAATAACACAACAAACTCGAAAGTAGAGCCCATGTTTTATAAAACTGCTATTAAAATAACAATACATAAATAACTGCTGGCAGCCTAAAAAGAACTAAATTTAGCCAGCAGAAAATACACCCAACTCTTGATTATAGTTTAAAATAATGCAAAATCTCTAACGATTGCAGTAGATAAAATTTTAAACTGAAACAAAGTGAGAGAAAAAATTGATTTCATCAAACTTTTAATTAGTATGCTATGCGAAAAAAACAAGCACTTATTAAAAAAGTAATAATGGCCTGTCCCACGTACATTGGAAACAACAACAAAATTTTAAATTTTCTTTTGTTTTGAATGGAAACAACAACAAAATTTTAAAATTTGGTTTTGTTTTGAAAGTAAGTGGGAGAGTCCCTAAGTGATAAAGTAAATTTCAGCGTTTGCTTTTATCTCTCATTTCAAAATGTTTCTTTAGGAAGACGATGTATGTTTATGTGAGTACATATATGCGTTTTTTTAGGTAAGAGTGAGCGTGAGTGTGAGTGAGCTTGATATTGTGTAAGGTAAAAAGCAAAGAGGGAGTGAAGCGTTAAATTCAATAAGGTGCCAACTATCAAGGTGCATTAAAATTTTTCTTTTTTTTTTTGTCTTTTTTAAAATGATGATGGTGTAGATTTTTAGTTTTACTTTAATTTCAATCAAGGAAGCCTGATATAATTAAAAAGAGAGCCTTAAATAGCATCGGATTCTATAGTTTTAAATAAGTAGGAATGCATTTTTTATACATTTACATACATCTACATATATGTTTTTCTTGTTTAATTTCTTTCAAGTCTTGGTATTCGTGTTGTATGCGAATCGTCTTTTAGATTTACATATAAAAATGTCTTACTTTGCCATTAAATAATTTTGATTAGTTTTGTTGTTGTTGTTGTTGTTGTTATAGTTTTCCCCTCCTTTTAATTTAATTAGTTTTGCTTGTCTATTAACTCCGGTAATTAACAAGTGTTTTGTTTGCTTATAAGTAGTTCACATTTTTTCGCCTCCTAAGCAAACATACGAGTATTTTTGTTGTTTTGCCTCTATATCAAACAGTAAATTATAGTTAATTAAATCTTGTCTAAAATTATATTTAATGTATGTATTAAATTTCATTTTGCTACAACTAACGCGCGTTCATTTCCTTTACTCAGTACGCTTTCCACAAAGCTTAAAAAAAAACACAGTGGGCCTGTTTGTGTACTTTGTGAGTGTGAAAGTGTGTGTGTGAGTGGATGTGGTAAAACTAATTTGAATGCAAAAAGTTGTTGAATTTCCTTGTAGTTGTAGTTCAACAAGATTGTTGTATTTTTCTTTCGTTTCATTGTTGTTGTAGAGAAATTAGTTGTTTACTCTTCACCCAGCAGTACCAAATCATCAGCGACCACATCGCTGACATGTAGATAAATAATCCAGTACATGAGATTGAAACATACGAAACACACCGGAAACACTATGCGCGAATATTTGTCGATGTCGGAAGGTGTTATGCCCAGCAGCTTGTTAATGTCCTAGATTTGTATAAACGAAAATTTTGGGGAAATATTGGGGTTTTGAGATGAGTATAAAAGAAAAGCAAAAAAGTGGGGAAGAGAAACAAGAAAGAATATTAATTAGTCAAGTTTCTATTCTTGCAGGGGTAAACAAGTGTAGACATAAAATTACTTTTTTTACCTTGCCCGGGTGTAATAAGTGTGCTGGCACGGCAGCCTCAGCATCACCACCTTCGGGCGGTGCTCCACCTCCACCGCCGCCACCACCACCCCCGCCTGGTGGTCCTCCACCGCCACCACCTCCTTGTGGGCCAGGGCCATGGGGTCCAACTGGCGGTCCTCCTCGTCCACCATTTACCGTATTCTCTAGCGTTCCTCCCTTGGAATGGGCCTTGGGATCGTGCACTTTGAATCTCACCTCCTGGAACAAGGGTCCCACTATCGAGCAACCGCGCGCACCAACATTTTGTTGCATATTTTGAAAGCCAATTGGGCGGTTACTCACTGTTTGCTTGGGTACATGAGGATGACCATGGCTGTGATGGCCATGACCATGCCCATGTCCACCATGATCCACCCCCTGATTTGGATTGGGATTGGGCTGCTGTTGCACCCCATCAAGTTGTTGCTGCTTTTTTTGCTCAGCCATCTTCTGAATCGTCATAAATCTTTGTTTTCGCATTTGAATTCGTTTTGCCATATAGCCGACGGTGGCATATTCTATTCAGATCAAGTCAAATCAATCAATTTCATATTTGATTTTCAAATTTGATATATTTTTTTTTAATTTAAATTTGTGTTTAAATTTTGTTCATTTGCATATTTGATTGTATTAAACAATTTGCATTGATTGCATTTGTCATTATAATTTTGGTTTTGTATTAATTTTTCGATTTCACCAAATGATTTTTATTTTCGTAAAAGCAATAATTGGGATGTTAAAGGTAAGGCGGCAGCATAATTTCCATTACAATTCCAATTCGTTCAATTTGAAAGCAAATAATTTTCAAAGATTTCAAATAGCAAAAATTTTGAATTTTGATATTTAGCGATTATTAAGCAACAGTTTGAATTCCAATTCATTTGAGAGGGATAGTTTTTTTGGTAATGGTTTAGTTTGAGATGGTTTGCGGGTAAAGCCAACGGATTTAAGTTTTGTGGTTTTGGTTTAAAAAAAAAGTATGTGGAGAGACAAAAAATAAACAAGAAAATGAAAGCAATAAAATCACACACTTTTCGCTATTCAATAACAGCGAAATTACAGAGTTTAATGAATTTGTGAAAAGAAAATTTAAAAGAAAAACTGTGCATATAAAGTTTTAAATTTTGTTATTACAATTTTATGCTTAAGAAATATCTTCAACTTTTTTTTTTTATTTTATTATAAGATCGCTGTGAAACACTTCTGAACCAGGAATGAGATAATTGAAATATTGCCGTAGATTTTAAAAATGAGAAAAGAAAAATTTATAGAATTATCTCGATAAATAACAGCTTTTGCTTGAGGCAAATATCATGAAGAATGAAGCAAGCACGAGAACGCTGATGATGACGGTACACAGGGGGATGACTTCCTAAATGTTTGTACAAAAACGAATATAAAAATTTTTCTACAAAACTGTCTCATCCAATTTTTGAAATTGAGTAGTAGAAAAATGGCGGTTTGACACCAAAATCTCATTCTTTATGTTTATTTGAAGAATCACAGTATTTCTAAATTAGTTTTATGTACACGGAAGTCATTTACGTTTTGCGAACGTTAAAGAAAAACTGTAGCAGAATAGTTTGAAAGCTGAAGTACTTTATCAGGTTAAAGTACTTCAGCTTTCAAACTATTCTGCTACAGTTTTAAGTGGTGTAATTTTGTTCCTACGGCATTTTGATTTGGAACTATTTTTAATCATCCCAAATAAAAGAAATTTTTAGACACCAGTTTCTTTCACATTTTCTTTTCCATAAACAAAAAGAGAATAAAAACTAAAAGCACTTTAAAAGAATAAATATTTTTCTAATAAAAATTTAAATAAAGCAACATATTTACAATTGTTTAAATTTATAACAATTTTTGTTGAATAAAGTTTTGTAAAAGTTTCAAATAAAAAAGTTTTTTTTTGTACACATATTTACAAAAATATTTTATATATTTTTCTATTGTATATAAAAAATTACAAGATGAAGCTTTCGAGGAAAAAAAATAAATACAAAAGGAAATCGTATTGCAAACAAAAATAAATATATTTTATACAATAATTGTAAATGCAGAAAATTTTATGAAATGTGTTTGAAATGAACACAAAAGTATAAACAAAAAGAATAAATGCTGCACACAAAAAATATATATATATATTTATTGTTAGATTGAAAATGCCACAGAGGAACAAACAAAAGAAATTATAGAAAGGAAATGAATTCAATAGCGAACGTTTTTGTTTAATATTGGTGAGTGATGATGGTGAGGGGAGTGAAAAAGAGGTGGAAATCTGATTTTAATTAAAAATATTAAAATTGCTTTTCCCTCATCGATTTTTCTTTTTGTTTGCAAGCAGGAGTTTTTTTTTTTGTTTAAAGTGTGTATAAATATTTTTTATTTATTTATTTGTTGTTTGTTTTTCTATCACTTTAAGAAAAAATACGAACTCATTGCACAAGCACTTTTTTCCATTGTCAAGAGCCCAAGAGTATAAAAAAAAATCAAATGAAGAAAAGTTTAACAAAACTTAAAGAGCAACTGCCTTACATCAGTATTTAAAGCAAAACTTTGTTAAGAAAACTTAAAATTAAAAACGAAGTAAAGTAAATATTTTTTATTAACCGGGCCTTGAGAGTTAAAGAGAGTTTTTTATATATTACATACATATTTGAAAATAATTTCTTACCAAGGCAACATAAAATCTTTCCATTTATTAAAGGAAAACACACTATAATGCAGCATATACACAGTCTCGATATAAAGTTGAAAAAAATAATAAACCTTTAAAAATATACAACATTCTCAATAACTCTCAAGCTTTTCTTTAAGTTTTTTAGATTTAATACTTAGCATAACTGCAGCAAAGTTAACTAACTTATCATTCCTTCAAATGGTAAAACAAATGCGGTGTTTTCTGATTGCTAAGGGCCGCTGATATGATGGAGTTTATGAAAATTTTCAAAAGACAATAACAATTCATCATACCAGGCTTGTATATTTTCGTAGATCGCACGACTTTGTATGATAGTGAGTCATGGCCTTAAGTGATTATATTTCTGTCACGTGCAAATGAACGCATATGTGATACATATGTATTTACTGGTTTACTCATAAAAAAATAATTCTGTTTTATAAAGGAAAAACCTATTTTACAAGCCTTTTATAAATCAGGGATATTTTTTTTATTAATAAGGCCTTCATTATTTTGATTGAATTTCAATGAATTTTAAATCAAGGAATAATTTTAATCAGCTTCGAATTCAGTATTTTTTTTAAATTTTTATTGTTGAATGAAATATTTTATTAATTAATGTGATTTAAAAAAAAGGCAGAATGGTTAAACTAGAATTCGCTGGGAGAATGCAACAGGAAGTGGTTGCAGGCATCAACATGAATTTTTAATGAAATGGAATACGAGAAATGGTTTTTTGGTATAAACAATTATAGATTTTCCATCGGTTTATATCAAATATAAATATACATAATTTGGTACTAACCTTAACATAAATGAAAAAATAAATCTGAAAAAAGCAGAAATGAATATTGATATTTATCAATGCATTTACCGACACTTAATCAATAATTCTCATATTCCATTTCGTTAGAAATTCTTGTTAAAAAACTATTTGACGCATTAGTTATGGAGCGAAAAAATAATTTTTTTTCAAATCCCTGATATTTGACACACCTATATTTTTGGTAGATATGAATGCGTATTAAAAACATTTTTTTGCCCAATTTTGATTTGTCAAGTTATGGTTAAGTGTTGCCATTTTAGAAATTATGTGTTTTTAAATTATTGCTTAGAACTGGGAAAAAAATAAGGCAACAATTTTAAGATGAGTCATTCTTATGGGAAACTGTCTCAACAACGCTTTTTATTTTGTATTTTTCACTAAAATTAGCTAAGCGTTTGGTCATTATAGTGTGCAAGCTTTGAAATTGGAAAACCCATAATAGACTAGTTATTAGACTTACCTTTTAAATTGTTCCTTTAATATTAAGATATCCTATATTGAAACGTTTATTGTATGAAATATACTTACATTGGCAATTAATTAATTTTCTTCTATGGAAGAAAATGTTGTAAATATTCTGACAAACACTTAGTAGAACGGAACAACTAGCTGTTCTCGAAAACCATCACACCTTCATCATTAGCATTCTTTGTGTTTGGTTCACTGTGTATGCTATCAGTTGATGTAGATTTCTGATTTATATACTCAGCCTTTATTGCAAATGGAATATTATAACAATCTTGCGATTGTCGTTTGATCTGTACTAATTATGCACATGTTAGTTAATTTGCTTTCATTACAAAAAAAGCTTTCAGCAAATTGTAATACGATGAATCAAAACAATTCACATATTCTATTTGCAATAAAGGCTGAGTATATAAAGACACCACACACAGTGAACCAAACACATAGAACGCTGATGATGAAGATGTAGTGGTTTTCGAAAAGAGCTAGTTGTTCCGTTCTACTAAGTGTTTGTCAGAATATTTGCAATTAACTTTGGTGTTATAAAACAAAATAAAAAAAAAACTAAATAATAAAACAAAAGAAAATGTGCATGAGGGTAAATTGTTTGTCATTCGTGACTTTTCCTTTTAATACTGAATACTATTATCAAATAAATCAATAAAATAATGAGTTTTATAGATTAATTAAAACTTTATGAATAATAGCTGCAAAGCAAAAGAAGTTATTAAAAACATGTGATATTGAAACGTTTATTGAAAATTGGCTAAGAATTTATCATTTGTTACTTGAAAATTTTTAACAAAAATTCAAGCGAGCAAATTATGTTTCAATTGTAATAATTTGAGTTGTAAATAATTTAACCTTTTTATACTTAAAATTTTATTGCGAAGAATAAAACAACATTAGAAAATCGTAATTCGTGACCTGTTTATTTTAATAAATTTTGTTGCGGTAGTTTCTAATATTTAGTTTTATTGTGCTTGTTATTTTCTTTTAAGGGCAGAAGCTAAGTTCATCAGAGCAGAGATCCTACAACGTTATAGAGAAAAATTTTAACTATGCAAGGCATGATGTGAATCATCTAAACTAGAGACCAGGAAAAGGTAAGGGGAATTACTCTTAAAATAACTTATTTAATTTTTTATTTTTTGGCTTTGCTTTAAAGGAGTTCTAAACAATCAAAAATAGGCGAAATCATAGCATCCTAAAGTCAGGTAACGAATGACAAAAAAAAAGTTAGGCCACAATAAAGTTAATATTATAATTTTTTTTTAAATGTCACATATACATTCATATCTACGAGTATCAGAAGTAAAGTTATGCCAAATCTCAAGGAATTTTGGAAAAAATTGTTTTTGGGTTATCTAATTAGCAAATAATGCCTCTTTTAAAATCTGCTTGTCACATATAGATACAATTATTTTGTTGTTGCTGCATCTAAATTAATTTTCACTTTCTAGTGCTTATTTTTAAAGTAGGTCAAGTTTATTTAAAAAAAGGTTTACATTATTTTTATATATGCACACATTTACTTGACAAACTGTATCAGCTGAAGTAAACGTATAACCCAGTGCCAGCCAAGTAGAGAAATGTATTCGTGTATAAGAAGCCGATTGAAGTTCGGCACCATGGTTCCACTTTGGTCAGCTATGGTATAACCTCAAAAAGTTACACCTTGTTTCCGAAATTCAGCCGGGCAACTCGTCCAAAAAATTTTGTATGAAAATCATTCAAAAGAAGGAGCGCTTTTCATATAAATTTTCCACTCAAGTCGATCGTCCGGTTTGTAAAAAAAGGGGGTTATTTAAAATTCTCCACATAAATTTTACATAATTGGGTCTTGAGTAGTTATTTTGCCTTCAAAATATTAATTGCATTAAAAGTTCGTCTCTTCAAAAATCCTAAGAATTCTGAACTTTTAAGATATTAGGTTTTGAACTTCTAGGCTATGCTGAAAGTTTAATGATATACATACATACCTTGATAGAGCGTTGCAATGTGGGTTTGGTATATGATAAGTGCAGTAGTAGTAGTAGAAATTTCGAAGAATAGACATAAACGTTCGAAGTCTACGTACACATCCAACACGCGTCTAATAAGCGCAGTTATTTTAACCGGAAGCTGGGCGTATATGATATCAGGGTATCATTTAAGGTTACAAAATGTTTTTTCATCTGCTTTAATTGTTATTACAAATTTCGATATTTTTACCAATTTTTTATTTATTTTATTTATGAAAAATACAGAAATTTTGTGCAGTGAATGAAATACGTGAAAAAAAACAAGTCGCAACCTTAATTTGCTAAGTAGTTTCTTTCATTTTAGTATTATAAATATTTATATTGGTATCTGCTGCATGTTTTAGTTTCATACAAAGTTAGTTTATTAAAGCAAATAAATTAAATTAAAAATAAGAAATAAAGAAAAGCATAATCTAATTTAAGTTTTAAGCTAAGATGCTATAGTTTGTTGCCATTCTCTGTTTTTGTTCGTATTGAAACTCTTTTTCAATGGAATTCGCACAGAACAATGAGCTTGCACTTATTTTCTTCGAATGATAGTTTTAGATTTTTGTTTTGTCAAAGTAACAAAAATGTTTTAACAAGAACATACAAATACGAAAAAAGAGATTTCTTGTGTTGTTTTGTCAAGTTGTTTTTGTTTGGATTTTTTTTTTTTGTTTTCATTATTTGGCTTAAAGATTTTTCTTTCCTTTAAGTTTTGTTAATAAAGTTTTCTTTAACAATAGCAGCAGTTTGAATTTTGCAAATATAAAACTTTAACCATATATTAAAAAAAAACAAAAAATGTGAAAGTGGTTCTAGAATTACTTGTTAAAAATACCATTAAAGGCTATTTAAATTTTATAAAAGAAAAAGCTTCTTACTAGGTAAAAGAGCTTGTGAATTACTTGTCAACCTATTACAGTCAGCAGTAGAAGAAAAAAGTTAACCAAATATGGAAAAAATATAAGAAATCAGTTTCAGAGTTACTTGGGAGAAGCGCCATGAAACCGCCAAGACCATGTTAAATCTTATACCAGAAAAAGCTTCTTACTACGTGGAGAGCTTGTGAATTATTAAGCCACTTACTGGTCAATTAATTACGTTTAGTAAGATAATAGTTGCTGTTTATTTAATATGTAGCGTAACGTATGTGAGATAGTAATTTACAGAAAAAAGATTTTGACGTGTCAAACTTCAACTTCTTTCTTACATACATACACAGACACACACGTATAAAGCAAAGAGAAATACAATAACAGCTGACACGTTCGATGGTAGCCTCACGTTCTTGCTAACTAACATCCAGATTTAAACGATACGGCAACTTCAAAAGCAACACGATACGAATCGACTAATTTTACCATTACTTGCATAGAAAAGAACATGCTCAGGTCCTCTGACATATTTTCTAGTGGAAGTATGTACACTAGATGGATCTAGATAATCCCTTGAACATAAAAGTTCGGAGTACAAACTAAAGGCAATACATTTATTTAGAATGTGTGCCCTTGTCTTATCGATCTCATGGTACAGACAGCGCATTGGTAAAGGGACTTGATTACACTCTACAAAGGATAACTAAGATGGAAGTAATCTAACAAACGGCCACTTATCAGTCTTAGGTTATTTGTTTTTCTTAATTTCAAGGTTATTTTGTACGAGTATGAAGACATATACGATTTTGCCTGTCTCACTTCGAGAGCTTTCTGCCACATCCCCTCAGTGGTCAAAAGTTTATCGTATCTAAGTAATTATTTAATAAATAAAAATGAAAGAAAACAAAGCTGGTCCCTAATGAGAGTCGCCGATGAGCTGGCAAAAATAGGGTCGGCATTAGATGAGGGAATGACGGACAGATCGGTGAAATTACCGATAGGTCATTACTATAGGGAACTCAGTAATTGGGTAGAAAGCAGGACCAACAGTTCATGGCGGAGTAGGGATGATTTTAGAGTCTCGAGGGGTATGTGGCCAAAACTTGACATAGGAAGATCCAAACTGCTACTGTACATGAAAAGGAATACGATGCGAATCTTGATAGGCGTGTTGACAGGTCACTGCTAGGTCAGAGCAAGTATCAACATTTGGGAAACTGGCACTCCGGATTTTTGTAGGATGTGCGGGGATGAAGAGGAACCAGAAACCATTGAGCATATTATTGTCACTGCCCAAAGCTGCAACATCATAGGCTTAGATGGCTGAGCAGACGTTTCGATTAAAGCATTACTGATATAGGGAAGTGTAAACTAGAGGACATCAGGAGCTTCATCATGAGAATTCGGTGGCTAAATGATGTATAATAGGGTCACTTCTGGCAACAAATGGTGGGTGGAGGGGGAGGGGGAGGGTGGGGTAAATATTACTTGGTTAATAGAAGGGAATCACAATGGTCCCAATTGAGTCTAAGAGTGGTGGTGCGGTGTAGCACCACCCTTCCTAACCTAACCTAATGAGAGTCGCTAAAGGTGCTTCCTGGCCAATAAATCCATCCTATTCTTACCCTGGTGTTCACTATGGGCATCAATCACAGTTTATGAAACTTCCAGGCATAGTTGAGACTTAATATTTGGTTGTTATTGTCATCACTGTGTCTGGATGTCTTTTCTTGTAAGTTTAAGGTGAACACTTATCATTCTTATACGTGTCTTTTGGTAGAAAAAACCGAAAAAATTAGGGCACCTAAGTCGGTCTGAGCCGTAAGTCAACTGAAACTAGGTCTGCTCCAATGAGTCTATTTGGGCAGCTGAATAAGTGCGCAACATCATGAAGGATCTGGAGCTACAATGGGTAGGTCTTTTTGTATCAGAGACTACACAAGTTTGAGATTAGTTTAATATTCTACTGTATCCGGATCTGAGTTGTGCCAGGCTCATTCGGGTTTGACTCTCACTATCTGAGATCACATAGAGTCGAATATTGAGGACTTTGTTAGGCCTATAATCATCTATAGTGGTTGAGACAATATAATGGTGGATAGTTCATATAAATTTCCTGATTAAGTTAATATGCATATAGGGTGGGATGGTGTCTCTTATTCTATCACGGTATATGTGGATGTCCTTCCCGAAGTATCAACAAGACACAAGAAATTGATTGCGCAGCAGCATACTATGGTGTTTGACTGGCAGCATCTTTGTCTTCTGGTGAAGATGTTAACTCGACACATCCATTCATGATTCAAAATGAATTGTTCTGCGTCGTTTCTAGATATTACCACTGGATCTCGCTGAGAAACAGTGTCCAGATTGGGGCAGCGTAGTTAAAGATTAAAAAAAATTTATTTATTTAAGTTCCATAAGGAACCTACTGGACCCTTAATAACTCTGTTCATTGATGTCTTATTTTGATTCATATGGTCGTCATGTGGTGGGTTCTTAACCATAGGAATTTGTCCGCCTTCATCTAAGATGTACAGTTCGGCGGACTTTTAATACAGACTGGATTTTTTGGTTTTGTATGTCTGTGCAACTTTCCTTTTAATTCTTCCCTTTTCAGTTTAGGTAATTCTGGAACCACTTGCATGGCCTTTAACATTGAATAGGTGGTTGACGTGGATTGAACTCTTTAAGTAGCTCGTTTTTGACACAAACATGTTATCAAACCCATATAATATTAATTAAAAGGGTTGGGTCATAGGTCTGTGAGCTGTAGAGCTGTGTCTAACAGCTCTTTTTTAACTAGTTCGCTCGCGTTTGAATCAAAAGTTGTCTCAAACCAATTTAATTTACATTGACTTGTGTCCAACAGCTCATTTTAGTTCAAAAGAGCTGTTGGACACAACTCTAACGAGCTACTGAAAGGGTTCGATCCTAGTCTAATAGGCGGCAAATAAAATAATTGCCTACTTTTAGGTGAATTTTAACACTGAATAGGTGGTAAACAAAATAATTGCCAATTTTTAGGTTAACAGCGGTATTCATTCACAAACGATTGTTGAATTTATATGCATTCTTTAAACAAAAATTTTCTTATATAAAAATTTCTTATTTTAAGCCTACATTAACTCGAACTACTAAGGTAAAACTTTAAAGTTTTTCGAAAAGAAGCGTTAATATCTAATTTATGGTCTGCTGCATTAATTTTTTTTTGTTAAAGAAGACTTTATTTTCAAGTGTCGTTAGTACGAGTACGTTTTTTATTGCAGTGCTCTTTGGTGACAGGGTGTTTGTTTGTTTGCTTTTTTTAAATTTTATTTGTTTATTTTTTATACGTAATATTATTATTTTATTGACAGGTGAGTGCCATACATTTCGAAATAATAAATTGAATTTGTTTTCAATTTATTATTTCAAGAATTCTATTTACATTTAAAAAAAAGTAGTTGGCTAAAGTAAAAATGGGAAAATATGCCTACAAAAAATTTGTTATGCTTTCTTTTTCTTTTTGTACAAAAATGTGTTACAAAAATATATTTACATTAACATATATTAGCCCAAGAGCAATATATGTTTTCAAAACTTGTCTAAGCATTTTGATAGAAGAGTTAGAATTATAATAGAAAATTTGAAAAAAGTATGATAAAAAAGTGGTTGTTTCCTTGGGAACTATTTTTTCAACTACAAATTTACACAAAAATCAAATCAAAGAGTTAAATAAAAAAAAAAAAAAAGAGTGAAGAAAAAAGACAGAAATTTTTGAGAGAAGTTTGCATTGTTTACCCAATAGACTGGCAAAGACCATCACGAAACATGTTCCTAGATAAACATCAATGGATTTGACGTAAGAAATTTTTGGCAGCGCAGCATTTGTCGATGACATCAACGTTGTCATTGTCAACACAGTGGTGACACCTAAAGCTACACGAGCGGGCGTAGCGTTACGATTAAGCCAAAATGATACCCATGATATAATAACGATCAGTCCAGAGGGTATATAAATTTGTATAAGATAATAACCCATCGAACGCACAAATTGTATCTCGCACGCCAAACGAGAATAGTTGCCTGCAGCAGCATACACACACAATCACGTTGCATCAATCACGTCGTTTAAACCAAACATAGATATTTTTATTTGTTTATTATCAGTGTCAAGTAAAAACCATTTTGGGGAAAAGAGAAAAAAGAATTTTATGTTATTAAGGGAATTTATTTTAAATTTATATGTTAGCTTTAAATAAATTTTATATTTGAAAACAAACAAAATATTTTATTGAAATAAACTTGAATAAAACATTTAACATTACAAATGAAAACTAATAATTTCAAGTTCAAAATAAGAATTATAACAACATCAAACTTATTTGAAAAAAAAAAGTTAAGCAAAAATATATATTTATTAGTGATTTATAATATATATATATATAAATATCATATAACTATTTACTTTACGCTTAGTTAAACAAAATATTATTCAAATAGAAATTCTCAAGTAAAAAAAGATCACAAGACAAAAGTAAAAATAAATTAACTGAAAATTTGTTCAAACAACTTTACTAAATAGTGGGTGGCAAACATTTATTATGGAAATAAATGAAAGACAAAAGTAAAAGTACAAATATTTAGTTTAATACTATTGTAAACTAAAACAAAGTGTCGAAAAAGGTGCAAAATTAAAAAAATTTAATCGAACAAAAAGCAACGCAGACACACACACATTTTCGGATTGAAATGCTAATAAGCGTCTTCTTAAAAAGCTGAAAGCATAAAAATAAATTATTTAGATAAAAACTTTTACATTAAAGCTCTAGTTTTAAGTGAGGAGTGGCAAAGAAAAAAAATTAACCGACATGACCGAGCATTATAAATGAGTCCAACTCGTTTGGTACGTCGTTTTAGACATAAATCTATGATCGATTCCATATAATTTGAATGGGTTGGATCATAGGTTTGTATCTTAAACGACCGACTAAACGAGTTGAATAAAGCTCTGCCGAGAAATTTTGTTATTAAAGGTTTTATTTTCGAAATCTTATAATTACATAAACGTAAGTAAATAATTTTCAACAGCCCAGTTCTAAATGTTCCCGGGAAATAACTCCCAGGGAATTATTATTTTTTTCCCAATAATTAAAAATGACAATTTACGAGTATGACTCTCCGTATCTCAGTTTTTGTTGTAGTACGTTGAGCAGATGAGCTCTAAACAGTTTTAATTTCAACTTTGGAATCTTTTGTACATATAATTACGTATCAGTAGTTTCATTCCATCTTTAGCACATATCTTAAGATATATATAACCTGAACAGATATCACGCTTTAGGCGGGAATATCCCACTTTTCATATGTCAATCCCTCTAATCTCTATCCCACTTTATTCCGATTTTTAGAGTTTTGAAATATTTAATCTTTAATTCGATTTGTTTTAAAATGTAACTGATAAACATTTATTTTAAATATTTTTTAAACGACTTCAAAACAAAGGAGGAGGTGAACAATTCGTCTTTATTTTTTCCTTTGTGGTGTTACTTCAAAACTTGGTACATTTTAGACCGATTATAAGAATTCGTTTTTTGTCTGAGAGGGTCACATTGTAAAAAAGTGGGCGGCAATATGCCCACAATTTTTTAATTCAATTTAATGACATTCTACTTATCTGATTGCTGCGAAACCTATACAACACCTTGTAATTACACAATTTGAAAGTTGAGAAAATGGGCGGGGTTACGCCCATTAAAATTTATTATAATATTTCACGCAGTTCTACTTAATCGATTTTTATGAAACTTACAACACACCTTGAGTTATAAAATAGACATAATCGTCCATTAAAAAAATGGGCGGTATCACGCCCATTAAAATTTAATATTTTATTTTAAATGGTTGAACTTGACCGATTTTTACAAGACTTAAAACGCACGCTGAGCTCTGAAAACTCACAATCTTGCATTTAAAAAATGGGCGGAGGCACGCCCATTAGTTAGTGCTTAACTAGCCAAAACCCTGTATGCCTCGTTACACCCTATATACGTTTTGAAATGTAAAAAAAAATTTTTATATTAGAAGTGCCACGCTTATGGTTCAACCTTCACTAGTTTGTAGAAAACAATTTACATTATTAACATAAATACTCATGAAGGGCTACAAACTTATCACTGCATTAGTTTCCAAGATATTTTTTTTATTAAACATTTTGAAAAGATCCACTTTCTCTTCTCCAATCTCGATTATTTTCTATCATCGGCAGAATCAGGGGAATCCCATCTATGTGGCAGATACCAGCCCTGTCGGAGAATGTGTGGTTGACTACAAAAAGAATTAACTCATAGTTAACTTTTCTTAGACTGACTAAAAGCTAACTGCAATGTCATCCAGAACAAACCCAAAATTAATTCTTAAGTTGAGTACGTAATCGAATTTGATGAGAGCCAACAAATTTATTCTCAGCTACTTTGAAACTCATTTCAGTTTTATATTAACATTTTGCTGCTGTTATTTTAGATGGCATCTTAGCCGAGTGGTAGCGCGTTGGGTACACAACGTGTGATGATATATGTTCGAAACCCAAAAGAATTTTTTTAATTTACTGACTACCAGGTGATTTAAAAAAAATCAACTTTAAGTTAGCTGAAAGTAATGCAGAGTGAGACAATTGACTACCGCCTAGGACATCGCAATGTTAAAATAGTAAAAAAAATAGTAAATAGTGAAAAGTAATCCAAGTGTCATGTCAGTCAGTACTAGTTGCGAAATAGTTCGCTTAAAGTTAGTTTAAAGTTAACGTAATTTCCGACAGGGAAGTTATTAAAAAATTAATGTGTATGAAGTTAAACTTCAAAATTTATAACGCTGTTAACAGAGCTCTGTTAAGCTATAAATATTCGATTAATACATTTGGGAAGAACTTTTCCGGTAAATGAGTCAACCGAGATGGAAAACAATAATCCAAATTTCTAGACAAGGTTATCCTTTGTTATTGCCAATGAATGAAAATATATTTCTGCAAGGCATGAATTTGAACCAGATATTGATGTCCATGTAGTCCTATATAAACGTGCATACTCAAAATTTCTTAAAGTTCGTTATTTCACAACTTTTTTTAAAACTTTAAATTTGCTCTACTATATTAACATTTTTGAAGATGTGAGCAACTTTTCCTGAGAAGGAGTTGATGCGGGCGGACAATAGTGACGACATGCACACTCAGAATATCTTGAAGTTCGAGTTTTCAGGATTTCTTCGAAAAACTTTAAATTTGCCCAAAATTTTGAAATGTTACAAACTGTGAAAACTGTCTTTCGTAAGTACATATATATATATACCAAATTTATAGGTACATATTACAGATATTAAATAAATATATTTCTAGAACATATTTATTTTGAAATCAAGCTCTTTAGCGGTATATTCTTCAAAAGCCCGCTTTAACTTGGTATCTGATATTCTGTTTTCCAAAGTTTTATTTTTTTAACGCTCTTCTAATTTAAAGAAGATTTAAAAATATATGCTACAGTCTGCAGAATTAAAAATGAACATTTATATAGTGTCTTCGAACGAAGTGTAGTATTTCATAATGTTGGACTACAAAACATTGACAATGCGGATCTTTGCAAAACGTGTCGTACAGTGGGGCCAAAGGCCCTTTTTTAGCGCATCAATTCATATCTTTACAACTACAATACTGATTGTTAGTAAATTTTATACGGGTAGTTTTAAGAACAAACAGCATGTTCCAACAAAATCTTGTCAGTTTAGGAGGGGGAGACGGACACCTGTACATAAAGTAATTATTAATTAGTTAATAAACATATTTTTTATATAATAAATACCGAAGCAGGAACAAAATGCATGTAAACGGTGCTTAACACGTTCGCTGCCACCGTATATTAAAAAAAACATTACCAGTGTGCCAAAAGTTTTTTTTTAATTAAGAGTGCATGTTATGTGTCCTTAGTTTCAAGTTTGTGCTCTTAGAATTTGACCACTGGTGGTCACGCGGCGCACAAGTGTTACAGAAGAGCATATGGTGCCATGTGACCCACTGGTGGTCACAGTGAAAATAGTCTTACAATATTATGTAGCGTGTGCACATGACCTCAGGAAAAAATTCCTGTGAACTACCGGTGGGTCACATAGCAGGGAACGTGTTAAGCAATAGGACAAAGCAAAAGTTGATCATTTCTTAATTCACAGATGCTACTGATGAATAAGTAATTGATTGCCATTGAATAACTTTGGATATGAATTATTCAATAATTGATTTTTTAAATCTTTATTATATATAAATATAACTAAATTCACGCGTGACTTACACGTGACTAACCCATAACAAATCATGAGAGTTGTACATTTCTAATGAATGTGTGAACAAAAACAGCATCAATAAAAGTCTAAGCGGAAGTCATGAAAAGCTTGTTATTGGTAAAAAAAAACGCGTGAGGCTATTAATAATTCGAACATAACTTCTGAGGCTCAACGATGCACAGCATAGATTTTTCTCAAATAACGCTGATTGGTTCAATCTTAAGTGAGCCCAATTAATAGCTTTATGTCCTCTTAAAAAATCAATATTTTTTGCACTTCCAATTAAACATTAAAAACTAAAGCACTTCCACAAATAATTTTGGCAAAAACTTAAACCAAACCATTTGTATAAACACCTAAACTTGCGTATAACTTTTGACTTAATAGTGATTTTCATACCAGACACATATCAAACACAACCCGCGAAGCGATTAGCTTGTCTGCGGAAAACACCCAGGGTCTATGGTGGGAATCGAACCTATAGCCTCTCAGTCCAGATTTATTACTTTGATTGGACTTATTACTTTTTCAAAATTACCTGAGATACTTATTTAGGATATAATTACTCAAAATTGTGTAGCTTTTTTTGCTTATTTTTCTCGTTTTCCCTCACAAATTTAAAATTAATTTTTTTTAAGCGAAGTAGTACTCAGGCAGTGAATGCCTGTTAGTAGGTTTTACCTTCCTTAAGAAAGGGATACTAAAGAGAATATAAGTGGTGAAAAAATGAAATAGAGGAAGGCTTCATTCTTTTACAACTCTGCTTATTATTTTTTCCATTTTGTTTATAAAGCACTGTTGCAGCGCCTCTGGTGTTAATGAGGCATGTTGAATTTTCTAAGCTGTGCTTAGTAGCCATTTTAATTGTTTATTTTACATCGTTGATGATTCTGCTACACAACTAATACCGACGAAGGAGGGCGCTCTGATGTTACATAAGTATTAGCCTTCGCTGAAGTCGGTATAGTTCAGTGATAAGTGTCTATGCTTTCATTACTAAAATAGCTGATACAAAGGGACACTAATAATGAACAACATAAAAATTCGTGACTACCGGATATCGGGCTCGAACACAGGACCTTTGCTTTTGTAGCCAACGTGCTAACTATTTCAGCCAACGCCACGCGTCATTACAACATCACAGTTACCTATTTGACATTTAGTTTTTGCTCTTTAAGCAAGTACTTGCACTTTTCACGGTACTTGAACTTGTTTTTTTTTAATTAATCCGTGAAATTACCGCCTTTGACCCCAATGTGCGTCTTGCGCAACTTTGTATCTGTGTTGATACGTTTTGGGGAAATCTGTATCAGTGATCGGCAATGAATCGTTTTTTCGCTATTCATACTAACTCGTGAAATTTTAAATATATGCAAGCAGATATCATTTAAAGTCAACTACTCTGATTAACGCATACTCACAATGACATTGATTTATAAGTATAGGTTGAAATAAATATGAATTCTAGGTCGACATCATCATATTTCTAATATCAGAAAAATACTTATACTACTCACATTGATTCAGCTCACTCAACTCATGCATGTACTATGTGCTACAATACAATAGTAGTAAATATGGTTGTTTTTCAATTCCTGCAAAAAAAAAAAAAATAAAAAAAAAGGAACAGAGAAACAGATAACCCCATAATGAGAACTTTAATGTTCATATGTGAGGTACACATTGTGAATCATATTTATTTTGCATCGTCCATAGGCATTGAGCTAAGGAGAGTCGAAATCAACAACGTCATAAATGTTGCTAAGTGTGAGTTCGATGTGCACTTGAAACTTTCGAGTGAATATGATTCAGAGACAACATTGCCATAAGTATGAGTGCGCATTGGTCATGATTCAACTCTACTCACTTTTTACTATTCATTGCTGTTCTCTGGCCTGACAAAACGATTTTTTTAATACTATCGATTTTGATGGCTTACTTGTTAAGGACTAAAAATCAATAAAATAAGTGAATACATATTTAATGCGTGATTTTATTTTTTTTATTATATCATTGAGATTAAAAAAGAATCTTTTGTTTTTTAGTTTTGTTTCAAAAAACTAGTATTTCATCTCGCACAAACTTTCGGTCTGTGAGACCGTGCGCGGGTTATAAAAATTAGCGCGGGTATAGGAAGGTTAACAAGAAATTTTCTTAGAAACCTCTTCATGGAAAATCAAATGTTCTTTTCCGACTTCTAACTTTTTTTTTTTTGCTAATAATGGCGTTCCGAAAGAAATTAAAATACAAATGGCTTTAATTTTTGTTCGAACATACACAGAAGAAAATATTTCTCTAATCAACACCTTTAATCGAAATAAAAAACAAAAAAATCAATTAAAAATTTAATCAAGTCAATTAAACATTTGAATGAGTTAAATGTTTAAACAAAAAATTAATTGACCCAATAAAATTTTTAACTAAACTTTAAGTCAATTAAATTTTTAAACAAAAGTTTAATATAATTAATTAAATTTTTAATTGTTTACTTTGGATATTTTGCAATGAAAAATATTAATTGGAGAAAAATTTATTCCATGTAGTTATTTTTCACTTTCACACCTCACTTGCGCACACAAAACTCTAAACTATATACAAATTTACTATTTATTAAAAGTAGTAAATTTTATATATTCATAGTTAAATATTTGTTAAAGCAATTAATTAAGTTTAATTTATTTTTATGATTTTTTGCTCAAATGAAAATAAAGGTGTTAGTAAAATGAAGAGAAAAAAACTGAATGAATAATTGCACCAATTGTTATTTGCAATAAAAACTGGATTTTTACAAATAAAAAACACTTTTTAAGCAAATTTTCAATACAAAACATAATAAAGAAATAATTCGAAAAATAAAAAATCCAGCATTAAAAACAAATCATAAGAAACAAAAAAAAAAAATTTAATTGAAATTTTAAGAAAAAATGAGAGAAAAACTGAAAAAGAATTTGTAGCATAGTTAATGTAGGTTAATGGCATTTATGACAAATTCAAGTTAGAAAGTTATAGTATATAGTTTTTAAATTTGTTTATTGAATTGAGTATTTAATTAATATTTCATAAATATTTTAATATAAACTTGTAAACTTTTTTGTTTTGTTTTTTTTTTTATTTTTGCTTGCTGTAACGATACGTAGCTGCCAAAAAGCTATTGCTGATTGACGTTGTTGAAAAGAAAATCAATTTAAACAAAAATATTATTATATTTTCTTGTCTTGCAGAATTTGTATAAAATTTTCATTAAGTTGTTGTATTGTTCGATTGATTGATTGTTTAACGATATTTGTTGTTTTTTTTTTTTTTTGGTTTTGGAAAATAAAATCACATACATACATAGATACATACATAACTACACAAGTACCCTGCAGGAGATTGAACTAGTGTCCAACTGGTATTTTACTAGTACAGAAGCCACCACCACTAGTTCCCAACCGTAAACTTTCCTTTAACATGTTAATGCTCAAATTAGCATTGAGTGTGTTTAGAAAATTACTAGTGCCATTGGTACTAGTTTAGGACTAGTTTCTTACCAGTTCTTTTGTAAAGAAAAATTCTATATTATTCCTTTGTTACCCAATGACAACTGCTAGTTCAAATTCCTCATTATTCATCAAAAAAATACAAAAGGTTAATTATAATTATTTAATTATAATTACTTTTAGGTGAATCTAAAAGTTTAATAATTGTATGATACCAATTTTCATACAGTGCAAGGGCTCTGTTAGACAGTCAAAATTTATTTTGCAATACTAGTACTCATCAGCACTAGTAATTTTATACAACAACTTTAACACTTTTTGCACTAGTTCTTGCTGTTCTAGTAATTATACTAGTACCTTTTAGACAATTGATACCTATTCTCCTGCAGGGTATGTACTATTTGAGTGTATATACATACATACAAATTTTTATATACAACACATAGCACTTATGTATGGACATGTTTAGATCTATGTAAGTATGCTTATCTATGGCCTTATTTATTGATATGATATGATATCGCATTTAAAATTTTTGATTTATTGTTTTATTTGTTTTAGAGATAAGTGCATGCTTGGGAGGGCGTTTATTAAATATTAGATTAGTTAGTTTAAAATTAAATTCTGTTTGCTGTTGTATATATTTTGCAAAATATGCTAGTAGTAGTAATAGTAATAAGTAGTTAGTTAATTATTGAATTAGGTTATTTTCAGCTATTTTTTTTTGTAAGTAATATTAAAAAAAGTCTAATTTTTAGGTGGTGATATTAAATTGTTTTTGTTGTTTTTATTTTTTGGTTAATTATTTTTCCAAATTATACCCTCCACCTAAGGCTTTGAATTTAAAATAGATTAAATAAATATTGTACATACATACATACATATATATCGTATATATACAAGGTGGCTGGTTGGTGAGTCTGTTATTTTTGTAAAATTTGCAATCATTTATTTTACAGGTCCAAGTCAAGCTGCATGCTTAGCTCATGAGTCATTAAGATTACAAAAAAGGTTTCAAAATCCACTACAGCGATAAGCAAATAGATAAAATATTCGCGATATAAGGCACACTTCTCGCCTTAAGCAATTCACAATTGTATCCATAATTACGAAACTAGTTTGAGTCATATAAAGTTTTGCTTCGAACTATTAAATAAATCTTAAATAAACTTTAATAAAAATTATTAAAATTTTCCTTATAGTGCATTTACACTGTCTAAAAATCTAGTACTTTCGAGATTTCGAGCTAAATCAAGCTGATTTTTTCCAGATTTCCCATACAAAACGAAATCTAATTTTTCAGTAGATTTGTAGAAAATCTACTAAAAATCTAAGGTTTTTATTTATTCTTTACTACCCTGTACAAAATAGTGAGTGAATTAGCTACATTGCAGTTGTTTGGTTGTTTGTTTTGGAAACAATTCAGTTGATGGGTTTTGTTTTGGATAAAAAAAATTTTAATAAATGTCAAAAAGAGTTAGTGTAAACGGTATAGACTTTCATAAAGATTTTAATCAAAATATGCTAAATTTTGTGCTGATGTAAATGCCTTATTACGCAAATTTCAGTCTTAATCTCTATCAAAATCTATACGGTTTACATCAAGTTTTTTTTTTGTACATTCAAGATTTCGTATTCAAAACAAAAACCACTGACTAAAATTTGTCATAAACAACAACCCAACAGCTGCAGTATAGCTAATTCACACTCCTTTTTAAGTATCCCGTGCTTAAATTTTTAGTATGATAATTTTTAGTACGATTTTCAAAAAAGGCATGGTTGCATCACTAAGTTCTACTAGATTTTGAGTAGATTTCGATAAAAAAAATGAATTTACTAGATTTCGATAGAAATCTCGTAGCAACTAGATTTTACTGCTGATGCATTTCTAAATATGGAATATGAATTACTTCCCTATTCACAATCTACAATTAAAAGCTAACAGGGACTTTAACGGCAAGTTTTGTATGAAGAACTTGCAGTTAAAGTTCATGTTAAGTCTTAATCATACATTGTGCAAAGGGATGTTAGACTACTTTTATAATTATGAGCACAATTGTTTCAGCTGAAATAAATTAAAGACGAGAAAAATAGGCAGATGTACCATTGAATGCATTTTAGTACCTCTCCAAAAAGTGTCATACATAATGTTTACTTGTAGAAGGTAATTTTTTCAAAGGCACGTTTTAAAAAATAAATCTTCAAAAAGTTATTCTTAAATAAATTATTATTTGAAAAAGTACCTTACGGAAAAGTGGACTAGAAAAAGGTACCTTTTCAAAAAGTACCTTTTCAAAATTTGTTTAAAAATCCTTCATGTTTAAAAGCAAGTTTAAAAAAAAGCAAATAAAAAAGTATTATGTCAAATAGTACCTTTAAAAAAGTATATTTAAAAAAAGGACCTTTTAAAAGAAGTAAACTTTTTTTAAACCAGTTTTTAGCAAACACGATTAAGAAAGTAACACTTGAAAAGGTACCATTTGACAAAGTGTTTTATAAATAAATAACCATTTAAAAAAATTAAATTTAACTAAAAAGTCGCTTTTAAAAAGTATTTTTAAATGAGTACCTTTTAAAAAGTACGTTTTAAAAAAGTACCACGTAGGAAAGAAGGTTTTAAAAAAGTACCATGTATATTTTTCAAAAGAGCCTTTTTACAAATACGTTTTAAAAACGTACTATTACGTGAAAAAGTATACTAAGAAAATATTATTTGAAAGGTACTTTTTAAGAAAGTATATATAAAAAGTATATATATCCAAAAACTTAGATATTAAAAATGTAGTTTTTAAAAAGTATCATCAAAAAAGTATGGTTTTGAAAAGTTTCGTGTGAAATAGTACGTTTAAAAGTACCTCTTAAGAAAGTACATTTTAAGTAGAAAGTGCATTAAAAAGTAACGTATTTTAAGACGTACCTTTTTTAAAAAGCAACATTTTTAAAACGTACCTATCTTAGGAGTATTTTTCAAAAAGTACCTCTTTCAAAATGTACCTTTTTCACAAAGTACCTTTTTTAAAGAGTAAATTTTTCAAAAAGAACTTTTTTTTAAATACCTTTTTAAAAAGTCTTCCCAAAAAGTACCTTTTTAAAAAGAACCTTTTTTTAGGTATACCGCTTGAAAAGTACTTCTTAAGAAAGTACCTTTTTAGCAGAAAATGCATTAAAAAGTAACTTATTTTAAAAAGTACCTTTTTTAAAAAGTTCTTATTTCAAAAAGTACCTTTTTTAAAAAAGATCTTTCAAAAAGTACTTTTTAAAAAGTACCTTCTTCAAAAAGTACCATTTTTAAAAAAATACCTGTTTTAAAAAGCACCTTCTTTGAAAAGTACCTTTTTGAAAAGGCACTTTTTTTTAAAAACTACCTTTCTTAAAAAGTACCTTTTTAAAAAGTACCGTTTTTAAAAAGTGCGTTTCTTTAAAAGTATATATATCTTTTAAAAAGTATTTTTATAAAAAGTACCTTTAAAAATACTTCTTTAAAACTGTCTTTTAAAAAAGTACTTCTTAAAAAAAAGTACAAAATGAAAATTGCTTTTTAAAGAGAAACTTTTAGAAAACTATTTTTCAAAACAAACAATTAATTATTTCATAAAAAAGTACTTTTTAAAAAAATTATCTTAAGAAATTTTTCAATGCAAATTTTTTGGTTTAAAAAGGACCTTTTTTCACTTTATTAAAGTACTTTTTAAAAGGTATTGTCTTAAAACAGTACCATGTGAAAAAGTACGTTTAAAAAAATACAATTTGAAAAATATCTTTTCGAAAAGTAACTTTTAAAAAGTACGAGTAACTTTGAAAAAAGTACCTCTTAGAAAAACACGTTTAAAATAGTACCATTCGCAAATGCATATTCTTTGAAAAAATTACTTCTTAATAAATACTTTTTGCAGAAAAAACCTTCTGAAATATTCGTTAAAAAGTAATTCTTAAAAATATGCATTTTGATGGCGGAACTCGATTTTTTTATATTTTATGGGAGAAGCAAGAAACTGAAGAAAAACTAAAGCATTTACATGCAGAAATAATTTTTTAAGTGACCATAAGTCCTTGATTTTTAACTGTAGCGAACTAGTATCTTCAAGGAGGATGCAATTATACATTGTCTCCCAGAAAACGTTAAAAACGCGATTTCGAAAAAAATTTCGATACGCCCTTTATATATTAATGAATCTTTCAAAAAAAAAAAAAACACTTTCTAAAGAGTACCTTTTGAAAAGCAACATTTAAGAAAATCACCTTTAAGAACAATTTTCGAAAAAATACTTATGGAAAAATTACCTTTTCAAAAATTCATTTAAAAAAAATTTCTTAAGAAATGTGCTCTTCAAATCTGTATCTTTTAAAAAGTACGTTTTCAAAAACCACCTTTTTTAAAAAATACTTCTAAAAATGCTATTTTCAAAAAGTTTTTTAAAAAAGGACTTCTCTAACAAAAATTACCTTTTCAAAAAGTGACTTTTTTAAAAAGTACTATTTCAAAATTCCCTTCTTAAATTGTGCCTTTTCAAAATAAACTTTCTCTTTTAAAAGTACGTTTTACAAAAAGTACTTTTTCAAAAAGTGTCACAAAGTACCTCTAAGGAAATACATTTTTAAGCAATTGCCTTTTTTTTTGGTGATTTTCACAATATTTTGTGATAGAGAAGAGTCAGCTGTTTAGGGTATTTCTACTACCCACCCAGCTGTTCTTTTAAATGCGTGCCAACTAAAAATCAAATCATTGTTGATTTCTTTTTATTCTGAAACCTCTTTTGTATTATCTCTGCTGTTTAAAGCAAGTGTGATTTTAAGGCTAAGCAGCACAAACTGGTAAAGAAGAGTATTTAATATGTCAATTAGCAAGAGTTGTGATCGATGTATTAAAAGTATATGTATATACTTAGATATATACAACGTCGCAACTCTGGCTATAAAAAATGTTTGGTTGTTGCAAGTCGTAAGCTGGTACAAGTGAAACAAATGAGCCAAATTGGAGCTGAAATGTCAAAATTGTTATTATTTATATTTTTTTTTACATACATACATAAATACAAAATATATGTACAAAAAATTTAAAATTTATTTATTAACATAAATAAATAAATTTACACACAAAAGATTTTATTGTTGCATAAATCTTGTTTGTTGGGTTACTCTTTTCTAGGTTGGTGTTGCTGGTGTTTTTGTGGTGTTGTTGTTTTTTTTTATAGAGAAATAGAGGGAGAGAGTTTTGTGTCATTTTCCTTTCGTAAATGCGTTTGGGAACTGTTGTTTTAAAAATAATGTTCCGAAGGGCTGAAATAATATGGTTTTTTGTAGTTTGGTTTTTATGTTTAGTTTGTTTTTTTCTCGCAAAAAAAAAAATGGAACAATATAAGGTCATCATCAAAATCGCGTAGTAATTTTATACACATATACATATGCACTGATATGTATGTATATAGCATTACATTTTATGCAGGAGTACGTCAGGGCTACGTCTTATCAGAACTACGTTTCAACAATAAACTTTACGCATGTACATACATACATACATACATACATACACATATTGATGATGATAAAGGCTATTTATGAATGGATAATATAAGTAAATGGGGGCAATAAATGGGCTCTGAAGGATAGTTAAAGCGATTTGGATAAATGCTGATGATATTTGCTATTAAAATATATAATTATGATATAGAGTTGTAATGATATGTTAATCTACAACGAGTATCGTTTATAATTTGAAACAAACATCACTAAAATAGACTTCCTCCAAAGTTGTGGGTGGAGGCGGCGGCGGCGGCTTTAGGCTGTATAAAAATATATTCATGCAGTAACTGCCAAAAATATAAAAAAGCAAACTCTTAACCAATTGCGGGCAGGAGCTAATCATTCCAATATCTTTAATTAGCATGAAGCTTAATTTTCTGCCATTCTAAAAGGTAAAAGCTGTAGGGCACTAAGTAGTTCATATGTATGTATATACCATCACTAGAATGAAATTTGTTTTTGCTATACTATATAAGGAACAATTTTAAAAACTTTATATCTTACGAGTATATATGTAAATAAATGTTATATATTGAGATTAATAAGTTTTGCAATTATGCAGTCATTAATATTATCTATCTAATTGATTAAGCCTCTTAAACAGCTTTCATTTGTTTTTCGATTGTTTTAAATTTTGTTTCACAGATTAGAGAAATTTTTATCAGCTACCAGAAACATTAAGGCTTAAAAATATATAGATCGTAAGGGGTTTTAAAGAACTTTTAAAAACTTTGCTTTGTACACATTTTAAAGGTAAATGTTTTAAATATTTTATAAAAAGAATAACATTAATATTAATATTATTAATATTTAAACAAAAATATTAGAATTTTTGTAGGCCGCATACGAAAGAATACTTGTTGAGAAGTTTTGTTAAGATTATTTTAAAAAAAGATATTTATTTGTTAAGCAGAATATTTTGGAATATATAATATCTTTTTCAAGAACTCACTTATATTCTCAAATATATTATATTATATTCTCTTAAAAAAAAAAGTACTTTAAAAATAAATACCTTTTCCAAAAAGTTCCTTTTTCAAAAAGTACCTTTCCAAAAAAGTACACTTTTTCAAAGAGTATCCTTTTTAAAAATTACCATTTTAAAAGAGTACTTTTTTTTAACAACGAACCTTTTTTAAAATAATACCCTTCTCAAAAGGAAAATTTTGGAAAAAGTATCTAGTACATTTCTCAAAAAGTACCTTTCGCAAAAACTACATTTTTCAAAAGGTTCCTTTCGCAAAAAGTATCTTTGTCAAAAAGTACCTTTCGTAAGAAGTACCAAAAAGTACATTTTTTAAAAGAGTACATTTTTCATAAGTACCCGTTCAAAAAGAGCTTTTTTCGGAAAGTACATTTTTTCGAAAAGTACATTTATTAAAAAAGTACCTTTCTAAAATAACTCAATTTCTTACAAGATCCTTATTAAAATTTCAATTAGTACTTTTTTCAAAGTGCACTTTTTTCAAAAAGTACCTCTTTTACCAAACATAATTTTTAAAAAGTACCTGATTAAAAATAGGTTTGTTTAAAAATTCCTTTAAAATTTTTTTTTTAATTACATTATTCAGAAAGCATTTTCTCTAAACGTGCTTTTTTCATGAAGCAGCAAGTTCAAACTAATTAAATATGTATGTATTTCAAAAATTTTACTTTTTAAAAGCACATTTTGCAAAAGTACGCTTGTAACAAGTAGTTTTTTTTTCGAAATTTTCCTTTTTCAAGAATCATGTTTGCATCAAGTAATTTAAAAAAAATTTTTCATAAAATCACCTTTTTAGAAAAATGCAATTTTCAAATTTTTTTTTTGCAAAAATGGCCTTTAAAAAGTACCTGTTGCAAAAAATATATTTTTGTTTCAAAAATTACCTTTTCAAAAAATTTATTTTCAAAAGTAGATTATTTTTCAAAATGCACCTTACACGAATTTAATTAAAAAAAAAACCATTAAAAAAATTACTTTTTTAACAAATGCCTTTTTCCGTTAAATGTACAATTTTCAGAGGCTTTTGTTAGAAATGTCAATTTAGAAACTTAATAAAAAAAGTATTAAAAAAAGGAATGTTTTTCAAAATATATATAATATTTTCAAATATTATATATACGAGTATATAATATTAGATATTTCAAATATTATTATAAATATTATTGACTGAAAAAGATTTTTTAAAATTTTTTTTTTGGAAAGTAACTTTTTGAAAGCTATAGCTTTTAAACTGTTTTGTGAAAAACTACCTTTTTAAAAATAAACTTTTTTAAATATCTTTTTTAAAATAAAGTGCATTCTTGAAAAGTAACGTACCACTTTAGGATTACACCCTTTAATATATCCCTATGAGAAGATACATCCTTTGAAAGTACGTTCAGGATATATTAGTATTATTTGAATACTTTTTAAAAGTTTTTTTGAATATAGAATTGCTATTTTACTAACCAGCCTTTTAACAACTTTGCCTATGATGGATTACCCTTAAAGATATAAGATATAACTGAGTTATTAAGAAGAACTTAGCCTAAAGCTCGCAATGAAGAAAGCTCTAAAGCTTTAATTTTAAACTGCCTCTAGAGTAGCTTTTTTCAACCTTATGTTACCAATTTCCCGTCCTGACTGATGAATAAAAATCAATTTCAGTCCATAAACATAATTAGTTTCAAATTATCACAATTTGCCGCTTTTAAGAAAATTTTGTGAACAAGGATGTTTACCAAGAATAAAAATGCCCAATATTAAATATAACACTTTAATTTGAAAAGAGTTCACGAATATTTATTATTTAAATTTTAAAACAATAAAGTTTAATTTGAGTATTTTTTTCTTCTTCTAGACTTAATGGTAACCAACCTTGACCAAATTTCAAACTTAATTTTGTTTTCATAAAATGTAATATTTTCATATTTATTACGAGTATTTCAACCAATTTGTCATTCGTTATCTTGTAATGCTCATACCAATATTTTTTTTTGCGTTCTTGTAAAATTTTTGTTTTTGTATGTTTGGTTAACGTCAACTTGTCATGATTACTGGGTACGGGTGTTTTAGAGTGTTGGTGAATTTAAATAAATTTTTTTTTTAATTTTTTAGAAATAATTTTGTTTTGTCTTAAATTTAAAGCTTATGGGCTTAATAAAATGAATGCTGGCAATGGTAGGGGTGGAGGGTATACATGATTCGACTGGGGCCGAATTTAGGACATCGAGTTGTTTTACATAAAAATCTAAGTGACTTAAAGCTTGAGTAGTTTTCAAAGCTCTTAGTTTTAGTTATAAACTATTTTATTAAAAAAAAAACAAAAAAAAAAAAAGAGAGAGGAAGACAGCGAGAGTTATATAGAATATATAAAATAAATGTATGATACATTCCTTAACATCGGATTAATGTTGGCAACTACTGGCGTAAAACTACTGGTTATTAAAATTTTTAAATTTGTATTTGAATTTGAATTTGTTAATGTCTCAAATATTAAATCGATTGGTGTCGTTTTTTGAATATTTTATTATTTTTTGATTGTTTTCTTTTGTTGTTCTTGTTATGAAACCATGAAAGCTGATTAAGAACTGAAGTGTTTTAAAGTAAACCAAAGAATTTTCTTTAACAAAACCAAAAAGAGATTACAGAACACATGATTTAAAAAAAACTTATGATGAAATTACAAAAAAAAAAAAGAAAATTATCTAAATATGAAAATGCTAGCGTTTCATGCTTTATTTAGTTTCATTTGATTTAAACTTATTATTGTTATTATATTTTTTTTCAACATTTAAACCAGAAAGCTAGAAAGTTTTTAAGCAAAAAAACATATACATATTTAAATGAAGAGATACGATTTTAGTATATATCAAAATATTAGAACTGCAAAAGAGCTTTTGATTACACATATGATAGTTTTGTTAACGAAAAGAGAACAATTGCTACCACAAGATATTTTTCCTAATATGAATTATTTTTAAAAAGAAATCTTTCAATTGTTATTAAATGGATTTTATATTTTGTTTTGCAACAAAAACCATGAAACTTTTTTTGAAGATAATTATATTCATATATTTGATTTAGTATATCATGGCATAACCGCGAAAAAAAGCTTAAGCGACATAATTTTCGAACATAATTTTTTGACCAAAATCGATTATTTGCTATCGTAAATAGTACATTTTCGCCAAAAAATTTGTCGTTTAAGCTATTTTAGCAGTTATAGCTCGATATATAAAGCAGCTACCTTTAAACACTCAAAATTTAAGGTAAATAGCTTTGAAAGCTCTTAAATTTGTTCTTGTTTCTTGGCAAAGTAACAGCATTGTTGTCGCCAAGATTTGATTGGCTGTTTTGCTCTCGTCAGTCTTAAAGCACAAAAGCTCTTTTGTAAAAGTTTGCACAATCTCTTTTAGTATATTCTATACCAGCTACATCCAAACACACATACTCTGACATTTGCATTTGAGGTAAACAGCTCTGAAAGCTCTTCAATTTGTTCTTGTCTCTTTGTTGCCGAGATCTGATTTGCTATTGTGCTCTCGGTATTAAAGCACAAAAGCTCTATTGTAAAAGCTTGCACATTTGGCATATGGCTTGGACGTCGCTGTTCTAATGTATTTCGTAGATCTCCAGAGGCTATAACATAGCTAATTTGAAACTATTTTGATTGCTCTTGTTCTAACTTTTTTTAATTTTAAGGCAAGCGTTAAGCTTTTAACTAATTTTTCAATTTAGTTGATTTAAAGATTAGTTATTCTTAAGGTTGCAACAACCAAGCAAAAGAGAGAAAAATGTTTAACTTTGAATAGGCAAAAAGCTTTCTCAGTTTATTGTTTTTGTTGTTGTTGTATTTGATTTATCAAACAAACAAAAAAATTAAAAGCTAAATTTTGTCTTTTTTTTTTGTTTTGGTTGATTGTAAGAAAACAAACGATATAATTAAGAGTCATACAATAAATTTAAGTAAATAAAAGTTAAGAGGGGGGGAGGAGAAAAATAAAGTAAGTTTAAAAGTATAATTATCAAATTCGGTAACCGTCTACAGGTACCTGTGGTAAGACTGATTTCCATAGCTCTCTGACGATGGCCCAAGACCTTAAATTGTGGTAGCGAAACCTCATTCGAGACACCAACCGAGTTTGGTCCTTCATTCCATTTATAACGTATATCACGCATCGTATAGCCGACTTTTAGGAGTTTAATTTTATTTTTGTTCGTTTTTAAAGTTTGTTTTATGATTTATTTATTTTTTTTTGTTGTTGTTAGAATCAAAAAGTTTGTATGTACAGTTTATTTTTGATTCGTTTAAATTAAGAAAAGTTTAAAGTTCAGTTGAAGTTGCATTGAGGGGAATTTTATTGTTATGTTGCATAAAATTTTTGTCATTTGATAAGGAAATTTTAAGTATATTTTTTTGGAGTTATTATTTTTTAATTTTTAAGTTTAGATAGAGATTTTTTTTAAAGAGAAAATGTTCATATAAACAAAGAAAAAGAAATATTTGTTGTATTTTTTGCATATTGTATAAAATATATATATAAAAGAGATAACATGAGACTATTTTTTAAAACTAAATTTTTGTCTTGTATTTGTTTAATTCACCTCCTTTATTAGAGTTATAAAGGAGTTTGTATTTAATTTATTATTTGTGCGCTAATAGTCTCATTCAGAATTTGGTGGTGGTCATTAAGTTGAAAAATGAAACCAAAAGTTAAAATAAAATTAGCATATTTTTTTATGTATTTGCCATTTTTCAAATATACATTGCTTTTGTTGTTTGTACAAAAATGTGATTGAGAAGCGTCTGTTTAATAATATATTTTTTTCAAAATAAAATTCACTATTTATAGTATTAAAAGTGAATAAGTAAATTGTTTGATTATATAAGCTACTGTTTGTTCATATGACAGTTGTGTTAGTTATTTTTTTTTAATTTTTATATATGTATCTATATTTATATTCAGTGTTCTAAATTGCTAAGGAATTCTTAAATTTTAGTTTATTTTTTTTTCTTTTTACAGCCATTTTATATATGATGTTATTGTTGGTATTATTGTTGTTAGTTTGATAATTTATATCTTTTATGTTTATTGAGCATATAAAAAGCAGTTTCAGGTGCTCTTGTGTTAACTTTTTTTTTATATTTTCTATTTGAGTTTATGTATTTATTGCATATACATATGTATATATATCCTTTAAGCAGGGGTATTCACTTAGCAAAGCAATTTTGCTTTCATATTAAATGTTTAGAAGAATAATTGTTTAATAGCTCAAATTAATAACTTGAATGGGCACTGTGATGTTTACAAACTAAAGATGTCACTGAAAATTTTACTTTATTATACTGTATTAAGCCCCACTTGACAGTGCCAGTAGTTGAAACTACTTCCAAAAAGTATCTTTTTCAGAAAGTATTTTTCCCAAAGAGTACCTTTTTCAAAAAGTACTTCTTCCAAGAAATACATTCTTCATAAAAGTACTTTTTTCCAAGAGTACCTTTTTCAAAAAGTACTTTTATCGAATAGTACCTTTTTCTGAAAACCAATTTTTAAAGGAAGTATCTTTTTCAATAAAGTACTTTTTCAATAAAGTACTTCTTTTATAAAGTACCTTTATCAAACAATGCTTTTCCCATAAATTACTTTTTTCTAAAAGTTCTTCTTCCAAACTGGCCATTTTCAAAAAGTATTTTTTCCAAAAAGTTCTTTTTCCATCTGGGCGTATCTTCCAAAAAGTACTTTTTTCGAACAGTACTTTTTTTCCAAAAAGTACTTCTTCTGACCGTACCTTTTTCGAAACGTACTTCTTCCAAAAATTTTTTTCGAAAAGTAGCTTTTTCCAAAAACCCCTTTTTAAATAAACTACTATTTTCAGTAAATTTCCGTTTCGAAAAAGTATCATATCTAGAAAGTACTTTTTTAAAAAAGTTTTTTTTTGTTAAAAAGTACATTTCTTTAAAAAGTTTTTTTTTGTAAAGCACCTTTTTTACGGCACAATTTTAGGCTAATACAAGTACTTTTTCTTTTTTTGATAAAGTACTCTTTTCATAAAGTATAATTTTCAAAAACTACATTACTCATAAAGTACTTTTTCCAAAAGTTTTCATATTCCAAAGTATATTTTTAAAACTGGGTCATGCAAAAACCTCATTTTCAAAAAAAGCGCAATTTCCAAATATATTATTTCCATAAGTAGTGTTAAAAAACACTATTGTTTCTAAAAAGAAAAAATATTTTTTTGAAAAGGTACCTTTTTCGAAAAGTACCTAATACAAAAATGTCTTTTTTTTTTTTGGTATCAAATTAATACTCAAAATACTTCTTTTTAATCATATATAACTCGGACTTAAAATGAATTCTCCCGAATTTAAAATTTTTAGCACCGTTTTGCGTATTTACCCTTTTTGGTACCTTTTTCGGGCCTATCGGAAAAAAGTTTATTATCTCATAGTAAATTATTTTACATGTACATATGTACAATGTATCTCATGATTAGCAAAAAAGTACCGAAAACGGGTACGTTTGTACTTTTTATAAGTGAGAAAGTACCAAAACATATTCCAGATTCTGTTCAGAAGAGAAGAAGGAGCCAAAAAGCTATCTGCATGTTCAATACTTTACAAGATGTGTCTAGTGTAAAAGAGATACCAACATTTGGTTTTTACCCCTTTTTAACCCCTAAAAAAAGTACCAAACACATGTCGGCTTATTTTTTTTAGCAGCATTTGCCTGATTGTATAACATTCAGTCAGTCACTCAATAGCATTACTCTTTTGTAATTATATAAAGACTACCATAGATATTCACATACCTCAAATTCAGTTTGTTCTCTCGAAGAACAAAATATTTCTTCCTTTGATTGCAAATACATTTAAAAATTACTGCAAGCAGAAGTCTCTTTTCCATTTTATTCGAAGTTTCAGGTGAAATCTTTAAACAAATAACCACAAGGAACATATCACAGAGCATATCTAGTTTATATCGAAGATACGGACGCAAATTTCAAAAAAAGAAAATACAACTTTCGAATGCTTAGGTGAATACCCCTGCTATTATGTTTGAATATTTATAATGATGGAAAAAAATGCTAACTAGATTTTCTAAATGCAATA